>JADMNL010000022.1:30642500-32062500 GCA_016271365.2 Neoceratodus forsteri | reverse complement strand
TGTACTGGGGGTCTCACGTCCAATTTATTCTACATGTCCTGGTAGAAATCTCTAAATTTTTGTACAGTATCTTTCAGGTTAGTGACCAGGTTAGGGTTACCCTGGACCCATAGCCCCTGGAAAGTCCCAATGACCTTTTGTTGTCTAAATCAGAGTGCCATCAATTTTCCAGCCTTTTCATCCTGGTCAAAATATTTCAGTTTAGCTTGGTATATGGCCAGTTCTGCAGCCTCCCTGTTAACTTCAGCCAGGTATCCTCAAGGGTGGTGTGGGATAATGTTTTCTCAATTTGTCTAATTTTACCTAATGATTCTTAAGCTTTCTGATCTTGTTGTTTTTTTCTCTTAGATGTCAACCGGATCATCTTGCCCTGTATGCTACACTTAAAGGTCATCCAGAAAGTGTCAGCCTTGTTGACTAAACTATTGTTGTTCTGAATAAACTCTTTCATGTACTGTTTAATTTGTTCAATAAAATTCTTAACTTTGAGAATCTGGTTGTTCAGTCTCCACTGTCTTTCTTGTGGGAGGGTTTGTGTTATCTGCAGAGTGAGTGACACTGAGGAGTGGTTGGAGACCACTCTAGTTTGTATTTCACATCCCCCAACTCCAGCAGACATTCCTTGCTGAGAAAAAAATAATCTAGTCTCAAGAAGGTGCCATGTGCTGCCGAATGAAAGGTGTATTCCCTTGCCTCGGGATACAGGTTATGCCATGGATCTAGGAGACCCAATGTGTCCATAAAGTCTTTAATGGCTCTCTGGGCTGGTGTAAGTCACCTGTGGGACATGGATTCTCTATCTATATTATGGACTAACATAGTGTTCCTGCCTCTTGCCATGAGAATGTGTAGACATGACCAGGGTATGAGCTGGTGGGCTATTTCCATAAAGAATCCTGGCTCATCTGTATTCATCCACAGACCAAGCTTAGGACAACTTCTGCTTGCCCTAACATGCCCATTGTCATAATATATCTGCCCTGTGGGTCTGCAATGTCCTCTGCTACTTTAAATTGTACTGATCTGGCTATGAGGACGGCAACTTCTTTTTTCCTGGTATTGTCCCCCACCCCATAGATTTGCTTGACCCACTCCTTCCTGAGTTGCAATGGCTGGTCACCCTTTAGATATGTTTCCGCCAGAACCTTTTTAAATGTTGCAGAGCTTTATAGATTTTCCCCTTGGTCTGCATTTCTTTTACATTCCTTTGTCACATATCTAACATTGTTACTCATTGGGTTTGAAATTGCTGTTATAAGGTTTAGATGGGCAAATGATGGTAAAGTTGCTAAGAGCTGTCTGTATGTCCAAAGTACCTTCATGCTCTGTTATGCCCACCCACCCATCTATCTCTTTAGGGAAGCCTTTGAGATCTAGTATTGATATTGGTCTTGTGTTGGTTACCCTGCTGCTGTTTTGTCTTTCTCAATATGCTGCTTTTAACTTGCTTATTTATATTTTTGGAATATGTATTTTTAACTTATTGTTCACTGCCTGTACATCGTACAGTGCCCTGATCCTCAGGGATAGGGCACTTCATAAATAAAAACTTATTTACTTATGTAACTCTGGCACCGGGTATCTAAGGGCTACACTACCCCTGCCTTGATGGCCAAACCAAGCTTGAGGAGCCTGGGTTCCCATTACTGATAATAAACTGGTTCTTTCCCAAGATAACATAAATGTGTAGTGCCTCCACCCAGAGAATGCCTTTACGTGAGCTAGAATATTATCTGGTACAGCCCCCTGGGATGCTGTACCCACCCACAATACCATACAGTCATCCCACACATGGTCCAATAACCATAACCCCACATTTCCGCATTTTAGGATTGAAGACTCACTACAATAATATGCTTACAACACCAAGATTTATGCAAAAACAGTAAACAATTTATTTACAAGGTGAGGGTTAGGAATGGGAAATTGGAAGCAGAAGTCAAGTATTTACAGTTGGTTCTGTTGGTTTAAATTGGGATTGCAACTGGCATCACGATAATCATTTTGCATTTAAGTTCGAACATCAGTCACGGTGGCTACCCACCAACCTCTAATGGATTCAGATATATCTGTTGCTATCTAAGCTAGCTGCACTAGAAAGGTGACACATGTATTCAATGCCCACACTAGTACCAATCCCCAGAACTGTATTAGAACTCCGCAATCCTAAAACCTTCTCTGGGTACCCAGTACTAAAGTTCTTAAAGGTGCAGGCCTGGAAGCTAAGGTGACCGGCGTTGCAGCTGAGTTGGGGCCCTTAAAGAAAATCAGATTAATCTTAGCTTCAGATTTGAGGCACATCCTGACTGTAATGTCACAGACTTTAAACATTTTCAATTTTAGATAACTTGGACACGGGATACTGAACTTGACAACAACTTCAACTATTTACATGTCCCTCCAGGTTGCACAGGGGTAGACCCTGCATACTCACAATTTGGTAGTCATCATAGGTAAGTCAAAATGAGGCTGTACAAGGTAGACACAATGCTGAGATGTTTGGCAAAGGCTTACAGCCAGGAACCCCCTTACTGACTGTAGGATCTAGCAGCTTTTGCAGGCTGGAAAACGTCTCTCAGCTTAGGTTGAAGTGCCCATCTTCATAGGCTGACAGGGGCACTGACAGTGTGGGTGCTCAGGTGCTTGAGCACCCACCAAGTTAAAATGAGCACCCTCAATTTTCAGCCCACCTAAGACCAACCCAACCAGCCCAGTCCACAGCCACAACATCCAGTCACTCATTCTTGATTTTATTTCCCTTCAAGACAAGTGACAGTCCCGGCCAGACTCCCATCTCCTTCTCTGTTCCATCATTAGCATTGGCAGCAGCTCCACCCAGTGGCTGACAATGAACAAAACACTCCATCTCTCTCACATTCCACATAATATGCACACACTCACGCTGCATGTGCACACGCCTGCGCACTCTCTTGGAACTCAAGCTGTATCTGCGACTGTGTGTGTGTGAGTGTGTGTGTGTGTGTTGGCTGGCTCAACTTACTGGCTGACATCTTCAAGAATCGTGGACAGTCATGGTGTGTCAGAGTGTGTCCTCCGAGCTCCGAGCTCCTCCAATCATGTGGCACAATCAAGCTGCCAGTCAGACTAGTCCTTCCTACAGTTCAGCAGTGAGCGAGTTGAGAAGGAGTTGATGTGTGGGGTGCAGTCAGACTCAGAGTAAGTAAGAGATGCACGTGGGATGCGGCAATTGTTCTTTCCTGCTTGAGTCAGTTGTTCAATGTGTCCTGAAAAAAAAAGTTGTAAAATCACTCAGAAAAAAAGAATATTGAAGTGGCCTGGGCCTGGGTAATTTTTTAACAACTGTTCATTAACCCAGTCACTCGACTGTGTGTATGTGGCAGCTCGTAGCTGGCTTGTGGGACTGGGCCTGGGCTAGCTGGGGGGGGGGGCACTGCTGACTGTCCAATCATGAGTTGTCAGCATAACCTAAACATAAAAAAGAAAGAAAAATTCCAGAGTACAGTACGACTGGGTGATAAAAACAAAAATTGGCAGCAGACAGTGAGTGTGGTCTGTCTGGCTGCCTCAGGTTGTGTGACCAGGGCTGGATTTACTGTTATTCAAACAATGTTTGTGCATAGGGACCAGGGCCCTTGCTTTCTGAGGGCCGTTTTTGGGTAACTGTTTTGACTTTATGTAAATCATGCACAGCATTGTTTTAGTTTTTTTCCAGTGCTGCACTTAAGTTGTCTCCAAGGGCAGGGGAACAGAGCCGCAGATTGACTGAAGTAGCATTATGCATGTTGATAACTCCCCTCCCCATCCATCACCTGCCTGCAGTGCCCTCCCCTGGCTCAGTTGTCTTTGCGCACTGCTGACGTTTATTTTGGTGGTGTGATTTTGTATTGTATGTGTGCATCCCTTCCCCAGATTTTGGTGCCATAATGTAGGGGAATTTCCCTGGTGTCCTGGCCAAATTTTCCCCACTCACTAAAAATACCACCAACAGCTTTTAGTTTAAGTTGGTTACCATCTGTATCCCCCCCCACCCCGGTCGCCCCTGGAAAAGGGACTTCTTGTTTCAGTGGGCCTACCCGGTCAACAAAATTCAATAAAATAAATAATGTCATTGTGGAGAAAGAAGGAGGTCAGAACTCAGCCAGGGGCAGAGTGGTTGAGGTTGAGTAGACCTGGAGGAGCCCAGTGAGGTGTCAGGTCAAAGACGGCTATGACTAGAAGCAGTAAGGTCAGTGTGAGTACAGCTCAAACCCAGGCCCCTGCAACAACCAAAGCTGTTGTCAGTACTGTGTGGAGGGTGTAATTCAGTCAGTGGGTGAGGGCATGAGGTGCAGGCATGGTTGGCATTCGGTGAGATAGCATTATCCTGGGTTAGGATGGTGTGGGCAGGCAGCCAGCATATGGTGGGTGAGGGTGGCGAGTTTTTCTTATGTCTGCCAGCTACTCAGGACTCGGGATCACTGAGTCAGAGGTCAAGAATGGGTATTTGTGGATAGTGTGGCATGCACACAGTAGACCTGGCTGTGCTAAGGGCCTGGCTGTGAGAGGTATCAGGGTCTCAGGGAGAATTTTGTCTGTGTGAAGGAAGCATTGGGCAGCAAGGAAAGCAAAGTATGGACTTATTTTTTAAAAGAAAAGCAGAAGAGAAGGCTTCGAGGGCACAGCTGCTCCCTTATTTCAACATATAATTGTGGGTTTGGGGCAGGCTAATGTATGATCCTGTAGCAACAGCAAGCATAGCAAAAAAGCTGTCCTATGATGTGCAGAAATTGTGACTAGTGCATTAAATAACCTCTCAGCCCGTTATTACTGAAATGTGTGGGAGGTAAACCCTCAAAATGTTGGACAATGTAGACACTAGCCTTCTAATGTGGGGCAATGCAATAAATCAAGGAGAGAAAAGCTCAGAACACTATGAAAATGCATGCTTTTATGTGTACAAAGTTTCAGTTTGTTTCTGCATCTTAGACTATTATACATTTTTGGTTTAAAGTCTGAGTCGACAGTACTTCTCTGTGGGGTAGCACATTTCTACAGGGGACACGGCAATGTTGGAGGAGCCCATGGTTACTGCTGTGCATAGGGCCCATGATAAGGTAAATTTGTCCCCGTGTGTGAGGGTCAGGGTGAGCTGAGCTTTACCCATGCCTGTTGGAGAGTCCTCCTGTCCAGAGAAGTTTCCGTCTGTCCATATTAAAAACTACAAAATGAAACACACTCAGATAGCATATTTAAGAGGGGTCTGTGGCAAATTAAAGTGAGTAGGATTTGGGGATAAAAAAAACATTTGTTAGGAGTGGTCTCTCTGTGGCTGCCTGTAACCACGTGTGTGTGTGTGTGTGTGTGTGTGTGTGTGTGTGTGTGTGTGTGTGAGCTGAGCCTTAGCCAAGCCTGTCACTGTCAGAGTCCTCCTGTCCTGTCCAGAAAAGTGTCCGTCTGTCCAAAAAATGACAGAGGAGAAGAAGGCAGAGAGGGGGAAGGAGGAGGGGAGGTAGAGGAAGGGATAAGAGAGTGGGCACAAGTAGTAAAGTAAAAATTAAAAGACTCAGCAACAGCAGAGGGGTCAGAAATAAGGGAGTCAAAGAGATCCTAAGGTCACACTTGCATCCTCTGTAGTGGAGTAGTTGTGATGGTGGCATATTTATTCTAAAATGTATCAAAATACCCCCAAAATGCACCCCAAAGCATGAAAAATCCTGTAGCTTCTGGGGACCTAGGCATCTCCCAGACCCTTGGCCTTTTATAATTACCCTGAGCATACACAAAGTTGAGCAAAACTTGGCACCCCTATAGGTTAAAGTCACATTCTGGTACAGACCAGGCAGGGACCAGGGCTGGCATGCTCCAAACCCCCACGTCCAGACTATGCCCCTCAGGGGGAAGTGCATCTGACAGTGCACAGCTGGCACACTACCAGACTGTCTCCCAGGCCAATCTGGGAAATACAATCTTTTGCATTCAGCACATCTACATTTAGCACATTTTAGTTTCAGCACATGTCACAGTCTCTTCAATCATGCAGCCAGCGTGGCAGGCATGATCCTTTCAGCTTTCAAGGCACAGTCTCTTACAGGAGGGTGCATTCACCTAAGGCTAGGGTGGACTCAACACTCGCACAGTCCACAGAAAGACAAATTTTCTTTCCTTTTACGTCATAGACGGAGGTTGCGGCATGGCTCCCAACCACTTTAAACTTTCACTTGTTAGCAAATTCACTTTCTCAGATGATTCTCAGAGCACAACACATAATAGCAAAGTCCCTCTTGGCTATGCTGGCGTTTGCAGCTCCAACTGGACAGGTACTATCCTCACAGGCAATGTCAGGAAAAGCCACATGCTCTGGGTATTCCCCTTCCAGTCCTGAGGCACTTTCAACAATCACATAGTCATTTTCAACACTGGACCCTTCTCTGGTCACTTGCACAGATGTCCACTCATTCCTTGGCATTAATCAGACGCAGAGTGCAGACAGACATTAGGCACTTCAGGGTCTTCTGGGCTTCTCTTCCTCAAACAGATTTCTTCACTCTTGAACTTGTAAGCAGAAGTTTACTCACTCAAAAGGATTCAGAAAATTTCCTTTTCTGGAAGTTGCAGACTTCATCAGCACTCTCACTGCTGAGGCAGGCTGTTTATGCAGCTCTCTCACAGCTGAAGATGATTCAAGATTCACCATATTTTCCCCAAAACGTGGAAAGGCAAATGCTAGCCCTGGGAAACAAATTATGGCAAGCCCAGGCTGGTGACTTCCATTTCAGGTAGCCACTTTCTCTCCTGGCAGAGGACATGAGCAGCCCTCCCCTGCAGAGGGACTCTCACCAAATACACTAGGTCCATTTTCTGCAGCAGAGGGCCAGAGCCCCCTCCTTGTGGAGGGGCTCACATCAAACTGAGCTCAGCCAGAAAATCCCTGGGTTTTATGCAGCTTTTCTGGGGCTCCTGATTGGCTGAATCCACTTGTGAGTTCCAAAATGATTGACTTAAATTGTGTGCCATTTTTGAAAATTAATATTGATTAGCCCCCCTCAATGCTGAATAGGCTCCATGTTCTGGTACCTAAATTAGGTCCCTGCTTTTCCCCCCACAAGCCTCTTGCAAAGTCCCAGAACTCTTAGGCACTGTCCAAAAATCCTTGCTTGAAATCCTGGCTTTCTGATTGGCTGTCAGTCTGCAAACATGGCTGCTAATACTACAGTCCCCTTGCAGTATAATACTGCCCCAACATTAAAGTTCTGGTGCAGCCAATAGAGTTACTTTATTTGCTTTACTGCCGCACAGCTTAACTGCCACTACTGTGCCCTCTTAAATGCTGCCCTTATTTAACATTATGCTGCTGTCCCTTGCCTGTCACTGCTGCCAAAATTCACAGTCCCTAGGTGGCAGACAGGCAGTTCATTAACATTCGCAGTGCCTCTGAGGGCTCTCATTAATATTTAAGAGCCCTTCCATTAGTGCTTCTTAGTGCTCTTTTTTTACAAACACTAGCGGCTCCCCTTGCACCTGTCTGAGGTCTCCAGCCCCCTTGCTGCCACCAGGGACTGAGACCATGCAAGACGGGTTGCTTTTGTTGGAAATTGTGGCCAGAATCAACAGGAGTGCTTCTTGCTTTATGCGAGCTGTCTGCCCAGTCTTGAAGTGTGGGAAGGAGAAGGCGGTGGCTCCGCAAGGCTCTGGATGCCCATATTAGGGGCCAAAACAAATACTGGGTTATTCTGGAGGCCCAGGTGCACATCAGGAACTTGGGCAGTGGTGCCACTTGGGGGAAGACTAGGGGACACCCAAGGCACCAAGAGGCAGGTGGGAGATCCGGCCATTAAGGTAAGCCCCCCATTTGTGGGGGGGTTACACTTACTTACATCCCCCCAAAAGTACAACATCACCACAGCAAAGAAGAAACTGTGAGAGCACAAGTGTTTTCAAGTGCATGGTAGATTCTGGAGCTTTGTCCCTCATCAACAAAGAACAAAAACACATATATAACTTGATTACATGAAACATAAACCTTACAACTGGTGGTCTGGGCTCTGGTCCAGTCTTAATTCTCCCTATTGCCCCCTGACTGACACCCAGATGCTATAGGAGGGCAGGGGCAGACTCCTCTCCTTCCACTGTCTCTGGTCTACCAAGCTTTGTGATCGGACATCGAGGAGGAGGTCTGCTCAGACTCAGAACAATCGAACTCTGAACTGTTACAGTAAATGCAGTCAATGTGCTCTGCTTCAGAAACA
The DNA here is from genome assembly GCA_016271365.2 of Neoceratodus forsteri. Taxonomy (NCBI): domain Eukaryota; kingdom Metazoa; phylum Chordata; order Ceratodontiformes; family Ceratodontidae; genus Neoceratodus; species Neoceratodus forsteri. The sequence continues at coordinate 32,054,293 of JADMNL010000022.1, read as the reverse complement.
ATCAACCTTAACTATGGCTTGCTAATAAAGCGTATCTGCAAATATGCCTTTCTATTAAGGATGAAATTACCTGCAACTCACTACCTGGGTAATATTCAGGGTAGAACATATACTGTCTTTACATGCAGTCCCCACTATTGGCATTTGATGTCATACGTCTGATTTATTTGCCATGTTATTATGTGTATGTAACTGACATGCTCTGTAATGTACTCTATATCCTATCCAATGTATGCTCCAGCTAGTGTGTGCTCCTACCAATGTATGTACTACTGTGTACTCCTGCCAATATATGTAATTATTGTCTGTAACTAATCCGGGTAGCTCCTGAAAAAGGGACCTCTTGTCTCAGTGAGCTTACCCGGTTATCAAAATCTAAATAAATAAATGTAATTTGCCTGCTGCTGCCCCTCCCCCCACAATCACATGCACATCTTTGAAATAGTCATCCTTAAATATGGCCTGATGATTAAGCATACATGCTGTTAATCCTTGTCTATGATGAATGAAAGTATCTGTAACATAGTACCTGTGTAAAAAAATGGTTATAATGGTTACCGTTTCTGCATACAGACCCTAATACTGGCATATTGTTTGCTGTGTTTCCTACCCCCCCCCCACCGCCATCCCTGCACAATTCCACATACTTAAAGAATAAGATGCTGTTTACTGCCCAAAACAGTTTTAGTGTTCTTGTTAGGTCCAGCAGTTAGCTTCATCCTGGGCTCCTCAGGAACAGTCAAGAATGAATGAGGAGCATGAGAATGTACAAGGCAAGTGCGTCATAAGAGAGTTCAAGGTAGTCCTGGAGAGAGTACTCACCAGTGTGTCGAATTTGACATGGGCAGAATGTGGAAAGTGGGCTTCTGATCCACTACAAACTCAATGGTTCTACTGCATAGTGTCCCTCACTTCTGTGTCCCCTCGATGTATCAGTGCAGTGCAAACGCTGCCTCCCCTGTAGCAGCAGAAATAAATTGGTGTGAGTCCCCATGAGTTGACATTACCGTGTGGCTGCTAGTTCTGGGTGCCATCTTATGTGGGGGGAGTGTGCTTATTGAATAGGGGCAATGTTCAGGTTGGAGAGTGTGCACAAGCTAAGGGTTTCTGCCCATGGTAAATATTTGCAAGAAACTGTAAAGAAGGAACATGTGACTCCAAGAAACTGCAGCTCACAATTAGAAGCAATACTATCTGTCAATTCACTCACAGTTCAATGAGGCACTCCATTTCAGGTGGTAGTTCTTTTATTCAACTGCCCCTTTTCCCTCCAGTCTGTGACTTACTAAATGTACTTGAGTTGGGGAAGAGATTTGGAAGAAGGCTAGGTAGCTCCAGTTTTGCCTGATCCACTCACTGAATTAATGTGCTGTACAATTGATGGTGCTGTCATATGAGCTGGGTGCAGGATATGGAATTTTATGGCCACAACTTATAGTTTGGATTTAATTTCTTTATAAGCTGTTTGCTTCTGTTTGGTCTGGGGACTCAGGTAAATTACTGTACATATAAACAGCCGTCTTCCCTCCCACTGTATGGACATAATCTTTCTCACTGTAAGCAGGTGGATTTCATCTAGGTAATTTAGCAATTTAAAAATTAAAACCCTTGTTTTTTCTCCTTCCCCTAGTGTGGCCAGAGTGCCTGGTGTGCCCTTTCAGCTATATATAGTACAGTAGTTTGGCCCATTGGGGGAACAATCCTCTGATTTTTTTTTCCACAAAGTTTCTGGGTGTACTTAATGGGGTCATAGCCTTTGGTCTTTTCTGGCAAACTAACGATTATCAAATTGTTGCATCGACTCCAACCCTATACTGATCACTGACTTTGTCCTCCAACTTAGCCAGCTGAATTAGCTCATAACTTTCCCTTTCAGTTTTGCCCCCCTCCCAGAAACTAATTTGGATTTCCGTGTCTCCCATCCTGTGAACAATATTATCAATGGCTGCTTTGATTCACTTACATTCTCCCACAAGTTCAAGAATGGTAGCTTTGATGACCACAAGATCCTCAGAGAAGTGGTCAATCTTGTGCTTAATTATTAGATGAGCTAACGAGGTGCCGGGTGAGTCAGAGGGCTTGCTGCACTTGCAGGCCAGCAATCAGCCATCTGCTGTGGAGTCCAAGGCTTCTTCATGCAGTAATGCTTAGAGATGTGACATTTCGGGAGGATAAATGCTGTTTTGGCAGAGTCAGTTCTTTTCTTAGGTCAGTATTATCATTGATGCACCTATAAAATTGAATTTTACATTTACTTGGTTTCAAAATAAAGACTTAGTGGAGATCTCCTTTCCTGCTGCTACCTTTCACCAAGCATCACATGTCACTCATGATGAGTTATTATCTTCTTCCTGTTCACTTTTTGTAATGGCACCCTGAGTTTCCAGGGAAGGGTACCAGGAAGAAAATAACCTACTATTGGTACTACTTATGATGGGATAGTGACCAGCAGGGTGCCACAGAACTCTGTACTGGGACCGGTCCTCTTCAATGTCTTCATAAGCTACATTGCAGAAGAGCTGGAAGGGAAGGTATGCCTCTTTGCAGATGATCCTAAAATCTGCAATAGAGTGGACACTCAGAAGAGGGTGAGAAGAATGTGTAGGGCTCTTGGGCAACTCGAGGAGTGGTCAAAAGCATGGCAGTTGGGGGTTCAGTGCCAAAAAGTGCAAAATTATGCACCTATGGCACAGGAACTCAAGCGCTGAGTATGAGATGGAGGGAGCTAGTGACAGGATCTGTGGAGGCAGATTAAGCAGGGAACATCTGGGCAGACTGAATGGGTCAAGCAGTCCTTTTCTGCTTAGAAATTCTATGTTTCTATGTTTCTACTCAATTTTCAGGCTTGTGGTTTATAAGTTTGTTAATGCCTTTCAATGGCATTATTTCCTTGTACACTACACTTGTCTAGCGTTCATACCGTATGATGGCAGTGTAAACAAAAAGTTAAAATATCAAGGTTAGTATTGCTTCTCTGGCACCTACAGTGAGCATTTCATGCTGTTCTCAACATTCTCACTCTAGGTACTGTACGTGATAAAGTTAATAGTCTCACAGTAGGTTCTTCAGAATTAAAGTCTTACATAATTGTATTTAGGGACTTCAATTTTCTCAGAAAGTTCTACTTATAGATCTTTTAATGTAACTTCCTAGAAAACAGCAAAACCTTCAATGTTTTACCAGACAATCTCATGCCATTTCATGAGGCAGATACAGCATGTGCCTAGTAAAAATATGGCTGAAATTGAACTTGTGATCCGTGACCCATGTGACATCACTCATGGCTTCACTCATGATATCATGCAGTAATGAACACTCATAAAATATCAGGCATAGGTAGATAGACAGACAGGCAGACAGACAGACAGGCAGATGGACAGACAGACAGACAGATAGATAGATAATGTGTTACGCAGGTGTGGTAGCACATGTACAATATGTTAGATTTGAGCTTGTGTTTGTGTCAAAAGTAGAGCTTTTGACAGCTTATATCTTGACAACTTCAACAGCTGGGACTGTGAGAAATGTGGTCTGCACAGTTTCCATCCTAAGGGTTAATTTGTTGTTAAGTTTTGAGAAAAATTGGCGTTGTGGTACAAACGTTATCAAAGAATGTACATAAAAATTCAGTTTTTTGTCATTTTTTGTTACACATGGCTAGCAAAAAACTGGGCAGAGTTGAATTATGAAACTTATACTTTGTTAGAGTTTGATCCAAGGAAGTGCTTTTATTTCAGTTTTTAGTTTAAAACATTTTAAAGTTTGCACATGTATGAACCACTTGAGATCACTTGAAAAAGTAGCTAAAAATGCAGGCTCTGATATTCAGACTGCACCTGGCAGTGGCGCAAGTGTGGGCGCAGCATAACTGGGATGGGCTGGGGCCAGGACCAGGTGATATTCAATGGTGATGCACCATGGCACAGCACCATTGAAAATAGCACAGACAGTGCATGGTGCAGTGGCAATGCACGGCACAAGCCACAGATAGGGAGCACGGGGATGTGCCAGTGCAAACGCAGTTGCGCTGGGTGCATCACCCGCGATATTCAGCAGAGGGCATGCATATGAGGCCATAATATATGCAAGGCGCAAATGGGGCCATTGCATCTCAATATGTACATTGCATGCCTTGCACTGGCAGCCTGGTGAATTGCACCTGGCACCCTACACAGAATGACGTGTGCACAGTTGGGGTCCTGGGGCACCCCCACCCCATAGCTGCAGTCACCAGTAAATGTCCTTGAAATCATTCCCTGATAGTCTAGTGGTACCCCCCCGTTACCCCATTCACCAGCAAATGTACTTTAAATTATTCCATGGTAGTCTTTCACATATTTGGTACTGTCTAGTATAGTATGCCCTGCAAGCCCATTGGTCCACACTGTGGAGCAATGGGTTTAAAGCCCATACTGTACCTGTCATTCCGGGTGGCGGGGGCTTATGGGTGGGTTGCAGCCACCTGACGATGATGGAGGGGAAGGGGTGGGCAAGGGGTCCTGTGTGGTGGGAGGTGGGAGGTGCCACTGGATCACTAGGAAGTTTTTTACTGCGATGTACTGCAATCGGGGCTAGCGGGGGTACCACTAGACTACTAGGGAATGATTTAAAAGCACATTTATCGGTGGTCGGAGTAATGGGAGGGAGGAGGGGCACCACTAGACTACCAGGGAATGATTTAGAGCACATTTACCGTGATCAAGTAATGGGAGGAGGAAGGTACTATTAGACTACCAGGGAGCTGTGGGTGCTTGTGGACGGTGTTCTGGGTGGGCGGGTGGCCACCCACAGCTGGCAGCTGTTGTGTTGAGCCCTGCAATTCAGCAGACCACCTGTGGGTGGCCAGGAGTTTTCCACTAACTAGGGCTCACCTTGAGCTCCCTATAAGGGCGAATGCAGCTGTGCCAGCAGATGCGCCGCACATCCTGGGCTGAATATCAGGATGTGTTTCATATGCATGGGCACGTCCCCTGCAACTGGGCCACATACATTAACACTGTGCCCCAGTGCATCAGGATTCGCGCTGCGCCAGGCAGCCTTTTCAATATCCCACCAGGGCGCAATGCGGGGTTGCGCTGGCACAACTCTGTTGTGCCATGTGCAACCCCTTTGAATATCTGGGCCACAGTCTTTTTCCCCAAGTTAAAGTTAGATACAAACAAAATGTTTAAAGGGGAACTAAAGCTTGGCCCATGTCCACACTTCTAACAATAAAGAGTACCAGGTGAATATTGCGTGAACAAAACCACGTATGAAATACCACGCTGCAAGTAATGTAAATGGTTCTAAAGCATCAGGGGTTCTTCCAGCGCTCATTAAGAGACACTATTCCTGTTGCTGTAGGCTGCCTTTAGGGCATGTCAAGGAAGTTGCTGGGTTGGTACCTGGCTGAGCCACTCCCGCGGTGCAGTAGCTAGAGCACCTGCCTCTGGCGGTGTTGGGGACCTGGGACTGCAGTTTGGTTTTCCTCAGGTTCCACTGTGATGCAGCATTATTTATTTATTTTTTTAATTTTCCCTGATCCAAGTTTCTTTTGTCTCCTAAGTCCATGACCTCCCAGAGTTGATTATAATATGTCTGGGGGTTGTGGGGGGTCCAGTGGGTGGAACCTCCTGCAAAACGAAGATATTCCTCCTGTGTGAGGTATTTTGTCCTGGTCGGTGTGTTCTTGACGTTATTTTGCCGCACGCTGATTTGCGTGTGGCATTCTTCATGTGCGCGGTTTTCACCGCAACATTATGATCCTGCACCATAGTAAAGTGCCACCACTGTACCTTCCTGATTGCCTCAGTAGATTTCCCTCCAGTCCTCCTCTAGGGGCCGCCTAGCAATTCCCTGGACGAGGTTTAAAACTGCTGGCAACAGAGCATTTAGTGTCGCCGGCCCCATCCTGTGGAAATCGCTTCCTCCACCTATTCAGGAGGCCCTTCAGTTGAGGCTTTTAAGGCCCAACTCAAGGTCTTCCTGTTTAATCAGGCCTTCCCAGACCTCATGCATTAGTCCTCCCAGGAAGCCTGCCCCTCCTTTTCTAAGTTTCAGTTTTAATATAGATGTTTATTAATTATATTTTTATGTTGTTATTTTATTATTTATACTAATTTAAATCTTGGTACTGTTAATGTGTTTTTATTGTACGGCGCCCAGAGCCTCCGGGATTGGGTGCCTGAAAAATTGCATTTGCCTTGCCTTTCCAATGCCACAAGCGTGAAAATAAGCTTTTATTTTGAGCTCCCAAATTCTGGAGTTTTGTAGTGCCATTTTGTGCATTTGCAGCCATGCTGTGACATTGGCAACAGGCTTGCTAACTTACTGCAACCACAGGAAAGCTTTGAGGGCATGTTGAGTCCGGCAATATTATAAAGTGTATGCGCTACTAGTGACAGCTGTCAAATAACTTTAATAATTCATTGATTAGACTTTGTTCACCCAGGATGGTGAACTGCTCTGCAGTGGGATATTTTAATGCATCTAAAAAGAAGGAATGCGGATTTCCAAAGAATAAAGAGATTCTTGGGGAAGTGGAAGGCTGCTGTCAAACGGGAAAACTTTCCTGATGCTTACAGCAGCAATATAGTTTTGTGTTCATCCCATTTTACACCTGATTGTTTTCAGAGAAATTTGAAGGTACACATTTACAGAGATAGATAGACAGATGGATAGATAGCTTGATAGATAGATAGATAGATAGATAGATAGATAGATAGATAGATAGATAGATAGACAGACAGACAGACAGACATAGATGGATAGATAGATACTAGATAGATAGAGAGAGATAGAGATAGAGATAGATAGATAGAAATAGATAGATAGAGATAGACAGATAGCTAGAGATAGATAGATAGAGCTAGATAGAGAGAGAGATATAGATAGGTAGATAGAGAGAGAGAGAGAGAGAGAGAGAGAGTGAGATACAGAGATAGATATAGATAGATAGATCGATAGAGTTAGATAAATAGATACATAGACAGATAGATAGAGATAGAGAGAGACAGATTGATAGATAGATAGAGATAGATATATAGAGATAGATAGACAGACAGACAGACAGAGAGATAGATAGATAGGTTGATAGAGATAGATAGACAGACAGATATATAGACAGAGATAGATAGATATAGATAGAGATAGAGAGAGATAGAGAGATAGAGAGATAGATAGATAGACAGATAGATAGATAGACAGATAGACAGAGCTAGAGAGAGAGAGAGATAGATAGGTAGATAGATAGATAGATAGATAGACAGACAGACAGATAGAGATAGATGGATAGATAGATATAAAAAGATATATAGAGATAGAGAGTTAGATATATAGATAGATAGAGATAGACAGACAGACAGACAGATAGATAATTTACCATATACAGTGTTTGCTGCGTGTTTTCTGCTGCACTGTTTCTTTTTTTTTATCAAGGTTTTAACCTCCTCCTCCTCTTTCCTGGAGTTGTCAGGCAGCTACAGCTCCTTCCCTCAGAGGGGCTCATTCTCCAGTCTCTGGCTTCACCCATTCGGCCCTTCTGGCAGGTCCCCCACAGGTTGCCCCCCCATGTGGTGGGGCTGAGGGCAAAGGGCATCGACTCCCACCCTCTGGAAGCCAACATCTAGACTCCGGGGGGGCCGGTGTGGGCACTCGGGGCCATCATGGAGCCTGCCAGCTCCAATTTTCCACGTATTCTCTCCCCTCCTCCCATTGCCACGGTTGCCTGAGCGCATGTGGAGGCATGTGAATGGAGGGATCCAGAGCACCCTCCATGTTCTAGCCACTCCCCAGCTACACTACCCTCGGGTCTCCACCTGGTGGCAGCTCTGCAGCGGGAGTGACTGAATCCCCACCCAGGAAAGCAGAGCTGCCTTGCGGCAGCTCAATCCAGCTCCCGGCCTCCCCCCCTGCTGACCCCCGATGACCCAGACTCGTTCCCAAACCTGGACCACCAACGTAGCATGAGGTGTGGCATCCAGCATCTCAACCCTGAGCACCATTGGGCAGGTTTGCTGTGCTGTTCCTTCAATGTGTTTTTTCTAGTATGCAACGCTACCCCATCCAGTTCCAGTACCCTTGTTTCTGTAGGTATCATTTATTTTTAATGTATTTAGGTATCATTTTTTCACTTTAATCCATGTCAGACTCTAATGTATGTAACCTGCATGTGCATGTTTTCTACATCTTAGGCCATCCCTGTGGTTCTCAGTGCTGACCACTCCCCATTCAATGTTACAGGGTATTGGTTGTTGGTGTCATGCACTCCACATTCACTGGTGCAGAGTCTTGCTTGGTGGTCTATAGTGTCAGGCACTCCTCATTCACTAAAAAAGGTACACACAGTGGTTGGGCCACTCAACCACCTCCTCCCCAAAGACTCCCATGCAGTGGTTGTGCCAGTTCACCACCACTGTGTGTGAAACTTTGGGTGGAGAGCTGTTGGTAGTGGCAAAACAACCTTGTGTACCTTTTATAACTGATCACCAGCACAGACACCTAGTACACTGTCTGGATTGGTGGCCTATTGTATCAGCCCTTCCCCATTCACCGGCACCTGGTACACTGTCTGGATTGGTAGTGTGTGTTGTCAGCACCTTACCTTTCACCATCACATAGGGCCAGTCTAGGTTTGTGCTCAATGGTGTCAGCCACTCAGTTTTCACCTTCACCTGGTACACTGTCTGATTCAGTGCTCAGTGATATCAGACCCTCACCTTTCACCATTGCCTGGTACTCTATCTGGGTTAGTGCTTGACAGTATCAGCACCTGACATTTCACTATCATCTGGTACACTGTCATGTTCAGCGCTCAGTGGTGTCAGCCTCTCAACTTGCACCTTCACATGGGACGTGGTCTAGGTTTGTGCTTAGTAGTGTCAGCCACTCACCTTTCATCATCCCCTTGTACAATGTCTGGGTCAGTGGTCAGTGCTGTCAGTACCTCACCTTTCTCTGTTGCCTGGTACACTGTGTGACTCGGTGCTTGGTAGTGTCAGCCCCTCACCTTTCACTATCACATGACAGACTATCTTGGTCGGTGCTCAGTGGTGTCAGCCCCTCACTTTGCACCATTACATGAGACAGGGTCTAGACTTGTGCTTGGTGGTGTCAGCCACTCACCTCTCACCATCACCTGGTGCACTGTATCACTGTCAGTACCTCACCTTTCACTGTTGCCTTGTACACTGTGTGACTCGGTGCTTGGTAGTGTCAGCCCCTCACCTTTCACTATCACATGACAGACTATCTTGGTCAATGCTCAGTGCTGTCAGCCCCTCACCTTTCACCATCTGCTGGTACACTGTCTGGGTCAGTGGTCTGTGAGGTCATCCCCTATCCATTCACTGTCACATGGTACACTGTCTTGATCAGTGCTTGGTGGTGTCACCCCCTCACCTTTCCCCATCACCTGGTACACTGTCTGGGTCAATGCTCTGTGCTGTTAGCCCCTCACCATTCACCATTGCCAGGTACACTGTCTGGGTCAGTGCTTGGTAGTGTCAGCCCCTCACCTTTCACTGTCAGCTGGTACACTGTCTCGGTCAGTGTCCAGTGCTGTCAGCCCCTCACCTTTCACCATTGCCAGGTACAGTGTCTGGGCCAGTGCTTGGTAGTGTCAGCCATTCACCTTTTACTGCCACATGGGACAGGGTCTAGGTTTGTGCTCAGTGACGCCTGACCCTCCCCATTCACCATCACCTGTTTAAGTGCATGCGTCATTGGTCAGGTTAAAAACTACACTGAGGCTGTTCCACTCAACCACCTACACCCCTCCCCCCCCCCGAGTCTCAGTAGTAGTGGTGGTGGCAGCTGTTCACCACCACCACTGCTTGTGAGACTTGGGTGTATGTGTACGTAGTGGTGATCCAGAGTCCCAACCACCCTGTGTACCTTTTTAGCTGACCGCTGACACAGACACCTACTACACTGATTCTCTGGTGTGTAGTGTCATGCCCTCCCTGTTCACTTTCACCTGTTACAGTGTCTGTGTTGGGTCAGGTAAGAAATATACACTGAGGATGTGCCACTCAACCACCTCCCCCCCCCCAAATGTCTCGCATGCAGTGGTGGTGCCTTGAGTTTACCACCACTGCATGTGAGACTTTGTAGGGCTGTAGAGGTGCTTCAGTTTCCTAACCACCTTGTGTACCTTTTTTAGCTGACCACCAATGTAGACACAAGACACACTGTCCAATACTCTGGCACATGGCATCATGCTGTCCCATTTACTGTTACTTGTTACAGTGTCTGTGTTGTGAGTCAGGTAAAAAATGTACACTAAGGATGGGCCACTCAACTACCTCCACCACAGCCACCCACCCCACAAGTGTCATATCCAGCGGTGGTGAGCTGGCACCACCTCAACATGGTAGACTTGGGGGGGGTGACGAAGGTGGTTTAGTTGCAGAACCATGATGTACCTTTTGTAGTTGACAAGAGCTACACAGTGTACTACCTGACAGTGAATGGTAGGGTTCTGACACCAATAACCACGTAGACCCTGTCCCATGTGACAACTAAAGGTGTGGGGCTGACACAACAGACCACAGTGGTGCTACTTCATGCCTTGAATAAACATTACAAAGCTAAAAAATGCACATTGTGGTCAGACCACTCAAACACCAATCCCCCTCACCCACACAAAGGTTTTATTCATTGCAGCATCACAACAAAGGTAACAATGTGCACTCTGATTGTGTCTGTCACATATCTTGACACAGTATTCCCAAGCTTTGTCTGCATTGTCCTGGATCCCAGCACATAGCAATTATGGATAGCACATGTCAAGATAAGCTCTTGTTGTGTAAAGTACTTTGTTCTGTATTGTAAGATGACATATTTGAATTGTTAACACATAGCTAATCTAGTTTCTCTATTTCTAAGCAGTGTCAATTTGGAAGGATCTTGATGTGGTGACACTGCTTTTAACTAACACTTCCAACTGACTCTTTTATTTTAGTAACGCTTTTTGCCTGCACCCCGTTTGAACAGAGACATTTAGGAGAATATATACATGCTGTCATGGCACAAAGACATTTCTTCTGAATAAACATCCTACTATGTGCTGAGTCTGCTGGCTACACAGTTATCGATTCTGTAGTAAGAAACATTTTCCACTGGCAAAGTGGAGACACACAGAAGGGCAAATATTATGTATAACAACTACAAAAAAATCACCAGTAGCACAGTTTTAGTTTGAACACACCAACAGTGATCAAACAGTGATGTGTCTGTTTTCCAACAAATAACTGGAAAAGTACTGAATGAACATTAATATGATGCTGACATACACAATTCATGGTTCATGAGTATGACTATGCAAATAATTTATTAACACAATAAGTTTATTATTATGTGACTGAAACTATCCTTTCTTTTCCCCATAGGCCAAGCTAATGAACCTTCAACACCCACCAATTCTGAAAGATGATGCTGTCCCATCCATTTCTGCACGCAGTTTACTGTAGTACAATGCATGAGACCATGCAGTGAGTGTTGAGCTTAATTGAAAAGGAAGAGAGAGGTAAAGAAGAACATTAGTATAAGAATACTTTTAACATGAATACACAAAGTATTCACACTGGTTTAAAATGAATAAAAACATTACTTTTCTTTCCACATTATTGATAAGGCTGTGGAGACAGTGTGCACTGAAAAAGAAGCACAAGATGATGATGATGATGGTGTGCTTGACCATGCAAATTTCCCCAAAATGGAAATTGAGACATCGTGTGTAACAGTATGTTTCTTATGTTCTAGTTTCTCATTATTTTTTTCATGATTTTTTTTGTGGCAATTAACATATGGCAAGTAATAATGGCATTTTTTTTCCTAGGAACAGCGTTCTAATCAAATTGTTTCTGTAGAGAAAATGTTCAATACTGTAGAAACACAGACTGACAATATCTCATATACTGACCAAAACTGCTAGTGGCCTGAATATGAAATTAATTCTGAGGGACAAGGTTACAACAGACCATGCATACCCAACTGTGTTCCATCTGTGCACAGCTTGCCACAAAATACAATGTCCAAACGAACAATGGATGCCAATGACATGAGCAGTTCAGAATTGGAGGAAGAGATTGATGATGATGAGGATTATCAGTCCATCATTAGTGCAGCTTCATCCAACAGTGCTGACGAGGATGCTGAGTTACTGTCATTGACACTACTAACAACCAAAAATTATTTGTTCCTTATGAAAATGTAAAGCAATTGTTTAAACATTGCAATGTATGTGGTGTGCTAATTGTGGACACCGCTGCAAATGTTCGGGGGTCCATGCTTGTGGTCTGAATGTTTTGCGCCAACAGCCATGATACCAATTGGTTTTCACTGCTAACACTATGGAAAATGGCCTCAAGCAACCTGGAGATTTTGGCAGCTATATTGTATAGTGAAAACTCAGTTTAGAAAGTGAAGATTTTTGCTGATTTATTAAATCTGCAATTATAATAATAATAATATAACATTCTTTATTTATATAGCACAATTCTTAAAATCAAAGCACTTTACAATAAGAAAATGCAATGCAGACAATATAAAAGCCATAATTAGTTAAAAGTCTGACATGACGTACGGTAACATAGAGAAGTATTTATTTCCAGTGGTGAATAAGGAGTACTTCAAACAGCAATGGCCCATCTTGAAGGAAATGAAACTAAAGGAGAGTTTAATGCGGCAATGATTCAGGTGATTTGCTAGGCTTTTTGGCCAAATATGGCATCTACACAGTCATGGAAAAAAGTGCATTCATGATCCTTGATTTGCATGTTGTTCAGGTGTCTGAAACTAAATTCTTGAGAAACATGGAATAAGAACGCTTCAAGCACTCCCTCGACTCATTGATTGACAACAAAGTCAAACTGTCAAGCATCACTAACGACTGTCACATCCAGATAAGCAGCCTGATGAAAAAAGTGTATACTCAGAATATCAAAATAATTATCAATATGATGTTTGTCACCTGTACAATATGGTCAAGAAGCAGCTTTTCAGTTATTTGAAAAAGAAGGAATGTGCTGAAGTAGGCCTATGGATCCAGTCAGTCTCCAACTGCTTCTGGTGGACATGTCGTAATTGCAATGGTGATGCTGAAACACTATACGCAGTGGTCATATCATTCATACGTCATGGCCCAGATATTCAAAAGGGTTGCGCCATGCGCAACAATTATTCTTGTCGCCAAGTCCCTACGATGCGCCATTCTGCGATATTCAGCAGGAGCAGTTGGCGCCCACTGAAACAGGTTGAGCAACAGCGCAATGCAAATGAATGCATGCCCAACAGGAGGGGAGGATCCATGCATAAACTGTACAACCCGATATTCAGTCGGGTTGTGAAAAGGGTGTGCAAGAAGCGCAACCCCAACCTGCGCCTGCACAACTTTGAGCCAAAAAAAAAGGATCAAGTTGAGGGCCACCCACAGGTGAGCTGCTGTATTGCAGGGTGCAACACAGCAGCTGCCACCCGTGGCTGGCCCCTAACTCAGTCCCTGTGCCCCACCAGCCAGATCATGGGCAGTATGTATCAGACACCCCAAACATCTCCGATGCCGATCGCGGGCAGTATGTATCAAGACACCTCCCCAAACAGCTCACAATGCCCGATCGCGGGCAGAACATGAAACAACCCCAGTGCCCGATCGCGGGCAGAGATATCAAACCCCGCCCAACCTGAATATCTCCCTGGTGGTCCAGTGGACCGTAATGCCGATCACGGGCAGAATGTCAAGTTACAACCCCCAAACATCTCCCTGGTGTCGTGTCCCCCACCCCACCACCCATGAAGCCCCTCCACCCGCTGCCCCCCGGCAGCGGCAGCATCCACCCCTGCTGCCCGCGGTGCCGACTGACTGTCGTTAGGGCTGCACGCCCGTGGTGCGGAAGCTGGAGCCATGTGCGTGCAGCCCCCTATCCCATGACAGTCCAGATTTGTGAATGATCATTCACAAATCTGGACTGTCATTAGGTATCAGCTGCAGCCCATTGGCTCTAGCTCTGCACCAATGGGCGGCAGCCCTATCGACAGTCAGTCAGCGGGCGTGGGGCGGCAGGTGGGTGGGATGCTGCTGCCCGCCGGCTGCCAGGGGGAGCGGGTGGAGGGCTTCATGGGTGGGTGGGGTGGGGGACACTAGACACCAGACAGATGTTTTGGGGGTTGTAACTTGACATTCTGCCCGCGATCGGGCATTATGGTCCACTGGACCACCAGGGAGATATTCGGGTTCGGGGGGCTTTTACATTCTGCCCACAATCGGCACTGGGGGTTGTTTCATGTTCTGCCCACGGTCGGGCATCGGAGCTGTTTGGGGAGTGTATTCATACATACTGCCTGCGATCGGGCATCAGGAGCTGTTTGGGGAGTATTCATACATACTGCCCGCGATCGGGCATCGGGAGATTGTGGGGGGGGAGTGTATTCATACATACTGCCCGCGATCGGGCTGCAGGGTGCATCGGTCCCTGACTACTGCTGCCTGGCAGGGCGGCCTGGCGCAAGTCCTCGGGGATCGGCGCACCTACATGCTAATGGCTTGCAAATGGGGCCATAAATAGATGCAAATGGCCCCCCCTGCACCTTGCATGAATTATGGCCCCATTTGCATGTCACCTTTTGAATATCGAAAATTGCCCATGGCGCAATGGTACTTGCCCCACCACAAGTTTAATGCTCAACTCTGACAACTTGCGGTGGCGCAAATTCCCTCTTGCTCCTGCAATGTGGGGTGATATTCAAAGGAGTTGCTCAATAGCGCAACTCCTTTGAATATCGCCCTGGCCACACCCCTGCGCAACTATTTTGAGCAGAGCAAGGGCTTGCGCCTCAGAATGGCGCAGTTTGAATATCCGGGCCCATGTGACTAACAAACACAGCTGGTCAGATAGTTCTAGATTCAAGAAATGCTCTCATCATAAGCTTTTCAAAGAGGATGCATGTAAGAAGGTTTTCCTGAAAGCCAGGACAACTGCTCACAATTCTTTACAAAACATAATCTCTAGCAAAAAAATTCTCTAGTTGTGACTGTTCCAAATTTTTTGTTTTATGTTTCTATGTAGTTGAATGTGTAATGTTACTTTTGAAATCAATTGCATTTGCATAGAGCTGTTGTGGGAAAGTACCATCCATGTATTCTATATATGAATCGATTGATACTGGACTGTAATCGCACGTATGACAGTCCAATTACCTTTAAAGAAATGGTTCAATAAATACAATTGTTTCATAAAACAAACACTGTCTGTTGAAAATGAATGCTTTTGGGGCATGGCTTAGCTCTGAGCCAGAATGGCAGCTTAGTTTGTGAACTCCTCAGACACTGAGATAATCTGGCATCATCCTACAGCCTAGAGGTCTCTTTTCTGTACTAAGTGGACACCTCTCTACAGTAAGGTCAAGATATTCAAAAGGGTTGCACATGGCGCAACAGTGTTGCACCATGCACAACCCACTGATGTGCCCCGGCGTAATATTCAAACGGGAATTGCACCTGGCACAAATCCCGATGCACCAGAATGCATCAGTAATGTATGCAGGCGCAGGTGTGGGGGGGGGGTGTGTCCATGCATACTCTGCACATCCTGATATTCAGCCCGGGATGTGCTGAGCCATGCATGCGTAATCCATACTTGTGCTGCACAAAGTTGATCCCCCAAAAAAAGGAGCAATGGCCGGCCACCCACAGGTGAGCTGCCGTATTGCAGGGTGCAACACAGCAGCTGCAACCTGTGAGTGGCCAACCGAGCTCCGGCTGCACCTCTGTGGAGGCACTCCCCCATGCCCGATCGCGGGCATTGGTATGACAAATTAGAATCCTATATCCCTGGTGGTCCAGTGGACCGCTGTCAGCCCGATCACAGGATATAGTAAAATAATAAAGTATCCAATATCCCTGGTGGTCCAGTGGACTGCTGTCAGCCCGATCGCGGGATAAAGTAAAATAATAAAGTATCCAATATCCCTGGTGGTTCAGTGGACCGCTATCAGCCTGATCGCAGGATAAAGAAAAATAATAAAGATTCCTTTTTCCCTGGTGGTCCAGTGGACCACTGACAGCCTGATCGCGGGCTTCAGTAAAATAATAATGATTCCTTTTTCCCTGGTGGTCCAGTGGAATGCTGTCAGCCCGATCGCGGGCTTCAGTAAAATTATAAAGATTCCTATATCCCTGGTGGTCCAGCGGACCCCCCTTCCCACCGCCTACTTATCCCGCCCCACTCCCCGGTCAGCGGCGGGAGGCAGCACCCCACCCCATCTTTATTATTTTACTTAAGCCCACGATAGGGCTGACAGCGGTCCACTGGACCACCAGGGATATTGGATGCTTTATTATTTTACTTTATCCCGCAATTGGGCTGACAGCAGTCCACTGGACCACCAGGGATATTGGATACTTTATTATTTTTCAAATGCCCACAATCGGGCTGTGGGGCACATTGCCACACTGCAGGGGGCATCGGTCCCCGATGGCTGCCGGCTGGCAGGATGCCAGGCGCAAGTCGCCGGGGATGGGCGCACCTGCATGCAAATGGGGCCATAATGACATGCAAATGGCCCCATTTGCGCCTTGCATACATTATGGCCCCATTTGCATGTGCACTTTTGAATATCGCGGTTGTTGCGCCTAGTGCAATGGAACTTGCGCTAGTGCATCCCCCTGCTCCACTCTGGCCACTTGTGCTGGCGCAGTGCCACTGTGCCATGTGCACTGCGGGTGGCCAGGGTTCGATATTCAATGATTCTGAGCCACGGCGCAGCTCCGTTGAATATCGCCCAGTCAACGCCCCTGCGCAGCCAAGTTATGCTGCACCCAGGCTTGCACCACAGCCTGGCGCAGTTTGAATATCTAGGCCTAAGACTCTACCTGCTTCTGAATATTGAGAAATTGGCATCTGGTATCTTACCTGGAGTCAGTTTTCTAGTTGTACTTCTGGGAGCTCCTCTGGGCCTACAAAATGGCCTCCTCCATCTCTGTGGATGCCGTATCTACAGAAACGGAGCAGATGTTTGCCCTGTTACCCCAACAGATGACCCAAATGACTCTCGCAATGAACAATAACACCCAAACCCTCCAATCTATTGAGGGTAGACTTTTTCAAGCTGAGCGTAGGATCAGCTCCCATGAGGTCATGATCCAGCAAATGACCTCAACTGTGTGGGAGCAGGCCAGGGCCATGAACTTGCCACAAGAGAAAGTAGACGATTTAGAAAATAGAAGTCGATGGAATAATCTCTGTTTCGTTGCCTTCCCAGAGGACGCAGAACAAAAGGATCCAATCCGCTTTCTTCAAACTACCCTCCCCAGCTGCTCAATCTGCCTGCTGACACTCCTCTCCAGATAGAACGGGCATACCGCTCACTTGTACCCCCTTCTAAACCTGGAGAAAGGCTCCAATCCACGTTTGCCCGTTTCCTTGACTTCCATCAAAAGGAAGACATCTCTGCTGCGGCGAGAAACAAGGGGCAGCTCATCTGGAAGGGCCAAAAGATACAGATCTATTGGGACTACTCCAGGGAGCAATCAGAGCAGTGCAAGGCATATACAGAAGGCCGCAAGATACTCCATCGGCTGACCATACCCTTCTCCCATCGGTATTTAGCCATGATGTGTATCATTTACAACGGATCCCCCTTGCTGTTTGCCCACCCGGATAATCTTATGGACTTCCTGTGCAAAACATATCAAGTGGAGTTCAGAGCACGGGATCCTGGGCAGGATGGGGCACACCTCACCACAAGACTCAGCACAGATCGGGAGCTTTGTTTTCACTCCGCTCCAGCCTGAAGTTGCAGCAGTGCAAGTCTTCGAAGGGGCCTACCCTCCTAGATCGAAGAAACAACTCACCACTCATAGACATGAGTGGAGGCATCATCTTGCTGAGGGAACCCCTGCGGACAGCCTGGGGAGGTGGATTACATGTAGCCGAGGAGGAGGAGACACCTGACTTACTGCCATCTTCACACCTAACCGATTCGCTGCTCTCCAGTGTGACACCTCCGCCGGCAGTGAGCACATAGATGTGGATGCTGAGCCTAAAACCATTGGAGACTCACCTCTGCTAGAACGTGTTAAATCCTGGGCCAAAATTGCAGCTGCCAGCTCCTCCACAGTGAGGGATTGCCTGGTTGAGCAGCCTCCTCCTGCAGCACCTCGCCCACACCTAGATTGCGTGGCTCAGACCTCGGAAGTTCCCCGTCTGATGGTGGCAGCTGGCCCAGCCTGACTGGCTGTCAGATAAGTACTGTGCTTTGCTAATTTTATGCGACTCTGAAGTGGAGCTGCTTTGGGGGGGAGAGGGCTGAGATTTGGGGAGGTCTTTAACTAGGCCATGTCCTCTCTGCCTGGAATTGTCTCCCTACAGACACCCCCCCACTGGTGGTACTCTGCACTGGACTGGGGTTTCATCTGCTCCTGACAACATCTATGCTTTCCCCCTAGTGTTGCTGCCTGAACTCAGCTACACATGTGGCTGTATTTCAGAACTTACATTTTAGGTCCAAGGGACACGTAACTGATGAAACTGCAGATAGGCTCGTGGACTCATGTTAGTGCAGGACTTTTGCATACCACTGGGTCAAGAGGCCGAGGGCTTCATATGGCCTACGCCCCACTGTTTGAATCAAAGACTAAGTTGTGCATATAAGTGCTATTTGGGGCTCACAGGGTAAGCCCCTGCTCTCTACTCATGTATAGCACACAGGGCAATTAGGGTCTGCAGTGCCTTTACATTTAATATGGTTGCAAGATCGCAGGGGCAATGTTCTTGACATGCTCCCCCCTCAGGGTTTGGAGACTGATCACACTGTAACTGCTGGGCTCCACTCCCTCTTCCCAGACAGATATAATGCAGTTTCTTTCCAACTGCCCCACCAGGATGCTTTCTAAACCCTACTTGTGACATCCTGGTGTTCACCCTTGACGTTAGAGGCAACTGGTGTCGGTAAGCAGGGTGACGCCTGCCTCCTCTCCCCCATCAGCACTCCTAGTTTCAGCTGACCTCATATATCTATCTCACTGTCTGAGGGGTTTTCCTCAGGCAGCACCACAGGTGATTGTTTTCCTCTGACTTGTTCTCAAGAGGATCTCTTCCCTCCCCCCCCAAAAGAGAGGGAGGTGATCCTGGAGGCATGTCCACCGGTTTCCTTTTTCCTCCTAGCTCATCAGGTTGTTTGACCTTGGCCATGGTGTTAAATGTTGTTAGTTAAGGCCATTTGCCCTGTTAGTTTAAATAATACCATGAGGAACCAGGCAAGCGTGAATATAACGGTATCGTTTGTGCTCAGTCTATGTTTACATCTTTTATTGGATTTGTATGGTAGGGACAATGGGAATGGAGTGCCAACGTGGATCGCAGTCTTAGGGGTATTGGATCACATGCTCCCTCATTCAACACTACATCCCTATTTGGATAATGGGTGACCTCCATGCCCACACCTGGAACGTGTGGGGTCTCAACACCTCAGTAAAGTGTAAACAGGTGTTACCACACTTAAAATGACTGCGAACCACCTTGGCATTGCTTCAGGAAACAAAACTCACTAAACAAGACCATGACAAGCTTGTTAGGGACTGGGTGGGGCAGGTATTTGCCTCCTCCGCCTTTCCAAGAAATGTGGGGTGGCTATTCTCCTGCACAAAAAATTTAAGTGGACCCTGGTTCAAACTAAGAATGACGTACAGAGGAGGTGGGTTCTGGTTTTACTGGACATTCTGGATGGCCCACTCCTTCTAGCCAATCTTTATGGACTGAATGAAGATACTCCCGTGATCTTTCACGAAGTGTTCCAGGCTATAGGCACTAAGGCCCAGCCCTCTACTTCAATAGTTGTAGGCAGGGATTTTAATCTCTCCTTGGACCCCCTGGTGGATCATAGCTCAACCACCAGGATTACCACATGAAAGCACGGCTGGTGGCGTGACAATCTATGTTGGACTTAGGCCTACATGATATCTGTAGGGTCTTTCAGCCCCGTGACAGACTATATCTTTTTCTCTCTGGCACATGGCACCCACAGCCCGGCTAGATTACTGGCTGGTTTTGGCCAACATAGCACAGGCTGCAATTGCATCCGATATCATGCAGATGATCATATTGGACCACTCCTCGGTTCACCTGCATATCTTCTGGGGACCCCAGACCACGACACACTCTGCCTGGAGGTTGGATCTCCTCCTCAGAGACCCCAGCTTTAGGCCGTGGCTTACATGGGAGGTTTCCCACTTCTTGGCTGACAATCTGTCTACAGACACCTCAGCAGGCACCACCTGGGAGGCCCTAAAAGCCTCCCTTTGAGGTGCTATTATGGGCTATGCGGCTAATCGGCATAAACAAAGGGAGCAGTTCCTTAGTTCACTAGAACAACTATGGGTACGAGATTTGGAAGCAAAACATTCCCCTAATTTTACCCAGCATTCCCTGCTAGGCCAAGAAATTGTTTGGCTTAGACTGGGAATAAATGACCTCTTGGACCGTAAGGCCAAGATAGCGGTCCTCCATCTACAACACAAATTTTGGGAAGGGGGGGAGGGGCAAGGTGCTTGCATATAGGCTATAGAAACAGCAGACTGAACAGCACATCCCTGGACTGAGAGATCACACAGGGGAAAACCAGTACAGAAGCTATTCAAATTAACAGTATTATGCAGCAATATTACACTGAACTGTATGCATCCTCCAGATCTATGGATCAGGAAGCAGTGTAGAATTTCCTAGCTCCTTTAGCACTTCTTAAACTGTCCCCCCAGCACAGTGCCCAACTAGACACCCCCATCTCCCCAGTGGAAGTAGACCCCCGGAGGGGATGACTTTCCTGTAGGCATGGCAGCTGATCCACTCCAAAGTTGCCCCCCTACTCTGTGAGGTTTTCAGTGAGGCCCTAGAAAAGGGGTTCTTCCCCTACCCTTCGAGAGGCTGTCATTACTGTCTTTTCCAAACAGGAAAAAGATCCCACCCTCCCCTCAAGCTATCGATCCATATCTCTTATTAATGCCAACACCAAAATCTTTGCTACAGTCCTTGCAGCTAGATTAAACCCCTTCCTTCCTTCCCTTGTTCACCCTTCACAGGTGGGCTTTATACCTGGATGGTATAGTAGAGATCCATTCCCTGCTGAACTTGTTCCACCATGCTAGATCCATTCCCACTCCAGCAGCTGCAGTGGCCATAGACCAGATTTGACTACCTGGAGCGGGACTAGCTAGCACTGGTCTTGCAGCACCTAGGCATTGGTGAATGGTTCAGAGGCTGGGTCGCAGCACTGTATCACAGACCTTTGGCAAGGATCCTTACCAACTCAACTCTGTCTGGCCCTTTCCCTTTGGGAAAAGGCACCAGGCATGGCTGTCCCTGTCCCCTCTGTCATTTGTGCTGGCAGTGAAGCCACTTGCAGTGGCCATACGGCAGCACCCTGGCATACAGGGCATCAACATTAGGGACTCATCCTATACCACCCTCATGTAAGCCGACGATTTGTTGGTCCCTTTGGAAAACACTTCAGCCACCATCCCCGCCCTGTTATGTCTTCTGAAAGACTTTGCAGCCCACTCCATGCTGAAAATGAACCAGGCTAAAACTGAAGTCCTCCCCTTAAATTCCTACTGCACCCCTGCCCTCATAGCCCCCTTTGGTCTCCACTGGTCCCCTGATGAGTTGGTATACCTTGGCATTCATGTTGTCCCTGATCTTGCTAAGATGTGGGACCTCAATTTATGGCCTCTGGTGGCAGAGCTCAGAACAGAGTTAAAGAGATGGCAGTCACTGCACCTCACCCTGGCAGAGAAGGTTGCTGTGATCAAAATGATCTCAGCGCCCAAACTCCTGTATGTCATCTCTCACATCCCCTTGGAGCTTCCTGCCAGATGGTTCAGCATTATTGATGCCCTTCTTGGCAAATTTATTTGGGACAACAAGTGCTATAGTAGGAACAAGCTGAGGTCTCACTGGCGGGTGGGTGAATACTGTCTGCCATGGCTGGAAGAGTACAAATGAGCCTACTCCACTGCCCAGACACTGAAATGGTTCACTCCTATAGGGCCAAATTCTCCACAGTGGTTATCTATGGAGAAAACAGCCACCCAGGTTCCTAGTCTACCCCTTCTGATTTGCAACTGCCTTCCTAAGATGCTGCTGGATCACCCAAAAATAGTCCCATCGGTCAAGACATGGAAAAAGGTGCATACAAAACTTAGGGCAGACCCACTCCCTCCTGCCTGGAGCCCCCCCCCGGGGCAATGAACAACCTCAGATAGATCATAAACCTTTCCACTGGACCCACTGGGAGGAAAGGGGTATCACCACACTAGGAGATATCATGGTAGGAGATGGACCTGGCCTTAAGTCTTTTCAGGACCTGACTCAAGAGGCTGGGCTTGGTAGAACAGATTTCTGGAGATTTTTGCAATTCCATAGCTCTGTCACAGCTTATCAGAAAACTTCATCTTATCTTCATCCCTCCATAGCTAAGATAACTCAGTGGCTCTCCCTTCCTAAGGGACAAACCAGTAAAATCTATGCCAAATTCTGGAACTCTCTCCCCTCCCAGTCTCAGAGTGCTAAATGTAATTGGGAAACTGCACTGAATACCCTTATAACAGATGCCCAATGGAAATCCTGTTGGCAGCAGGCTCACTTCACTTACCCAGATATGAGGAGCAAATTAATTTAAAAAAAAAATTCTTCGTCACTGGTACAGGACCCCTGCGGTGCTCCTTAAATGCAAACTCCTAGATAATGACCTCTGTTGGAAGTGTCAGATTCAAGTGGGAGATCTGTACCATATTCTCTGGACAGGCCATCTGATCCTCCCTTTCAGGACCTCAGTAACCGAGCTAGCTTCCCAATTTATAGGCTCCAAGATGGGGTTAGACCCCCTCTTCTGGATCCTGAGCATTCCAACTCAACAGGTGAAGCTCTCTTGACCTCAGAGGTGCTGGCTTGCCCTTCTCCGTATTCAAGCAAAATGGCTGATATTAAGCCGTTGGAGAACCAATGACATTCCCTCCATGTTGTAACTCCTGAACTACTTTACTAAGCTGGCATCCTTAGACCGAATGATGCATGTTATTACCAACCCTCTCCCTAAATATCAGTCTTGCTGGGCCCCCTTCTTAACACATCTGAAACCAAGAACTGGCATAGGTTGAAGGCCCCTACCATTCTCGCTGGCTAATAACTCTTATTTCCTTAAAGCTGTGCTGAAGGTTTGTTCTGTTTTGCCAACTGGTTTTACCTGCCATCTTTGATGACTGGAATAATAACTGAGTAGTAGTGTTAGCTGCCCATTCCTCTATGTTTTTGTGTTATTATATATATATATATATACAGGCAAAGAGAATGTGCCACAGGAAGTGTTGTCTGCTGCACACACACTCCTTGCAGGCTGCAGATCTCCGCTCCTGTTAGGTGCTAATCCTTCACCCTCTCACCTTTTCATCGCAGAACTGGTATGCATGGCTGTTTAATCTTGTTTTTCTCTTCTCCGGTTACTGTGATATGTTTTTTAAATGACCTATGATGTACCTTGTCATTGGTGCTGTATATCTAAAAAAATTAATAAAAAGTATTAAGAAGAAAGAAAATGAAAGCTTCTGACAATATATTATGTTTCTGGTTTCAGATGTTGACATTACATTTTTTCAAAGTAATAACCTTTGTCATACATATATTTTAAGAAATGTCAGTGTCTCAATGGTCTCTATATGAAACCATTTAATACTCAAATGTGGATTTATTAGCTTCGTAATATCTAACATAATTTCCAGCCTCTTCTGGGTTCTTATGGCTTAATGACCAGATGACATACGGAAGATATAACAAGCTGCACTTTTTTTCCCAACCTTTAGTGAATCCACTGCGTGAATTGTGTGTAAGCAGCCCACCTTGATATCCTGTAAATAAAGGAGAATTTAGCACTGTAAATAGGCATGAATAGTAAATGACAGTGTTATACTATATGTTTTAAAGCTAATTTGCATGCAAATAAATGCCACGAATATGGGTGTGCTGTACAATGTGCACCAGGGTTGCGCACTGAACCAGTCTGGTGAGGAGAGGTACAAAATTGGATATCCTAAAACTAAGAAGGCTTGCATGGCCAAGCCAATAAAAGGGAAGAAAAGTGACAAGTACCTTTGCCAGCATGGTAAAGGATCTGATAGACTGCAAGCAAAGCAATGTCCCTCCAACACTACTGAAACAGAAAACAATAGCCAAATACAGTGCAGAAACTACAAGACTGGACAAGGTGGAAATAATCAAACAGCATGTATCCAGATTCAAAAAGAAAAGCCAATAACATACAAATAACTGACTATATTGGGGAATAGCACCACCTTTTTATAGCCAGCTAAACATGTAAATTTGGATTTGTGATGGTTTTCACAAAAAATGGCATTACATAGCATGGTATTCATCAGGAAACATCCTCAATCATGTTGTATGCATGACAAACTTATATGAATATGCATGCTTTTCAGAATACTGGCACTTTGGAAATAAAAAAAATTATATATGTAAGCAATTAGTTGAAAATGTTTCAAGCAGTGAAATAATGTCATCGATGTTCAAAGTGACCATATGAACACACGCCAAACGTGTCTTGGTTTATGATATGGCAAACAATCTTTTATTATTTAATTTACTACTGTATCCTAGTTATCCATAATTAGCTTTTACTATACAGTTGAATGTTTAACGTAACTTTTGAAATCAATTGCATTTGCACAAAGATCTTGTGGGAAAGTACCATCCATATATTCTATATGTGAATCGGTTGATACTGGACTGTAATTACACTTTTGACAGTCTGATTACATTTTTAACAAGCATTTGTCAATGCCGCATGTTTGCTTGCTGGCATTGGTAGTGTAGGAGTTAGAGAGATGCATAATAGGAAAGACAGTGAAGTATTGAACTAAAGCCAACCCCACCACCACCCTGCAGAGACTGACAGGCATTGAGGTGTGCCTTTGGGTCATCAGGCATATACTGTATATGCCACTTCAGCACACCCTACCCTGCATACACCGACAAGTGTCACAGTGTGCCTTGGGGCCTTATACTAACCCCATTCCATCAGGAAATACAGTGAGATGGGTGCAGTATAGGAGAATGGGGTGAACTTTGGGGCTGAAGAGTCCAAGGCACACCTCGATGCCTCTCACTGGCTGCAGGGTGTGGGTGGGGGTGCAGTGGAATGAGCATTACAGGCAGCAATCCCAAGTCACACCCCAGATGCCTGTCAGTCTCTACAGGGTGGGGTGTTATGGTTGGAAACCCTAACGCCCCAGGCGTTCGTTGGTATTTTCACTCCAAATTTTCAACATGGGTTTTTTGTGACCCCAACCTCATGAACAGTGGCAATATCAGTTTTTTAGCTGAAAGCTGATGTTGCACAGTGACTACGCCATTTGGCACCACAGGTGCAAAAACACATTTATAACAGGATGTGAAAAATGACAGCTGTACTGTTCATGGGGAGGTGTAAAAAATGGCAATGTTGAAAATCTGGAGTAAAAATATAAAAAAACTGGTGAAGTCACGAGTGTGCGTAGAAACTGCGCAACATACACCTGTAATGTAATTAGTTTGGGGCTTTTTTACAGCAGATTGCCAACTCAGGCATTTTGGGACCTCTGCTCATGAACAGTGTCACTGTGATTTTCTTAATCTGTCCCAAACACTGATTTCTCACAACGACCACACATTTCTGCACCGGAAGTGCAAAAACACATTTTGGCCAGGGTGTGAAATATGACAGCTGTGCTGTTCATAAGGAGGTGTGGAAAAATGCCAGTGTTGAAAATCTGGACTGAAAATATTACAAATTCGTGAACTTACGAGGGTGCGTGGAAACTGCGCAATGCACGCTTGTAATACAGTCATTTTATGGATGTTTGTCACCAAATTTTCAACGTAGCCATTTTAAGACCTCTGCTCATGAACAGTGTCACTGTGATTTTCTTAATCTGTCCCAAACATAGATTTCACACACCAACTGCACCATTGTGCGTTACATGCACAAAAACACATTTTGGGCACAAAGTGAAAAACAACAGCTGTACTGCTCATAAGGAGGTGTGCTAAAATGGCAATGTTGTAAATCTGGAGAGAAAATAGTAAAACTTCTTGAAGTTACCAGCGTGCATAGGAACTGCGCAATGCACGCTCATAAAACAGACATTTTGGGGAATTTTTCCACTAAATTTTCAACATAGGGGTTTTGGGTGGCCTACCTCATGAATTGTGACACGGTCATTTCATTACTCATTCCTGAAAGGTGGTTCCATGCAGTGATCGTGAAATAACCTTTCGGAACCAAATAACAAAATGGCAGTGGCTGAGTTCATGAGGTGGGGTCCCAAGAACCCCATGTTGAAAATTTGGTGAAAAAATTCCCCAAAATGGTTGAGATATGCAACAAAGTTTAAAAAAAAATTATGTCATTATACAGCTTACCATCATTTCTTCAGTTCGAGGTCGGCTTTGAAGAGTGCAGACATGTTCCCGGTCCACCGAGGTACATCACGCTGGCCTCCACCTCCAGAGGTAAGTTTAGGGTGAGGGTGTGTGTGGAGAAATGGGGTATGCAGAGGGTGGGTGCAGGTTGGGTTGAGGGGCCAAAGAGTCAATAAAGGACTGTTTTCCTTTGTTCTAGTTCTTTTTTTTAAGATGACGTGGGACTTTTGCCATGCTGGGGTGGGCTCCCAGTGTGGCATCTGCAAGTTTGTTGGGGAGCGGGCAGTGGAGCCAATGGGTGATTGGGCACCCCCGTGGGCCACAGACTCCGGCCATGCTGGGGTGGGCTCCTAGCGTGACACTAGGAAGTTTGTTTTGGGGGGACAGTGGAGCCGATGGGGGATTGGGCACCCCCGTCAGTCACACAGTGTCCGGGGGTGGAGGTGAGCACATGAGCATGCTGGGGTGGGCTCCCAGCGTGGCACCAGGAAGTTTTCTTTTGGGGGGGCAGTGGAGCTGACAGGGGATTGGGCACCACCATTGGTCATACAGTGTGCGGGAGTGGAAGGGAGTGCATGAGCAAACTGGGGTGGGCTCTCGGCGTGCTACCTAGGTGTTCATGGGAGGGGGACAAACTGTCTATGACAGTTCAGATGCAGTGCTAACATGTATGAAAATTGCCTACACATTACCACAGCTGATTGTAGTGGTGTTTTTCTCAGAACTGTACACCACTGCATCTGAACAGCTGTCATAGCTCGGACATTCATTGGTGTGGTGCAGCCATGCCTGCAGAAAGGAACAGGGCATTGGAAGTGGGAGAGGCACACCCATGAAAACTCGTATGGTGGCACTATGTTTCTTGCACATGCATGCAAGCAAACATACAAATGGTTCAATAATTGCAATTGTTTTATAAAACAAACACTGTTTATTGAAAATGAATGCTTTTGATAATATATTACGTTTCTAGTTTCAGATATTGATATTACATTTTTTCAGAGTAATAACCATTGTCATACATATGTTTTAAGCAATGTCAGTGTCTCAAAGGTCCCTATATGTAACCATCTAATACTCAAATATGGATTCATCAGCTTCGTATTTAACCATATTTCCCAGACTCTTCTGGGTTCTTGTGGATTTTTGACCAGATGACATACGGAAGGTATAACAAGTCACACTTTTTTCCGACCTTTGGTGAATCCGGTTTGTGAATTGCATGCAAGCAGCCCAACTTGACATTCTGTAAATAAAATAAACTCTAACACTGGTAAATATGCATGAATACTAAATGATAGTGTGTCTTGTGATATGTTTCAAAGTTGATTTTCTTGCAAAAAAATGCTAAGAATAAGAGTCTGCTGCTGTACTGATGTTCACCCACTCAACACCAATGAAAATAAAATCATAGTGTTTGACATTGCCATAACTGGACATACAGTAGAAAAGACACTGTGTGGGCATGAATCCATAGTCAAGCCAGTGTTGTCACGTCAAGACTTCAGCTATAAAAACGGAAACTCTCTAGCATCACCCTAGTGGTCCATGGTTCCCTACAAACCTCTTGATACGTAAGTGGGCTTGTTGTGCATGGCTGTCAATACATTATCCTTGAGGTAATGTATTGCTGGATGTCCTTTGACATGTCAATCAATGTTCATAATGCTTGTTTCATGCTGCATTATTGCCATCTGTATGTTGTCATGATGTACTACTGATATCAGTACTGAGTCAACAGCATGGCCGCTTATCAGCAACAAATGCTAATTGAAATTGTTTTTTGAATCCTTTTACGCTGCCAGCCACAGTTGCTCAACATGTATAAAACAAGCTTGCATGACAAATACAGTTGTCAAGCAAACACATTGTGGTCCTTGGTTAGTGGTACTTCAGTTTTTAAAAATACTTACCTATTGGGGATAGGTTGCTGGAAAACATCATGCCTCCCTTCATGGAGCTGTACCAGAGCACACCAAAGGACTTTTTCATTCAGGCAAACAGTTTGAAAATGTGGCCTTTGTGTGATCCACCATGCATCTGAAAAAAAAGATTATTTTCATTATAGTCCTTTATTGATGGTGACATATGGTAAGAAATAAACATATCTGGCCTGTCAGCACAGCAGCTGGATTTCCACTTGTGACGCCAGTGGCCCTGGATCGGGAATGGACTCAGGTCGCTGGAGGTCTGGCCAGGGAGAAGGAAAGGAGCATCCCAGGATGGCTCGCCTTCTCTGGGGGGAGGGTGGGGATGTACCTCGGTGCATGCTGGCCCATGGCAAAGGCGGAAGGCACAGCACAGACACCAGAGGTGAAATTTCTGGGGGAGTGGAGGACATCAGCACGCGCCTTGATGTCAGTGGCATGCTACTCCCTGGGGAGTAAACCAGAAAACTGCCTTGACCAACTGGATGACGGTCCCTCCACTCCCCGACTGCTGCCAGGCCTCCCAACCAACACCACTGCCTCAGTGACACCCCCAGGCCAATACAGATGCACTGGTCCGCCCCCACCAGTGCCTTCCCCCTCAGAGGAGAAGGACCCATCTGGCAAAGGGATACACCGTGTTACCTTGGGGGGTCACGATTTGATATGCATGGTAACCGGAGATGAGGGAGAGCATGCAGTCTGAGGGACATTGGGGGACCCGAATGAGTGGCTGATCAGGGGTAGGAGGAGGGGGAAAAAAATAAACATAATGGATAACAATTCCAAAAGTAAAAACGTAATTTTGAAAAACAGAATGTTGAGCACTCATCCCCTCTCTTGTGAAGAACCAAAACACACTGCTTGAGCAGATTGTATGTGCATCAAGAAAATGAAAGAAGAATGGTGACAATGAAAAATTAAGTAAAACAGTGTTCTTTTTTTTCATATACACATTCTCTCCTCGGTGCACTGGAGCAGGCTGTCTTAGCTCCCCTCCCTCGAGAGGACACATTCAGCCCTGTCCATGTCGGGGGCTTCATGTGCCTGCCCCAGTACTCCCTTTTTTTCCATTTTCTCCCAGTGGTTTTCCCCTTAACTCCCTGGAGCCCCCAGTGCAAGGGCTTAATCTGTGCATGGAGGTGCACACAGCACCTTGGCCTGGGACCACCCTGCTCCTGCCACCGCTGGCCTAACACCTAGACCCCCTCTGATGTCTGCACTGCCACTATGCCTTCACAAGGTGGCAGCCAAAGGCTGGGTAGACTTACCTCCCTGATTCAGGAGTGGAGAGCTGCCAGTTGGCAGATCAATCCTCAAGCAGTCCTCCCCTGGCTGACCCCCATCACCCCATGCTTGCCATCGAACACAGGTTGCCGGCATGGTAGGAGGTAAGGCAAGGATGCCTCAGCCCTCCATGCCATTGGGCCATTGTGATTCTGCTCAAAACCAAGCTGTAGTGCACCAGATGTGCTTTCATGCAATATTTAGTTCCCCTTTAAAAGATAAAAACAAAGAACTGCTTAACTCAAAAAGATGATATTTGTGTGGGTTGCTAGAAAACAGTCTGACATTTGAGCTAACATTTGAAATTCATTAATTACAATTAGCATTTTAATTAGAAAAAACAGTCATGGTTACTTTGAAATACAGTCAAGATGGAATTTAACAAACTCAGTGCATGCATATCAGATAATGTGCCCTTGGTAAGACACAACAAAAAAACACATGGATGGGATTTTCAAAGACATTGATGTAACAGTAGCTCCCGTGTTTCAGACGCATGCTGCATCCATGCAGATGTGTCCAAATGTCTGTGCCTTATTCACAGACATTTAGATGCATTTCTGATGATTCCTGCAGTTTATAGCAATTTTTGATGCAACTGCGGGAACTGCGTCAATTTTTTGGATGCAACTGTAGAATTCTGTCCTGGGAGTTAGACCAACTTTTCTTAGTCTGACTCCAGGGACTGTTTTTCAACAGCAAAGTCCGACAAACAAATGCAGCCCTTTGAAAATCTCCCCTGGTGTTTTTTTTATCAGTTTGTGAATCACTTGGGGATTTGTAAAAACTGTCACAAAAAATGAACTGCCCTACATAAACACAATGTTCAAAGCTTCAAAAAAGGAAAAAGAGTCACAAACAGGAAGAAGAAAAAATATGGGTATTTTGTACTACAATAAACATCATACATAACTCTACTTTCCCCAAAAATAAGGGCATTCATTAAAAGAACAGAGAACAATATATGGGCAACCATATGGCTGTAGCTTTGTTTTCATACAGGAGTTTTCCTTGGGGGGGGGTGTTAGGGTTGAAAAATACCCTACCCCCAGATTTCCCAATTTTTGTGGCTTTGTAACCTTAATGTACAGTATGCATTAAATATAGAATAATGCATGGTTAGGTGTGGTTTATGGGGGTTTTATGCACACCCGAGGTATGTGATGCCTCATAAACCACAAGGGTGAAGCCTGAAGGGTTTACATGAGCATCACATACTGAGGGTGTGCATAAAATCCCCATTAAAACACACTTACCCATGTTTAATTTTTTTATATTTGCTGGTTCTAAGAATTTCGTTTTCATATTTTTGTTTTCTTGCTCTTCTATAAATTGGTGCCTGTCAGTGTCATTTGGGGGGGGGTTAAATAGTGACACTGTTGCCATATTTACTTTAAAGAATGTACCACTGTTTAATTTAATTAAGTTCCTCATCATTAAAAGTTTGTATTGTTCATCTAGTATAAAATATTGGACATTACAACATTTATACATAAATCAGGAAAAAGGAAGGGGGTAAAAAAATTAAAACAGAGGAGTTACGCAGATATTTACATAAAGTGCACTGCAGCTAGAAGTATCTTATCCCATGTCAGAAAGTGGTTCGGGAATAAATACATAATAAGACATCAAAAATCGAATAAGAGCCATAATGTAATTCGGCTCAAAAACCATCCGATTAACATAATTATTCTATAACTGAGGCAAGTGCTTCCTTTTGGACTTTACTACTGAATCAAGGAATTTTGCAATTAGGAGGGCTTCAGAAATGGTTTTGGGATGTAAGAAAATGAACAGGGCATCATAGTCCAAATTTGCATATTTCGTTAAAAACAATTTTAGTAATTGATCTTGTGCAATATTATAAAGGGGGCATTGAATTATTGTATGGTAAAGAGTTTCCTGAAAACCTCTATTGCACCAACACATATCATGTGACAAACCTGTCATAGGTGATTTATTAAAATAAGAATGTTTGGAAACAAGCGTGCCCACTCTTGCCCAAGTAATTAATTTCCTGATACACGGGTCAAGAGGTAATAAAATATATTCTTCTATATAAGAATTGATTTTATTCATCCCAAACCAAGGACCTTGTTTCTGTAACCTGACTAATGCCATCTGTTGTTTCCATGCTTCACGGTAAAGCCTTTGTTTTAAGATAGTTTTAAAGAGAGGGGATATATGAATCCCTTTCTGTGAATCAGCCCATAGACGGGTTAATGAAGCTTTGGACAGTACTGCTTTAAGTTGTTTCAACCAGGGGGACAAAAAGCTCTTCTCAGACCAGCTTATTTTCTCTTTGAGACATAGGTCTGGTAAAGTATTAAGCTGATTACTAATTATTTTCTGCCAGTAACAGGCCACTCGTATATCTATTGCGGTTACTATAGGTAACCTACCAAGTTCTGCCCTTACCACTGAATTGGCAGTTGAAACTGGAACTTGTAAAAGAGATTTATAATAAAATGATAAGGGAAGCTCAATATTTTCAGGAGGATTTGTGCCCCATTCCTCAGAGCCATAAAGTATAATTGGATTAAGCATGGCTTCACCAGCAACCAATGCTGGTGCTACTGTGTGACCCCCATATTTATAATTTAACCTTAGTAAAGCCTTGGTGGCAAGTTTAGCTTTAGAAATCTGTTCTTTTAAGTGTAAGGTCCATTGTGAATTTGATGCAAATTTAATACCAAGGTAGGTACTGTATAAGATGGGGTCACCACAATTAATTTATTTTCAAAGTGTATTTTGGGAGAATGGGATCGTGGGTTCGGAAGCCCAAAAACTATAATTTTGGTTTTATGTAAGTTAATCTTCAGGGCCAATGAATCACTTTTAGCTTTTAGACTATTCAATTTGCACTGGAGTCTAGCCACCAAGAGGGAAAGGAGAAGAAGGTTGTCTGCATAGGCTAATATGTGAACATTTTGATTCCCAGTTTTGACAGAATCAACACTAAGGAAGAGTCAAAATAAAGTAACAAATCAATATATAAACTGAATAATAATGGAGCAAGTAGGCATCCTTGTTTCACACCTTGGGAAGTGCTAGCAAATTCTGATAAATTCCCCTGGTTATCATATCTTACGGCCGTAACTGTTTTGGAATGAAGTAAGTAAATGGGAATTAATAGGTTAATAGGGGTCCTCTTTTAAGAAGAATTTCCCATAGAGTCCCTCTGGACACAGAATCAAAGGCTGTCTACAAGTCTATGAAAAGGGCATATAATTTCATCTGATGATGTAACCTGTATTTTTCAAGTAAATGGGCTAAAATGAAAATATTGTCTATGGTTGAAAAGCCCTGATGGAATCCTGCTTGAAAAATTGATATTGGTGAAGAAATATCGATCAAGTTTTAAAGCTTAGCCAGTAAGATTTTAGCAAATATTTTTCCACTAATGTCCAAAAGACTAATTGGCCTATAATTTGAGGGGAGTTGAAGAGAACCTTTTTTATGAATGGGAATTATAATATTTTCGAGCCAAGATGTAGGGACATATGATTCTTTTGAGCATGCATTGAAACAATTAGCAAAAAAGAAAACCCAATGTGAGCCTTGTAAATCTCGTTTGGAATAGTGTCTGGTCCAGGTGCCTTGTTTTAGCAAGTTGAGATATGGCGTGTTCTACTTCACCAAAAGAGATGGACAAAGAAGTAAGATCTCCGGTCTTCAACGATAAGAGAACATTATCATTAGACTGGACAGGAGCTTCGCTACTAAGAAGGGATCTGAAGTACAGAACCCAAGCCTCCTCATCTTTAATTAAGTTAAAAAAGTTGCTTTGTGAGGTACTGTGGAGTCGGCGACAAGCTTGTGCCTTGTGCTGACTGTGTGAAAAAGCTAGCGCTACTGAACATGCGGCACAAAGACAGCTTGTCCGGTGGCTTTTTAAGGTGCTTCTTTGATTTTTGTGTGCCCGTGGCTTACGGAGCTCCATAAACCACATTTGTGGTTTAATGAGCTGTTGGGCACTCTCTGGCAGTGGTTCATAACCACTAACCAGTAAATATCATAGCTCATAAAATGGATCTAGACTTTTCTGAGTCCTGATTGACTGTGAGGCACCTCTGGCCATGTCCTTATCAGGACATATTGTGCCAACAGGCACTTCTTCAGCCAAGTAGGACTCATAACAACAAAAATCTATGTGCCAAAGAGTCTGTTCTTAAGTTTCACTCGCCAAGAACTACCTTTGTACTTGTTGACCTGCAGCCCCGCCCCAGAAACCCAATGTCCGTTAATTTTCACACTGTGGGAGTGACTCACACTGCACAAGACTTCCACAGTATAAGGATCTGTAGACAAAATGTCTTTTATTTGTAGCCTTTCCCATATTGAAACAAAAAATCTGACCTGTGCTCCTTTTGAGAAGCTATCCTGAATCTAGTGAGCATTGCATTTGCTACAAGGAAACGACTCAGCATTTTTCTTTTCAACATTCCTGCTTAACACCCGCGATTCCACAAACCTGGAAACAACAGTAACTGTCATGCAAATTGCAGAGCTGACAATGACACTCTTCAGTCCTCCCTATATTCCTCAGAGCCTCGCCGGTCCACCCTACCACTGAGAGTAATGGAGAGCAGAGCCATCCTCATCACCAGTCCCTTAAACACACTCACACTTCCCAACTCATATTCATGCCATGCTCACTCAGCCGGCTCAGCCATTCCCCTGCTGCCAGATGCCCAGACAACCACTGGCTGAGTACGGAGGCCAGCAAAAGACATGCTTTCTTTCAAACACAGTCTTCTGCTGATAACTTAAAGTAAAATAAAATAAAGTGTTCGGGGAGATGGCAATATGCTCATGAAGTTGGGAGCAGAATGATGCGCTAAGAATAGAGCATGGCATCCTGTAAAGGACATGATCGCTTCTCAGCTCAGTCTGCAACTTAAAAACAATGCCTAACTAAAACTTAAAAAAAAAATACAAATTTAAAAAGTGTTTATGTGTTGGGGGAGACAGAGTTCGGAGAACGCAGGCAGACACCAATATTCTTCATGTTATACAGTATATGGTCTGCAACCAGCATTACAGAGGGACTATTTTCTCTGTTCTCTACAGTATCTTTAACAATTTTTAACTTATCTTTAAATAAAAAACATTTCTTATCGGGGTTTATACTGGGGGGGCCATTTTATAAGTGCAATAACACACTCCGAGGTGTGGTTTGTTGCCTGATAAGAGCACACCCAGTGGCATAAGGCACTTGGCGCAAGCACCTCATGCCTTAGTAAGGTATCTGCTCGGGAGGTCAGACCCATCCTTATCAAAGCTTTAAACGGCAACAAACCCGGCAGTGATTCGCTTGATCCCAGTATCCTCAGGTTGGTGCTAGATGAAGTCCTAGCCCCGCTCACCAGCCTACTAAACCGCTCACTCTGCCTGGGACAATTTTCTTCTGCCTGGAAAACAGCCATAGTCACGCCCATTCATAAAGGTGGTGACAGGTCTGCAACCAACAACTATCGACCAATCTCCATCCTCCCACCCCTCTCAAAAGCCCTGGGAAAAATCGTGGCTATTCAAATCACCGAATATCTATCCAAGCATGACATCTTATGCCCTGAGCAGCATGGCTTCTGTGCTGGCCACAGTACCAGCACCACGCTAATTGAATTCTCCAATTTCCTTCACTCCTCCCTGGACACCGGCTCACTAGCTGGTGCAGTGTTCATTGACCTATCAAAGGCTTTTGACACTGTCTGCCACCCTCTTCTGCTGAACGCCCTCTGTCACACTGGTCTCGCAGCTGGCCCACTGGCATGGTGCTCAAGCTACCTAAGCGCTTGGTCACAGTGTGTAAAAATCAGTGGAACACTCTCTGATACCCATCCCATACGTTCAGGAGTTCCCCAAGGCTCCATCCTGGGCCCCCTCCTCTTCTCGCTCTATCTGAACACCCTGCCCAGTGCCTGCTCGGGCAAAATGCTTCTGTATGCGGACGATGCTGTCATTTTTGCTACTCACCGCAACCCCATCTCCCTTCAGGATTCCCTACAACAGTCCTTCGATGAGGCAGATGCCTGGTTTAAAGAGCACAGACTCATCATTAATCTTAAAAAAAACAAAGCTATGTTTTTTGCCCACCCCCAAAACAAAGCTAGAAACCACCCACTCCATATTCTTCCTAGTACCAAACAACCTCTGGAACAAGTCTGCTCGTACAAATACCTCGGGATTACCTTCGACTCAGCCCTCACATTCCACGAACACATAGAAGCCCTTGCATCTGCCACCAACATGCGGCTTGGCATCCTCTTCCGCCATCGAAACTGCCTCCCCCCAAATGCTCTCCGGCTCGCTGTCACATCTTCAGTACTGTCCCTGGTGGACTATGGCTTACCAATCTATGGTGCTGCTAACACAACCGCTCTCAAAAAAATTCACACAACCCTAAATAAGGCTTGCAGACTGATTACTGGTGCCCCCAGGCTCACACACACCTGTCAACTGTATAACGATGCTAAACTCCTGACACTAGATGAACGACTTCGCTATCATACCTGCCTACTCACAAAAAAAATCCTACTCGGGCTCTCTCCACCAGGGGTGACTGCATCCATCCACCGGATCCCGCCCACCATTGCCACAAGGTCGTCCAACAAGACCATTCTACTGGTCCCCAGATCAAGAACCACTCATAGTCAGAGGTCCTTCTGGTACAGAGCCCCACTCTGGTTTAACTCTCTCCCTGCCACCACCTCCAATGCCACCACAATCTCCAAATTCAAAACCACCCTTCACAGCCAACTCCTCAACACTCATAGCTGTTCCTGTCTCTGAATAAGGCCCGACCTCGATCACTTCACCCGTGACAATGCCCACCGGGCAGCTCCCCACCTAGTCCAGCCCATCCCTTACCCAGCACTCCATTCCTAGGTATAACCTGGCCAGAGCATGCTGTATCATGCCAGTTGATTGCACAACAAATGAAACCAGTGGTGTCAGACCTATTCCTAGTACAAGTGTTCTGTAACTTAAAATGTATGTTGTTTAACCACAGTGTGACATGGTGCCACTAACAGGCGCCTACTTGAAGAAAACCTGTACTATGTAATCTAAATGCTATGTATGTCTCAAATGTGACGAGGTACCTTTGGAAACGAGCTTCTGGCTCAAAGGTTGTAAACTGATTCTCAAAATAAATAAAAATAAAAATAGTACACCCCTGAGCATGCTCTTAGGCAATAAACCACACCTTGTTGTGTGTTGTTGCTTGCATAGTATATGGTTAGCCTTTGTTCTGTATAAAAATCAGCCTGCTCAAAATCCTTACAGTGTATGGGAGAACGTGATTCCGTATGAAATTTGATTACTAGAATCAGCTTGTTGTAATGTAGTAGTGACGTCAAATTGCTGTTCTGCTGCACTAGGTATGTCACTACTGCAGCTCAACAACTTAGAATATCTTTTTTTGTCAATAAAGTTTTTATTTTGTAAAATAAGAAAAACATTACGTACAAAATATCATTAAAAACCAACAATAGTACAATTTTCATAGTTGTTATATAAAAGATACAATATAGTTATCAGCTATAAATAACTGTAAATATTGCATTTTTAGTTTTGTCATATTTTAACATCTCTGATATTAAAAACATTTGCTACCATTGACTTAATATTACATATGGGTTTAAATAAAACAATGTCGTCAATGAACTAGGATCTTACTCAATATCAAAAAACAAAAAGCCATAAATGTGTAAATAAACTGAATAGTGGATGAAAGACCACAAATATGTTAAACCCTCTTAGAACTAATTTGAGATGAATAAAATCTTAGACAATTAATAATTTCCACTTAAAGAGCTACTTGAAAATGAGTGTTCTGTGTAACAATACTGAGTCTAATACTCAGAAGTAATATCACGTCGTAAATTATATGAAACTCAACTAAAAGAGAGCAGAAGTGATTTAAAAATCAGATGTGGCTAGGTTGGACGAACAATAAAAAGAAGATAGAAAAGAAAGGAAGGGAAAAAGAGATGGAGTGCTAGTAGGAAGGAAAACGATCAACAGAGATGCTTGTCCTACCCGTGACATGGATAGTTTGATGGATGAATATGCTCATAAGAGGTCTGAACCCGACATATAATAAAACACCACCTCAGGGTGTAGTCTGAGAATAGACATTTGCACTGGGGTGTCAAACAGATGAGGCAAACTGATGAGTTCTGGTAGGATGAAACACGTGTCTATGTCTTCTGTTGGCACCCTTTGTAAACTGTGTGAGAGGCCTTTCGGCACCATGCATTTCTGCTTAAAGTTGAACCAGCATAATATTCTGTGGTGATTTGCATATGCAGCCCATGATGCTTTGCATTGTGGAGGCATGTGTGATTTTGTATTTCTTTGTAATTCTGTAAATAGTGTCCCACTTATTACTAAATTTAGAGGCATTGTCTCTTAAAGACAGAGCCAGCTTCTCTAACCTGAGAATTTCCAGAACACTATTTCTCCATTCTTGTGCATTTGGCGACGTGTCTTCAAGCCAGTGCCTCAGAATAATGTGTCTGAAGGAGACACCTATCAAAAGAAGAGTATATTTCCTTTCTTTAGACCAGCATATGCTCTTTTCAAAGTGACCCAAGATAACCTCTCGATCGAAAAACAACCTTGTTATATATCATTGCTGACACGGTTCCAGTCAGTAGCATCATGGAACATAATAAAGTGGACAAAAATAACAGCAAAAACAGTGTAACCATCAATATTGGCAGCACAAAATGTAGCGTGCCAGAACAATGCAGGCCACACTACATGCAGGTAGCAAACTACATCCACCGCTTGGAGATGCTGAACTAGAGCCCCAGTGGCCAAGAGCATAAGCCAACATGCAATCTCCCCCACCCTGTGAGTTGTGTGTGTTACTGGGGACATGCTGGCTTGTGCTTCTGGCCCCTTGCATTATACATGGCCATCCACACGGTGGCCATGGTCCACCTGTCCTCCAGTGGTTACCCCGGTGTACTGTCTCCATCACTCAGCGTTCTGGTGGGTGCCTGTGCCATTAGATTACCATGGTAGGTGTCCAGTGGCCTGCCTCCCCCAGTGGTGGTTGCACCCTGCCCTGTTCCATCTCCCTGCACCTCTGTGCTGTTCCTGTCCACGGGTGCCTGCTGCTGTGTGTTCTTCTGCAGTGTCTCCATGTGGTGGACGTTGCTTGCTACCTGCGTGTCATGTGGCCTGTATTGTTCTGGTATGCTTCATTTCGTGCTGCCAATATTGATAGTCACACTGTGTTCGCCTCTTTATTTTTGTCCACTTTATTTTGTTCCATGATGTTACTGACCAGAACCCCTGATACACAATCTTCTACCTTGTGCACATTTAAAACTGCTATGTGCATTCCAAAGTGTAGTTGTGTGCATTCCAAATAGTTGTTCATCTCCTTCTTAGTCTTGGTCTTGCCTTTACTTATTTTTACCATGAATTTAGCCAAGGTAGCCTGGCAGAGAGGCACTATCTCATTTACAGTAGGGTCCTGCTTTAGCAATATATTTTTGCCAGGGCAGAGCAGCTAAGATGCATACTTTTTTTAAATATATTTCCAAACAAGAAGTATGCTGACATCCAGGAGTGTTGATTCATCTGTCTTCTATAACTGCTTTCCTACATGGGTGGATCCGGCCTACCAGAGGCAGGGCCCATAATAATCATAGAAGCATAATTGAAGCAATACTGAACCAAACTAATAAGACACATGCTAACATACAAACATACTATTATGCCAGCAGAATAGGCCTAATGGTCTTTTGTGTCTGCCTGTTTGGTCAGCCCCCACCCTGGGAGCTGACCTTGCTGCCCCCCTCTCCCTCTCTGGTTTCTCCATTCCCAGTCCCAGATATTCTCGCTGCACTGGTTTTTGCTTCCAGAACCCTTCCCCTGTACCTGTCCCACCCCCTCTTGAACCCCTCCACTGTCTCTGCCTCCACCAGCCCCTTGGGCAGCACATTCCATGGCTCCACCACCCTCTGAGTGAAGAAGCACCTCCTCCTCTCTCCCCTGACTCTCCCCCAGCTTCCACCCATGCCCTCTAGTTGCCCCCTTCCTTCAGAGCAACCTGACTGCTCTCCCTATTTACCCCTTCATGTACCCGAAGACCTCTATAATGTCCCCTGGTCCCTTCTGTCTTCCAATGTGTACATATTTAGCTCTTCGAGCCTCTCCCATAGGTCCTATCCCCAAGCCCCAAATCATTTTGGTTGCCCTCCTCTGGACCCTCTTCAGGAGTTCAATGTCCCTCTTAAATGTGACCTCCAAACTGCACGCAGTACTCGAGGTGCGGCCTCACCAAGCAGTTATACAGTGGGAGTATCACTTCCCTCCTTCTGGAGGTGATCCCCCTAGCGATGCATTCAATCATCCTGTTGGCCTTTGCCGCTGCCCTCCTACAAGTCTCTGAGTTGTTCATCTTGACATCCACTACCACCCCCAGGTCCCTCTCAGCCATCGAGACTTGTAGCATTTCCCCGCCAAGGTGTACACTTGGCCCCAGTTTCTGGCCCCCAGGTGCAGTACCTTGCATTTCCCTGCATTGAACCTCAGCTTCCACTTTGTAGACCACCTTTCCAGAGTCTCCAGGTCCCTCTGTAGGGCCACCCTCCCCTCCTCCCCATCCACCACCACCCCCAGTTTTGAGTCATCTGCAAAGAGACTCATCTCAGTCCTGATACCCTTCCTTATGTCAGAGACATAGGCGTTGAACAGGAGGGGCCCAAGGACTGATCCCTGAGGGACCCCTCTAATGAAACTCCTTGGGAATGAGGCTATCCCGCCAACCATGACCCTATGAGTCCGGTCCTGGAGCCAATTGCCTATCCATCTGATCATCTGATTCCCCAACCCCATTTCTCCCCGTTTATCCAACAGGCCCCCATGAGGAACAGAGTTAAACGCCTTGCTGAAGTCAAGAAAGAGGACATCCACTGGTCTAACCAGGTCCAAGGCACTCATCACCCAGTCATAGAACTCCACAAGGTTTGTCTGACACGATTTCCCCGGGATGAATCCATGCTGTCTATTGTCCAGGCACCCCAACTTTTCCAGGTCCCCCCCAGTCTCTCCTTGACAATGCCCTCCATCACCTTGCCCACCACCGATGTCAGGCTGACAGGCCTGTAGTTCCCTGCCACCTCCCTTGATCCCCCTTGTGGATAGGCACTATACGCACCACATCAGCAATAGGAAAAGCCTCTTAACCTTATGATCCCAAAAGACACATGGCACATCTGCTGGCAGACAGCCCACAGGGCATGTCCTGTCCCCCGTAATCTTAATTCATGAAATGTCCTCCGTGCTTGGTACAGGACATCCACAACATTCTCTAGGGTTCATGCAAGATGTTTGCTGTTGGCACTGCAATGCCCCCGGGGAACACTTTATCATATTTTAAGGCCGTGCCCTGCCTTGTTGAAGTTCTGGAACTCTGTCCAATGAGATTGTAAAGAAGTACGTGGCACAGCTTTCTTGACACCCCACAGACACTCCTCCTCCTTGGTGCCCCAGGACATGATCGCAAAGTCCTATGGCTGGTAACTGTAGGGGTTGAAACAAAATGCTTACTATTCCACAAATCACAAACTGTTGAAGTAACCTTCCCTGCAGAAAGAAGGATAGCTGTAGCCTCCCTTGCAATACTGTCCCGTATGTCACATGTAGCTTGAGACTTGCTATCTTCCTTTCACCAATGTTGGGTCCAGTGGTGCCGGAACGGTTTGAAAGGTGGTAGGGCCAAGGATGTAAGGGGTATATTTTCCCCTATTAAATATATTACCATGACAGCAGAAAGTGATAGGGCCACTTATGAAAGTGGTAGGGCCATGGCCCTAGTGGCCCCCCCTGTTCCGGCACCTATGGTTGGGTCCCCCTACATCAACTCCCCGCTATGCTCCCTGGACCCCAGATTTCCTCTTCTTGAAGGAGAGGATTTATTGCACCCCCTTGAAAAATCACATGGGCTCTCCCCCCCACCACCATTCACTGGGTCTGTTACGAGTTTATTTATGTGATATAGAGTTGCTTGAGACATGAGTATTCGGTTGTGAATGATTAAATGCCACGCCGGGGTCGAGGCACTAACTGCCCACAGAAGCCGGTTATTAGTATACTCCAAGCAACCGCAGGTTATTACTATTATACCTATATGGAGTGATGTACATGTTTGGTAAAATTGAAGTACAGAGACATTTTGGGTCGACTGTTGGAAAGCACAGTGCTGCACATTCACTCATTGAAGCAGCGCGGAGCCAAGGAAAAAGTCATTCGTAAACAAGTTACACATTTTTGGAGAAATATTAGTAAAACATTGTTTTTGATATAGCGGGTGTAAACCCCAGGTGGTATGCCATTTGAT
The DNA here is from genome assembly GCA_016271365.2 of Neoceratodus forsteri. Classification (NCBI taxonomy): domain Eukaryota; kingdom Metazoa; phylum Chordata; order Ceratodontiformes; family Ceratodontidae; genus Neoceratodus; species Neoceratodus forsteri. The sequence continues at coordinate 32,012,270 of JADMNL010000022.1, read as the reverse complement.
TCTGACAGCAATACCAGGTGGGCTGGGTTCAGGGAGGAATAGGTTACTCGGCACAAGGGCTAGGTTTGGCTACTCTGCACAGGGGCACCCAAATAACTCTGAACGCAGGAAGCAATAACTGTAATGTCCAGTACCAGAACTGTGATTCTAAAGTGTGGCTTTTTATTCACACCCAAACAGAATAAACAAAGCATAGATGGACCCCCACGGGGCTACACTCCTGGTAATGCAGATTAAAAGAAACAAGAACACTTCCTCAACACTTTAGCCCTCAGGCTCTGAACCCACCGGGCACACAGCCCAGACTTGCAAGCTGCTTTGGGTTACACAGCCCGAACTTGTACACTGTTCTGGGTTTTTTCTGGCTCGGCGCCCTTGCTGGCCACTCGGACACCTTCCATACTTCATGAAAACATTTTCTGGTGGCTTCCTAAACCACCTAAGAGCACCTTGGCTCCATCAGGGAATTCTTCCTTTCAATCCCACATCTGGGTACTTTCCTCAGGCACTGGCCAAGTACCTGAGAGAAAGTAAAAGGTGTCTCAGAGCAAATCCGTAGAGGTGAATTTGGTTACTACTGATGGGGGGGGGGTCTCCCACCTCTCGCTCCCACAATTCATACCCTGCCATTTCTCTGGACAGTAAGCACCTCATCCAGTAAAGCTCTGCAATGTAGATTCTTGCTAAATGTATATCACATTCCATCTACTTGTCTTGCTTCCCATTTGTGCTGGACATGAACATACTTTTAAGTGGCATTGTCCATTTCTCTAGACCCCCCACTGAGTTAAGCAGTCCAATCCCCACTTTCCAACTGTTCAGGTGAAAAACACTTGGCCTTTTTCCAGAGTGAACTCAACCTTTGGTTGCAGATGCACCACAGGTGATTCCTCCACAAGGAATTTCTCTCTCAGAGCTTCTGGTGCCTCAGCACACTTGAATAGGCAAATTCTTTCCCTTAGCCAAACCCAGAAGGGTTGCCCCTGGAAAACAGGCAAAAACTTTCCCCCATCCCCTCAGGGATGGGGATCTTGAACCACTGAAAGTGGTCTCCACCACTTCAATTACCAGTTCCTGTGTTCCTCTTACGGTGGAAACACAAACCTTCCAAAAAGTAGCTCTAAAACAGAGCTTAAAGCTCTGAAAGCCTGCACACACTCAGCTGTACTACTGTCTCTCACTCAGATTGCACACAGACTGAATTCAAATTCCCTAACGTTCTACACTAACCTCCAACTTTAGCATTCCAGTGTGGCTTATGCAGCTGCGAAAGTTCTATGGCGATGTCATCCCTCAGTCTCAGCTGAGATGGAAAACAGAGTGAGACAGTGTGAAATCCATTTAACTGGAGTTTCACAAGCTGCCTTCCCTGCCTACCACTAGGTCTTACTGGGATTCTAGTAACCCCGGGTAACAGGGGGGTTACACTCACCCTGGGCCAGGAAAATGATTGTCTGCAGTCATTAGTTACCTGACCTAGGCCATCCTACCCTATGTGTTACCTACAGAGATGGGTGATCAGGCCCTCTCCTACCATGTGCTAGACACAGGCAGGCAACACAAAGGGCCCAGAGGCCATCGGCTGATGTATCAGCCTCTACTCTACCCGCTGACTATGGGTACCCAGTGGCTCTGGAAGTACCATCCAGAGCATAGCCCTAACAGATCAGCACTGCAGTCCCTATGGCCATTCAGGACCACAACCTGTCTATCCCCCTTAGCCCTCTAGGGACAATCTATCTGCCTCTAACTCAAATCCCAAAACAAAACAAACAGGGGACCTCCCAGACCCTGGACACCATGCAACCATACACCAGGAGCTAACACCATACCATATGCATTACTCCTACATTTCCCCACAACCATACCTGTGGAAGAAAAAGGTTACACCCAGTAACAATAACAACAGTACTTTAAATACTACACTCTAAAGTAGTAGTGAGGAATTCTGATGAGTCCCTCCTCCTCTTCTTGTCTTCTCTTCTATCTTCTTCAGGAACACCTGCAAGAAAAAAAGAAAGACAACACACCCTCCTAATCTGCATACACAGTCTATCTAAACATCTACCATCAAAACACTGGAGAATCCCAAAAATATATATATATTTTTTTTAGAAAAGTAGAAAAACAGTATAAACATTAGAAAAACAGTAGAAAACAATGACATTATTTACAGTACACATATTTGGGGAATGGAGTGCCCTAAAAGTCCCATCTAGTGACCATAGTGCCTGAAGGCTAGTCCATTAAAGAGTCTCTCCTGGGCCGGAGCTTGGTGAAGCACAGTTCTAGCAGACCAAAGTCCTGAAGGGGAGAGTCTTTGAGGACAGTTCAAACATCTGCAGTCTGCTAGTGTAGGGTGTGTACTACAATGTCATAAGAATAGAAAAGTCTGGACTTACCAGTCTCTTTTAGAACGAAAACAGCACCGACCTGGTCCTCAGTCAAAGACTCTCCCTGGCAGCATTCTTCCGATACAGCTGGGGGGACATCTTCAGGGAATGACAGGAGGGCACATCTGGAAACTGCTGGGTTGATGTCATCTCTGGAGATGGAACCTTGGAATAGGAACAAAAAGGAAAACAGCTGGTCTGACATCATCCGGTTACCAGGCAATGAATCAGGATCAATTGGGCTGGTGTCCTCTCTGGATCTGAAGTCATCTGATGGGCCAGTTGATGGATTCTGGAAAGTCAGTACACTGTAGAACTGATGAATGTGGGGCACCTAAGTCTTGGATGTCCATACTGGCAGAACAACAAAGGCACTGCAATAGCTAGAGTGGCAGCACTGGCTCCTATTGCTCAGCTTTCCATTTGGTAGGCATGGGCACATTTGCAGGGAGGTTTTTGCATTGTGGCCAGTAGCACAACGAGTCAGGTGCTTGAATTATTACCCCGTCTGGGTGCACATAATTCACACTATGAAAGGTTTCACGTCCCTCTCCATCCACTATTCGAACAGTGTCCATTAACAGTGTCCTGCCTCTTTTCCACTGACTGTATTTTTTGTGAAACATTCTGTTCCTGACATGCTTGTTTGCACCAGGGTGCACACATGTCATTGCTTCTGCCCAAATCCAGGACTTCCAGTTGTTCTCAATCTCCTCCCAGACTCTCGGAGGAAAGGTAGGAAAGGACATCCCATCGATTTCATTCGCCTTCCTACGAACCAGTCTTTCCTCTTTACTAGCTTTGGTCAACCTGAGACCTCTGGTTCTGCCAGCTATGCATTCTCAATGAGACAAAAAATGGATCCCTGGCTTCTTCTTCTTCTTGCACAGCCAGGGCAGTGGCATCACCACTCTTTTCCATGCATTTTTCTGAGGCAAGAGCTTGAGGCTATGTACCAGTTCGTTATTCACATGGCCACATAGGTTTCTCCTCTTCTTCTTCCTCACTGAGAATCTGTGCCCAGGAGTGAGCAGTCATCCTCACTCCTGAGACTATCCACTCTTCGCTGGGTGCGGAGGTCAAAACCTCCCATTCAAAGCCTCCCTCATCTCATCTTCTCCTATGAGACTTGGGCTAGGCCCCCCTCTCCAAGGATCTACTGATGCTCTTCCGGAATTGTCTCTCTGTGATCCAGAATCTGAAACATCAGCACATTGTTCTGTCCGTAAATCTGCACCCTCTAGCTTTGTGCCACACTCCCCCGAGGGGCCTTCTCCAACAGGCTCCACCTGGTGCTGTGTGCTGCCAACTGCAGATTCTTGAACTTTTGTCCATGTGGGAGCCAAACGAATCTTGGGCACTTTAAATAAACTGTGTTTCTCTAGGCACCCAGAACAGTGAGGTACCATGAAGACGTACCTTCCAGCATTTAAGCATATTAAGCACACTTGCACTGGATATCCAGGAATCACCACATGAGGAGGCAGTCATCCTCCATAGCAACATCTCTCAATGTCCCTTAACTTGTTTACTTCTACTGCTACCACAGCCCGGGCATGATCCGGGTAGCAGGCTGATCCTGAGGCCATGACTGCATTGAAAAACAAACAAACAAACGCTCAGTTATTGAAAAGTCCCACATCACTAAACACTTTCTTTCACTTTTAAAATGGCTCATCTGCTGCTGTGTTTATGTTACTACCCCATCCTGTAATGGCAGCGGCAGCACTCCTACGCATCAACATTCTGAAACTGGGTCAAGCCACTGCGCATCCGATTTACACACTCTACTGATAACTTTGCTCACACTGCACAAACTTGCACTGTTCTTTTTCCTAGCGCACTTATATGATTTACCACAGACATTTCACTTGCTGAAGACATTGCTCTAGCTCACAGTCCCTTAAAGCCTCAGTATTTCAAGCACAGGATTGCCTATAACTCTTGCTGCATATCGTGATACAACTCACAGTCTCTCTCATGACTTTGAAACTTACACTGACGCTGAACCCATAACTATGCTCACAGTCGATGGCTTAAAAGGCTTGCTTTTGCTGGTAAACTTAACACAGTCTTTGTTTGCAAAGCGATTACACTGCTACATTCAGATTCAGCTGGCTTTTGGCAAAAATCACTTGTTTGAGCAATTATTTCTGTTGGTACTCACTGTTATCAGTAGCTGTTTACTGTGATGGAAAATGGCCTGTAGTCAGTCTTGGAGGCCTCTGAACAGGAGCGGGTTGGCAGTCCTGCAGATCGTCCATCTGAACACCACACTCACAGTCCAGTCAATCGAGATGCAGGTTGAGCCCGAATTTAAACAGAATAGACAGTTTTTTTGAACTTTCACAGTGCTTTCAGCCACCATGATGCTCCTCCGGTTAGCCAGTATGCACACTCCACTCACACTCCCTCTTGAATGCTGGGCAATCGCTGTAGAGCTGGCTTGGGGGCGGGACTGATTGCAGTCTCACCAATCACATGACGCCATGCAAATGAGCCTCTTTCCTCTCGAGTGCTTTTCTCCTCACAGCAATCGTCGAGCAGGCAAATTTAAACTGCAAAACCGCACTTTTTTTTTGTCTACTGACTCCACGGCGGAAGCCCATTTCAACCATTTTTCATGGCCATTAACACAACAAGTCTCTCAATTCACTCAGAAAGCATTTCCAATGTTCAGGGCACAATTTTCCTTTTGCTACACCTAGTTTTCCACACTTTTCTTTGTCACAACAGTTTTAAAAGCTGGCAAAACACTATAATTTTTAATGCAGGACAAGGGCATACCCACTCAGGATTTACTGCTCCTTGGTAAACAGTTGGCATGTAACAGCAGCACATGGACAACAGCACAGTGTGGCACATTAGTTAACCTTGCTTCAGAGATTTTGAGCTACCCACTGTCAGATAGCCAAAATGCTAGCCCTTTGCCTAAGCACCTTTCTTGCATTCCTCCCTAAGTTCCAAACCCAAATCCTCAGCGGTGCCTCCATTTTGTTAACCCAGGATGGTATGCCGTTTGATTCTGACAGCAATACCAGGTGGGCTGGGTTTGGGGAGGAATAGGTCACTCGGCACAAGGGCTAGGTTTGGCTACTCTGCACAGGGGCACCCAAGTAACTCCGAACACAGGAAGCAATAATTGCAATGTCCATTACCAGAAGTGGGATTCTAAAATGTGGCTTTTTATTCACATCCAAACAGAATAAACAAAGCATAGATGGACCCCCACGGGGCTACACTCCTGGTAATGCAGATTAAAAGAAACAAGAACATTTCCTCAACACTTTAGCCCTCAGGCTCTGAACTCATAGGGCACACAGCCCAGACTTGCAAGCTGCTTTGGGTTACACAGCCCGAACTTGTACACTGTTCTGGGTTTTCCCTGGCTCAGCTCCCTTGCCAGCCACTTGGACACCTTCCATACTTCATGGAAACATTTTCTGGTGGCTCTCTAAACCACCTAAGAGCACCTCGGCTCCATCAGGGAATTCTTCCTTTCAATCCCACGTCTGGGTACTTTCCTCAGGCACTGGCCAAGTACCTGAGAGAAAGTAAAAGGTGTCTCAGAGTAAATCCGTAGAGGTGAATTTGGTTACTACTGATGGGGGGGTCTCCCACTTCTCACTCCCACAATTCATACCCGGCCATTTCTTTGGACAGTAAACACCTCATCCTGTAAAGCTTTGCAATGTAGATTCTTGCTAAATGGGTATCACATTCCATCTACTTGTCTTGCTTCCCATTTGTGCTGGACTTGAACATATTTTTAAGTGGCATTGTCCATTTCTCTAGACCCCCCACTGAGTTAAGCAGTCCAATCCCCACTTTCCAGCTGTTCAGGTGAAAAAACACTTGGAACTTTTTCAGAGTGAACTCACCCTTTGGTTGCAGGTGCACCACAGGCGATTCCTCCACAAGGAATTTCTCTCTCAGAGCTTCTGGTGCCTCAGCACACTTGAATAGGCAGCTTCTTTCCCTTAGCCAGACCTAGGAGGGTTGTCCCTGGAAAACAGGCAAAAACCTTCCCCCCATCCCCTCAGGGATTGGGCTCTTGAACCTTACCATTTCCTGTGTTCCTCTTATGGTGGAAACACACACCTTCCAAAGGTAGCTCTAAAACAGAGCTTAAAGCTCTGAGAGCCTGCACACACTCAGCTGTACTACTGTCTCTCACTCAGACTGCACATAGACTGAATTCAAAATCCCCAACATTCTACACTAACCTCCAACTGCAACATTCCAGTGTGGCTTAGGCAGCTGCGAAAGTTCTATGGTGATGTCATCTCTCAGACTCAGCTGAGACTGAGAACAGAGTGAGACAGTGTGAAATCCATTTTACTGGAGTTTCACAAGCTGCCTTCCCTGCCTACCACTAGGTCTTACTGGGATTCTAGTAACCCTGGGTAACAGGGGGGTTACACGAGTAGCACAGAATAGTACAAATTTACTCACAGGCTGAAACGAGCGCTGTAAAGTCACGTTTTCTGCTCCTAAAAACTGAAGCATGAGTCCAGGCATGCGCATTAGTGGAAGTGTTAATGCGCATGTGTGGAATCCCGCTTTAGTTTTTTGGACAGAAAGTACATTTTAAGTTTACAATGTTCGTTTTAGGCTACGAGTACATTCGTGGTATTCTGTGCTGTCAGGTGTATGAAAAACAAAGCTTTAGTTCTATTTTATCAAAAATGTGTAACTCGTTCACAAACGAGTTTTCTCTCTGCTCTGCACCGCTGCAGTGTGTGAATGCCCAGGGTGAATGCGGTGCACTCAGGTTTTCCGTCAGTAGACTCAAAATATTTTTCTAATTAATATTGAAAATATAAAAGTAGCTTAAAATACATTTAAGAGGATATTTACATTTTATAATACAAGTTTGTACTCCACAGACCTTCAGTTATTTGTTGTGAATCCTGACAGTGTCCTTTGTGTGGGCTTAGTATCTCTCATTAACCGACTGTGGGCAAGGTTGATTAAACGACTGTAGGTGGGGTTAGTGTTTCATTAAACGACTGTAGGCAGGGTTAGTGTTTCACTAAATGACTGTGGGAGGGGTTTCAGTGATTAAATGACTCTGAGGATATGGTTTGCAGTTTGTGAGAGAATAACTTGCAGTTGTTCTCTTTGTGATTGGCTGAGACCAGATACCTGTCATATAATATAAAATAATCCACTCAGGTTAGCTGTTTAATATACTGTAGAGCTGTTTTTGTCTCATCTCTGTACCAGTATTGCCTGTGAAATAAAATAATACCATGTAACATTTTATTCTGTCTGGATGATTGGAATGCTGCACTGGGTTTTGAACCCAGGCTGCTGTGGTCTGCCCCACTTGTAGTGTGCAATTCTAACCACTAGGCAACTCTAATATAACTGTAGAAGCAGGCAGGTTATACTTGTACCTCAGTCTCCACCCTGCTCTGTGTTGGTATGACTACATTTTCTGGAGGGTCAAAGTTGAGCAGAGCCACCTACTGGTATGTGTATGAACCCAGATCTGTTCCACCTAGAAGTGCAAGTGTTCTATGTGCTTGTATGAAAGTTTAAAGCGTTGGGTATTCTGGGATAGTCTTTTCATGTTTGTTAGTGTAACCCCTAGATGGCGCTATCCCAGGGGCTACTACCCCTGCCTGATTTGCCACTAACAGATTGAGGGGCCTGGATCCAATGGCGGGTGCCTCCACCCAGAGGTCAGGGTTTGCAATAGTTAAACTAACTTGGTCACAGCCCTCTGGGACACTGCAACCCCCCTTTCTTCCCACTAGTGGCCCACACAATATATCAGAATTACCTTCACAGTATACACTTACCCCCAGGATTGGTTCCGGCACTGGGACCTCCTGTGAAATGAGATACAGTGCAACAATCACAGTACAGTACTTTAACATAGACAAATACCTCAGGCAGTATAACTTTGCTGAAACAAGCAGCTCTGATTTATTTAGGGATATAACAAGGACAGGGGAAATCAGGTTAATTAGCTTATCACTCTAATAATCTACCTATGGCTCTGTGCACAGGCCTATCCTATCAGTTACTGTTCCTGGGTACCCAAGCCCTAGTGGCTGAGTCCAAACCGTGGCAGCTGGTAGGGGCCCTTCACACAGAGAAAAGGAAAATTAAACAGTCAGCAGTACAGTAATTCCATTTGGATTTAATGTGGCAATTCAACAGGGAGCGTACTTGAATTAGTACTCACGACCTCCAAATAAGATAGGGTCCTTCAATATCAGCAGGGCTACTCTTGAGCTCAAAGAGACTCTTCACACATTTATATGGTAAAAAAGAGTACTATACCAGGCAGGCTGCTTCTATCCCGACGCAATTACTGCACAATACCGGGAGAACACACAGCAGATTCAGTTCTGACAGACCGGTGCAATTCAATAATTTCTCCAGTCTCTACAGGTGAGCCTGGTTTCTACTCTTCAGAGATCCTTTGATTCTTTTCACAGGACGGATTCAGTCCTAACAAGCAGTTACACAAGCTGCAGACTGGAACTCTGGGCCTTACACACGTTTTTGACTAAACTGCACACTGAAAAAGCACAGGGCTCCTTCCTTCTTCACTGCCAAAGCTCAACTGAAACTCCAACCGACAAAACCGGCACTTCCTTTGAGTTCCTCCCAGTTCTTGACTGGATTGGCTTGTCACTCACAATAGACTGCTGCTGTTGGTCCAAAAGGCACTGAAGTCTAAACTACATCTCCCAGAGTCACTGCCCATACAATCCTCTTGTGGCTGGCTCAGATTATGAGTCCAAGTTCTGATTCGTCCAAGGCACCATTTTAGAGCTAGCTTACCCCACACTGATTGGTCCAGTTCAGCAGTTCAAACCAGAATGGGGAACTAGGCAGACACTGTTCTGACTGCAAAAGAAAGCAGGTTAGACAAACTGTAATTTCATTATCACTCTAAATGGTTTCTGGCAAACAGTTACATCTTTCAGATAGGTTCCTTTGCACCCTAGTGACTAAAAAATGGAGTGAATTGGCAGCAGCTCGAGTGGTACTCAAGCAGAGAAGCACACAGTCCCCCCATACAAACTAATTATGTCTGCAAGCAGACAGCTCTTAAAGAGACAGTACCAGAGGTTCTAAAAACACTCACTGATAAATGGCTTAAACGCCAAACACCATTCAGGCTTGGAGCATTCAAGCAAGCTCCTGGAAGTCTTTTGGGAACCCCCATTTGCAGGGGGGGTTACATTAGCTTAAAGTTTTAGGAGTTCTTTAGTTGTTTCTCTCTCCTCCTAGTAGTTGCTCCTCAACCCCCACCCAACACACACACACACACACACACACACACACACATTGGATTGTCTCGCTTTTAGCCACCTATATATCCCAATCATTACTGCACTTCCCTTTTGGTCATGTTCCTCATCACCATCTCCCTCATCCCCTTTCACCTCTATCCCCCTCCTCACTTCCCTCTTTATCTCTCCGCCATCTCACTCCCCCATCTCCCTCTCTCACCTTTCCATCCTCCTCCTACCTGCCTCTTCTCCACTCCCCCTGGGTTCCCGGCCCTTCTTTCCTGCCCTTCCCTGCCTCCATCTAGCCTCACTTTGTGCATTGCTCCACCCCACCCTCACTGAATAGTAAACATCCTCCCTCTAACTCCCACACACAGACCGAGCTTGGCTGTACTGAAACTCCTTATCTTGCTTCTGCTTTTGTGCAGTGGATATTGAGTCTAACCTGGCCCAACCCCCACTATCCCTCACTCTCCCCCTCGCATCCCTTTTACCACCTGCCTGCTTTAAGGCCACTTATTGTCCACCTTAATATCAGGAGTCGTCTCCCTAAGATTGACCTCCTTCAAGCAGTTATGACAAACCTCTGTCCAGATACATGTATTATCTCAGAGTCTTGGCTCTCTTCTAAAATATCCGATAATGCCATCTCCATCCATGGGTACTGCCTTATCCAGTAGGACAGACCCAGGAGGAGAGGGGGTATTACTATCTATATCTCTTCCTCAATCCAGTTCTCCACTATCCTTTCTGTTTCTCTCCCATTAGCCTATGAACTTATATATCCTTCTAAAATGCTCTCTCCCTTTCTCTCTTATCACCTTCATAGCAGGAGTATACAGCTGCCCTGATCTCTCCTCCTCCTCTGTCTCAGACCATCTCATCACCATCTCCTTCCATTTCTCTCCTGGTGAAATAATCAAGCTAGATGATTTTAACTTGAGCTGGTTATCCCCTCCTCAGCCTAGCATATATCACAATACCACGTCTCTAAACCTAACACAATTCATCACAGAACCTACCCATCTCAACCACAAATCTCTCAAACACACCCTGCTTCACTGGGCCCTCACCTCTCACCCCCACCGCATAACTGCTGCTGGCATTCTTCCGGATAACCTCAGCAACCACTATATGGTCTATTGTGTCGGGGAAAATCCACCATCCCATAGATCCCTCCAAAAAAATTATTCTGCTCCATTCCTTTAGATCAATACATCTATCAGCCCTCCATAATGACCTGGCTGCTACCGACTGGTCACCTGTATCAGCCTCTAGCACTGTTGACAATGCCCTTGACTAATTCAAATCCAAATTCCTCTCCACTTGGGATTGCCATGCCCCCATAAGGAAAACCACGGTCAGGGGCTTCCATCTCCCCTGGATCTCTGCCGAACTCATAGCCTGCCTGCATGACAGGGACTTAGCGTGGAAGGAGCACAAATCCTCAGGTTCCCCCCGGACCTACAAAATTATCATGCCCTGTCAATGGCTGCACCAGAGCCACTAGGTTAGCCAAAGTGGAATACTTTTCCTCTACCTTCCAGAACAATATCAGCCACCCCTCAAAGTTCTGGAAAGTTGTCCATGATCTTTTTTCCTCCCATGGCCCAACTCACCATCCCAGTTCTAAAGTTGAATGACTCATCCATTACTGACCCACTCTCAGAAGCCAGTGAAATCAACACCTTATTCACCTCCTGTGCCTCTTCCCACCTCTCATCCTTTCCACCAGCTTCAACATCCCCCTCCCCTCCCCCCCACAACCTGCCCAATTCTCCTTTCCTCCCATCATACCTGATGCTGCCATCAATGCCCTACTAGCACTCAACCCGCTCAAGAGTAAACGCCCTGTTGGGCTTGATCCTAAACTCTTACACCTGGCAGCCCCTGCTATTGGTCTCCCCATCTCCGCTCTTTTAAACCTCTCCTCCTCCTCTGTCTCTGTCCCATCTGCCTGGAAACATGCCACAGTAATTCCCCTCTCTAAAGGTGGCGATCCTTCTATTCCTTTTAACTATCATCTTATTTCTTTCCTCCCCACCCTCGCCAAACTCCAAGAATGTCTGGCGTTATCACAACTCTCCCCTTTCCTTGATTCTTCCTCCTTTTTCACCATGTACCAGTCAGGATTCAGCAAACACCACTCCACCTCCTCTTCCCTCCTCTGACTATCTGATACCATTCTCAGAGGGATGGATCAGGGCCAAGTCACATCAGCCATCTTTGTTGACTTGGCCAAAGCCTTCAACACTGTTGCCCATCTCCTTCTCCTATCTAAGCTCTCTGCAGCAGGACTCTCTTCCTCTGCCACCACTTGGTTCTGCTCCTACCTCATGAGTAGGTCCCAATCAGTCTATATTGGGGACTCCCTTTCCCCTCCCCTCCCAATCACCACTGGGGTACCTCAAGGCTCAGTCCTCAGTCCTATCTTATTCTCTGTCTTTCTAAAGACCTTGCTGCTGCCTGCACCTCAGCGTCCATTCACATGTATGCTGATGGCACAGTCCTATTTGCCTCTGGCCATTCCCCTGCTGATCTGTTGATCAGGCTTCAACAGGACTTTGGCAACATCCAACTCTGGTTCCGCTTAAATCAGCTGGCCCTTAACACCAAGAAAACAGTCTCTATGACCTTTGGCACTTGGCAAAAGCTCTCTAGGATTGGCAGTTCCCCCTCCTTCCATACCCTAGATGGGTCCACCATTGAGAATGTACTATTCTTCAAGTACCTCAGGATCTGGCTTGACAACCACCTTGAGTTCTCTGAACATGTTAATGCAACACGTGAAAAACTCCACCCTATATTTATTTATGCAGTTTGTTGACCAGGTAAGTGCACTAGACAAATCCTGCCTATTTTCAGGCATGACCTGGGGGAGGGGGATACAGATGAATGGCAACTGACCTTGAACCGGATGAAGCTGTTGGTGGTATTTTTCATGAATGGAGGAAATTTGGCCATTGCACCGGGGAAATTCCCCTGCTCTTTTCGAGAAGTGCCATGGGATCTTTAACATCCACCTGAACTACCACCAGAACAGGCAGATAGGACCTTGGTTTAATGTCTCATCTGAAAGATGGATGCATTGTACCGCCACCGCAGCTGCATCCCACTCCCAGCCCATAGAGCTGTCATACAGAAAATGATCCTCCCCGTATTCAACTATGGCAACATAGTCTACAGCTCAGCCTCCAAATCTACCCTTTCCAGACTGGACTCTTTCTTTAACTCATGCTGTCACTTTGCTTTAGACAGCACTACACATACTCATCACTGTACTCTTTATACATCCCTCTTCTTCCCTCCCTCCCTTGAAGCTAGGCTTATGGCACACTGCTCCTCATTTATTGCCGAGTATTGGTTTGGCTCCCTTCCTCCCTTCCTCCCTGTCCTCTACCTCTCCCTGCCTCACCCCAGTTCCTATGCCCTCTGCAGGCTCCACTCCATCCCTTTTTCACCCCTAGATCCTCCTGCTGGCTAGTCTGCCTTTGGTAGCATAGGTGGACGCTGAATTAAGGAGGTCCAAATGGCGACATCATGTGGCCGAAAGCCTGAATGGCGAGGGGGGGAGGGTGACCGGATGTGGTGGAGTGGGCAACTGTAGCGACAGGATGTTGCTATATGTACATGTGCTCAGGGGTTGAGTGAGCACGTGGCCTGGGAGGAGGGTGGAGGATGTGAGGGTAGCTGCGGTCAGCTGCGAGCTGCACCTTGGCATCAGGGTAGGGCCTCCGCTTGTGGTGCATGGGGTTCCGGTTCGGGTTCTGTGTCTGGGTGTTACAAGTGTTTTGTTGAGCTGGCTCATTAAATTTTCTTTTTTTTTTTTTTGCTTTTCACTTTCACTCGACATGCATCCCCCGAATTGAGAATCTCAAGTTAGGGGGGGTGGGACTGGGTTTTAAGTCCCTGGCTATTCTTCCAGTATGCCGAGGATGTCAGGGTGGCGAAATTGTTTTTGCCACTCCTGACGCTAAGGAGCATATGGTCGCTGGCGCTTGTCATACACATAGAATCCTACCTTCTTCTACCACTTCCCTAAGCTCTGGAACTCCCTCCCTCTCCTAATCCATTCAGCCACCTCTCCCTACTGTCTAGCCTCCCTCCTGCGTAACCCACAACTGCAACTAGAACCTGTAACCTCACTTAATTTCTCCCCTATATCCAATCTATCTTCTCCCCATCTCTTACTCTCCTCTCTTTCTCTATACCACCCCCTCTTCCCTGTTCATCCTCCCCCTCCTCTCACAACCCTATCCCATTCCCTCTACTGTCTCACCCTACCCACTCCTCTCTGCCCACCTTTCCCTACTCCACCCCTTCTCCTCTCCTCCATCTCCTCTCATAACTCTTTCCTTACTCCTAATCCTTCCACTCATCTACCTCTCCCTCCCCACACCAAACCCTCCTCTCTTAGTCCCTGACCATAACTCTGTTTCTATGTTCCCCCCCAGCCTGCTTTCTCCCTCCCCGCCATTGTAACATGCATTGTTCTATTACTAGCCGACGCTGGCACACATTCAGCTTACAGCTATAATTTTCAATGCAGTGGTGCATGGTTTATGAGTTCTCACACTGTCTGATTATCTATTTATTCATTTGCATGGGTTAAATCTGTGTATACAATTTACTGTACATAGTTGCTTTTGTATTTGTCTGCTGTCTACAGTTGCAACAAGTTGTTTTCAACTCTATGTATTGTCAAGTGTACTCCCCTTTCCCTTTCCCTTCCCCAGGACACATCTGGAAATGAGCTCTTGTTAATTCAGTATGTCTTTCCTGGTGAAACCTTTAATTAATTAAATAAATAAACATTGAATGATTCTGGCTGTAGTTTTTCTGTGTGGAAAACATTCAATCGAGATGATTTAACTGAAAAAAAAGATATATTCGTTTGGTGGCTTAACTCAGTGTTTGGGGCAGGTGGGCCCCCTCACATCAATAATCAGTCAGAGAGGACCTTCGCCCAGTTGGCCTTTGATAGACAGTGGCACTTAAGCTAAGCGTGTAGTGGTTAGGTGTGGTGACTGGGTCACACAGACGGTGACTTGACATGAGTTGGGGGGTTTGCTGGCAAAGAATGGATCACATCTTGGCACTGTGCTGAGTTTGACACTGGATCATAGGGGAGATGTAACTGACCAGTCTTGTAACTGACCAGTAGGACTAGTTGGAGCAGCAGGAGGGCCATCAATTTCTTGGCAGTGGCCACCAGTGGATGGACCAGCAGAGGACACAGGAGGAACCCCAGGTTTTCCCAATCCCTGCAGCAGGCAGTGTTCGGGTATGATGGTAGGGAGGAAGGGATGGAGGTGATGGCAGATAAGGGCCGCAGGGTCCACTCTGGGATAGGGATAGGGAATGGTATAGAGTCAGAGAGGGAGACTGGGTTAGAAAGGCAAGATTAGAAAGAGTGTGTGTGTTTTTTTGGGGGGGTTGTTGCTATTTGCAGTTTTTTTATACAGTTTTTTTTTGTACTGGCAGCTGTGGAAGGTAATTGGAGACTGTATTAGGATACAGAATTGGAACTTCTGATTTTGTCTCGGATTCCACTCCTGTGCCTTAACTGGAGGTGGAAAGGAATCAAAGTCAGAAATGGAATTCCTGAAATTCTGAATTTTTGATAACAGAATGGATTCAATAGAATCTGAACAACCCTTGGGGACACTATAGGCTGTAACAGAAAGCAAAGTACATAAACAGCAGAAATACAACACATAAATGTCCAGTATGGTTTTACCGCCTGGGGCCCCAGGGACTGACACCCTGTTACTGTGTCTATCGACAATCTGCTGCAAAGGGATGTCTCAGCACCCTGAGTCTAAGCAGGTGTAAGTCACAAGAGTTGGACAGTGCAATAAAGGAGGGGGGAAGTCAACCCTGGAACCATTTGGTGGAAACAGCAACAAAACACCATCGAATCCCATAACTGGTGGTGGTGGTGGTGGTGGTGGGGGAGACACAGATTGCAACCCAAACATCTGTCCTCACTCTCGGCAGGGCAAAGCAACGGTAAACCCCCATTCATCAGAAATGAGAGCAAGGTGAGGGAACAGTGAGAACATGCTCCCAGAGTGAAGGGCAAAAGGTGAAGAGAATCACCCTTCTAAGTAAAGGGAACATACAGCTCAGACCCAGGGGAAGCACGAGGAGACAGAAAAGGGGGTCAGCCAGTAGCACAGGGGAATCCCAGTGCACTCACAGAGTCATGAATCACCACCCCTCTCTGAGCGTAATAATACCCCCATTGTCACCCTTCGGGGCAGAAAAAGTGCACATAGTGAACATAGCCATCACAGGCCAACAGCAGCTGGGTTAGCTGATGGAGCAGTCTTCACCTGGTTGTCCATTGTCAGAATCACAGGTTATGGGGAGCAAGCAGGAGCTAGGGTCTTCTGAAAGAAAGAGTCAGCCTCCATCAGTGTGTGGAAATAATGGGCTTTCCCATTAAATTGCACAGAACAAATTGCTGGATAAAACACAGAGTAGGAGAGCCCCTAGTTCTGAAGGCCTGACTTCAACTTGTAACCCACCCCCAAATGGTGGGCTTACCTGAACCTTTCTCCCTGGGTCCGCAAGATTTTATTTTGCCAGGAAGGATCCCAGTTGGTGCTTTGCTGCTAAGAGCCTGGCATGCCCAGCACTGTAAATGTGCTGCAGTGTACAGTACTGTTGTAATTCTTGTTCCTGCACGAATGCGTGAATGGATGCCACCGCACTGCCACTTTAAGAGGTTTAGCTCTGCCATTGCAGTGGATCGCCTGAGCTGGGTCCGGGAATTCCAAAGCCTGAGACCAGCCAGGCAGCACCCCGATAAGTTCCATTATACAGTCGATTACTTGTGTGAGTGCTGTCCATTGAATGCTGTGATTATTTGTTGTTCAATCCAAACTGTTATGTTTCTAATAAACTATGAATGTGGACTGTTTACTTTCTCGGCAAGGGAGCTACCATGTTTGCACTGGACTTTGCATTTGGACCAATCAGAACTTCAGGGGTCCATAGGGGTCCTTATTACAGTGATTTATGGAAGGAAACTGTGAACTTTTCTCTTGGTGCCCAATTTAACCTATTAGAGCTTCAGAACCTGGACTGTCTAGCTAACTACAGACCCGTCTCTAACCTGCCCTTCGTGGGTAAAGTTACTGAGAAGATAGTTGCTTTGCAGCTGGATGATCATCTGACTACCCATAATGTCTATGATCCTCTTCAGTACGAATTTAGAAAGAGGCATAGTACCAAGACTGCACTTGTTCAGGTACTTAATGATCTCCTAACAGTGAGAGATCAGAGGACTCGTTCGATCTTGGTCTTCCTTGATCTCTCTGCAGCGTTCGACACTGTGGACCATGGTGTGTTTCTGGAGCACTTGCAGCTGATCTGTGGGCTGTCGGGTACAGTCCTCAGGTGGTTTCATTCTTTCCTCGTGGGTAGCACTCAGAGAGTAGTGCCAGGGATTTATTCCTCGGCCCCTCTTCCCCTATCCTGTGGGGGTGCTGCAGGGTTCCATCTTGTCACCCATGTTGTTCGCAGTGTATATGCTGCCATTGGGAGACATTATTAGGCAATATGGTCTGAGTTTTCTCTGCCATGCAGATGATACTCAGCTATACATGTCCTTTGTGCCCGAACTGGGTGAAGCCATCTCAGTCTTTATCAACTGCCTCTCCAAGATCCAGGACTGGATGAGTGCCAACTGGCTACGGCTAAACCCGGATAAAACTGAGATGCTGATGGTGGACCCAGGTTGTCAGGGTATGGGACTGCTGGTGAAATAGCAATCCAGGCTTTGGCTCCAGGGTGTCCAACTGGCAACCTCTGACCGGGTGCAGAATCTGGGCATTATTTTTGATGATGATCTGTAACTTAAATCCCAGATGTCAGCCGTTGTCAAGACCTTTTTCCACCAGCCGAGGAATATTGCCCAGGTAAAACATCTGGTCCCGCGCAACAATCTTCTAACCCCAGTCCATGGCTTCATGACCTCCTGCTTTGACTACTGCAATGCCCTCTACCTAGGGCTTCCGGGGGTTGATATTCGCTGCTTGCAGCTGGTGCAGAAGGCGGCAGCCAGGTTGTTGACTGGCTGTTCAAGATCTTGCCACATCATGTCTGTGCCCAGTGGTCTGCACTGGCTGCCAGTACAGTGGTGGATCACCTTCAAGGTCCAGTTACTGAACTATAATGCCTTACACGGTCAGAGACCTCGGTATTTGCAAGATCTCCTTTGTTCCTACTGCCTCCTCTGTCTGCTCCACTCCTCTGACAAGGTATTGCTAGAGGTTCCCAGGGTGTGACTTAAGACCTCAGGGGCTCTCTCTTTTGTTTTTACAGCCCTTACCCTGTGGAATTCACTACCTCGTCGAGTGAGAGAGTGCCTGACCGTCCAGAGTTTTAAGATCATTCTAAAGACATATTTGTTTGGTTTGGCCTTTTCTGATTATTCTTGATCTTCTGACTTTGAAGACTGTATAAAGTTTTCTTGAAAATATAGAGAATATTTTATAACTGACGATATGGGTTTTAAAAAAAATGATATAGTTTTTAATTTTACTTGCTTGTTTGTATCTAATTTTTATATGTTAAGTTGTACAAGAGCTTTGAACATGTTTGGAATAGTGCTTTTTTATAAATTAATTTTGATTTGATTTGACTAGCACCATCTTTCCCGTTGGGCCTGGTACCATGAATAACTTCGGGGTCTTATCCCTGCAACCAAGATTAAAGTACTTGTCGTCATTTGATTTGCTTCTAAAGTTCTTGTGTTTTGACTGTATTTGCAGGCCATTGGGCCTGAGGATTACAATCTCTTGGGTACAACTGCTCTAGTGAATGTAGCTACAATTTAAAGTACAGGAATCCTTAACCATTTATTTATTTAAGGGCCCCAACCAGCTGCAATGCCAGCCTACTCATGGCAATGTCTCAGGCCTGCACCTAACTTCCAGACTAGGTACCAAGCAGAAAAAGACTGTTTCCCACAGGATCAATTGTAATGTTTGCTTACTGCTATAAATTTAGACATGGTTCCTTAATCTTTTATCTAAATTTACGCCCCCTCCCTCGGGTCACCCCCCAAATAAGTAAGATTTGTAGTTTGAATGGTAATCTGCTTCCTGGGCATCTTATTATGGAATGGTGGGGAAACTGGGGACTTGCACAAAAGGGCGTTGCTGTTGTTGTCACATTTCTTGTTCCAGGTGCACAGGGCAGTCCAGAATCCCAGACCCTGTTGGTAAGAATGGTAATCATAAGCATATTATTAGCGCTCACCAGTAACTGTCATTGCATGTTAAGTGAAGTATTTGGTATAACTCCAGGTGTGTGTCCACTGGTGGGGGCTGAGGGTAAGTACAACTTCCCTGAGGGTTGTGCTTGCATAACATCTGACCCACTTAGAACTTTCTCTGGGTGGAGGCACCATGTTAATAGCATTACGATTAGAACCCAGGTCCTTCAACCTGCAGTTAGAGAGACAGGCAGGGGTAGTAGCCCTCTGGGAGGTTTTGCCCGGGTTACAAACTAATCACACTCCAGGGATAATCTGGATAGAAAGACATTTTGTCTCCCTCCACCACAATGTCTTGCAGTTCCCTTGCCTTTTGAAGGATACGTTTGTTGTCCTGGCACCTAAACACTTTAAAGATTAAGGACTGTGGCTTGCTTGTGGCTGAGCTGTCCTTGCTACAGCACATGCAGTGGTCCTCATCTACCTCAAAATCATATCCATTTGGTTCCAGGTCCAGTCACACCAGGAAGTTCTTCCACAGATAGCTGACCAGATTGGCTCTCCCTAGGCCTTCCTTAAACCCCAGTAGCCACAGATTCTTTTAGTGACCGCAGCCTTCGAAATCTTCCACCTTCCAACTGTGCTATTAGATTTAAATTTCCATGGTCGGCAGGCACAGATTCGCTGTGGTCTGTGTGGCTCCCAGGTCCACTGCTGCACCATAGTCACCCAGCCACTGAGGGTAGCGAGGGAGAACTGGGTTTCAGTAGCTGTCTGCCAGATCAACACTTCATTTTGGGCAGTCTTCTCCAGGAGGGATGTATTTTTGTCAGCATCCAGGCGAGGCAGCTGCTGAGAAATGGGAGCAGTGGCCATTTTAACGTCGGGTACCTGTGGCCCAGGTGGCGACACAGAAAGATCTTTTTTCTTCTTACTAGCTGCTGCATGGGTTCCAAAAGAAGTCAGTTCACTGAATGTACTCTGCCTCCCCCTGTTGATCTAGAAATTGTCCCACAGTAGGCTTGAGAATCAGTTCATGGGGGTAGATAGAAAGCTGGCTCAGAGCTGATGAGATGACCATTTCTCACAGGAATACATGTGACCTCAATTGCTAGTTCCAAGGGGGGGACATGGTACTTGGTGCAGGGCTGGTGCCCAGGATAGCCGGGTGGCCAGCCCTAGTAATAGTAGTAGTAGTAAAAATGTTTATTCATAAAATAAAATGTATGAACAGGGATGGAACTCTGTTGAGCAGTGCTCATTTTCAAAGAGGTCCCTTACGTGCAACAGCAAACAATTCAAAGTACTGAGCGTTTGAGAGGAGAAATGTAGCGAACACAGCTTAATGTCAGAAAGTATTTTAATAGCGAAAAAGTGCTGGCTGTGCTAAACACAATGCTACTTAATACATACATGCAAAAAAGTTGGTATCCACAATGAAATACATAATGCACTAATGAATTGGAGATGAGATTTCTCAAAAGAAGTAATGACCAAACATTACTGAGAAAGGCTAGAGACAAAGCCCAGGCCCTCAACAGAGATGACTTACTCAAAAATTGAACATTAGACAGCAACAAAAAACAAACGACAGGAACATGGCCCAATTACATTTGCCACTGAATTTAATAATCTGGCTGGGAAAATAGATCATATAATTTGTCACAATTAGCCTATTCTGCTTAGAGATAATAACGTCGCTGTAGCAGTGGGCGGTACACCATGCATCACCTTTGGTAGGGCAACTAGTTTAACAGACAAACCAGTCCATAGTAGATTTGAATCACATCAAACAACTGCCAGCAGTAGCCAGTGGCTAACATATAAACCCAGTGGCTTTTTCAAATGCCACAGTTGTAATGTGTCATGTATGCACAGCCTGAAAAAGAACTGGTACACTCCCTCCAAAAATATTTGAAAGTGGAAATCTGTGAATTCATCAGTTGCAGTACGGATTTTATAACATATGTATGATGATGTAACTGCAACAAAACATGTGTAGGGAGAACAGTGCGCAGTTTAAAAACTCCCAAACAAGAGCATGTATGCTCTATTGTTAACAGAAGGCCTGACACCCCAGTTGGTAGCCATTTTTTTGATGCCACAATTCCAATCCGAAAGATATAAAATTTGCAGACATTCAAAAAGTGGGTCCTTTGCAGCGAGGAGAGGAGCAAGTGAATAAATTACTGAGGAAAGACTCCAGCTGAATTTACAAGTTACAAAGTGTTGGGCCTGTAGGCTTAAATGAGCAATGGGGTTTAAAACCCTATTTATAGGTAGATGCTTTAATGCCTTGCAGCTAGCACTGTTCTGCAACTGTAACAGTTACTGATTCTTTGTTGCTGATGTTGTATTTTGATATTTGCATTCCTTACGACCGAACAACATGTTGGAGTTGCACCACAGTTGCCTCCGCATCCATGAAGTACTCTGCTTGTTTTCTCAAATGGAAGTAGCACTGCACTATTTTACTGTGTCAACGGTCATGGTGGAACACGGCACACTCTGCCGTGTCCAAGATGGCCACCAAACTATATTACACATGTGCAAGTACTAGCGCATGCGCAGTACAGTACAGTGCGGTAGACATTTTGGACATGACAGAGTGTGCCGTGTTCTGCCTTGAACATCGGTTTGTTTTGTTTTTAGATTAAAGATATCCCCCCACCCAACCCTCCTTCTCAGCACCCACCACCCCACACCCCTTCAAAAACATAAGAGTGGCACTGGGGGTGGCCAGTCTCCCAGTGTCGTGATCAGGACCCCACTTTTTTTTGGTTTTGTCTATTTTATAATATCGCCCCCACCACCACCCAACCCTCCCTCTTAGCACCTCCCCAGAAACATATCACTGATACTGGGGTTGCCCAATCCCTCAGTGTCACCATCACAAATCCTATGTTCTTTTTTTTTTTTTTCTGATTCCCCCTCCCCATCCACTACCGTGCAGGCAAGGTTATTTCTGTTTATTTTTATATATATTTTTCCCCCTCCCACCCACCTGATCCTCCCTCTCAGCACTCACCACCCCACACCCTCCCCCCAGAAACATTACACTGACACTGGGGTGTCCAGTCCCTCAGTGTCACAATTGGGAATCCTTAGTCCATTTTTTTTTCTTAAACCTGAAAAAAGAAAAGCACCCATCAATGTCTTTTGTGGTCATTAGTGACCCCCAACCAACCCTCCCACTCAGCACCCACCACCCAACACCCCCCAAGCCCTTACTTACCCACCGGGGGGTCCAGCGCATTATCTTCCGTGGACCACAGACACGTCTTCACACTCCATAGCCGGACTACAAACTGAGGAAATGGGTATGCGGTTTAATATATTTCAAAGGGGTTTTGAACTTCATGCCATAACTTGGCCATGTTTGCATATTTTTGTCCCAGATTTTCAACATGCTTTCTTTGGAACCCACCTCATAAACGATTGGACTGTCATTAGGAAGATCTGTCCCAAAAGCTGATTTGACAGTACCTGTATGAAATCACCTTTTGGGCAGTAGTTGAAAATGTTCTCTGCCCTTGTTCATGAGGTGGGGTCATAAGAAGACCATGTTGAAAGCTGTGTGCAAAAATATTAAAAAACAACAAAGATATGAGCCTACCTTGAATATTGCAAGCGCAGGCTTGTAACTTTAGTAATTTGCAATATTTTTCCCTCAAATGCACAGCATAGCCATATCTTTACAGCACCTCATGAGTGTAATAGCTGTTGTTTTTCAAATCCTGGTCAAAATGTATCTTTATATCCCGAAGGGTGATTTTGCAGTCCCTGCACAAAATCACCTTTCAAGGAGAAGTTAAACATTTTCTCTGCTCTTGTTCATGAGATGGAATCATAAGAAGGCTATGTTGAAACTTTGGTGTAAAAATATTAAAAAACAGCCAAGTTATGGTCCGGCTATCATAGAATCATAGGAGCTTGATGGCAGAAAAGGACCACACCATCTAGTCTGCCCTATCCCCCCCACTCTTCCACCCTGCCAGCCCCCTTCCTCCCTCCGCTACTCAGCCCTACATGTCTGTCCCATGCCCTCTAGAACCTCTCCATCAATTCAGCCACCACCACCTCTTCAGGTAATCTGTTCCAGGGCTTCACCACCCGCTTTGGGAAGAATCACCCTCTCACATTGCCTCTGTATCTTCCTCCCTGCACTCTGAGGCTATGCTCTCTAGTTCTGGCCCCCTCCTTCTTAAGTAAACTCCCTTCCCTTAGCTTGTTTAGACCCGTCACATATTTAAATGTTTCAGTCATGTCTCCCCTTTCCCTGCTAGTCTCCAGCATGTACAGATCCAGCTCCCTACACCTCTGCTCATATGTCTTACTTTGCATACCCTACACCATCTCAGTTGCCCTTCTCTGAATACTCTCCATCCTGTCTATGTCCTTGCAGAGGTGTGTTCTCCAGAACTGGAACCCGTACTCCAGATGTGACCTCACCATGGCTTTGTAGAGGGGCATTATCACCTCCCTCCTTCTACTAGTAATGCCCCAGATGATGCATGCCAACATTCCATTGGCCTTTCCCACCACCCTGCTACATTCATTTCCCTCCTTAAGATTGGATGAGACTATGATCCCCAAATCCCTGTCCTGTTGTTACCTTGATTGCCTC
The DNA here is from genome assembly GCA_016271365.2 of Neoceratodus forsteri. Taxonomy (NCBI): domain Eukaryota; kingdom Metazoa; phylum Chordata; order Ceratodontiformes; family Ceratodontidae; genus Neoceratodus; species Neoceratodus forsteri. The sequence continues at coordinate 31,988,762 of JADMNL010000022.1, read as the reverse complement.
CCCTCCTTGGGTGTACACTGCTCATGTGTTTCTACTCCCCACATGCATCACAGCACACTTCTTTACATTAAGTTTTTGCTGCTATGTCTCTGACCAATCCTCATGCATCTTCAGGTCCTGCCTCATGTCTTCCACCCCCCACGGAGTGTCCTTCCTATTGCATATCTTTGTATTGTCAGCAAATAGGCACACTCCCCCTTAGACCCTCCGTTATATCGCTGATGTATGTGCTCTGGATCTTAAAGCAGAGAGTCCAAAACAATTCACTGTATGAGGGTCAGACAGTGAGATTCTGACTGAAAGTGCACAGTACTGTCAAGCAGCTTCCCCCACACCACCATCACCAGTGTTGAAACTGATGCAAGTCTGCTCAGTAACCTAACTTGACCACAACTTACAGGAAAAGAATCTCACTCCTGGGAAGACATATTCTCAGACTTCAGTAATGGTTTTTTGATAGTTCTCTTACTTTGCTGGAAAAAAAATCTTCCCCATTAATGTGGGATACCTAATCCTGCTGTGTCATGTAAACTCTCTGATGGTGGGAAGATCTAGTGGATGGGTTACTTGTGGCTTGTTACTGGCTCCTCTGTGTTATTGTGGAATAACCTATCTGGCTGTATCATGTAAACTCTTTGATGGAGGGGGAGTCAAGTGGAGGGGATTATCTGTCACTGGATCGTCTGCATTATTGTGGGATAACCATTCCCTTTGTATCATGTACACCTTGATGGTGGGGGTGTCTAGTGGGCAGGAGTTATCTCTGATTTATACATTTCAGTGTTATTATGGGATACATAATCCTGCTGTATCATGTGAACCTTAATAGTGATAAAGCTTAGCGGAGAGGTTGCTTGTGACTTGTCGCTGGCTCAACTGTGTTATTATGGGATATCCAATCCTGCTGTATCATGTGAACCTTCAGATGGAGGTGAGTCTTGCAGATTGCATAACATGTCACTGGCGTCTCTGTGTTATTGCAGGATACCCAATCCTGTTATATCATGTTAACCCTCTGTTGGAAGGGGAGTCTGGAGGGGGTGACCTGACACTAGCTTATCTGCGTTGTTGTGGAATACCCAGTCCTCCTGAATCATGTAAACCCTGTGATGTTGAGGGAATTAAGTGGAGGAGATGGCTTGTCTGTGGCTTCTCTGTGTTACTGCAGGATACTGATTCCTATTTTGCTATATTATGTGAGCCTTCAGATGCAGATAGGGTCAAATAGAGGGGGTGACTTGTCTCTTGTTTGTAGGATACCTGATCTTGTGCATAATGTGAGGCCTGCTGGAGTGGGTGTCTAATAGAGGAGGGGGCATTGTCTGTGTTTTGAAAGTTACACAGTTCTGCTGCATAATGCAAGGACTGCTCAGGCAGGAGTGTAAAAGAGGAGATGGCATTGTCTCTCATTTTTAATGATATCCAGCCCTTCTGCATAATGTATGGAATGCTGGAGGAGGGTCTCATAGAGGAAGTGACTTCTCTGGTTTGAACAATTCTATTCTAACCCCGGGCCCCAGTGGGTTAGGTAAGCAGGGTACTTCACGGCCAGGGTGTTCACTTATGCAATGGATCCCTTTGATCTTCCAGTGCTGGGTGACAGCTCAGTGTATCCAAGGACCCAGCATGGTGCATATTCTTTCACTTATATTTACATCTTCACAGTGGCCTGACCATACTCATGGACACAGAGGGGTGCCTGTGTCTGGCAGCAAAGGTGAAACTGAGGGTGCGTTTGCACTACTTACCTGGTTTTCTGTTTCAGTGCTTTCTGTTTCTGACACTCCAACCCTTGCAATGCCGACCCGAGTTTACACGCTGTCCATCAGCATCAGTGTAGGCTCAGGCTACGTTGCACACAGTGCTTCCGGCATTGTATAGAGCAGTTCTACTAAGGTCAAGGGGGGGGGGTCAGCAAGTGCCTCACAATACCCTGCACAAAAGTCAACTGATCCATATCAGTGTCTTACTTTCCACCAACTCCAACGTAAAACGACTGTGCATGAAACAGTCTGATCTGTTGCTAAACAGACAGTTTTTGTGATAAAGGCCGAAAGTTCTTATTTTCATTCAAACAAAGATAATGGAAATACAAAATGGGTGCCTTTTCTGAGAAAAATTGAAAATGACAGCTGCCAGTGAAAGCGTAAAAGTCTATTTCCCCCACTGCAGGTGATGTGGGATTTTCTTGTTGGCTCAGTTATTTCAGGGGAAACAAACAGCTCCAGAGGGAGGCAAACAACTAATGTTATGGCATGTTTACACAGTTCACATTTCCTAACTAACCTTTTACATGGACCATCTGAATTCAGCACGGTATCATGGGACTGCACCACTGCAGGTAGAGCAGGGTGTTTACACACCAGCAAAAAATGCCTGCTTTGGTACAGCTCCCAGCTGAAACAGTGTTTGCTCCATACTGTAACGGAGCAACCTATGCTGCTCCCCAAATTGTTGACCAGTGCCTAACCTGCACTACTGGAACTCATCTGTACCACTCACAATGGTACAGATCAGGTAGTAGGAAGGTGTGTTGAGACATTTAAGCAATAAGGCATGACAGGGAGTGGGTTATTGGGGGATTTACTCACGCCTTGTGTGATGTGTCATGAGGTGCAGCCAAGTGACTTAACCACACAAGAAGTGGGTAAATCCCCAATAAACCACACCCTGGAGTGCCTTATTGCTATTATACAATGGACCCACGTGTAAAATAAATTTTAAATGTGTTTAAGTATATTTTTATAATGCCATTTCTCAGCTATGGGAAAGATAATGAATATGACAGGTGGATGCAGGCTGGGATAACATCCCACTTCAGGTGGTTGGGCCCTAGGCCACCGGCCGAGGGTGTACAACACCAGAGAAGGGATGTTATCCCAGCATAACACCCACCCTGGAGGGCATTATTCCTATTATACAATGGCTTGTTGTTTTATAATAAAAAACATAATTTTAAAGAATGTTTTTGTTAGTGTGTAAAAATATTTTTGTTTCTTCAGAAAAGATGGCAGCCATGCTGATAGTGTTGCAAACAATCAGCAGGGATGTTATGTCAGGATAACATCCCTGCTGGGATGGCTAACTGACCAATCAGAAGCCAGGATTTTTTTCTTGCCATTGTATAATACAGGATATACCAAGGTCATGTGATGTGTTTTGACCAATGAGGTTACAAGATTGTCATACCCCATTGTATAATCTCTGATAAAACACAGTTTTTGGTCTCTATATTTATTGGCAGCATAACACCTTCAGACAAAAACATGGCAAATGAGTATGGTAAAGCAACCCACAGTGAGACATACAGTCACAGCGAGGTGTGAGATTTTAAAAAAGCAAACAATTATAACAATCCTGAGTTAGGACTGTAACCAAATTCATAGTGCAACTCCTTGCAGACATAGTCCTAAATATTTGAGTGTAAATAGAAAATATTATTAGAGCAAACCGTGTATATTGGTAATTAGCCCTACATATTAAAAAGTGAATGGTAACTGTCCAGGACACCACAGTTCCTGATCACCTGCATCTAGCACTGTGGAGCGAACATTTCACAGCTGGCTTTGTACAAGCACATCTGCCTTGCCTTCTGTTCAGGTCCTGCATTGTTCATTGTTCACTGGTCACCTGGACAAATCTTGCTAAATTGAAAAAGGTTAAGCATTCCTAGTACATTATATTTTGACCACAATTCCGGAATCAAGGTCATTGAGTTTGATGTCCTCCACACTCATTGGCTAGCCACAGTGGCATTGTTGGCTATGCAAATGCTTGATCATGTAGGAGAGAGCCATCATTTTGTAGCCAAATGGGCCATGACAAGAAATGGCCAGTTGGCTAGTGTGCTAAATGAGGTGGAGTACAATGGAGAAACTGCTTCTCCCCCTCACAGAGATCCATGACTGCCCCCTGGCAACCCTGTCAGAGGCATAGTGATATTGTCAAACCCTGCTGGATAAGGTTTGGCCCCATCTCAACAAGTGTGGTACAGTAGTTCCTTTATTCTTACTCCATTTTATTGCTACACACACTCATCGAGCTCCTTGCCACCCCCCTGAAGTGGTGGAATGACAGGAAGCCCTGAACTTAGATACCCAGGCCTTTATATAGAGGGAGTCCTACTTCCTGCATTGAAGGCAGTATTTTTCTGTTGTGTTCAGAAGACCTTCAAGCTCAAAAAACCTTTTTCAAAGGTGTCCAAGTCAAGCAAGTTATATATAAAATATCATGCCAATACAATAAACGAGAGGTAACTATGAGCATTAGCATGGTAACTGCAGGTTTTAACAATGGGTTAAAACCTCAGACATTCATATCTGCAGGGGGAATCTACAGGAGACAGGATCTTGGGTGAAGGAGGCAAGATTCTGGCAGATATGGACTAAGCACAGAAGCAGTGGATATTCTGGAAAAGGTGGGCAGTGACTTGGGCCTTGAAGGGGGAGAGGCTGGGAAGAGCGGTAATAGCCACGGCAAGAAGCCCCAGGCTTTGACTGCTCTCTAGACACAAAAGAGCGCTGGCCAAGTGTTTTCTTGAAGAGCAAGAGGAGTTTTTGGTCCCCCCCCCATGGATCAAGTTCTGTAGTTGTTTTTGACAAGAGGGAAGTGGTTACGGACATCCGGTGGCATTTGGCCAAGAATAGCTGTCTTGCATAGAAGGGCTATGTTGAAGTTAACTCAGGGGTGGAAAGGAAGCCAGTTAGAAGCCTTGTGAAGGTTGTAAAGTGGGAGTCAAGATTCATGCTGAGTGTAACTCTGCAATATTGGCCACAAACCTAGACTTAAGGTGACACCCCAACTAAAGGTGAGTTATACTGTATTAATATGCTGTGGCCTCTCCAGGTGTGTAATGTAAGCCCTGATTGGGTGGGGGTGGAGTGGAGGGGTGACTTGTGACTGACTTGTACATTTCTGTATTAAAGTGAGGTAAATCACAATGTAAAATGTGAGCTAAAGCTGACATAGTAAAATCAGCAACACAGTATGGTATAATGGAAGGATTTAAGGTCCATATGTCCGCCCATCCTGTTGCATGGTGACAACTATACCAAATTTGTGTATGGACACACATCTAAACATATCAGCTGGAAGGCTACCCCTACTCATGCTGTGTTACTCTCAATGGCATTCATTCAAAGAAATATATCTAGTCCTGTTCTGAAAGTCTAAACAATGCTGCCTTCCATGACCTCACTGTGTAAGCTATTTGACAAGTTAGCCACCCTCTGCATGAAATAATACTAACATACTAAAATGCCAGCAGAGTAGGCCTAAAGGTCTATCAAGTCTGCTTGAAAGTCAGCACCCAGTCAGGATACCATAGCTGCCCCCCCCGCCTCCCCCATAAATCCCCCGACCCCATCTCCCATTGGAGTTACACCTCCAGATCTGACATTCCTCAGCTTTACCTTACCCTTGTACCTGTCCCAGCCCTTCTTGAATCCATCCGCTGTATCAACAGTCACCAGTTTCACAGACAGTGCCTTCCATGGGTTCACCACCCTCTCGGTAATGTAGCGTCTCCTGGTCTACCTCTGAGCCTCCCGCCAACCAGCCTCATGGAATGCCCCCTTCCTCCCTCACCTGGAAAACCCTATTTAGGCTGACCCTGTTCACTCCCTTTAGATATTTAAAGACCTCAATCGTATCCCCCTATCCCTCCTCTCCTCCAGGGAATAAATGTTCACTTCATCAAGTCTCTCCTCATAGGATCTTCCCCCATACCCTGAATCATCCTGGTCACCCTCCTCTGGACCCTCTCCAGAAGTGCTATGTCCTTTTTCAAGTACGGGCTCCAAAACTGCATGCAGTATTCGAGGAACAATCTAACCAGGCAGTTACACAGAGGGAGAAGCACCTCCCATCTCCTCGAGGTTATTCCCCTGACAATGTACCCAAGCATTTTATTTGCTTTAGCTGCAGCCCTCCTACAGTGCTCAGAGTTATTCATTTTGGCATCAACGACCACCCCAAGATCCTTCCCCTGAAGCCTGCAGTTTCTCCCCACCCAAAAATTACTCATGATCAGGGTTCCTGAGCCCCAAGTGGAGAACATTGCATTTCTTGGCATTAAACCTCAGTTTCCAAGTGCATGACCACCTCTCCAGAATCTCCAGGTCCCCCTGTTGGGCTCTTTTACCCTCCTCCCCATCCACCACCACCCCCCCACTTAGAGTCATCAGCAAAGAGGTTCATCTCACTCCTGATATAGTCCCTGATATCTGAGATGAAAGCATTAAACAGAAGTGGGCCCAACACCGACCCTTGTGGGATCCCGCCCATGACCCTCCAAAGAGATGATACCTCCCTCTGACCACCACTCTCTGAAACCGCCCAGTCAGCCAGTTTCCTATCCACCTAACCATCCTTTCCCCCAACCCCATTCCCCTGAGCTTGTCCAGCAACCCTGTGTGCAGCACCGAGTCAAACACCTTGCTGAAGTCCAGAAAGAGGACATCCACTGGCCTTCCATGGTCCAACACCTTTGTCACCCAATCGTAGAACTCCACAAGGTTAGTCTGACACGATCTGCCCTGAATGAAGCCATGTTGGTGGTCATCCAGATGGCCCCATGTCACTAGAAACATCTCCAGCCTCTCTTTCAAATATAGTGTACGTTATTGAAATTCAAGAAAAAGCTTTACAACCACATATATGTAGTCAGGAGCATAACAACATAATATAGTCAGTGAAATACAGTAGACCATGGCTCCCGATGGTACATATTCTGAAAATGGATATTAACTGAGAGGTTATACTGGAAACCACTATGTAACAATAAACTTATGATCCTCCCCCCACCCCACCCAGGGATTATCCTCCCCTTCCCACTCTACACCACTATAGGCAATGCAGATAACAAGGAGTGAACACACATGAATGGAATTAACAATGTTGAAGCTTGGTTGAGCTTCGGAAAGAGGTAGGAAGCTGTAATGATACAGCAGAGTTAGAGGGTCAATAATGTATATAAGGAAGCCCATATCTTTTGGTAAGAACTATCTCTTTTTGATGTGCTGGCCAAACGTTTTTCAGCTTGTAGGGCAAAGAGAACTTCATGAAGCCATTCCGTAAATGTGGGGGTAAGTTGGTCTAGCCAGTGGTACAATATCACCTTCTTGGCACATACTGATATTAGAGCCATATGTTTACGCTGGTTACCAATCAAATTGTCACCATAATCCCCCAATATGCATATCTCAGGCCGAAAAGAATCGGTTAAGCCGAGTAGGGAATCTAATCTGGATTGGATGGCTGACCAAAACGGGGAAGCTTTTCCACATTCCCATAGAATATGGAGTAGTGTACCTGTTTTTTTGCCACATCTGGAACAAAGATTGGATGGGAGTCTTCTCATTTTATAAAGCTTAACAGGGGTGTAATAGAGATTGTGAATCACTTGAAATTGAAGCAAATGGTAATGGTCCCATTTGATGTCCTTATACAGATGATCCCACACTTGTGGCCAGGGACGAGTAGAGGAGGGGGGCAAGGGGTAAGATCTGGTCCCAGAGGTAGTGAGGTTGACCTTCTATGTCGCCCATAAGGGAACAAAGGTGTCAATAAAAGAAGGAGATAAAATGGGAGAGAGGAGAGGCCGAGACCATAGCAAGGATGAGGCGGGCCTGGTTTTGATTCCATGGCCCTGAACCAAAATGGTGGAGAAGCAGGTGTGAAAGTTAAATGTTTTTAAAACAGTAGGAAAGAGGTAGTTTGAATTTAAGCTGAGCTTCTTGGAAAGTCAGTAGTTTATGATCTTTAATCAGATCGTTGACTCTTGTTCTCATGTCATGCGGCCAGAAAGATGAATTAAGTATCTTACCTCCAGTCCTGAAGTTTGGATTGCCTAGTATAGGTTGTGAGACATCTAGAGCCAGGGAAGTGCAAGTGATTGTACATAGTTGTGAATGTGCCCGAAGAGCCGCTATGATGGAGGTGTCTCTTAATTGTTTAGGAACATGTTTAATGGGGGCGAATAGTGCGGCACATAAGTCCACTCTGTATTGAGCACAAATGTTTTTTTCTATTTGTAACCATAATGGGGAGTACAAAGTTGGGTGTGCCCTGTCCTCTGATCATAGCCAGTGAAGAAAAATGGAGCAATTAATGGCGAGATAATATAAAAATAGATTAGGTAACTGAAGGCCTCCTCTTTTTCTTGAACATTGTAGTTTAGAGAGGGCTCTATGAGGAGACTTCTTTTGCCAGATAAAGTTAGAAATAATTCCGTGAACTTGGGAGAACCAAGTTTTCGGGAGGGAGTAATTATACGTCTGTAATGGGTATAGGAGATGAGGTAAGACATTCATTTTCACAACAGTCAGCCACCCCCAAAGGAAGATTGGGAGTAACACCCAGTGATTTAAGTCAACCTTAATTTGGGTGAGAACCTTATCCATGTTATATTGTTTCATTTTAGTCCTTGATCTGGACAGGAATATACCTAAGTATTTCATTTTATCTTTGATTCATTTTAGCCCCAGATGCTGGATGTCAGCATGTAAAGTGAAAACATTAAGGAGCATAACTTCCATTTTAGAGAGATTTAGCTTGTAGTTGGATAAATCCCCAAATTTCCTAATAATCGCTAATGTGGCAGGAAGAGAGGTGGAAGGGTAGGTAATATGTAAAAGTATATCATCAGCATATACTGAAAGCTTATACTGCTATGGACCAATAGGTATTCCAGAGACAAGCGGGGAATTGTTAATTTTTTTGTATGAGTGGCTCCAGGAATAAATTAAATAAATGAGAGAGAAGGGTCATCCTTGTCTGGTGCCCTGTTGTAAAGTGATGGAGGAAGAGAGAACTCTGTCACATAATATGCGGGCAGTAGGATGAGTGTACAGTACCTTAATCCATTGGATAAATTGGAAAGGAATACTATATTTGGGAAGTAAATTAAATAGATAATCCCAGGATACTCAATCAAAAACTTTCTCTACGTCCAGGGATACCAGTGCAGAGGGAGTGTGGGAGTTCTCAGACACAGAGATTAGGTGGGCTAACTTCTGTAAATGGTCTGCAGAAAGCCTGCTGGCGATGAAGCCAACTTGCTCCGGATTTATGAGAGCATCCCAGACCTGAGACAGTCTATTGGCCAGAACCTTTGCAAGGATTTTGAGGTCCACATTAATCAGAGAAATGGGTCGGTAGTTAGACACAAGTAATGGATAGCTATCTGGCTTGGGAAGGACGACTATAGTTGCCATGGTGAAGGAAAAATCTGACAGGCCTTGTTCATATATATAGTTATAGGTGTCGAGAAGGATAGGGGCTATTTGAGACTTGAAAGCTTTATAAAAGTTTGAGGTATAGCTATCAGGGCCTGGTGCTTTATTAATTGGCAGTGCATCTATAGCTGTATTGATTTCTACTATTGTCAAAAGAGCTTGTAAGAAAGTGACCTGGTGCTGTTCCAGATGCGGGAGTTTTACATCTTGTAAGAATAATTCCATTCAATTTGGATTAAAGGCAAGAGGAGATTGGGAATATAGTGAGTGATAATACTCCTGGAAGCATGAGACTATCTCCTGGGGTGAAGTACTTATTCCACCAGATGAGTTATGGAGGAAAGTTATGATTTTGTCTGCAATCTGAGCTTGAAGACGTAAGGCCAATAACTTGCCGGCCTTGTCACCTTGGTCAAAATATGTAACTTTGGACCTAAAAATAAGATATTAGCTTTATCACTTAGGAGAGTATTGTATCAAGAGTGAAGAATTTCTAATTGTTTAAGTTCTGAGGGAGTAGATTGAGGGGGATAGGGACAGTTCCAACTTCCAGATTTGCTGCAAAAGGGAGGAAGAAACCTGGGTAATAGTTTTCTTCCAAATGGAAGCTAAACGGATAATTTCCTCTCTCAAGGAGCATTTCAGTGCCCCCCCCCCGTAGAAGGTCGAGTTTGGGCATAGAGGGAGAATTACTGTTTAGGAAGTTAGAGATAAAGGTGTGGAGGCGAGTAACCAAATGATCTGATTTTAGGAGTTGAGTATTAAACCTCCAGACCTTATCTCAAACCACAGAGGAAGATAGATTCCAGTGGAGTAATATGGGATGACGATTAGAAATAACTCTGGACACATAATTACAAGACAATACAGTGGAAAGGTGCCCAATCCCCAGCAAGAAATAATCTATTCTGGAAAATGAATTATGAGGAATCGAGTGAAAAGAATAGCCCCCTTTGAGAAGGAAATAGAGCTCTCCAGGGATCTATAAGCCCCAGTGAATCCATCATATCTCTAAGGGCAAGCTGTGGTGGGGTAAGAGGGTGGCTATTGGATCCAGATCTGTCCAGTGCGTTACAGTACACTAAATTCAAGTTGCCATCTAGTAAAATAGGGAGGGCAGACCAGGGAGCTAAATGTGTCATGAGGGAAGTGAAGAATTGTTGATCTTCATTAGTTGGGCCATAGACCGAACCCAGCACTACTTCAGAATGGCCTAGAAGTGCCTTCAGGAGAACATACCTTCCCTTGGGGGTCTATGATGGATTGCAACAATCTGAATGGCACTCTGTGGGCCATTAAAATAACTACTTCTCGTTTACATGTATCCAACCCTGCCCCCAGTGCCTGTCCTACCCATGATCTCCTGAAACGAAGAACCTGGGAGAGGGGCAAATGGGCTTCTTGCAAAATGGTGACATCCACATTTAGTTTGCGGAGGTGTAGTAAAATCTTAGTCCTCTTGGTGGGAGATTGAGCACCCTTAATATTCCACGAACAAAATTTCAGACTTAGTGCTATTACTTAATGTAAAATTCGACCAGTTTGCAAAGAAATATCACTTTTGTGTAATTGTTCCAAGCTCCAAGCAAGGAAAAAGATCAGCCTTCTAGTGGTGTAACCCCTGACCCCATAGCCCCCATCCCACATATAAAGTGTACACATTAAATCTAAGGTGCAGACGGAACAAGGAAACCATAAAGTAATGGCGGTAGTGTCCACCTCATACATATCACTAACCCCCCCTTCAAATCCAGCCCTGTCTCTGCCCAAAACATCATCATACAACCCACTACCAAAACTATGTTGTATAAACAGCCCAACATACCCGACATCAATCCCACCCCACCCTCTCTACCTGTATATTCTCTAGCCCACAAAATGGGAAATTGTTCCCTAAGAAACTGATTAATTTGAATTACGCTAGTAGGAACAAGACTAGCTAAACAATGCCAGGGGCTTTCTTCAGCCCTGCATTTATATAAACTTTAGTCCAAACTAAATATATGCTCCACAACAGAATTGTGAGCAACCCCCCAAACTCTGTTTCAATCCACTGCCTACAAAGCAAAGTAAACCACTTACCCCCCTGCCCCGCCCAATACTAGTCAAACTATTTGATAGAAAATACAGCAGAAGAAATAACTAGGATTAATGGAGAACGAGAAGAAAGACAAACTCTGCAAAAGAGCTCCACTCATTAGTCCACAGAGTCCAAGCTCCATCGTGGTCCATTTAACTGATATGCAACATATACAGAAGCCTCCAAAATCTGAGGTCTCCTGGGGATAATAGGGGGTAACCAACTGGTGAAGTGGTAGAGTCCATGTCCCCAACAGGGCAGTGATGTGCTCCCAATCTGCATCCCGATGAGGATCAATGCAGAAAGGGGACAATCTGCAGAATGAAGGAAGCACATAGAAACCTGGTGGAATCTAAATTTTAGTTGTCATGGTGATGTAACCAGATAGTTGCCGTAGACAGGCCAACAGGATCTAGAGGAGAAGCCAATGGAAGCAGTATTTGAAGAATTTGTCAGAGGGAAACAGTTTGGCTATCTAAGCCCTCTCGTGGGGAAATAACAGATAACATCTTTTGTGCAGATGTGATATGCATGATCATGTAGCAGGATTTAGCAAAGGTGTGGCCCCCTAGTGGTGAGCTTCAACGGTTATTGAATAACTCTGGAAAGATGGCTTTTACAGCAGGGAAGGCCTGTTCAGCAGAATCATAGTTATGTCAGGTGCCATGGTGCATAACTAAAAGGCAAGCAGGGTAAACCACTTTAAATTTAATGCCAGCCACTATAAGTTTGGTGACCAGCGGGTGATATGCAGCACGCTTCTGCCGAGTGGCTACCGGAAGATCCTGGGCAAATCGAAGCTTATGGCCCTCCCAGAGGATTTCCTTGAGTTCTCTCATCTTGTTAAGAATGTGGATTTTGTCCAGGTAATTCAAGAATTTTAGAATTAGACATCTGGGAGGAGAGCCTGCAGCAGATTTGGGTCTCAGAGAGTAGTGCACCCTCTTGATAATGTAAGTTGTGTTGTTTGGGGAGGGCCCTGCTATTCTGGTGAGAAGCTTTTAGAGGAACAGAATTGGAAAGGCCCCTTCTGCATCTTCTGGATATCACAATGTTGTTTCGGTGACTTCAGCTTTCCGGATCTTCCAGCTCGGCTTCTACTTTATGGAGTTTCTGCCTTAGTGAAGTCATCTCAGGATCCAGCTTGTCGCACCACCCTTCCAGGGAAGTTGTTCAAGTGGCCACATCTGAAATTTCCCTCATGGCTTTCCCCAAGTCCACTCGCATTGATTTCAGCTCCGATGTCAGATCTTGGAGAGCAGATTTAAAAGGTTGAAGCTCTTCAAGAAATCTCTGCTTGGTTAAAAGCGCTGGTTGTGACGGGGTTGCTGCAGGTTTGCTGGTTTTGGTCGATGGGCACTTGGATCATTTGGGAGTCTTCTCTAGAGTCTGCGGTGGTGTGTGGTGTGGTAGGGCCTGTCGCATCTCAGACTCCATGTTGCTTCTTTGGGATTGCACCCTTGCACGGTGATTTTCTCTTCTCTGGGGGAACACCCAGTACTCAGGTAACTGAAGTGAAATATTTAAGCCATGGAGAGCCGAGGTGCTGTTTTACATTTAATAAAATAGGCAGGTGAAGCTGGAGCTAGTCTGTGGAGCTGCTACTCCAGGCAGGTCATTACATGACTCCTCCAGCCTCTCTTTCAAGATGGCCTCCATCATCTTGTTCACCACTGACATCAGACTGACAGACCTGTAGTTACCTGGCTCCTCCCATGGGATGCTTTTGTGGATAGACATGACATGGGCCATCCTCCAATCCTGAGGCACCCAACCCGTCTGAACGGAGGAGTTAAAAAGGTCTGCCAGAGGTGCAGCATGGACATATGCCATCTCCTTGAGCACCCTGGGATGAAGGCCATCTGGACCCAGTGCCTTATCCGTTCTCAGGGACTTAAGGGCCTCCTTCACCCTACTAACAGGAATTTCAATGTGAGGGAGCCCCCCCTGCCTCATTCCTAGCCCACCTCCCCCCATATGGTGTTGGCCCTCCATCATCTCTTGTGAAGACTGAGGCAAAGTATTCATTTAGTACCTCAGCCTGCTCTCTAGCCTCCTTGGCCCACCCACTCCCTGACCTCAGTCTGCTAATCTGCCCCTTCACTTTCCTCCTTTCCCTGATATACCTAAAGAACCCTTTTTCCCTGTTTCTGATCCCCTGTGCCAACCTCTACTCCGTCCTCGCCTTGGCCGATCTCACCACCCTGATTACATTTTTGGATATCCTATCATACTCCCCCTGTCCCTGAACCCTCATGAGTGCTTATATTTCCTATAAGCAGCTGTTTTCTCCCTCACCGCCTCCTGGACCTCCCTGGACCACCAGCTCAGCTTTCTGCCCCTACCAAATTTGCATTGGGCCTTCATGCAGGTCTTGGTGGCTTTCAGGAGCTCTCTTTTAATAGTTTCCCACCTGCTCTCTGTGTCCATGTCCTGTTTGATCCCCTCCAAATGCCTCTTGAGAATCCCTGCCATACCCTCAATGTCCGCCCCCCCTGAAGTCAACCACTATCGTTTTAGTGTGATTTTCCCCTTCCCCAGGTCTAAGGAAAAGCAAACTGTGGCATGATCACTCCCCGCTAGTGGGTCCCCTACAACTATGTTCCTAACCATATCATAACCCGATAGGACCACATCCAGGATGCTACCATTCCTCGTTGGGTCAACTACTAGCTGAGATAGGCGTGCATCCTGGAAGATGTCCACCAAGCACTGCTCCCTAGTCGATGAAGATGCCATAGTGGCCCAGTCAACCCCTGTCATGTTATATGGTCACCTAGAACTACAGCCATGTTTCCGTTATGCTGTCTCCTCCAGCTCCCAGTTGAGTGTATGTCCTCTTGTTCTTTTTGCACTCATCAGCTCAAACATCTGTGTATATGCAATCCTGTCTATCTCCTCTAGCAGTCAGAACCTGTGATGACGTTCCTTCTCAGTATTCTCTTCTCTAGACTGAATAAACCATAGAAGCATAGAATTTTTTGCAGCTACTGCTGTTTATGCCCCGTCATCTCCAGTCAGCCCCCATCTGCTTGACTGTCCAACCCCCATCACCCTGGCATCTCCCAGGGCATACCTTCACCTCCATAGTTCCCCCAGAACTTAACTGCCTCAGGCAGGGGTGGTGGAGGGTCCCTCAAGCTCCACCGTAGAATGGATCTAGTGTGGGAGGTGGTGCCTGAGTATCTAGGTGTGGGGCCTATGGGTGGCTGGAGTCATCCTGCTGGTTGGGAATATTACTTCACTTTCCATCCCTTCCCACAGGATGTTGGTGATGAGGGTGCACCAGCACATGTGCATGCAAGGAAGCACAGCACCAGCCAATGTCATAGCACCCTATGAGCCGTCCCAACTACACTGCCTCCTATGGTCACCCAGGTTGCAGTACAGCAGTGCAGCAGACTACCCTCCCTCCACAGAGGAGGATGACATCCTCTGGGTTGCTCAACCCTCCTCCCCCCCCCCAGCTGGCCAACGACCCAAGCTCCTTCCCAAACTCAGGTTGCTGGCATTGCAAGTGGTAGCACTACTTATGTGCCAAAGGGCTAGCAAAGAAACATAGAATGTGATGGCAGAAGGTGATGGCAGGTCCATAGAGGCTGCCATTCTTATACTATCTCCCTCCACCAACCTACTGTGCTGATGGGCTGTTTGCCCCCTCACCCCATCCCCCAGCCCTCAGTCCCTTTGTATAAATCCCCAGTAATTTGAGTGCATCCATTCTCTCCTCATAGCTCTTGCTCCCTCGCCCCCCCCACAAGTTGTTGATCACAGCAGTGTCCCTGTATGGAATACTCTCAATCTCTTTAATGTCCTTTCTTACTGTGGTGAGTAGAACTGGATACAGTACTCCAGATGTGGTATAACCAAAGCCTTGTATAGGGAGAGGATCACCTGCCTTGATCTGCTCCGACTCCTCTCTAATGCACCCCAACATTCCATTTGCACATTGCTTGCCTGAGCTCAACTCGCTGTCCATAATGACCCCTAGATCCTTTTCCACTGTAGCACCAAATGGTGTATATGCAACCCCAGTTCCTTGCTTCCACAGTTGGTATAGCACATTCCATTTTCCCACATTAAACATCAGCCCCATTTCTCGGTCCAGACCTTTAAGGTGTGAAGGTTCCCTTGTGATGTAACCCTCCATCTGCTGTGTCTACTCTAAATGTCAATTGAAAGTCACCAGCAAAGGTGGCTCCATCCCTTATCCAGTTCATGAAGGAATATGTTGAAGAGCAATAGAGCCAGCACAAAACCTGTGGGTACTCTACTCACATCCCTCCACTCTGAATGGTGACCATCCTCCACCAGTCTCTCTGCCATCTACTTGTCAGTCAATTTATTTTCCACTTCCTATACACTTTGTGGACTTTGGCACAACAAAGCCTGTTTTGGGAGGGGTCTGGGATGACAAGTCTTTTTTTAAACCTGTGATACCTTATATTAGAGATTATTGTGTAAGCAGCCTCTCTCTTCTATCATCTCAAGGCAGGTTACTACAGAGTGCTCAAAGGATTAAGGTAAACCCTGAGATTTGTTTTCTAGGGGGTTTTCCCCAGAGATGGGAGGGCGGATTTTAGAAAGTTGATGCAGGGTTTACATCTCACCAAGTCAAAGCCTTTTGCGAATGCAGCTGCAGCATTGATGATTGCTTGGTGTAACTGCACCAAATTTTATAATCTTGAGCACAGTTTTGACTATTGACTCGATTTACGGTAGTTTGCGCTAAACCTCGGACGCAAGCTGCCTGTAAAGGGTCCCCGGTTCAAACACAAGCTGGACCACAAAAAGATGGTCTAGCTAGTGTCTTACTGACAGAAGGGATAGAAAACCCATTTAGCTTGCCACAAGTCCAGTGTGCCATATCTTTAGTGCATCTGGTGTTTTCAGTAATCTTAGAGTTTGTAAAATGTGGCCCAGGATGTCTGGATGTTTGTGCTGCGAGTGACCTCACTCAGCTAATAACGGAAACCCAGAGCATGAATATTTATGGTTCTGCCCTTCTCCCAAAGAGCTATAAGGCACCAGGGCAGTGGAGGCCAGGTCCAGAGAGGAGAGAGAAGAGCAGTTCAGCCTCCCTGGCTGCAGCTGTCCTGAGTGGGTCTGTGGTAGGTGTGGGTGAATTCCTTATTTCATATATTCGGCCAAATAGTTATATTTAGGTCCCAAAATATTTGTTATTTGTATTTATTATTCATGTTCCTTTGAGGGGGAAAATTTATAAACAGATCCCAGCCTCCTCCCTAGCCCAAATGTTTAAACCTACACAACTACCATCCCTCTTCCATCCTCCGACTCACCCAGCATTCACAATTTATGTTTAAGAAAACTATCCTATGATGTGCAATGGGCAGAACTTGCCCACCATCTCTAGTAGCACTAATGTTTAGATCCTGTTTCAATATAATGAATAATCCCCCAACCCGACCACTCTGGTAGCAGCACTCAACTCCCAATTCCCCCAGCACCCATATTTTCTAATTGAAGCAGCCCACCCAACACGCGGGAAGGGAA
The DNA here is from genome assembly GCA_016271365.2 of Neoceratodus forsteri. Classification (NCBI taxonomy): domain Eukaryota; kingdom Metazoa; phylum Chordata; order Ceratodontiformes; family Ceratodontidae; genus Neoceratodus; species Neoceratodus forsteri. The sequence continues at coordinate 31,971,929 of JADMNL010000022.1, read as the reverse complement.
CCAACATAACCCATCCTTCACCACGGCCGGCCACCTTCTTGTGAATGAAAGAGCTCCTGCTTGCCCACATAGTAAAACAGCTGGTCATGTGATCAGCTGTTTTATTATGTGTCAGCTGTTTTACTATGTGAGCAAGTGTGGGAGTGTTTTCATTCACAAGAAGGTAGCTGGCCATGCTGGAGGGTGGTTTGTGTTAGTCACCCACCCCTTGCCTTCAGGTAGAAAATGTGGATGCTGGGGGAAGGCAAAACCATTAGCAATACCAGAGATGGGGGCTGGCCATGCAGGCAGGCAGATTGTGTTGGTCACCCATTGTGGGATCAGTTTTTAAACAAAAATTGTGGGTGGGAGGATGGGGGATTGTATAGATTTAAATAGTCGGGCTGGGGAGGAAGGTAGGGGTTAATGGACTCTGAGATGGAGTTTCCGTATCCAGCTCAGGATTCATCCAGTGTATTATCACGTGTGTTGAACAGTCATGCTGATAAATGCACACAATTCAGTGGGAGGAGTGCACCATTTCAATCAGTTGGTAATATACCTCTTTTTTTGGGGGGGGGGATTTGGGTTTATGTTTGGCAACTGAGTTATAAGTAAAGAAATCTTAAAAATCATTTTCATCCTTTGAACCTAGTCTTTTATTACTGCTTGTCATCATATGACATCATAATGCTTGTGACATCGAAATAATTCTTACAATAACATATTGTGGTGTTATCGACAAAAGATTATGATGTCATGCATAGGCAATACGTAGGAGCAGATAAAATCCAAACAGTAAATATACCGTTTGATAGTAATTTTTTTCTAGAAATAAGCAATAATGGGAATAGATAATACTGAAAATATACGACATATAAGCTGAATTGTGTCTAAATATTATCCTTTCTAATGTTTTCCTAGAGATGGGTCTTCAAGTGTTAATTTTGGGGGGACCAGGTAAAATATTTAGCAGCCCTTTCAGGGCCAATTTGTGGACCAACCCAATCAACATTAAGAAGCTGTCAGGCTAATATTTGTGGGGGGAACCAGATAAGAAATAAGCCCTTCTCAGGGCTCCTATTGTGGGGAACCAGACACAATATTTAAAGGGAAATGTCCATGTGCCAAAGCCCCACACCTCAGTGTGGGGCAGCCCCTTATTAGCAGTTTTGCATAATTGGTATAATTTTTACCTTAGTGGCTTCTTATGGTTTTGTACTTTATCTGGTTGACCCTGCTGTCACTCCAGTCGACATATTGAACTGAGCGCCACTAGAGACGCATCCTACAACCTTCCGCAGCTCTCCCCCGTCTGACGTATGAGCCAGCGAGCAGCTGCAGGGAGGTGTATAGTATAGCTCTATGAATGGGGTTATTTATAGCTGCAGTTTGAGATGTACATGTTCGGGTGCTACAGCATAATCTAGTATAGAACAACAGTCAACAGCATTTTGTAGGCTTTCCAGTAGACTGTGGGAAGAGGCTTTCTAACTATTGTTTCCCCCCAGGTTTCCTTTTTTGAGTGCTTTACTGTGATTAAATAAAAAGCCGTTTATAGCTTGTAATGAACAAGGGTTAAGCATCTTGTTTTTTTTTTTTGTGCTTGGCAGATGTATGGCTCTCTCATTAGCTAGCTCCTCACTGGTTACCGACCCATTGGTTGGGGACTACACTATAATTAAAGGAGGCTGATTTAGGCAGTGCACCTTATATAGAGGAAACCAGTTCAGGCAATTGCATTTTAAAGTAGGGACCCAGATGACAGGTAGTCTACCTTGACATCTGGTAGCTGGGCAACTTCACAGCAGGGCCATGAGGTGAATACCAAAGACCGCCACTCCTATTACAGATGAAATAAGTAAGTGGCCTATTCAGGCAGAAAAAAATATATATAGTAAATTTGCTATGTGGAAAGGAAAGAGTGCTCTGAATTCTCTTTATCTCATGTATGGCATAAAAAGTAGCACCCCTAAATAAAAAGTCATTTAGAGCTGTGAATGAGGAAGGGTTGAGCTGCCAGTATTGTGCTTGTTCTCCACTGTGATCCCACTGATGAAATATTTCATCTGTGGATTTTTATTTCCAGTGTGCATCACTTTACATTTCTTAACGTACAATTACAATAGCCATAGTCTGGACCAGTGTTCCTGCATTTCCCCTTCCCTTTTCCTACTGCTAATTCTCTCATCAGTATAAATTCTCCTGCAGTGTTGTGTCATCCATGAACAGACTCACTTTACCCTGTAACCCCACCCTGATGTCGCTTACAAACAGTACAATGCATGGTAAAAAGTATTGGCCCCAGGATAGACCCCTGTGGCACCCCACTTGTCACCCACCCACATCAAAGAGTTTGCCATTCAGGACCACTTTCTGAGTCCTATCTGTCAACCAGTTTCCAATTCACCTATACAGCCCTTTCTTGAGTCCTATGTCACTTATCTTCTGTATAAGCCTCCTATATGGTATTGACTCAAAGGACGTACTGAAGTCCAGGTCAAAAACATTGACTGCCTGGCCTCTATCTACCATCTGTGCCACCACACTGAAAAAAAAACCCAATCAAGTTCATTTGACACAATCTGCCCCTCATGAAACCATGTTATTTCCTGTCTATAAGGTTGTTTTCCTCTATTGTTTGTTGTTGGTTGTTGATGGGGTTTTTTTCAGAGACAGTTTAGTGTAGTGTAGTGGTTAAGAATACTGAGCTGCAAACCTGGAGACCTGGGTTTGAATCCCACCAGCCACCACTTGCATACTGTGTGACCCTGAGCAAGTCACTTAACATCCTTGTGCTCCCAGGCTGCACTTGGAAACAAGCTCCAGTTTAGTGTGCCTTTCCTGGTTAAACAATTTCGTCTTCCCCCCTTTCTCTTTCCTCTAGGAAGTCAGCTATACTCTCCCGTGTAACTGACTACAGCAGCTTACTTACTATTGAGATTAGGCTCACTGACCTATAATGTCCAGGGTCTTCTTTATCCCCACCAGGGGGAATGGTCAGCATCCTGCAGTCCACCAGCACTGTGCTTCTTGTCAATGACTCATTAAATAGGTCTGCCAAAGGGGGTTGCCAGGGTCTGTCTTTTTCATATAGTACCCTCAGATACAGCTCATCTTGCCCTGGTGTCTTGTTTACATATAGGTCCTACTGTCCCTTTAGAACACTCTCCTAAGATATACACCACATCTCCAATATCTTGTTATTGGTACCCCTGAATCTGTCCTTGTCGTGAGGAATTGGGCCAATAGTCTCTACTTGGAACTTAGAACTAAAGCATTCATCTAATATGTTTGCCTTCTTTTCGTCTTCCTTAACGTTCCTACCATGTTCCTTATTCTTTCTATGCTCTCCTTTGCTTGGTTATTCTCCCTCATGTGTTCTACCTAAAGAAAGTGTTATCATTATTTTTGACCCCCTACACTATGCTTAATTAAATGTAATACTTTTGCACTCCTTATGATGTCTTTACTTTTCTCTATTTTGCTGCACCCCAACTCCAGTCCTCACAATCCCCCTTCTCTCCTCTCCCACAGCATCAAAACACCCACACCTCTCCTTCAGTCCCAGCAGAAACAATGCCTCCGCCCATTTCCCAACTCACCCAGCCCTCCATTCAAACACTTCTCCCATCCCCCAGGTGCACCAACCTAGAAGAAAAAGGACTTATCAGGAGTCAACCAGGAGATGGCAGCTGGTGTACCCTCCTCCACACAACCCCACCTCAGCTGACCTCAGACTGAATGAAATAATGCTGTAGGGAAACTGTTGGATGAATGGATACTTGCAAATGGATTACAAGTAGGAACAACAATGATGGATAATAGGTCTAACATGATAAATACTTTCAGCGACAGTGACAGCAGGGTGAAAGAATGAATGTCAACCATTTTGCATGCACATAAGATTTCTTTGTGCACCAAACAGATGCATATGGAAACCTCTTGCTCATGTGACTTCCTATTTCAGTGTTTACAAAGTATAGGACGGATATGGAGTGCAAAAAGAGGGAGGGGTGGCACAGTATGTAAGGGAAAGGAAAGTATAAAAAAGCACTGAGGTCAGGGTTACTGGGGAAGGCAAGTCTGTAGAGACATTGTTGATTCAGATAATCATATATGGGGGGAGAAACATCAGGACTGTAGTAGTATATAGACTACTATCACAGAAAGGGTAGCTGCCAGTAAAATTGGGAATGAAATTAGAAGGGCAGCAAAGCAGGGGGAGGTGCTACTAATTAGTGATTTCAATGTGCCAGATGTGGACTGGAGGCTCACAGTAGCATTAAGTGGTAGGTATCCACTGCAGGTAGAGATGTTGCAGTAAGTATTCCCTTTTTACATAACAGCTTTATTGAAACCATTAAAACAGATAAGAAAAAATTATATCTACAACAATACATTCATGTAAGAGTAAAAGTCAAACAATGCACAAGAAGACTAAACACAGGTAAGAAATATACCATAAAACAAAACTCTAAGGAACAGAACATTAATAGACAAAAAACAAGCGATGCCCATGGTGGGGTCAGATACAATATTTACAATACCAAATTTATAAATAATGTAAAGATAAGGCTACAAGATCAAGAATCACTTAACCAAGACAGCATACTGTATAATATAAAAAACAGTACTGAATAAGAGCAGGTGAAAATAAAAGAAAAAACACAGAGGCCAGGCTGGGGTTATCCACAACAAAAAGAAGCAACCCCCAAAAAAACAGCCGGGCAAAAATAAATAAATAAATAAATAAATAAACACACACTATGAAACAAAGTCAAGGTATGTGCCAACTTTGTAAAGCACCCATTGCCCTCAAATCTCCTCAAATATAGTGAAAACATTCAGCTAATTATAATGACACCTTTCCTGCCTATAAATAGTGTCGATGAGGGCTTCCCACTGAGTCACCTGTGGAGGTTGGGGCTGATGCCACAGCCTTGTAATAATTTTTTTAGCACAGACCATAGAGGATTGTGTATGAGCAGGTATACACAACAAGGGTATGTAGCGTTAGAATGGTTCTCGGGTGACAGTAGACCGAGAGCGAGTCGAGAGGTCTCCTCCGTCACCAAGGAAACCTTGAGATTTCAAGCATACCCTTGTCTGTGTATGCCTGCTCATACACAATATTTTATAGTGTATGAGAAGGCACTCACATACAGTGGCATCATGATTAGCGAGAATGCTTTTTTTTTCTTCAAATAAACAAGTAGCCTAGAGAGACAGACACATAAAATTGTATCTGTTGCTGTTTTCAGGGCATCCACTCAGAGGTCTGCTTACTAGGTAACAGCTCTGGCAATGGTCAGCATGACTGAGGAGACTTCAGCGTGAGCACTGATTCGATGTTGTTGTGTGTTAGTAGTGACGTCTTCAGTGAAGCAGAACAGGAGATTGACGTCACTACTAAAACACAACAGCCTGATTCCAGTTATCGATTTCTATACACTATAATAAAATTAATAATTATCTGAACTGCCTACCCCTCATTGGAAAATCAGCCATGGGGATATGTAATTAAAACCTGTATAGAAGACAATATGGAAGTAATATCAAAAATGTAGGAGATCACCCGTGCAGTCTCCGACCAATATAGATCCAAACAGGTACAGAACCAAAACACACGGACATGATCTGCAGTTTGCTCACCACTTTGTCTCCAACAAACTCCCAACACAGGTTCCCAAATAAGAAATGAAAGAAGCTGGGATCTTAAAAAAATGCATTCTGCATTTCCACACAAATTCTCTGAGCTATGGTGCCATTGAGAGTTTACAAGTAGAAAGGGAGTACCTCTCCCATTGAGTATAATCACAGTACACTTGTAAATCTGTTAGCCACTGTTGAAAAATCCCAACAATAGACTCAGTGGAAGAGGAATGAAGTATCGGATATATGGTACCAATCAGGTGCTCCCGAAGTTCCCCATTTCGACAAGAAACTAATAAAGCTAGTATCATCTGTTTAGAATTGGAAGTACATCTTGCCCAATCTGGGAATGACTGAAGGTAAGTACAAAGTTGTAAATAATGATAATGATCCATAGATGGTACCTTATACATAGCCTGGAGGTTCGCCAAAGGTATAATCCCCTTGGAATCGATCACTTGAACATATTGCAGGCCCATCCTGTCCCACCTGTGAAGAAAGGAATCATATAGATTCAAAGGAGTTTGTTGATTCCAAGCCAAAGCAGATATAAAAAAATCCTTAGTGTTTAATAAACGAGCATGGACCTTATACTAAATGTACAGAACTTCCCAGGTTATGTGAAGAAACTTAGAAAAGGGGAGATAATGCAGAGGATGGGAATAAGAAAGATGGCTAATATCATGAAGATCATTTATAGTAAACTCTACATCTTTCCAATGCACCTGGAAAGATGAAGATGTCCACAAATATAATATGTGCAGTTGACATGCAGTAGCATACCATCAAAGATTAGGACAATTTATCCCACACTGATTCACCGAAAGATATAATATCGCAGCCTGGATTTGGGTTTTTCTACCCTTCCAAATAAAGTTCAAAATCATCTGCTGCCAATTCCTAAAATAATACAATGGAGGGAGATGTGGGAGAGTCTGCAGGAAAAACAAAATAAGAGGCAAAACATTAGAGCGGATAAGTTCCACCCATTGAAAAAAAGATAAGGAAAGAGAGGACCATCGATTAAGGTCCTGGCCATTAGTTACCATCATAGGATCATAATTTACAGATCAAGATGATTCAAATTCCTAGGAATCAAATTATCTAAATATCCTAAACAGTTTTAATTCCAGTGAATGGGATAGTGCTCAACAATGTTATCAGGGGGAGAATAATTACATGCCAGAAGTTCAGTCTTATCTTAATTAAGCCGGAAACCCGCCAACCCTTCAAAGGTGGTCAAAATGTCAACTGCCAACAGAGAACAGGCAGGTTCAGTAAGGATTAAAAGAATATTGTCCGCAAATAACACAATTTTATATTCCTGACCCCAATGGTATACCATGAATATCAACGGCATGTTGTATATGGGTAGCAAGAGGTTCGATAAAAAGTGCAAACAATAACAGAGAGAGGGGACAGCACTGCCAATTTTCCCTCCCTAAAGAAAATGGAGTGGAGAGTAAACCATTAACTTTAATCATGGTGGACGGGGAAGAATATAATTGTTGAAGCATTATAATAAAATCAGTTGGGAAACCCAATACCTGTAATGTAGGCCACAAAAAAGACCATGAAACATGATCAAATGCCTTCTCTGCATCCAAGCTGGCCAGGGCCGGAGGCATCGAGTGCTGCTGTGTGTATTCTAATAACAAAAAAGTATGCTGTACATTATCATGTGCTTGTCTCTTATGCACAAATCTAGCCTGGTCGCAGTCCGGCAAGGAGGGGAGAATGCCCTCTAACTGAGAAGCCCAAATAGACAAAAAAATTATAATCAGAGTTCAGAATAGAAAAAGTGCTATAAGACATGAGTAGAGTAGTGTCCTTACCCATTTTTGGCAAGACTGCAACAATACCATATTGCCAGGAGGGAGGTGGAGTATCGCTTTCTTGAATATGATGAAAGGGTGGAAGCAATAAAGGAGAAAACAACTCCTTAAGAGAGGGCTGTTTAAAAAATTCTGCTGGAGGTCCCTCAATTCCTGGACATTTATCTGGCTTGGCTGCAGTGATACTATGATGACTCTCCTCTAGAGATATAGGAGAGAGTAAAGTTTGGACTTGTGAAGAAGTAAGTGACAGCAAGGAGGCAGCTTACAAAAAATACTGGATACTCCTATCAGAGGGAGGGGAAGAATCCAGAGTATAAAGTGACAGATAATATGAACAAAAAACAGAAATAATTTGATCCCCATGCACAGTGGGAATGACACTGGGGGAAGAACGTAGTTTAGTTACTGTAGCAGCAATCCTATGGATATGGAGATGTCAAGCCAAATGCTGTGCTCAGGCAAGGGTCCCCTCATAATAACGCTGTCGCAAATAAAACAAAGCATGCTAACTTTCTGATGCAGGAGTTGGAGCTGCCTTCGAGTCTCTGATATCTGATCTAATGCCATTTTATCACCCCACCCCCATGTCATTTATAGGGATTGCAACATTTGCTGTAGATCCTAAATTCTACCTTCCCAGGTGTGATGTAAGGTGGATGCATGAGCTATAATGGTGTCTCTAGGAATGCCTTCGAGATGTTCCAGTAAGTATTCCTGACCCAAAGGGTCAAGGAAACTAAAAGAGAGGGGTCCATCCCTAACTCAGTTCTCATGAATAGGGACATTATTGGGGAAATCATAGTACAGGATCCACTGCAAACCATTCACCATCAGTCTGTATGGTTTACTATCATATTAGAAGCAGAGAGGAAGGAGACATAGACAAACATCCTGTATCTCAGAAGGATGGAATTTGGAGGGATGAGGGAGTTATTGCAGGAGACACTAGAAAGGGTAAAGGCGGCAGAGGAGGAAGAAAAATGAGAATTGATAAGTGACGCAATAGTGGAGGTCATGAGTCATTGAGTCAGGATAGTAGTGGAAAAAAGAGGGGTAAGAAATTATTGTGGTTTACTTGGGAGGGGAGTAGAGATGTTTAATTTGCAAAATTTGCTTTTGCAAATTACTTCATGAAGTTCACACGTCACCACTTAGCAATGAGTTTTCTTGGCAAAGTGGCACTTTCTCAGGCAAAGTTATAGTGAAGTGTTAATTTCGCAGGCAAATTTACATCAGTTCACATAGGAAAAGGGCCCCTTTACCTGATGAAAACTTTGCGAAGTTGGCACTTCGCACTTTGCAAAGTTTGTTAACTTTGCAGATTAATTCATGAAGCAGATTTTGGCCACTTTGCCCAGCTCTAGAGATGAGAGACGTTGTGAGAGGAGGAGATCGGGTGGAGTATCTAATCGAGATGAATGAGGCTGTCGGCTCGCCAAACACAGCAATAGTGCTAACGCCTTCGGTGCTGATGACCCATGTTCAGAAATGAGCACAGGGTGTCAGATGGCCAGCCGAGGGGAGGTTGGATGAGCATCCCATGGACAGTTCTGCATCTCCGGGGGGGGAGGGTTGTGGTTTCCCAGCATGCTAGTGACACCCAGTACAGACTAGGTGTCCAGCAGCTGGGACCACCTGGCACTGTGGAAGCATTGGTGGATGTCTGTGGGAAGTGTGTGGGAGCGCACCCATCCTGTGCTGACATCATTGCACATCTTCATCTCTTGGGAAACCAAGCAAAGAAAAAACCCTGGTCACAGAGCTCCATGACACCCCTGGACTGCCCCTTGAATGACGCCCCAGGCGTAAGCCTTGGCTGGGGTCTCTGGTGTATTTTGGTCTCTCTCTCTCCCACCCCCTGGGGATCCCCACCACAGGAGGAGAGCTATGGGCCATCCACCCAGGCAGCCTGGAGGAGGAGGAGGATGTCAGGAAAGCAATCTGGGCACTGAATAGGGGATATATCCCCTACCCATAGTCCAAAAGACAAACAAAGTTGGAAAACAAGATGAATGAGGCCAGCTGTGAGGTAGCAATGTCTGATGCAGAGCTGAGAATAGTGAAGGGGCTGAAGAGGGGGATAAATTATTAGTTTTTTTTTTGTCACATATGCAAGGAATGCAAAACGAAAGAGAAAATAGTCAGGCTGAAGAAGTGGGATGGATAAGAAGAGGAGGATGATAAAGGGAAGGCAGGTGTACTGAATCTTCTTTTGGTACAGTAGTTACAGTAAAGGATAAAGGTCTTTCTAACCCCAGGAATCACTCATTGTGATTAAACTTAATGCAGTCAGCCTCCTGTATTGAACTGCCCGGAGAGATGGAATTTTATGCAAATTATGGAACTTTCAGTTGGCTCATGCCACTTTCAAACTGCTGCCCTAGCAAATGCTGCACTCTTAGTGCTTCAGATTCTTATGGAGCCTAACTGGGTAAAAGACCCACTAGCTACAATTAACAACCATAAAAAATAATATTTGTTGCCCTTTCAGGTCAAAACATCCTTAACCAACAAACCTAAGAAACTTGAGACCACCTGGACACCAGCTGGTTAAACAAAGTGAGTCTCTATCTTAACCTATATAGGAGAAAAGAAAAAACCCTAATGCAGGGATGCAGAGCAACTTCTATAGGTTCTAGTAGGGGAGGTAGGGAGGGTCTTTAATCATAATGAGTGATCCCTTTGAAGAAACAAGATTACAATGGTGAGTAATGTTTTCATACCAGACAATGCAGTAATGGCAAGGCAGAAGAGGCATCACAGAGAATTCAATCACAGAGGAATGGTTGCCGAATGGACTGAATGCACTGAAGCTGAACAAGTCCATTTGCTCAACTGTGCTGGATACCCCAGCTGAAAGAGATGGAACATGTCCTGGCTGTATATTGGAATGAGTTTTTTAATGGCTCATCGGAGATGGTGGAGGTAGGGTACCAAAGGACTGGAGATGGTAAATGTGTTCCTGTGCAAAAAAGCAGGGGCAGGGGTGAACCTGGGATCTACAGACCAGTCAGTTTAACATCCGTTGCCAAAAAGATGCTAGAAGGTAAGGCAAGGCAATTTTTTTTGTTTGGCACCCTATCCAAAGGCTCAGAGCACCTTATAACATTAAAACAACACAAACATTTCAATAAAACATATAAATATAGTAAATAAAAGAGTAAATAATTTTAATAAATTAGTCTAGATTGGCCTGTGCAAAAAAAAAATGTTTTCAGTTGATGCTTAAAGGCCCCCACCGTGTGAGTAGATCTAATTCCTTCTGGTAAAGACTTCCAGAGGAGAGGGGCAGCAGCCCCAAAAGCCCTGTTCCCTAGTTGCTTAAGGCCAGAACGAGAAAGGTAGTACAGGCCAGCATTGGTGGATTGGGGGTGGGTGTGTAGGACATCAAGAGGTCTTTCAGTTAGCTTGGGCCCAAAACTGTTCCTGTCTACTGCTGACACCCAGTGTTCTAAATGTCAGCTTGCAGTCCAGAATGATGCTTAGATTCTTCACCACATCCACAGCTTGAAGTGACTAACCATTCACAGATGGTAAAGGAAGACCACTACTTGTCATCACCAATCCATGTCAACCTGGATCAGTAATCAAAACCCCTGTCTTGCCAAGGTTAAAATGCAGCCAGTTAAAGCCATTCAGTCATTGATTTCTTGTAGATGCTGCCCAAGCACCGAAACCTCATTTAACCCATCAGGGGTGCAAGACAGATAGAGCCGATTATGATGTGCATAGTAGTGAAACTCTACTCTATGTTGTCTAATGAGTCCACCCAATGGCAACATGTACACAGCATACAACATAGGTGCTAGGTTTGAGCCTTGTGGAACCCCACAGGAGATGACAGTCATCCCTGAGATGTGATTATCTAGGGCACTGGGTCAGACTAGTGCCAACAACAATAGCGTGGTCAAGAACTGCGTAGCAATTTAAGCACCGATTTTGTTTTCCAGGGGACTCTGCCCCTTGCACCCCCATCTCTAGGATTCTTACTCTGAGGGGGAGTGGATCCTGGGGAAAGTTAAAATTTATGGGGCCGTGGAATACTGTTTCCATGGCTCCATGTAAAAAAACCTAAGTTTACAGTGCAAACAAATCTTGGAGACCAGGATTAGAACCCTGCTCTCCTATGATGCTGGCCAAGCTGCTTGATGCCCAAGCCCTCCACACCACGGGAGCAGCTCAGCCAGCCACCTGGATCCTGCTGCTGTTGAGATGCTTAAGCACCACAGACAGCGACCAGGGGAGGGCTTACCAAAAGTACTATAAATCCCCTCTCGCTGTCCGTGTTAGCACTATAGAGACTAGCGCTCTGTTGACTTGCGCTGTTCCTTTAGCACTAATCTAACTGGGTACCATTATCTAGGCTACCAGCTGTGATCTCCTGGTAATGTAGGACTCAAACCAGCACAAAACCACACCAGTGAGTCTGACATAATTCCATATGCAGTCAGTCAGCACACCATGGTCCAGTCTGTCAAATGTCAATGAGAGATTCGAAAGAACCAGTATGAAACAAAGTCCCTGGTCTCTCACCATGAGGAGATCATGCATCACTCTGACAGAAGCAGTCTCAGTACTGTGACAGTGCCTAAAACCCCAACTGCAGAGGCTCACAAATGTCATTCAACTCCAGGTGGCCCTCAAGCTGTGCTCCAACTACCTTCTCAATGACCTTCTCCAGAAAGGGAAGGATGACACAGGCCTGTACTTAACCAGATGGATGGGGTCTAAAGATGGTATCTTAAGGAGGGGCTTCACCACCGCCCTTTTCAGAGATGAAGGAAAAACACCCTTCCTCAAGAAACACCTGGCAATCTTGGTCTGTACTGACCCTATGGGTCAAGGCTACCAACAAGCAGTCTAGTAGGCCCAGGGTCCAGCAAACAGTAAGTAGGGTGCAGACACGAGATCACCTGGACTGCCTCCTCCATTACAAGTGGCTGGAACTCAGCCCAGGACAGGAGATCATCATTGCCCCTCCTACTCTTGATATCAGTGGCCCATGACAGGCCGCTTGAGGCTATTCCAGTCCAAATCGAGGACACCTTGTCAAGAAAGAACCAGTTAAACGCTTCCCACTTCTCTGCAGAAAAGGCTCATTCGGGCTGCAAGCAGAGGATTTAACGATTTGTCTACAGTGCAAAAAAGCTGAAATAGCCGATTTTTGCTTGCAGCAATAGACCTTGACAGGAATCATAGAAACATAGAATCATAGAATCATAGAAGCTTGATGGCAGAAAAGGACCACACCAGTCCATCTTTTTCAAGGAGACTTCCCTCTGATATTCACCATAGTGAATTCTCAGAGCCAATTTGTCCTCCTAGGTGTTGGATTTCTGCCAAGAATGCTCCAACTTCTGTCCCTTAGTCTTCAGCCACCTCAGAAACCCTAATAAAGGAGAGGTTGGTGGATTTCCTGGAGGTGAACGGAGTTTAGGGTGCCAGACAGCATGGGATCACGGGTAGGTTGTAACAGACAAACCTGAACAGCTTCTTTAATTGTGTAGTGAAATTTGTAGAGAAGGGGCAGGTGGTGAACACACACTGTACCTTGATTTCAGTAAAGCCTTCAACTCTGTCCCAGATGGATGGCTGGTTAAGAACTTAGGGGACCTGGGGGGTGGGGAATAGAATTATAAGATGGGTTAAAATTGATTAAGTGACATAACCCAGAGAGTTGTCCTTAATGAAGAATATCCAGAGGTGGGGGTCACAAGTAACAGTGCAATAAGGATCGGTCTGGGGACCACTCTTCTTCAGCGTTTTTATTTGTTATATTGGAATAGGGATTCAGGGGAACCTCTGCTTCTTCATGGACAATGCAAAGAACTGTGGAACAGTTCAGTGAGGAGGGGGAAAGACTTATGAAGGAGGATCTGAAAAGGCTGGAGAAGTGGTCAAGGGTTTGGGAGTTGAAATTCAGTGCCAAGAAGTGCTAGGTAATACCCATGGGGCAAGAAAGCCAAGAATTCAACACAGATGAGGAGTGACATGGAGAGTGTCACAGAGGAGAGAGAGAAATGGGGATAATAATTATGAATATTCATTCATTTACTTGGAGTATAGTATAACTGGCTCTCATGGATGATTAATGCGAGGTGAAGCTTGTATGCGTTAATACCTTTAGAAGCCAGTTGGTTGCAAGTATACTCCAACTAAATGAATGTTATTACTATCATACCACTAGGAGTTACAAATGCTTTTTTATGTAACCTAATGAAAACAAGCAGCATGAGGATCGGCTTTGAAAGTAGCTGTGACTCTGGCATGAGCGTTAGTACTATCGGTAATACGCATGCCCAGAGACATGGCTTTACATTTCAAAGCCCAAATTCACACTGTAACAGTGGTCAAAATGTCTCCATGCAACACATTAAAATACAACTGCGTCCTGTACTGCTAGCTGTTTGTTGCTCACCCCTTCTGTCACCAATCCACAAACTTGTTTCTCTCTCAGTCTCTCTCTCTCTCTCTCTCTCTGGCTCCTGTAATTATGGCTCACCTTACTATGAAAATCGTGTCAGTCTTGTCTCTCATCCTTGGCCTTCTTTGCTCATCCTCACAGAAAAATTAACTTAACATACCGTTCCAGGATTTTAAACTAAAGTAAGCTGCACTGTAGAAGAGCTGCATGTAAGAAAGTCAGGGGAGCTGAGTGTGAGCGGACGGGCAGTGTGAACAGCAGGGATCGGAATATGGATAACCTACTGTAGGCATGTCTAAAAGATGGATAACCTACTGTGGGTGTGGTTACAGGTGAATAACCTACTGTGGGCATAGTTAACATGTGGATAACCTGCTGAGGGTGTGTAGGTAGTAGTCTGTGGGACAATAACTGTCAGTTTTCCTGTGTTCTGATTGGCTAACACTAGATACCTGTCATGTAATGTCAGACAATCTGAAGACAATATCACAGTGCAACAGGGCTACTGAGAAGGTGAATAGGATTCTGTGAAATATAGGAAGGGGGATTAGCAGTAGGAGGAGCGAGGTGATTCTTCCAGTGTACAGTTCCCTGGTGCGCCCTCGCCTTGAGTACTGTGTGCAGTCATGGAGCCTGTACTTGAACAAAAGACTTGGGGCAGGGTAGAAATGGTGCACAGGAGGATAATCAGAGCAATTCAAGGGCAGCAGGAAAAGACTTACACAGAGAGGTTGTCAAATCTCAACATGTCCATGCTAGAGGCAGGAAGGAAGAGGGGGGCATGTTAGAGATGTACAAATAATGCCACAGGATTAACAAAGTAGACAGTGGACAGTAGCTCACACTGACTGGGAAGAAACAAGGAGGAACTCAATGAAACTGGTGAGGGGGCAACTTAAGAGGTACATCAGAAGCATTTCTTTGTGGAAAGGGTGGTAGAAAGGTAGAATAGGCTACCAAGGGAGGTAGTCTGTGCAAAATCAGTAGAGGGAGTCAAATATGGCTGGGATAGGCATATGGGACTGATGAAGACAGTTTTTAAAGGAGAGAGGGAAGAGGCGAGCAAAGGGCCAGTAGGACCCCACAAAAGCAGCAGTAGGTAGGAGGGGCTGGGCAGACTTGATGGGATGTAAGGGTTTTTTTTGACAACACTGTCTATTTTTCTCTGTTTCTAGGTGTCTATTACCTTGGCTGTTGTGTCCACCCACTAGTGTACCATCAGCAAGGATAATCTGCACTGCTAGTAACACAGGATCAGCTTTCAGAGCTACAGTATATTTCTCCCTTCATGTGTGGAACAATTAGCATTTTCAAAAATAAACTTCCATTATCTGTTACAATGATTATACATATGGGTGCAATTTAATTACTGCTGACCCCTATTGTGCACATAAAACACTGTGTAGAATTTTCCATTATACATGTTTTTCTGTGTACAATGGTGACCAAGAGACCTCACAACTTCTGGTTTGTTCTCAGTTCTGCTTTGCCTGAGAGAAACAAGGCTAGGTACCTGACGACACATTCACATTGGCATCAGGAGGGTCGGGCACATGGCCACCCTGCTTGGCAAATTTTTTTTCAAAAGGCAGCATTTCTTTAGTTTTTTTCCTGCACCAAAGTTCTTCTGCCTTAACAAAAACCATAAGATATTATATAAGCAGCTTGGTTGGTATTATGGAAGCATGGGATGGTTAAAGTTTATCACCAGCAACTTAAAAAAATTAAAACATAAGGGTTGAAGGTAGCTTAATTTTTTTACACACTCTAGATGTGTGACGATTTAATATGCCACTTGAATTTTGCTCTCTTGGTTTATATATCTTCCAACCCTTCAGGTCTGGAAACAAAAATCATGTTATACACCACCTCCATGTATTTTCTACTGTAATATACATGCAAACATATGAAAATGCCAGCAGATACAGGCCATACGTTCAATCGAGTCTGCTCGAGTACGCAGCTCCCAGTCAAATCTACTGCAGCTTCCCTCTCCCACCCCTTGCCCATCCATTTGATTTATTACCCCCTTCTGCTGACCTTACCCTCCCAAACTTCCACCAGTTTTGACCTTAACTTTGACCCTGTCCCACCCCCTATTAAAACTGCCCACAGATTTCATTGATATCCCCTCCTCTGGCAGTGCCTTCCACCTCACTATCACCCTTTCCACGAAGTAGTGCCGTCTCATTTTCCTCCTGAATCTACCACCCTCTAATTTCAGTCCGTGTCCCTCCCCTTCCTTAATCTAAACATACCCTCAATACTAACCCTATTAATGCCCTTTAAGTATTTGAAGGTCTAAATCATATCCCCTCTCCCATCTATCCTCCAGGGAATACATGTTGAGCTCCCCCAGTCTTTCATCATATGGTTTGTCCCCCAGCCCAAGGA
This sequence comes from Neoceratodus forsteri, assembly GCA_016271365.2. Lineage (NCBI taxonomy): Eukaryota > Metazoa > Chordata > Ceratodontiformes > Ceratodontidae > Neoceratodus > Neoceratodus forsteri. The sequence continues at coordinate 31,955,639 of JADMNL010000022.1, read as the reverse complement.
ACATCTTTGTCACTCTGCGCTGGACCCCCTCCAGTAGTTTGATGTCCTTCTTTAAATAGGGGCACCAGAACTGCACACAATACTCCAAGTGAGGTCTCACCAGTGACCTGTAAGGCGGCATAATGACTTCCTCTCTCCTAGAGATGATTCCCTTGGCAATGTATTCCAGCATCTTATTAGCCTTAGGTGCCATGTTCCTACACTGTGCAGAGTGATTAATATCCCCTATGACTCATACCCCCATATCCTTCTCCTCCAATAAAGTGGATAACTGCATTCCCCCCAGCCAGTAGCAATTCCCAGGGTTCCTGGCTCCCAAATGCATGATTTTGCACTTCTTAGCATTGAACCCCAGCTGCGATGTGTCTGGCCAATGCTCAAGTCTTGCCAATATGACTAATATCTAGGGGATATTCCAGATTTCATCTAGGATCAAGCCTTTATTCACTCGGGAATGTTGCCAGCAATGCTGCCTAGCAACCAGTGGCAGAGCAAAGGAAAGCCACAAGTGGTAGGATGCATTGTTAGTAACATTCCAGATTGAATATAAAAAATAATTAACCTGCTTTCATTGAGAATGAGCAGATTCTCAATGCCAAGTTAGTTCTGTGACATCAGGGTATGAGAGCAAAGCTAAAGTGCCATTCTGATGTCACCAAGTTAACATGGTGTTGAGAATGTAGTGAGTTCTCAATGAAGAGGGGTACGTTATTTTATATAATGCAATTTGAGTCTGTTTTTCAGCATGAATGATATATTCATTGATTGAGTCAGTTGATTTTACAACTTCAAAACTGCCATTTTTTTGGAATGCTCACGCGATTCACTTCTCACAGCTCAGCTTGCACTGTCAGAGCAGTGGGAGAGATCACAGCTGCAATTGGTCTGGAAGAAACCTTGATTGTCACATTCCAAAATGTTAAGAACAGTAGGTGCTACATTCTAAAATGTGAAGAACAAGGTTTTGAAACCACTAGAAAAACAGGCTCATAGTGTATTATAAAAAGTCTATTCCTGGATGCTCTATGGAATGTCTTAATTATCCATGGGTTTCATCTTCACATTATGACAAGAATGTAAATAACATGAGCTGTTTTGCAAATAACATATAATGTATAGTCGAATGTTGTTGTCTTCAAAAATCCATTATTTAATTGGGTTGTTGTACCATCGATGTGACGTCAGGATGTTGTTAACCCTTCGATGGTACAACAACGAGACACGATCTGCACTTGTGAGATTTCTGAACCACTGACCTTATTAAATAGGCCTCACTGGTTACAGCTGGACACAAGACAGCGGTGGTGACAATTTAAAAGTAAGGAGCAAGACCAGGATATGTTTTTTTTTTGTTTAATCTCATTGGACCGATGCACCATACACTGTAAAAGATAATGCACGGGTATCGATCAACCACTCTATTATCCCTACTCCATGTTGCCATAACGACTAAGAAAAACTCTGAGCTGCATCTCAAGGTTGACCTCATTTGTCATGGCAACCACTCAAAGTGATAATGGAGTGATTGTTCATTGATGCTCATACATTATCCTCTATATAATGTATGGTCGAACATTGTTTTGTTCAAAAATCCATCATTTAATAGGATTGTTGTACCATCGATGTGATGTCAGGATGTTGTTAATCCATCAACGGTACATCACATCAATGGTACAACAAAGAGACACGATCTGTGCATGTGCGATTCCCGAACTGCAGGCCTTACTGAAGAGGGCTCTACGGTTACAGCTGGACCCAAGAGAGCATCGGTGATGATTTAAAAGTAAAGAGCAAGACCGTGATTTTTTTTTTTTGTTTAAACTGATCTGACTGGCTGACCTGATGGCGCTGAGGGTTGAGGCCCTGGACACTACACCTCATGCCATTCTGGTGACCCGAATTCAGGAATGGACTTGGGTTGCTCGGGGGTTGGTGGGGTGAGGAAGGGTTGAACATCCGTACACAGATCTTCTCCCTCAGGGGAGGGGGGATCATGTGGCATGCTGTAGACTGACACCCAGTGGTGGTGGGGTGTCAACACAGGCCCACCGCCAAGAACATTGAGGGCCCACATCCAGGGTGTTAGGCTGCCTCCGCGGAGGCGGAGCCAGCCACTCCGCCCATTGCATGGTCATGGGCCCAGGGGAAAAACTGCAAAATCAGGAGCTAGCAGGGTCTATGATGACCCGACTAGTGAGTTGGAGGATGAGTCCCTCCGAGGGAGGGACCGGAGCTCACTTTCGGCATCCCACAAAAAAATAAACAAATAAGTAAATTGATCAGACCAATGCCCATACACTATAAAAGATAATGTTGTCATGGCAACCACTTAAAGTAGTAATAGACTGGTTGTTCATCGATGCCCATACAGTATCCTCTATGTTATTTGCACCCGAGGTAAATAACATGGCAGAATAAATATATATTATTCACCTGTAACTATAGTTCTATGAGAGGTATTCAGTTCACATCTATACTCTGGGAGTTCCACTGGAAATACTGATTCATCAGATGTCTTTAAGCTAAATTCCTTCCACCACCAAATCAGTACATCCTCCAGCTCCACCCCATGACCTCAGATCTTTGCACACTGGAACAAAGGATCCATGTGCCACTTGCATGAGAAGGCTGGGTGAATTATGTGGATGTGACCTGCATACCACCCCTAGAACTATGGTTATAGGTGAGTAACCTATATTTCTAAGGATGTGGAGACAGTCCACTATCCACATTCTGGCAGACTCCAAGCAGTTCTCTGGGAGAAGAGGGCAAGGCACACAACACTATTTGGTGAATAAAGAGTGGAGAACCAAGGTCCCAAAAGCAGCATCCCGATGTGAATCAATGTCAATGCTGTGATGGGAAATGAAGTTGTGTGCTTTCCTCCAGGTAACAGCCCTGCAGATTTCCTGTACTGGGATGCCCTGGAAGCAACTGGTGAGGCAGCAGTGAAGGTTACCAGTCAATATGCTGTATGAAGTATAGCTAAGAACAATAACACGTCAAAAATAGCATTTGCATTTATACTGCACCAGATTTATTGTTGTGCGTCAACTATAGCATAGACTGGAGTTGTTATATATATATATTCATTGCAAAAAACTTCATTAATGCATCAGTTAGGGTTATCATTACAGCAACAAAGTTTGAAATTCCTGCTTAGGGTCACCACCCGGCACTCACTTCATCATTACAACAGGCATCGAGGTGTCTTTGGGATTGTTGACCCTAACTCTCACCCCATTCCATTTGTAAGGAAGCTGAGTGGTACAGCATAGGACAATAGGTCGAGAGTTAGGCCCGACAACCCCAAGGCACACCCCAATGCCTATTGGTGTGAGGAAAGTGGGGGTTGGGTGAGGGGTAGGATTGATAACCCTAACATCGAATTTCAAAATTTTTGTCACTGTAATGACAACCCTAACTGATGCATTAATGAAGTTTTATGCAATGAATTTCCCTTCTTGTTGAGAAAGCGTAATGTCACTCGTATGTGGTTGTGTGCACGTAGGGCCCCCATCCTGCATACATTTTGTAATTGTGTCTGATTTTCATGGGCCCTGTGCTCCCATTTATACATAAAAGTACTAATATATTAATAATATCACATCTCCGTGTGGGAGCGCACCACTACTGCATAACGTAGGGCCCTGTGCTCCCATTATTGCATAATGGGATCCAAATGCTCCCATGTACCCATAAGTATAGAGACATAGCACATGCCTAGAGCCTTTCTAGGTAACCCTTGTGCTGCAAAAGTTGTAATATCTCAGGAACCGTAGAAACTTTGTAAAAAAATCCTTCGCAATTGTATTCATGGCCTGGCCACCTCCATGCATGCTTAGTACTAAGCTGTGCTTAGCAAAAAATCCATATCTCAAACCATTTCCGAGATATAGTCGCCGAAAGGCGCCATGACCGCCACAATGCTATCTTATGGGAAAATGTGCAACTTTGAAGTGCTGTAACTATGGAACCAGTGTCCATTTCTTCACCAAACCAGCAAAGAGCACATCTGTTGTGCAAGGGCTTGCCACCCTGCAAATTTCAACCCAAATGTCCTAACCGTTTTCTTGCTATGATGTGGCAAATAAACTTTTTGGGGCTGTTTACATGCTTTCACTTTCAGATCATATATTTTTTCCCATAGGCTATAATGGAAAATTTTAAAGCGTAATAACTTTTGAACAGATTAATATTTTTTTCACCAAACCTTCCAAAGGCACATCTGTGAGATCAAGGCTTTCTACCCTGAAAATTTCAGACCACAACCTAAAGCCGTTTCTGAGATCCAGGCGAACAAAGAAATGTCAGAAAACACAGTTCTTTTCTGATTTTTCAACACACTATATCTCAGAAACCACAAAATGGATTCCCAAGAAGTTCAGTATATCAAGAGATCTATCCCTGGACATTACTTATTTCTTGCAAATCTGTTGAATGTTTCCAAAGTTATTAACATTGAAAAATTAAGGTTTAACATAGAAGTTGCCTTTCACCCTAGCTGCTCTACCATGCCAGCATAATATATTAGTAAATACATATCATTGTAAAGAAATTGCTTGGCCCTGGTTACAGGTGTTTTTGGCATGGTTCCTTGGCCTGCTTTTATGAGGTTTGACTGCTCGACATTTTATCAAGTAGCTGTTTTTACTGTAGCTGTAGTTTCTTAGCATTTGTTGTCGGAGATTTTTTTTTTAGGTATTAAGACATGGTGCCATATGTCTAATGGAATGAGCCCTTATCACTGTAGGAGGCTGCCTACCAACAATTTTATTTTGGATTTATTGATCGGGTAGGAATCCAAGAGCATCAAATGCCTGTTTTCAAGAGGGACCCGAGTACAATAGTGCAATAAATTATGAAGTATAAAATGGAGCAAATACAAATACACAAAATACACACACAATCATGTAAAACATATACATTTTGACTTAGTTAAGAAGTAACCGTTCAGTGTATTTTTAAACCTAGAATAGGAGGGGAGTAAACAAAACTCTGTAGGCAAGGAGTTCCACTCAACAATTGACTTATATAAAGCTGGCCCATTGGCGCAGCGGTTGGATATCCACTTGCGACTCTGGCAACCCGGGTTCGAGAACGGACTCAGGTCGCTGCAAGGCTGGCCAGGGAGAAACGGCTGAGCATCCCACAATAGCTCACCTTCCAGGGGAGGGGGGCTACTGCCTGCAACTTGCCTGACCCTGAGCAGAGGGCCTGAGGTACAAGTGCCCTTTCGCGGGGGCCAGCCATGACGCATGGTGGATGTTGGTGCATAGTGCCTTGACATCAGGGTGCACACCACATGAGGAGAGGAAACCAGAGGAAAAACAGCCTTCCATCACTGAGAAGACAGGGTACCAGAAGCATGCTCTCGATGTGCCACCACCCCCCCAGACCACCTTGCCAGACGAAACAAGAAGTGTATGGGGTGTACGGGCCCCACCTCGTTCCCCGCCTGGAGGGCATAACCGCAGCTACATGGGGCTCAGGGTTGGTCTCGGGTTGGGTGATTGGCAGAGGGATGGCTCCCAAAGGGTTGGAGATGGAGGGCAAGTAGGAGGGAAAATAGAAAGTAAAAAAACAAATAATAATTGACCCATACAATAAACAACATTGGCCAGCAGTAGTTTGGTATTTTGGAAATCTAAGATTGATACTTTCAGACAACCTCGTAGCATACCTGTACAGTGAGGGATTAGCACATTCTTAAAGGTAAGCAAAACCTGTCATCTATAAAATCTTCAGAAAGTAAGAAGTCTAATGTAAGAACATCGTGAATCAAAATTAAACCAGTTAATTTTCAAAATATAAATCACAGTGATGTGTATGTCGTGGACTAGATGTAATAAATCGACAAACCTGGTTATAAAGTACCTCAGTCCTTCTAAGATTAGTCTTACTTGCTGCAGTGTAAATAGGGAGACCAAAGTCAATAACGGATAGTAGCACAGATTGAGCTAAGACGTTCCGAGAATGAAAAGCTAAGCAATGCCTAACTTTATATAATGATCCAAGTCAAACATGAACCATCTTAACAGTGAATCAATATAATTAACACAGGACATTGAACTATCTAAGATAAATCCTAAATATCTAAAGTTAGCAGTTCTATCAATTACTTCATTATGCATGGGCCTGATATTCAAAACTGCGCCTGGCAGTGGCGCAAGTGGTTGCACAGCACAACTGAGCTGCGCTGGAGCAACAAAAGAATTTATTCAAAAGAGTTGTGCCATGGTGCATCTCTTTTGAATGTAGCAAATAGTGCATGTGGTGCAAATACAATGCACTGGCGCATCCCCCAGACAGGTCTGAATACCAGGACTGGGAATGCTCCAGAGCAACTGTAGCTGCGCTGTGTCAATATCCAGATATTCAGACCTGGATATGCAAATGACGCCATTATGCATGCATGGCGCAAATGGGGCCATGTGCATGTCATTGTGGCCCCATTTGCATGTGTTATGCAGGGCCAGCCAATGAAATGTACCTGGCATCCTGCACAGCACGCGGTCCCTGTACCAGGGACCGCAGTAGTAACCTCTCCCCAACCGGTAACCTCCAGTGCCATGATAAACTTCAATAGAAGTCACCTGGTGGTCCAGTGTTCCCCACTCCCATCCCAACCCTCTGACAGCTGAATATAATAATCTTTATGATCCCTGGTAGTGTAGTGTAGTGGAACCCTCTCCTCTCCAGACTCCCTGATCACCGAAAATGAAAATCGTTATCATCCCTGGTGGGCCAGTGGCCTCCTCCACCAGACTCCCCGATCACCATCATATTATTAAAATACAGTTCCTGGTCGGTTCAGTTGTGCCCCTCACCACCCGCTCACGATTTCTCAGCCTCCAGCTTCCGGTCATCGGCGGGCAGGCACACCGCCCACGTGACAGTAAGCTGCCTGCTGAATGACAGCTTACATTACAGTACTTGCTGCAAGCTCATTGGTCCACACTGTGGACCATTGGGCTTGCAGTGCATAGTGTAATAATTCACAGCTTTGTGGAAGGGTGAATGACTTTGTTCACAAAGTTGTGAATTATCACAGTATGCACTGCAAGCCCATTGGTCCACAGTGTGGACCAATGAACTTGCAGCAACTACTGTACGCTGTCATTTGGCGGACAGCCACGGAAGTATGTGGGCAGGTATGCTGCTTACCGATGACCTTGGGGGAGCTGGGTGGGCTAGGGGTCCTGTGAGGGTGGGGGTAGGGGCACCACTGACCACCAGGGAATTGTATTTTAATACTAAGGACGGTGACTGGGGAGTCTGGTGGGGAGGGGGGTAAAACTGGACCACCAGGGACTATTGTGTGTGCTTGTGCACGGTGTTGGGGGGGTTGCCACCCACAGCCAGTGGCTGCTGTGTTGTTCACTGCTATACAGCAACCCACCAGTGGGTGGATAGCACTTGAGCCATTTCTTTATGGGCTCAACTTTGAGCCCAGGTATACGGCACATCTCTGGGGTGTGCCAGCAGATGTGCCGCACATCCCGGGCTGAATATCGGGATGTGCCACATATGCATGGGCACACCCCCCAGAGATGTGCCTCATACATTATCTTTGCACCCCGGTGCATCAGGAATTGTGCTGCACAATTCCCACTTTTGAATATTGCTCCAAGACGCAGTTCCAGAGTTGCTCTAGTGCAACTCAGTTGTGCCAGGGGCAACCCCTTTGAATATCCTGCCCTATGTCTTTAATTGTAAATGCTGCCAAACAAGAAGTCTGTTTTTGGACAAGGCCAAAAAGCATATAGTTAATTTTATCTGCATTTTGGACCAATCTATTCTTAATCAACCATTGCTGAACCAACAAAAAATCATACTCAGCCTGGTTCATGAAGGAAGGGATGCAAGAATTATTAGCATACAAAGCATACAAAGAAATCACGTCAGCATATAAAAGAATATGAGACCAAGTAACAACCAAATGTAACTCACTAATCTACAAACAAAATAAAATAGGGCCCAAAATTGATCCTTGGGGTACTCCAGTCCTTACATCCATAAATGAACTACAGGATAGCAGAGATCGATGCAGGATGTTATCCACCTGGCAATCATACGCTTTGCTGCCAATCTACCAGGCGTGGCTTCATTGTATGTTACAAACAGCCAGACAGCCTCACCCAAACTTCGGCTATATGCTTCTTATGATAAGAAAGAGCCCTCTGTAGCAAGGTATGAGACCTGTGAGTGGCCTCTGAGGTTGGGTTGGTAAAGTATGCTGATAAGTTGGTCACCTAATAAAGGTGATCCTCCAATACGACCTTTCAGGAGGAACTTTGAGTGGGGGCAAAAGATAATCTTGTCCTTGTGGAAGACCAAGTAGGGAAACTCCACAAAGAGTACCTGGAGCTCACTGATCCTTCTTGCTGAATTGGTGGCCACCAAGAAGGCCATCTTCCACAACAGTTGTGATGTCTCACACCTGTGCATAAGCGCAAATGGCTTGCCCATGAGCATAGCCAACACTAGTAGTAGATCCCATGGTGGTGGTGGTTAGTGCACCAGAGGAGACAGGTGGTCAAGGCCCTTAAAAAGCATCCGACCACCTTCTCCTGAGCCACTGTTGGCACACAAGCCCATGCCCAGTATGCAGATATAGCTGCTGGGTGTTTCTTGAGGGTTGCCACCTGCAGTCCTGACTGAGAGGGGAACCAAGGGTACCCCAAGATGCTCGCCACAGGGCAGGCAAGGGGATCAGTCTCCTAGCCCTGGCAACTAACCTCTTCCATTTAAAGATACAGCATCTGTAAATCAACTCTTCACAACATGGAGCACATCTTCAGAAAGACTCGAGACCTGGACCTCTAGCTGCTCAGGAACCAGGTTGCGAGGTGCAGGAATAAAGGTCCAGCAGCAAGATCTTTCCCTGTTCTCTGGTCATCAGGTTCAGATGAAGAGAAAATTGTATACTGTTGCTGCAGTGACTCCCCCCCGATGGAGAAGACCATCACAGCGACAGGATTTGGGTGAAATCTGCTTGTCTCTGTGATGGTCTCTGCACAGCAAGGGGACTGCCTCTCAGGGTGTTTGGCCCCTTCCCCCCCAGTCCAACTCCAACTTGGAGCTGGAATCCCACAGACTGTGGGGTGTGGGGGGCAGAGCCCCCCACATGGAGGATTCGGGGGCACAGCCCCCGATGGAAACACGGAGGCATCCCCAACACCACATTGCCGACACTCGGCAATGCTGCTGTCACTGTCGGCGATGTCTCTGTGGCCACTGTTGCTGCGGCATGGTAAAACCAGAATAAACAGCCACAGAAGCCTGCTGCTGAGGCTGAGGAGATCCAAATACCATAATTGTCTGAGCCAGTTCAGAGCTATCAGGATCATCTGCACTTTGTCCTTCTGGGCCTTGACCACCACTTTGTGAATTAAGGGGAAGGGAGGGAAAGCACACACAAGTTTCGGGTTCCAGGGCCTCCTAAAGTCATCCCTTAGCAGTGTCCCAGACTTTGGAGGGTGGGCACAAAAACAGCTTCAGCTTTCTGTTCTCCCAGGAACAAACAGACCCACCAGAGGGGTGCCCCACTAGGAGAACAGGTGGCATACCACCTCTGATGCAGGGACCACTAGTGTGACTTCTCTGCCAGCCAGCTGAGAGCATCTTCCAGCTAACTGTTCACTCCTGCAACATGGATCACCAGGAGTTTTGCACCCAGGCTGCCCATGAAGGCCCAGGTGCAGTGGGCCTCCCGACTCAGGAAAAGGAAGTGAGTTCTGCTCTGCCTGCTCAAGTAAAACATATGAACATACGAACATATGAAATTTGCCAGCAGATAAAGGCCTAGAGGTCTATCAAGTCTGCTCGAATGTGCAGCTAGCACCCCTTATTCTGCAGCTGCACCTCCCTCCCTTCCACCCTTCCCCTTCATTAACCCTCCCCCTTGTCCTGTCCCATCCTCCAGGTGTGGTCTAACTAATGACCTGTACTGTGGCAGAATCACCTCCTCCCTCCTCGGGGATATACCCCTTGCAATACAACCCAGCATTTTGTTGGCCTTTGCAGCTGCCTTCCTACATTGTGCCGAGTTGTTCATTGACCCTGTAATGAGCACACCCAGATCCTTCTCCTCCTCTGTCTGGGCTAGCTGCACTCCCCCTAGCTGGTAACTCCTCCTTGGGTTCTTCATCCCAAATGCAGCACCTTGCACTTTTGGCATTAAAGCTCAGTTGCCAGGTGTCTGACCAGGTTTCAAGCTTTGCCAGATCATCCTGCAACCCCTGCCATCCCCCTAGGTCATCCACCACCGCGCCTACCTTGGTATCATCAGCAAATAGACTGATCTTGCTCTTGATGTCCCATGATATGTCTGCAATGACTATCCCAAACAACACTGGTCCCAACACCGAGCCCTGTGGAACACCGCTCGTCACTGCCCTTGGGTTGTGCTATTGTCGGTCTGGGCAAATTGCAGTTCCATGAGAGCTAGCCACACTGCATGAAGCTACAGCAGGTTAATGTGATGATGGGACTCCCTGGGCGACCAGATTCCATAGATTCTGTGGTCCCCCAGGTGTGCTCCCCACCCCTTCAGAGAGACATTTGTCACAAGTGTGGCAGTCAGCTCTGAGCAGACAGATGAGATTCCTTCCTCCATCTGTTTTTTTTCAAATTATTTTATTGAAGAGAAGAGGTACACGAGTCACACATTTCAAATACATGACTTTTTGATACATACAGTGCTGCTAGCTGCATGTTACATCAGATATTGGAAGCAGTAGCCATATGGCATTTCATCTAATGCATTTTTAGCTGTTATTAATGTGTAAAAGTCCTGGATTTATATCTATACATCCAGTTTTTAGAATTCAACAACGTATCTTTCTGAGGGTAGAGAAAGGTCTTATTTAAGAAATCAAGCATTTAAGGCAAATATATTTCACACATATCATCATCAGTTCCACCTGTACTATCAATTTATCTCAGAATATCTGGTATGGGTTCTTATATTATCCACCATATAGATAGCTGTATACAATTTTAACTTTGGCAGTATTTGATTAACTGCAGTGTCCCACACTGTCCTCCAGCACTATGAACACTTTTAAATATTTAGAAGGGACAGTTTCCAGCCTCCACTGCAGCAAGCAGAGGTGTCCATGTTCAGTGGAAGTCATTGAGATGACCCTGAGCATTGCTTTGTGCTCTTCCTAGCAACATGCAGGCCCTCATATTACTAGCCCATCCAGCCACCAAAGGAGGTGATGAGGATAGCCACACCTGGGCTACTGTTCTTCTTACATTGATAAGAGCCAGGGACCAGAGAGACCCTGCCAGTTTAGGCACCCTGGGGAGGGGATCTGCTCCCAATAACAATTCTAAAGGAGGGTTGGACAGAGGGTACCCCAACACTCCACTCATTATTGAGTGTTTAAAATGCCAGAATGGGTCAAATTTAGGGCAGACTAAGGCCAAATGGATAAAATCTGCACTCTTCGCTTGACACTTAGGACATTGGTCAGATCTGGAACCATCCATTTTGTGCAAACTCATGGGTGTCCTATACGCTCTATGCAACAAATTAAACTGTATCTGATGAAGCTTATTGCTCCAATTCACATAGTGTTCACAGGTGCATTTCCAGGTAAGCTTATCTAATGGTAGCAGCATATCCTCATTCCATCTAAATTTACTCTTAATGTATTGTTTGTTCTGAAGAAACCCCTGAATTGTGCCATAATAAACTGAGATAGCCCCCCCATCCAGGTTGTGGCCTAAATAGCTCTTCTTCTAAAGGCAAGGGCCCCACCCATTTTTCTCCAGGTCAGAATGCGCTTTATCACCATTGGTGCACAATGCATTTCATCTCGAATTACACTTGGCAAGCTCATATTTGGAGACCTTTTGTTTCTATATCCTATGCATTGGTGAACTGATATCCTCACCTGCATTGTAGTTTTAGTAAATGAATTAGAAGGTGGGCTGTTCCCTAAATTTGCTAGTACACCCACTAAGATATCATTTTTGAGATTTCCCATTTAACATGTCTTCTTCAATTCTCAGCCAGGGACAAGTTGCTTCTTGTTCTTTACTGGGGTGGTAGGCTAGTTGTGCTTCCCAATAATAACTTTTAAAGTTTGGTAACCCCATACCACCCTCTCGGGGGGGGGGAGTTGAAGAACGGTACATTTTACTTTGACCCTCCCCTTTTCCAAACAAACCAAGTGATAAGAGTGTCAAGCTGTTTAAACTGCTTCAGGGGGAATTTTATAGGGAGGGACTAATATAAGTATAAAATTTGTGTCAGAATGGTCATTTTAACCACCCCTACTCTACCAGTCAAGGACAGCAGGAGGGCATTCCAATGCTCACAGTCTTCCGTAGGTTTTTCCATCAACGGAGTGAAATTCTGGGCATATAAGTGAATAGGAGTGGCTGAGATTTGAATACCTAGGTACTTTATGGTATGTACTAATTGCAAACCTCCCAAATTTGTTATCGGTTGAGCCCTATTTTGTAGCCCCACAGGAAGCAGTTCACTTTTCTTCCAGTTAACACAGTGTCCTGAAAGATGACCAAAGGTTTGTATCAAATTATGTACTAAGAGTAGATCTGAGCTGGCTACTGCATATATAAACGTTGATTGTCAGCATACATTGCTACTTTATGTTGTCTGCCCCCCCCACAAAGCCTCTTATACCTGGGTGTGATCTTAAAGCCGCACCCAACGGTTCCAAAGATAACACATATAACAGGGGTGATAGAGGACATCCCAACGTGTGCCCCTGCCCAGACAAAATGGTGCAGTAAGAGTACTATTAACCAGGACTTGCACACATGGGTGGGTATGAAGTGTTCTTATCCATGAACTAAATGTCGGGCCAATCCCAAACCTTTTTAAAACTTCAAACAAATAGCCCCATTCCACGCAGTCGAACACCTTCTCGGCATCTAGCGCCACTACTGCTGCCCCATGAGTTCGGTTAGACTTTCCCATTTATAAATAATGTTTAGGGTGCGTCTAATATTATGCTTCCCATATCTACCTTTGACAAAGCCGGATTGATCTAGGTGTGTCACATCCGGGAGCACAGGCTCCAGTCTGGTGGCCAGGGCCTTCACCAAAATCTTATAGTCTGCCGTAAGTAGAGAAATTTGCCTATAGGATGCACATTTACTCGGGTCTTTTCCCCGTTTGGGTAGTACCGTGATTGTAGCTGACCACGTGGAAGGGGGCAATTCTCCCTTTTCCAAACTTCCTAAGATCATATTAAACATTGGGCCAATTAGAAGAGCCTGAAATTGTTTAAAGAATTCAATTGGCAGGCCATCTGGGCCAGGGGCTTTACCACTCTTCAAAGTCCTGAGAGCTGTAGCGATTTCCTGTTAGGACAGGGGGGAATCAAGACCAGTCCTAACCTTGTCTGTAATTCTGGTAAGGGGGACACCTTGAAAAAATTGGTCAAAGTCAGATTGACTTGGATTATGTTCAGAGGTATATAGTTGTGCATAGAAATCCCCAAAAGCTTTACCAATCTCCCCCGCTCCTTGAACTAAAGTCCCATTTTCTGTACTTATTTGGCCTAGGTTTCTTTCAGCTTCCTTACGCTTTAACTGCCAAGCCAGCAATTTCCCAGCTCTATCCCCGTCATAATATGCCCCAGCATTAGTGAGCAGTATAGAGCGCTCCAGGTGAGCACTTGAGAGCGTATTTAACTGCCATTTCTTTTTGGAGGATATTGTAAAGGGGCCTAGTGTGCTTCTGTTTATGGGCCTTCTCAAGAGCTTCTATCTCCACACTTAGCTTAGTCAATTCTTGCATTTTCAGCTTACGCCTATGCGAGTCGTATGTAATGGCTTGACCACTTACATATGCTTTAAGAGCTTCTCATCGGATTTTGTGGGAGGAATCTTCCCTTTTATTAAAAAGGAGATATTCCTGTATACATCCCTTCATATATTGTATATAGTTCTGATCTTTCAAAAGGAAGGAATCCAATTTCCAGTTTCCCACTTTTATAGGCTCTCCCAACCCCCTGAAGGTGACCAAGTGAATTGCATGATCTGATACAATAATCGGGCAGTATTTAGCCTCTTCTACAGTCACCAGTAAGGTTCCAGACACTAAGATTCTATCAAGCCTAGCATAAGTGTGATATACATAAGACAAAAAAACTATAGTCCCACCCATCAGGGTGGATGTGTTGCCAGGCATCTACCAAGTCAATATCCCTCTGGAGCTCTTCCAAGGCTCTGGCGTTTTGGGACCTATGCATAGGTGATCTACTGGACCTATCTAGGATATTATCCAAGACACAGTTGTAGTCTCCTCCAAGAATCCAAGGGCCTTCCCAGCCAGCCATGTCAATAGACAATTTTTGAAAAAAAGAATGGGTTTTCAACATTCAGTGCACATACTGATCCCACCAGAAATATCCCTCTGCCAATTATATTAATCTTGGCCAGTACATACCTCCCCGCTTGATCTATTTTACGTTCAATAAGCTGTACAGGCAGACCCTTTGGGATCCATATTGAAGCTCCCCATGCCTTTGAAGAGAACCTAGCTGAGATCCACAATCCCCCCATAAACCTTGCAGTTTTTTGCTTTTCCCGTTGCAAAAGTGGTTCTCCTGAAGTAGAATTATGTTCGCTTTAGCCCTCCTTATTTCCCCCATAGCTTTCTGCCTTTTAAGGATTGTTTTCAACCCATTCACTTTCCAGGACACACACACCTGATGTTTTCAGCCATAGTTGTCAAAGATATACACATCCATTGCTTCCTGCACATATTTATTCTATACCTCCTCTCTTATTATATTTTGTTTAAAACCCACATGCCCCCCCTCCTTCATTTCTAAGGGTGCCCCCGTGCATCTCGCCAGTGATTCTGTCTCACCCCAAGACTATACAGACATCAGAACCAAGTTTCAGTGGTTAACGGTGCCTCTGCAGTACACTGTCTTGTAGGTCCCCTGAGAAATCCATACCCAAACCAGAAATTTTCCCCTCCATCCCATACTCTCTCCTCCACTCTATATAACCCGTTTATATTCCAAATTGGACATTCATCCTCCCCCCCGGCCAGATATGTCTCTGCCAGCATTTCCACTACAAAAAACAGGCAGTAATGTTGTACTTTAACAGCCATCGATTGTGAATCGGAGGGACACCATTATCTATCTAAAACCCTACTCAGTCAGAAATTCTAGAATACATGTTAGAGCAACGTGTATTGGTTAATATTTTACAATCCAAATGAACTGAGTCTTAAAAGTAACTTCAGCAGTGTGTACATTATGGTAAATAACTGTGTTGCTCAGCTGCCGCTAAGGCGTACAAAAAATATAAAATGTTCCAAAACTTGCTGACACCTTGAAAAAAGAAAAGATAAGCTATAGCATGAAAAGGAACTGATATCACATTTTAGCATTGTGCCATATCCAACATAGTTATACTCGAGCCTAGGCACACCACCGCTCAGATGGACTATACAGTCTTAGGGCTGAGAGTGCTTATATTCTAGTCTCCCATTTCAAGCTAAGAGAAAAGTAAACTTTTCAGGCTCCGCTGAATATTTAGAAGCTTCCCCGCTGGTACTCATACCCCTTGGCACAGTCAGGTGTCAGTAATAATAAAAATGTTACCTTCAAGATTAATCTTAGCACTCTTCATCAGGAGATCAGTGTCACAAGCCCACTCAGCAGGTCAGCCCTCTACTCCCAAAGTGCCAACCTCCGAACGCAGTCTTGTGAACAGTTAACAGAACATGGTAACCCTCTCTTCTGTTTTTGTGGATTCGAATCAACCTTTGGTCTCAAGTCTTAGAGGGATTCAAACTGTGAACCTCTTGTTAGCATACCCAATGTACAGGCTCAGATAATTCTGTCTTCAGGGGCTAGATATCTTTGCCTATGGGCACCTAACCAGGTGTACAAAAATTAACCCTTAAAAACTGTAATGAAAGACCTCAGATTTAAAGCGCTTTACCCTTTTCCAGTTTGGTATCACCATTCAAGCTTATGTATAGTGTCTGCTTTAACCATATATACTCTACTTGTAAAGGAAAGAAATCAAAGAAAGACCAAGTAGGCTCTAAAATTAGAATTTTACTAAAATAGATAAACAAATGTATAAAACACAAAATACAGAACTATTATATCACAAGACATACAAATCTTTTAAAAGAACAAGGTTTAAACCGTGCAATTCCTACTACAGTACTTAGATTTGTCTCTCTCTCTCTAAATACCTGCTTCAAGTGCTCCAAAGATGTTTCTTTGTCAGAGTCTAGATAGAAGTGCCTCTGAAGGAAAACAGAATATTGTTTAAGAAAAAACTGTCTTGGCCAACCCCTTTGTGGGAGGTCACCTGGCTCCTCCCTGTCAGAATATATATAAAAAAATATGTCTATATAAAAACAGGGTATCTTTTCCAAGTATTTAATTCTGTAACCTCAGCATATCTCATGTTCTTATTCAGATGACATTTCTTTGATCTCATAAGCATCTTCCCCTTCCCAGGACATGAAGGCATCTTTATGATTTTGCACCAGTGTACTAAACCTGGTTTCCCCTCGAAACATCATAAAAGGGATACTGATTCCCCTTTTAGCAGTTAAAGCTATAATTAACTCAGAAAAACAGGATATTCCTGATTAAGGCCATCCAGGTAACACCTTGTATCTAAAACCTGTGTGTGTGTGTGTGATCTCACATGCTGTTTCAGCATTTCTCATTAGACAGTCCATGACACATTTTTTTTATTACAAAAAAAATCATACAGCACTCAGAACTGGCTGTTCACGTCACAATCAGTACCCGTTGAATAAGACCAAAAGAAACCAGAACAGAAAAAAGGAAAGAAAAACCAATCAAGCCATGTCTACTAGGGCTGGCTCAGGCTCCCCAGCAATGCCCAGGTTGAAACAAAAAGCGCCTTGTTCTCCCGTTGAGACCCAAGTCCCTAGGCCTGGTTGGGAGGAGGAATGCCAAAAAATTTGAAAAGCAGATCCCAATCTGTACTTTAAGAATCTTCTGGACTAGACCTCATATCTTATCGCCCTTGTAAGACTATTAGTCATGGGTAAAGGAAATAAGAGCACCAGGGAAATTAATAGGTAATAACTGCTGCATTACTTACTTCACACCGATTACACCTTTTTCTTCTTCAGGCATCTGGCACCTCATTTTCTCTGGCCTTCTCCTCCACCAGCCACTTCTCTGCTTCTCTGAGACAGTTGAATAGATGTGGTTTTTGTCCCATTCTTTCCACCCGCAATTTAGCCGGATATAGAAGTGCAAATGACTATCCCAGTTGGAATAGATGGCTTTTAACTGAGTTGAAACGCTGTCTTCTTTCCTGCAATTCTGTACTACAGTCCTGTTAGATGTGGACTTTTCTATTACCATATTGAAAGGGCCCAGCTTTTTTTGCTTTTTGCAATATTTTCTCCTTATCAGGGTATCTCAAATATTTTATCAAACAGTGGTGAGGCCTGTCTCCTGATTTCAGCAGGGAGCCAACCCAATGTGCCCTCTCTATTTCAAAGGCCGCATTTTCTTCTGGCAACCCCAGCTGTGTCACCACCCATCGATGAAGGCCTTGATTGGGGTTGCTGACTTCAGTCCCCTCCGGCAGCCCTATTGTTCGTATATTTAATCACCTAGAATGATTTTCTAGTTCGTCAAAACGTTCTTTCATCTCTGCCATCATAGATTGTAGACCATTTTGTTCTGCAGATACTCCAGCATAAGTATTCTCCAACTATCCCAAGTGCCATTACAATTCAGAGATTTGGGCAGCATGTGTAGTCATCGTTTCCGAGAGGCCGGTTACTACTGACTGTAGGTGAGTCTACTGAGAGGTTATGTTGCCAAACCCTGTTTCCATTTCTTGTTACATCACCAGGAGAGTATCTGGGACTTTGGCTAGAGTTTTCGTTAAGGACTCCATGTCCTCTGTCTGGCGTTCAACTGCGCGTTCAACCTCGTGCTCTCTCTGATTGCAGGCCGGTGAACCCGTCACTTTAGGAAGACTTCAAGCATTAAAAGGTAATTTGGCTTGCTTATTTTTTTGTTTGCCAGATGCCATTAGTCTCAAATGATATTCCCACATTGTACTTAGATGCTAAAAGTGCGCTATCTGACTATTTTAAGCTACTTTAACACTGGTGTCCTGGGGAGCTCCCTCAGTGAGCATCTGCCATCAAAGCCTGCTAGCCACACACCCCCTTTCTCCACATGTTGAGGGGCCAGCCAACACTAGATGGCATTCCACATCCACTGGGTTATTAAGACCAGCTGGCCCAGATGACCTAGGTACTTGGACCTCTAATGATCCAGCTCCCACTGCAGGTGGCATATCCACCAGCATGCCCAACACACCACACTGGTTGGAGATGCCATGTACCATAGCAGCTACAGGAAATCCCTGGCAGGGCATGAGTGCCCAACCTGAAATGATCAGGCAAAGTAGGTAAGGTTCTGATCCTGGTTCACTGGGAGATGGTCCTTGGCCCACAGGGGGTCTTATTCTGCTCCAGTGAACTTGATTACCTGTGAGAGTATCAATTTTGACTAGTCAGGGTTGACTAACAGGCCCAAGTCTTTGCAGGTCCGGAGGACCAGATATCTGGGTTATTTGGAAGCCTCCTTGGACAGCCTAGTTATCAGTCAGTCATCCATCTAGGGACGTATGTGATGTCCTGGCACTGCAGGGTGGCTGCCACCACTGCCATGCACTTGGTGCAGACCCTGTGTGTGGGTGAAAGGACAAATTGCATGGCCTGGAACTGATAGAGAATGCCTTCTGTACAGAACTGAAGGTACCGCCAGTGGGCCAGATGAACTGGGATGTGGAAGAACATGCCCTGGAAATCCAGGGAGCAGAACCACATGTGCTACTCTAGGGATGGTGTAATCTGGGTCAGAGTAACAATCCAAAACTTGCTGTTCTGCATGAACTGGTTCAGATCATGCAGATCCAGTGTGGGGGCACCAGCCCCCCATCCATTTCGGGACCAGGAAGTGCTGTAGCTGGACACATACTCCTGACTTGCCAGGACATCTGGAACTTGGGCAGATGCCAGGCTTGGTATTGCTCCTGCTGGGGCTTCTGCAGAGGTTGCTGTGACTGAAAGGACCAACACTGGAAGATTTCCTTTTTAGGCTTCTAAGCCTTAAGGTCCTTCTGGAATGAAGCCACAGAATCCAAGGTAGCACTGGACTTTTAGTTCTGGCGAGATGTCTTTCTACCCCAGGGCCAAAGAGGTTGGTGCCAGGAAAGGGACATAGGTCAACTTGGGTTAAGTGTCTGCCATGGAGGAGAATAGCCTCAACCAGGCCCTGTGACACACAGTGATGGCCGCTGACATAACATGGGCACTGGAGCTGCCCATGTCTCATGCCATCTGGAGTTGGTGTTTAGCCAGTGCTGGACCCTGGGCCTTCACTGACTTCACTGGCAGCTGCTTATCAGCAGGAAGGTGAGGGAGAATTTTATTCTGCACTGACAATGGGGAGTGACCAAAGTTAGCTATCAGGACAGCATAGCTGGCCTGATGCAGTCCCAAGGTGGAAGTGGCATAGACCTGCTTGGCTGCATGGTCAAGCTTCTTCTATTCCTTGTTGGTGGGGCTTGTCCACAACCACTTGACTTCTGAAATTCTGGAAGGCCAAGTCCAAGACCAACCACTTGGCTAAGGGATGGTTTGAGAATCCCAAATGGGACCTTGTAGGGACCACATACTTGAGGACCATATGGGTGGAGGGTGCCAAGCAGGCTGCTGAATGCTAGCATCCGGGGCCAGTCCTAAAATACCTTCAGCTATAGGAAAGGCAACCCCCAGGTAATCGTCCTTGTCCATAATATTGGTAAAGGGGTATTTAGCCCACTTCTGGATTGGTTCCAAGGACTTGTTCATGGACTCTGACATAAAATGAAGGAGAGCCCCAAATGACACCAACCCATGGTCTGTGAACAGTTCCTCAGCCCGAGCCCATTTGAAGGTATGGGTCTTTGAGGATAACATGGCTGACCTATTTGTGCTGTCTGAGGGCTCTTCAAAAACTGCCCTCAATCATTTGCCACCATGGACCATCACAGTGTCTTCCAACTGGGTGAGTTCCACTGACAACTGGCCTGGCAAGCCAGCCACAGCATGGGAGTCTTTAGTCAGGGCTCCCACTAAAGGCTGCAGTAGAGGTGGCTCCACCCACAAGAGTGGAGAGGCAGATGCAGGAGGCATCTGCCAAGGATGGAACAGTGTGGGCATTACTGGCAGTTGCCAGGTGACTGAAGGTATAGGGGCAGAGCCCTACACCCCCCCACAATGGTCCACTCCTGCCAAAGGAGCTCCTCATAGCACCTCCACATCTTGAGGTGGTGCCTCTCCTTGCCCAAGGACAAGGAGTTCATGGAGCATTGATGGCAGTTGAGCAGGATCAATTGGTGCCTTGACCTCAATTGACCATTGACCCAAGGGACGGTTTCTAGGAGAAGGCCCTAGACAGTCATTTTAGACCACATGCCAAGTCACGTTGACTAGCACTGACTTCAGAGGAACTAGCATTGACTTCAGATGGAGGCTGATCCTGAGTGGAGCCAGTCATGGGCACCAAGCAGGCCACATCCTCCTGAGTGAGGACTGTGAGAACCAGGGTCTGAGGGGAGCTCAACCAGAGCCATGTGTTCAATATGAGTCAAGCAGTCAGGGGAGTCAAGGGAGAGGAGGGACTCGATCTCCCCCAATCCTAGGACCAGCACCAGCAGCTTTTGTGTTTCTTATCATGTTGAGAAAGGCTTTTCCCAAAGGCTTGAAGGGCCCGACACATCATGGAACACTTTCATGAAGGACCCTCTGACACGAGCCCCAACTTGGAGCAGCACCGAGGCCAATGAGGTACTCACTACAGCAGCTTCCGCCTCCTTCTCAAAAGCCACCTATTGTGCTGCTGACCCAACCACAGTTGAAGCCTTCTTGTAGCTTTTCAGTGCAAGCTTTGAGTTCCTTTCAGCTGGTTGACCAAGGAGAAGCCTGACCACGCGATCCTTCAGTGATGCTGGAAGCATCGCTTGATGAAGGCAACAGCCTCCACACTGTGCTGTGAGTCTAGGCAACAGAGGGAGGATGTGTAAGGGCTAGTGTTTGACATCTTCCGTTGACATGTGGCGCAAAATGTGAAGCCACAAGACAGCTTTCCTTCTTCCATTTTCCTGATACTGAGTCATCTATTAATGAGGCAGAGCCAGACTGAAGGAGCAAGTTGAGCAACTGAAGTTCAAAGTTTTTCAGAGTTTTCCCCAAAGTACTATAGTAAACCCTCCAACATTACAAAGCTGCGAAGGAGAAGACCTGTCCCTTCAAGCCAAGAGAAAGATCTGATGTCATAGGGCAGGGACAGAGGATTTACCGCCTGAGTGGTGGGAGAAGCTTAGCTTAGAGACAGCCGATGAACCAGCATTTCAGTGGAACTACCAGAGTGTAGATAGTGAACTGCATCCATGCCCCTGGAACTGTTTTTGTTCCGCACTGTTATACATCACTCCCGTGGTATTAATAAGAATATTACAAAACCATAGTCAAATCTGAAAATTACGTTTTTCTCATTAAAATTCTTTTACTAGGTTACTACAAGCCCTATTTTGTATGAGCTTTTAGATGGTACTTAAATATTGTTTTCCCAATGCTGCATATTGCATATCCCATAAGAAATTGGTTATTCATGATAATCAAAAATTGACATACTGCTGATTTAACTGTTTCTAATTTTTTATTCCATTTGAGTGCATACTGCTGCTGCTGGTGAGTGTGTGTGCATGTTATATTTTAAAATGGACGAGTCTATCCATGCAAGCTGATTGGTCAGTCTGGGGCTTTAACCATGTGTAAATTTTACAACAAACATGTGGCTAAAGTCACAGCTGACCGCCACTGGCCACATTACAGCTGCCCAGGCTCTCAGCGCGGGTCCGAGCTTTTGTGTGGTAAAAACTGCCACTTGTTGAAACTGCATAACAGCAAGTGTTAATGGTAGCGCTATAGCTGAAAGATGCAAAAGCCACATAGCCACCCAGTAATTTGTGAACTTGTTCAAAAGCATGTTACAAAAATGGAAAGTGCCTTGTTTAACTTAATTTTTTGTCCCCTAGATGATTTTATGTAGCTTGTTGACAGAAAGTAGTAATTGAGAAGTCACTTCGGCAGAAGCCACGGAGTCCATTAGTGCTCATGAGAATTTTTTTTTTTTTTTTGCTCCTGTAAGTTGAAAGTTTTGTTATTGCATTCGAGGCAGCATGTACAGATGTTCAAACATATGCAAACCTGAAAATGAGCACTGAAACTTGTTGCTATCAGTATGTGAAAATGCAAGCCGTGACTCGGGGCATGTACATTATAAGTCTCTAATGCACGAGCCCAGAGGCACATCTTGCACTTCTGCATACAGATTACAACAAGTTCCAGAGCTCCTTTTACATTCAAAATATGTTTTAACAATTCTACCTCCTAACCCGAATGTAGTACCATACCTTTAACATACAACACCAAATATCGCAGTCATTCATGAAATTGTTTCCCCTCAGTTCTACAGAGGCGACATTTATTTCGAGTTGAGCCAAATTAAAGCAGCAGTACTAGTTAAATCAACCTTTTATTTTTTGTCTGATTGCAAATGCCCTCAACTTTCTCAGTACTGACCTGCTGTTTTTTCTGTCTCCATGGTGGGGATGTGGGGTTGCTAATCCAATATGTGTAACAGTCTAACAGTGGTCACCTGATTTTGTATGCAGCCTCTGATGTGTGTTCCTGGGGGAGAGTATTTCTCTGCAAATGGAGAGAAATACAGGTTCTAATCTTCAGGTTGCTCAAAAGCGCACACACTCACACAGACACTCACACTTCCCCCAGTCACTTTTGCTTTGTCACTGGATCACAGCATCATCTATCCCCAATTGAAGTGTGTGGCCTTTGTTACTGTGTTCATGGGACTATTTTTTGCCTAGGCGGTTGAGCAAACTCCTGAAAATTTAATAAAAGAAAATATTGATTTATCAGCAATGAATACTGTGTTTTTTCTTGATTTATTTTATAATAGCAATAATACATGACAGGGGGTGTGTTGTGAGATTTACACACACCTTGGGTGGTTTACGGCACTCGACCCGAGGCCCCGTGCCACACCACACCCAAGGCATGTGCAAATCTCACAACACTCCCCTGTCATGTATTATTACTTAATTCTTCATTATGT
The DNA here is from genome assembly GCA_016271365.2 of Neoceratodus forsteri. Taxonomy (NCBI): domain Eukaryota; kingdom Metazoa; phylum Chordata; order Ceratodontiformes; family Ceratodontidae; genus Neoceratodus; species Neoceratodus forsteri. The sequence goes on along the minus strand of JADMNL010000022.1, from coordinate 31,932,423 downwards.
CTTCTTCTTCAACAATCTGGTGGCACCTCTGTTGAGTGCCCACACCGCTGGCAAGCTTCTTCCATTACAGAAATAATTATATGAAATGTTCTCATGCTGCACACATAAAACTACCCAAGTGATATGCGTGCTGCAAGTATAATTTAAATGTTAAGTTGGAACCGACTGCATGCACATGGCAATTGCGAAGCAAGCAAGTATGGAAACCATGATTTTTATGTTAAATTGGAAAAGACTGCATGCAAGTAGTATGTGTGCAAAAAGCAAGTGGTCAGTTATAACTGCACACGAAAAAGTTAAGTGACTTGCTTAGGATGACACCCCACAAGTGGGGGTTGATGAGATTCATGTCTCCAAATCTCCTGGCTTGCAATTCAGTGCCTTTAACCACTATACCATACTGTTTGCACACATTTGGCTCACTTGTACATCAATACAAACTGTATCTGAATACATCTGCATGCATGAGGCATGCTTGTAGCCACTCTTATGGTTTTCAGTTTTCTTCTCTCCCTCATCTCATTTTCACAGTTGAATTGTGGCACATAAACCAATGGAAACACATGTTTTTCCCATCCCCAATAAACAAACTTACCCACAAAACCACTTAATTACTTCTTTCTGGCCTGTACTCCTACTGTTTTCTCTCCATAGTTTTGAATGCTTCCATGCAAACAGAATTTAAGATGTAAACACATAAGTAGCAATAACTCCACACACACACACACACACACACACAAACACACACACACACACACCCATATGGCCAGTACCCCCCCCATGAACACACACTGTAGTGGGTATGGCCATGCTGCTACAGACAACCCACCAAGTGTAGATATAAGTAAAAAGTCTCCCATCTGAGTACTAGGGAGACAGAGGCAGGAGTCTTTAAGAAATGATGTCCATGGGTCAGAGTGCTGGGGCGTACCCCCTTGAAATGAATGGAGTTATTTTCTATTACTATTTTATACAGCATGATGGTGAGTTGGAGAATAATGAAAGCCACTGTTCTATTAACAAAGCCCTTGTTAGTTGAGCAGTTACCTTCATTAACCTCCAACTCTCTATCAATAATGTTTAAAATAGTAATTAAAAAATACCTTCATTCATTTCAATGGTGCACACACCTGCAGTTTCCTTTGCCCTTTGTATTAATGTGCCTGAGCGTGGGGATGTGGAGGTCAGCTTCACTGGGGGGGGGGACATAAGCCTGACTATAGTGGAGCTCCAATAGTTTGTGCCTACCATACCACTCAAGTGTCCGTGAATAAAAGGGACAGCTCTAGAATGTGTGTAACATCTCTAAAAGATACAACTTATTTGGTTTGACTGAAATGTGATGTGCAAATCAGAAAAAATTAAAATGTATAAGATTCATCTGTATATACCCTCGAGCAGTGCGTCAGATTTGGGCTTAAACCCACCTAGTTACTAATCAATTTTTTTCCTGACTGAAGTTCTGCCACCCCCTTTCCCCCCAAAAAACAACTTTGCCCCTGTTTTGCCCCTGTTTTTCTCCCTGACTCCATTCCATTCAATACCCATCCCCTATGGGTCATGAAGCTGCCCAAAGATGAAGAAACATAAAAAACACATCAATATTTCAGTCCTTCTTCCTTTCTCAATCCCCCTGTAAAAATATTATTTACTTTTACTTACCCGGCCATATGGCCAGAACCTGCTGCCTGACATAGTGTGCCACAGGCCCATTTTTCAATCCACTACCCTTCTGTCCTCTGCCAGAGGCTGGATGCTAGAACTGACTATCACAGGTCCCCAACATGGTCTGCGACCAACTCACCTCGCCAGCTGAACCCACCCAGCCTGTGTTGTTTGCGTTTTGCTTGATTGCTGCTGTGGCTGCTGCTACACTGCACTGATCAAGGCCTGTGAAGGCCACCCACACTGCTGTCACCACTGCTGCTAAGCCTAGCTTCCTGGAGTGGGGTCTGTGCTTTTTTTCTGTGCAAGGTGAGCCTAGTATAGTGAGTAGGTAGCCTAGTCTTAGGTTAGCTTCTAGCTCATTCTCTGTCCTTTCAGCCACCAGGGGAGACAGAGACTCCCTAAGAGTAGAAAGACAAAAATAAGCTGCCACAACACTGCTATTGACAATTCAGTGCTCACTGACTCCTCCAAACTGTAGTATGCAGTCTGTCACTCTGTGGCAGGAAAGACAGTGTCGCACTTGCAAGGTTCACGTGCCCTTTCTTGGCTGGAGCTCATCCACAACAGATGTGATTATGCCACCGCTAATAGCTGGAGAAAGTGGACAACACAATACAGACACAGTCGAGTCTGGAGAGTACCTGCAGCGTGAGCACACACCAGCTAGATGGGCACTTATTTTGCAAAAGAGTAAATCCAAATTTAAAGCCATTATTTCCATACCATAAGAACAACCTAGGCACAAATGCAGGAGGGGGGGACAACTGCTCCCCTCTACCCTACCTAAGTGGCACCCCTAGTTAATTGTAGAAATTCATTCTCAGGTGCTAATGCAATTGTTTCCACTGTGTTCTGAGGTACTGTATCTCCATGTTTCATGATGTGTCCTGATCATCATGTGGGTTAGTGTCACTCATTGTCCCTCATTTTGAGTGTCCATGTCCTTCATTTCAGTGACAACATGTGAGGTATGGTGCATGCTTCCAAGATCCTACTCAGCACAAAGAGTGCTGAGCATGCCCATAGTGTATACGCTCAATACAGAATGACAAAGGGAAAGTAAGTGAGATGAAACAGTCATAGAGAAACACATTTGTAGTAATAAAATGCAGAATCACACATGCCCCCACAATGCAAAGCATCATGGGCTGCATATGCAAATCACCACAGAATGTTATGCTGGTCCAACTTTAAGCAGAATTGCATGGTGCCGAAAGGCCTCTCACACAGTTTGCAAAGGGTGCTAACAGAAGACATAGACATGTGTTTCATCCTACCAAGACTCATCAGTATGCCTCGTCTGTTTGACACCCCAGTGGAATGGACCAGCTACCCTTAAGGCAGTGTGCCTTGGATATATTGTGGTGAACCCATTAAAATAAAAAAATATTTAAAAGACAAAGAACCTCTGTGCTCAAACACTGAGGCAAGGGTTTCAAAGGGCATTTGGCTGGGAAGCCAAGTTTCAAGAAAATACAGAATCACATGCCCGCACATATGAAAGCATCATGTCATTGCAAACATGTACATTTTGGTCCAACTTTAAGCTGACCAGCATAACATTCTGTTGTGATTTGCATATGCAGCCCATGATGCTTTGCATTGTGGGGGCATGTGTGATTCTGTATTTTCTTGAAACTTGGCTTCCCAGCCAAATGCCCTTTGGGGTAGCCTGTAGCAATAAATATGCATAAGGGATTTGTATGGTCCAAAACAGAAAGGATAGGCTTCACAACACAGATACCCCTCTTTGTACATCTGGAATGGGTGATGTTGACTGGCTATATCCAAGGCATTTAATGCAGTAAGCAAACAATATTTTACAAATTAATGGTGATTTAATGACAAAAATCAAAAGCCATTAAACAACTTGCAAAAGGATGAGAATTAATGTGTTCACCTAATTTTTATGGGAATTCAAACAAAAATGTATTTTAATGACTAATTGCTAGCAGTAGTATGAGCAATAGAAACTGACGTGTTTTTAGATGAAATTTGCACCAGCTTAGCTGCTGCACACATTGCAAGTGTACAACATGTGAACCTGATGTGATGTTTAAATGATATTCACACCAGCTTAACTGCTGCACTTATTTCAAGAGCGTAACATACAACCCTGATGTCATTTTTAGAAGATATTCACACCAGCTTACCTGCTGTGCACATGTAAAGCGTGCAGCATGCAAACCTGTTTTGCTTTTTAGACCTGGTTCGCTTAGGTTCACTTTGTGTATGAGAATCGCATGCAAACATTGCACAATTAAACATGTGGCATGCATTCTGAATGTACACAGCACACCTATATTTCTGTAAGGGTTGTCACTGTCATTGAAATTACCACGGTAATATCCAGGTACAGGAGGTGCCCTTTAATTATTTGGAGAGAGGAACACACTGCTTGTATCTGCTCCCTGCAAGCCTTGCATTCTTCCCTTATAAGAATCCAATCTGTTGGACTGATCAGGCCAAACTCTTAGACCTCTGTGAATGTTCCAGTGCTATGGGTGATGGTGGTGGGGTGGAACAGATGATTGAGGAAATGAAGTCACTATTTCACACCAGTCATTTCAATGCAACAGTCCCACAGCTACTGTATAACATTATGGTACATTTTTGACTGGATTGCACCTTTTATTTTTACTATATATTACATTTTTGGTTCTGGTTTCAGTTTGCCCAATCTGACCTGGCCTGACACATCAGAACCGGAGATGCCAACCTGCATACCCCTATCTGTGGACCATCATCCAGAGCAGTAAATGGGTTGTCTGAGCCTCTCTGACATGTACCTTTTAAGCCTTCTTTCCCTTTAATTGCCCGCACGCTTCCTTGTGCCACTAAATGAATGGAGAGAGAATCTCTCTCTCTCTCTCTCTCTCTCTCTCTCTCTCTCTCTCGTCCCAGTAGGTATTGTACTGGTCAGCATCTCTGTCATGCAGCCAAGGCTTTTTGAATGAGTTCTCAAGAGTGATAACAGCTGCCTTTTCAATAGACTTAAAAAACCAAAAACCTGAAACTCTGACTCTTGAGTAATTATTTATTTGCTAATTTATTTTCCCAGTACTCTGACTTTCTTTTTGTTAACGACTGTGTCTGTGGCTAGATTCCTCAATGTAAGCCAGTCTGACTTGTCCTGAGGGGTGACTAATAAATGTTTTGATAAAATAAATGCTGAATGAATCCAGGCCAGATGGATGGCATCACCCCACCTTCCTGCCTTCCTTCTCAGCTGATGTGGGCCATCAAGTTCTGTGCATTTCCATCTCTCTCTGCCATATTGTTTCATACAGTTTTCTTTCTTTCTTTCTTTGGGGAATCAGGAGGAACTGAGGTGCTCACTGACCCAGAATGAGAGCGTGAAATGAGATTTTTTTATCACAGAGATTGATGAAGCATTCGCTTTTTCCTAATAAAAAAACAGATTAAGATAAACAACAGTGCAGAATAGAATACATTATTCTGCCCTACTATTCACCTCTAAGGTGAATAACATGTTATATGTCCAACAGCCCATGTTAATTTCCCTGTAGCTGTTAATCATTTGGTTCTCCTGCTCACGCTATTAACACTGCTTATGTTGGCCTTTTCTGATATGCTTTTTTCTTTCTTGAAAGTGCAATTAACTTCTGCACAAAGCCTATGGAAAAGATATCATCTTACTGTTTCAGGTTTAATCACCTATCACAAATGGACTCAACATGTACACCAAGTCAGTCACTTACAAACACTCCCATGGCATTAGTAGGGCATTCCATTGGGAGTACAAGAATAAGCCGCTGATCCCATTAGGAATTCTGCCATCACTGGGCTGCCAGACACTCATGACTAAACTTCGCTCTGCCACTCGTTGCACAGAAGCAGTGACAGCATCATTCCGGAAGGAATAAATAGCTTATTCCAGCACTCCCGATGGATATTTCCTATTGTGCAGCATATGGAAGTTAAAACATAACCTTGTTATTTGTGACATCACCAAGATAAAAATAAATGTTTATTTTCACTTTGGATAGGTCCTCAGCATTTAGTTCCACTTTGTATAGGTCACAAAGGAACTCCTCACCCATTGCACAATGACTGATGACATCACAATAACTGTCACTGCACTCAAAATAAAGCAGTAAAAACTTACAGCTTTTAAACCAGACTGCCTGTCATAAAGCAAACAGAAGTTCCTACTGGAACTGTTATGGTTCTGTTCTTGCAGTGCCAGGTGTCCAATAAATGAGCCTTTTAGCTGCCTGTTGAAACTGTTACAGTTCAATGCCTAATAGAGGAATGTTATTTGTTGTTGTCACGAGCCCCTGGCCTCCAAACCCCAGTAAGCCCAGTAGGACCTCCTGTTTGCAGAGAGGATCCCCCCTTTTAAGAACTCATGAGCAGCAGTAAGGGTTTCAGAAAGGCTTCTCAACCTTTCTTATCCTAGTGGGAGGCTGGATTCTGTAGTTTTGAGTTCCCTGGACTCTGCACTACTTTCAGTATTTGAATCCCACCACGGCCACTGGCTACATCTTGCCTAAGTAGTTTTATACGATAGCTGAGCAGTTCTATCTTACAAGGTGTAAAATCTTTTCAAAACCCTTCTGGTAAAATATTAAATCACACAACCAGACCCCAGGCAGAGTTGATAAGAAAATCATAAAAGTTTACTTAAAATAAAAGCATTACAGAAACGTCTACAGTTTGGAAGAACTTTGAATTGCAACAATAACAAAAGTAAAACTGGATGGTTTACAGAAAACACTAGATATTGTATTCTAAACTATACCTTATTTTGATGTTAGAGTCCAGACAAGATTTTAAATGTTCTTGTGGAGATAACAGTCCATTAGGCAATAGTTTTTTTTAGCAAGTCCTTGATCCAAGTCTCTGGATATCCTTTTAAAAGGCTCCAGGTGCTGTCCTTGGTGAAAAGTCTTGGTTTCCAAACTTCTGACTTGAAAATCAGAATTTCTGTTCAGTATGTGAAAAGACTATTTCCCACACACTCAGGTCTGGTTTTAGAGATTTTTCCAGGCCTACTCATATACTTTCTGCTCTTCAAATATATGCCAGCTGGACAGACTATCTGCCTTCCAACTAAACTGTTTTCAACTGCCCTGAGTTCAAAATGTGTGTCTTATACTGTACATATGGGCTGGTCATCTTCAAGCCACAATCACAGTATGATGGGGTGCAACAGCTTACCTTACCCTGTAGGTGTCACTGTGGTTCCTTGTCAGGTTTCATGTCAACCCCAGTGACATCTGGTCCATGCATTTGGCTTAAACCCTGACCCCTAGGTCATCCCCCTGATCTCTTCCTGTCATGGAAAGCTAGATACCTAGTTTTCTCCTAGAGTTATGATTTTCTGGGTCCATAAACCTGTCTCCCTTATCGGGATATGTACCAGATTAACCCTAGTCATTAGAACAATTAAGGCTATTTTTGTAAGTTCGTTCCTAAAAGCCTTTTAAAGAGTCAGTGTCTTAATTCTAAAGTACATTACAGCATATAAAATATGAACCCACATAAATGGATATAGGCCTATTGTCACAGTATGAAGTAGCAGGCAGGGAGTTTCCGTGGACCAGTGGCAACTGCCCCTGTAATTGTGGGATCAGTGCTGGAGGACATACTGAAGGAGAGTTAAAGGGACAGGACATCTGTGTGAATTTTGAACTGCTTTTAACGTCCTTATTTTCAGAAATTATATTCATACTCCTAAGTGATCCATATTCAACTATAGAGGTTGATGTGAAACAAAATGTTTTATGTTGTTTTCTTTTTATGTGCAACTGCATTCCATACAGTTCTCTTTGCTGAGTCAGCAGTATGGTGTTTTAACTATGTCTCGGCATAGATTCTGAACTCTGACCCCAAGCCATTGACCTATCAGAACACTGCTCAGAGTTCTGAATCCATGCAGTAATATAATAAAAAAATTTAAATTCATAGCTGCATGAGGAGAACTAAACAAAATGTTGTCCATAAAAAAGAAAAAATACAAGGCAGAGTTTTTTGTGCCAATGTTTATTTCAGTTCTGATTAATAGGGATCATTTAGTGGCAAGAGTATAATCTCTAAAAATAGGAACATTAGTAACAGCAGCAAATGCACGTAAGTTCCCACCCCCATTAAAGACACTAGGAAACAAAAAAAAAATAGAAAGCAAAAAGCTTATGGAGGAAAGCTGTCACACCATCAGAAGGTTTGTTGGGCAGATATCAAAAATGTTGATCATTTTGTAGAGTTCTGAGAGACTGACAACTGCTGGGAGAGGGGCCACACTGGGAAGATACAGAGAAGGGCAACAAAAATGATTAGGGGTTCAAGAACAAAGCCTATGAAGAGAGACTATCGAACATGGGACTACATAGCCTTCAAAGACAAAGAGTTAGGCAGGCTTTACTGATGCAGCTCAGAATTATAAAGGATATACTTTATTCACTGGGGATGGAAATTAAACAGCAATACCATCACACCAAAGGTCATTACAAACAATGTAAACGTAACAGTTTTAAAACAGAAAATGGGAAATATTACTCCACTCAGAGAGTGGTGAACATTTGGAATGCACTGCCTGGTGATGTGGTCATGTGCTCCAACTTGGATATATTTAAGCTTGCTTTTGATCAACACATGGATGGTGGATCATTTGTGGACTGCTACTACTAAACACTGTAGTGATACACAGTATTATGTACTCACAGTCTTCTTCTGTCCTTAAGGTTCCTAGTATGATTCCTTGAAAGATTTTATGGATTTTACTAGCCTTTTAGTAAATTTGGTAGGTGTTTTTGAGTTGCAGTCTGGTGTATGTTTGTAAGTACAGTTACTGTGTTTCTTATAAGGGTGCCTTCTCAAGTTCTTTGGGTGAGAGAACTGAGAAGTGAAGTTGATTCAAGAGGTCCTTGGTGAAACCACACTTGGGGTACTTTGTGCAGTTCTGGAACCCTCATCAAAAAAAGGACATGGACAACCTCCAGGTGATCCAGTGGAAACTGACCAAAATGATTCACATCCAACAGGGGAAGACCTATGAGGAATGACAGGCTGACCTCAACATGTACTCCGTGGAGGCTGGGGGGGGGCATGATTCAATCCTTCAGGTATCTAAGTGGTGTCAACAGGGTGGATAACCAACAACTGTTTAGGCTTAGTGAGGGGACCATTACAAAGGACCACAAATTTAAACAGATAGAGGGTAGTGCTGTGTGGAATTTTTAAATTCTGACAGAATGAAATTTCATGGAATTTTCAAAATTCTGCTGAAATTCCGCCACATTTTGCCAGAAATGGAATGGCAGAATTCCATGGCAGAAAAATGCAGAATGAGTTTTTTGACACCATTTCCATGGAATTTTATTCCGTGGATCTCAATATTTTCTGCATAAATGGTTGCAAAATGTTTTTCCGCAGAAAAAATGTTGTTCTGCAGAATATTATTCCGTGGATCTCAAATTTTCCACAGAAATGGTTGCAGAATGATTTTCAGTAGAAAAAATGTTGTACCAGGGAATATTATTCCAAGGATTACTGCATGCGGAATTTTGCAGACGAACCAGTGAAATTCCAGCAGAAATTCCACCAGTGGAATGGTCATTCCTCATTAATTTCACCAACAGAATTCTGCACAGACATTAATGTGGAAACTTAGAAGGGACATGAGAAACTTTTTCACTGAGAGGGTAGTAGAAAAGTGCAACAGTCTGCCAGAGCAATTGGTCTATGTTAAAACTGTTGCTAGCTTTAAGAGAGGGTGTATAGACACGAGATTGATGAAAATGACTAGGGTAAAAGACAGTACAAATGGGAACAATAGGATGGGCCATGTGGAACTGTGTGATAAGTACTCCACATAGGGACTGCTGAGGATTTTGGTAGGAACCAAACAGACTTGATGGACAATGAGTCTTGTTCTGCTCGTAAATCCTTTTATTTCAGTGTTTATATTTTGCTTGCACAGATGCATATCAACAAATGCTTTCCAAAAGTGCAAGCAACATTACACATGCAATTAACATTATCCATGTCTTCAACATCATGCATACAATCAGCTTTACACATGCAAGCAACATTACACATGCAATTATAAAACTGGGACAAAACCTTGAACAGGTGGAACCCTTCAAATTCTTTGGAGTAACTCTTTTTTTTTATACTTGTTTTATTGTAGTTCACAGTTTTCAAGCACATCTCAATGTACATGCGTTTTACACAGTTAATACATCTTTGGGTAGGATGACCAGCTAGAAATCCATAAACAAATGATATCTCATCATTCCTCTCTGTGTTATAATATTAAGAGATCTAGGTAAATCTTTCTTTTTTTTTTACTAGTAACCATTAACAATAACTAATGACCAGGTTATTACTTAACGTAACTCTCCATCATCCTTACAGTATTGCAAAAGGGCCAGGTTCTTGTGGGGAAACCACTCTCGTTTTCCCTCCGCCCCTAGCCAATATTCTTCTCTTGTTCCCTCTAGACTTATTTCATTACTTCTGCTCATTCTTTTAAGGTCAAGATTTCCGGTCTCATCTCTCTAATGCGTCTGCCATTCTTCCGTTCCCTCATATAGAAGCCATCTTGTGCATCTATTATGGTATTCCTGGTTTAGTTGCCTGAGAGAAAAGGTGATTTTCTCCATTTCCATTATATTTTCTATTAATTTGGCCTATTCCCTCAGATCCAGGCTGTCCCTCCGTCTCGCCACCTCTTGGTAATAGATTTCAAAGCAGCAATTACAAGTATTGACCACAAATACCTTGTCTCTCTCCCTTTTATTTCTTGTGGGACAATACCCAACACCATATGTTCAGGCCTCAAAGGTGTCTGGACCTCAAATATTCTAGAAATGTGTAGCCTGACACCCTCCCAAAATGAGACATTCTCCGGACAGGCCCAAAAGAAATGTGCCTGGGACGCACTACCCTCTCCACATTACCTCCAACATCTTTGGAGTAACTCTGGATGACACCTTATCTTTTGCCCCCCATATTGACAGTCTGGTGGCCATAGCTAACAGAAGACTGAGTACCCTGTACCGTAACTGGAACAATCTCACTGGGAATGATAGATGCCTTATCGTAGCCAGCTCCTTTCTGTCACTTATAGATTATGGCCTCCCTGTCTATGCAGCTGCCTGTGACATGGTGCTAAACAGAGTAAAGCTGATTTGTAATAAGGCGTGCCACTTTCTATTGGCTGCAGATAACCACATTGATAGTCATAATCCTTATGTACTCACTGACTGGCTACCTTTACCTTGCAGAATAAAGATCCAGACGTGTTTGCTAGCCAAAAAGGCACTCTTGGGCCTAACACCCCCTTCTTTAATAAATTATTTCACTAGTGTCTCCAATGAATACAACCCCCAGAATATGGCCAGGAATACCCTTGTGCCTCCTTTCTGGTGTACTCAGCTGGACAGGCGGTCATTTGCTGTCAGGGCTGCTCAGTGGTCAAATTGAAAATGTTTAGGTAGGGGGACTCATATCTAAGTTTCTAGGTGGTGGAACTGTCATTTCTAGGAGGTGGAACTCTACTATAGAAGTCAATGGAGAAAGATGACAGAGGCGGTAGAACTGTCATACATTTTTTATAGGTGATGGAACCAACTTCCTGTCAGCTCCTGCCCAATTTAACCCACGGGGCTGCTAACTGGTTAAATGAACTGCCTGGTATTCCCCAAGATTAATCAGTTTAAGAGATATTTGCATTCTGCCCTTGTGGACCATTGTAATTGTAACTGTTAACCTGTTTTGTCTGGTTTCTCTCTAAATATCCTGTGACTTTTTATACAATGTTATGTATGGATTTTTTGCAAAACTGTATGTAATTGATCTGTCTTAAGTGCTTTGAGCCTGACTCGACTGCATTTCCTCTGGAACTGCTTATTGTACTTGTAATGTATTTTGTGATGATGTATTTGACGTAGAACCTTTGTAAATGAACACCTGTGCTCAAAGGTATTCTCCAAAGTTTTCAGTAAATCAATCAAGCAGTCGTCATTACAGTTTCAATCAACACCACATCCACAATCAATATTATCATAATTCACATTGTACATGCAATCAACATTGCACCCACAGTCAGCACTAACGCTATTAACACTGCATATTTAATCAACATTAAACACACAATAAGCCCCATAATGGGATCAAACCCTCCCAATAGTACAGCATTTGGTAAACAGCTATTTTCCTTCTTCATAGGATAAACACAGTCTGACCTGTTTCTTTCTTCACCAGATACCTGACACATATGTAATGGGACAAGTATTATCTATGAATGGTTATCCTGTCCTTGTTACATGATGAACTTTTGCAGGATGGTTTGTATACTGAACATAATATATCAGAACACGTATACTGATTAATGTAGACTCAGCATTAATGTCAATAAAAACTTATTTAAAAACAAGCATTTGTCAATGCCGAATGTTTGCTTGCTGGTATTAGCACTGGGCATGCAGGAGTTAGACAGATGCAGAATAGGAGTGGCACAGATGTATTGAACTTCACCTCAACCCCACCTCCACCCTGCAGAGAGGGACAGGCACTGGGGTATGTGTCTGGGTCGTCGCCCATAACGTTCATGCCATTTCACCTCAGCCTATCCTGCAGACACTATCAAGTGTTGAGGTGTGCCTTGGGGTGTTTGGCTTTACAGTCACCCCATTCCATAAGGACATACCCTGAAATGGGTGCAGTATAGGAGAATGGGGTGAACTCTGGGGCTGAAGAGTCCAAGGCACACCTCGATGCCTGTCACTGGCTGCAGGGTGTAAGGGGTGTGGGTGGAATGGCATGAGCATTACAGTTGGCAATCCAAAGGCACACCCCTGATGCCTGTCAGTCTGTACAGGGTGGAACGTTATGGTTAGAAACCCTAACGGCCTGGGCATTTGCTAGTATTTGTACTACAAATTTTCAACATGGCCTTTTTTTTGACCCACACCTCATGAGAGCATTTGGGACCTCTTCTCATGAACAGTGGCACTATGATTCTGTTAATGTGCCCCGAATTTTGAGTTTCTGCAGTGACAGTGCCATTCTGCACCAGATGTACGAAAACACAGATCGGGCAGGATGTGACAAATGACAGTTGTACCACTAATAGGGAGGTGTGAAGAGATGGTTATGTTGAAAATCGGTAGTGAAAATATAAAAAATTTTAAAACTTCCAAGCGTATGTGGAAACTGCACAACACATGTGCATAACACAGTCATTTAGTGGAATTATTTCACCAAATTTTCACAGGTATTTTGTGACCTCTGCTCATGAACGCTGTCACTATGATTTTCTTACTCTGTCCCGAACATTAATTTCCCACAGTGACTGCGCTATTCTGCGCCAGATGTGTAAATGTATATTTCGGGCAGGATATGAAAAATGACAGCTGTACTGTTCATAAGGAGGTGTGAAAAAATGTCAGTGTTGAAAATCTGGAGTGAAAATATTACAAATGCGCAAAATTACGAGGGTGCGTGGAAACTGCGCAATGTACATTCGTAATACAGTCATTTCATGGACTTTTGTCACTAAATTTTCAACATAGGCATTTTAGCACCTCTGCTCATGAACAGTGTCACTGTGATTTTCTTAATCTGTTCCGAACACTGACTTCCCACAACAACCGCGCTATTGTGTGCCGGAAGTGCGAAAACACATTTTGGCCCAGGATGTGAAAAATGACAGCTGTACTGTTCATGAGGAGGTGTGAAAAAATGGCAATGCTGAAAATCTGAAGTGAAAATACTACAAATCTGCAATGTTATGAGGGTTCATGGAAACTGCACAACACATGCTCGTAACACAGTCATTTTATGGACGTTTGTCACCAAATTTTCAACACAGGCATTTTATGACCTCTGCTCATGAACAGAGTCACTGTGATTTTCCTAATTTGCCCCAAACACTTATTTCCTACAGCAACCGTGCTATTTTGTGCCGGAAGTGTGAAAACACATTTTGGCCAGGATGTGAAAAATGACAGCTGTACTGTTCATAAGGAGGTGTAGAAAAATGCCAATATTGAAAATCTGGAGTGAAAATATTACAAATTTGCGAAGTTACAAGGGTGCGTGTAAACTGTGCAACGCACGCTCATAACACAGTCATTTTATGGACTTTCGTCACCAAATTTTAACATTGGCATTTTAGGACCTCTGCTCATGAACAGTGTCACTGTGATTTTTGTAATGTGTCCCGAACACTGATTTCCCACAGCGACCACGCAATTCTGCGCCAGAAGTGCAAAGACACATTTTGGCCAGGATGTGAAAACTAACAGCTGTACTGTTCATAAGCAGGTCTGAAAAAATGGCAATGTTGAAAATCTGGAGTGAAAATATTACAAATTCGTCCAGTTACTAGGGAGCATGGGAACTGTGCTATGCATGCTCGTAAAACAGTCATTTTTGGGAGTTTTTCACCAAATTTGCAACAAAGCCTTTTTGAGAGCCCACCTCATGAACAGTGGCACTGTCATTTCATTAATAGGTCCCAAAAGGTGATTCCGCACAGTGATCGCGAAATCACCCTTCAGGACAGAATAACACCATAACAGTGACTGTATTCATGAAGAGGGGTCCCAATAACCCCATGTTGAAAATTTGGCGGCAAAAGTCCAAAAGATGGCTGAGATATCCAAATACGTTGAAAAAACCCAATGTATGCCATTATACAGCTTGCCGACATTTCTTCAGTTCATGGTTGGCTTTGAAGAGTGCAGACATGTTCCCGGTCCACCGAAGATCATCGCACCAGGCTCCGGAGGTAAGTTTGGGGTGAGGGGGGTGTGAGGATGTGGGGTGCACAGAGGGTGGGCACGGGTTGTGGGAGGGGGCATGGCAGGCCATGAGGGACTGTTTTCTTTATTTCAGGGACTAAAATAATAAACAGGACATTGCAGGAAGGTTTTTCTTTTTCAGGCTTCATTTCTGCACACGGGGTGGCTCCCACTGTGCTGCCTGCGTTCTGGGGAAGGGGGGACTTAAGATGATGGGGATGGGGCCCCCCATCAGCAAATGAAGACTGTTTGAGGGGGCATGATGCTGAAGGGGATTGTGCACCCCCTCGGCACACAACAAATGGGGGGGACATTATGCCGACGAGGAGTGGGCTCCCCCATTCACAAAAGAATTGGGTTCTTGGCATGCCAACAGGGGAATTGGGCACCCCCGTCAGCTTACATGGGACTGTGAGGCACCAGGCAAGATACCGCCCTGTAATGACAGGTCGCTCCCTCATTGCAGCAGAATGGCTGATGCTGCAATGACTAGGCGGTCTCTCATTGCAGCGGCCAAATCATTTCAAGTTGGTGGCACTTCTGCAGAACCAGAGTCATCAGGACACTGGGCCTGCATTGGGTGCACACCGCCAAGCCCACAAATGCAGTGCTGGCATTGGCCGCCACACTGCCGTACCTCCACAACCCTCCTCTTTCCTAAGCTGCCACATAATGTTTCTTGCACATACGTGCAAGCAAATATAAAAAGCACCAAAGCAGAACAGCACACACACAATCAGCATTTTCATGCCAGCATCCCATATGTTCTCCACTTTGTAAATGCAATCAAAAATCACACATGCACAGATTCAGAATCCAGAGCAGGACTGGAAAGCTCAGTATCTTGCACAGGTATGCCATTATCAAACATTAAAGGAGAACTGTGCTGAACATACAGTAGAAGTCATTTTACACAGTAGAGGCTTTATTTAAACTTTGGTTCCCTTCTGTTATTGTTCTAACTACATAGGCCTTTTGTTAACCATGGTGGCATTTCTGATTCACAGTGTGGTGGTAAGCACCAGTTTTAGAACTGCATGACATAGTTTGTGTCCTTCACAACCATTGAGTTCAGTGGTGGAACACAAATGCAAAGTGCCAAAAACAGAAGAGTTGAGCAAAAACATAAACTACATCAGAGAGTTTTCAAATGGTCCTTACTGTGACTCTTGGACAGCTGGTTCTGATCACTGTATCATTTTTTGTAATATAAAAATGTGTTATGGACTGTCTCTCATGAGAAATGCTGAAACAGCATGTGAGTATGACACACACACACACAGGTTTTAGATACAAAGTGTTACCTGGAAGGCCAGAAGCTAATTACAGAGTAGAACAGGCCTTAATCAAGAATCTCCTATTTAAGTTAATTATAGCTGTAGTTGCTAATAGGGAAATCATAAACTTTTATGGCGTTTAGGGGAAGAGTGCAGGATTATGTGACACTGGTGCGAAGTCATAAATGCTTTGATGTCTGTGTGAAAGAGGATACTGCTTATAGATGAAAGGAAATTTACAGACTTGATTGGGGAAGTCACATAG
Organism: Neoceratodus forsteri; assembly: GCA_016271365.2. Taxonomy (NCBI): domain Eukaryota; kingdom Metazoa; phylum Chordata; order Ceratodontiformes; family Ceratodontidae; genus Neoceratodus; species Neoceratodus forsteri. The sequence continues at coordinate 31,916,437 of JADMNL010000022.1, read as the reverse complement.
GGAAAGGAGTTTCTGCTGATGTAACCTTAATTATCTTACCTTCTAATATGATAAAATATCTGGGGTGTATGATTTTTCATAACCAGAGGAGGAGCTAGGTGAAATCACGCAAAGAGGTGGGCAAAGCCAGCTTTTAAACAAGTATTCTGTTTTCCTTCAGAGACTTTTATCTACACTCTGACAAAGAAACATCTTTGAGCACTTTAAGCAAGTATACAGGTAGAGAGAGACAAAATCTAAGTACTGTAGTAGGAATTGAACTGTTAAAACCTTGTTCTTTTAAAGATTTGTATGTTTGTGATATATGGTTCTGTATTTTATGTTTTACATGTTTTTTTATCTATTTTAGTAAAACTGTATTTTTAGAGCCTACTTGGTCTGTCTTTGAATTTCTTACTTTAGCAAGTGAAAGATATATGGTTAAAGCAGACACTGTGCATAAGCTTGAATGGTGATACCAAACTGGAAAAAGGTAAGATTAATCTGAGGTCTTTATTAGAGTTTTTAAGTGTTCATTTCTGTACACCTGGTTAGGTGCCTGTAGGCAAAGATATCTGGCCCCCCCGAAGACAGAATTATCTGAGCCTATGCGTTGGGTACGCTAGCAAGAGGTTCACAGTTTAAATCCCTCCAGAACTGAGATCAAAGGTTGATTCAAACCCACAAAACAGACAGGAGGGTTACCCTGTTTCTGTTAACTGTTCACAAGACTACATTCAGTGGTTGGCACTTTGGGAGTAGAGGGCTGACCTGCTGAGTGGGTTGGTGACACTTACCAGCAGTGTGTAAATCAAAAACACCCACTGGGCTAACCAAAAAGCCTATATACTGGAGCTAGAACAATATCAGAATCTGTACCTGTACAGTATTTAAAAACAGCTTCTGCTTGGAAAAATGATTTGCAGATTCAGCGCAGTTCTCTTTTCAGTTGGCAGTCAGCAGCTCTCTGTGTGAAACCACGCCAAGTATCAGAACATGGGTAAAGAATTTATTTTTATTTGTTTCAGGGAAGCATTTTATGGGCCAAAAGCTGTGTGGGTGGGCACAATATGTGTGGACGTTTGACATTCACCCTTTAAGACACAAGATGTGGAAACGTGACATTCTTAAAGCAACTCCACTTTCAAAAGTAGAGTAATTATTTGAGCCCCTTGAATGTTGTCCTGTGTTTATTTAAAGGAGAATGCAAGTGTGCTGGGTCCCTCAAAGCATGAAAGTCAATGAAAAATCCTTTCAAATGAGGTATTGGGCTTAACTGCAAAAGTCTGGCTTAAATCATCATCTGAGGATTCATAGCATTAATTGCATGGCCATATCTAGAGCTCATTCATATCCTTAGGCCCTGTCCACACTACAAAGTGTGATAAAAAAAATCTTAATAAATGTTGGTCACCCATATTCAAGCACAGTTGTCTCAGTGTCCATATTGCACTCCAACCCCGTGCTTAACCAAATGAGTTCCCAGGCATGATTGGTGCACCAGCAAAAAACATTTAGGGTATCGCAATGCATGCTGGGATATTCACAGTCAGGTGCGGCTGCGAATTTTGGAAACGTAAACCATTCAACTCAGTATCCAATTGAGCTCTAATATATACAGTAGGTAAATGATTTTTTTTTTTTTAGTAACAGGCAGAAAAGAGAAATATTGGGTGGTGGTGGTGGTTACCTTAATCTGTGTTACAGCATGGATCGTATCCGCACTGCTGTTAATATGGGTTAAGGCAAAGGTGTTAGCTTAAAACCATGCTCTGAGTAGGACTGGAGCATGGTTTTAGAACATGGATTGTAGCACAATGTTTGCCATTCTACAGTCTAGACCACAAACATCTCAATATGTACACCCTGGAGGAGGGGAAAAAGGTGACATGATTGAGACCTACAAATACCTCACAGGGTGAACAGGGTGCAAGTGGGGAGTCTGTTTCAAATAAGAATGAGCACCAGGACCAGGGGGCATGCGATGGAGTTGGGGGGAAGGGATGTTCAAGGGATATGGGAGGAAATATTTTTTCACTGAAGGTATGGTAGATGCCTGGAACAGACTTCCAGTGGAAGTGGTGGAAACTAGAACAGTGGGGGGCTTCAAGCATGCATGGGATAAATATAGGGGAACATTAGAAAAGGAGCAGGGGAATGGAAGGGTTGCTGGAGACCAGATAGAGTCTGCAGAGGTAGAATAGGCAGGGAACATCTGGGCAGACTTGGTGAGACAAGAAATTCTTTTTCTGCCGACAAATTCTGTGTAACACAGCTGAAGTGGTTTAAAAGCCCTAGTGTGCAGAGGGCCTTAGATTGCTATCAGATAGGAGTCGCCAAGGCAACTCAGACTTGGATGTCCTCCCCTCCATGGGGAAAATAATGATTTTATGTAAAGGAGTCCACCTCTGTGGTACATATACAATTCATGTCAAGTGATGAGGGAGGCTCAGACTCCTAAATTCTCAAGAAAAAAAAGACATTTCATTTTATTTTGTAATTCGATTGCCACCATGAGCTTGCCAATGTTTCGTGGCCCTGGGGCTACTTCCTCAGGGCCCTCAGTGGTCTTCAAAATGTCCTTATTAATGGTCTCACAATTAGGCACAAAACATGAATTCCTTGGAGTATACCACTATCACTGTCTCAAAGGTGGACAAACGCTGGGTCCCTTGCTCGGCAGGAACTTGAAGGGCACCATAGTGCAAGTGGGAATAGTGCTCTAGGCAGGAAAGTCTGAACTGAATATACTCCAAGGAATTAGTGTGTTGTGCCTAATTGTGAGAACACTACTACAAACATTTTGAAGACCACCATGGGGCCTGAGGAAGTGGCCCCAGGGCCAGGAACCATATCAGATAGGAGATCCTTTCCCTAACTTATGACCAGTGAAGACTGAAAATTGTGATGCCTTGTGTAAATGCATGGGACTGTGCACCCATTGGGAAGCTGATACATGAAGCAGGGGGTTGTTTTTGAAAATAGTGATTTCCTCTGCATGAGTGGGAATGGGGGCATCTTGTGAGTTTATTATATACTGGAAAGCAGTTTAAGTCCAGCAGCTCACAGTTGGCATATCCGCAATCCGCCACATCTGAAAGATACTTTCAAAAGCCTTTTTTCAACAGTTTCAACAGTCTCCATTCACACTAAAACTGCTGGATGATAACCAAATGGCACAAAAAATATTTGTTACATGCACAATTTAGGTTTGGACTTTATAAAATGCCACGCATAATCATAATGACCATATAACTCAATTGTTCTTATCATCCTACTGGTTCATTCCACTGGGTTGTCAAATAGAGGAGGCATACTGATGAGTCCTGGTAGGACGAAACACGTGTCTATGTCTTCTGCTGGCACCCTTTACAAACTGCGTGAGAGGCCTTTCGGCACCATGCTTTTCTGCTTAAAGTTGAACCAGCATAATATTCTGTGGTGATTTGCATATGTATCCCATGATGCTTTGCATTGTGGGGGCATGTGTGATTTTGTAATCCTACTAGATAATACATTCCCTTGATTTACTCTTCCTGGCGAACTATAAGAAGGAACTCACCATCATCATGCTGCTGGCAAGTAAAAGGCGATAAGAGCACTGTCAAGTGGATACATTTGAGCGCAATTAAGCGTTCAGATCGTCACGGGAAGGAAACAGCAAACACGTTATTTCTGTTACTCCACATAAAAACTACTGAAATGTAAATGTGAAATTTGGAAGGGGAGCTGAAGAGAAACATCACAAATTGGGGGTCACTGTCATTGTCAAGACTGTTACTCTCACCTCACAGAGACCTGCCTGCTACTCTGCAGAAGCACTCATCCCTCTTCTATTTTATATAGGTAGACAGACAGACAGAGATAGATAGATAGATAGATAGATAGATAGATAGATAGATAGATAGACAGACAGACAGACAGACAGACAGACAGGCAGAAAGACAGATTTTTATTTGTCTGGCACTCAGTCCTGGAGGCTCTGGGTACCGTACAATCAAAATTTACAAAGCAACAACAATATACAAATATATGAACAGGTAATACAGTAAAATAAAATTAATTTAAAGTTCAGTATAAATTTAAAAAACATCTGCAGGAAAGGCCATGCTAAACAGGTGAGTCTTCAGGGCCCTCCTAAATGCCTCCACCGTAGGGGCCTCCCTCAGAGATCTTGGCAGCGAGTTCCACAGGACCGGGCTGGACACCCCGAATGAGCAATCACCTAAGGTTTTCAGCCTGCCTCCTCAGAATTGCCAGGAGGCCTGCAGTGGAAGAACAAAGACAGCGGGCCGGGATGGCAGGAGTGAGGAGGTCTGACAGGTAGCCAGTTCCTGATCCATATAGGGCCTTGTAGGTGAGCAAGCCCACCTTGAAGAGAAACATCCACCTTCCTGGCAGCCAGTGCAGACCTTGCAGGACCAAGATCACATGACAGGACCTTGACAACCCCGACAGCAGCCTGGCCGCTGCATACTGCACCAGCTGCAGCTGGTGGAGGTTCCCTCCAGTGACCTCGAGATAAAGAGCATTGCAGTAATTGAGTCTGGATGTTACAAAGGCATGCACCAGTGATGGCAGGTCTTCGGGCAGAATTAGGGGTTTAATCTGAGCGATGTTCCTCGGATGGTAAAATCCACTTTTGATGACAGCTGACACCTGAGCTTCGAATGTCAGCTTTTCGTCGAGGACAGCATCCAGATTTCTCACCCTAGAGGGTGCCATCGACAGGGTCAACCCCAGGACCAGACCTGTCATCGCCCTGGAAGTATCCCCATCATGACTGTGACCCGGCTCAATCACCAGCACCTCCATCTTATCTGAGTTAAGTCTCAGCCAGTTAGAGTTAATCTAGTCCTGGATCTCAGCAAGACATTTATTCAGGACTTCAACTGCATAATTTGTCCCTGGTACAAAAGACATATACAGTACAGCTGAGTATCTTCTGTGTAGCAGTGAAAACCCAGACTGTACTGTCTAATGAGCCTCCCCAAGGGCAGCATGTACACCGTAAATTGCATCAGTGACAAGATTGAGCCTTGAGGAACTCCAAAGGTCAGGGGCATCGGGGAGGAGGAGAAGTTTTCCATCACTACCCTCTGCCTCCTGCCAGAGAAAGGATTCAAACCAGATGGTGACAGTGCTGGTGTGCCCATAGTACTCTCTAAGGTAATCCAACAACACAATGTAGTCCACGGTATCGAATGCTGATGACAGATCGAGAAGAATGAGAATTGACTGCTCTCTTTGATCTCTTGCCTTGATGAGGTCATTATGTACCTGGACTAATGCCATCTTTGTGCTGTGCCTCATCCTCAACCTAGACTGGAAAGGCTCGTAGATGTCAAAGGTGTCCAGGTGTTCCTCGAGCTGCAGAGTCAATATCCTTCTCAACAACCTTCCCTAAAAATGGGAGGTTGGAGATAGGTCTATAACTGGCCAGGACGTCAGTGTCGAGGGATTCTTTTTTCAGAAGTGGCTTCACCAATGCCTCCTTCAAGGCATCGGTGAAGGCCCCTTCCAAAAGCGAACACCTGACAATCCCAGTGAACACTGGACCAATGACCTCTATGCAGCCCACTAGGAGATGATTTGAGCCAGAGTCCAGTTCACAACAAGTGGGCCACAGCATTGAAATCATCATGGAGATCTCAGCCACCTCCACTGGCTGAAACTCCACCCAGATGATCAGAGCACCCCTGCTCCACCCACACCCCACTCTGTGGGACTGATCTAGACCCACTGGCAAGATCCCGGCCTGAATAGCAGATATCCTGTCAGTGAAGAACAGAGGAAGCTCTTCACAAAGTGCTACTGAAAAGGCTTTATTCAGCTGTAGACAGACTGGTTGAAGAAGCCTGTCCACAGTCCAAAAGAGCTAAGCTGGTCTGTTCTTCCCTGCAGCAATCTCCTTGGACAGGAACTCTGCCTTCTCATGGTTGATTGCCCTTTATTAATCAACATAGTGATTCTTCAAAGCCAGTCTATCCTCCACTGACTGAGTCCTATGCCAGCAATGCTCTAACCTCTGACCCATGGTCTTCATCATCTTGAGAGCCCCATCAAACCATGGGAGTCTCAAGCGAGAGGACCTAGATCATATACGGATTGGTGTGATAGTTTCAAGTGCCTCGGTGACAGCTGAATTATAGCCTGCCACTGCGTCACTCAAGCCAGTCGCACAAACAGCACTTACATCGGACAAATCAACTACTGCCATCAGTCCCTCTGGGGACAATCCCCTCAAAGGGCAATAGCTGATCATCTCAACAAGGGAGGGACCATCGAGGGTGGGGCCCAAACAAGAATTTCACCATACAGTGATCAAACCAAGTGACCAAGTTAATCCCGAGGTCAGTGACCTCGAGACCCAGTGAGAATACCAAGTCCAAACTATGGCCATGATGAGTGCAGAGGCAACTGCATGTGCAAGGCCCAACGATGTCATCAGCTGGAGGAGGTCAGAACCAAATTGCGAGGATTCATCATCAATCCAGGCATTGAAATCCCCCAGAATAAGCTATCTGGGGGGCTCCAACACCCTGTCAATGATGACGTCCACAATCTCCTGTAGAAATTCCCTGCCCGACCCCAGAGGGCAGTAGACTAAGAGAATTCTGCAAACCACACCTGGAACCCCATGCACTGCCACACATTCAAATGAGGTAGGACCCACTGGATGTATGGAGAAATTCAGGCTGGATCTAAAACAGATGGCCACACCCTCACCCCTGCAGTCCCTCCTCAGGCAGTATACCACAGAGTACCCGGCAGGGACCGATGCCTCCAAAATTGGATCTGCGTGGTCACCCAACCAGGTCTCCGTGATGCACACCAGGTCAACCAAAGACATCAAGTCCAACATAATCATGGTCTTGTTTCTTATCGACCTGCTGTTGCATAACACTGCCCGGAGGGGGATCAGTGAAGCCTGTAGGCCCTCTAGCTGCCTGCCCACACAGTCTGATGGGAACCCTAGGGAGAGAAACCAAACATGTTGGGCCTATCTCAAGGCTCCGATGTGTCCTAGTGCACCTCCTGCTCCTTGCCACCCCAATCCCTCTCACCTCTGTTGAGTCCCCGGAGCCCTGCCACAGACCTCCCCCGCCCCCCTGCAAATAGCCACCTCTCTACAACACCTTACAGCAGTAGCCGGGAGGGAGAGGTCACAAAAGGGGTGAAGGTCACACAGCAAGGCACCTGGTTAAAATATTCGGAAGGGCCCAGGACTCCTACACATAACTAAATGAAAATAATACAACTGTGTAACAATGCTTGAGCTTCCCCACAACTTATAATATCACACACTCTTATTAAATTACAAATGAAATGTAACTACATGCACACTTTCCACACACATCCAAACCCTGCCAATATAAAACAAATCCCCTCCCAGCACCTCCCACCCTTTAAAACTATAAAACAGATCAAGTTCTGAGTCTTTCAAGAGAGATAAGGAAGCAATGCTCCAGAAATTTAAGGTAATTACAGCTCCTTCCTAGGAGCAGTGCCCCAACAGATTACTGTAAAGTCACACTACTATGTTCAGCAGCATTGAAATCAAATGCAGTCGCTACTCCAGGCAAATCATCCACAGTGAGCTCCCACCAAACTGGAGAGAGTTACCGCCAAGGAGCTGTGCTCTCAACACAAGCTCCTAGTATGTTAAAGTTACTTTGATACCGCACGCTGAAATATTTTAACTCATTCACACCACAAGAGTTCTTTGAGAGTTTCGCCACCTGTGTCCCGTATACTGTTAACACTGCATCCTGGGCCTTTCTAAGCAAAATCAAGCTATAATCAGTATGCCACAAACAAATGCAAATACCTCTTGAAACGTAAGTGCTACACACAAAGTATGAGCAGCAAAGTTGTTCAGCACAAATGTACCTTTCCAATGATGCTATGCAATCAATTGTAATTGTAAGCCCCGGACCCCTGCCTTTTTGCAAAATGACAGGTGGCATGCTGTTGAAGATGACAGCAGTACCTGATGGGGACTGGGTTCAGGGAGGACTAGGTTACTCGGCACAGGGGGCCTTGGTTTGGCTACTCTGCACAGGGGTACCCAAGTAAATCCAAACACAGGAAGCAATAACTGTAATGTCCAGAACCAGGAATGGGATTCTACAGTGTGGCTTTTATTCACATCCAAACTGAACAAACAAAGCATTGACAGACCCCCACGGGGCTAAATTACTGGTAATGCAGATTAGAGACAACAGAACACTTCTTCACATTTCAGCCCTCAGGCTCTGAACCCACCAGGCACACAGTCCGGACTTGCACGCAGCTTTGGGTACACAGCCCGACTTGTACACTACTTGGGTTTTCCCCACTGGCCCGGCTCCCCCATAGGCCACTTGATCCGCGGTCCATTATGGGAATGAACCAGTTTTCCAATTGGTGGCTCCCCAAACCACCTTAGAGCCTTCGACTCCTAGAGGGAATTTTCCTTCCAATCCCACATCTGGGTACTTCCCTCATCACTGGCCAAGTGCATGAGGCAAAGTAGAAATCCACAGAGCAAATCCGTAGAGGTGGGCCTGGTTACTAAAGATGGGGGGTCTCCCACCTCCTGCTCCCACAATCCATACCCGGCAATTTCTCTGGAAACTAAACAACTCTCTTCTGAAAGCTTGCCAATGTCAATTACTGGGTAGACGTATGTCACATCTCCTCTACATGTCTTGACTTCCCCTATGTGCTGGACTTGAACATACTTTTACTTTTGGCTAAGGCTATTACTCTAGGCCTTCCACTACTTCAGTAGTCCAATCCTCACTATCACACAAGTCTCAGGGTGAAACATGGGCCCTTTAAAAAGAGCAAAAACTCACCCTCCAGTTGCAGGTGCCCCACAGGTGAATCACAAAATCTTCTTGTTTCCCACACTCTTGGACAAACTAAGGCAGCTTCTCCACTAGCAGTAGCCAGGGGGTTGCCCCTGAAATGTGCAGGCTAAACTTTACTGCCCCATACCCTCAGGGATAGGGCACTGAGACCCGATTCAGTGGTCTCCACCACTTTAAAATTGCTCACGGTGTCTCTCTTTAGGTGGAAACACACACCTTTTCCCTACTTGTAGCCCTATTTCAGGGCTGAGGCTCCAAGAGCCTAACACAGAGCTGTTGTGCTCCTCTCTCTACAAGCTCCAAACTCCAACTGACCTAAAGACTACTGTTCAAACCTCCCAACATTCTACTCCAACTCCCTGCTGCAGATTCCATTGTGGCTCATGCAGCTGCAACAGTTCTATGGTGATATCATCCCTCAGTCTCAGTTGAGACTGAGAACAGAGTGAGACAGTGTGAAATCCATTTAACTGGAGTTTCACAAGCTACCTTCCCTGCCTGCCACTAGGTCTTACTGGGATTTTAGTAACCCCATGTAACAAGGGGGTTACACTTGCCCTTGACCAGGAAAATGACTGTCCGCAGTCATTGTTACCCGGCTTTAGGCCATCCCACCCTATGTGCTACCTGTGGAGGGGGGTGATCAGGCCCCCTTCTACCATGTGTGAACACAGGCAGGCAACACTAAGGGCCTAGAGGCCTTTAGCTGACATATCAGCCTCTACACTACCCACTTACTATGGACACCTAGTGGCTCTGGTAGGACTGTCCAGAGCATAGCCCTAATAGATCAGCACTGCAGTCCCTAGGGCCCTTCAGGACCACAGCCTGTCTATCCCCATAGCCCTCTAGGGAAAATCTATCTGCCTCCAACTTAACACCCAAAAACAAAAACAACCCGAGGACCTCCCCGACCTTGGGCAACCTGCAACCACACACCAAGAAACTAATACCACAATATTACATCATTTTACTGCCTCCTCCCTACCCCCACGACCACACCTGTGGAAGGAAAGGGTTAATACAGTAACAACAACAATAACAACACCACAGTACTTTAAATTACTGCACACTAAAGTACTAGTGAGGAACTCCGATGAGCCCCTCCTCCTCTTCTTGTCTTCTCTTCTATCTTCTCCAGGACCACCTGCTAGAAAAAGAAAGACAACACACACTCCTAATCTGCATACACAGTTTACCTAATCCCCTACTATCAAAACACTGGAGAATCCCAAAAATATATATATTTTTTTTTTTTGGAAAAGGTAGAAAAAACAGTATATACACTAGAAAACAGTTGAAAACAACAACATTATTTACAATACATATTTGGGGGGATGGAGTGCCCTAAAAGTCCCAACTAGTGACCATAGTGCCGGAAGGCTACTCCATTAAAGAGTCTCTCCTGAGCCGGAACCCGGTGAAGCACAGTTCTAGCAGGTCAAAGTCCCGAAGGGGAGAGTCTTTGAGGACAGTTCACACATTCTGGAGTCTGCTAGTGTAGGGTGTGTACTGCAAAGTCATAAAGATAGAAAAGTTTGGACTTACCAGCCCCTTGTAGAACGAAAAATCTGAACCGACCTGCACCTCAGCCGAAGACTCTTCCTGGCAGCATTTCTTCTGATACAGCTGGGAGGACATCTCCCGGGAACCACAGAAGGGGACATCTGAGAACTGCTGGGGTGATGTCATCTCTGGAGATGGAACCTTAGAACAGGAACAAAAAGGAAAACAACTGGTCTGACGTCATCCAATTACCAGGCGATGAAGCAGAATACAGCTGGGCTGGTGTCCACTCTGGATCTGAAGTCATCTGGTAGGCCAGTCGATGGATTCTGGAAAGGCCAGTACACTGTAGAACTGATGAATGTAGGGCACCTGAGTCCTGGATGTCCATACTGGCAGATCAATAAAGGCACTTCACAAGCTGGTGTGGCAGTATTGACTACCACTGCTCAGCTTTCCATTTAGTAGGCACGGGCACATTTGCTGGGAGATCCTTGCATTGAGGCCAATAGTACCGGGGGTCAGGGGCTTAAATTATTACCCCTTCTGGGCACACATAATTCACACAGTGGGAGATTTCACATCCCTGTCCGTCCAGTATTCGCACTCTGTCCATGAACAGTGTCCTGCCTCTTTTCCACTGGGTATATTTCTCATGAAACAGTCTGTCCTTTACATGCTTGTTTGCCCCAGGATGCACACATTTCATTGCTTCAGCTCAGATCCAGGATTTCCTGCTGTTCTCCATCTCCTCCCAGACTTTCCGAGGAAAGGTAGGAAAGGTCATCCCATAGATCTCATTCACCTTCCTACGAACCAGTCTCTCCTCTTTACTAGCTTTGGTCAACCTGAGACCACTGGCATGACTTGGGGGTGGCCAGTCCTGGTTCTGCCAGCTACGCATCCTTAACGAAATTAGAAATGGATCCCTGACTTCTTCTTCTTGCATAGCCAGGGCAGTGGCATCACCACTCTCTTCCATGCATTGTTCCGAGGCAAGAGCTTGAGGCTGTGTACCCGTTCCTTTTTCACAAGACCACATAGGTTCCCCCCTCATCTTCCTCCTCACTAAGGATCTGAGACCAGGAGTGAGCAGTCGTCCTCACTCCTGAGACTATCCACTCATCACTAGGCGTGGAGGTCAACACCTCCCACTCAAAGGCCTCCAGCATCTCATCTTCTCCTATGAGACTTGGGCTAGGCCCCCCCATCCAGGGGTCTACTGATGCTTTATCTGAACTTTCCTTCTGGGATCCAGAAGTTGAAACTTCAGCTTCTGGTTTTGTCTTTAAATCTGCACCCTCTAGCTTTGTGCCACACTCCCTTGAGGGGCCTTCTTCAACAGGGTCCGCCTGGTGCTGTGTGCTGCCAGCTGCAGACTCCTGAACCTTTGTCTATGTGGGAGCCAAACAAATCTGGGGCACTTTTGTACAAGCCATATTTTTCTAGGCATCCAGCACAGTGAGGTATCATGAAGACGTCCCTTCCAGCATTCAAGCATATTTGACACACATGAACTGGATATCCAGGAATCGCCACATGAGGAGGCAGTTGCCCCCCACAGCACCACTTTTCAATGTCCCTTAGTCTAGTCACTGCTGCTGTTACTGCAACCTGGGCATGATCCAGGTAGCGAGCTGGTCCTGGGGCCATAACTGCAGAAAAAACAAACAAAAGCTCACTGTAACTGAAAGTCCCACTTTACTGAACACTCTCTTCACTTTTAAAATGGCTCCTCTGCTGCTGTGTTTACTTTACTACCCCACCCTGTAATGGCGGCGGCAGCACTCCTGTGCATCAACATTCAGAAATTGGGTCAAGCCACTGCTCATCTGATTTACACACACTACTGATAACTTTTGCTCAGACTGCACAAACTTGCACTGTTCTTTTTCTAAACACATTTACATGATTTTCCATGGACTTTTCACTTGCCGGAAACATTTCTTTAATTCACAGTCCCTTAAAGCTTCAGGTTTTTTAAACACAGGATTGCCTGTAAACTAGTGCTACACATTTGGCTACAACGCACAGTGTCTCTCTGGCTTTAAAACTTTAAATGGATGCTGAACTCATAACTTTGCACACAGTCAATGGCTTAGCAGACTTGCACTTGCTGGTAGAACTTGATACAGTCATTACTTGCAAAGCGACTACACTGCTGCACACATATTCAGCTGGCTTTTGGCAGAAAATCACTGTTTGTGCAACTTTTACTGTTGGTACTTGCTGTTATCAGTAGCTGTTAGCTGCAATGGAAAAATGGCTTGCAGCCAATCTTGGAGGCCTCAGAAGGAAAACGGGTGGGCAATCCTGACGATCGTCTCCTCGATCACCACACTCGCAATTCAGATGATTGATATGTCGGTTGAGCCTGATTTTGAACAAAACAGTCTATTTTTAGATGTTTTACAGTGCTTTTTATTCTCCGCGACACTCCTCCACAAGCCAGTACACGCACTCCACTCACACTTCCTCTCGAATGCTGAGGCATTCACTGTAGAGCTGGCTGAGGGGCTGGACTGATTGCAGCCTCACCAATCACACAACGCAATGCAAATGAGCCTCTTCTTCCTCACGAGTGCTCTTCTCCTCATGGCGATCATCGAGCAGGCAAATTTAAACTGCAGAGTGCATTTTTTGTTTCTCAACTGACTCCACAGTGGGAGCCCATTTCAGCCATTTAACATAGCCATTCACACTGCAAGTCTCTCAGTTCATTCAAAAAGCATTTCCAATGTCCAGGGCACAATTTTCCTGTTGCTACCCCTAGTCTTCCACACTTTTCTTTACCACAGTTCTTTTTAAAAGCATTTCCAACGTCCAGGGCAAATTTTCCTGTTGCTAATCCTAGTCTTCCACACTTTTCTTATCACACAGTTCTTTTTTAAAAGCATTTCCAATGTCCAGGGCATAATTTTCCTGTTGCTAATCCTAGTCTTCCATACTTTTCTTTACCACAGTTCTTTTTTTTAAAAGCAGGCAAAAATGCTGTAAACAATTGATGCAGGACAAGGGCACACTCTTTGGCTTTACTGCTCCTTGGTAAACAGTTGGCATTTTAAGCAGCAGCATAAGACCCACAGCACACAGCAACACTCTAGTTAACTTGCTTCAGCTTTTTGGGCTACCCACTGCCAGATAGCCAAAATGCTAGCCCCTTGCCCGAACACCTTCCTCCCCAGAATTAAATGTAAAGTGGTGCCTCCATTTTTGTAACCCCCGGACCCCTGCCTTTTTGCAAAATGACAGGTGGCATGCTGTTGAAGCTGACAGCAGTACCTGGTGGGGACTGGGTTCGAGGAGGACTAGGTTACTCGGCACCGGAGGCCTAGGTTTGGCTACTCTGCACAGGGGCACCCAAGTAAATCCGAACAAAGGAAGCAATAACTGTAATGTCCAGAACCAGGAATGGGATTCTACAGTGTGGCTTTTATTCACATCCAAACTGAACAAACAAAGCATAGACAGACCCCCACGGGGCTACATACCTGGTAATGCAGATTAGAGACAACAGAACACTTCTTCACATTTCAACCCTCAGGCTCTGAACCCACCAGGCACACAGCCTGGACTTGCATGAAGCTTTGGGTACACAGCCCAACTTGTACACTACTTGGGTTTTCCCCACTGGCCTGGCTTCCCTGCCGGTCACTTGATCCACGGTCCATTATGGGAATGAACCAGTTTTCCAATTGATGGCTCCCTAAACATCTTAGAGCCTTCGACTCCTAGAGGGAATTTTCCTTCCAATCCCACGTCTGGGTACTTCCCTCATCATTGGCCAAGTGTATGAAACAAAGTAGAAATCCACAGAGCAAATCGGTAGAGGTGGACCTGGTTACTAAAGATGGGTGAGTCTCCCACTTCCAGCTCCTACAATCCATACCCGGCAATTTCTCTGGAAACTAAACAACTCTTTTATGAAAGCTTGCCAATGTAGATTACTGGGTAGACGCATGTCACATCTCCTCTACATGTCTTGACTTCCCCTATGTGCTGGACTTGAACATACTTTTACTTTTGCTAAGCCTATTAATCTAGGCCTCCCACTTCTTCAGTAGTCCAATCCCCACTATCACACAAGTCCCAGGGTGAAACATGGGCCCTTTAGAAAGAACAGAAACTCACCCTCCGGTTGCAGGTGCCCCACAGGCAAATCACAAAATCTTCTTGTTTCCCACACTCTTGGACAAAATAAGGCAGCTTCTCTACTAGCAGTAGCCAGGTGGTTGCCCCTGGAATATGCAGGCTAAACTTTCCTGCCCCATACCCTCAGGGATAGGGCACTGAGACCCGATTCAGCAGTCTCCACCACTTTCAAATTGCTCACTGTGTCTCTCTTTAGGTGGAAACACACACCTTTTCCCTACTTGTAGCCCTATTTCAGGGCTGAGGCTCCAAGAGCCTAACACAGAGCTGCTGTGCTCCTCTCTCTACAAGCTCCAAACTCCAACTGACCTACAGACTACTGTTCAAGCCTCCCAACATTCTACTCCAATTCCCTGCTGCAGATTCCATTGTGGCTCATGCAGCTGCGATAGTTCTATGGTGATGTTATCCCTCAGTCTCAGCTGAGACTGAGAACAGAGTGAGACAGTGTGAAATCCATTTAACTGGAGTTTCACAAGCTGCCTTCCCTGCCTACCACTAGGTCTTACTGGGATTCTAGTAACCCCGGGTAACATGGGGGTTACATAATCAATTCAGTTTTTATTTTATATTAGCTGAAATACCGAACAACTGCTTTTTTCTCAGATTTATTCAAGGTGCTTAGGTGAGGCTTGAGAGACAAATGTCAGCCATGCGCACCATACCTTAAACACATGCGAATAACTCCTAAAGTATATGAGATAGACACAAAGTATCACTGGCAAAGTTGTTCAGCACAAAATTGCCTGTTTAACAGTGCTATGCAATAATTTTAAGCAATTTGGTTTGTTTAATACTGTATTTAGGTGTGTCCAGAAGAGGAGGTTTTCTGGAGGAGACAGTATTACAACCAGTCTCTCTTCCAGACCTGCTCTCACCAGTACTGAGTTCAAAACAGTCAATCAAATGAAGGCTTGTACTCACTGGGCCTAAAGTCACCAGGGCACCACTCAGCACTGCTCTCACTGGTGTTCAGCAAGTATCCAAGGGCAAAATAGATGTTAAAGTACCTCTACATGCACTGCTGCTTCTTCAAACATTTTCATGTTCCTTTGGGGAAAAGATAAGGCTTTACAATTTCTTACTTCTTCTTTTTTGAAGTTGAAGAACTACTGTAGTTCTTGGGGTGTGGCTTGTTTCTGGAAAAGAAGCTTAGTCTTTTACTTCATGTCTCTGCTTGCTTATCTATTGTTTATCCTCACCTCAGTAGCCCTCTCTATGCAGGTTATATGCTAGCAGGGTGTGTGAGTGTAGTGTAACTGAGTAATGGCCAGGGGAGCAGAGGAGCAGAGGGCAGCATGCCAAGCCATGCTGCCATTCGATACATGCCATGGAAGAGGGGCTTGGATCTATGCCAGCAGTCTGGAGCTCATTCTTGGATTGGTAGTTGCCTGCCAGGGGTGCAGTGCCTGATTGGGTTGACTCTGAAGCCCATGAGGACTATCTAGGCTAAATGGCTGCTGTGAGAAAAAGGGCAGCTATCTCTCCGCTGACACAAAGTACAAGTGGCAAAGTTGTTCAGTACAAAGTCACCTTTCCAGTGGTGCTATGCAATCAGTTGTAATCAATTCGGTTTTTATTTTGTATTAGCTGAAATACCAAACAATTGTGTTTTTTTCTTAGATTTATTCAAGGTGCTTAGGTGAGTCTTGAGAGACAAATGTCAGCCAAGCACACCATACCTTAAACAAATGCGAATAACTCCTAAAGTATATGTGACAGACACAAAGTATCAGTGGCAAAGATGTTCAGCACAAAATTACCTAACGGTACTATGCAATAATTTTAAGCAATTCGGTTTGTTTAATATTTAGGCATATCCAGGAAAGGAAATTTACTGAAGGAGACAGTAGTACAACCAGTTTATCTTCCAGAACTGTTCTCACCAGTGCTGAATTGAAAACTGTCATGCAAATGAAGGCTCGTACTCACCGGGCCCAAAGTCACCAGAGCACCACTCAGCACTGCTCTCACTGGTGCTCAGCAAGTATCCAAGAGCAAAATTGATGTTAAAGTACCTGTACATGCACTGCTGCTTCTACAAACATTTTCATGTTTCTTTGGGGAAAACATAAGACTTTACAACTTCTTACTTCTTTTTTGAAGTTGAAGAACTACTGTAGTTCTTGGGGTGTTGCTTGTTTCCAGAAAATAAGCTTAGTCTATAACTTTATGTCTCTGCTTGCTTATTTATTGTTTATCCTCACCTCAGTAACCCTCTCTATGCAGGTTATATGCTGCCAGGGTGTGTGGGTGCAGTGCAATCGAGTAATGGCCAGGGGAGCAGATTGCAGCATGCCAAGCCATGCTGCCATTAGATGCATGCCGTGGGAGATGGACTTGGATCTATACCAGCAGTATGGAGCTCACTCTTGGATTGGTTGCTGCCTGCCAGGGGTGCAGTGCCTGATTGGCTGGACTCTGAAGCCCATGAGGACTATCTAGGCTAAATGGCTGCTGTGAGAAAATTGGCAGCTATCTCTCCGCTGACACAAAGTACAAGTGGCAAAGTTGTTCAGTACAAAGTCACCTTTCCAGTGGTGCTATGCAATCAGTTGTAATCAATTCGGTTTTTATTTTATATTAGCTGAAATACCAAACAATTGTGTTTTTTTCTTAGATTTATTCAAGGTGCTTAGGTGAGTCTTGAGAGACAAATGTCAGCCAAGCACACCATACCTTAAACAAATGTGAATAACTCCTAAAGTATATGTGACAGACACAAAGTATCAGTGGCAAAGATGTTCAGCACAAAATTACCTAACGGTACTATGCAATAATTTTAAGCAATTCGGTTTGTTTAATATTTAGGCATATCCAGAAAAGGAAATTTACTGAAGGAGACAGTAGTACAACCAGTTTATCTTCCAGAACTGTTCTCATCAGTGCTGAATTGAAAATGGTCATGCAAATGAAGGCTCGTACTCACCGGGCCCAAAGTCACCAGAGCACCACTCAGCACTGCTCTCACTGGTGCTCAGCAAGTATCCAAGAGCAAAATTGATGTTAAAGTACCTGTACATGCACTGCTGCTTCTACAAACATTTTCATGGTTCTTTGGGGAAAAGATAAGACTTTACAACTTCTTACTTCTTTTTTGAAGTTGAAGAACTACTGTAGTTCTTGGGGTGTGACTTGTTTCCGGAAAATAAGCTTAGTCTTTTACTTTATGTCTCTGCTTGCTTATTTATTGTTTATCCTCACCTCAGTAACCCTCTCTATGCAGGTTATATGCTGCCAGGGTGTGTGGGTGCAGTGCAATCGAGTAATGGCCAGGGGAGCAGATTGCAGCATGCCAAGCCATGCTGCCATTAGATGCATACCGTGGGAGATGGGCTTGGATCTATACCAGCAGTATGGAGCTCACTCTTGGATTGGTTGCTGCCTGCCAGGGGTACAGTGCCTGATTGGCTGGACTCTGAGCCCCATGATGCCTGTCCAGGCTAAATGGTTGCTGTGAGGAAATGGGCAGCTATCTCTCTGCTGACTAGCTGCTTTGTGTGGAGCAAGTCAGATGGAGGTAGGCTTAAAAATTAAAATGTCACTTTCTTCATTGCAGTATTTGTCTTGGAGGAGTAGCACCATTATGATTGGCTTCTATCCTGACTTGGTGTTGAGGCAACAGTGCAAGTTTGCATTGGGGTCAAGCAAGTGTACTCCCGGGTGTACTGAGGGGAAAGCAGCAGTAGTTCCTCATGGACACTAAACCCCTAGAGAGGCGTTCAGCAGGTATAGAACAGCGAGCCAGCAGCCAAAGGGAGACCAACCACAGCATGACCAGAAAGTCCGATGGATCTCAGACAGAGGTGCCAGCATTCATAAACTGATTTGGTCCATGAGAATTGGGGTGACTGGGAGAAAGCAAGCTACAACAAGGCCAGACCACACCACCCTTTTCAGAATAGCAGTCTGACTGTGAAATCAGGCCCAGGCCATGAAGCTGGGGACACTCCATCTGCAGTACAAGTATGAGAACAGAAAAATGAGTCTCTGTTGTTTTAGGGTAGACTTAAGTTTGAGCTGGGCAAGGAAGGCCTGAGGCTTGGACTGAAGAGAGAGTTTTTTTGTGTTGTGTAGGGCAATACCTTGCGCTCAACCTGGCTGTTGTTGTCATTAAAATGAGGTACACTGACTTTCACATGGAAACATAGAAACATATAAATTGATGGCAGATAAGGACTGCAAGGCCCATCCAGTCTGCCCAATTTTTCTACCTTATGAATGTGCCACAGGCCTTTACTCAACAGTCTTTCTATTCACACACATCTGTATTGCTCCATTATGCCTATCCCATGCCCATTTGAAGTCCTGAACTTTATTCATGTCCACCACTTGCTGAGGTTGACCATTCCATGCATCCACTACCCTTTCTGTAAAAAATAACTTTCTCACATTACCCCTTAATTGGCCTCCCTCTAATCTCATGCTCTGTCCTCTTGTCCTGCTATTTTTCTTATATTGAAACATGTTAGACTCTTTCACCTTGTTAATGCTCTTAAGATGTTTGAATGTTTCGATCAGATTACCTCTCTCCCTCCTTTGCTCTAGGGTATACATATTGAGCTCCATTAATCTGGCCTCATATGTTTTCTGATGCAGTCCCTGCACCATTTTGGTTGTCCTTCTCTGGACTGCCTCCATTTTGTTAATGTCCTTGAGCAGGTGTGGCCTCCAGTACTGCACATAGTACTCAAGATGGGGCCTAACCAATGTCTTGTAAAGAGGGATTATTACCTCCCTCTTATGACTTGTGATACCCCTACTAATACACCCCCAACATCCCCCTAGCCTTACCTACTGCTTTAGTGGTCTGCTTGGATGATTTCAGGTCACCTGTGATGACAATGCCTAAGTCTCTTTCTTCCTTTGCGATTGCCAGCAACTCGCCTCCCAACCTATAGGTGGCATCAGGGTTTCTCTTCCCTATGTGTGTGATCCTGCACTTCTTTGTATTAGACCCCGGTTGCCACTCTTTTGACCATTTTTCCAGGTTAGCCAGATCTCTTCTCATTCTGCCCATCCCATCTGGATCATCTACTCTGTTGCAGATTTTGGTGTCATCTGAAAACAGACAAACCTTACTCTCTCCAGTCCATCTGCAATATCACTGATGAAGATATTGAAGAGGACTGGCCCCAGGACTGATCCCTGAGGTACCCCACTTGTGACTTTCATCTCTTCTGACTGTATACCATTTACCACCACTCTCTGTGTTCTGTCTGCCAACCAGTTTGCCACCCAGTTGACCAATGTCTGACCCACCCCAAGCCTACCCAGCTTATTAATCAATCTTCTATGTGGAACAGTATCTGAAGCTTTGCTGAAGTCAAGGTAGGCGACATCAACTGCACCCCCTTGGTCCACCACTCTGGTTACCAAGTCAAAGAAATCTGAGATTAGTTTGACAGGACCTTCCTGTTGTAAACCTATGCTGTCTTGGATCCTGTGCTCCTATGGATTCCAGGTGTTGCACTATCCTTTCCTTAAGGAGTGCCTCCATAATCTTTCCCACTACTGTGGTAAGACTGACTGATCTGTAGATCTCTGCCTCCTCCCTGCTACTACTCTTGTGGAGCGGGATCACATGAGCCCTTCTCCAGTCTTCTGGGATCTCCCCTGTGCTTAGAGACTCACTAAACAGGTCTGGTAATGGCTCTATTCGTTCCACCCTTAGCTCCTTTCCTCAACCGTGGGGATAAAAGCTCAGAATGCTATGCAAACCATTGCTTGTACTTAAAGTTTTTTGTGTTTTTTTATTTAGCCCACAAATCATCTGTGCTGGTGGGACAATACCTCTCAACCTGGCTGTTGTCACTGAAATGAGCGACACCGACTGAGCTGTAAGGGACACAGTAATTTTGAGGGTTAAATTGAGGGACATAATTAAGGACAGTGGGGGGGGGGTCCAATTAAATGTAAAACCACCTTTGGAGACTGTGGATTTTAGGTGGGCCATCCTTTGTCACTTTAACCTCTGCAAGCAGATGTAGTAGCCCACAAATGATCTGAGCTGCGGGGGGAGGGGGTCAATACCTCTCAAGTTGGGTGTTGTCATGGAAATAAGAGACACTGATTGAGAGGTGAGGGACAGGGCAATTATGATAGTTAAAAAGTGCATGAATCACAATTGGGAAGGAAAGGTGGTCTCATCTCACCAAAAACAGTATGGATACATGGAGCAGTCTACCAGTACAGGCACTAGTTGTAAAGACAATACAGACCTACTCTATAAGGTAAGCCTGGACACATTACTGTCCTAAGGGATTTACAGTGTTCCCCAGATAGGAGAATAGGTGACATAGCACTATAAGTACATGTCAGCACAATATACTTATTAATACATATTCATACTGATTTCTAAAGGTGGGGGAGGCTGATGGACTTAGAGTTCCTTCTAACCTTAAAGGAGAGCTACACTGAATCTACAAGTCATTTTTCCCAGTAGAAACTGTTTTTTTTTAATACTGGTTCAAATTCTGTTACCTCACTAGCTATCCAGGCCTTTTATTCATACAAGTGGGTGTTTTTGAATTACACGCTGCTGGTAAGAACCTTTTTAAAACTGTATGATGTGGTTTATGTCCCTGTGCTGCTCTTCCATTGTTGGCACAATGCATCCATGTTCTACTACAGAACTCAGTGGCTGAGCGGGAAGTAAACTACATCATAAAGTTCTAAAATGGTACTTACCACCAGACTGTAAAGCAGAAGCACCCAGTGAGATTACTGAAAGGCCTGTATAGATGGAACAATAACAGAATTTTATCCAGTATTAAAAAAAAATAGCTTCTATTGGGAAAATAAGTTACAGGTCCCAGTTCTCCTTTAAAATGCAAGGTTACTGTTGGACTACTGCATTAAGCAGATTTATATTAAAATACATCTGCAGCAGGAGGTTTCAGTAAAACAGAAATCCAGAGTCCTGTCTTGCCACACGGCGGCTATCAAGAGTTCCATTTTCTGATGGCAAGATATCAGAGTGATGTTTCTCCAGTAGGGAAAGCAAAATCTGCTTCTGGTTTTTGGGACTATGACCTCTAACGCTCTTGGACTTCATGGAGAAGTACCTCTGTTTCTGGCCTGGGTTCATTTCCATCTGGGAAGAAAGGCAGGGGGTGTGGTTATGTACATGCATCGTAAAGGCTTTCATCATAATACCCAGGAGACAGTGCTGTTTTCTTATTGACTGTAAGATGAGTAAATACACAGATTAGACTGCATATAAGAGCTGCACTCTGGAAGGAAAATTTAACAGAGATACATTTAAAAATCATAGTAAAGGGCAACACTCCCCCTTCAAATCACAAATGAAATCTTAAAATTTGTGCTGGCTAGTTGTAGAAGAGTGAAATAACACACTTCAGGGGTAAGGTAATGCTTCAATAGCATTATGACCTGGTTGGACAGTGAGGCATGAGGCACAGCCAAGGGCCTTCAACCACCTGGGAAGGGCTGTTATTACAGTACAGAGTGTGTTATTACACTTAAAAAATACATAAAAAGCCCAATAGTGCAAGCTAGGAAAGTGAAGCAGCGAAGTTAAGCTCTATGATTCTGTCTTGATGAGTTGTCTTACATGTTGGTCCACAGAGAAGGCTACCTATTACACATGAACAACCAGTCTGTAACCCCCCCCAATAAATCCCTTTATGATAACTGGGGTGCAATTTCTCCCGTAGGGAAACCCGGTTATAATTCTCCCTGTTATAACCTGGGTTATAACGGCAAACACATGCCGGGTTTCCCTTGACCTGTGCCTGTGGTCTTCTCTTCCTCAGCACCATTCCTCTGAGTCGTTCCTTGTCATCAGTGACTTCACCGCCTCTTTAGGTCAACGGTAAGGTTCTTTAAAAACAAACAAAAACAAGCATTTGTCAATGCCGAATGCTGATTGCGTTGGTCCGTTGAGCTCGCTCACTGCCTTTCTGTCACTCACTCATTCTGTTTCTACCAGTGCTGCAGGCTGCTGTTTTGTACTGGGCTCCTGCCTGCATTGGCATGTTTTTCTGCTCACAAAGAAATCTGCAGCTGTCCTGACAGAGTTCCGTTGAGGTGGCTCACTCCCCCTCTCTCACTCGCTCATTCTGTTTCTCCTGGCGCTGCAGGCTGCCTTTTTGTACTGGGCTCCTGCCTCTGTTGGTGGCTTTTTCTGCCCACAAAGAAATCTGCAGCAGTCCCAACACAGGTCCGTTGAGCTTGCTCACTCTCCCTCTCTCACTCGCTCATTCCATTTCTGCCAGCGCTGCAGGCTGTCCTTTTGTACTGGGCTCCAGCCTGCGTTGCTGCCTTTTTGTGCCCACAAAGCAATCTGCAGCAGTCACGATAGAGCTCCGTTGAGCTTGCTCACTCCCCCTCCCTCACTTGCTCATTGTGTTTCTCCCAGTGCTGCAGGCTGCCCTTTTGTACTGGGCTTCTGCCTGCATTGACACCTTTTTCTGCCCACAAAAAAATCCGCAGCTGTCCCAATAGAGCTCTGTTGAGGTCGCTCACTCCCCCTGTCTCACTTGCTCATTCTGTTTCTCCTGGCACTGCAGGCTGCCCTTTTGTACTGGGCTCCTGCCTCTGTTGGCACCTTTTTCTGCCTGCAAAGAAATCTGCAGCATTCCCGACAGAGCTCTGTTGACCTCACTCACTCCCCCTCTCTCAGTCACTCGTTCCGTTTCTGCTGACGCTGCAGGCTGCCCTTTTGTACTGGGCTTCTGCCTGTGTTGGCACCTTTTTCTGCCCACAAAGAAATCTGCAGCTGTCCCGACAAACCTCCGTTGAGGTCGCTCACTCCCCCTGTCTCACTCGCTCATTCTGCTTCTCCTGGTGCTGCAGGCTGCCCTTTTGTACTGGGCTCCTGCCTCTGTTGGTGCCTTTTTCTGCCCACAAAGAAATCTGCTGCAGTTCCAACAGAGCTCCGTTGAGCTTGCTCACTCCCCCCTCTCACTCACTCGTTATGTTTCTGCTGGCGCTACAGGCTGCCCTTTTGTACTGGGCTCCTGCCTGCGTTGCCACCTTCTTCTGCCCAGAAAGAAATCTGCAGCAGTCACGATAGAGCTCCGTTGAGCTCACTCACTCACTCACTTCCCCTCTCTCACTCATTCGTTCTGTTTGTCTCACCGCTGCAGGCTGCCCTTTTGTACTGGGCCCTGCATGCATTGTTGCCTTTTTCTGCCAACAAAGAAATCCGCAGCAGTCCCAACAGAACTTCGTTGAGCTCATTCACTCCCCCTCCCTCACTCACTCATTCTGTGTCTCCAGCTGTTGTAGGCTGCCCTTTTGCACTGGGCTCCTACTTGTGTTGGTGGCTTTTTCTGCCCACAAAGAAATCTGCAGCAGTTCTGACACAGCTCCATTGAGGTCGCTCACTCCCCCTCTCTCACTCGCTCATTCCGTTTCTGCCGGCGCTGCATCATGCCCTTTTGTACTGGGCTCCTGCCTGCATTGCCACCTTTTCCTGTCCACAAACAAATCTGCAGCAGTCACGATAGACCTCTGTTGAGCTTGCTCACTCCCCCTCCCTCACTCACTCACTCTGTTTCTCCCAGCACTGCAGGATGCCCTTTTGTACTGGGCTTTTGCCTGCGTTGGCACCTTTTTCTGCCCACAAGGAAATCTGCGGCTGTCCCGACAGAGCTCCGTTGAGGTCGCTTACTCCCCCATCTCACTCGCTCATTCTGTTTCTCCTGGCGCTGCAGGCTGCCCTTTGGTACTGGGCTCCAGCCTCATTTGGCACCTTTTTCTGCCCACAAAGAAATCTGCAGCAGTCCCGACAGAGCTCCGTTGACCTCACTCACTCCCCCTCTCTCACTCGCTCGTTCCGTTTCTGCCTGTGCTGCAGGCTGCCCTTTTGTACTGGGCTATTGCCTGCGTTGTCACCTTCTTCTGCCCAGAAAGAAATCTGCAGCAGCCACAACAGAGCTCTGTTGAGCTCACTCACTCACTCCCTCTCTCACACTCATTCGTTCTGTTTGTCTCACCGCTGCAGGCTGCCCCTTTGTACTGGGCCTCTGCGTGCATTGCTGCCTTTTTCTGCCAACAAAGAAATCTGCAGCAGTCCCAACAGAGCTCCGTTGAGCTCATTCGCTCCCCCTCCCTCACTCGCTCATTCTGTGTCTCCCGCTGCTGCAGGCTGCCCTTTTGTACTGGGCTCCTGCTTGCGTTGCCACCTTCTTCTGCCCAAAAAGAAATCTGCAGCAGTCATGATAGAGCTCCATTGAGCTCGCACACACACTCCCCTTTCTCACTAATTCATTCTGTTTCTCCCGCTGCTGCAGGCTGTCCTTTTGTACTGGGCCCCTGCGTGCATTGCTGCCTTTTTCTGCCCACAAAGAAATCCACAGCAGTCCCAACAGAGCTCTGTTGAGCTCACTCACTCCACCTCCTTCACTCGCTCGTTCTGTGTCTCCCGCTGCTGCAGGCTGTCCTTTTGTACTGGGCTCCTGCCTGCATTGGTGGCTTTTTCTGCCCACAAAGAAATCTGCAGCAGTCCCGACACAGCTCCGTTGAGGTCACTCACTCCCCCTCTCTCACTTGCTCGTTCCATTTCTGCTGGCGCTGCAGGCTGGCCTTTTGTACTGGGCTCCTGCCTGCATTGCCACCTTTTTCTGCCCACAAAGAAATCCGCAGCAGTCACAATAGACCTCCGTTGAGCTCGCTCACTCCCCCTCTTTCACTCGCTCGTTCTGTGTCTCCCAGCACTGCAGGCTGCCCGTTTGTACTGGGCTCCTGCCTGCATTGGTGCCTTTTCCTGCCCACAAAGAAATCCACAGCAGTCCTGACAGAGCTCAGCTGAGCTCGGTCATCCTCCCCTCTCACTCGCTCAATCCTAATCTGTCCCAAACACTGATTTCCGACCGCGACTATGGTATTCTGCGCCGGAAGCACGAAAACACATTTTGGCCAGGATGTGAAAAATAACAGCTGTACTGTTCATAAGGAGGTGTGAAAAAATGCCATTGTTGAAAATCTGGTGTGAAAATATTATTAATTTGTGAACTCACAAGGGTGCGTGGAAATTGAACAACGCACACTCGTAACACAGTCATTTCATGCAGTTTCATCACACAATTTTCAACATAGGCATTTTAGGACCTCTGCTCATGAACAGTGTCAGTGTGATTTTCTTAATGTGTCCCGAACACTGATTTCCCACAGCAACAGCACTATTGTGCGCTGGAAGAGCAAAAACACATTTTGGCCTGGATGTGAAAAATGACAGCAGCACTGATCATAAGGAGGTGCGGGAAAATGGCAATGTTGAAAATCTGGAGTGAAAATATTGCAAAGTTGCAAAGGTACGAGTGTGTGTGAAAACTGCACAATGCACGTTTGTAACAGACTCATTTTATGGATGTTTGTCACCAACTTTTCAACATAGGCACTTTAGGACCTCTGCTCATGAACAGTGTCACTGTCATTTCCATAATGTATCCCAAACACGGATTTCCCACAGCGACTGCGCTATTCTGCCCGGAACTGCGAAAACAATTTTGGCCAGGATGTGAAAAATGACAGCTGTGCTGTTCATAAGGAAGTGCAGAAGAATGGCAATGTTGAAAATCTGGAGTGAAAATACTATTATTTTGTGAAGTTACGTGCGTGCATGCAAACTGCGCAACACACGCTCTTAACACAGTCATTTTAAGGAGTATCATCACTAAATGTTCAACATAGGCATTTTAGGACCCCTGCTCTTGAACAGTGTCACTGTCATTTTCTTAATCTGTCCCAAACACTGATTTCCCACAGCGATCGCGTTATTCTGCGCCGGAAGTGCAAAAACACATTTCGGCCAGGATGTGAAAAATGACAGCTGTACTGTTCACAAGAAGGTGTGAAAAACTGCCAATGTTGAAAATCTGGTGTGAAAATATAGCAAATTCGTGAAGTTACGAGTGTGAATAGCAACTGCGCAACGCACGCTTGGAAGATAGTCATTTTTTGGAATTTTTCCACCAAATTTGCAACATAGGCTTTTTGAGAGCCACCTCATGAACACTGGCACTGTTGTTTTGTTACTCAACCCTGAAAGGTGATTCCACGCAGTGAGTGAGAAATCACCTTTCTGGACCGAATAACGCCATGACAGTGCAAGAATTCATGAGGAGGGGTCCCAAAAACCCCATGTTGAAAATTTGGGGCCAAAATTCCCAAAAATGCCTGAGATGTGCAGAAAAGTTGAAAAAACCCTATTTATTCCATTACCGGCATTTCCTCAGTTCGCGGTCGGCTTTGAAGAGTGCAGACGTGTTCCCGGTCCACCGAAGATCATTGCACTGGACTCCGGAGGTAAGTATGGGGTGAGGGGGGTGTGTAAGGAAGGCAGGGTGCACAGAGGGTGGGTGCAGGTGGGGGCAGGGAGATTAGAGGACCGTTTTCGTTTTACAGGTAAAAAAAACAAAACATCGCGAGGATGTTTTTTTGTTTCAGATTTGTACGCTGGGGTGGGCTCCCAGCGTGCCACCTAAATGTTTGGGGAGTCTGTAGCTGATGGGGATTGGGCATCCTTGCCGGCACACAGCGGGAGGATGTTATGCCAGCGAGGATTGGGCACCCCTGTTGTACATAAAGAAGCCGGAGGCGGGCGAGCGAGGGGATTGGGCACCCTCGGCATTTAACAATGGGGAGAGGGTGATTTATGCCGTGGGTAGTGGGATCCCCATTGGCACATACAGAGGTGGGTAAACCAACAGGGGATTAGGCACCCCTGAAGTTGGCAGTTTGCGGCCACTGTGCCCACCATGCTCATAATGTCGGTGAGCCCGTCCAGCAAAGGTCCGCTGCATCTGACGAGCTTTGCTCGGATTGCAGCAGACCTTTTCTTAGATGTGCTCACCGCATTATGTATGCATGGTGTGGCACCGGCATGCAGGGTGATTGGGGAATTAGGGGCGCACCTACTGGTGCGTGCCCTGCATTCGCCCAACAGCGACCGCGCCTCCAAAGCTGCACTACTGCAAGATGTTGGCTGCGCAAGAGCGCCAACATAAACTGGCAGCCATCTGCATGCTTAACATTCCATCACCCAAAAATACCAGTAAGTAGGCAGACAGAATGGGACTTATTATTACTCGGTCTCTGTTGCCTGATACCGGACCAGGTGGTTGGATGTGTCAGCCAATCAGGGTGCAGAATTTGACAGACCAATTTTCTAAATCCATTTATAAACTGGGTAGATGAAATCCTGGATGCTGATTATCTTTGGCAGTCTTTCACCCATACCCTAACATATATGGTGCCACATTTCCCTTTATATTCTGCATATTAGAATTTAAAGGGGACAGTGCCCACCTACCTGGCTCCACAAGTACTGGGTGCTGCTCAGGCCCCTCTGACACAAAGAATCAGAGTCTCACCAGCAAATTATTTCCAACACCCTGACCCCAGGAAGGAGGCGCTGGATAGCAGCTCTCATCATTCCTTCTTCCATTCCCCCATGTAATGGTAAATGTTACACAACAAAATCGCTCCGTGACAGTTATTTGACTGAGCCCTAAACACAGTCTTTTTAAGCAAGCAAACATTCGGCATTGACAAATGCTTTTTAAAATTGTAGCTTCCAGTGCACGTGTGTGGGATTGTGAACATTTGTAGATATTTGCACAAACTTGTACTAAGAAATGGCTGTTGGACGTAAAATGTGGCACTGAGAAGCAGATATGATTTAAAGATCAAGAAGAAAAAATGTGTCCTCCGGGCAGCGGAGTACATCTCTCTCTCTAGCTTCAAATAACTCCTTCAGATGCATATAAAACAGCACTCACATCCCAAAAGAGTGTCTTAGCTGCAATCACCAGACAAATGCACATTCTTTCTTTCACATTGCTTTATTAAAGTGCATTTTCATTGTGCAGATGGCCATCAAAATTAACACAGTTGTAAGGGCTGGCTATGGGTAAGCGCACCTGCGCTACTGACCTAACATTTTGAATTGGCCCCCTTGTTCTTCATCAGAGGTGATAGAATCACATTTGCCAAAGTCTTATATATGACTGTGTGATGTAGACATAATAATGTCATTGCTTTGTGGCTCAGTAGTACCACCATGTGGAAGTTCAATTTATGGGTGCTATTTATGAATGGGCGGAAACTATGCTGCAAAGGTGCATACCCCACCTGCGTAGCTGCGCACTCATGAACAGGTACACACAGGTCGGTATTCATGAACAGCCACCACCTGTCCATGGCCCCACCCCCTGGCATGCAGGACCACACAGGGTGGCCGGGGGCGGAGTTGCAGACCTAGGCAGGCATCCAATGGGATGCCCATCCTGGATTCCACAGTGGATTATTTGCATGCCATGGGTCCGTGTGCATTAATACCTACCACAGAAACCCGGACTCGTGCAGACAGTCCCCAGTGTTCACTCATCCCTGCTGGCCTAGCCGATATGGACAAGAGCCCACGCAGCACATGGATAACCCCGGCAGTAGGACCCCCATCCCATATGCGTCTCCCCACACACACACACTCAATGGTGCCCCATGCCGATGTCAGTGTTGGTGACCCCTACACACACATCATGGCCCCATCCCTCAGGTGGATGCCCCCCCATACATGTGCCCCATCATGGATGGCACATCACCATACATGGCATCTGAACATCCCCCCCGGCCCCCGGACCCAGCATTCTCCACCTTCATTGGTGTTCAGTGGTCCACCCCGGGCACTGACAGAACCCTCCCCTGCTGTGCCTGTGAGTCCTGGTGCTGCAGCTTTGGACAACCAGTGGCACAGCCCTCCTCACCTCCTTGGCCACTGACCATCAAAGCGTTGCTGGGAGCAGGCCCCTATGGGAAACACTCCCAGCAGCACTAGGATGGCCGGCAGCAGAGGAGGTGTGAGGAGGGCTGTGCCGCTGGCCGTCCAAAGGCGCGGCACTAGGACTAGCAGGTATGAGGGGTGTTGGTGCCCCGTGGGGTGGAGTGGGACCACTGAACACCAATGAGGGTAGGGAGTGCTGGGATCGGGGGTCGGTCTGGTGAACTTGGATGTCCGTGTAGTGCCCACCAGTAGAGGCATGTCTTACCACACATGTCCGTGCCTGTCGGACAAAGACAGCGGGTGACCATACTACCCAAGCCCCCCATGCAAGTGGACATTGTCGAGCATGTCAGGGGCTCCACTACAAGGGGCAAGATGTACTGGGCATGGGGTGTGTGTGCCCTTGTATGGGCACGGAGCAGTGGAGTGTGTGAGGGGTGTCTGCATTCATGCGGCTGTTCCCCCTTGTGTTTGTTTTGTGGGGGCTGCAGTACAGGGATGGACATGGCTTTGTGCTGGGGTGGGTAGGCAGACACAGGGAATGGGTGCTGGCATCCTGCTGGTGTGCGACTGGGACAGTCCACTGGGATGGGAGGGAATGTGTGTACACCCGAGTGTACAGCAGTTAAGGCAGGGTCCCCCCACCATAACCTGCACATCCCTACAGCCCCTGTGGCTGGCACTACGCACCTTCATGAATAGCACATAGTGCTGCCATGCCCCCCCATCTGCCCCTGGTGCATTGCTGCCCACACAGCCGGGGGATCAGGTGTGTAACTATCTTGTGCCCCATTAGTGAATGCTGCGTGGACCCAGTTCAGCGGCATTCATACATAATGATGCCTAGGTGCCCGGTTTCCACGGCACCTAGGGATCGTGCATAGGGCCCAATGCACTAATGAGAAAAATGTAAAAACAGGAGATACAGTACCAAGGTAGTGCCATATTAAACCATCATCACAGACTCATAACAGCATCATCATAATCAGTAGGCACTACAGTAAATGCATATGTTTACAAGCAATTGTGTGACATGTCAGGCATCACAAAGGTTGTTTATGGAGATTCTTTATACAGTAATTGAAAAAGTTAATCCTTCTGAAGATGTTAGTCCCAAAGTATGTATATGGAATTACACTAACATCAGCTGATGTATATCCTAGACAGGGACGCTGCTAGAAAGTGGATCTACCTAAAATGGGGGGAGGTATCCAGACCAGAACCTCATGGCAAGTGGCCATGTGTCCCTGAACCAGCTCTGCATTAATTATGTTAATCCTTATTTGTTTGGACAGACACGCCAGAGCTGAAACACCAGGCAATGCAAATTACTAGAATCAGAATCAAACCCCTTTAACATAAAAGATGAGACAAGGAGAACAAGAAACAAAACCATAGTAAAGAAAAACCGGGAAGGATAAGGTTGATTAAATAGTTGTGTATGGGGAGAATAGGGAGGTATATTAGGAAAAGAGAGGGGAGTGGGGGGATTGGGGAAGGGAGGGGAAGGGAACAAAGGATCAGGAAAGCAGAGAAGACACCAACAGCATAAACCAAAGCAAAAACTGTAATAAATGGGGGTGATGGGGAGAGTGAGACAGACATGCGATAAGTGGATCAGCATGTACTTTTCATGTCATGGTCTTACAATAGGGATACACACTTATAAGGGATCCTGTTGATTGGTGGATTAATACTAATGCAGCTGACTGCAAAGAGCATCGTTCCAAAAGTACCCCAAATGTGTAACATTGGGGTGGTGTGTGTAACAAGAATTTTATATACACCTGAGATGTGGAATGCTAAATGAACCACACGAGTAAAGCCTGAAGGGTTTGTTAAAGCATCCCAGACTGAGGGTGTATATAAAATTCAAGTTTTACATGCTACCCCATGTTTTGTTTTATATAATTGCTGGAATCTTTTTTTTTTTTTTGCCCCATAAGTCCCCTCCTCCTCCAAGATTTTTTATGTTATTCCCTCAGTCTAACCAACAGAAGTGGTGGAAGTTTGACAAATCCTCTTCTTTAGGAGTCAGTTATGCAATGGGCCTGCCTTCTCTTATTTATTTGAATTATAGTTCACCCTGTTGGGCACTCGCAGCACGGTTGCTGTGCAGCATCAAGTTTCTGGCTCCAGATGCACTTGCTATGCTGCCTGCAAAACTGGCCCCATAGGGCATTTAAACATAGCCACAGGAGTGGCAGACCATGTCGGTGGAAGGAGGCACTCTATCCAGAGCCTCCACCACCACCAGACGCTCAGACGGTGCACCTTCTCCCAATCACACTGAGCAAGCTGCAGCTGGAGCTCCACATGGCCATGCGCTGTTTGAGGGGAAGCCAACACGTGAATACTGTTATAACCAGGTGGTTATAATGACAAGTTATAGCCAGCTTCCCCTATGGGAAAAACCAGAGCCCAGTTATTCTAAACCATTTTCTTTTGATCTGTAATTTGATTACACAAAAGACAGGTGTAATGAAAAACTGTTTTGAAAAGCCAAATAGAAATATAACCCCTAGATGGCGCTATCCCAGGGGCCACTACCCCTGCCTGATTTGCCACTAACACGTTGAGGGGCCTGGATCCAATGGCGGGTGCCTCCACCCAGAGGTCAGGGTTTTCAATAGTTAAACTTACTTGGTCACTGCCCTCTGGGACACTGCAACCCCCCTTTCTTCCCACTAGTGGCCCACACAATATATCAGAATTACCTTCACAGTATACACTTACCCCCAGGACTAGTTCCGGCACTGGGACCTCCTGTGAAATAAGATACAGTGCAACAATCACAGTACAGTACTTTAACATAGACAAATACCTCAGGCAGTATAACTTTGCTGAAACAAGCAGCTCTGATTTATTTAGGGGGATATAACAAGGACAGGGGGAAATCAGGTTAATTAGCTTATCACTTTACTATCTACCTATGGCTCTGTGCACAGGCCTATCCCTACCAGTTACTGTCCCTGGGTACCCAAGCCCTAGTGGCTAGTCCAAACCGTGGCAGCTGGTAGGGGCCCTTTCACACAGTGAAAAGAAAAATTAGTTTAAAACAGTCAGCAGTACAGTGATTCCATTTTGGATGTAATGTGGCATCAACAGGGAGCTACCTGAATTAGTACTCATGACCTCCAAACAAGATAGGGTCCTTCAACGTCAGCAGGGCTACTCTTGAGCTCCACGAGACTCTTCACACATTTATATGGTAAAAAGAAAGTACTATACCAGGCAGGCTGCTTCTCTATCCCGATCGCAATTACTACACAATACCCGGGAGAACACACAGCAGATTCAGTTCCTGACAGACCGAGTGCAATTCAACAATTTCTCCAGTCTTCTACAGGGTGAGCCTGGTTTCTACTCTTCAGAGATCCTTTGATTCTTTTCACAGGACGGATTCAGTCCTAACAAGCAGTTACACAAGCTGCAGACCGGAACTCTGGGCCTTACACACGTTTTTTGACTGAAACTGTGCACTGAAGGAGCACAGGGTTTCTTTTCCCTTCACTCCCAGAGCTAAACTGAAACTCCAACAGACAAAACCGGGCACTTCCTTTGAGTTCCTCCCAGTTCTTGACTGGATTGGCTGTCACTCACAATAGACTGCTGCTGTTGGTCCAAAAGGCGTCAAGTCTAAACTACATCTCCCAGAGTCACTGCCCATACAATCCTCTTGTGGTGGCTCTGATTATGAGTCCAAGTTCTGATTCGTCCAAGGCACCATTTTAGAGCTAGCTTACCCACACTGATTGGTCCAGTTCAGCAGTTCAAAACCAGAATGGGGAACTAGGCAGACACTGTTCTGACTGCAAAAGAAAGCAGGTTAGACAAACTGTAATTTCATTATTACTGTAAATGATTTCTGGCAAACAGTTACATCTTTCAGATAGGTTCCCTTTGCACTCCTAATGACTGCAAAAATGGAGTGAATTGGCAGCAGCTCGAGTGGTACTCAAACAGAGAAGCACACAGTCCCCCCATATAAACTAATTATGTCTGTAAGCAGACAGCTCTTAAAGAGACAGTACCAGAGGCTCTAAAAACACTCACTGATAAATGGCTTAAATGCCAAACACCATTCAGGCTTGGAGCATTCAAGCAAGCTCCTGGAAGTCTTTTGGGAACCCCCATTTGCAGGGGGGTTACAGAAAGAAAAATGAGAAAGCTCTGCAATGCTTATATTTTCATTTGTGCCCTACATGGGCAGACTTTGGCAAATGTGACTCTATTACCTCTGATGAAAGACTGGGGGGCCAGTTCAAAGCACTAGGTCAGTAGCACGGCTACGCTTCTCCATAGCCTGCCCTAGCATTTATGTTATTTCTAATGGCTATCTGCACAATGAAACTTTAATAAAGCAATTCCAAAGAAAGAAATCTGCATTTGACTGGTGATTACAGCTGAGGCACTCTTTTGGGAGGTGAGTGCTGTTCTTGTGTGTTTGGAGGATGATTTAAAATATGCAGGTCTCTGTACATAGCTCTGTTGACATATACAATATAATACAGTTGTCGTGTTGATGAGAATGACATTTGGCTCATTTTCATATTCATTAGGTTATGCTTGGGGTTCAGTGGGGAGGGATTCGACACTCCCCACATCCCCTCTGAGTGCTATAAATGGCATGCATGCCCTAAGCGTCTACAGGATGCACATTTCTTTGCCCCGCCTATCCCTCCTCTTTCTCCTTCTGTGGCTCATCTTTCTCTCCATCTGGGTATCTTCCCTAAAGTATCTTTAGCCAAGGTGCCTCACTCCTGTGGCACCTCTAGTGGCAGAATCCTCCTGAAGTGGGTTTTGTGCCATCAGTACTTCAAAAAGGCTAGTAGTTCCTCCAGTACAATGCCTGTATGTTATTTCTTCTGTTTATTGTTGTATTGGTTTAACAAAATCTAATAAAAATTGTTCAAGTAAGAAAAATACATAGTCCTGGGGCTTACAGAGGGGATCTGGGTTGCTGCAAGTGGGCTTTCGGTGGGTAAAGAGCCCTAAAACATAAGTGCCCCCATTGAAATTCGTACACATGACCTGGGGTCCCTTAGTAATCTGTTTGAGGAGTCTAAAGGTACAACAGTTGGTTCAAGATGAAATTACAGTACTGGTGAGCATACCTCTTAACCTTTCATCACCCAAATATGTGACAAAATGTGTGACAAATGAGAAAAAGGGTGTGATATATCATCAAATCATGACATTGCAAGCTCTGAATATTGTAGCTATCAGTGCACTAATGTGTATATATTGTTTGATGTTAACTGAGCATGATCAATTATTATAATATATTATATATTGTGCAGTGTCAGTGGCTCAGTAGGTAGCACACTCGCCTCTGAGGCTGGGAGATCAGAGAGCTGTGGGTTCAGTTCCCACATCTGGCACTTGGATTAATATCCCAGTACTGACACTGTAGTGCAGCATGAGAGGGGTGCTGCACTTCTGAGGCGCCGTCTTTCGGATGAGACGTTAAACTGAGGTCCCATCTGCCTGGATTGGTGGTAGTTCAGGTGGATGTTAAAGATCCCATGGCACTTATCGAAAAGAGTAGGGGAATTTCCCTGGTGTCCTGGCCAAATTTCCCTCATTCACTAAAAATACCACCAACAGCTTAATCTGGTTCAAGGTCAGTTGGCATTCATCTGTATCCCCCTCCCCCCGGGTCATGCCTGAAAATAGGCAGGATTTGTTTAGTGCACTTACCCGGTCAACGAAAGCTAAATAAAAAAAGATATATATATAAGTTCCTACTTTAAAGTGTCAGTGGGCAATGTGGAATATTGCTTTCTTCATGAAAGACAGAGGGTTTCTATGAGGTAAAATGAGTGATATACCCCGTAATGTGTGACAGTTGAGAGGTATGCTGGTGAGTGATGTTATAAGTGGTGCTACACAAAGAGAGGTAATTCAGAGTACCAGAGCCATGGCCAGGTTTGTACTGGGCACTGTCAAGGGGGGAAGGCCTCAGCAGTGTCATGGCCCCAGCTACAAACTGGTTTTTGAAAGTGCTGCTTGTTCTGGTGGGTTAGAAAAGTGGTGGACAAGCAAGAAACTGAACAGAAAGGGGAGCAATAAAAGAAGAAAATGGTGTGTTACTCATGGTTCAGCACAACGTCATTAACCAAATAGATTGGAAGCAGCCTGATCAATTCTGGGTCATGAGCCAAAGCCATTCAAATCTGTAGAGACCTCATAAATTGCAGAATCTGCTGAACAAGCCTTCTGCTGGCAAGGGACTTTCTGCTTTCCCAAGGATTCCTGATTCTTAAGAGGAGGAAAAAGCCTGATTCACCTGTTTCTGTGCCTTTTACTTCTAAACACAGAAACTGAGAACAGAAGAGGATTGATGGCTCATTGAGTCCGCCCACAGCTGTTCCTGTCTTATCTCGACCTAATGCTGCGGTGGGTTATTCTCCCCACCCCCCACTTCCACTGCCTACCCCTTCCTGCTTCCCCAAGTGGGATTATGAGTCTCCTGGCCTTGTCCTACCCATGTTTGAACTGATTAATGGTTCTTGAACCCGCAGCCTCCACCAGTAATCTGTTCTGATCCCTTTCATGAAGGAAAAAATCCTCACATCCTTCCTGAATTTACCTCCCATTAATCTCCAGTTGTACCCTATTGCAACTGCACCTCTATTTCTCACAAACAGGTCCTCACAGTTTATCCAGTTTATACCCTTAGAAACGTATACATCTCCAGCATGTCCCCACACTCCCATTTGGCCTCCAGTGAGCACATGTTCTGGGCCTTCGGACATTCTTCATAAGATCTGCCTGGCCAGCTGACCTTTGGCAGCACTGGTGCCAGTTTATCTATGTCTTTTCTCAAGTGACAACTCCAAAACTGGACACAGTATTCTTTTTGGAATGGGAGTGACACAAAAATCTTACTCTGGGTCAGGTAGCAGTCACAGGTGTACCTGATAGCTTAGAGAGAGGGACTCTCATTTATCCTTTTATTCTTTCTCACTGAAACAGTGAAAGAATCCTCTTGGTGTGGTGCAGATCTCTCACTCTCGGTCATGTGGCACTCACGGCGTCACTTCTAGATCCTCTGAATTGTTTTGTTTGGGGGTGGTTGTCGCCTGACTGGACTTGTTTTTTTTGTTTGTCTGTTTGTTTTAGTTTTGTTGCCTATTTTCAGCCTCGTCCTGGGAAGGGGATACAGATGGATACTAATTGACATTGAACCAGATTAAGCTGTTATTGGGATTTCTTTTTACGTGAATGGGGGATATTTGACCAGGACACAGGGGAACTTCCCCATCTCTTTTAGAGAAGTACCATTGTGTCTTTAATGTCCACATGAATAATCACCGGTTACCCCCCCCAACAGCGACATTTTGCCAGCAAGGTCCCCCACAGCGACTATAGCGCCATGCCGCTGTGGGAAACCCACTGGAAATCGGTGCTGTCTGTCGGGGGTCCTGCGCCTCCCCAATCAGCTCTGACTTGGAGTTGATAATCTTTAATTGGGGGTACGGGGTCTGGGGGGCAAATCCCCCCAAAGAAAACAAGGACGGACAGTGTGAACCGGCAGCTGACTGCAGAATGCTGGTGTCGCTGATGGGGTGTTCGACAAAACTTTTGTCAAGCTCCTGTCATGGATCCAACAGCCACCAGAACAGGCAGATGACGGGACCTCGGTTTAATGTCTCATCCAAAAGACGGCACCTCAGGAGTGCAGCAACCCCCTCATGCTGTACTACACTGTCAGTATTGGGATATTAACCCAAGTACCTGGTGTGGGCATGGAACCCACAGCCTTCTGCTCCTCCTGCCCCAGAGGTAAGTATGCAACCTGCTGAGCCACTGACACTGATAGAGTCACACTTCTATCTCTGTCCTCCTTGTGGACACCAAGCAGTTCTATGAGGTGTTGTGACACAAGTCTGCAACTGTGGGTTAGGTACTCTGCTTTCATGATATTCATGTGTGACAGTGATTTTTAATATTTACCCTTACTGAAAAAAGGCAAGAACTTTGTATGAATTTTCACATTACAATATGCAAGGATGGAAAAGGGCCAGGAAGACACAGCTTGAAAGAGACTGGCTTGCTTTTTGGGTTGCATGGAATGCTTGCACTAAGCTGGTAAGGACAGAAAAATCACATTATTTCCAAACAGCGCTTGAAGACAACAAAAATAGTTCTGCCAGATTTTAGAGTATTCTCAGAGAGGTGGAGGGACATCAGACCACCTCACCTTTGCCCGCAAAGATTGTGTTGGGAGACATTACATATACTGATAGAGCTGTCATTCTGGAGCAACTTAACAATCATTTTGCCACGGCAGGCCTTGCTTTTGATGCCTCTCCTCTCAACAAGCTGAGCCCACTTGGTGATGTGAGAGTCAGTACAAATACCTGCAATGAGGGCATGCAGTGACCTTCAGTTTTCATTTTTCACCCAGTTTCCTTCAAGCAAGTGGAGGACCTTCTGTTATCCTTGGATGCAAAAATGAGTGCAGGTGCAAACTCCTTGGAACCATTCTTCATAATAGGATGGCATCATTTGACCACACCCATCACCCATTTATTCAACTCTTCCCTGGAACAAGGTGAGATACCGTGGCTTTGGAAAATTGCACATATCATTCCCATGTTCAGATCTGGTGACCCCAACAATTACCGGCCAATCTCCCTGCTTCCTACTCTTTCTAAGCTACTAGAAAAAATTGTGAACTCTCAGCTTAGACAGTACCTTAAATCTGAAAATCTTCTAAACCAAGTTCAATCAGGGTTCAGACCCAAGCACAGTACTGTATCTGCCCTTGCCAAAGTGACCAGGGATTGTCAAAATGTCTCTTAGCAGATGACACAAAGATCTGCAACAGAGTTGATGTACAAGGTTGGGTGGAAAGGATGAGAAGGAACTTGGCAAGGTTAGAGGAATGGTCAAATGTATGGCAGCTTAGATTCAATGCTAAGAAGTGCTAGGTAATGCACCTGGGAAACAAAAACCCAGGGGAAGAGTACACAATGGGGGGTGAGATACTAACAACAACAAAAATGGAAAGGGGTCTGGGGGTAGTCATATCAGATGACCTAAAGGTGGGCAAGCAATGTGAGAGGGCAGCAAGGAGGGCTGGGGGGATACTGGGATGCATAGGGAGAGGCATCACCAGTAGAAAACAGGAAGTTATTATCCCTCTGTACAGACAGCTGGTGAGACCCCATTTGGAGTACTGTGTGCAGTTCTGGAGACCCAATCTCCCAAAGACATAGACAGGATGGAAGCTGTCCAGAGGAGGGCAACTAAAATGGTGCAGGGTCTGCACTGGAAGACATATGAAGAGGCACTTAAGGAGCTTAATATGCATAGCCTTGTGGAAAGGAGGGAGGGGGGGACATGATAGAAACTTTCAAGTACCTCAAGGGAATCAACAAAGTCCAAGAGGGTAGCATCTTTCAAAAAAAGAGGTGTGCAAGAACAAGGGGGCACAATTTGAAGATGGGGGGGCCGCTCAGAGGTAATCTAAGGAACTATTTTTTCACAGAGAGGGTTGTGGATGCATGGAGCGGCCTTCCGGAGGAGGTTGTGGAGTCAAAAACAGTGGTAGAATTCAAGAATGCTTGGGACAGTCATAAGGCAATTCTAGGGGGTGGGGGTAGGAAGAAGTAGGCTGCTGGTTAACTAGGATCTGCAGCTTATCCATTAGGTAGGGAAATGGGCAGACTGGGTGGGCCAAGCGGTCCTTATCTGCCATCAAATTCTATGTTTCTATGTAACGACTTGGCGTTTTCTTCCACATTGGGCAGCTACTCTCTTTTGAAGCTAGAAAAAGATTAGTCCAAACAACCTTTCTGCCCCTGCTTGACTATGTTGACATTCTTTATAGACACTGTCCCAAATCAGCCCTAAGTAAACTCAACAGTCTTTTTCATCATGCATTGAGGTTTATCCAGGACTTCTCTTTACATACTCATTGCTGCCTTCTTTATGAGGCATTGGGCTGGCCCTCCCTTGCCACAAGGAGACAAAAAATGCACTGCTGTGGCTCTACAGGGCACTAACTGATAAAAAGACAGCCTACATATCTAGTCTTTTTGAGTGTGCTATGGGGTGCTACAGACTAAGACATTTCACCCAATTCAACCTTATTGTTCCCAGGATAAAAACTCAGCATGGATTGGCTGCAGTTAATTATTCTCTTCCTGCCTTATGGAACGAGATGCAAAGAACACTAAGGTTTGCCACTATCCCAGGTCCCATTACATTTAAAGCTATCTTAGTAGGCTACCTGAAGGAACCATGCAACTGCTACAGGTGACTCCTCAATATTTGCCTGTATTCTGGACCCTTCATTCCCATACTTAGTTATAACATTGCAGCGCTTACCACCCT
Organism: Neoceratodus forsteri; assembly: GCA_016271365.2. Lineage (NCBI taxonomy): Eukaryota > Metazoa > Chordata > Ceratodontiformes > Ceratodontidae > Neoceratodus > Neoceratodus forsteri. The sequence continues at coordinate 31,876,840 of JADMNL010000022.1, read as the reverse complement.
AAATCTAGCCCATGACTTAGCATGTTACCCTAGCTATTACCCCTTTCAATATTGTTACCCTTCTCCCCGTCATTCCCCTTTCTCTACCCTACTGCTCCCATTATCCCTCCCCTCTTCCCTTCCCAACCACTCCATTTTAAACCTCCTACTTTAGGGTCTCTCCGTGCTTTTTTTCTGCCTTTGAGGTAGTTGGATATGTACTCGCTGGAGGAGAGGAGGGACGGGGGCATATGACTGAAACCTTCAAATACATGAAAGGAATAAACAAGACAGGTACGGAGGGGCTGTTCAAAGTAAGGGAGAGAAGGGACACCCAGGGCCATGATATGAGACTGGAGGGAGGAAGGTTCAGGAGGGAGATGAGGAGACACTTTTTTATGGAGAGGGTGATAGCTGGATGGAATGAGTTACTGGCAGAAGTGGTATCCAGTAGAACAGTGGGCTGCTTCAAAAGGGGATTGGACAGGGCAAGGGGGAGGGTCAAGGGAGGGGGAGGGAGGGGCAGCTGCAGAATAAGGGGTGCTAGCTGCACATTTGAGCAGACCTGATAGACCACTAGGCCTTTATCTGCTGGCAAATTTCATATGTCCATATGTTCGTAAACCATCCCTGGCGCCCCCCTCCTGCCAGCCAGCCTGTAACATAGTAATAAAGCTCCTTGGTGCCTAGTGGACCCTTCCCGTTGATCTACATTCAGCCACAGAAGTAGGGCCCTCCAGCTGCCCAGTGTCCTAAACCCCCCCGATCCTGGTCCATAAAGGTTACTAGATGTTGTTGGCATTCAGTGGTCCCCCTGGTCATCGATCCTGGGCTAGTACTAGACACACCAACCATCTCTGTGCAGATTTTCACAGTAAGCTGTACATTGCAGAGGAATAACAAACAGTAGTCCCTGGTATCCCACTAATCACCGGTAACACCGTGGCTATGTAGTACTCCCTGGCATCTCTTTCGCCCCACCACCACAGCAGCATACACCCACTCAACCTCCCATTCCTTTACCACAGGTATCAATGCCACAGGAGTGCATAAGTTGACCAGTGCAGCCCTTCTCACAGCTCCTCAGCTGCCCACCGTACATCCAGGCAGGGAGCAAGCATCTTATTTATAGGACAGGGCACATCACCCTCCCCTATACCAGCACTATGAAGACTTACCTGTAACTATAAGGGGTAGAGCAATCTTCCTTACACTTCTCATTAGGTGTCATTCATCCTTAAACCTTACATTTTATACCTGCATGTTTCTTGACCAGTGTTAGCACACTGTTGTTGTTTTTTCTTGCACTAGTCCTACAAACATGTATTCTTGTTTGTAGGAGTAGCACAAGGAAAAACAAGCATTTGTCAATGCCGAATGTCTGCTTGCTGGCATTGGCATTGGTGGAGTGTGCCTTTGGGTCATCAGGCATAACGGCCACGCCATTTCACCACACCCTACCCTGCAGACACCGACAAGTGCTATGGTGTGCCTTGGGGTCTTTGGCCCTTATGCTCACCCCATTCCATCAGGACATATGGTGAGATGGGTGCAGTATAGGAGAATGGGGTGAACTTTGGGGCCGAAGAGTCCAAGGCACACCTCGATGCCTCTCACTGGCTGCAGGGTGTGGGTGGGGGTGGAATGGTATGAGCATTACAGGTGACAATCCCAAGTCACACCCATGATGCCTGTCAGTCTCTACAGGGTGGGGCGTTATGGTCAGAAACCCTAACGCCTTAGGCGTTCGTTGGTATTTTCGCTCCAAATTTTCAACGTGGGTTTTATGTGACCCCCACCTTATGAACAGTGGTAATATCAGTTTGTTAGCCAAAAGCTGATTTTGCACAGTGACTACAGCATTTGGCACCACAGGTGCGAAAACACATTTCGAACAAGATGTGAAAAATGACAGCTGTACTGTTCATGGGGAGGTGTAAAAAATGGTAATGTTGAAAATCTGCAGTGAAAATAGTAAAAAAACTGGTGAAGTCATGAGAGTGCATAGAAACTGTGCAACGACACCCTTAATGTAATTACTTTGGGGATTTTTACAGCAGATTTTCAACACAGGCATTTTGGGACCTACGCTAATGAACAGTGTCACTGTCATTTTCTTAATCTGTTCCGAACAGTGATTTCCCACAGCGACCATGCATTTCTGTGCAGAAAGTGTGAAAACACATTTCGGCCATGTTGTTCATAAGGAAGTGTGGAAAAATGCCACTGGTGAAAATCTGGACTGAAAATGTTACAAATTCATGAACTTACAAGGGTGCGTGGAAACAGCGCAATGCTCGCTCATAACACAGTCATTTTATGGACATTTGTCAGCAAATTTTCAACATAGCCATTTTAAGACCTCTGCTCATGAACAGTTTCACTGTGATTTTCTTAATGTGTCCCAAACATTGATTTCGCACAACGGATGCGCCATTGTGCGCAACATGCATGAAAACACATTTTGGGCGAGATGTGAAGAATGACAGCTATACTGCTCATAAGAAGGTGTGGTAAAATGGCAATGTTGAAAATCTGGAGTGCAAATATTAAATATTCGCAAATTTATGGCGTGCGCAGGAACTGCGTCTCATACGCTAAATAAAAAGTCATTTTGGAATTTTTCCATTTCAACATAGGGTTTTGGTGACCTACCTCGCGAACTGTGACACTGTCATTTTGTACATCAGTCCCAAAAGGTGGTTTCATGCAGTGACCGCGAAATCACCTTTCGAGACTGAATAACAAAATGACAGTGCAAGAATTCATGAGGTGGGGTCCCAAAAACCCCATGTTGAAAATTTGGTGAAAAAATTCCCAAAATGCCCGAGATGTCCATCAAAGCTGAAAAAAACCCTATTTATTCCATTATACAGTTTACCGGCATTTCCTCAGTTCGCGGTCGGCTTTGAAGAGTGCAGGCGTGTTCCCAGTCCACTGAAGATCGTCGCGCCAGACTCCGAAGTAAGTATGGGGTGGGGTGGGGTGGGGAGGCAGGGTGCACAGAGGGTGGCAAGTGGGGGAAGGGGTCAAGACAGTCAGCAAGGGAACGTTTTTTCTTTCTTGTTTTTTTTTTTTTTTAGGAAGATGACGCGGTACGTTTGCTATTTTTTTTTTTTGAAATTTTAATTTTATTGATTTAAGAATACAAAAGAAAAAAAGTATCCCAAATATGTCTGGAAAAACATTATTGCAATAAAACAAACAATATAAACAAACAACAACAAAAACATCATCCCCACCACCCCATCCCACAGAAGCATGTCCCCAAAAAAGATATTCAAACACATCCACCCCCCCAAAAGACCCTCAACAAGACCAACAACAACATGAACCACAAAGACCTAATAAAAAGAAAACGGTACATTTGCTATGCTGGGGTGGGCTCCCAGTGTGGCAGCTGGAAGTTTTTTTTGGGGGGCAGTGGAGCGGATGGGAGATTGGGCACCCAAATCAGCCATAGAGAGGTTTGCCACACTGGGGTGGGATCCCAGCGTGGCACCTGGAAGTGTGTTGGGGGGCAGCAGATGGACGTTTGCCACGCTGGGGTGGGCTCCCAGCAGGGCACCTAAAACTCTGTTGGGGGGAGCATAGCGCAGCCGACGGGAGACTGGGCACCCCCATTGGCCATACTGTGTGTGTGGGAGGGGAGTGCATGAGCACACTGTGGTGGACTCCCAGCGTGTTACTTGTTTGGGGGGGGGGAGCTGTTTATGACAGCTCTTTCACTGCAGTGCCAACGTGTAGACACTTTGCATACTGCCGAAGCAGTATGCAAATTGCCTACACACTGCAGTGCTTTTCTTTTAACTGTGTGCCGCTGCATTTGCAAATGCTGTCATAGACAGCTCTTACATTCATTGGCGTGGTGGGGCCGCGCCTGCAAAAGGCAGCAGGGCATTGGAAGTAGGGAAGCACACCTACCAATTCTCATATGGTGGCACTATGTTTCTTGCACATGCATGCAAGCAAACATAAAATCATATGTTTAAATTAGTCAAGAGACATGCAAGTATAATTAGTTTGTACCACACTACATTTTAAACTTGCAGAGTTCTTGACTAGTGTTAAAAATTAAACTGTGATATTACAAAAACCTTGTGTGCTCTTGCAATAAACTTTGATTTGTTCATGCAAGAAAACTGACAGATTGTGTATTTTATAAATTGTTTGCACAATCATGAAAAGAACTTGCAGTACTGTTGGCACTAAATGCATTTTCTTATGTTATTCTTACAAATAATGCAAGATCAGACATAAACCTTGCATTTTTTTTCAGTAATGGTACCATTCATTTTCACTGTTGTTTATTCCTGGCTGTTGATGGTTAGAGTTCATTTCTGTTTCACCCAGTGTACCCCTGTAAATTAGAAGACTAGACACTGGATAACAATCCACCTAAATTAGGAAAGAAGGCTGGCACCTGCCAAAAGGCATCAATTGATAACTCAATTTTGTTTCTTCTCAAAGTCGCAGTGGACTAGATAGCACTCTTTGTAATGCAAAAAAACCTATTATTTCCAGAAAGTTGAAAAAAAAAGAGTTCAGCACTCTCAGTATTTCAAGACACATACAGAGTCCGTATTATATCCACAGTTTGTGCGATGAAGTTGGTTCTCCAATTACACACCAGCTGCCTCTTCACTGCCACCCTTTCTACTGTGATCCACTGTGCATTCTGGGAGTGCTTTGGGGCTTTGGGTGTGCCACAACCGGTAGCAATAGTGTGGGACAAACTTGTGTTTCAGCATCCACAATGTCTTGACAGATTTGTGTAACCTGTTGCCAGAATGGCCGAATGACTGGATAGTCTCACAAGATGTGGAAGAGTTGGGCTCCAAGGAGGCCACATCTTCAACAGAGATCTTGACTCATAAGACCCAAACCCTTCAGGATCATTGGTGTTCTATACCATTGCAAAAGGGTTTTGTTAAGGATCAGTCTACTCCTGCCACCCCTGAAGGCTCTTCGGTATGTGCTCTATCCCAACAGTGGGCCCCTTTGGAGTCCATGATAGAAATTCCAAGCTCTGCTTGCCACTGGGTTCTGGCATTCTGGGTCTGATCCAGTATAGCATCTTTTCAGGCTTGATAGATGCAACCAGCCTATTCCTTACTGAGCTGCTCCCATTGCTGTGGTAGCTGAGGGACCTGTTCAGTGGGGCACAGCCTATAGAGATATTGGATCACATCCTGGATCAGTAGATATTTCCAGAAATCTCTCAGTGGGATTTGGATGCGAGCTACCAGGAGGAGAATGAATCTACGATTGTGGTGTTTGGTATATCCAGGTCCCTGACTCTTCTGATGCCTTGAGCCTCCCAGTTATTCCAGCAGAACATCTTCCTCCCAATTTGCAATACCGGGTTCCCCACAAAGGTATATAGGAGGTTGGGTTTGGGTGACCAGAAATTGATTTGTTCAACTGGTCCCAGTATCTATCTAATACATCCATCATAGCGGAAGGCAGAAGGTTTCTTCAGTCTGTTATGTATCGGGCAACTGAGGAGGCTCTGTCCCCAAATAATAAGGTTTCAACTTTGAGCCACAAGGGTGATTTTTGAGTCAGAAGGTGAGAACCACTTGACCGTTTGGGCCAAAATAGAGGCCATTTGTTACTCCATAAACCATGGCAGGCCCCAGCCTCCCCTGCTCCAGTGGTTCCTCAGTGTGGTTAGACTGTACCTCAGGGTTTCTCCTCCCAAAGAAAATGACCCCTGTGGAGGTCGTAGGAGCAAAACCAGTAGGTGAACTCAAGAATGCATGGGATAGACAGAAGGCAACCCTAGTTGTAGGAAGGAGAAGGTAAGCTGCAGATCAACTAGGATCTGGAGTTCACGCAGTAGGTAGGGAACTGGGCAGACTAGGTGGGCCAAGCAGTCATTATCTGATGTCAGATTCTATGTTTCTATGACCCACCGTGGTATCCAGCTTATGGAACCACTTGGGGGAACATATAGCAGGAGTTGGGGTAGCATGTGCAAGAACGCAGATGCTGTAGTGAATTTTATTGCATCTCTCTTGCCTGTGAGGGACAGGTGGAGCACTGTCCACCTGTCTAACTCAAGTTTAGTGGTGACTATTAGGGGGTCCAGGTTTAAAGGAATGATCTTTTTTTTTTCATCATGAAAAATGTTATTAGTTTTGAAGTTTACATGAACAAATAAGTAAACCAAACATTCCGCATGTGTTGCAGAGTGAAACACAGTGGGCATATTTCAGCACCAACTGGTGCTTAAAGGAATGGTCTTAAGCGAGTCTGATGCAATTTGATACCCAGATACATGATCCTATCTGGAACCCACTTCAGTCCCAGGGAGGTGAACATGGCCAAAGAACATTTAGAATTTAACGTGAGAACTTCAGTTTTTGATTCTGTGATTTTGATTTACATTCTGTGACATCAGCTTTCTACCAGTGTTACTGTGTCTTTGAACAGATCAGTTGTCCCTGTGTCTGAGAAATGGGAAGATCTAACTTGACTTTGCATTCCTGGTGTAAAGTGATCTCTCTCGCAAAAGCCTGTATCATCTGGGGCACCTGAGGACACTAAATCAAGGAATTACATACTGTTTCTGTGTGGATCAGCAGTGTTTGTTCTTGAACCTAGAGCTGGGTTTCTACATTCTGTGACATCAGTTTTCTACCAGTCTGATTGTTTCTGGAGGTCAAGAGTGGCCCACCCCCATCCTCCCTCCCCCACCCCCGTCCCTAGAACATCACTTCCTTTATATCCATAGCCTGTGACATCACACAGTATCAGCTAACTTCATACAATACTGTCAGCCATCTTATTTCAGTACACAACATGGCCACACACCACACCCTGATGTAAATCTAGATACATTATATCACTGAAGTCTATTGACAGTACAGGGCTGTAAAGTAAACAGTAAATAAGAAGGAAGGAAACAAAAAGGAGCTGACAAGGGGGCAGGGAAAGGGTTGTCTCTGTTGCTTGCCGGTGGCATGGAAACATCTGCAAAGGAGCTGACACTTTGGATTTCATCCAGAGCTAAATGTCTTCTGTGTAATGATACTGTGGCATATTTTTCTTTCCAGAGCTAAATTTCTGCTATGCTAAGGTACTGGGCATATTTTGTAGGATTGCTCAAAACTTCAGAACTAAGGTACTGTGGCATTCTTGGAGCAGAACTGGAGTACTGTGGTATAATTGGGACTTCTTTGGTGCTCATAATCCTCAAAAATTAAGGTCCTGTGATATTTATGGGGCTTCTATGGTTATAAATGGTTCTGAGAAACCAGGGGAAAATCGTGAGAGTTTCTGAAATCTAAAACTCAAGTACTGTGTTTTTAGGGCACTGTTTATATAGAAGATAATGTATGGTCTTTGGTTAATAACCATGCAGTAAACACTTTGAGAGGTTGCCATGACATAATTGTAAACCTCGAGAGCACAGCTTGAGAGGTTTTAGATGTCATGGCAACCTCGAGAAGTGTTTTCAGCACGGTTGTTAACCAAAAACCATACATCATATTTTATAGTGTATGGACTACCAAGACTGTGTAACCACTGATTGAATTACTTTACTTTACTGAATTACTTTACAGAACAGTGATTGTTATGAGCATTCCGTTTTGTTAGAATACTGATTGTTGTAAGCATTCTGTTTTATTGAACATTGATATGACATTCTCAAGAAGGCTTAACAGCAGAGTGATGTCATAACAAAGTTGTAATCTGCTTGATTTCAGTTAATAATAAGGGTTCCCCATACATTATAAGAGTATCTCTGGGTCTGGGATCTAAAAAACTCAAAGCAATGTGTGTTTAGGGTACTGTTTATTTGGTTCTGCAGTACACAAAACTTTGAAGTTGCTTCGGGGCCTGAAATCCTAGCTGCAGGAGTTTCAGGGTCTGGAATCCAAAGTCACAGGGGCTGGATACTGATATTTCGAGTGGGGGAAATTTTCACACTAGGGCCTGAAAACTAAAGCTTGTGATACGCCACAGGGAAAATGGAGGGGCGTACAAATTGGAGAGGTCAATGGAGCAGGGTAGGGGCAGGTCCGAGACATGGTCCCCAGGCTAAAATGGCTGGGGGCATCTTTGGGAGGATGGTGGGGTGCACTTGTTGTGGATCGGCCATGGTACTGGATATAGTTTAGAAAGTGGGGAGTTGCATAGTATGTAGGCAGCTTGCACAGCTGAGGGAGAAGGTGAGATGGATGATAAACTGTGAAAGGGAAAGGGAAAGGAGATCAATGGAGAACAGGAGGGGCTCCGCTGAGGGAGCAACAGAGATTAGAAGGGAGCTGTGGGAGGACAAGGAATGGTTAAAAGGGGAGCTGTAAAGGGGCAAGACGCAAATACAGAAATAGGCAGGGGGGGATACCATGGGGAATGGAGGAAAACAAGGGAGTATGAAAGCAGGGTAGAAGGGCTAGTGGATGGCTCTAGTTGGGCTACAGGAATCCCAGATAGAGGTGGCAAGGAACACAAGTGAAACCAGAGGGAATGGCAGGAGGTTAAGTATAAAGGTCCAAAGCCCGCACAGAGGGCAAGGCAGGAGGGAGCAAGGGGTGGAGTCCCAGCCAGGTGGATACAGGCAGTGGGCTTGGAGCAGAAAAACAGATTTGCTTCACTAGGAACACTAAATGGGGGAGAAAATCAGGAAAATGGAGTTGAGGGGTATCCAGGGGACATAAGAGAAACAAGTTAGAAGGAAGATGAAAGAAAATTGGAAAAGGGGGACGCCCTTTTGGGAAAGAACAAAGAGGGTAGTAAACATGTGGGGCTGAGTACTGGGGGGAAGGTGGGTGCTGGCTGGGAGGGGGAGGTGTAGGGGAAAAAAAGGGCAGACTAGATGGGCTGGTATGGTCCTTTTCTGTCATCAAGCTTCTATGATTCTATGATTGATTGACCTTCACCCTTGAAATGGTTGAGAACTGATGCAGGAGAGGGAGTACCTGTTGTACTGAATGACCTGCATCAGACAGGGTAATAAGCAGGTCATCTGCATACAGAAATGTTTTGTATTTATCTGTCCCCACCTGAGCCTCTTTCAGGGACACATTTTTCCTGATGGAGATGGACAGTGCTCAACAGCCATCACAAACAGGAAAGGGGGGGCAGGTGACATCCCTGTTGTACTCTCGTCTGTAGGGGGAAAGGAGTGGATTTCAGACCACTTGTGGGACTGTAGCCATGGGAAGGAATAGAGCAGACTGACCCATTTCCTGAAAACCACCCTGATGCCCATTTTCTGTAGGGTGGATTGCAGATAGAGCCATTCAACCCAATGAAGTGTTTTTTCAAAGTCCACCGCCAGGGTCACTGCAAGGCTGTGGCTGTTGTGGATTGTATGCATCAGAGATGCTGTTGTACTGAGGTGGACTGACCTGAGCCTTCCTTTAATAAATCCAACCTGGGTGGGATGAATTAGGCCAGGCAGGACCCTCTAATCTATTGGCAAGTATCTTGGCCAGGACTTTGACGTTAGCGTTAATTAGAGATATGAGTTGATAACTGCCTGGTAAAGTGGGTTCCTTCCCCATTTTGGGAAGAACAGTAATTACTGCTTCCCTTATGGATGGAGGCATGATACCCTGCTGCTGGGAGACTGGAAAGACCAGTTTCAGGTATGGGGCAATGTCCTCGCAAATGGCCTGATACCAATCTATAGGAAAACCATCCATCCCTGGAGCCGTGTGTGGGTTCATGGACTTGATTGCTGCACGATTTTCCTGGAGTGTTTCTGCAGCCTCCAATTCTCCCCCTTGAACTGGAGAAATCTTGTGAATTGGGATGGATTCTAAAACGTTATCAATGGAGGCAACAATAGGAGGATTTGGTGACACTTACAGGGTTTCAGAAATTGCCTCATGGTGGAGTTGATACCCTCAGGCTTCCTGTGGAGGATGCCCGCAGTATTCTGCAGTCCTCCTATGACTTTGGCCACCTGTCTGCATTTTAGTCTATAGGTCAGCAGCTCACTGGACTTCCCCCTTCCCAAAAGGAGTGGTGAAGCCTTCTCACAGCTAGCATGGCCTTTCTGGTAAGCAAAGTGTCTAGCTTAGTGTGGGTACTGGTGAGCCTGCTAATTAATGCACTAGATGATGATGATCAGCAGAAGCCACAGGTCTATCCTGCTTGATGTCCCTTGTGGGGCAGAGAAGCAGGTGTAGTCACAGACTCAAGTAGAACAACAAAACTAGCACCACTCCAGATTTAAATCTGTAAAAGGCTTTTATTCACAAACTTCATGGAAGGCACAATGCCTGCAACATATCGTCTGCAGCTCAGCAGCAATAAAAGCCCCGACCGGTTTCGCAACTAATGCATCATCAGGGGGGATCCAGTACGTCCAGCTACACAGCAGTCCAATATCTCATTGAAAGAGCTTCTCACAGGCTTTCACACTATGTCAGCCCCGCTAAATGAGTATGCCCATTTAAGATTAAAGGGCAGACAAGCACCAGAAGTCACAATTTCAACTAGAAGAGTATAGTTTCAAGAGACAAACAGTAAGCAAGTATTTATTTAGAGAAAGTATTGTGTATCAATGGATTAAGCATTCCAACGTTGTAGTTAATGCCAATACAATCCATGGATTCAGAATCCAGTGCTATAGCTACATGGGGTTAATTAGAACTATTTTATCTAACTTATGCATGCTGCGCCTTTTGTTTACACTGCACTACATAGTACTTTGCTCCTATGTTTATGCACTATAGGCTTGTCATTTACTTTTAATGATGTATTCTGTTAATGTACTTTTTATTACAGCTGAATAGCGAGAGCAATGCAACGTATTGCTGAGAGAGGTGAGGGAGTATGACAGACAGGAACTGACACTTATTACCTTCTACTTGCACAGTGGAATCTCATCACATCATTGATATGTGTGAGATCCCTGCTTTTCTGTCTGTCTGCCTGTGCTCCCTTCCCCTCTCCCGCTTCCCTTCACCCTCCTCTTCCTCATACCAGATCTACTTTATTCATAAATAAAAGGGAAGGTATGTCTTTTTGCAGATGACACAACAACCTGCAACAGAGTTGACACTTGGGGGGATGTGCAAAAAATGAACAGAGATCTAGGTAAGCTTGACAAGTGGTCTAGAAAGTAGCAACTAAGTTTTAATGCAAAAAAAATCAAATCATGCACTTGGGACATCGAAACCCAGGGTCAGAGTACAAAATGGGGAGAGTGATACTTGTGACTGCCGACCACCAAACAGAAAAGAGACCTGGGTGTTATCTTATCTGATGATATAAAGATGGTCAAACAGTGTGACAAGGCAGTGAGGAGGGCTAGTGGGATGCTAGGGTGCATAGGGAAGGCTATCACCAGCAGAAAAAGGGGAGGTGGTGATACCTCTGTGTCAGTCTCTGGTGAAACTCCACCCAGAGTACTATGTCCAGTTCTGGAGTACCCATCTCCAAAAGGACATAGATAGAGCTGAGGCAGTCCAGAAGAGGGCAACTAAAATGGTGCGGGATATGCATCAAAGGCCCTATGAGGAGAGGCTGAAGGACCTCAATATGTACAGATTAGAGGAAAGGAGGGAGGGGGATATGATAGAAACTTTCAAATACCTCAAGGGTATGAATAAGGTTCAAAAGGGAAGCCTTTTTCAGAGAAAAGGATGTACAAGAACAAGGGGGTCATGCGATGAAGCTGGAGGGGGGAGAATCAGGGAAAATGTAAGGAAACACTTCTTCACAGAAAGGATGGTGGATGCCTGGAACAACCTCTCTGAGGAGGTGGTGGCAGCAAAAACTGTAATGGGAATTAAGAAGGCATGGGGAGGGTAAAGCTAGAGATCAAGTAGGATCTACAATGTAACAGTAGATAGGGAACATGGGCAGACTAGGTGGGCCAAGTGGTCCTTATCTGCCATCAAATTCTATGTTTCCATCTATGGTTGTTACACTTTTTTTTCTGTTTTCTCTGCCACTTCTGCAGCTGGAAGAATGCTGCTGACCACACACAATACTTAATATAGCAGGAACAAGTGTTAGTAACTGAAGAACAACTGATGTAGATCTGACATACATTTGTTTTACTTTCATATGTATGTATATATTATATACATACTGTATATATATATATATATATACACATATACACTGAGAGAACAGACACATGGTGGATAGAATCAGACAAGCACCAGTGGTTCCTATTTACATAAGTATGCAGAGAGTGGCAATTAAGCAATAATACACAACATGGTATGGTATATCATGAGATATTATCATGCCTTGGGTGCATTGTGAGGCACGAGGCAATGCCGAGTGCCTTCAACCACACAAGAAGTGAAGATGTCTCATGATATATACATACATAGTTGCCAGCAGAATAGGCTTAACGTTCTATCTTGTCTGCCTGACTCAGCTCACTGATAGTGTATAGTAACTGCTCTACCTCCACCCTTATTTCCCTTCTCACTCCCCTCCCTTTCCCCTCCCTGCATCCCTCTGTTATTCACCAAGCCCCCCACCCTGTACCTTGCACCTGTGCCTGTCCCAACCCTTCTTGAAACCTCCCACAGTTACCATTTTTACCAGGTCATCCGGCAGTGCATTCCAGGGTGCCACCACCCTCTCCATGAAATAATGCCCCCTCGTCTCTCCTCCATACAGCTGCCTAGCCAACTTTAGACTATGGCGTCTTGTAATCCCCTTCTCCCTTAATGTGAACAGGCTATCCTTGCTTGACCAGGTTAGTTTGACATGATTTGCCCCAGACAAACCCATGTTGGTTATCATCCTGAAAATTATTTACCTCCAAGAACTCCACCAACTGTTCCTTTAAGATGGCCTCCAACATTTTTCCCACTTTGGATGTCAGTCTGACTGGTCTGAGTTCCCCTGTTTGTCCCGAGGTCCGCACTTGTGGAAGGGCACAACATGGGCCAACCTCCAGTCTAGAGGGACACATCCTGACTGGGGGGAGGAATTGAATAGTTCCATCATTGGAGCTGCCAGGACATCTGCCAGTTCCTTCAGAACCCTGAGGTGGATGCCGTCTGGCCCTGGAGCTTTATCCGTCTTCAAGGACTTGAGAGCCTCCCTCACCCTCTCTACCTGGATCTCCCAATCAGTAAGAGCTCCCATCATGGTCCCTTTCCTGCACCCTCCCCTGAGGCAATGGCCCATCCCCTTCCCTAGTGAAGACCAAGTTGAAATAATTGTTTAACACTTCAGCCTGTTCTACCCCCTCTACCCATCCCCCCTCCTTTCTCAGCTTGCTTACCTGTCCCCCGCCCTTCCTATGTTCCCTAACATATTTAAAGAATTCCTTCTCACTGTCCCTGATCCCTCTTGCTGATCTAAGCTCCTTATCAGCCTTGGCTTTTCCTACCTTTCTGCTAACTTCCCTGGATATCCTATGATACTCCTCACGGTCTGCCTCACTACAGGAGCATCTGTACCTTCTAAAGGTGAACTTCTTATTCCTTACTTCCTCCTGTACATTCCTTGTCCAACAGCAAGGTTTCCTAGCTCTGGCCATCTTGTTTTGTGCCCTGGGGCAGGATATCATGGCCTCCAGTATGCCCATCTTCAGGATGTCCCCCTGCCTCTCCGTGTCCATTCCCGGTTCTGATTGTACTTGTGTATTACATCATGGAGTGTATTACTGTGATTATGAAATGGCCCTGAAGTATTAGGAAATGGCTGACCTTGGTAATCAGTTTTAGACCGTGATGATACTCTGAGATATTATTTTTTATTATTTAATTTTATTTGAATTTTGGTAACCGGGTGGGCCCGCTGAGTCATTACAGTCCCTTTTTCAGGGCCGATCCAGGAAGTGCAGTATATTGATAGTGCAAAACATTGACAGAGGAGAGGTAGTTACAGAGGACTTGTATCCAACATTTGAAGATCAACAGTATTACATAATTTACAGATACACTCACAACTTAGATATTACAAATAAATAGGCAGTCAGCAATTAGCAATTAGTAAGTAAGTGACAATTACAGTGGTATCAAAAACATCAATCACTGAGTTACCAATTTTGGTGAATACAGAAGCCCTTACTACTTGTAGTTACACATACTAAATGTGGTTCATAGAGCAGGGATACCTAACCATAACTGGTACATAGGGAGAGCAGGGACAAAATGAAACGTAGTATTAGGGAAGCTGAAACAAGAGTCACTGGAAGCAGGAGCAAGGTGAAGAGGCTGAAAGGTGGCATAGCATAGCGGATTGAAACTTATTGAGTGAGGTACAGGACAAGACGGTGGGTGGAAGGGAGTTCCAGTCAGTCACTGCTGAGAAGGCAAATGATCTCCAGGCTACAGCTAACTGCAGTTTGGGCACTAAGAGAAGGGGGAGGGAGGTGGATCTTAGAGGTGGATGTGGTTGGCGGAGCTGGATGAGCTCAACAAGGCAAGGAGGAGTGTGGCGATGAACCAGCTTGCGCACTAGGCTCTTGGTGGCATACTATAATTTAGATTCATACACTAACCAGCCCAGGGAGGAGAGGACATTACAATGGTGATGGCGGGCATTGACCCCCAAAGCAAACCTTCCCACCCTATGATAAGCCTGTTTGAGGCAAGATACGATGGTTGTGTCAGTTGTGAGTAATAGCGGTTCACCATATGTAAGGAGGGGAAGGAGGGTGGCAGCCACGATCTTGTGGCAAGAAACCAATATGAGGAAGGGACAGATACGATAAAGTAGGCCCAGCTTTTGGTTCAGAGCTTTGGTTAGGAGGGTGACATGAGTGTCAAGGGAAAGCGAGGTATCCAAGGTGACTCCCAGATATTTAAAGGATTGGACAGATTCAAGGGCATCACCATTGTGTGAGAGTATCATGGGGGGTTGGTATGTGCTGATGAGGGTGGGTAGGAGAACAGCATGCTTTTAGTTTTTTTTTGGTGTTGAGGACTAGTTGATTCAGTAGAAATCAGCCTTCAAGAGCATGAACGTCTGCTGCTAGTATACTGTTGATCCACTCAATGCCAGATGAAGAATGGTAAATAATGGCATAATCCACATAGAGGTGCACTAAGGCCCCTCCACAGTTATTCGGTAGAGCATTAATAAAGAGGGACAATAGTAGTGTGCCCAGAATGGTGCCCTGGGGGACACCATAGGCTATGGGTCAAAGGTCCGAAGAGAACCAGCCCACTTGACTGTTTGTGTGCAGCCATAGAAATAACTTTGGATCCATGTTAAGGCATTGGCATCAAGGCCTAGAGAGTGTAACTGCCATAACAGGAGACCATGGTTAACCAAGTCAAAGGCCTTTGTCAGATCGACAAAGATAGCCCCAGAGGCAAAGCCTTGGTCCATTGCATGGAAAAGGTCGGAAGTAACTTTAATTAAGGCAGTGAGGGTACTATGTTTTTTTCTGAACCTATGCTGAAGCAGGAGAGCAGGTGGTGATGGTCCAGGTAATCCTGTAGGTGGTCATAGAAAATATGCTCCTTGATTTTTGCCAGTGGACAGAGGATAGAGATGGGTCTAAAATTCTCAGCAGTAGTGTTACGTCCACCCTTGTGAATGGAAACAACCACAGCTACATTCCATTTATCAGGGACTGTGCTTGTGAGGAAGGACCAGTTAAACAGGTCACAGACAGAACAGGCAAGGGCTGCAGCCCCCAATTTGAGAAATTTTGGTTCAAGGGTGTCATGACCTGGTGAGTTATCAGCATTCAGATTAGTGAAGAGCCGACGGACTTCATTGAGGGTCACTAGTTTCAGGAGAAAGGCTGGGCAAGCTCCATTATTAGCTGGAGGCAGAGGGTCAAAGGGGGGGGATGAACTGGTAAAGAGCAATGTATATCTATAAAGACTGGTAAAAATGTCATTAAATCCAGCGGTGATGGATAGGGAGTCTGTGAGGGAGCTAGGGATCTCTGATGAATTTCCCTTGATCAGGGAATTAACCTGCTTCCAGAATTCCTTGGGATTACAGAGATGATCAGATCGGCGTGTCCTGAAATGGAGGAATTTGGATTTCTGAATAGAATTTTTGCACTTGTTCCTGAGCTGCCTGTAGGTTAGCCAGTTGAGGGGTAGTCCACTATGTTTGCATGTCCACCAAGCATGATCATGAGTGGACATGACCTTCTGGAGATCTGTGAAAAGCCAGGGCACTTTGATTCCTTTTGACCCACACCTCTTCATGGGGGCATGGACAATTGCCTATGGCAGTGGAGGTGAATATGAAGAAATCAAGGGCTTGGTTGATGTCCAAGAGAGTGTTTATTGGACTCCAGTTGGCATCATAAATGGAGGTTAGAAAAGCACTGGGGTCAAGTCGGGACATATCCTGGACCAGGTTGACCTTTGGAGGGGGTTGGGGAAGTTGTTTTGCTAGATGCAGAATGTGGGGGAATGATCACTGATGCTGTCTGAGAGTACCCTTACTGATTTTACCTTGAGAGCACAGTTGGTGACCACCCAGTCAAGCAAGGTGTGTTTGCCCGACTTAGTGTTGATCCATGTAGGGTCATTAATGAGTTGAACCAAGTTGCAGTCTGCAAGAGTGGCACGCACTTTGTCAGAGTTGGGGTTCAGCCAATCTATATTAAAGTCACCACAAAGTATAAGGTCATGATGAGAGAGGTTGGCAAGGGAGGTAATAAAGGAGGGGAGGCAGTTAGTGGCCTCCTTAGGGGGCAGGTAAACACAACCCACTATTAGTTTATTGTTATTGACAGTGCCTAGCATCAGGGAGAGAAATAGGGATTCCACTTCGGGGGCCCTGGAGCAGGCGTAGGGATTTCAGTGGCATCTAAGTCAGATCTGACATACATAAGGATACCACCTCCTCGTTTACCCAGCCTATCCTCCCTGAAACAGCTGTAGGCAGGTATTGATATCTCCTGCTGCTTGATGCTAGGCTTCAGCCAAGACTCTGAGATGCCCAGTATGGTTGGTACTTGTAAAGTAACCCAGGCTTCAAGTTTGGCCATTGTAGGGCTCATGCTTTGTGCATCCTTATGTGCAGTTTTCAGCACTTTATGAGATTAATGTGCACCAGTTGGGGGGCCGGTGCAAAGGTGGGGCGTGCAGGGCCAGGGCTGAGCTTGATATCGCCCACATGGGTAAGGATGATGAGTAGGAATGGGAAGGTCCAGATTGAGGTGCAGAGTTGCTTCCTGCTGAAACTGGTGAGAGTGCTAGGTACATGCGATCTTTTATGGAGCCAGCATCCAAGGTAAGCAGCACACATGTTTGGGAGGCAAGGACTAAGGAGATGCATGCACATGGGTTCCATATTCATATGGCGTGGTGGAGGGTGCACACTGCCCAGAGCAGAGTGTATCAGAGATAGGGCAATAAAGTGGTCTGTGGCACAGAGGAGTAGGAGGCAGGGGAGAATTGCCAAGCATGCTAACTTATCCATGGTGGGTGGACAGTGGATAATGTTCTTGGAACAATATGCAGGAGTTAACCTGAAAAGTGAGTGATGGGGCAGAGGGGTGATGGTCTCCCTCAGTGAGTTCTTTCCATTTCCAGCACTGAAAGCAGACTTCTTGTTATCAGTCCACTGGGCGAGGCCAAAACTGGAAAAGGGAAACTTTACTGTGTTAACCCCTCCAAGGGAAAAAGTCAGTGGGGTGCCAACCATAGCACAGCTGCAACTGCAATGCTATAGACTGCGTAAGAATCTATATCAGTGCATACTTGCTGCTTGACATCCCCACCCCCCATTTCAAGTGCTTCCTGGAGGGTTGCTGAATACATGCTCCATAAACTTTTCCCTGTTGTCCAGTAATGGAATTTTTACACATAGGCCCAGATATTCAAACTGCGCCAGTCTGAGGCGCAAGCCCCTGCGCTGCTCAAAATAGTTGCGCATGGGTGTGGCCGGGGTGATATTCAAAGGAGTTGCGCTGTTGAGCAACTCCTTTGAATCTCGCCCAGCTCAACACTTGCGCATGCGCGGTGGAACTTCCTTCCGCAAGTTGCCAGAGTTGAGCATTCAACTTGCGGTGGCGCAAGTACCATTGCGCCATGCGCAAATTTCCGATATTCAAAAGGTGACATGCAAATGGGGCCATAATTTATGCAAGGTGCAGGGGGGGCCATTTGCATCTCTTTATGGCCCCATTTGCATGCCTTTTGCATGTAGGTGCGCCGATCCCCGAGGACTTGCTCCTGGCCACGCTGCCAGGCAGCAGCCGTCGGGGACCGACGCACACTGCAGCCCGATCGCGGGCATCACAGTTACATGCCCCCCCCACACCTCCCACAGCCCGATCGCGGGCATCACAGTTACATGCCCCCACACCTCCCACAGCCCGATCGCGGGCAGAACACATACATGCGCCCCCACCTCCCACAGCCCGATCGCGGGCAGAACACATACATGTCGCCCCCACCTCCCACAGCCCGATCACGGGCAGAACCTATATAACCCCCAGTGCCCGATCGCGGGCAGAACCTGTATAAACCCTCAGTGCCCGATCGCGGGCAGAATGTAACCTTCCCCAACCCGAATAACTCCTGGTGGTCCAGTGGACCGTAAAGCCCGATCGCGGGCAGAATGTCATGCAGAACCCCCCAAACATCTCCCTGGTGTCCAGTGTCCCCCACCCACCCACGAGCCCTCCACCCGCCCCCGCGGCCGTGCGGGCGACAGCATCCCACCGCCTGCCGCCCGCTGCTCGCCGACCGACGTCTCAGCAGGCTGCTCGCCAGTAGGCAGAGCAGCCAATGGGCGGCAGCTCTACCGCATGACAGTCCAGATTTGTGAATGATCATTCACAAATCTGGACTGTCATAACGGTGGGGCTGCATGCCCATTGGCTGTAGCTCTGCAATTGCTGGCGGCAGCCCACCGGACAGTCAGTCGGCGGGCGCGGGCGCAGGCGGGTGGATGCTGTCGCCGCCGCTGCGGGGGGCGGGTGGAGGGGCTCGTGGGTGGGGGGACACTCAGACACCAGGGAGATGTTTGGGGGTTCTGCTGTGACATTCTGCCCGCGATCGGGCTTTACGGTCCACTGGACCACCAGGAGTTATTCGCTGGGGGAGGGTACATCTGCCCGCGATCGGGCACTGGGGTTTATACAGGTTCCGCCCGCGATCGGCACTGGGGGAGGTTTATACAGGTTCTGCCCGCGATCGGCTGTGGGATGTGGGGGACATGTACGTGTACTGCCCGCGATCGGGCTGGTGGGGGGGCACAGGGAGCGAGTTGGGGGCCAGCCAGGGGTGGCAGCTGCTGTGTTGCGCCCTGCAATGCAGCAGCTCACCTGTGGGTGGCCCTCGACTTAAGCCTTTATTTTTTGGCTCCAAGCTACTGGGCGCAGCTTGGTTTGCGATGCACAACTCTGCGCAACCCGACTGAATATCGGGCTGCGCAGGTTATGCATGGATCCTCCCCCTCCTGTTGAGCATGCATTCATTTGCATTGCTCTCTTGCGCAACCTGGTGCCAGTGGCGTAACTGCCTCCTGCTGAATATCGCAGAATGGCGCATTTTGGACTTGCGCATGGCGCAACCCTGTTGCGCATGGCGCAACCCTTTTGAATATCTGGGCCATAGAGTACAATAATGCATGAGGCGGAGTGCATAATGATAATTTAATGCCCACCTGAGGTATGGGATGCTACATAAATGCCCGAGGGGTTTATTAAAGCATCCCACACCAAGGGTGAGCATTAAATTCTTGTTTATGCACTCCACCTCAAGCATTGTTGTATGTTATTGCTGGCTTATGTTTTTTCTTCAGACAGAAAAAAAAGGTTCCGTGACACGGCGGTTATGTTGACATTTATTGAACTCAGTGTTAAATTTTTAAACATTTTTTAACTGTTGGAACTTGAAAAAAACATTGGAACACTGAAGTGATTAACTACAGTTGTTTTATATTTTTAATGTTATTCTAAGACTGTGGTATGGTAGTCCATGTGAAAACATCACAATGTAAAGGGAGTGAAGAAGGAAATCAGTGGTTACTGAGAAGATTATAAATTGAGGTAACCAAGGTAGAGAATGACAGTCTTTCAGAAAAATTTGTCTTGAATCATTGGTTTTTGAGATATTGAGTTATTTTCAATGTTTCTTTAGTTGTCTTCCAGTTCATGCCCTAGTGTTGCCTCAGAGATATGCAAATGAATGGTCAATCATTTGCACATCTCTGAGGCAACACTTGGTCATGAACTGGAAGACAACTAAAGAAAAATGAAAAGAACTCAAATATTTCACAAACTAACGATTCAAGGCACATTTTTCTAAAAGACTACTGCTCACAATAAAAGGTACTGTTTTATTTTACAGACACTCATTTTTTCTTGGGACCGCTAGTTCTGTACCATGAAAGTATCTCAGGAGATTTTGCCTGATGGCTGAGTTGTGGAGTGCTGACGTGCAGCATTAGCCAAGAGAAGGAGCAGGTGGTGCGTGTTCACCATTATAACCCTCAGGTTATAAAGGCGAATTACAACCTGCTCCTTCTATATCAAAATATGTAAGCCAGTTATAACATATAGAATAATGGATGGGGAAGTGTGTGATATGAGAATTTAATGCACACCCGAGGTGTGGGATGCTACATAAACCCCAAGGGTGAAGCCCGAGGGGTTTATCAAAGCATCCCACACAGAGGGTGTGCATTAAATTCTCATTATCACATTCCTTAGTATCTTTTATTTTATATAATTGCTGGTGAGCAATTTTTTCCAGCTTAAATGCTGTGGTCCCCCCCAACAGACATATAGTCTTTACACACACACACTTTATCTCTCTCTCTCTCTCTCCACACACACACACACACACACACACACTTTATCTCTCTCTCCACACACACACACACACACACACACACACACACACACACACACAGTCTCTCTCCCTCTGTCATTCTGAAGAAATCCCCATGTGGCAGCTTCACTCTACTTCTGGGGCACCAAATAAAGAAGCAGCAGCTCACTGCTCCCCAGCTCCCACTCCAGCTTCCCCAGTTGAACTGTGCAGCAATCGCCAGAGTCCCTCCCTCTTACCCTACTCTGCTCCCAGTTTCATTCTTTTTTCAAATTTATAGCTGAAATTGCGATCGCGATTAGGCTCGCTCATGCAGTCACACTCAAGATTAGGCAGTTTACTGCAATTCGCTTCTGCTGACTTCTGTGTTCCCCAAACTAGCGAACTGCAGGATCAACCAGATACTTAAAAAAATAGTAATATTTAAGGTAGGATTGACCAGATATATAAAAAAAAACAATGATTACAGGAAGCTGATGATGAAACCGCGACGGTGCCACGCTAACATAGGGAGACGGAGAACTGCTTAACCCGCCCAGATTCAAAACAGGAGCCAATGAGGGAGCGCTCCCTTTTAAAAGACAGAGCGCATGAATGTCATAATAACCGCCTGGTTATTACGACAAATATCAACTCGGTGAGCCCATTGAAAAAATTGCTCACCAGTAATTATATCACAATAATGCAAGAAGTAAATTACAACTAAGCAACACATTATTCTATACCCCTTATCAGGCTTATCCATAACAGTCATATTGGCTTTGACTCTGAATGCAGTCTTTCACCTACTGTATTTTTCTTCCTCACCCTTCCCCTAGGATGCATCTTCAAATAAGCTGCTATCAGCTCGGTATGTCTTTGCTGGATAAACTTTTGAAATACACAAATAACTAAGCAGAAGGCCAAAGGAAACATATGAACATATGAATGAACCAGCAGAAAACAACCTTGCAATCTAGCATGTCTGCTCAAGTTTGCAGACTCCTCAGCACCTACAGAGGGATCTGCCTCCCTTCCCATTATACACTACTCCCCTACCATTGATTCTCTCCCCCCATGAGCTTCCGCCCCCCTTCTCTGCTCACCAACTGGTCAGACGCTGTTGTTAGTGTTAATGTATTAATTTACGTTTGACAACTAAAAAATAATTTTATGAATGGCAAGTATCTATGAGTGACCATATTTTCAGTGTGCATTTAATAGTATCTTTTTGTTTTGTTATATAGTACTCACCCTGGTCATGCCAGAAAAATGGCATTTTATGTCTAGTTCACCTTCCTGCTTAACAAAAACTAAATAAATAAAATGTTAAATATATTTTACGTAAAATGAATAATATATTATATAAAATATATTTAAAATGTTATTTTATATATATAGTTAGTGATAAATATGCCAATTTGAATGCCAGATATGTTTAAGAAGATTTAATTATAAAATAAATCATTTTAAAAGATTTATAAGAAAAGAAAATGCTTACTTTGGTACTAGATAAGTAGTCATTTGCATAACTATTTTGCATATTTCAAAAGCACAGGTTTTTTTCTACCAAAAGAAATATAGTTTCTATTTACAACCAATTTTGAATTAGCAATATTAGTTTACATAATGGAAGGAAAGGTATAATCAGAAACCATGTACATGTAGGAATTCACAGTAAACCAAAAGTGAACCTCCTGCTGGAGATATACACATGTAATTACATCTATCTAGATATAGATAGATAGATAGATAGATAGATAGATAGATAGATAGATAGATAGATAGATAGATATTAAACCTTGCACTGAAATCCTGTCACGTGATTGGTCAATTAATCATCACATGATAATCGTAAGCTTGGTACTACTGACCATTGTCCTCCCTAAGATCAACAGTACCTATCACCAAGAAATTGTTTAAAAACTATTGCCCGCTACACTCCTGAATGCATTTCATCAAGACAGCATCGAAAGTGGAGGTGAGCAGAGGGGCAATATCAGTCACATTCTTTGGCCCAATTGCCAAATCCTCATTTCCCATCTGACAAGCATCAGGTGTAAGGCAGCAGGGAGGGAGCAGTAAGTGAGCACCAGCCAGATGGAACAAGTGCTGCAGATGTGGAGACACAAGCTTGAGGAAGCTGACCATGTGGAGGAATGTGACTTGATGTGGGAGTTGGATGCAGAGGCTGATGACAAGTTACAGGGAGATGTGGGTTTTGGTCAAATGACATTGACAACACTGAAGGGAGATGAGAAGAAGGAGGAGGAAGAGGAAGGACAAAGACAGCAGCAGGTACTATACTACTAGTGTGCCACTGTAGGCCTAGAGAAGTGCTATGTGTCAATATCTGCATCAAACAAGGTTTTAAGGTTTAATAAAACAGATATTGACTGAATTGTTTTGGTCAATAGTGTTAAACCAGAGTCCCCTTGAGAATGTTCTATAGACTGCCAATAGTCATATTGCCCTCAGCTTTCAGCTTCAGGTAACATAAGATTTGGCAGTAAACGGAACATCCCTCTGGGCTATGGTTTTACACTGCTGACCTCAACTTCAGTCAATATTTGTATAAAGATGGATAGCTAGATAGACAAACAGACAGAGAGAGAGAGAGACAGAGAGAGATAGAGAGATAGATAGATAGAGAGAGAGAGAGAGAGAGAGAGAGAGAGAGACAGACAGGCAGTCAGACACATAGAGGTAGGTAGAGAGACAGACAGACAGATAGGCAGACTGACAGACCGACAGATAGATACTGATAGACAGAGAGAGAGATAGACAGACAGACAGACGGATACATTTTGCAACTATGGACCTAGAGTCAGAATATCACAGCATACTCACTTTAGGTACAGTATTCTCACTCTAGGCCCATAGTGGTAATGTAGGTATAGCGATGACTGTCTCTGCTCCCCTTCATACAGTGATGCTGTGCTGGGATAAGGTCACTGTTGAAGGTGGCCAATGAACAATTAGAACACAGGATTTTAGTTTGACCTATTGACATCACTCTTGGCTTTGCCATAGCAATGGCATAAGGTCGAACAGCATTTGGGAAAAATATCAGTGATATCTTCATTAAGGCCATCACATATGAGACAGAGAGAGAGACAGAGAGCGAGAGAGATGACAAGAACCCCATTGCAAAAAGCACTGAAGCAAAAGTTCACCTGGAAGGGCATTGGTTGTGAAGCCAAGTTTCAGACTAATAAAGAACTACACATACAGTACCCCTCAATCAAATAATTATGGGCAACTTATTCAAATACCCTGAATGAATTAGAGCTGTGCAAAAAGGACAATCTGCTGAGCATGTGTAAAACAACCTGACTTACAACACTCACCATGTTGTATCTTTTAATAATACTATTTTCATGTTCTTCATGCTGTGCACTCTACTGGGAAGAGAAAGTGACAGTGGTTTTATATGCACCTTACTATACACAGCTGTATAAAATGGGGAATTTTAGTACTGGATTTTGGGTTATAATCATTATGTATAGAATAATACAGTGAGGTAGTGTGTATAACAAGAATTTTACACACACATGAGGTGCTGGATGCTACATAAACCCTGGAGTGAAGGTTGAGGGGTTATGTAAGTATCTATCACCGAGAATGTGTGTAAAATTTGAGTTTTTACACACTGCCCTATGAGTTGTGTTATATAATTGTTGTGGAGTGTTTTTTTTTGTCATAGGAATTATATAGAGATAGATCTCCATGCTGATAGCTGTGGTCAGGTTGAAGGAGCGATGGCGGGTGTGTGTGTGAGGAAGGCAAAAGCACAACGGGTGCATGTGCGGAGCAAGAGGTACCTGCCACGTGTTCGCTGTTATAACCAGCTGGTTATAACAACAAATTATTACCAGGTTTTCTTTTGAGGGAAAATGCTCCCCAGTTATCATAAGGCCACTAGAGTTACTAGTGAGCATTTGTAATGCTCAGATAACTGGTTTGTAAAAATGCGTTACATCAGTCTGGTTGTAATCATGCATTACAACTGCGCTGTTGCAATCGCCCCCTGTCAATCAAGCTTATGTTGTGAATGGTGCAGGCACTAGCCACACAAGTGCCACAATAATTAAAAATGCTCACTGTAATTATCAAAAACAAGAAATGGGTGGGTGTGTGTAAACCACAATGGGATGCTTTTATAAACCCAACATCCCACACCTCAGGTGTGAGTAAAATTTTGCTTACACATACTCACCCATGTATTTTATTAAGGGGTCCTGAGGGCACTTATGATGGCCTACGCTGTCACCAGAACCTTGGCATGTCATTACAGCCTTTTATGTACACTTCTGGTGTATTTTTATTTTTGTTATAGTTTTTCTTTCCGTTGTCTATAATAACTCCAGTCTGTGGTGGTTCACTATCAGTACATGAGTCAGCAGTGAAATTAAAAAAATCACAATTTACCTTATAGATGGCAAGTTTCTATATCAGAGCTTACCACATAATAAGAAATGTTATAGGAATTCATTGATTATATACTGCAAATGCCTGCAGTTTAAATGGAAAATGATGTTAAAAAAATGATTTATACATTATAGGGGCACGGTCGCGTCCCTATAGTTAGGGTTAAATCTTCACTTCTATGTTAAATGGAAAATTGTGCACTTTAAAAACTTAACAACCATTCAAGCAATTTGCATGAAATTTGGCATGCACTACCAGGGATCTTTTGCCATGGCAAGTATCATTCCAGTCGGATGTGCGGGTGTGGAGATACAGAGTGTCAAAAAAACATGTATATTACCTTTTTTTGCCAAATTCTTTCTCACCGCATTGCATAACAACTGTGTGGAATTTTGGTCTTACATTTTTAGGGTATATAGGTCTTGAGTCAAAGTGGTGCCTTTTGAAGGTTTGGTGAAAAAAATATTAATCCATTCCAAAGTTATTAAATTTAGAGGTTTCCCGTTATTTCCTATGGGAAAAGTTAGATGTGAGGCTTGAAATAGGATTCTTGTTTGCAAATGCGGAATCCTCACTTTCAAACGTGGAATCCTGTTTCACAAATGTGGAATCCTAGTTCCTGCTGTTGCCATCTTGTTTTCTGTTAGCAAGGGAGACAAACTTAAATTACAAAAATAATACAGTGGGTTTGTAAACACCAACAATTGAGTTTACCTAATCGGAGCCCGAGCAATTGGATTCTGGGGTAAGTTTTTTTATTAGTTTGTGAGAAATGTGTTGTTGTTTTTTTTGCCACAGAAATCCTGATTCGCAAATCGCAGAAAACTTTCACCGCAAAACAGGATCCTTTTCTGCAATTTGCAAAAAAGGATTTTCATTTACTGCAAATTGCAAAAAAGGATTTTCTTTTACCACAAATTGCTGAAAAGGATTTGTGAAAAGGGATCATTTTTCACAATTTGTGGAAAAATGAAATTTTATATGTCTGTCACTTTATAGCAAAGAAATGATTTGAAATTTTGAGCCAAAAATGTTCAGGATACAAAGGAATTGCCCCACAGATGTGCCTTTTGCTGGTTTGGTAAAGATATATTACTTTGGCTTGGACTTCTGCAGATGTAAATTTTGCTTGGTTTCCAATAGGATAACATTATAATGGGAGGTTTATGGAGTTGTTTCTTTGTCACTACATTGTTAAGAAACGGTTTGCAATCATGTTCTGTAATTCCCATGGTACAAGGGCCGTGTGCCATTGGTGTGCCTTTTGGTGGTTTCGAGAAAATATACTGTATTAATTTGGTGTCAAGTTACACAGCTTTCCAATTTTGCTGTGTTTTCTGTAGGACAAGATTGCAATGTGAGGTGTTTTTTGATGCTGTACACTACTGGATGGAAACATAGGGCCCAGAGGGCCCTGTGTTGCTATAACCCTAACTGATGCATTAACACAGTTCTTTGCAAGGAATATATATATATATATATATATATATATATATATATATATATAGTTAGGGTTGAGTAAGCACTTTAATGTTAAACTTCAAATTTTGTACCTCAATAACTTTGCCACCATATGATGGATTTGCCTGAAAGTTTGCATGCACAGTCTGGTACCAAAGATCTCTGGATCTGGCAAGTTGCGTTACAGCCAGATGTACGGTTGTGGAGCTGCAGAACACAAAACAACTGATTTTTTGCACATTTCTTTGCTTGTGCCCACAGCCCGCATGATTTGTCCATTTGGTCTGAAATCTTTGGAAGCACTGAGTTTTGTTGGCAACGACAATGCCGACTTCCCCCACAGTGACAGCACAATACCGACACAGGTATTGTGCCGCCTAGTCCATGGGTGTTTTCTGTGGGGGACTCTGCCCCTCACACCCCCCCGGACTTTAGGATTCCAACTCCAGGTCAGAGTTGGTCCAGGAAGGGAGCAGAACAATGGGGGAAGGCGAAACACAGAAAAAGGACCATTACCATGAATGTCACCATAATGGTCTTTTTTCCTGTTTCACCGTCGGGGTGTCGCTGTAAAGGGGTGCACTGGAAATCTTCAGGGACGATGCAGTCTGGGTCACCGATGCACCTTTTAAAGATTTGGTGTAAAAATATTAAACCGATCAAAAGTCATTCAAAAAAATGAATTTCTCATTATAGACAATGGAGAAAAAATGTATGTGTCTCACGAAAGTGTCACAAGTACAATTTTCCTTTTGCAAATGGCCTTTTTACTTTCATGCTACCACCATCTTGTTTTCAGTTAGTAAGAAAGAAAAATGACTGGTGTTTAAATTTGGGACCCCCTAGGTAAACACTGACTGTTGGAGCTATCCCAGTGGTGCTGAGGGTTGAGGTGCTGGACGACACACCTCGCATCACGCCGGTGATCCGGGTTTGGGAATGAGCCCGGGTCATCAGGGGTCAGCAAGGGAGGACTAGGATCGAGCATCCACAGACTGCTTGCTCTCCTAGTCCTAGAGTATGCTAGGGACATTCACCACACTGTAGCAGCCTCTGGGGATGCCTGGAGGTACTACCAGCATCAGCGTAGTGTGGGGAAGCACGGCAGATGTCGGCACATTGTGTCTGGATGTCACTGCACATCCACGCTCCAATGGGGAACCAAAACTGGAAGAAAAATGGGCTGGGTGCAACCGTGCAGCCTGATGGCTACACTCTGCACTGCCCGTAGGACTTGTGAGGAGTCCCATCGGGGAGGATTCTGGGGCTGTCCTGCCTGGGACAGGCATGGGGGGCCCTTCAGCAGGATGGCAAGACAGCTGTCCCGGATCCTCCTGGGTGCGGTTAGAGCCACCCAGCTCTCCGGGCGGGCAGAGCCGGAGGCTGGATGCCCCACACCAGACATGCCGCAGCAAGGTGACAAATACAGTGGGAAAAAAAAAACACTGACTGTTGGGTTTACCTAGTCGGGTCCTGAGGATGACAGCCCTATCTTTTTTGGGGGTAAAACCCCCCAGAAATGCCATTTTAAAAATCAGCACCCCAGTACTTTCTTAAATTGCGAAAGAAATGGCCACAACACTTGCAAATGCTCACAGCTTCAATACAGACAGCTCTTCAGGTCTTAAGTGATATTATCATAAGTGCCCTCAATATACATGCACCCCTCACCAGTGCCAGAACCAAACTCAAATCTTGTCGCTGGTTCTCTGCTGACCTTAAATCCGCGCTGCTTGCCAGAGATAAACTCTGGAAAAGGGCAAGAAAGACCAAGGATCCAAATGACTGGCTTCTATTCAGAAAAGCCAGAAACTCCTGCACAAAACAAGTGAGAAATGCCAAGGCTGCCTTCTACACAGCTGAATTGGATGCCTCCTATCACAACCCTTCCAGGTTCTGAGGTACCATAAGGGATCCTAGGTCAAGCTTCTACCCTGTCTTACCACCCAAAGTGCACCTAAATAGTGTTGAAATCACTGACAAGCAAGAAATCTTAAATGCCTTCAACAATCATTTCACTACAGCTGGCCTAGCTTTATTCCTCACCTGCAAACCTATTGAGGTCATCACTAAACTTACAATCTACTGAGGGACAAAAGGCTGCTTCCACATTCTCCTTCAAATCAATACTCTTAAAAGAAGTAGAAGACCTACTATTCCAACTAGATACAACTAAATGCGCAGGTGCAGACTCCCTGGATCCCAACTTTCTAAAAGTAGCATTGCACGCCTTAGCTGCCCCCCTCACTCACCTTTTCAATCTGTCCCAAGCCACTGGTTCTATCCCTTCAATATGAAAGACAGCTCAAGTGTTTCCACTACTTAAGGCAGGTGATCCCATGGACCTCAACAACTATAGGCCCATTTCCATCTTACCAGTACTGTCCAAAATGCTTGAAAAGTTAGTGAACTTTCAGTTAAGTGCCTACCTTGATACCAATAATCTCCTTAATCCAGCTCAATCTGGGTTTAGATCTATGCACAGCACCATCTCTGCCTTAGCAAAAGTTACAAATGACTGGCAGACTGCCTTAGACAAAAAGAATAACACCTGTGCTGTGTTTCTGGATCTAAGCAAAGCCTTTGACACTGTGGACCATGAACTACTAATCTCCTCTCTGAACTCCATAGGCCTTGACTCTACTCTCTTAAATGGTTCAGATGCTATCTCCGGAAGAATACAACTGGTAAAAATGAAGGTGACCTATCTACCTCTAAACCACTCCTAAGAGGTGTACCGTAAGGTTCCATCCTGGGCCCCATCCTTTGCCATTTACATCAACAATATTGACTCCAATCTCTCACAATCTAATATTCACCTCTTTGCAGATGATACTGTACTAGATGTCAGTAATCCTCACCATCAAAAGCCTGTGAGCTTTTACAGTCTGAGTTCTCCCTCCTACAGCACAACTTACTAGAAAAGAAATTACTACTAAATGCCAAGAAAACGAAAGCTATGTTCTTTGCCACCAAGAGCTGCTCTTCCACTGTCCCATCATTCACCCCCACAATTATCTACCATCCTTGGTGAAAATCTGGAATATGTGGACAAATTCAAATATCTTGGAGTCTGGATTGACAATAAACTTGACTATACTAGCCACATTGAAGAGCTCCTGAAAAAGCTTAGACAAAGACTTTGCCTATTTTATAGGATCAAACACTACCTGACCAGAGATTCCAAAAAAAGGCTAATCCTGGCATCATTCCTATCCCTCATTGACTATGCTGACTTCCTTTATGGTCACTGTTCCCTCTCCCATTTAAATAAATTAGACACCTTGTATCATAGAGCTATTAGATTCATTACAGATCTTCCCTCCAGCACCCATCATTGCTCTCCTACAATGCAGTCAGTTGGACATCCCTACAACATAGAAGAAACAAAATGCTGCTGTCTGGATCTACAAAGCTCTGACAAACAAACTCCTTCCTACATCTCAGATTGTTTCAACGGATCACATCCAGGCCTTACACCCTAAGGATCAATAAACTCATCATGCTGAAGATTCCTATCACCTGCACCTGTATGGAAGGGCTGCATTCAGCTACCTCCCTAGCACTTATCTGGAATTCTCTTCAAAAGACCTTGAAATTGGATACCCTCATTCCTTTAACATCCTTCAAAAACTGTACACTAGTCTATTCCTAGAATCATGCAATTGCTTCCATAAGGCCTAGTCCTCTCTCACCCCTCCTTCCCTACCCCTTTTTATACTACCCCCTATTTCTTTATTGTTCTTCTAGCTTGTTCTCCAACCTACTTCATACAAAAATGCCCCCCCAAGTCCCATTACCCTAGCTTTATCCCTACAATACTGTTTGTTTCTCTCCTTTAATATGATCTAGGTCCAATGTCATTTTGCCTTGTATATATGTAAATATTTGTACACCTGTCTCATTCTTAAATCTTTGTATTTGTGTTCATTCAGTACCATGCTTTTGTGTAAAATTTGTAACCTTATATTGTTATGACCACTCAGGTCCATCTTGTAAATGAGCTATGCTCAATGATGTTCACCTGAATAAATAAAGATTTTGATTGATTGAGTGATTGAAATGCAAAGGTTTTATGCTGTTTTTTGTGAGACTTTCACAATTTAAGTATTTTGTTCAAAAACTGCAAATTTTTGCTGTCATCCTACAACAAAACATTGGGCTTTTGGGCTGAAATTGCAGAGTGGCAAGCTCTGGTCCCACAGATGTGCCTTTTGTTGGTTTAGTGCCAAAACATTCAAGGGGCCCAAAGTTACAGCATTACAAAGTTGAGACATTTCCCATAGGATAACATTGCGGTGCCCGTGATGCCTTTCGGTGCCCATATCTCGAAAATGAAGCAAGATACAGGTTTTTTGCTACCCACAGCTTTTTAGGTGCTCTAATCTATAGAAACAAGTTTGGGAATCAGAGACTACACCAGCAGTGGAATTTTTTTCCTATTTCCTATGGCTACAGAGATATTGGCACATTACTGTCACAAGGATTCCAAGGGTGCCTTTTCAGCATATTTCAGTGCCCCTTTCTTGTAAATGATGTGAGATATGGATTTGGTTGATTGTAGCTCATGTAATGGTTTCTGTCATGATTAGAACAGCACTTGAATTTTTTTCCTAGCTGCTACGATTGCTGAGATATTAGCAAATTATTGTTACAAGGGTTCCTTGCCCTCTGGGCTGCTGTATGGCTTTGTAGTTATGTGTAAGTGGGTACTCAGGGCCTGGAGGGCCCACATTACCGCTGATACATACCATTGTGCAAATAATGGGCAATATGAAGGGAGTGCGGGCCCTCCACTAACACGTACCACTTACCAGTTACATTACACTTTTTCAAAAAGAAGGGAAGTTCATTTCAAAAAACTCTGTTAATGCATCAGTTAGTTTATAGCACACCAACAAAAGCATGGAAATGTGGTGTTAGGGTTACCACCCCTACCACCCCACCTCCACCCCGACATCCTCCACACACTAACAGTCATTGTGGTGTGTGTTGGGGTCGTCATGCCTAACTCTCACCCCATTCTCCTATACTGCACCACCTCAGCTTGTTTACACATGGAATGGGGTGAGAGTTAGGCCGATGACCACAATGCACATCCCGATGCCTGTTGGTATGTAGAGGAAGTGGGGGTGGGGATGGGGTGGAAGGTGTGGTAATCCTAAACAACCCCAACACACACCCCAATGCCAGTTGGGGGGGCGGGTTGAGTGGGTGCAGGGGGGGTTACAACCCTAACATCGAATTTCCTCACTTTTGTTGCTGTGGAACAACCCTAACTGATGGATTAAATGGATTTTTTTGCCTGTAAAATATATATATATACAGTATATATAATTTCAAAAAACTCCATTTTACAAAGTCAGTTAGGGTTTCCATTGCACCTTTAAAAGTATGGAAATTCAATGTCAGGGTTATTGAATCAACTAACACCAATCTCTGCAAATATTAGAAAAAAAACAGTTATTTGATATATCCTTTGGTGTCCTTCCATATAACTCATACACCATACAAATATATTGTTCTATACCACATGATTAACAGCTCAAGTGGTGTATGAGTTAGGTGGAAGGACACCAAGAGATATATCAAATAACTGTTTTGTTTCTAATGTTTGTAGAGATTGGTGTTGTTGTGCTGATACACGTATTAACCTTAACATTGAATTTCCATACTTTTAAAGGTGTAATGGAAACCCTAACTGGTTTTGTAAAACAGAGTTTTTTGCAATGAATTTCCTTACTTTTTGAGATAGGTGTGTAACAAAATTGCAACAGATACTCATAAGTTTGTCATTTTTTCACATTGTGACCCCAAATTTTCAACATAGTCTTCTTATTACCACACCTCATGACCCTCATACTGTAGGTGTAAATGTCTTAATCCATGGCAAAATGCCATTCTGTGCCACAGCTGTGGAAACACATTTTGGACAGGATGAGAGAAATGACAGCTGTAGTATTCATGAGGTGCTGTGAAGAAATGGCTATGTTCAAACTTTGGATGTAACTCAGGCATTCTTTGTTACTTTTGCTCCAAAATTTCAACATTACCTTTTTGGGACCCTATGTTATGAACACTGGCACTGTCATTTCATTACTCAATCCAGAACAGTGATTTTGCACATCAACCGCACCATTCTGCGACACAGGTGCAAAAGCACATTTCAAGCAGGATGTGATAAATGCAGCTGTACTGCTCATGAGGTGGTGTGAAAAGTGGCTATGTTGAAAACTTGGAGTGAAAATATAAATTGGCAAAGCTGCATGTGTGCAAAGGAAAATTTCAATGACTATGTATAACTTGGGTATTTTTGCATCAGATTTTCCACATGGGCTTTTTGGGACCCCACCTCATGCACAATGGCATTTCCATTTCATTACTCAGTCCCAAAAGGGGATTTCTTTCAGCCGCAGTGAAATCATCTTTTTTAGGACAGAGTAACAAAATGACAGTGCCAGTGTTCATGAGGTGGGGTCCCAAAAAGTCCATGTTGGAAATGTGGTTCATAACAGATGGTGTAGAAAAAATGAGGAGGGACCTGCAAAAGCTTGACAAATGATTAAGGGTTTGGCAGTTGAAATTCAATGCAAAGAATGAGTTGGGGTGGTGAGGATATAGCATGCACCAAGCAGGAAGGGGACCTTGGGGTTATCATCTCTGATGGCCTCAAGGTAGGGTAATAGTGTGACAAGGCAGCAGGTAAAGCAAATAGGATGCTGGGATGGATAGAAAGAGGCATCACCAGCAGGAAAAGGGAGGTCATAATTCCGCTATACAAGACACTAGTGAGGCCCCACCTGGAGTACAGTGTACAGTTCTGGAGACCATACCTACGTAAGGACATAGACAGGGTAGAGAAGGCTCAGAGGAGGGCAACAAAGATGGTACAGGGATTATATCACAAGTCCTATGAGGCAGGCTGAAGGACCTGAATATGTACTCCCCGGAGGAGAGGAGGGGGAGAGAGGGGATATGATAGAGACATACAAGTACCTTACAGGGAGGAACAGGGTGCAGGAATATACTATTTTCCAGTGAAAAAGATGTTCAAGAACTCGAGAGCATACGATGAAGTTGTAGGGAGGCAATTCAGAAGAAACATGAAGAAGAATTTCTTCACAGAAAGGGTGGTGGACAAGTGGAACACCCTGCCAGAGGAAGTGGTGGAAGCTGAAACAATCACAGGATTTAAGAATGCATGTGATAGACATAAGGACATTCTGGAGGTCAGGGGTAAGGGGCAACAGACTTCTAGAAACACATAAAGTGAACTTACAAGCTCAACTGGGCAGACTGGGTGGGCCACAGACCCTTATCTGCCAACAGTGTCTATGTATCTATGTAAAATACCTACAAATGGCTGAGATCGTAACATACAGTATGTTCAAAATGCCATTGACTGCCTCTATGTGGCACTTACCTTTATTCTTCAGTTCGCTGTTCAACTTTGAAGAGTGCAGATGTGTCCCATTCCACAGAAGATGACAGCTGCCAACCTCAGTTGGTACATATAGGGCAAGGGGGTGTGGGGTGGTTGGCTGCTCAGTGGGAGGGTCGGGATGTGAGAGGGGGATGGGGAAACAATGAGAAACCATTTTTTTACAGGAGTTTAAAAAAGATGTTGTGGACTATTTACTTTTTTTCACAGGAAAAGTAGAACCATTTCTCAGGGCACTGGGGTGGGTTCCCCAGTGTCCCACACTGCTCTGGGGTGTTCAGCATAACTGGGTACACTATGTACCCTGGGAGTGGGCTCCCTTGAGTCTCACACTGCTGGTGGCAGTGAGTGTAGTGCTGACATGGGGATTGGGCACCCCACTGTTGGCAAAACCATTACATACATATTTCAGGACACTGGAAGTGGGTTCCCCAGTGTCCCATGGTGCAGGGAGGGGTGCTTTATCTGGGATGCTGGGAGTGGGCTCCACAGTGTCCTACTGTGCTGTTGGTGGTGGTGGGGGGAATAAGATATTGAAATAGCAAAAAGCACAAAAGACACTAGCTCAATGGCACAAAACATTTAGCCTTCAAGCATGAGGTGCACTTACCAGGGTGTTAAACTCAGCTGAAAAGCACTGAGCTGGAAAATCATCAAAAAGGTCAGTACTTCATCCAGTCCTATAGTAAGTTTAAATCTCAGTTCATAGTGTTGCAGAAAACAAAGCCTGGCAGATCACTCCAGAATGGAGATTATGTTTTAAGAACAACTCTACAGGGTTTATGCAGCCAGGAGTAGGGCCCTGGGGGCTGTAGAATAGGCAGAGTTGGTTGACTGTTGGTTCCTGCTCCCCCGCTGTGTTGGTTCTGTCTGCCAAAAGGGATTTAGGACTGCAAAATAGCATCCTTATTCAGTGCAGAATCCCTTTCCATAGGGCTCATACAAAGCAGAACCCTAGTTCAAAGCAGAATCCTAGCTCGAAGCAGAATCCTAGATTGAAACACAATCCTGGTTTGAATCAAAAACCTAGTTCGAATCAGAATCCTAGTTCAAAGCAGAATCCTAGTTCAGAGCAGAATCCTGTGTTGTGTGGGGCATCTATTTTTCCCCATAGGAAATGATGGGAAATTCAACATGTCATAACTCTGGAACACATTTATATTTTCCCATCAAACCTTCAAAAGGCACATCTGTGAGGCCAAGGCTTTCTACCCTGAAAATGTCAGCCCAGAAGCTAAAGCTGTTTCTGAGATACAGGTGGACACAAAAAGTGTCAAGCCCCCCAAGCCTTTATTTTTAACACTCTGTATCTCGGAAATGACTAAAGCTATTAAGATAACATTTATCACTTACAAACACCTCCTCAGGGTAATTATGATTGCCAAATTTTGTAGAAATCACTTTAACCATTAAAGAGTTATTAAGATCCAAAAAGTACCCTTCAACATTAACAAACAGCAAAACCCTCAAAAATCTTTTTTTTTTTAACACTGTGTAGCTCAGAAACCAAAGAAGGGATTCAAACCAAATTTATCAAATCAAGAGACCTGTGCGTAGGCTGATGCTTGTCAAATTTCCTACAAATCTGTTGGAGTGTTGCAAAGTTATTCGGGTGCAAAGTATGCAAAACTGGATGACAGTGTGCAAAAATCACTTTCACTTTTACATCTATTTTCTCCCATAGGAAATAATGGCAAATTCAAGATTTACTAACTATGGAATGGATTACTATTGTTTTACCAAACCTTCAAAAGGTACATCTGTTAGTCCAAGGCTTTCTACCCTAAAAATGTCAGCCCAGCACCTAAAGCCATTTCTGAGATACAGGTGGCCGAAAAAACAGCAACAACCAGTTAAAGCTCTGTATTTTCAACACTTTATATCTCAAAAATATCAAAAGGGATTTAAACCAAATTTGATATATCAACAGACCTACCCAAGCAGATGATGCGTGCCAAATTGTAGGATAATCTGTGAAACCGATTTAAAGTTATTAACCAGGAAAAATTGCCCTTTATCA
Organism: Neoceratodus forsteri; assembly: GCA_016271365.2. Classification (NCBI taxonomy): domain Eukaryota; kingdom Metazoa; phylum Chordata; order Ceratodontiformes; family Ceratodontidae; genus Neoceratodus; species Neoceratodus forsteri. Next base: position 31,840,827 of record JADMNL010000022.1, on the reverse strand, counting down.
TCAAACACTCCTACTAAGCCTAACTATATTGACCCTACCGGGCCAGTATAAATATATATATATATATACACACACACACACACACACACACACTGTAGGAGATACATAACACTGTATTGTAGATATCTGTTAGATACACTTATTTATTTGAAATTTTGCACATCAGGATAGCCTTGTTTAAATATACTTATTTTGCAAGAGGGCACTGGAGGAACATCACAGCAGCAGAGAAGTTACATCTTAGTGAATTAAGTCAAAATTAATGAATCAAAAGCCAAATCAAAACACATGTATATTCACTATAATGTTGACAGTGTGTATTGTCCTCATACATCTTTCAGCCACAATAAGCAGAAATACCTACATGTAGAGATGAGAGGTTAAGTGGGCTGTGGATATTATTGCTTCAGAGTGAGTCAGGACAGCAAGTACAGGCAGAATAAAGGTGGCTATACATGGCTCTCATCAAAGTATTGATCATGTTTAAGTCTTTAATGAAGTTTGGAATTGAATTTCAGCTGACTAGGGCAGGCACAGTGAAGGGCTTGTCACCGATAGATTTATGAGTTCTTGGATTATTGTGGGTTGAACTGAAGAGTGATCTAAACTGGTAAGCAAGGGTTGCCTTTGTTAATAGATTAGCAAGGTAGGGACATAGACCATTAATGCATTTATAGACTAGGGAGAGTTACTTAAAGGGACATTGTCAACCTTTTTTGCATCAGATTATTTCTAGTTGGAAGACCCACATTTTATGATTGCTTGCCCTCTCTAAAACTCATTGAAGTAGGTTGTTTGGTTTGCTTCATTTCTTAGTCGAACTGAAAAGGATGGGAATGATGCAATAATACCCAACCTAGTTTTTCTTCAGATCCTTGATCTACTCTTATTGCTTACATCCTGAGCATTAGGACCACCCCCAAACAGTGCAGCAACTTATGATGCAATAGTCTCCTCTCCTCCCACAACGTTATCAGTGGCTAGATTGTTTCACAGACATTCCCAAGTCAGAAAAGGATGCAGTAGAAGTTGATCCAAGAATGTAAACAAACACATTTTAGTGTGGTAATACCAGTATGGTGAGCAGTCTGTTTTTTACTTTTAAAAAGGAAAAAAGATTCAGAATCAAACTACCAGTTACATCAGCAATCTCTACAGAATGTGAGCAATCATAATGTGTTTTTTAATCTAGGGACAATTTGAGGCCGGGGGGGGGGGTTGACAGTGTCCCTTTAAGTGACCAACCAATATTCTATATCAGAGATATATTTGGGACATTCAATAAAATATATTTCAAATACAAATTTAAAAGTTTATAAATGTTTTTTTTTGCACCTCAGGCCACTGTTCAGAGCTGCTGCCACCTCTGCCTTCTGCCATTTACCCAACCTGAGAGCCGTTCCTCCACAGGATGGCCCTGGACTTCAGGACTTCCATGACACACAGTAAAAGTTCTCTTCAGATTACCCCTAAGGTGGGGTCCTATCTATAGCTCCTTGGCAGTGAAAGCTGCTGTAACCTGTTGCCACAGCAGAGATCCACCTGGAGACACTGTGAGTTTCCCAAGGGAGACAACGGCCAGAACTGGTCATGAAGGGGCAGGCAGGACTTCATCTGCCTCACAGTCCCATGCTTTTGCAATATTTCTAGTTCCCGCCCACTGAGGGTATCATGCCGTTGAGGTGACAGCAAGCCAAACAACTAGTGCTAGTGCACTCCCCTTCCCTGAACTGTGTGCTGACTTCCCCTTTGTGCACCACCAGTTTTGGTAACCCAAGTGTCAGTATTGCAGCAGGGAAGCAGAAGAGGAGGAGGAGGAGAGCATCTGATGGAATTCTCAGTGCCCCCCTCCCCCCATGATCTAAGCACAGTTCCAGTCTCAGGTTGATGGCATCACAAATGCTAGCTCTGTCACGTCACAGATACATCAGCCCTTGAAAATATATTTGCAATATATTTCTTTTTGAAGTGGGTGCCATAAGTGTGAATCAGAATTTAACACAACTATTGCAGAGAATGTCGACTGAAAATAATGGTTCATGGGCAGGCCTTGGAAATTTTCTAGCAGACAAAGAAGGATCTGCATTTATATAATGCTTTTATGCACATTGTATTCCAAAGCACTTTACAAGCAATGCTACACTGGCAGTGAAGTGACTGAATGTGTAGTGGTAGCCATTTCCCATATCATTTTTTTTTTTAAATTTTCCTCTTTACGCCTCTTTTGCCACTGTTAGCCCAGGTACTCAGCCCAATCTATGCTTCCACACCCCCACATTGACCTCGGGCTCCCCGGATACCCCGTGGCTTCCCCCCACGGTGGGGCCGCGGCACTGGGGCGCATGCCGTGGACCTCGGATTAGGTCAGGGGCTGGCCTGGGGGCTAATCAGCTGTGATGGGCTTCATTGAGGGCCTCGGTAGCTCTCCTTTTCCTTTTCCGGGAGGCGGGGCGTGCAATGGCGTGGGCGTCCTGCCCCACTCCACACAGAGCTTGGTGTCGCAGGTGCTGGCACTTTTCTGGCCTCCACCAGGGGTCACGCAGACCCGGACAACCTCATTCTCCTCTCGGAGAAGGAGAGCAGTCCATAGGACGCCTATCCTTCTCCCCCCGGCCGGCCCTCCAGCGACCTGAGTCCGTTCCCGAACCCGGGTTGCCGGCGTCGCAAGCGGAAATCCAACCACTGTGCTGGCGGGCTGGCTCCCATTTCCCATATCAACACATCCACACAGCCTTGGACAATTGCATGAACCAGTTTTATGGGAAGTGTAATGTTGCCCTGGACACTGGGATAAATCCCTTACTCTTGCAAAGAGTTAATTTGGTTCTTTTTTCTTCCGCCTAGACAGCACCAGAGATGGGTAGAAGGGACATCATTTTAATGTCTCATCCAAAGGACAACACACACCCCTAGTATCACCATTTAAGGTACAAGCCGCATCCTCTCAGTGTGAGACTAGAACCCACGACCTTCTAGCCCAGAGGTGGATGTGCTACTAACTGTGCCATACTGACACCTTGCATGTCACAACTTCATAGCTTACAGAAATTGAATAGTTTTTCCTCTAGCTTTAGAGTTTTCTGCCAGTAAAATAACTAAAGATTTAAAGGGCAGATACCATTTACCCGAACTACCACAAAATATTGAAGGCATATCAAAGTCCCTTTTTTGTTAAAAACTAAGGTTTTTTTTTTTTAAGTTTTATGGAATTTCATGTACAATACAGTATGTTTTGTATTTGTCATAATCAGGAAAAATTATAGCAATAATACAGAGCATAGTTTTTTTGTGTGTGGAGACACGTGATACAAGTTTTCACTTTGCAACCTAAGTATTTTATTAGCATTATACTGTATACCTGTCTTTTGTTTAAAAGTTTCTATTGGCATTTATACTAGAACTTTGATATCACTTAAACTGTGGTGTAGTTCCTTCTTCTCCGCCTCTGGGTGAGTGGTGTGTGAAGTTGGACAAATTTTGTTAATTTACTGCAATTCACAAAGTTAATCTGCCTTGCAAAGTGTCAATTTGCGGTATAGGAAAAATTTCATAAATTGCAAATCTGATAACTTCGCTAGTGAAGTAGGGCCCACAGGCAAAGTTTGAAATGTACTATGGGATTGGAGGTCACATGGTACTGAAATGCATAGGCCATGCGGTGGCTTTAATGAGAGCAGTCTTTTGGAGAGAAGGCTGTCCTTGCTTGTCCAAGCAAAAAAAAAAAACATTTTAACTGGATCCAAAAACGGAGTATTTTGAAATCAAATCACTCGCAAAAAAAGATTGAGAGGTCTTTGTGCGGCTAGATTAATATTGTTTGTTTCCAGTTTTGCTGATTTATTTCATTTAAAGTAGTTTTCTTTTGTCCAGTGAAGTGCTGCTGTGTAGGGGAGGGGAAGTGTTTCGGCTAGCAAGGCGTAGGTACACAGGGAAAACCCTGCTGCCTGGAGAAATACTATCGGAAAGAACAGATGAAAGCATAGTGCACCAGTATAAATAAAAAAATTAAATAGAACACTGAAGCATTGGCTGAAGACGTAACATTTCAGAAAGTTAGAAAAATGTGCTATGTTTCAGAAGACATAATAGAGCTTCAATGTTTGTGGAATCAAATGTGTTAATGTTTTGTGCATACTCTGTTAGAGCTTAACTCTATTCCTATTGTTGGTATCATGTAAAGTTGGGTAGGTGCATGGACTTTAAACTTGATAGCTGTAGTAACAGAGAGCCCCCATATGCATGGGGGGAACGCTGGAAAAGGAGGAGGAAGGGGAGGATGGTGGGAGGTCCAGGGAGAGGCCGGTTTATATTACTTTTGTGGGAGGAGTTATTCCCCCACATTGAACCTCAGGCTAAGCCTTCCCATCATCACAAGAATTGTTGAAATTAGTTTATGGAGTATACGGAAAGGAATTCACTATATAGAGTAAGTGGAAGTCCCTAATCCCCTGAAGAAGTTCAAATGTGCAAAACATTGGGCTTGGATGCTTTTTTGGGCTAGCTTGAGTAAAAAAGAAAAATACAGACTTGAAAATTACATTTCTGACTGCGTGGCTAGTGTTTGAACTTTGTGAATCTACTGCACAGCTTAACAACCCCAACCTACCACATAGAGAGACAAAAAAACTCTTAGTGTGGAGTAGTGCTTCGAATTTGGAGCTGCAGTGAGCAAGGCAGACCATAAAGATCAGTGGTTTTGAACATTTTTTACTGTGAGCACGTGCCTGTGTGCAGCAGATGTCTCACATTTGCTTTCCTCCATCTTTGTTGTTAATAACTGGTGACAAAGTGTGGCTCAGTGTGTCAGAGTCAGTGGAGAGTGACAGACTCCACCATGGCCATTAATGCACCAGTTGAAGTCGACTGGACTGTGTATTGCATTGTTAGATCAGTGCACTTAGACTTTAACATCCTGCTGCTGCTGCTGCTGCTGCTGCTGCTGCGAGAACAGTGCCTTCTCCTGCACTAGTGACTTAACAACCCCCCTCCCACCATTTTCATATTTGCTTGGCTGTTTAGTGTAGTTTCAGAGTGGTCTGACCCCCTGAATAAGTAAAACAGCTCCTGATTGTGTGGACATTACCCATGCTCCAGCTTCATTTTGTCTGCCTGTTCATGTGCTGCTGTACCCCCCCCCCCAACTGGCTGTTGCAGAGCCATGGGGGCAGGGTTTACCTGGTTAAATTTTGTTCAGCTCAGATGTGGCAGTGCTTGTAGTGGCGGCGAAACCAGCGGCAAAATGTGTCACAGTTGGTGGAGTCTGTGGAGCTGAGCACCATACCAGGTTATTTTGCTTTGCAGGTGCCTTTACAGGTTGTACACTATTTAAGTTTATTTAGTTTGTTAAAAGTCATTTAGGATGTTGGGGTTAAAACTGTTGTTTTACTTGGGGTGGTGCCTGAGAATACTTGCAAATTGTGTAATTGGATTTTTTATTGTTAAAGGAAATGTTACTAAAGCTTTAACTGCTGAGGCTCATATAAGTGCTCTTAATCAGATGAATCTAGAGAGAGAGATGTGCTGTTTGATAGGAAATTAGATCAATTTAGAGGGTTACTAGAGGGGATTAATGAGCCAGTGTGAAGCGGCAACACATTTTGCTGCTTTTGCTGGCATCGGGTGATGTTTTATCTAATCCTGGACCTCTTGCAAGTAAAATATTCAATTTGTCTCTTAAAAATCATGGAGCCTTAAGGTTGTCATATGTAAATATTCATAGTCTAATATTTAAATCTGATGAGTATTTGAACTGGGTTGAAAATAATGAGACTGATACTTTAACCATATTGGAAACCTGGTCATCTTTGAAGCATTCCGATACTGATGTTGCTTTACCAAATCATAATCTGTTTAGAAAGAACAGAGTAGGGAAAGGGTGGGGGTGTTCTGATTTATGTTAGTTAAAAATCTGACTGCAATACTTGATAGCTTTGATTATACGATTTCAAATTGTGACTTTTAGCTGTTAAATTGGTACTGGGAGGGCAAAAGCAGCTTCATATTGCCTCTTTTTATTTTCCATCAGGTTGTTCCATGGAAGGTATTTCTTTATTAGAGGCCTATTGTGGATCAAAAAATAAAACTAAAAAATAATATTGGGTGATGCATACATAAACAGGTGTTGTGTCTCTTCCCCGCAGTTCAAACACAGAGTAGACAGACTGGGTTTGGCTCAAGTAATAAAAGTGCAGAAACCCTTCTGGACTGGATTTTGACTTCCAGATCTCAGACAATTTTTGAAGCAGCTCCTCTTGCTGATTCAATGAGTAATTTTGTTTCTGGTCTGCCAAGAAGCTTCATTTGCCCCCTCTCCACATCCTGTCTCATTCTGTATGTGATTTAGATGTAAATGAGTTTAGAAGACTAGTTTCTGCCATAGATTGGTCTCATCTAATGGCTTTACCTGACATTGATTCGATGTGGCACTTATTTCTTCAGACTTTTCAGCTATTTGTGATTGGCTTGGTCTCTTAAGGAAGCTAAGAATTAAAAACAGAAATAAAAATGGGATTACACCTGCTATAATAAAATTGATGCAGGAGCGAAACATGATATGAAAATGGTTTATAACTGAGAAATGCCCTTTACTGCTCACCAAATATAAAAGATTGTGCAACTTAGATAGATAGATAGGATCTGGCAGCTTGGCTTCAATGCCAAGAAATGCAAAGTTATGCATATTGGAGACAGGAATCCCAGGACAGAGTACTACCTGGGTGGAGTCTGAGTATATGCATCAGAGGAGGAGAAGGACCTGGGGTGATGATCACTAGTGACCTGGAGCACTCCACACAATGCAAAAAAGCAACAGCAAAGGCAAACAAGATGCTGGGATGCATATCTAGGGGGATCAATAATAGGAGAGATGAGGTTATACTGCCTTTGTACAGGTCACTGGTAAGGCCGCATCTAGAGTATGGAGTTCAGTACTGGTGCCCACACCTCAAAAAGGACATTAACCTGCTGGAGAAGGTCCAGAGGAGGGCTACAAAGAAGATAGCTGGTCAGAAGAGTAAGGCATATGAGGAGAGGTTGAGGGCACTGAACATGTACTCCCTGGAAGACAGGAGAGAGAAAGAGGACATGATTGGAATGTTCAAATACTAGAAAGGGATAAATAAGGTTGATAAGAAGAGTCTCTTTAAGCTGAGTGGCAACCATAACACAAAGGGGCACAGTCTTAAGCTGGAGGGTGGGAGATTTAGGAGGGAAGTCAGGAAGCATTTCTTCACAGAGAGGGTGGTGGACACTTGGAATGCACTGTCGGAAGAGGTCACCTTGTTAAAGACAGTGGGCAGCTTTAAGACAGGATGGGATAGTCATAGGGGGAAGGTAAGGATCATGGGTAGGGAGGATGGGAGGCATGGGAAGGGAGGGCAGGGACATTAGCTCAAGCTGTGGACCCTGCAACATGAGCAGACTTGAGAGACCAAATGGCCTTCTTCTGCTGGCTTCTTCGTGTGTTCGTATGTAACTTATGTAAGAAGCATGTTCAGAATGCTAAACTTAATTATTACTTAGCTAAACAATTTGATGGCAGCCAAGGGGTGAGTGAAAACTGGAAAATTTTAAATGTATTAATGGGTAAGACTAAATCTATAGTAATCTCTTCACTGGCAACCTCTAGTGGGGAATTATTTACCCCACTGGGGCAACCCACTGAATTAAATGACACCTTTTGTAGTGCAGTTAAATTGGCTTCTCCAGTTACTAAGGTTTATAATGTTTAGGATTTGAGTACAGATGATGAACCTAAATTCCTCTACAGAAAGGCTATCATTGAAGAAGTACTAAATTATTTTAATGTAATGAATGTAAAATCCCAAACAGAGGAGGGTGGAATTAATCTAAAGTTTTCTTTGGTTTTAGAATTGATGGTTGATCCTTTGAACATATTATTTAATTTTTCATTGAAATTTGGTGTTGCCTCAGGGTCTTGGAGACAGGCAACCACAATACCAATCTTCAAAAAGGGGTATAGGTCCCAGATAAGGAATTATAGGCCTATTTCCCTTCTGTGCCCCAATCCAAGGTGTTGGAGAGGGTCATCTATGACTAAATTAAGGTTTACCTGGATGTACACACCATCCTTTCTCCTACCTACTGTAGCATGGATTCAGGAAAGATTACAGTACCCTTACTGCATTGATGGAATTGGCATACTCTCTCCATGGACTTTGAACAGGGGTTACACAGCAGTGGCTATATTTTTTTCAATTTTTCTAAGGCCTTTCACCTGGTTTTCTACAGTTGCTTGTTTCTAAACTCAGAGCCGTAGGATTTTCTAAAGATCTGTCATGGTTTAAAAGTTATTTGTTTAACCCACAGAAAAGACTTGTGTTGCAAGATATTATGTCTCTGCTCTCCAGTATCAATATCGGTGTACCACAGCTTTCTGTTTTAGGTCTTCTTTTATTTCACATTTGTTTAAATGATTTGCCCTTGTGTGTCAAGTTTTCCCATGTATTGTTTTATGTGGATAATACTGTTTCATATTCTTGTGGTTCTAATGTTGGTAAATTATTTTCTCAGTTACAGTGTGATTTTCTTTTTTTTTTTTTTTTTTGGTTAATAAATGGTTAAGGGAGTCCAGCTGATTGTTAAATTCTAAAGTAATGCATTTTGGATCAAGATAAAAATGAAAGCATTTTTCTATTACCCCATCAATTAGAGATGAATCAAGAAATGTTATTGAAAAGGTTGACTGTTTTAAGTTTTGGGGTTTTAACCTAGATTGTTATTTATCATACATTTTTAAATGGATTTTGTTATAAAGGTTGTTAATACTGGTTTGGGTTTATTATATCATATTTGAGATTGTTTGTCTTTTGTCTCTAAGAAAATTATAGTTCAGTCCTTGGTTATGTCTTTTATTAATTATAGTTTACCTATATATTCTAAAGTATTAGTGACATTACCTTCTAGAGTTAGGACGTTGTATAATAATGCCTGTCAGTTTGTTTTATCCAGTCCTAGACTGACTCATCATTGCCAACTTTATTCATCTCTGGATTGGCTTTCTTTTGAGGGGTGTCACACTTATTTTAGATTAATTTCTTTTTGACATTTTTGGGAAGGTCCTATTTTGTTTTCTTTAAGAGGATGACACACAACAGAATTCTACTCACTTCAGTAGATCTCAAACTGCAATTATTCTCAAGTTTCCTTTATTCAAGACATCATCCCAAGGGTCATTTATTTACAAAGTGGTTTTTAAATAGAATAATTTGGCAGTTCAGCTACATTTTCCAAATTCCTATCTGTTCTTCAAGAACATGGCTAAACTTATCACTTAGAAAAATCTTCTTGTATCTGTCCTTAATATATTTTATGTTTTAATTATTTGTATTTTTATTAATTGTATTTTTGTTTGTTTTTATTGTCTGGATCATAGATAAAAACTGACATCTGATACACATGGAGTTAACCTGGTTACATTTTATATAAAAATAAATATATTTTGTCTGTCATCTGTGATTTCTCATTTTATTTCTGTACAAACAGTAATACAGTTTGGTGCGGTTAACTGAAATATTGTGTCAGTCGCTTTCCATGTTAGTTGTAGTTATTCCATTTAGTTCTTAAAGTGGCAGTGTTTGTTATTAACCCCTGTTGTGTGTGTCTTGCTAATCCCCATCATGTTAAAAACAATTTTAAAAAATTTGTTTGGTGGTTTTACTACAGCTACTGTTAGCTCAGTAAACTGTTTAGTATCAGATCATACTGCTAATCGCTCGGGTGGGTTTTGTCTGCAGCTACTGTTTAGTTTTACTGCAGGAGTTCTTTACATTTCTTACCTTGCAATATTACTGTACAAATCTAAATTTATATGACGGCAGGGAAGAGATGCTCAACTAAAGAGAGAAGTGCTGGAAAGGCAGTGTGTAAGTTCTGTGGGGCAAAAGAGTGTTGCAGCTAAACAAAACTACATCTGCAGTACTGTCATCTATGGGCTCTGGGGCAGGTAATAGTAGTAGTAGTAAAGGAGTAGCTGGCCACAGTGGCAGTGGCATTAGTATGGCCACATTTTTCTCTGTCACATCTGTGGCATCCATGCTGGTGGGGGCTGCTGCAGGTGGTGACAAGAGAAGCAGTCCAAGAGGTAGCAAGATGCCTGGCTCAGGCACAGTGATCGAGAAGGAGATTTTTTCCCATGACTTCTGGTGATGGTGGTGCTGATCCTGATCTTGATGATAGTTTCCATTCTCAAATGAGAGTGCAGAGCGTGATGATTAGTCAGGGCCAGAGGAGGGAGATCTGACAATTGCACACTCAGTACAGACTAAATTGAAAAATGTGCCCCTGACTAAAGATGATGAGTGTGAGACAGAGTCTGGAGAAAGTGAAGATGAGGAGGATAGAGATCAGAAGGAGAGGGATATCAGGAGCAGTGGGGATGGTGACTTGGATCCCCTATGAGAATCAGAGAAGAAAAAGAGGAAGGATGATGCTGTGGAACATGAGGGGCTTTGCATCCCAGGATGTCATGGAACTACCAAAGTCACCCTAAATACTACAACAGTTGTTCCTCTCACCAGCGTTGAGCCTGCTACACTATGTGTATCACCCAATGTCAAAGTGCATAAATCATCAAAACAAACACCCATTTTCACACATTCCCTCTCCCACTCCCACCACCATGTAAAATCAAAGAGTACAAAATTCCTAGTTTGGGATTTTTATACACTGGACCCAGCTAATGAAACAGTTGCTATTTGTCAGCTGTGTTAAGCATGAGTTAGTCAGGGAAAAAAGGGGCAGCCACCCAGGCACTGGTGGCCAACACACACCCTAAAGTCCAGGCACCAGATATACTGGATTCAGCACCAAAAGGAAGCTGATGCAGAGGTCCCTCTCACTTATCATTTGCATTTACGGAGGCATCAAGAAGTGGCAGGAAAATAGTCCCAGTGAAGGGAGGGCTGACTGTGGAGAACTACTACAAAGATGAGGAGGAGTCTGTGGAACTACCTAGCAGTGGTCACAGCAGCAGCAGTGGTAGGTTGAGTTTTAGCTCTCAGAGGCACCAAAGAACAGCAACTCCAGTGCAGAAAACACCACAAATCACTGCTTTCATTTTAGCAGCACCTGTGAATCTGCAGAAGTCATACACCACCCCACCAGACATGCTGCCACATCAAGTCCAACTGTTTGGCAGCCAATACCCAGAAGGGTTCAGCCTACACTGCATAGCATGATTGAGCATCATGCCAAATACCCACCCAATCACTCTACTGCACGTGAACTGAATGCAGCAACAGCTGAAATACTGGAAACTGATCTATTGCCATTCACTTTTGTGAAGAATGTGGACTTTAGAAGGTTGATGGAGCATACCTGACCCAGATGATAGATTCACCAAGAACTTACTTCTTCACATGTACCATTCCTGAACTTTATGGGACAGTGTACCACATGGTAACCCATGCTCTGCTGCCTTCAGCATCACCATATATATATCTCAGTATGGATGTGTGGACCAGTGGCCAAAAACCTGGAAGCTTCTACCTGTGCATTACAGCACATTGGGCACAGGTACTTCGGGTAGTATTTGACTCTGGTTGAGGGAAAAATTGTACTAAGAAAATTGCAGTGGTAGCAGTACTCTAGGCATTCACCAGCATGCCACACTCACAATAAAGAGTGTAACTGGATCACACATGGATCAGAAAATGCTGGAATTGTTCCTAACTGAGACTGATGAGAGTCTGCACTCCCATTCACTGGAAGCAGGGTTCATTGGGAGTGATAATGGCTTGAATACAGTATAGTGAAATGCATTAGTGATGGGGATATCTCAGGGTGCTACGCCTTGCATACTGTCTTAATCTTGTTTTGCAAGAGATTCTAGCATATCCTAATATCAAGTCCATGTTGACTATGGCCTGTTGCATCTGTGTCCACTTTGCCTTTCCGGAAAGGCCCGTAACCATCTCAAGCACCTGCACATCCAGAACAAACTGCCTCAGTGCCATTTGAAGCTGGAAGTCCTCACCAAATGGAACTTGATGCTGTACATGGTTGTGCACTTTTACAAGCAGTACAAAACCATCTCTGAATATCTCCTGCTGCATACAAGCCGTGACAGTGCTGGGCATCCATATCTCTGAAAAAAGACCAGTGGTGACTCATGGATGTCCTGATCATGATTCTAATGCCATTCAAACATACAACACAGGCAGTGAGTGAGGACACTGCCTGTATCAGTCTGGCCATCCCACTTCTGCAGATGCTGAGGCAGATGCAGTTTAATGCACAGCAGGTGCTGGAGGCAGGTGATGATTCGGGAAGTTGTGCCTTAATGGAACACATGCTCAATGTCTTGGACTGCAGTAGCGACATTTCCTGCATTCTGCAGTCTGCAGATTTTGGGATTGCCACCATGTTGGACCCACAATATAAATGGGGCTTGTCATCGATACTTGAAGGTGGGCATAATCAGGGCCAAAATTTAATGAGCAGCTAATAAGATGGGTACATGGGGCATGTATATTAAAGTTACAGTTGTGTAAGGCACAACATGAAAGTGAACAGAGACAGAGTGTTGCTAAAACCTCACATGGTAAACGGGCTGATAAAACCTTCATGGTAACAGACAAAAATAACCATGTATCCACTTTGGGATGTTTTGAGCCAGGTAGGAACTGAAGAAATGGAGGAAAATGAGAAGGAGGTGGCAGCAGGATTGTGGGCAGAGCCATGCATGGTGGATGTATATTTGGCAGTTACCAGGCTTCTTACCATCACAGAAGAGTCCTTACTGTACTGGAGTAGTAAGGTCACTGACTAGCCAGCACTGACCTCTGTAGCGGTCAAATACCTGAGCTGCCCACCCTCAAGTGTCATGTTGGAAAGAATATTCAATTCATCAGGGACAATTGTGTGGGACAGGTGTACAAATCTGTCCCCTAAAATTCTTTGCATGTTAACATTTATTAAAATGAATGTGGGGCATGTTCTACACAACACAGTCACGTCTGCATTCTTACCACATGAAGGTGGTGATGGTGGTGAAGATGAAGTTGAAGAGCCTGATGTTATCTGCACTGGCAAATTGCCTTATACCGAAGTAAATGAAGCATGGATGTAGAGTGAATTCCCATGTGGGAACAACTCCATTCTTGAAGGCTGTGAGGGCTGCTTCTGTGGTGAGGCTGATTGAAGTATAAAAAGAAATGCGTTCTGTCCATCCTTTCCTCCTCATCAGTTCAATCCTTGTCTTCACGATTCAGTATTGTTTTCCTGTCGTTATATGTTTCCCCAAGTTGTGCTGCTGTTCCATACCTCCATCTGATTACCTAACTCCACCCTCCCCTATGTGACATCTACAGAAAAATAGAAAACCAGTGAGCACTACATCATTAAATACTAAATTTGCCAACAATAACATTGGCCCCTGCCACCTCCACTGCATCTTTCCAGACTGAAAAACTCAGACCTTTAAGCAAGCATAAATGTCACTTCCAGACATGCAGACCATGCATCCTCCAGAAATCAAGACACCACCTCATTCTCCATCCCTGGCCTGCTTGTGTCCTCTGCATCCACCAACAATATGGGCCACCACCACCTCCACTACATGCATCCAGACTGACAAACATGGAGTATTAAGCCAGCATAAATGCCACTGCCATCCATGCAGACCATGCATCCTCCAGCAATCAAGACATCACCACATCCTCATCCTCCTCCTCTTCCTCCTGTGGCCTGCTTGTGTCCTCCATATCCACCAACAAGATGAGCCACTGCTGCCTCCACCGCATTCATCCAGACTGAGAAACACAGACTCTTAAGCCTGTGTAAATGCCATTGCCAGGCAGAACTCCAGCCAGCCAGCCTATCAATGCAACAGAACATGAGATCCAGCAAGCAACTTTGCTGATGTGGTAACACGTTACTTTCACTGTTGTTCACAGTACTTAACCTCACTCTTCATGGTGAGTTCATTCTCACACAGTAGCAGTTTTCACCTTGCTTGCAAGACATTAAAATGTGTTTTTTCTTTCCTTTTGTCTTCCTCTTACTCTGGGCTTTACTGTTCACAGGGCAACTGGCAAGTCAGTTGCAAAGTCCACCCACAAGGCATAGACTTACATTGCCTCTTCCTCCACCACCCCTCTCTGTAGTACCATCATGCCAGTACTTGACATGGTCCTCACTAACTTGATGTTAAGTTATCATTACATGAAGTTTTGTTTTTGAATGTTTTATTTAAAGTTTTATTTAAAGTTTTCTTTTCACAGGTACACAGTGACTCAGTGGTCAAGTTAGGCTAAATAATTTTTTCTCATCACAGGTGACAGGCATAGTAAGACTGGCAGTGGAGAATGGATGTACCATGCGGCCACCACATTGGCCATAGCAGGCTAAATAATTTCTTGTTTTTCTTCACAGGTGACAGGTATGGTAAAACTGGAAATGGACAACAGATATATGGTCTGTGCAGTCACCCATAGTGGCTAATTTATTACAGTCAAAATAATTTTCTCTTCACTTCACATGCCTCCTGTCCTGCTACCTTCTCATCCAGCAAGCAAGACTTCTCCTCCAACTCTTTTGCCTCCTCTGTCTGGGGCACCTTTGTGCTATTTTAAGGCATGGCCATCACCAATGTGATGGTAAGTATTCTTTCCAAAAGTTCTTTTTTTCTATTAATTTTTATGTTGATTGCACGCAGCGCAAGAAACATATTGGGACAGCTTGCTGAGAAGCAGGATGTGGAGGCACAGCACTGTTGTGGCCAATGCCCCCACAGCCTGCAAAGGCTTGTCCCTCTTCCCCCAATGCCCTTGCAGGCTGCTGGTGAAGGCAGTTTGGAATGTTGCCACCAAGTCCTGACAATTTTGCCGCTGCAATCAGGGACCGCCTCGTCACTGCAGCGTCAGCCATCCGCTGCAATGAGGGAGTGACCCATCACTGCAGGGCGGAACTTGCAAACCCTGATATTGTTTGTCGCCATGTTCACAAACAATATAACCCCCCCACTGTGTTTATTTGCTGACGGGGGCCCCAATCCGCCTCGTCTTCTGTGCTCCAGTGTCAATTGTGCCGACGGGGGAAGCCCACTCCCCATCGGCACTGTGCCACACCCCCCCACTTTCATTGTCTGCCAATGGGGTGCCCAATCCCCGTCAGCATAATGTAAGGTCCCCCAGCTTTTAATGTCTGCCGACGGGTTGCCCAATCCCCATCGGCATAATCTGAACCCCCTTGTTGTGTGCCAACAGAGGTGCCCAATACCCTGTTGGCTACAACTACCCCACTCAAAAAAAAATACTCCTTGGCATGCTGAGAGCCCACCCCAGTGTGCCAAATGCCCCTGTAAATAAAAAAACATCCAGCGATGTCTTTTGTTGTTGTTTATTTTTTCCTGAAAACAAGAAAACGGTCCCTTGCGATATCCGTGACCCTCCTCCCACAACCCGTGCCCACCCACTGCAAACCCTACCTCCCCACACACACCCCTCACCCCATACTTACCTCCAGAGACTGGCACGATGATCTTCGGTGGACCGGGAACACGTCTGCACTCTTCAAAGCCGACCGCAAACTGAGGAAATGCCGGTAAGCTGTATAATGGATTAAATAGGGGTTTTTCCAACTTTTAAATGCATATCTCAGTCATTTTTTGGAATTTTGGCACTAAATTTACAATATGGGGTTTTTGGGACCCCTTCTCATGAATTCTTGAACTGTCAAGACTTTAATCATCCCAGAAAGGTGATTTTGCAGTCACTGCGCAGAATCACCTTCTGGGGCCGATTAACAAAATGACAGTGCCAGTGTTCATGAGGTGAGCTCTCAAAAATCCTATGTTACAAATTTGGTGGAAAAAATCCAAAGCAGACCTGCAGGGAGAGGGGGAAGAGACAGAACCAGCACCAGTACCACCATCACCACCAGTGACTACCTCATCTGCAACACACCAGTGTGCTGTCAGTGACATATATGCATGATTTGAATTCATGCTGGTCCAATGTCAGTTGTACAGTGGAAAACTCCACCAACAGCCTGCGCTAGTAGTCTTGCAACTTCTTTTCTCAAATCATGGTAAATGTTGGGTACTACAGTACGTGAAAATTTGGTCCGTGATGGTATATTATACCTAGGGTGTAAATGCTGCAGCAGCCTATGGAAACCTGTATTTTCCACAATGGAAAATGGCTGCAGATCCAAGGACATCATCTCACCAATTAGATTGGTGATCTGCTGTGCTGTAGGATGTGACGCCTGGTATTTGGTGAGGGCATGGAAGACTTGCATGATGGGTGTAGTCACATTGCATTGATTTTGACTTTGAACCCATGGTGGAGGGAGTTACAATAATAGATGATTGAGCAGAAGAAGGCAGAATGGGTGATGTTCCTGTACAGGATGCGCTATAAGTGGTGTAGGGGGATCTGAGGGCACACTGTCTGTCTCAGTAATAGAATCACTAACAATACTTTGTGCATCTACTAGACCAGTACCAGAAGAGGGGCTGACAGGCACATGTTGTGGAGGGGGAGGAACAGCTGTGGATCGTTGAAGTGCACTGGGATGTTTCTTTCAGAGATGGTTCATCATTGATGTTTTTGTGAGATTTGAAAGGTTTTTACCACGACTTATAATACAGTCACACACACAGCATACTGCCTTTGTTGGATCAATTTTTACAACACTAAAGTACAGCCACACCACACTTTTCCTTGCACTGACAGTAGGAGTACAGGCCCCAATCGGGTGATCATGAGCATGTTTTGCCCCTTTCCCCTTATCAGACCTGGGTGCAGTGGATGCAGTTGTTCTACTCCTTTCTTTCTCTGCAACAGATGTAGTTGTAAAACTACTTTGTGTATTAGATGGAGTTGAACTTGACACAACTCTTTGAAAGGACAGGGTGGACTGTTTTTTTTTTTTAGGAGGAGGAGGAGGAGGAGGGTGACCCTGACCAGCCTGCTTGCCACGACAAGAAGTACTGCATTTTTTGGCAGCTGCACATTCACGCTTCTCACACAGATATGACGCATATTCAGCCTCATCGATAAATTCGCTTAGTTGGGTATCACTGTCAGATGATGTACTTAGCAAGTCTTGAGGCTCTGGTTAATATTCAGAACCAGATGAATGCTCTTCTTCGGAATCCTCCACATCAGCAAAAGGAAATAAATGTGGTGAGAGGAAACTTGGAAGGCTGAGCAACAGTACATTTTGGCAACACAATTGGTGCAATCGTAACAGTCTCATGGTCAATACTAGTCACAGTACCTATGGTCATGGGCACAGTTGGCAAGGTAGCAGCACTGTCAACAGTAGTCCTGGTGCCAGAATTACAATCAGGAGTTACAGTCGAAGAAATTGGCATCATATTGCAACTAGTTGTAATACTGGCAGTAGTAGTCATGGTGACAGCAGAACACTCAGGACTACTAATGGAAGCAAATGTTGTGGTGACAGTGGCTGTGCAAGGAGCACAAATAACAGTGCACACTGTTATGGCAGTGGTGGTGTCAACAGGACAAAAAGGATTTGCTCTGGTTGCTGAAATCACGGCACTGGTGGTGGTGGGGAGGAGCACACTGATAGGCGATGTTGCCTCTATGGGGGCAGTTGTGTGAATAGTACTACCACTGGTAGTGGGGGTGGGTTCTTGTTCTTGTATAACTGGAGATGTCAGCTGTAAAGCCCTCCTACTTTTGCAAAATAGTGGTGCTGCAAATGCAGTACTAGTAATTGTAGCGGCAGCAGTTGAAGTTATAGTAGTACTAGTACTACCCCAAATCTTACTGACACCAGAACCTGAAGGCTTATCGGGGTGAAAACTATTTTAGAGCGGCTAATACGAACAGACCTTCTCTCACCCTGTTCCTCACCACTTACGACTGGTGGTGAAGATGACTTGCTTGGGCTGGACCATGCCCATTTACGGGACTGATGAGACATGGTCCGTAACTTACTGTGTATATCATTTGTGATTAGTGTCTTTGTTTATGTTGGTGCTTCTTGCAGAAAACAACAATAGCAACACCGCGTATGTAGCAGCTAATAAAGTCAAGCTGATCCTAGAAAGAGATGGAGTCAGCAAACAACTTCTTACTTGTACGGTGTCCGTTGTGCAGTCATACAGTACAGTAATTCAAGCTCTGAAGGTGCACCAAACAACTTACAACACACAGAACCCAGTGAGTCACTCCTGACACACACAGAACTACTAAAGCAGTTCACAGAAAATTTGCGTGTACATACTCACAGTAGTGCACACACAGGGGGTGAAGACACACAAAAAAGAAAAAACTCACATGCACAGGAGGCCACTCAGGTGCAGTGAGCTGTGGAGGGAGGAGTCACCTGCAACACCCTCCTTACTCAGTTGTACAGGGAACTGAGCCAAGAACCAGACTACAGTCAGCAACAATTCAATGGGCCAAGCCTGACCCAGTGAGAAAAAAATAGGCTGCTTTATATATCACAAAAAAAAAATGTGTGCAGACAACTGTGCATGCACTTGCAGGACACAGATTACAAGAACAACAATACAACGCACACACAGATGATGTATGCACCACGGTAAACTGCAACACAGATAAGAGGGAGTCAGATGACAATCACACCTCACTTATGCAGGGAACCAAGCCCGGAACCTGATTACAGCAAAATACCAATTTGCATCACAAAAGAAATAGAAAATACCACAGGGGCTGTGTGTGAATTTGGAACGAAAAGCTAAGCAAGCACAGCAGTGGGGATGGGGCAGGCAGCAAAACTTGAGCCACTCACTGTTACTGAGCCCAGTAACAGTTGCCCACTATATGCAAAACCCAAACTGGACTTTGTTGACAAAAAAAAAATCCTGATAAGAACCAATTGGTTCTTAAGCAAAAAAATCAAACCACACTGCTTCAGCTGAGCTGTGAAACTGTAAGCAGTGGGGGAGGGGAGTCAGCATGCAGCAGCACACACACAGATTTACTCACACACACACTCTCCTTTTCCTTGAAACTGAGCCAATTTTCAAGGATGAAAAACAAAACTGCAGTCAGATGCAGTCACGAGGTGATCAGATGAAAAAACTGGATCACACACAACATTTTTCAAACAGTTATAAAAGTTACAAGTGGTAAACTTTAAAAAGTTAAGATGGCCGCCAGGCTGGGCGCGTCATCGCTGCTTCCCTGAATCAGTTGTTTTTATTACTTTTTATTTTTTACTTTTATCCTTTATTTTTTCATTTTGTGTCTAAGACTCGGGTTAGACTCGGATCCGGTGTACGCTCCGGTGCTTGGCGTTCCGGTGTTCCGGTTTAGCGTTAGCGTTATTGCTATTCTATGAGCACATGGATTGTGTAGCGTCACTGTTACTTTGCTATCCTCCAAGCATATGGACTACTCATTGTAGCGGTGGCTGGTGCCGTTTCGCGGGAGACACCAGCTGGCTTTTTTCTTCATTCGGTGGTCCTAGTCGAAAGTCCGGTGTGACTGTAGTGTAAGGATTACACTTTGTTGGTCATCAGCTTTGTGGGACACTTGGCGAGTTGCTGTATGTGGGAGTGACGTTATCAGTGACCCTTTGGAACTTGGATGGCATTTTTTCCTTTTCGGATAGTCTGGAGGATTATTCGATGTTGCTTTTTTTATGAAGAAGCATTTTGGCTGAGGGGAATGTGAGGAGTTAGCTCTAAAGACATTTGGAGGAGCTCTGGATATTCGGATTTGCTGAAGAGGAGACCGAAGATCTTGGACTGAGATTCTGTTAGAGACTGTGAGCCCTTTGAGCTCTATAATTTTAGGTGGTTTGCCTGCCTTTTGTTTGCTCTGGGTGTTGCTACTCCACAGGGGGTTGGGGCATTTTCCCAGTCAGGGAGCTGAGTGGGGCGCCCCACCACCTTGGACCATGGAAGGGGCTACGGCAGTGACTCTTTTCGTGGCCCTTTAGTGTGAGTGGCAATATTTTGCCTGGGGGGGGGGGCTTCGGTTGGGAGTAAATTAGATCGGAGTTTGCTCGATCCTCCTTGGATATAAACTTGCTGGATTGCTTTGAACTTCTTGGATCTCCCTTGGACTAATTTTTCCTTCCAGACTTGTGCGACTGCCTCTTTTATGGTCCTGGATTGTCTTGGATTTTTTATTGTATTTGAGAAGCTGCTGTTTTTTGTCTTCTGTGGACTCTGTTCTGGTCTTCGGGGTGGTGAGAGGACCCTGGGTCCAAAATTTTGTTTTTTATTTATTTATTTGTTTGATTTTCTCCCCTGTTGTGAGAGAACTGCAGGTGAATTTAAATATTTGTATGTTTTTATTAGGCAGTGAGAGCGCCTTTGTACCCTTTCCCCCGGTGGTGAGAGGACTGGGGTAGGAAGGGTCTGTTTTGTTTTGTAATTTATTGATTTAATTTGTTAGTTTTAGGTAGTTAGTGAGGTTCTTTGTTTTGAATAATTTTGGTGGTGGGTTTATTTTTATTTTTATTGTTTAATCTGGGTAGCAGCATCATGTGCTGGCCTTCCTCCTCCATGGTGGTGCATTATTCCCCCATCTGTATTTGTGCCCTCCACCCCTTCTGTACTCCTCCCTTGCAGTTCGAGATGTATCAGCATTGTAGGGCGTTGGGGATTGCCCGCCGGAGGGCGTGAGGGGCGGGGGAATGAGTGGAGTCACCGTGTTGGGGTTATTAAGTCCAGAAGGTGCCCTGGGGTGAAATGGAATCCAGAGCGGGGTCCATCCTGTCTGGTTTCCATACCCAAGGGCACTACTGATTACAGTAGGCAGATAGGCCCAACAACCTCCAAGGTTTGTCCAACTCGGGCGGTGTTATGCAATGCCAGATCTGTTAGGAACAAAACTGCTATTATTGCCGACCTTATTGGTACAGCTGATCTGGCTTGCATCACCGAGACCTGGCTGGATGAAAATTCTGACCCTATAGTGGAGGCCATGACTCCGGCTGGGTACTCAGTGTTACACCGCCCGAGATTGGACCGCAGGGGCGGGGGGGTTGCAGTCTGTTTTAAGACTGAATTGGGCCTCTCGAATGTGGTAGTGGGTGAGGCCGAGTCCTTTGAGTGCACAGTTGTAGCAGGTGTAGGCATTCGAATCGTTCTCATCTACCGTCCACCTGGAGATGGGAAACGTTTCTTACAGGAAGTGGCAGACTTCCTACTCGACATGTCATTTGAGTCACCCAGATTGATGGTGCTGGGTGACTTTAACACCTGGGTCGACGATGAACTCTCACAATTTGGTAAACACTTCCTCCAACTAATGTCTTCTTTGGGCCTTACACAGGTAGTTTCCACTGCTACACATAAATCTGGACACTCTCTCGACTTAGTCTTCCTTCTTGGGATTGATGCATCCGATATGGGGGTGGAACCAGTCATTTGGTCTGACCACCACATCGTGAGGTTCAATTTTTGCACCCCCCTGAGAAGGCCATCCCCTGTGGAGATGGTCAGGTACCGCCCATTACGGAATGTTACTTCACAAGGCCTAGTGGCGGTCCTTGACCTATCATCCCCTGTGTTGGTGGGCAGTAGCCCAGAGGCACTGGTGTTGACCTATAATGAGGCCATCACGGTTGCCCTGGATTCTATTGCTCCTGTTCACGAGCTCCCTCTTTCCCGTCACCCCAGGGCCCCTTGGTTTGATGGGACTCTGAGGGAGATGCAGAGACAAGGGCGAAGGTTAGAGCGTTGCTGGCGCAAGTCCGCCCTTGATGCCGACTGTCTTAGATTGATTGAACATTGTACTATCAGTCTTCAATCACCCATAAGAAGGCAGAATTCCTGTCCAGGGAGATTGCAGTTGCTCAGAATCGACTGGCTCAGCTGTTCCGAACTGTAGACAGACTGTGCAACCCAGCCTGTCTGCAAGTTCGGAAAGCCTTTTCGCAAATTGAGTGCTATGAGCTTGCTCGATACTTTGCAACTAAGGTGGCTGACATCAGGGCGGACTTGTGTCCAGCAACCTCTAAGGGTGATGTGGTGGGAGTGTGCGAGAGCACAAGACCTCGCTTCTCCTGGAGTTCCTTTTGTCGACCTGAGTTTGTGGATATTATGAGGATCATCCACAGTGTGCGCCCCACAAGCTGCAGCTTGGATCCTGGACCTACTACCCTAATTTTGGGTTGTGTAGACATCATAGGTCCAGTATTAGTGCAAATTGTCTGGTGCTCCTTGGAGTCGGGTGAGTTTCCAAGCTCCCTGAAAGAGACTGTGGTGACACCTCTCTTGAAGAAAGCCTTCTTGGACCTAGATTGTTTTTCCAGCTATTGACCCTTCTCTAACCTTCCCTTTATTGGGAAGGTTATTGAAAAGGTCGTAGCTGCTTAATTGGATGACCATTTAACCATCCATAATATCTACGAATCCTTCCAGTCTGGTTTCCGTAAAAGACACAGTACCGAGACAGCACTGGTTCGGGTGCTAAATGACCTTCTGAGGGCGAGAGATCTAAGGAGATGTTCCATCCTGGTTCTCCTTGATCTCTTCAGCTTTTGACACTGTGGATCACATGGTGTTGCTAGCACGCCTGGGGCAAATTTGTGGAATGTCTGGAACCGTTCTTAAATGGTTCGAGTGATTCCTCACTGAGAGATCACAAAGAGTTGTGTCGGGGATTTTTTCCTCCGGCCAAGTCTCTTTGTTGTGTGGAGTGCCTCAGGGTTCCATGCTGTTGCCCATGTTATTTGCAGTGTACATGCTGCCCCTCGGAAACATTATAAGATGGTATGGGCTGAGGTTTCACTGCTATGCAGATGATACTCAGAGGCAGTATAGCGCAGTGGTCTAAGGCTCTGAGCTGCAAATCTGGTGACATCCAGCAGACCAGACCTGGGTTTGAATCCCACAGCTTCCACTTGCATACTGTGTGACCCTGAGCAAGTCACTTAACCTCCTTGTGCTCCCAGGTCGCACCTGGAATCAAGCTCCAGCTTAGTGTGTCTTTCCTGGTTAAACAATTTCCCCTTTCCCTTTTGCACCCGACCAGGATGGAGCTCTCTCAGTGTTTAATAACTGTCTGGGGGAAATCCAAGACTGGATGGATTCTAGTTGCCTAAAGTTAAACTCGGAGAAAACTGAGGTTTTGATTGTGGACCCGGGTGGTCAGATTGAGAGGTCGTGTGCTGGAGCGCCGTCTGGAATTTTTCTCGGCGGTGTGTTGCTTCCAGCCTCTGAACGGGTGCGCAACCTTGGGGTGATCCTTGATGATAGGCTGACTTTTCAATCTCAGGTGTTAGCCGTCGTCAAGACTTCCTTTTACCATCTTAGGAATATTGCCCGGGTTAAGCACCTTGTTCTGTCTGACTCCTTGTCAACATTGGTCCATGCCTTTGTGTCCTCCCTCGACTACTGCAACGCCCTCTACTTTGGGCTTTCTGGGTTTGAAATCCGCCGCCTACAGCTTCGTGCAGAACGCGGCAGCCCGGGTTTTGACTGGGACAAGTAGGTCCTGTCACATTACCCCGGTGCTGCGCGAGCTGCACTGGCTCCCAATACGGTGGTGGATCACCTTTAAAGTCATTTTATTGACTTTCAAAGCCCTTCACGATCAGGGTCCATCCTATCTGAAAGACCTTCTGGTTTCTTACTGCCCTAGCCAATCACTCCGCTCGACCGACATGGGGTTATTAGAGATTCCAAGAGTGAGTTTGAAATCCTCCTGCAGTAGAGCATTTTCTCATACCGCACCCACTCTTTGTAATTCTCTACCATGCCGGTTACGGGAATGCTCCTCCGTGGAGATTTTTAAGAAGGAACTGAAAACCTATCTCTGGAGAATGGCCTTCTTGGAAAGTTAAATGCACTGTTTAGTGTGTGAAATTTTATTGTAATTTATTATGCTTCTAGAACATATTTTATCTTTTTTATGGTTTTGTGGTCTGTATTGTGTGTTGATGTTTTTATTGATCTGTTCAGCGCCTTGATATAGTGAAAGGCGCTATATAAATAAAATTATTATTATTATTTATTATTAAACTAAACAGAACTAGCTCTCTGAGAAACAACTGTCTCCTCTCATCTATGCACTCAGAGTGAGGAGATCACATGGTGTTCCTGGCTCTGAGCTCCAAAACAGCCTCTGATTAGCCAGTGAAGCTCTGTGAGATTTTGAAATTTCACCCACTGAATAGTACATCCCGAATAGTAGCCGAATAGTGAACTATTCGGAAAGTCCATCCAAATGTTAGGCAAGCCTACTATTCATGGTATTCGAGAAATACTATTCGGACCATGTACAGCCCTAGTACAAACATAGAGAGCAGCATCTGTGTTGAGTAAATATGAGTTGTAAAATTTGATAAACATAGAATGGAGGGAGGAGCAATGCTCTGAAAGCAGCTATCACCAGGCAGTGCAATGAAACTGCAGCAATGAGGTAGGTAGAATGAGTTGAGAAAGCATGATTGAACTGCATAGCTAGGGTTCAGAGTGAGCCTGAATCAGGTGAAAACAATTAAGTGTGTAGCATGGAGAGCAGCTTTGTGGTTTTAGTTGAAACACACAGATGATGATTGCAGTAGCACTGAGTAACTGAGAGCAAGTAGCATGAGTTCTGGATTAGCAATATGCTAGGAGCTTAGAAACAAAGCCCCCAAAAGGCAAAACAAAAGACACACAAACATAGAAAACAGGGAGCAAATAACAGAAAGAAGCACACAGCCAGAGGCAAAATACAAACCAGATGCAGGAAAACAAACACAGAAGTCCAGCAGAAACAAGCAGATGCAGCGGGGGGGGGGGTTAGGCCCCAACCAGCTGCAGAGGACAGAGCCTCCGGCCTACAAAGAAAAAGTGCTTCAGAAGGAGGTTGAGAGGAACTACTTATATAGATCAGGAAGTGGGAGTGTCTGGCAGCTTGTCCATTGAACCACAGGCCAAGCCTTCCAATTACAGGAACCCCCGATTTCTTACCCTCCCAGTTAGATATTAATTTTCAAAGCAGGTCACGGTTGGATTTAAGATCGCAGTTCTTGCACTGTTCGGATATCTGCACTTTTGCAAAATTAATGTCTGACCACCACCTCCCACCTATGCATTTTTTTTAGTACTTACAGGCCAAGGATTATCTGAACTTACATAGGCAATTCCCACATTGATGAGTATGGTAGTTTGAACACTAATGGGGTAAGATCTTACCAGACATCTTATCTCCCAACTCTACCAGGCATTACAGGCTGTTTCTGATTATTCTGTGGATCATGTTAAACTGGCTTGGGAAAAAGACCTTGGCATTTCCCTTATGGGACAGCAATGGTCTTCTGCTTTACAAAACATACATAAAGTAACCTGCTCACACTTATGGCATGGGTTTACATGGAAAACAGTAATCCATTATTTTATGACTCCATCCAGGCAGGCAAAATACCTGCCCTACAGAGGTGCATACTGTTAGAGACAGAGAGGAACTTCCACTTCCTCCCTTGGTCACATACAGTGGTCATTCCCAATATTGGGGCTTTTTTTTTTTTTTAGTAACTCCAACTGGTCCTGGATGAGATATTGAGCCCAACCCTTCAACTTAGTCCCCTGCTGTTTCTTTTTTTCTGATATACCAGCAGAATATTGAACTCCAGGCACACAAAAATTGTTAGTTATTATATTAGTGGCTGCCAAGGAGGTAATTACCAAGATTTGTAACATGGCAAGAAATGAAAGACAGAAACAGAGCAAACACATTGGTGCAAACAGTACTCGTGGTACAAAATGAAGTAGGCATTAATTCCCTAGTAATGTCCACTTCAGAGTGTACCACTGTTTGAAGCCACAATGCCTGATGGTGCAGTCAGGAGCTTGCAAAAGAAAATATTAGCCGTCCCCAGCAAGCCCATGGAGACCGCGGTCAAGATGGCGGTGATCAAAGCTCCGCTCACTGTTCTCCGTGTTTTTTTTTTCTATTTTCCACCCTCCCAATGGACCTCGGGGGGTAGTGCAGCACATGTGAAAGTTGTTGCTGACCACAGCAAGAGACACAGACAGAGAAATAGGCAGTACTCACTCTGTCTGTGTCTTTCCCACTGTCACTCTGCATTTCTGTTCTGTCGACCCTAACAACCCCATGGAGACTGTGGCCAAGAGGGAGATGATCAAGCCTCCGCTCACTGCTCTGTGTCTTCTTTAACCTCAGCCGACAACTTTCCATTATATCTTTGTACTCAATAATGCATTCTGGGCACAGCACTAATATTTGCATACATTGGCATGTACAAGCAAGTGAGATGCCAGATATGCAAATATTCGTACTTTCCCCAGAATACTGGCCATGCAAGTGGGCGGGTTGTGCCAGTCACCCACTGGGGGATTTTATTTTAAATAATAAACTATATATAACAAATCTGTGGGTGCTGGGTTGAGAGGAGGGTGGGATTGGGCTGCTGGTAGAGGATGGGGGGGGGACAGGGTTACATTTTGTTTGGTTTGGAGGCTGGGCAGGAAGGTGGGGGCTGTTTTTTGTTTTTTGTTGTTGTTTGATTTTTTTCCTATAGGGCTCCCTAATAATGAATGCCCGAACAACTGAATATTTGGCTGCTGAGTGCCAAATATTCAGTTGAACATTCATAAAAAGGTATTAACACACCCCTAAT
The DNA here is from genome assembly GCA_016271365.2 of Neoceratodus forsteri. Classification (NCBI taxonomy): domain Eukaryota; kingdom Metazoa; phylum Chordata; order Ceratodontiformes; family Ceratodontidae; genus Neoceratodus; species Neoceratodus forsteri. The sequence goes on along the minus strand of JADMNL010000022.1, from coordinate 31,814,274 downwards.
TCTAATACCGTATATGCCCTGCTGCCTGTTGCCATGGGTTCCAATTGTAAATGGAAAATTTTCTGACTGGGTTACAGCCCTAATCTGCATTGGTTTGTAACTAAAATAGTTTGGTATAGCACCAGGCACTCGCGCTTCAGGGATACTTTTCAATCTCATTGACAAAATTACTCCTTGGATTATCTTTGCACAGCTGGAAAAAGAGTACCATTTTTTTTATGGCTACATAGCGAGAGCTCTGTTGACGTATAACAAACAGGAGGTAAATGTCTGCTACATGCTCTGCCCAGTGAGTGGAGCTGATGCAGTTACAATATGGAAGAATCAGTCCACGTTCTCCCTCTGTCTCCTGCTGTCTCCCCCTTCCCTAACCCTCCTTACACTTTTTTCTTTTGTCGCCTCTTGCTATCTAAATCTCCCCCCACTCTCCCTTTTTTCTTTCACCACCTTTTTTTATCTAAAGCTGCTGTGTAGTTATCTCTTTTAAAGTCCCCCACATGCCCACTCTCATCTCTCTCTCTCTCTCTCTCTCTCTCTCTCTGTATCGCCACCACCCCTGAGACTATCTCTCTGGTCCAACATACAGGGACACTGGAGTGCTCACCATCAGTGCCCCCCAAATATCAAGCTGACAGTGGGGTGCCCAATCTCCCGTGTCAGTTGGTGCCCACAATAAAGAAAACTGTCCCTTAACATCTTTTTCTTTTTTGTGCATGTTTTAAACCTGAAATAAAGAAAATGGTCCCTCGTCTTGCACTGCCGTCCCACCCCCCAACCTAACCACCCATTCAGCACTCTCCACCCTCACCCCTACCCTATACTTACCTACTGAGGGTTCAATGCTGTAATCCTTTATTGACCAAAGAAGTATCTTCACTCGTCAAAGTCAGACCGGGAGAAGTGAAGAAATCAAGTAAGTGCGGTTAGTCCATTTCAATGTGTTTTGAACTTTTATTCATAACTTGGTCATTTTAAAAATATTTTTTGCCCCCAGATTTTCAATGTTGCCTTTTTGGGACCCAACCTCATGCACAAGGTAGGTGAAATTTTTCCAATCCTATCCGAAAAGTTGATTTTGCAGTTGCTCAGTAAAATCATTTATAAGGTCAGGTCATTAGAAGACTATGTTGAAAATTTGGGGTCAAAATATTAAATATTCAGAACACAACAAATTTATGAAGGTACGTTAAAAAGTTTAAATGCTTGCTTGTTACTTTGGTCATTTTCAATATTTTGACCCCAAATTTTCAACATAGCCATGTTTTCACACCGCCTCATGAATGTGACAGGTGTTATTTTATCAAATGCTGGCCAAAATGTGTTTTTCCACTTGTGGCATGAAATGACATATTGGGGGGAGTTTGAAAATTTTCATCTACAGGGTTCTTGCAGTGGGGGTCATAAGAAGACTGTTTTGAAAATCTGAGGTCAAAGCTGGCCTGTCAGTGCAGTGATAGTGCTAATGCTTGCAACACCAGCAACCCAGGTTCAGAATTGAACCTGGGTCATTGGAGACAGCCAGGGTGAGGAGGATCGAGCATCCCAGAAGATTTTCTCCTCCTCCAGGGAGGCTGAACTGTGTGCTGTGCTACAACACTGCCACCTGGTGGAGCTGCGATGGGTTGGCAGAGTGCCTCCTGACTAGGATGTCTGCATGCTGTATGGTGGGTGGGGTAAATCATGGTGCACTGATATGGTTGGAGGTAGGTACCGGGGACAGCGGGTGATGGGGCTGGGAGACAGATAGTGGCTGAGATCAGCCAGGCAGGGAAGAGAAAGTATAGTGAATTTAAATAAAATGGTGTACATATCCCATCTCTGCCCCTTCCAGTGCCCCATCCCAGGAACTAACAACTTTGGTGCTCAAAAAGCCATCTATTCCTTTTGTTCCAGTCCCTCTCTTCCTGCTGTCTCAATGCATATTTTTAGATTTCCAGTTTGTACAGTATGTGGAATTTACCAGGAAAGACAATTCTGCTATCATTGGGGGCACTGCAGTTAGCCATTTTTTATGGCTGCAGTGGGCAGAGCCCGCAGATGTTTTGCATGTACAAAAGGAGTGATGTCATGTTTTCTGTCCGTGGAACTGACTGAAGATGTAAATAGTCTCCTCAGCCATACCCTCCTCCAAGAAATGTTTTCTGCCTCAAATAAATACACTTTCATGTTAGTCAATGGTTGCAGGGCACTATTTTCTTTCTTAAATGGGAGGTACAAGAACTGGAACCTGAGTAGTGGGAGGTAGCATTCGTTTTTTTTTGGAGGGGGAGTAAGATCCACCCTACCTCCACCCAAGAAGCTCCTAAAGATCCACCTCACCTTTTTTTTGGTTCATGTGGGAAGGGCATGAGGTGGATCTGTTATGTTAGAACAACTGACTACCAGAGCTGCCTGGGGAAGTAATTAAGGAGTGCCCGAAACTGCATCTAGGCATATCCCCCCCCCCCACACACACACACATAGACATCATGATTTTTTTTAAAACTCTAAGCATGTCAATATTTGGCTCTAACAGTATGAGCAAATTGAGCATAAAAATAAAATAGAGAAAAAAAAGGATCAAGCAGGTGCCCTTTCCTTTGTCAAATTCATGCATACAGAAGGTCACAAATCCTGCATGACAAGTTCATTATATGGATGTTTACCATGTAAAACAGAAATGTTGTTAATGTCATGTCTGTAGCCTTATTTGTAGCCAGTAAACTATTATTTATGTAGGTACTGTAAACGACAGGTTTTAATTCAGAAATCCAATCTTGATAAATTTGTTTTTTTTAGCAGTTCTGTAAAATTTATGTCTCTCTGATGTTAGAGTGCATAGCACAGAAATGAAAGGGTTTCTGTAACTGATTGTTGTTTGCATGAGAAGTGGGTGTGACAGTGGAATGCAAGAGTGAAATATAAATTGTTTCTTGGCCAGTCTGGGATCTGAAGTTTAACAGTAATGTGTGAAGAGAATAAAGTGTTGTGTTTTGTGCATTTGAATAGGTTTAGTGCTTTGAAGTTAAAAGATATAAATATATATACATAGGCTCGGATATTCAGACTGTGCCAGGCTGTGGTGCAAGCCTGGGCGCAGCACAACTGGCTGTGCAGGGGGGGCATTGACTGGGGCGATATTCAGACAGAGCTGCACCATGGCACAGCATTGTTGAATATCGCACTCTGCTCGAAGTGTGCATGCTGCTGTGGCACTGCACCAGCGCAGTGGCTTCAGGTGGAGTGAGATCACGCTGCTGGGTTCTGCTGTACTATGCAACAACTACTGAATATTCAAAAGCACATGCAAATGTTGCCATAATGTATGCAAGACACAAATGGGGCCATTTGCATGTCATTATGGCCCCATTTGCATGCAGGTGCGCCGATCCCCAGTGACTTGCGCCTGGCGCCCTGCCAGGCAGCAGCCGTCAGGGACCGACGCCCCCTGCACAGCAAGGCAATGCACCCCTCTGCCTGATTGTGGGCATATAGAGAGTTAAATAACATCCCATATCCCTGGTGGTTCAGTGGACTGCTGTCAGCCCGATCACGGGCTTAAGTATAAACGAATAATGTCCTACATCCCTGGTGGTCCAGTGGACCACTTGCAACCCAATCTCGGGATTAGGTATAATAAAACAAAGTCCTATATCTCTGGTGGTCCAGTGGACTGCTCGCAGCCCAGTTGTGGGCATTTGTAATAATAAAATAAAGTCCAATATCCCTGGTGGTCCAGTGGACCACTCACAGCCCGATCGCGGGCATTTGTATTACAAAAATTAAGTCCAATATCCCTGGTGATCCAGCAGTACCCCCCTCCACCCGCCCACTGAGCCCCACCGCCCCGCTCCCCCCCCCGGTCAGCGGCGGGCAGCAGCATCCCACCCACCTGCTGCCCTGCTGCCCGCCACTGACACCATAGGTAGGGCTATATGCCCATTGGTCCACAGCGTGAGCCAATGGGCATGCAGCCCATACCGTACTACACAGTCCAGATATGCTATAAATGCTGGCATATAGCCCCAACCTATGCACTTTTGCACTGTGCCTTTTTGTCTTGCACCATCATGTCTTCTATGTCTCCTGTTGCTTATACCTGCATATTACTGTGTGCTAAATCTTCCCTTGTATTGCTGCTACATGTCAGGTAATTGTTATATGTTCCATACAATATCCAATGTACTCCATGTGTTGTTGCTAGTAGTTCAATGCAATTGTATCCATATGCTGCTATTTGCCTCTGTTATTTGCTTAGTTGATAACCTGCGTGTTATCCAGCCCCCTTGTACCCTCTCCCCCAGGTCACACTGGTAGACGAGCATCTTGTTGCTCAGTGTGCCTTTCCTGGTGAAACTATTTCAGTAAATAAATAAATAATGACTTGGGATTGTCAACAGTAATGCTCATGCCATTACACCCCCATCGCCACCCTGCAACCAGTGACAGGTATTGAGGTGTGCCTTTGACTCTTCAGCCCCAAAGTTCACTCCATTCTCTTATACTGTACCCATTTCAGCATATTTTCTTATGGAATGGGGTGAGTGCAAAGTATGAACACCCCAAGACACACCTCGGCCAATATCACCCAGGATGACACATACATCAGTGGCATTTGTTCTGAGTTCTTTTGTAAACCTATATTGCTTCCTAGTCCTTCTGTTAAAATGTACACCTCCATATATTTTCCTAATAATGTGTATGCTTTCCTTAGAACACAAACTAAAACCAATCTTACTACTTACAAATCATTGTGTTGTTTCTCCATACCTCCTTAACAATTCCACACAACTTCACTAACTTCATTATGCAGCCGTGGTGGATCTGACCAGATTTTGTTTGCAATGCATTTGTTGGCTATAGTGAGGAGAATTCCTAGCAGATATTTGACAGTAGGATCCCTCACCTCCTGTGGGAACAATGTAAAAAGGAAAACCCATTCTGTGAGAAAGAGTTGTGGGGAGAAGATTTATTTCAGAGCCTCCTCAAGTTCAGTAAAGAAAGGGGCCAACCAAGGCTACTTCCAGAAAATCTGGCAATGCTCTGCCCATTCCTCTCCACGCTGCCTCCAATAGTGGTTGGTTTGGGCTATGTTCCTATGTACCTGTTGGTCTGGCATCAGAAAGTATCTAACTAGACACTTCTATCTGAACTCCCTCCAGGCCACAGAGGAAGAGGTTCTATGTGTATTAATGTAGGAGTCTTTCCATTGCCCCAGGGTTAATGGCTGCTTTAGCGTCTGGTTCCACCTTTCAAACACCTTGAGAGGAGGAGATTGTCTTAAACTGGGAAGTCTACACCCCAGCCTTTTTCTTGGAGGACATATGTCCTAAGCAAACATACACAGCTCAGATTTATAATAACACCTTTAGTGGATACTAGAACAGTGGTGCTTACTCCTTTCTGTCACCAAAGCACAAGTGCTTCACAACCATTAAGCACTTGGTGCCCCTGCTGGCTGGAGTAAGATGCATAGGACTGGAAATCAGTCCTGAGTCTCACAACAAACAGTACAATTTGAAGTTAATCCTCACTAACTTCAAAGGCAGCTCAGAAGACTACCAGTGCCGTCATGGAAACTCAAAACCACATGCTGTTAGTTCAGCTCCATGGTGGTGAGAGTCAGAATGATCAGATAAACTAAAATAAGCTAAAAACACATATAACAACTCGTGACCCCCAATATCAACCCATTTTTGAGACCTGTAAAAAGTCATATCAACCTGCGAGTTGATACGGCTTTTACTGTCTCGCGCCGGGTTGTGTGTACCACGCTAAGGTACTTACCAACATGGAAAATTGAACCGTTCACAGTTTTTTTTTTTATTTTAAACAACTGAGAAGCCATTGAACCTTCACCTTGTTGTCATAACAACCAGCATGCCAATGAGCCCATACAGAGGTCGAATCAGCAACACAGGAAGCATGTAATACTAACACACTGAGCTTTGTTTACTTTCTTAGCACCAGTTACTATAAAAATAACACATATGAAGATATGTGAGCTGCAGTTTTGAATAAACCTCTTGAGCTTTGCTCTCGAGGTTTACATATTATCACACACCTTGGGTGTGTAAAAAAAACTGCATATCACGCACCTACATATGCATTATTCTCTATTTATTGTGAGAAACTATATAAAACAACAAACAGGACTTCAAAGCAGATGCTCCCGCTTGCCTAATGTTTCACACATGCTCTGTGCACTTTTTCAAAGGCTGAGTAGGAAGCCTGCTTAAAAACCAAAATCTCTTAAGGTGACCATACAGTACTAATAAAAAATCACAAAATTCATGATATATGCAATATATGTAAAATACATTGTTCCATTACAAATAAATATTTTCTTGGAAAAATAATTCTGTTAAACATTGTACATTCCTACCATTTCCTACATATCTATTCTCATTAGTTTCTCCAATACCATCATGATAGTAATAAGAAAGGAAGAAAGGGTGAGGAAAGGGAGAAGGAAGGGAAAAGGTGAAAAAAGGGGGAGGGAAAGAAAGGAGGGGGAAAAATAAAAAAAGGAATGAGGGAGAAGGGGGACAATTTAAAGATGAAATTAAAAATGTTATAAAGGTGTATTCTCTTTTCAGAATAAATTTTAAGTAATGAGTAAATGCAAAGCAAAACAAGCATTTGTCAATGCCTAATGTTGTCTCACTGGTATTAGCATTGGTAGTGCAGGAGTTAGAGAGATGCATAATAGGAATGGCAGTGAAGTACTGAAGTAACACCAACCCCCTACCCCTACCCCCACCCTGCAGAGACTGACAGGCGTTAGGGGTGTGCCTTTGGGTCTTTGGCCATAACACTCATGCCATTCCACCTCACCCTGCAAACACCGACAGGTGTCGCCATGTGCCTTGAGGTCTTCTGCCCTTACGCTCACCCCATTTCAAAAGGAAATAAGCTAAGATGGGTGCAGTATAAGAGACTGGGGTAAATGTTAGGGCTGAAGACCCCAAGGCACACCTCTATGCCTGTCAGTGGCTGCAGGGTGGGGGTGGAATAGGTTGAACATTACAGCCGATGACCCCAAGTCACACTCCCGATGCCTGTCAGTCTGTACAAGGTGGGCATTATGGTTGGAAACCCAAACATCCCGGGTGTTTGTTGGTATTTTTGCTCCAAATTTTCAACATGGGCTTTTCGGGAGCCCACCTCATGAACAGTGGCAGTATCATTTCATTACTGAATGCCAAAATGTGATTTTGCACAGCAAGTGTGCCATTCAGTGTCATGGGGGCAAAAACAGATTTTGGGCAGGAAGGGAAAAATGACAGCTGTACTGTTCATGAGGAGGTGTGAAGAAATGGCAATGTTGAAATTCTGGAGTGAAAATATGAAAAAGTGGCGAAGTTATGAGTGTGTGTAGAAACTGTGCAATGCAAGCTCGTAGCGTAGTCATATTTATGTTGATTGCCTGCAGCGCAAACAACATATTGCAGCAGCTTTCTCAGTAGCAGGCTGTGGAGGCATGGCACTATTGTGGCCAATGCCCCCACAGCCTGCAAAGGCTTGTCCCGCTTCCCCCAATGCCATTGCAGGCTGCTGCTGACAGTAGTTTGGAATGTTCACACCAACTACTGACAATTTCGCCACTGCAATCAGGGGCCACCTCATCATTGCAGCGTCAGCCATCCGCTGCAATGAGGGAGCGACCCATCATTGCAGGGTGGGATGTAAAAACCCTGATATTGTCTGTGAACATGGTGGTGGGTTGCCATCCTGGTCACAAACAATATAACCCCCCCATGTTTATGTGCTGATGGGGCCCCCAGTCCCCATTGGCTTCGGTGCCCCCTGTGTTGATTTTGCCGATTGGGGAGCCCACTCCCCGTTGGCATTCTGTAACCCCCCCACTTTCATTTTCTATATACCCCCCCTTTGTGTGCCAACAGGGGGGTGCCAAATCCCCCGTCAGCTACTGCTGCCCCCCACAGAAAAAAACAGAAACCCTCTGATGGCATGCTGGGAGCCCACCCCAGCGTGCCACATGCCTCTGCAAAGTTAAAAACGGTCCTGCGGCATCTTTTTTTTTTTTAACCTGAAAAAAAGGAAATGGTCCCTCATAGTCTGCCTGCCCCCCTCCTACAACCCGCACCCACCCACTGCACACCCTGCCTCCCCACACCCCCCTCACCCCATACTTACCTCCAGAGTCCAGCGCGACGTTCTTCGGTGGACCGGGAACACGTCTGCACTCTTCAAAGCCGACTGTGAACTGACGAAATGCCGGTAAGCTGTATAATTTAATGAATAGGGTGTTTTCAACTTTAGTGCATAACTCAAGCATTTTTTGGAATTTTTTTCACCAAATTTTCAACATGGGGATTTTGGGACCCCTCCTCATGAATGTTTGAACTGTCATGGCATTAATTGGCCCCGAAAGGTGATTTCACGGTCACTGCGTGGAATCACCTTTGGGGGCCAATTAATGAAATGACAGTGTGAGTGTTCATGAGGTGGGCTCTCAAAAAGCCTATGTTGCAAATTTGGTGGAAAAAATCCCAAAAATGACTGTTTTACGAGCATGCATTGCGCAGTTGTTAGGCACGCTTGTAACTTCGTGAATTTGCAATATTCTGATGCCAGATTTTCAGCATTGGCATTTTGTCACACCTCGTTGAGAACAGTACAGCTTTCCTTGTTCATATCCTGGCAGAAATGTGCTTTTGCACTTCTGGCGCAGAATAGCGTGGTTGCTGTTGGGAATCAGTGTTCGGGACAGAGTAATAAAATGACAGTGATACTGTTCATGAGTAGAGGTCCTAAAATGCCTATGTTGAAAATTTGGTGATGATAGCCCATCAAATGAGTGTGTTACAAGTGAGTGTTGCACACTTTCCACACACCCTTGTAACTTTGCAGATTCATAATATTGTCATGCCACATTTTCAACAATGGCATTTTTTCACACCTCCTTACGAGCACTACAGCTGTCATTTTCACGTTCTGAGTGAAATGTGGTTTCACAGTTGTGGCACAGAATAATGCGGTCCCTGTGGGAAATCAGTATTCGGGACAGATTAAGAAAATGACAGTGGCACTGTTCATGAGCAGAGGTCCCAAAATCCCTGTGTTGAAAATTTGGTGACAAAACTCCATAACATGACTGTGTTACAAGCGTGTGTTCAATTGTTTCCATGCACCCTTGTAGCTTTGCAAATCTGTACTATTTTCATGCCACATTTTCAACAGTGGCATTCTTTCACACCTCCTTATGAACAGTACAGCTGTCATTTTTCACATCCTGGCTAAAATATGTTTTTGCACTCCTGACAGAGAATAGCATGGTCACCGTGGAACATCAGTGTTTGGGACAGATTAAGATGGAACAAGTGAGAGTGGGGAGTGACCGAGCTCAACTGAGCTCTGTCGGGACTGCTGTGGATTTGTTTGTGGGCAGAAAAAGACCCCAACGCAAGAGGCCAGTACAAAAGGGCAGCCTGCAGCACTGGGAGAAACAGAACAAGAGAGCGAGTGAGGGAGGGGGAGTGAGCGAACTCACCGGAATGCTTTCAGGACTGCTGTGGATTTCTTTGTGGGCAGAAAAAGGTGTCAATGCAGGCAGGGGCCCAGTAGAAAAGGCCAGCCTGCAGCGATGGGAGAAACAGTATGAGTGAGTGAGACAGGGGGACTGAGTGAGCTCAAGGGAACTCTATCAGGACTGCTGTGGAATTCTTTGTTGGCAGAAAAAGGGGCCAATGCAGGAGCCCCGTACAAAAGGTCTGCTTGCAGCACCAGAACAAACAGAATGAGCACATGACAGAAGGAGACTGAGCGACCTCAACAGAGCTTTGTCGGTACAGCTGCAGATTTCTTTGTGGACAGACAAAGGTGCCAACGCAGCCAGGAGCCCCGTACACAAGCGCAGCCTGCAGCACCAAGACAAACAGAATGAGTGAGTCACAGTGCGGTAGTGAGTGAGCTCAACAGAGCTGTATTGTGACTGCTGCGGATTTCTTTGTGGGCATAAAATGCGGCAATGCAGGCAGGAGCCCAGTACAAAAGGCCAGCTTGCAGCACCGGCAGAAACGAAATGAGTGAGTGAGAGAGGGGGAGTAAGCTAGCTCAATGGAGCTGTGTCGGGACTGCTTCAGATTTCTTTCTGGCCAGACCAAACCTCCAATGCAGGCAGGAGCCCAGTACAAAAGTGCAGCCTGCAGCAGCAGGAGACACAGAATGAGTGAGTGAGTGAGGAAGGGGGAGTAAGTGAGCTCAACGGAGCTCTGTTGGGACTGCTGCAGATTTGTTTGTGGGCAGAAAAAGACAGCAATGCATGCAGGGGCCCAGTACAAAAGGGCAGCCTGCAGTGGTGGGAAAACAAGAATGAGCGAGTGAGAGAGGGGGAGTGAGCGAGCTCAACGGAGCTCTATTGTAACTGCTGCAAATTTCTTTGTGGGCAGATGAAGGCAGCAACGCAGGCAGGAGCCCAATAGAAAAGGGCAGCCTGCAGCACCAGCAGAAATGGAATGAGCGAGTGAGAGAGGGAGAGGGAGAGTCAGCAGGCTCAACAGACCTGTGCCAGGACTGCTGAAGATTTTTTTGTGGGCAGAAAAAGCCACCAACAGAGGCAGAAGCCTAGTACAAAAGGGCAGCCTGCAGTGCCAGGAGAACCAGAATGAGCAAGTGAAAGAGGGGGAGTGAACCACCTCAAAGGAGCTCTGTTGGGACAGCTGCGGATTTCTTAGTGGGCAGAACAAGGTGCCAACACAGGCAGGAGCTCAGTACAAAACAGCAGCCTGCAGCACGGGGAGACACAGACTGAGCGAGTGACAGAGGGGCAGTGAGCGAGCTTAACACACCAACACAGTCAACATTCGGCATTGACAAATGCTTGTTTTAAATGTTTTCACCAAATTTTCAACATGGCCTTATTTATTTATTTATTGAAATGTTTCACCAGGAGGGCACACTGAACAAGTTGCTTGTCTCACGTTGCGACCTGGGGAGGGGTAACATAGGGTTGTGTAGGATGATCGGTTACAATAGTATGTGGGTAGTACAAACAAATACAACATTGTAAGATTGTGCAACAGTTGGAACACAAGGTATTGTACAATAAACAGTAGTGGAACATTAAGTAAATTACAATACATGTCCAAAATCATACAAAAGAACATTTAAATGTACAAAACAGTAATAATGTGATAGAACCATTTATAGTGCATGAGTGTACCAGCAGCAGGGTTGAGCTAGTACGCAAGTGCTGTTGCAGTAAAAAGGATGGAGTTAGGTTGTGCACACTGGTGACCCAGAATGGCAGGTGGAGAAGAAAGCGGGAGGGGCAAGAACGAAATATGAAGAGAAGGAGTAGCCATTTCCTGATTTCCCCCTTCAAGATGTTGAGAGCTCTGCCGGGGGAGGGGGGTGTCATGGTAGGAAGACAGAAACTGGAGATAGGTATTAAGGTGGGTTAAAGCAGAAACAGCTGAGGGAAAGGTAATTGTATCGGGCAGAGGTAAGGAATTAGTTAGAGGAGGAGTGTCATATTTCAAGGGGGAGGGAATTCCAAATTTCAGGTAAACAATGGGCTAAACCAGTCTGACCAATGAGGGTAGAGCGGTGAGGGACCCTCAAGGTGCAGGTGTCATTTGATCTGAGGGAGTGGCTGGGTGAGAGAGAGAGAGAGAGAGAGAGAGAGAGAGAGAAAGGATGAGAGATAGGAGGGGAGCCTCCCGAACCAGAATTTGGAGCTTAGTTTGGCACAGTGAGAGATGCGTCTGTGAGACAGTGGAAGGAAGGTTAGAGAGCAATAGAGTTCACAGTGGTGGGAGTGGGAAGGGTAGTTGATAGCACAGCGGCAGAAGGAGTTAAAGAGAGTGTCCAACTTGGTCAGGGAAGATTTGGGAGTAGCACCCTTGACTACGTCACAGTAGCCAAAGATGGGGAGTATTATCTTCTGGACAATTTCGCGCCTCACAGTCAGCAGGATGCAACTATGATTCATGTACAGAGCACCAAGCTTGGGGTGCAGTTTCTTCAGGATAGCATTGATATGCACAGAGAAGTTGAGGTGCTGGTCCAGCCAAACACCCAGATATCTAAATGAGGAGGTGTCCTCCAAGATGGTCCCATCAAGGGTGTGGAAGGTGGGTAGGGCCAGGAGCCTACAGAGTCTCTGCCTGGTGCCAAAGGTCCTTGATATTTTCTTCTTGGCGTTTAGGAAAAGTTGATGAGAAGCAAACCAGAGCATAACTTGGTTGAAGTCATGCTGTAAGCTGGTTTGCACAGCAGCAGAGTTTTTGCAAGAACTGTACAAAACAGTATCGTCAGCATACATGTGGATAGAAGAGGATGAGCAGGCTGTAGGAAGATCATTAAAGAAAATGGAGAAGAGTAGGGGACCAAATACTGAGCCCTGAGGGACACCAGTGTTGATGGGGAGTGGAGGGGAGGTGGAATCAAGGATTCTCACGACTGGGTCCTGTCAATGAGGTAGGATTTAAACCAGTTGGTGGCTGACAGAGCAAGGCCAGCTGAGGAGAGTGAATCAAGAAGCAGGGGATGGGAAACAGTGTTGAAAGCTTTGGCTAGATCGACAAAGATGGCCGAGGTGACCAGGCCATCATCCATCCCTGAAAGGATGGAGTCAGTAAGCCTGAGGAGGGAGGTGATTGTTGAGAGCTTATTCCGAAAACCAGATTGGAAGGGGGTGAAGAAGGAGGAATCAGAGAGGAAGGGTGATAACTGAGAGAGAGAGAACTAAATGTTCTTGAAGTTTGGCAAGGGTAGGACAGAGAGAAATGGGGCGATAGTTGCCAGGAGTGGATGTGTCACCACCCTTGGGGAGAGGAAAGACTACAGCGTGTTTCCAGGATGAAGGTACTTAGGCAGAAATAAAGGACAGGTTAAGGATTAGGGAGATAGGATAAGCACATGCAGGAGCAGAAAGGTAGAGAAGTTTAGGATCAAGCTCATCTGGTGAGAAGCCTTTAGAAGGGTTGAGGGATAGGAGAGAATTAAGAGCTTCATCAGAGGAGATAGTAGAAAAGGAAAATGGGGGAGGGGTAGGCACTGGCTGAGGTGAAGGGTTGAAGTTAGTAGGTGGCAATGGGGGAGGGAATTTACAAGAGACATGGCGCACAAGGTGTAGTAGGCATTAAATTCATTGGCCATGGAGCAAGGGTCTGTAACTAGGGAGTTATTTATTTTGAGAACTGGAGGGGGAAGGGGAGGGAGGGGGAGAGAATAGGGCATGAACTACCCTCCAGAATTTAGATGGAGAGTTAGTGTTGGTCAGGAATGAGGAGTTGAAATAATCAGACTTCACCAGTCTAGTAGCTTTAGTACATGAATTGCATAGCGTTCTGTACTTGGCGTAGTTGGATGTTTAGTAGAGTTGTGTTTTCTCCAGGCCCAATCACGCTCCCTGAAGCAGGCCAGTAGTTTGGGAGGTGATCCAGGGGAGGTGAAGCCCATGGACTCTAGTCCTTCTGAAAGGAGCAAAGGCATTCCAGATGGCAATGAATTTATCCTTAAAATAGTCAAGCGCTTGGTCGAAAGAAATGGCAGTGGAGAGGGGGGCCCAGTCGGTGGAAGCAAGTGCAGAGCTGATTGGGGTAAGATCTAATAATTTAAAGGACCGGAGCTGTATGATTTTAGGGGGAGGCTTGGGGCAATGAACCTTACGTACAATGAAAATGGGGTTGTGGTCACTAAGGGCATCGGGGAGGAGACCGGATTTAATGATACGGTGCAGGTGGGTTGTGAGTGCCCAGTCAAGCAGGGTGTGGTTGTGCACACCAAGTAGACTCATTGTTACTCCCCCCATTGTTCTGGCCAACTACCCCTTCCCCCACTGTTCATGCCTTGTTCGTGCTTTCACCCGATACAAGCGTCATTTTCTCTGTGTTGCATACCAACACAGCACACCACTAGCCATACTACCACTCTGGTTACAAGAAGAAGAAGAAGAATCAGCATTTATATAGTGCTTTTCATACAAGTGCATCCCAAAGTGCTTTACAAGCAATACTAGTCTGGTAGTGAAGTGACTGAATGTGTTGTGGTGCCCATATCACACAACACCCACACACAGCCTGAACAATTACATACAATATTGCATTGTGACTAGCCTCTGTACCACATCAAGGTAACCAGTCCCTCAGCAGTCCATTCACACACATTATTAGACACACCGCCACCAACAATTGTCAGATTAACAGACTGGCTTTTGGTTACAATATTGAATCGTGACAAGCCTTTGTATCATATCAAGGTAGCCAGTCCTACAGAGGTCCACTCACACACCACTAGCCACACCACCAGTTGTCAGACTAACAGACTAGTCTTTGGTTACAATATTGCATTATGACAAGCCTCTGTACCACATCAAGATAGCCAGTTCCACAGAGGTCCACTCACACAACACTAGACTTGCCACCTCAACACTAGCCACCACCACCACCACCAACAGTTGTCAGACTAACAGACTGGCTTTTGGCTACAATATTGAATTGTGACAAGCCTCTGTACCACATCAAGGTAGCCAGTCCCATAGAGGTCCATTCACACACCACTAGCCACACCACCACCCCCAATTGTCAGACTAACAGACTGACCTTTAGTTACAATATTGTATTGTGACAAGCCTCTGTACCACATGAAAGTAACCAGTCCCATGTGGTGACATGGTAACGCCAAAACATAGCTGCACCTGGAAAAATCAATACATCATCCCCAAAAATACATTTGAGATAATATAGCATCAGTTGCAAAAACTTATGGCAGCAATTGGAAAATCGGAGCACCCGGGGGTGGGGGGCAGAGCATCCCCACAGAAAGAAATCATTGCAGTAACTATAACAAGATGAAACTCAAATTTGGGGGAGCTCTGCTTTGTACACCCCCCAGGTGCTCTGATGAAGTTGTGTAATATTGCCTTTGAGTTACAGCTTCATCGGTACATCTGGGGGTGGGGGGGTGGAGCACCACCACAGAAGAGTTATTGTTAAGATTATAAACCCATTTTCATCCTTTTCTACCACCAACTTAGTATTTAGATAGGATGGGTCTGTGTGTACCCGTGTGTTTCATGTGCTTGAAAGCTTTCTTGCATTTTTACCCATACCGGCCTAACTGACCAAGGCAGGCAAGAATAGCTGCCCAGTGCCCCAAGCATTTTCCTTTGTGCCACAGTAGTACTACTAAACCAAAGCCACATGCAAACAAGTTGGATGACTGAACACCACACAGAAGTCGAACACTGCCAAAGCCCCAAGGTAATGTAGGAGGAGAGAGGTTATACTGCCCTTGTACAGGTCCCTGGTAAGGCCTCAGCCAGAGTATGGGGTTCAGTACTGGTGGCAACACCTCAAAAAAGGACATTAACCCACTGGTGAAGGTCCAAAGGAGGGTTAGAAAGATGAAAGTGGATCATCAGGGTAAGGCATATGACTGAGGAGAGGTTGAGTGCACTGAACATGTACTCCTGGAAAAAAGAGAGAGAGAGAGAGACCTTCAACAGTACTTGAAAGGGATAAATAAGGTGGGAAAGGGATAAATAAGGTGGATAAGGAGAGTCTCTTTAAGCTGTGTGGCACCCATAACATGAGGGGCACAGTGTTAGGCGGGAGGGTGGGAGGTTTCGGAGGGAGGTCAGGAAGCACTTCTTCGCAGAGAGGGTGGCGGACTCTTGGAATGTGCTGCTGGAAGAGGTGATCATGTTGATGACACTGAGAGACATAGGCATTGGGAGATGGTAGTAAGGATGATTGGTAGGGAGGGAGGTATGGGAAGGGAGGGCAGGAACAGTAGCTCAAGCTGACTAGATAAACCAAATGGTCTTCTGCTGGCTTCTTCATATATTCGTAAAATAAAGGCTCCATAGCACTGACAAAACCTTATTAGGTACTCACAGAACAGTAGAGAAACCACACTTCTCACTATAGGAGCAGTGCTAAAAGCTACACATTTCTGCTGAGTGAGAATATTTAATGTCTCTCTTGGAGCAGTGCTCAAAACCACAGTTCAGCAGAATGAGATGCAAACAAATATGTTCCTCTGGCAATGTCTTCATTCATTTTCAAGAAGTATTTAAAGATAATAATGAACACCTCATTTTGGTTGCCTAGGTTTGCAGCTGTCAGCTCTGGGATAATGCTTTGTTAGTGTAACTGTATTAAAAGTAACCAGGTTTCCATGGGCAGCATTAACAGCAACAGCTTTAATCATAGGCCCTATAAGGTATTACTTTGTATTAAAAGTAAAACAAGCACTTAGTCACAGTAAAGCATTATCTCGGTGTTGACAACTGCAAAATTAGGCAGCCAAAATGTGTAGTCCCTTATTACCTTTGCCTTAACATGCAATTCTTGGAAATGTTAAGACACAGTGCCAGCAGTAACATTAGTGTGCAGTCACAGTGCACGACATACATACATAGATACATAGACAGTGTCAGCAGATAAGGGCCTATGGCCCACCCATTCTGCCCATTTGAGCTTGTAAGTTCAGTTCATGTTTTCCTAGAAGTCTGTTGCCCCTCACCCCTGACCTCCAGAATTCCTTTATGTCTATACCATGCATTTTTAAATCCCGTGATTGTCGACATCATGGACTAATGATTGGTATCCCTTCCTCCTTGAGGCCATGACCACCTTGTAGTTATGATTTCATACAGCTGGACTTGGTTGGTTCTCTCCCACCCACCCTCCAGCACACACTACTTACAACAATGAATTAACCCTCTATAGTCAGCTTATGGAGCCCCTGTCCAAGGACACGGTTTACTATACTACCTTAGGTTTGTACTTAACATTATAGCTGTACTTGATTAGTTCTCCCTCCCCAGCACACACCACACACCACTTGCAACAATGAATCCCCCCCTTACAACAATGAATTGCTTTCAAACAGCTGGACTTGGTTGGCTCCCCCCAGCACACACCACTTACTACAAGAATTAAGCCCCATACTACAGTGAGCTTATGAAGCCCCTGCCCAAGGACAAGGTTTAACACACCTTAGTAAAATTTTGTACTTAGATAAACATTCATACAACTGGACTTGGTTTGTTCTCTCTCTCCCTCCCCCACCCCACCCCACACATCTGAATTAACCCCATAAAAGTACCTGCCTGGGAGCTGTGATGGTCTCTTCTTCACTGGCTGCCAGTGACTGATGGAAAGGTCTGTGCCTCAGTGCGGTGCTGCTGGTCTTCTACAATTAAAGCTTCTGGGGCCGACTGCACAAAAGAGTTAAGTCCATGTTTAAGACACATTTTTGGTCTTACAAAAGCAAGTCAGGCTTAAAAATGTTGCGACTGTTGCGCAAACATTGTCTTACATTCCATCGGTCTAGTTTGGAGACTTTAATTTAAGCATCCAATGTACCAGGCTTATTGGTTGTAGTAGGTTTATCCTGCCGTAGTTAATTATAGGAAAATGTTACTTTATTGTATGGAATCATTTTGAATATTACACATTAAAAATTATATATACTTGAGGGCACTGATTTCCTGTTTTACGGAAAGCTGTTTCCCATAGCTTATCTGTATGGTGACATGGAAAAATCTTTGATATTTTCTTTTTTTTTATTTTTATGCCATAAAGCTTTTTATCCTCAGCTCAGGTGAGCTGGTGCTGAGAACTGTCGTGGCTTCCCATGATTGGCTACCACTGTCCTCATGGACTTGAATCCCCTGTAGATTCCCCCCCATGATGGGGCCAGAGCTGGGAACCCCCCTTCCCCAGAGCACAATCCAGACATGCCTCAAGGACCAAATGGCAAATTGGGCTAAGAGAATGTGGGCGGGGCTTCATTAAGCCCGACTAACTGCCATTTTTCCATTTTTCTCCTCAGTTCCCCTGACCACTGTGGCACACCAGTGTACGCGCATCAAGTCTCGCACATGCTGTGAAACTGCAGTCCCCATTCTTCAAAGCTTGTTGGAGCCTGCACTAGCAACTGACCTCTACCATGTGATAGCCAACTGCTTAGATGGGAAAGTAATAGTGCCAATATACAGCGAGGCACTACTTGTGTTGTACTTTAAAACTAGTAATAAAATGGGAAGAGTTAGTCCTGCATTTTGATTGGTTTTTACCTGTGCATCAAATCCATTTGATGCACAGGTAAAGCCAAGTACTCAGAAGTCTATCTTATGAGCTTAGGCTACCTAAATTTAATCTAATGTCTCTGGAACAATGTCGCATGACAGGCAATTTGTTGTTCACCTGGGGCGTTCTTAAGGACCAATCCCTCATGTCGGATTGCGGTCTTGAATTCGAACAGGTTACCATTAATACAAGAGGGCATCCTCCTCAATTGGTTAGGAAGAAATTAAAATCAAAAAGGAGAGCATACTGTTATTCACAATGAATTATTAATCCATGGAACTCACTACCTACATCTGTAATTATTAGTGACACAAAAAATTGTTTCAAAAATAGGCTTGACAGGTTCCTTCTCTCTAGCAGCAATTTAAAACTTTATAGTAACTAAAAGGAGCTACTATACCAATGGGACTTTACTTTTTTGCTCCTTAAATCTCCTTAGTATGATCCTTAGTAAGGACCGTATTGTAAAAAAAGAAAATCGATGAGGCATTGGAACACTTGTTTTCAAAATACTGCCTTTTTTTC
The DNA here is from genome assembly GCA_016271365.2 of Neoceratodus forsteri. Taxonomy (NCBI): domain Eukaryota; kingdom Metazoa; phylum Chordata; order Ceratodontiformes; family Ceratodontidae; genus Neoceratodus; species Neoceratodus forsteri. Next base: position 31,795,699 of record JADMNL010000022.1, on the reverse strand, counting down.
CCACGCTAATGTGGCGCATCTCAGATTTACAAAATCATGTCAAAATGCCCACATGTTAATGTGTCCAGGTTTTATTTTTGCATCCTATAATCTCTGTGTTTTATTGTTATTACTGGAAAACAAGCTGCAGTGCAACTTCACCCCAACCCCCCTCCCATCTGTCTGTCCAGTCACTTCAAAAACTATAGTTTTTAAAACCGAACACTGAGATATAGCTCTGCTGTTGTGAAAAAAAAAACAAAAGACCACACACCACAGTTGAATGACTTCTGCTCTGTTCCTTATGAGTGATGCCAGATCAGTGGAAGACAAAAACTAAGAAAAAATAAGCTTTTTATAAAATGTCTCAGTCGTTTGTACCAATGACAGTGTAATCACGTTTCCTCCTGCCACATTTACTTCGGGATATTCCCTCATTGCACAATTGCCCATCATGCTCTATCAATTTAAAATATTAAATTTTTTGTGTGTTTTTTGTTCAGTGCAAACTGAGATAACAGCCTCCGTTCTCCTACTACACTATGGAGGTGGGGGGGAGTACAGCTACACACTACGCTCTGTACTCAGTATGTTGGGGGGTGTATGGCCACTTGCTCAGTGTGAAGGGAAGGCACCATGGAAGTGCAGCCAGTCCCTCCTTTTTTTTCTTAATTTGAATGTCGATAACAGATTCGGTTCTTCTACAAAGCTGGGGGGGAGTATGGCTGCATGCTATGTGGGATGGTGGGGCTGAGTTCATATGGCAACTATGGCTCCCAATAAAGGACTAATGTCCTAAAGCACTGACACCACATAAAGGAAGAAGGATTACTTTACAGTTCATTCAGCTACTTCTACCTATTGTTACATATGTACATATTTATTTCATGTTACAAGTATATTTAAAACAAAAACAGACCATTTTTTATAAGCTCAATAAGACACTCCAGTGGTGTGCATTGAACAGATATTACAGCACTTCCAGGTGCTGAAGGTATTGGGCCTGCAACCTTGTGCCTCACTACGCCCCTTGGCGTGCAATAATATGTGTTCAATGCACACACCCCATTGTGTCTTATTGCTTATTTATTTTCACGTAAAGTAATTTTAGTGCAAGCAGAAATGCAACCATTAATACACAAATTTAATTTAGTGCTAATTCATTAGTGCCACATTCACTATAATGGAAAAAATGGTAATTAGCACAAATTTATTTTATTGTTAATTAAGTCTTCAGCAAAAATTATTTGACAGTGAAAATGTCAAGTTTTACAGTATTTTATAGTGCTTTTTAAACTTTATGTTTGGACATTAGGAGAAGCAAACAGTTCAACAAGAAAACGACAAGCAAACAATGATAGCATTCATTACACTGTCATGCCTGCAAATAAAAATGATTTCATTTTGTCTTGGTGTGCCTGGTGTATTTCTTTATTTAGCACCAAGATAGCTCTGACAGCACATCATACATAACTATGGCTTCCTGGAAGCAGGAAATATATATAGGGATCCCACTGCTATTCACTCCACTCTCCTGCCTTCAATTACACTGTTACCCCATCTCCTCTTTTCAGACCTGGGAACACTACTCTTTCTGCCCTAGTGCCTCACTCTTAGCAATTCCTATTTACTGCACAGTACTACATATTCTATGCTTCCAGCCTCCTCCTTCTCTCCACACCCCCCCCTTATCTCCAATCGAGCCTGCTCTGTACCTTGGTATAAGTGTGTAACACTTCTCTACATTGTTATTGCACTCCTGCTCCTATCTTCTGGAGACATAAATCCTAAGCCTGGACCTTGCCCTCCAAGCACCTCGGTGCCCCCATCCACTGCTCCAGGAACTTCCCCATCAAGCCTCACTGTCCTTCCTCGTGGACTGAAAATTCTTCAGCTAAGCATACACAGCATTCTCCCTAAAGTCAATCTACTCCAGCCTCTGGTTGTTTCGCTTGGTCCCGATATTATCATCCTGTCTGAAACCTGGCTTAACAATAAAATAGGTGACCCTTCTCTCTCCATCCTGGGCTATGTTATATCTCGACAAGCCTGGTGAGGGAGGGGTGGAGGAGTGGCTATCTATGTCTCCTCATCTATCCAATCCACCACCATTGTTTCCGCTTCTGTCCTTAAAGCATACTTATCTTACAGCTCTCCCTCCCTTACTCCATCCCTATATTTGTGGCAGGTGCCTATTGTCGCCCAGACCTCCACTCCTCCGTGTTACAGACCTCATCTGTTCTATAGTATCCCACACCTCCTTGGGTGAAGTTTATATTATGGGTAACTTCAACTTAAAGTGGTTATCCCCCACCATGAACAAAGTACCAAATGAAACTGATGCCCATAACGTATCACAGCTCATTCTTGATCCAACTCAGATAAACTATAAAATGAGTAACCACTCCTTAATCGACTGGGCCCTCACCTCACACCCACATTGAGTCATTCAATCTGGTGTATTATCAGATGCCCTAAGTGACCACCTCACGACCTTTCTGGTACATAAAATTCACAGAATCAAGGCCCCTCATACAACCTTAATGACTCGCTCATATAAAGCTCTGAACCTTGCTCCCCCCTCCATGACCTTGCTAACACAAACTGGGCCCCTATAGCCTCAGTAAACTTGATAGACAAAGCCGCAGAATACTTTAAAGGTAAATGTCTCGACATTAAGAATCAGCATGCCCCACTTCAATGCGTGAGAGTCCATGGGAGCCACCATCCATGGATCTCACCTGAACTCATAGCTTGTCAAAGAGCATGGGACCAAGCTTGGAAGCTACATAAAGCCTCAAAGCTCCCTAAAGACTATGACGCATATCATTCTCTTCTCAACAAGTGCACAAAACCCTAAGGTTTTAACCCTAAGGTGGCTAAGGCAGTCTACTTTAGCTCAACCTTTCAATCCAACATAAACAATACCTCTAAATGCTGGAAAGTCATCCACTCACTCTCCCCCACTCCTCTCTCCCCCTCCTCAACATTAACAGCACCCTTATTAATGATCACTTAAGTATTGCTACTGAATTTAATTCATACTTCACCTCTTGTGCTTCTGCTCTCATATCCTCCTTATTGCCTGCTAGGCCAGGTGCCCCCTCCACCTCACCACACGCACTGCCTCAGTCTACTTGTTTCTGTTTCACTAATATTGCCCCTTCTGACACCTTGGATGCTGTGCATGCCTTAAAGCCATCCAAAGGCAGTTTGCCTGATGGCTTGGACCCCAAGCTGCTATCTCTCTCATCTATGGCTATCGCTGCCCCACTGTCTGATCTCTTCAACCTCTCATTTGAAATGGCAGCCATCCCACCTGTCTGGAAGCATGCCATTGTGCTTTCCCTACCTAAGGGCGGTGATCCATCCTCACCGGGGAACTACCATCCCATATCCTTCCTTCCCACCCTTGCCAAACTGCATAAACGCTTGGTTCTTCCCAACTCTCTTATCTCTCTAACTCCAACTTTTTCACTCCCTTCCAATCTGTTTTTTGGAAAAACCACTCCACCACCACCTCCCTGATTAGGCTTACTGACTCCATCATCTCAGGGATGGACAGTGGTCAAATCACGTCCGCCATTTTTGTTGACATAGCCAAGGTTTTTGACTTGGTTTCCCACACCCTACTACTAAACTCTTTCCTCAGCAAGTCTGACTGACTCAGCCACTAACTGGTTCAGAGCCTACCTTGTAGGTTGGACCAAGTCAGTCAGAATAGCTGACTCCACATGTCTACACCTCCAGACAGTCCCCCACTGATGTTGGAAACAGACTTCGGCATGATTTCAACAATGTTCAGCACTGGTTTTGTTCTCATCAACTTTTTCTACATGCCAAGAAGACAGTCTCCATGACCTTCGGTACTAGGCAGAGACTCTCTAGGCTCCCCTCCCTGCCCTCCTTCTATACCCTTGATGGGACAGTCCTTGAGGACACGTCCTCATTCAGATAACTGGGTGTTTGAATTGACCAACATCTCACCTTCTCTGGTCATGTGGATGCCATCCTGGAAAAGCTGCGCCCCAAGCTGGGTGCTCTATACAGGAACTAGAACTGCCTCCCTCTCCTGGCTAGGTGCGAACTTGTCCAGAAGATGATCCTTCCTATTTTTGACTAGTGTGATGTAGTCTATGATGCCGCTCCCAAGACCTCCTTAGCCAGGTTGGATACCCTCTTCAACTCCTTCTGTCACTTCACTCTGGACTCTCCTCCTCTCACCCACCACTGTCAACTCTACCACTCCCTGGCATTTCCCTCACTAGGAAGTAGACGCTTCCATCATTGTGCAAAATTTTTCTCTAAATTCTGGTTTGGATTGCTCCCATCCTATCTCACTTCTTCTCTATCAGTCCTCCCTCCCGCTGCCCACTCATTTAGATCGTATGACTCCCATTCCTTGGTTATCCCTCATCGGTCTACCACTGTAGACAAGGCTGCTTTCTCATATCACTTCCCAAAACTGTGGAATTCACTTCCTCGCCAGATTCACCACTCCCCCCCCCATACCTTCAGCCCTACATTATTTCAACTCTGTGAATTGTACCTGCAATTAATATACCTGGTATTCCTGACCTGCTTCCCAATCTCTATCAGAATATTAAGTAACTATTCTGAATCGCAGCTCCCTTCCAGCCCCACTGCTTTCTTTCCCTGCAGTGAGCCCTACCTGGCCATTCCTTTGGTTTATCTATAACTACCAATATAACAAATATGACTTTAGGGTCTTATCACTCTACTACTATCAGTATATCTATAACCTTGGATTCCTATTCATCTGCTCCCCTCCCAGCCTCGCTACCTTCCACCTCTGCTGTTACTCATTATCCACCCTTCCTTTCAGGCTAAACGGTACCATCACCATGAATTTAAGGTGTTATCCTAATGTAATACACTTGACCTGTCCATTGTGACCTCTGTATACAATTGTACTCTTGTGCTGCAGTTAATATGTTTTCTGTTATTTGCTAGTCACTGCTGTCAATATTGTTGTAATTACTGTTTGCTGTTGTATGCATGTATGTATTTCCACTACCCTTTCCCCCAAGATGCACTATGAGATGAGATGAGAGACTTGTTGTTCAGTCTGCCTTTCCTGGTGAACTGTTTTGATAAATAAATAACTAAATAATTTAGATTTTTTTTTGCGCATTCCTTTATCTTGTATGTATGAATGTCTCTTCTTGGGTAAGACTTTCAAAACCTGTTCATGCCACACTTCAAAAGCTGGCTGCTGCCAAGAGAACCAACGTATTTTGTATGCGTTTCCTTTTATGGAGGAGTAGAATATACACTACTCCTGTATAAGATCCCTATCATCTACATCCACATACTCTAGACACACAGAAACAGAATCTGATGGCAGAAAAAGGACCAGCAGGCCTATCCAGTCTGCCCTATTGTCCAACCTTTTGTGAGATACAGAGTCAAAGGCCTTGCTGAAATCCAAATAGAGGATGTCTACCACTTGGCCCCTGTCTACTGTCTTAGTGACCCAGTCAAAGAAGTCAATAAGATTCATTTGACACGATTGTCCCCCTTGGGATTTATGTCAGTTGGCTGACAATTTTGTTGTTGAACGACATTACAGTGACTCCTTTATGTCGACCGTATTTACAATTGGCATAAAGGGAGTCACTTCAGACTATGTTTTCTTCTAGGGAGCTTTGCCCCCAAACCCCCATGAGGGGACTCTGCCCCCTGCACCCCCCACTACTAAATTAATCAAATCCAACTCAGAGTTGTTTCGGGAGGGGGTGCAATAACCACAGAAAGCAGTGCTAGTCGGGGGTGTGGCCAGTATTCAGAAGCCCTCAGTGTGCCAAGCAAACCCAACTGTGTTATGGCGCAGAATATTGTGATGTAGGGTGGGGGGACCCTACACTATGGAAAGGGGATATGTTTTACTGTTTCTGGCACTCAATGATCGGGGCTTGGAGGGATCATGTGACCAATCCTGGACTTTGCACGGGGCACCACCCCACCCCACAGAAAGTCAGGACAGAGTTTTGGTTTCCTAACTTTGTGTAGGTGCATCCAGCTGTGTTTTCACCAGGGGAGGTTTGAATATTACGATACGAGGAATATGCATGAGGGACCCCTCATTTGCATGCCAACATCACAATATTGGCAATGTGTATTACATACAGTGCTCAGGAGAGGGAGGGGGGCCCTACACTATGGCAATGGGGAACTTGGGGGTGCTTAGCTCTATCAGGGAATGAGGCTGGGGAAGGGGTCCACTACACTATGGCAATGGGGATCGTGTGTTTTGTACATTGATCGGGTATCGGGGCTGGGGAGGGGGGTCCACTACACTATGGAAAAGGAGACCTGCTGTACTGTTTATGGCACTTTGTGATCAGGGTGGGGGAAGGGAATGGCTGGCCTGGTGCATATAGCCCAATGTAGCCATGCTAATGAACTCTTAATGGGCATGCATGAGGCCCCTTTGTGACACGCATGTCTAATGAGCTCATTAGCATATTTTGGCTGAATATCACCCATGGGGGAAATGGCACATCCAGGTATGCACTACGCCTTTCCCCATTGGCGGTCTTCATCCCCGAACCCTGGATGTGCTGAGCCAAACATGGTGGCCGCCCACTATCTGCCATGCACCCAGGGTCCGATATTCAAACAGAATGCGCAATCTGTTCCAATCGCACATTCTGTTTGAATATCCTGTCAGAGCGGGACGGACCAATTTTTTTTGTGCAGTGCATCCATTTGTGCTTGCATCTGGCTGGCTCTGAATATGGGGCCCTTAGTGTCTTAAACTACTAAACTGCCTTCTTTTCCAGTGCCAACTATTTTATCATGCTTCATTCACTTCACCCCAGTGTAACACCAAGTGCTCACACAGGACATCTGTATTCTTTCTTACAGTACATTGCATCATATACCTTAGCCTTCAAGTAGCAGAAGAGTGTGCGTCAGTTGCCCTTGAGTCCCTGTTGACCCTGGTCATGTGATATGATGTAAGACCATGTGGTTACAAAAGATCCTGGATGTCTGTCAGGTGCTGGGTATGCACTGTTCCATGGGAGTCTCTTCATCAGATATGTCATCTTTGTTGGTACTCTACCTTTTTTTTGGCCCCTGCCTAATTACAAACAGCCAGTTCTACCCACTAGGACTGGTACCCACACCTTAACCTTTACATTGTCACATATGTTGTTTCCATTTCCTGTATGTCGTGTTTCCCGTTACCTCCCCTTCGATCTGGCCTCCCTCTGGGTGAACTGACTGTAGAGGCTGAGAGCAGCTCCTTCGGAGGGTGCCCTGCCACAGCAACACTGGATTCCCTCAAAAGGCTGTCTGTGATGGCATACTGTCAGCTCTCCCTTGTAAATAAACAAAATCATAAAAACAGGCTCAGAAATGCTGCAGTTTCACTGACTGGCTGCTGCCTGCATTTAATCTCTGTTAAACTCATGTACAGCCTTATAAGCATGGTACCTGAATGTTTCTGAAAAAGAAGCAGCATTCCAGCCACTGGCACAGCTGAATGACTTTAAAGAGGTATCCTGACATTTTGAGCAAGCATTCTCGAACAATTGGTGGATGGATTAGTGTATTAAAAATCTCCCTCTTGATGAGGAAAACATTCACAATGTACACTTTTAACAATTTTTTATTAAGAAAAAATTATAATAGCAATAAGACACCCCCAGGGGTTAGATAAACAGTCAATCATTGCCTAGGGTTAATGTGGCACTCGGTTGCATCTCATGCCACATTACACCCCTTGGGGTGAGTAACACCCTGTTAATCAAATGTGTGTTTCTGCCTTACTGCTTGTTAATAATCATGCCATTATAGTGGCAATAATGTGTGTCTGTCAAAAACATCCGTATACCAGTTTTTTCTTTTACTTTTCTTTCATTCTTGAACTGAGATAGGTGATTCAAAGTTTTTAAAAGTTCTTACTCCCTTGCAATGCCCACAAATAAATAATTAAACAACTAGGTGTGGTGCGGTGCTGTTTACTGTTAGAAACATGTGCTAGTACATCATTACACAGCCCCAGTATAAATCCAGTATTTACAACCAAAAGGTACCTTCCTCAACAGAAGAGATTTTTAAATTTAACGTCAACTGGACCCCAAATATGGGAGTCTACTAAGTCAGCACAAGCTGAAGCCCAGCTCACCCAAATTATCATAAAACCCACCCAGCATAACCACAAAACAGGAAAACATGCTCTACAAGACTGGGTGCTGACTTCTAAACCAAAAGGAATCAGAGCAGCAGGGGTCTTTGCAGACTCCTTCAATGATCATGCCCCCATCTTCTGCATTTGGAAAAATAATTATCCTGAACCCCCTCCCAGGTTATTCTGAGCCTATGACTTCTCTAGATTTACCACGGACTCCTTCCTCTCCACCTTATCAGAAGTGCACTGGTCAGTGATCAAGGAACTGCCCACCATAGACGATGCCCTGACTTCTTTACTAATAGCCTCATTTCAGCTGTCAGTAAACATGCCCCCCTCAGGCAACTCAGAGTTAAAGGGTAACACAAGTTCAAATGGTTGAACAATGGACTAAAAAAGATCATGAAGCAGAGAGATAAGGCATGAGGACAATACAAAACAAAAGGTCCTCAGGCTGACTGGCAATCTTACAGGAATTAAGAAACACCTGTAAAAGCGACCTAAAAACAGCAAAAAAGAAATACTTTATATCACTACAGGATAAGAACCTCTCCGACCCTATAACATTCTGGGTACAGATATATGCCCTTTTCAAGGGTGCTTCCACCCTTCGAGGGGGGATATCATGGCAGAAGGTAAACACTACTCTCACCATTAGCCTGCTTAACACCTTTCACCAATCTAGATAGAGTCAAAAACTACTCAACAGGATCCCAACAGCCCCCCCAGCATTACTGACTATGAGCACTGTTCCAGAATTCTATATCAGACTAGTAACTCAAAGTGAAGTTCTCAAACTTCTAAGACAGCTCAAAGCTGAAGGTTCAGTGGGGTATGATAAACTAGACCATAAATGTCTAAGGTTGACTGTCACTGTTTGTGCATTCTCATTATTAATGCTTTTTAATAGATCCCTCTTAGGAGGAAAAATCCCTGCAAAGTGGAAGGTGGCCCTTGTGGTCCAACACACAAGGGATGTCCTAAAGAACCAGTTTAAAATGACCAGCCTATCTCTTTTCTCTGCTCACTGGCCAAAGTGCAGGAGAGAGTAATTTACTGTATAACCAGATTCAAGATTACACAGAACAGTATGGTCTGCTCGCGGACAGGCAACATGGGTTCAGGAAACACCATGGAACAGACACAGCCCTGGTCAGTTTGACTATATATCTATATAGCACCATGGGTCAGGTGCACAAAACTGGTGCACTCTTTATAGACCTCACAAAAGCCTTTGACCTGGTCAAGCACAGCCTTCTCTTGAATAAGTTGAAACAATTAGGCCTGGAAGGACTGTCACTTCAGTGGGTAACTGACTACCTAGCTAACAAACTGCAGTTAGTAAATTGGAAGAGTGCCCTGTCAGGGCTGTGTCCAATTACTGATGGTGTCCCACAAGGCTCTATCCTTGGCCCCCTTCTGTTCTCCCCCTTTGTTAACAATATGCTGAAAAACTGTGGTGGGGCAATTGTATTGCTCTATGAAAATGACGCTGTTCTCTGTAGAAGCTCCAAAGACATACACAGTGTTAATGGTCAGCTTTCTAAAGACTTTGGAGAGCTGGAAGCTTGGTTTACAACCAACAAATTAATCCTAAACTTGAAAAGAAAAACAAGGCTATCCTGTTTGGTCTCAGGCACCTAGGTACAGCCCAGCAGAACCTGCTAACCATTAACACGCTTCATGGCTCTCCTATCAAGGTTATGGAGATTATAAAATAATTGGGATTTTACCCGGGCTGGGGACTGACACTTAAACCTCATGAGAATCATCTAACAAAGTCTATGCTCCAAAAAAATTAGGCTACTCTAGCACCTCAGTAACTTCATCACCAAAGAATCTAAACTAGTGACTGCAAGCTGCACACTACTCCTTGTATTGTTATATGGTGCCCCGATACTTAGAGCCACCAGAATCTCTGAAATGCAACAACTCAAAATTCTGCATCACAGAATTGCTCACTTGAAGAGCTTCTGGTACCGTACCGCTCCGGGTGATCGCTCCGCTCAGCTGGCGAGAGGTTGCTAGAGATCCCAAGGGTTTGTTTAAAATCTTCTGGGGCCAGGGCATTTTTGCACGTGGCCCCATCCCTTTGGAATTCTCTACCCCACCAGTTACGTGAGTGCGCAACTGTGGTGGGATTTAAATGAGCTTTAAAAACCCATCTCTGGCACCAAGTATTTGGCGACTGATCGGATGTATTTACTTAATTTAGATGTTCTTGGTTTTATTTAACTAAGCTGCTGTGATATCTGTAATATTTGAGATGTTTTTAAATGTTGTTAGGGGCCTTGGTTTTAGAAAGGCACCATAAAAATACATTTTATTATTGTTATTATTACTTTTCAGCAGGGTCCCCATATAGCGAGCATCACTGCAGTGTACTAAAATTACTCACCTGGCCCACACTAGATGGCAAACTAGAATACCAACATTCAAACAAAATGACTGTGGAATCTCGGTGCGTGATTGGTGCAGGGGGAATGGGTGGCCAGCCCAGCTGTGCACAACAAGTCAGAAAAACCCACATTCATAGCATAACATCCCCACACTTCACAGATGCTGTGATAAATGCTTTAATGCAATTTAAGAGAAGTGAGGGAAACAGACATGCTGTACCCACTATTGCCCCGGCACTTCCGAGTGTAAACTCTTCATCAGAGGGGTGGTTACAGAAAGCAAAGTCACAATTATATACATTAATTAATAAATGATCATAATAAATAAACATGATATTCTAATTAAATTAATTGTAGAAACGTGAAAATGTGAAAAAAAAACAGTAGCATGATATCTTCATCATAGCTATGCATTAAGCTAATATAAGAATTCCTGGAACTTTTAAGGAACCACATACTGATGTGTACAACTTAATATCGTACTTTACAATTATACCTCTCATTTGATCTTTTCTAGGTGTGCTCTAACTGCCTGTCTGTTCTTGTGAAGACTGGAGATGCAGATCCTTTCTTTGGCTCCATCTATTGGGCATATTTATTTGCAATAAAATATGGAACTAATTTGATCGCAGCCGCCACTCCCATTTCTATCACTAAATCTGAGTGATTTGGGCTATCTCACAGGTTATATATGTTTGCTATATTTGTAAATTATGATATTAACACATCAGCGTGTGGCTCCTTAACAGTTTCAGGAATTCTGATATTAGATTAATAGCCATGATTAAGATGTCATGCTACTGTTTTTTTTTTTTTATTTTCACATATTTCTACCATGAATTTAATTAGCATATCATGTGTATTTATTAATTAACATATATAATTGTGACATTGCCTTTTGGAACTGCACCTCTGATGAAGAGTTTACACTCAAAGCGCTGGGGCAATAGTGGATGCAGCATGTCTGTTTCCCTCACTTCACTTAAATTGCATTAAAGCATTTATCACAACATCCATGAATTGTGGTGACTGTATTCTATGTGCAAGTTTTCCTGAATTTTTTGTGCACATTTGAGCTGGCAGCCCATTCCCTCACATTGGCCCTGCACCAAGATTTTGTGGTCATTTTGCTTAAATGTTTGTACAAATCTTATTTTTGACTGCTGAATCTCGGGTGTCCATTACCTGTTATTTTGGATGTTTTGGGGCTTAGAATCTGTACGGATTACTGTCTGCATTTAAGTTGAAGCAATACCTTTTCTTGAGGGAGACTCCAGTGTTTCTACACCTCTAATTGGAGTGAAGGCATGTAGGAGCAGGGTGAAGCTGGAACCTTGGGGATTGGAGAGAACTTCAGCTGGGTAAAAGCAGAGAGCCAAAATCATAAGAAGCAGACAGACAAGGAGCTATTGGTGGGGGATGAAATAAAACAGTCACCCTCAGGTGATGTCAAATCCTTTTTTTTAAAACTTGAAAGATTACTATTAAAAACAGATTTAACAAGCCGGCCCGTCAGCGCAGCAGTTGGATTTCCATCTGCGACACCGGCAACCCAGGTTCGGGAATGGACTCGGGTCACTGGAGGGCCAGCTGGGGGGGAAGGAGGGAGCATCCACAAACAGCTTGCCTTCTCTTGGGGGGAGGGAGGGGATGTAGCTCGGCATCTGCTGACCCCTGGTGGAGGCTGAGTTCTCAGCATGATGTCCGACCCATGACATCTGGGGAGTGACGGACATCAGTGCTTGCCTAGACATCAGTGCACATTGCTCTCAGAGGAAAACTCAGAAAAATGGCACCCTGGCCAGTCGGATGATGGCCTCCTCAGATCCTCATTCCTGGGCTCCCTGACCTCCATCTGCCACCTCAGCAGCACCCAGGGTCATTGGAAATATGGCCGGAAGCTAATCCCCTATGCAGGTAAGATACCCACCTGATGAAGGGATACCTGGGCTCGCTGCGATGTGGGGCGATGGGGTCAGGAGTGCCAGGATGGGGCAATCCATGTGGAGCCTGAAGGAGAGATTGGTCAGGTGCGCGGGGGGGTGGATTAATACAAGCATACAAAAAAAATAGATTTAACAAATAATATCATCACATTAGAACAATAACTTGAGCAGAGTCAAGCCCCAAGGGAATTAAGGATTAATATGATACCCTCTAGTGGTCTGGAGACACTTGAATTCCATGAGGGATGGATTGAAGCAGCTAATTCCTGCACTAAAAGGTTTGTTGAATTAATCATAAAACCAGACATTAAAAAACATGAAGCTCTCAGAGAAGAACTTAAAGAGTCCAGAGCTCTTGCATTGATTATCATTTAAAGACAGAGGTGAATATAAATACTGGGATACAGCATTACAGAGGATATTGGTGAAATATGAGAAAGACATTATATTACGCAAATAGAATAAACTTAATAGAGATGCTGAAGATTATGAAAGAGGTGATATGCTGAGCTGGGATGTAGTAACACCAGATCAAAAAGCTGGGGCAGATCCACAGTATGTTTTCAGTCCAAGAAATATCAGAAATAGAGACAGACCTCCAAGGGTAGTTCAAAAGAAAGTGGAGAAGCAGAAATTAGTGATTCTGAAATAAATGAAGAATCTAGAAGAGCTTTTTTGACAAGAAGGAAAAAACGAACAAAGAGAAAAAGAAAAACAAGGAGGGGGGAAAGAGTATGAGACACAAAATGAAAATCAAGAAAGGCCACAGAGGTCTATAAAGATAACACCCAACTACAAGTTTTAAACATTTTGAATCACTGCTTAACTAATCCCCAAATTTCAGTTCTTAAAAAAATACTCTTGTTTACTCTGACACTGAGAGTTAATCATTTTCAAACTTTTTGGGATAAAAAAAAAACTCTTTAGAAAAATATGATTACAATTGTTTGTCTCCAAGAAACAAGCTGAAGTGTCTAGTAATCTGTCCAAAATTGGAGTACTAGAAGAAGTATTACTCACACCTAGTGAAGATTTGGATATATTAGTGGCAGCTAGTGCAGATACAGGTATCAACAGTGTGTTCTGATATCCCTGCAATGATAGTGAGGAGTACAATTTAACATTGGATTTAAGGCCTGCTGCCACCCCTTTAAGAGCTCTGAGCAGATGTTGATGTGTTACTATTAGTTTAGGAGGGGCTTGGGGAGAATCTCTGGAATTCTCAGTGGTCAGGCAGTTGGTGTGAGTCTGCTGTCTGGGCTAGACTCTTTTGGGTATGCTGTCTCTGTAGTCTGAGAATAAACTCCTTTACTCTACATTTATTTTATGCATTGGTCTGTTATTCTTATGGTCCAGAAGGTGCCCACCGCAAAAGCAAGAGATGGGCCTGACAGATCTTGGAAGAAGGTAAGGGTCCAAGTGGCAGACCAATACCAAAACGCCATACATGGTGGAGAATGCAGCCCTTCTTCTGCCCAGACCCTATCTCTCATGTCTGCTACACTGGGTACCCCAATTCATTGTCCCAGTCTGCCTGCATAGCTTACATGCTGCTTGCACCACAGTCTTGGCTGCAGTAAAACAAAATTAACTATCTCCTGCTTGGGCAGCAGCCTGAAGCCCTTCTCTGACATTGTAGGCTGTGAAAGAAAAAAATGAGCGCTGCATATTACAAGCCTGCTAACTGAGTGAACTGTAAATTACAATCATGCCAGCCTGAGCACTAGTGTGTTGTGGACTGCCTGTTCATTAACTCTTAAACCAGAGACATATGGCTTTCTATTATTTTAACTCGAGGTGCCTTCCAATACACAGACATTTGTTTTGCCAAATCTGTCCAAAGAAAGTATTCCAGGCTTCTAAACTTTGAAGAGAGCAATAAATCTCTCATCACAAATACTTTGGATAGTCTGGGAGTCACTCAGCCAAACCAAAGCCTGCCATTTATTTTTCGAACAGACTGCAGAATGGCCATCTTGCATTCTTTCTGCTGCCCTGACATAAGCCATTGCCTACAACTACAAAACAGGAATCAACCTTTCCCCCCTGTTGGCAGCTATATTGGGAATGTCAAATTAGCAAAGAAGCCTATGCTACAGGTCCAGTGGCCATCTTTGTGAGGGGCACCAGCTTGTTCAAAATGACCGCACTCTATGGAAAGTAATGGTGGCCATGTTTCTGAGGGGCACCCATTGAAATAAATGGACATTGCAACAAATAACTGCATCTTGCAGAATAAACTTTATGGACATAACAGATGACACAGAACTGAGTTGGAATTGTTTATTGAGACATCATTTGATGGACTCATAATTACAATCTTCGCTCAGAGACACAAAGCATACCTCCAACCACAATATCTGACAATGACACCATTACACAAGCCACAGCATCTACAGTTCCACCATCACTCACCTTGCCAGAGTGGAGTAACCAGATGGAAACCATCCTACAGAACATCCGAGCTTCCCTCTGACTCCAGGATGCACCAGCTGTGCAAGTCATTAATGCAGACCTTGCCTACAGTAGAACTATGTCACCCTAGTCCCCTGCCCATACCAGCCTACAGCCAGTACCCTTCTCCGCTTTGCCTCAAGAAGACGCTGTCAGCTGGTTTGACCAGTTCCAAGCCTGGATTGCTTTCATGGACTGGACTGACCCCTTGCATATTTCCAATGCCTTGCACTTGCTTCTGAGAGGAACTGCCATTATCTGGTTTAATGCACTTCCAGAACAAGTCAAAGGAAATACAGCTACTCTTTATACCGCTTTCAGAGACCATTTTGTCCATGCACATCCCCCTTGGTTACTGGAACAGCAGCTGTGGGAGCACACAATGCAACCCTCTGAGTCCCTAGAAACCTTTATAGCTGACATTGTGTCATGCTGCAAACATCTACAGAAAACAGAAAAAGATCAGATCACTGCTTTTGTCAGAGGCCTGCTTCCACAACTCCACACTTATGTCATTCAGCAGAAGCCAACATTGTGGATGGACACAATCCAAGCAGCATGACTTGCACAGAAGTCCATTTCACTGTTCCAGGCCACAAGTGCACCAGCACCTCATTCGTCACAATTGGCTGCACTCACATGTGTCCAGCAGCAACAAGCCGCGATAGATAAGTTCATCATGACTGTCAATAGTTTACACCAGAGCTCAACTTCTTCTTTGACTACTTCTGTCAATGCTCTGCAGCCACCTCGACAGTCACCAGCGCCACCTCCACCTTCATGTGAGCCTGTGACCTGCCAGTGGTGTGGATGCAGAGGACACACTGCTGCCAGTTGCCAAAAGCTAAAGTACCATAATAATAGCCAAGATAACAGGAACCACAGGTGCCTACCAGAGTACAATCAGCACAATGATAGCAACTACTTCCAGGATCAGGGAAATGAGAGCTGCCCAACACACTAGGGGCTCCTGTTGGGCAGGGGAACACTTCAACTGACTGCCCCTCTGACTATCACAACTCAAGCAGACAGCATCCTCCAACTACGTACTCTGGCACCCTCCCACTTCCAGGGGCCAAGGTAGCTGCCATTAGATCACCATTATTGGCCAGCTATGTCCCCGTAACCATTGGAGATTGTTCCATGCATGCTTTGGTCCACACTGGAGCTGAAATCTCAGTTATCAACACCAGTATTTTGACCAATGAAGCAGTTCATCACTTGCCTAATGTCTCTCCAGCTGACCTAAAGTCCATTATCACAGCCAATGCCTCTAAGGTACCTGACACAGGCATACTCCATCTCCAGCTATGCTTTGGCTCACAGCAAGCTACTGTCAAATTCTACCTAGTACCTGAGCTACAACCATCAATAATTCTTGGTATGGATTTCCTTAAATCTCACAAAGCCATCCTAGACTTTGCATCAAACAAACTGTCACTAGACCCTCGGAGGCAACTCATAGCTACAGATTCAGTCACTGTTCCTCCTAAGACTGAAATGGTTCTGATTGCCAAGATCCAAGGTGAACCTCTTCCACAAGGTGTTGTTGGCATCATCATGGGATCCCCCAATCTGCATTTGTCAGGTCTTCTCCCAGGGAACACCTTGCCTGCTGTGCATGGAGGAACAGTCTTCCAGAAATGCTGCAACTTCACAGAGAAGCCTGTAGTCTTTTCAAAAGGTACCATTATCGGAAAGTTTGTTTGCTTGTCTACAGGGGACCAGCTCCATCTTACTGTATGCAAGACCCTTAGCCTGGTTCTACCAACTCTAATCCAGTTAACTCTGTCACACCCACCCCAGCATCACCAGACTTATCTCTCATTAAGTGACTACCTTCTTCTAAACTCCCAGCATCTCCAACAAAGAGAGAACAACTTTTAAAATTCCTGGAGGGCTACCTCAATGTCTTTGTTGGTCCAGATAACAAGCTCAGATGTTGTGATATCCTGCAACACACCATTGAGGTGCATCCCAGTCAGTAACCCATCCATCAGTGGCCCTACAAAGTGGGACACAAATAAAAACAAGTCCTAGAAAACATGATCAAAGACATGCTTGACCAGGACATCATTAAAGAGTCTACGAGTCCCTGGGGTGCGCTATGCCTGCTAGTGGTAAAGAAAGACAGAGGGTATCACCAGTGTTGGGTAAGTTACTTTTTCTATTACTTTCTATTACTTTTGGAAACTTGTTCCAGAAAGCTCTGTGCAGTCACTAGCAAGGATGGAGAAGTACTGGAAAAAGTAATACACCTTATAGTTACAATTACTAATGTCTTTTTATACAAAAGAAAATATGTAACTGTAACTGATTACATTCATTTGAAAGAAACTAGTAACTAACCTATTACTTTCACAAAATGTAATCTGTTATGGTTATTTATTATTTTTGTATTGTTTTTTGTATAAAAAGAAATAAGTAACTATAATTGTAAGGGTATTACTTTTTCTAGTACTTCTCCATCTTTGCTAGTGACTGTACAGAGCTTCCTAGAACAAGTTTCCAAACATAATAGAAAGTAATAGAAAAAGTAACTTACCCAACACTGGGTATTGCTTTGTGGTCGACTACAGTAAGCTTAATGCTTACATGGTGTAAGATGATCATCCCTTACCCACAACAGAGGACACCTTAGAGAGTCTTGGCGTGGCCAGCCCAGCTTTCTTCACCACTCTAGATCTACAGAGTGGGTTCTACCAAGTTTCCATTGATCCAGCTTCTCATCCCTGTACAGCCTGGTGCTGTCACTTGGGCCTATTTCAATTTAAATGACTGCCTATGGGACTTTGGAATAGTCAGGCTATATTTCAGCATGTTATAGAAGCTGTTCTATGTGGATTGTCTTGGAAATCTTGCTTAGTTTACCTAGACAATGTTATAATTTTCAGCACAACTTTTTCAGAACACCTCCAACACCTCAAAGAAGTGTTTGAATGTCTCCCACAAGCCAACCTCAAGCTTCACCCAGAGAAGTGTTGTTTTGCACAGCAACAAATTCATTACCTGGGACATGTTGTCCATTCTCAAGGTGTCTCTCCAGACCCAGACAATCTCTCAGCAGTCAGAGACTATCCAGAACCTAACAATCTCAAGGACCTTAGAGCTTTCCTAGGCTAGTCTGGATACTACAGAAAGTTCATTTGTAATGATGCACAGATTGCAGCTCTACTTTACGCCCTCACCAAAAAGGGGTGTGAATATTCCTGGACTTCCGAGTGCCAAGAGGCCTTTGAAACCATAAAAGGCAAACTGATCTCCTTTCCAGTATTGGCCTACCCAAGGTTTGACCAACCCTTCAAACTCTACTCAGATGCTAGTTCCTTTGCAGTGGGCGCTGTGCTATGGCAGGTTCAAGATGGAACAGAACGGGTCATCTCCTATGCTGGGTGCTCCCTTTCCTCAGCTGAGCAAAACTATGGCATCACAGAAAAAGAATGTCTAGCCATGGTATTTGCCATAAAGAAATTTGATTATCTTCACTACTCCTCCTTTAAAGCTTTCATTGATCACTCAGCCGTCAGATGGTTGTTCAAAATGAAGGAGCCAGTAGGCAAGTTCACCTGATGGAGTGCCATGTTGCAATGCTACAGCTTTGAAATTCAGTACAGCCCAGGTCGTGTTCATTCCAATGCTGATAGTATAAGCCGGAGACGGTATCTCTCCGCATCATCCTCAACAGATGAAGACTCCTACTTACAAGCTGTTCCCTTCTGTGGTACAGATGTGCTTCCTGTGGGCACTCCTACAGCACCTCAACTTGCCTTGCTGCTACCACCTGTGTCGTCAGAAAGGAACACAAATCTTTACCTGCAGCAAGCAGCTGAAGAGCTTCTCACTTCCTCTACTTCTGATCTCTCCATGGCAACTGTTCAAAAGCAACAAATAGCAGATCTTCAATTCACAGACAAACTCTCTTACTTAGAGTCTGGACCTTTACCGCAACAGAAGCAACACTGCCAGGATGTACTTCTCCTTGGGTCACAATACTTCCTCAATGACAGTGTGCTTTTTCACATTTGAACCAAGGAAGGTAAGGGCCATCACACGGATAGAACTCATGTACAGTCAGTTGTGCCAGCCTCTCTAGTTAACTAAGTTCTTGTCTCCACTCATGCCACTCCGCTTTCTGGAGGTCATATGGGAATCCACAGAACTCTCAAAAAGACAAGGCTTCACTTCTTCTGGCCTCACATGAACAAGGACATTGTCCAACTTGTCAAATCCTGCCAGCCCTGCTCCCAAAGAAAGCCTCCTGCCAAATCAACAAAAGCAAACATCATTCCAATGCCTGTAGCTACTGAACCCTTCCAAAGAGTTAGCACAGACATTCTGGGACTGTTACCAACATGCTCTGACTCTGGAAACAAAATACATTCTCGTTTTTGTGGACTACCTTACAAAGTATTTGGAACTAATTACCCTAAAAGACATAAAAGCTGCTACAGTAGCAAATGCCTTCCTCAACACTGTTATTTGTCATCACGGTATCCCCTTGTATCTGCATTCCATCAGAGGCACTAAATATCTTTCAACAATTGTTCGAGAAACGTGCAAAATTCTTAGCATTAAGAAGACACACACAACAAGTTATCATCCACAGTGCAATGGACAGAGTGAAAGAATTATGTCTACCAGTCTAAACACACTCTCCAAGTACCTGGATGAAACTCACAACAATTGGGACCACTTTGTTCCATTTGTGACTTTCGACTACAGCACCAGCCCTTATATTGACAGTTCAGAGTGCACCCCCTTTTTCTTGGTCCATGGACGCCATCCAAGAACTCCCTTGAACAGGGATCTCTCAATGCTAGAGGTTCCAAGTCAGCTTTTTCATTCATCATTCCTGTACTGGAACAGCTTGAACTAGCTAGACATATGGCAGTCACCACACTGGGACAGAGAAAATCTGCTGTGCAGCGAACGTCAGGAGTCAAGTCTCAAGAGCCTTCATTTTCTGTAGGGGACACTGTCTATCTGAATCAACCTGTCCTAGTTCTGGGCTCCACAAAGTAACTGATCCACCCTTGGACTGGTCCTTTCTACATTGTGGAAAAGCTTCCTCCAGTTCATGTCCATTTGTGATGCAAATCTGATGGAAAGTTTGTATATAACAAGGACCACATCAATTGTCTGAAACATGGGTACTTGAGTAATACCATTCCAGATGACCCTAGTCCACCCAGTAATAAAGCTGCACTTGAGCCTGCTATCCTGTCTGAATCAGAAGTTCCTCCCGATAACCTGCAACCAGTTGCTTCTGCCCCTCACACTTCTGGCAATCTCCAGCCAGATTCTGTTTTGTCTGATCACCAGCCAGATGAACTTTCTGGGACATCTCAGCCTTCTTCCTCTTCTCAGGACTCTCTTGGGCACACCCCTGTGTACCAGATCAAGAAGATTTTAAGAAAGAAATACATAAATGGATCCTGGACTTATAGAGTCAAGTGGTGTGACTTTGACAGCTCATAGAACTCATGGGTTGCTTATGACTACTTAACTCCAGCCTGTCAACAACTGGTTCAGGGAACACACGCCACTATTCCCACTGACCAGAAAAGTCGATGATGGTCTTGAATTTTTGTGTAACCGGACTCGGTAATTCTTCTAGTGGTATTCTTTCTTAATAGTGCCTGCAGAAAATGCTTCCTGGTACCTCACTCTAGTGTGCCTGTTGCTCATGGGACTGCATGCATGGCATTAACCTTTTTCCTTGCAGGAATGTCTCTTCAAATGCACAGCTACATTTAT
The DNA here is from genome assembly GCA_016271365.2 of Neoceratodus forsteri. Classification (NCBI taxonomy): domain Eukaryota; kingdom Metazoa; phylum Chordata; order Ceratodontiformes; family Ceratodontidae; genus Neoceratodus; species Neoceratodus forsteri. The sequence goes on along the minus strand of JADMNL010000022.1, from coordinate 31,775,003 downwards.
ATTTTTATTACTTTGCCACTGTTTATTGCAGTACTCATATCTTGTGTACTGGGTATTCTCCAGCTGATACCCATTCCCACTCTTCCTTTCCCCCTTCCCTGCACTGTGGAACTTGATGCCTTAATAATAATAATAAATAATGTTTTTGTTTGTATTGCGCCTTTCGAATACCAAAGCACATTCCAATAAAATATAATACAAACAAAATATACAAACAGTAATACAAAAACTATGAAAACAGATACAGCAATTAATCAGAGCCACCACAGGCCCTTTCCCATAAAAAGGATTTGAGAGCCTGTTTAAAGCTCCCCATGGTCGTACACTTCCTTATCCGATGGGGGTAGAGAATTCCAAAGGGAAGGGGCCACGAACATAAAAGCCCAGGCCCCAGCTGATTTTAATGTAACCCTAGGAATCTCTAGCGACCCCTCATCGGCTGAGCGAAGCAGCCTCACAGTGGGGTAAGGAATCAAGAGTTCTTTCAGGTAATCAGGGCCCAGATCATGCAGGGCTTTAAAAGTCAGTACTCCGACTTTGAAGTTGATCCGCCACTGAGCTGGCAGCCAGTGTAGTTCCCGCAGCACCGGAGTAATATGAGAAGATCTAGGAGTACCTCTAAGTACTCGGGCTGTGGAATTCTGCACCAGCTGCAGGCAGCAGATATCAACCCCCGGAAGCTAAGATAAAGCGAGTTGCAGTAGTCCAGGCATGAGGTCACAAAGGCATGGATCAGAGTTGGCAGATCGCCGGACGGAATGAGGTGCTTGATTCTGGTGATGTTTCTCAGATGATAAAAGGAAGATTTTACCACTGCTGACACCTGGGAACGAAGAGTCAGCCCCACACCAAGCCGAGCTGACTGAGCTGCTGAGACTAAGCAGGAACATGATGTAGACACAAGGTATGAAACCTTATGAAATAGGTTTCTTTTTTGTGTCTTTCAACAATTTGGGGAACCATATACTATATAAAACAATGGATGGGTAACCATCTACAACTAAGGCTGTTTCCATCTCGGGTGTTGATGACATCATGGAGACCTCTCGAGCTTCGCTTCAACACCCTCGATGGAAACACAGCCTTGTTGTGGATGGTCACCCATCCACTATTCTATATTTCTATCATGCAAAAGCAACATTAAGCATTGAGAAAATAAAAACTCTTCTTTACACAATGTTTAGAGCATGCATTCTCATGTTTGATCATCATTGATGTACACCTCATTCTAAGGGCCAGTGTTTCACACTGTCCCTCATTTTGAGTATCTGTGTCCCTCATTTCAGTAACAAAAGACTGAGTGGCATGCTTGCAGCGGTTACAGTGTATTCAGGGAACTGCAGTTCCTACACTTTTGGTTTGCATCTATAGACGACAGGATCTTAGAAAAACTACAGTTCCCAGAACTACTGCTAGTGTAAGCCGCCGCCCAGGCCTAGAGGTGACCTGCAGACTCATTCCATAGGGAGAAAGCCAACAAAATAATAAAGTCACTTATAAAGTGAGGTATAAAAAACTGACCAACTCAAACAACTTCATTGGTTAAAACACAGCAACTGACTGTTGATTATTTACAGTACCTAGAAACTGCAGAGTTCATAACTAACCCACCCTAATCTACCTATCAACAATCTAAGTAAATCAAAATAAAACCTTTTTCCATTAGAATATCATTTTTTTCACTTTCTAAACACAAAAACCCACAACAGGGGCATATGTTTCTTCAAAATAAATGCAGGTACTGGGTTCATTCAAAGGCAAATGACCTGTGTTATTACTGGGTTACAAAACTCACCTATTCTACCTATCAACAACATAACTAAAGGAAAATAAAAACTTTTTCCATTGACATTTTTTCAATTTTATAAGCACAATAACCCACTCCAGGGCGTAAGTTTCTTGAGAATCAATGCACCTTTCGGGTATGTTGAAAGTCACTCACTCGTTGGCCTCACTCCTTCCGATTCACGAGTGTGCATTCATTCTCTAAAAATGTATGCCCTGTTGTGGGTTATTGCTTACTTACTTGAGTTACCAGGCCTGCGGTGACCTCCTTGGTGCACAGATATCATCTGGATTGCCAAAGGCTGCAAATCAACTGGTTAGTAGGCAAACACTTTGTAACTAGTAACTGAATGTCAAAGTCACTTGTAAAGTCCAACAAAATCCATTTTAATGAAAGTAAAAGCTTGTGAGTCTATTATCACAAGGGAAAGAAATCCTAAATAGCAGCCAAGAAGGGTTCAGGTATTTTTCATTTCCTATGAGAGGGAATGTCTGTTATGAGCTTCAGTGACCCAGTCCGGGAGGCACTTTTTCAGGGCACTGGCCCTTTGATCAGCATCTTCATAACTTCTGGGGCTGTGCCCAACCGTTGGGCATTAGAATATACATAGTAATTGTGAGTTCCATACCCAAAATACAAGATAGGACCCAACATGGAGTAGACCTACTCAGATGCCAGTCTGAACACTCCCAGTTAATCCAGCTAGCAGAGAGTCTCAAGGCTTTGTTTTTTTCTTGATGTCCGCAGTGTTTGAAAACTGTTTTTTAGCATTAAATGTTTGAGATCCTAGCATTGTATATGAGCAAGGAGATTTACTTCTGTGATGAACTGTTCCCACCAGCAAACCAGGGCATCTCCTATTTCCTGAAGGGCATTAAGCCTCCTAAGATGCCCTGCGGACAGTACATGTGCTACTGTAGCTTCACCAAAGAAAGAGATATAAGGAGAAACTAGAAAAATAGACAGAAGTGTGAGAGACAGAAACAGAGTTAAGGAGATTTGTAAACTTAAAGAGTAGCTGATGTCATTGGGAAACTTTTGGAAAACATAATATTTAGACATAATTCGGCTTGTAATTTATATATATTCAATATACCTATTCAACCCTAACTATAGTTTATTTATTGAAAAGTTTCATCAGGAAGGGCACTCTGAACAAGAAGTTGCTCATCTCACGGTGCGTCCTTGGGGAAGGGTTTACAGGAGGAATAGCATACACAAAGTTACAATTGTATACAGCCAGCTGACAATTAACGAGTGATGTGAGGCATAATAAGCAGCATACAGAACAGGTTACATAATGCACTGTATGTAAGCAAGGAACAATATCCAGAATTACGTACATTCAATTAAAACATTAATATAGTATATGTGTAGAAACACTACAAAGTAACATAACAGGTTAGCTTGAGTGCTGAACGTAGCCATGTTCAATAAGTGCATTTGTAAGTACATCTGTTGGCAATCTGAAGAGGACAGATTAGAACAACCCATTAGAGTGTCTGCTTATACAATAGGCTAAGGTAGATGGAATGGAGGGTAGCCAAGAGCAGAAGAAGCTGAGCAGAGAAAGGAGAATGGCAGGTTGATTAGTTGCAGGTATGGTTTATCAAGAGTAAGTTATTTAGGGCTAAAGATAAGGAGTGGGGGGGAGGATAAACAGATTGGGGGGGGCATTCCAAAGCTGAGGGAAGTGATACATGAAGGCCAACTGACCTACCATAGTTGAGCAACAAGGAATTACCAGTAGATGAGAATCGTATGATCTAAGGAAATGATCCAAAGGAGGTAAAGTGGATAGTAAGGTGGAGAGATAAGGGAGGAAGAGTCCCAAACCAGAATTTTGACACAAATTTGGCACAGTGGAGAAGGCAGCGATTTTCTAGAGAAGTAAAGGATAGAGAGTGGTAGAGGTTACAGTGATGGGTGAGAGAGGGGGAATCAAGAGCAACGCGACAGAAGGTGTTGAAGAGGGCATCCAATCTGACAAGGGAGGACTTGGAAGCGGCACTGTAGACTGCATCGCATTAGTCAAAAATAGGGAGTATCATCTTCTGGACAAGTTCACACCTTGCCGATAGAAGGAGGCAACTCCGGTTCCTGTATAATGCGCCAAGCTTGGGGTACAGTTTTTTCAGAATGGCATCCACATATCCAGAGAAGTTGAAGCCACTATATATAGGCACCATTATATTTTTCTCTCCCTTATTTATTATTGAAGAAATTCTCACAAAATCAAGATCTTTCTCCAAGCCTCTACAGCTTATTGTCTACTTGAAATTATAGTGCTCTGTTGTGACATCACAGTCTGCTGCTATGGGAGTAACTATGATGTCACAAGCAGAGTATTATGACATCAAGTCAGGAAGAGGCAATAGGAGCTGATGAACCCTTAAGGAACAACTACAGTATCTTGTTTGCATGCATTCTGCCTCAGTAATAACTGACAGGGATAAGAAATACATAGGTTATGAGAAATAAAAACTGCTTTGTGTCCAGACATGGTTTTCAAAGTTCTTCTCGAGGGGCTGGTGGGTCTTTAAAAGATTGGGTAATGGAGCCCAGAGACCATGTAAGAGAGCTAGCTCCTCTGAATGCTACATTCCCCACCCACGGGACCTACATTTAGTTTATGGATTTTGAGTCTACATTTAATTTAATGAGGTTTTGATCAATCAGCAGATACAAGCCAGAAACAGAGCAGCAGCATTTCATAATGATCTGCAATCAGCACTTTTCTTAAGAGTGACTTTTCAGCTGTCACTACTCAGCTTTATTGAAGTTAGGTAGAAGGATGTGATCATATTAATAGGGTAAGCACCCTGCTTAACTTCATAAATGACTTACATGCTGTGCTACAGTCAGAGTGTCAGGGTATATCTAGCAATAAAGAGCTTGCTATACACCATGTTGAGGGTGTTGTTAGATGCACTATGTCCATGTGATTTAAATGCCATGCTGGGATGCTTTTTGGATGACGTATGTGGTAAAATGAAAAAAATGGGCACTTACCAACGCTTAAAATAGACAGATGCCGCTCACTGCTTCAATGCAAAAAGCACCTTTATTTCGAATATACCACAACCCCTAGGTTGTAGATTGTGGCCCATCTGAAATAAAGACTTTTTTGCACCAAAGCAGTGAGTGGCATCCATCTATTTTAAGCTGTGGTGAGTACCTAATTTTTTCAATTTACCAACTGTATGCATTTATTACGAAGCACCACCAACCCAGTGCAGCTTTTCTTTCTGTGTGTTTTGGATGAGGTATATCCAAGCACTACAAACTGCATACTCTAATATACACTATTTTGTGATGTTGGTAGATGGGGTACGTCCGAGTACTTCAAACAGCACCATCTGTAAACACCATACCGGGATGTTGATCGATGTGGTACTGTTCTGCCCCAAAGTGCAGTCAGGGAGGTTCAGGAGGGGGGCATAAAAAGGTTATACTAAGGGCACCAAGGTGTATCAGGGGTCAAGCAGTTAGAGGAACCCCAGGGGTAGTAGTAGAGATGGGGGACCCAGAGAAATAAGTTACTTCCTCCCCCCACACACACCTACACCTAGCCTACATATTCAAAAAAGCTGCCTTTCTAGCCCTTTTTTCCCCTTTCTGCCCTCTTTGTGTTCCCTTCCCTTCCCATCCATCATTCCCTCATCCCAAGGCTGACAACCTAGTCAGGCCTGGCCAAAACCAGTTTGGCCACGTCCCCCTCCCCCATGCCTCGGGCCTGCATCCTGTCCCAGTGGGGAGCCAGGAAGCAGGCTCAACTAGGCCTGTCCAATATCCTGTCCAGGTTGAATTTAAATTTGCAGCCTTTTTGTCTGCAGGGGTCCCAGGCCAAAGGCCATCCCAAAGAACAGCTCCCAGGCCAACAGCCATCCCAGAGGGCAGTTCCCAGGTCACCGATCCTCCTCAAAGGGGCTGATTCCAGGCACCAAGGCCCATTCACCTTGCCAGTAGCCAGGACCACCCACAGCTTAGAAAAGGCCTTCCCCACTGGCCAGTGAACCAGTTGACTGTTGTGACTGTGTAGGGTTAAAAACTCAGGAGCATGGATGCCTGGAGGCTTACCTTAGCTTGGGTCCATTGCTTTTTGGGCATTGCCCCCCTCCAGCCTTGTCTGCAGCATTCCACCTTTGGGACCCCAGTAGCAGCCAGGTTCATTGTGTTGTTCGTCCCGGTTCAGCGCTCACCAGCATATCTTTGTTATTCTTTGTTTTGTCCCCTATCACAGCAGCCAAGAGTCTTTCTTCTTTGTTTCTTCCCTTCCTGTTTTTTTTTGTCTAGAGTCTGGGTCCCCCACAGTGGTCCGGTGTGCAACTTCCCCCCGTGGCAATCCAGGAACAGTGGAGTCCTCCAGGTCCTATGAGCTCCCTCCCGAGTACCAGCAACATTACAAAGGGGCTTCCAGTGGCAGAGATGGCATGCATCAGTGCTTCAAGTTCTGCAGTCTGGGTGGGAGCACACCTTCCCATACTTTCGTTCTGCCTCCTCCTCCATCCTTTCTCAGTAGCCGCTGATAAGCTAGGTTAGAGCACAACTCCTCAGCTGCCTCTACTAACATCCCAGCAACTGCAGCAGTCCTGGGCCATGGTGTGGAGTGGTCTATATACCCAGATTCCTTTTATTAAAGCTTGCACCTCAGGCAAATTAGAAAGGGGGGAAAGAAGAGGTGGGCCAAGCGCCCAAGAAAAAAGAGACAAAATCTTTCCATGTCACCAGCACAAGGTGGGGGGGGGTGCAGTGGATTTGAAGCCCTTTGTTTGATCTCTGCACCACTCAGCACCAGAGGGGTGGGACAGCTCTGCTTTTTGTCTGGGGGGACCCCCAGGAAGGCACGGTACTAGACCATGGGGAGCCCACATGGTCAGATTTTCCTTCTGAAAAAGAGAGCCCACAAAGAGGCTTTTCTTTAACAAAAAAAAAAAAACGAGCATTTGTCAATGCCGAAAGTTCACTGCATTACTTAAGGAACAGTATGAGGAGGTGCTCCATAGAGTTTAATGGGGGCAATTTGTAAAAGCTTGTTTTTATACTTTCCAGTGATGATTTTATCAAAGAAAGGCAGTTGCTTAACTAACAAGGGCCTTCTTAGATAAGCGACTGCATTTCTTTGACAAAATCATCACTGGAAAGTATTACAAGCATTTGTCAATGCTGAATGTTGCTTGCTGGCATTGGCAGTGGTAGTGCAGGAGTTAGAAAGATGCATAATAGGAATGGCAGGGAAGTATTGAACTGACACCAACCCCACCCTCACCATGCAGAGACTGACAGGCATTGGAGGTATGCCTTTGGGTCATCGGCCATAATGCTCACGCCATTTCACCTCACCCTGCTCTGCAGACAATCATAGGTGTCACGGTGTGCCTTGGAGTCTTCGGGCCTTACGCTCACCCCCATTCCATAAGGAAATATGCTGAGATGGGTGCAGTATAGGAGAATGGGGTGAATGTTAAGGCCGAAGACCCAAGGCACACCTCGATGCCTGTCACTGGCTGCAGGGTGGGGGTGGATTGGTGTGAGCATTACAGCCAATGATCCCAAGTCACACCATCAATGCCTATCCGTTGCTACAGGGTATGGCATTAAGGTTGGAAACCCTAACTCCATGGGTGTTTGTTGGTATTTTTGCTCCAAATTTTCAACATGGGCTTTTTGTGATCCTACCTCATGAACAGTGGCACTATCATTTTGTTATTCAATCCCAAAATATGATTTTGCACAGTGACTGTGCTATTTGATGCCACACATGTAAAAACACATTTCAGGCAGGATGTGGAAAATGACAGCTGTACTGTTCATGAGGTGATGTGAAAAAATGGCACTGTTGAAAATCTGGAGTGAAAATATGAAAAATTGGAGAAGTTATGAACATGCATAGAAACTGTGCAACACACACCTGTAACACAATCATTTTTTAGAATTGTTTCACCACAATTTAAACATAGCCATTTGTGGACTTCTCCTCATGAACAGTGGCACTGTGATTTTGTTAATCTGTCCCAAAAGTTGATTTCCAACAGCAACTGTGCCATTCTGTGCCACAGGTGTGAAAACTCATTTTGGGCAGGATGTGAAAATGACAGCTGTACTGTTCATAAGGAGCTGTGAAAAAAATGGCAATGTTGAAAATCTGGAGTGAAAATATAAAAAATTGGTGAAGTTACGATCGTGCATAGAAACTGCTCAACATATGCTCATAACATGGTCATTTTTTGAAATTATTCACCAAATTTGCAACATGGGCTTTTTGGGACCTCTCCTCATGAACAAAAGCACTGTCATTTCATTAATTGGTCCCAAAAGGTGATTTCACACAGTGACCACAAAGTCACCTTTCGGGACTGAGAAACAAAATGACAGTGCAGTGTTCATGAGGTGGGGTTTCAAGAATCCCATGTTGAAAATTTGGGGCCAAAAGTCCTAAAAATGACTGAGATATCAACTTAAGTTGACCCTCCCCCATTGACTCCTATTATACAGTGCTTACCTGATTCCTCAGTTCGCAGTTTGGCTTTGAAAAGTGCAGACGCGTCCCAGACCACAGAAGGTCTTTGCTCCTGACCTCCAGAGGTAAGCATGGGATGAGAGGGGTGTGGGGAGGTGGGTGCACAGAGGAAGGGCTGGGATGGGGAGTGGGATGGGTGAAACGACGAAGGACTGTTTTCTTTTTTGCAGGTTAAAAAAAAAGACTCTGGGGGACCGTTTTCTTTATTTACAAATTAAAAAAAGCAACTGCCACATGAGTTTGGGGGGGATATGCTGGTGACACGTATTGGGCACACCACTGGCAAAGAAAGTGAGGTGGGGAAGGGGAAACATGATGCTAACAGGCATTTGGTACTGCTGTTGGCAAAGAAATTGAGCTTGGGGGAGTGGGGGACATCCAACACCTGGAGTGGCATCCTGGTGTCTGGAAAATAAATTAAAAAATTTGTCTGGGTACACTGGAGTGGGCTCCTAGTGTGCCACAACATGGGGGGATACATGCCAACATGGGGATTGGGCATTCCGATGTTGGTTTTTCCAGGGAGTGTGTGGTGCGTGGAAAGCCACACCGGTTGGCGTATTTATTTATTGAAATGTTTCACCAGGAAAGGCACACTGAGCAAACAAGTTGCTCATGGAGCAAGAGCTGGAGACAGAGTCCTCAGCAGGAGCCAACAAGATTGCGAGGGGGGGAGGTGCCGCTGCAATGATGAACCTGTTTGTGATTACAGCGGCAGATTTGTTTCAACTGTTTGGCTCTCTTTGAAGCTGCTGTCATCGGCAGCTTCCCCATTGATTGGTGGCTACTGGACACTCCCAGTAAAACGACCACTGCATTGGCCACAACACTGACACACCTCTGAAATGTGCTTCTACTACAAAATGTTTCTTGTGCTGCACAAGCAAATATAAACACAACCTTTTAAAAATTGCCCCCATTAAAATTCATGGAATGCATCCTTGCTTTGTTCATTTCCACACATGTGCAGAAGCAGTGGCGCTACTGCACATGTGCTGAATTGGCTGCAATCCACATATATTTGTTCCATGACTGAACAGCGATCAGCTGTTCGGTGGCTCGTTCTTTTGAAGTTTTCGCACACACTACTCATAACAATAAGTTTGCAGGCATGGCAAACTTAAAAAAAGGACTCAAAGGACCTTTACTCCAGTTGGCACCAGTGAACTTGGGCTGTAGCCCATTGCTATAATTCTGTGCGATGAGTGCAGGGGGCAGGATCAAGGAGCAGAGGCCCCTATAGAGACCATTAGCAGGTGGGGCTGAAAACAAGATTGCAGGCCTTCATCCATGTAAATTAGAGGGTGGACTAAGAACACAGGCTTAACACAAGGGCAAGGCTATGGGACCTTATAATTATTCATAAGGAAGGTGGGCTAAAGGAAGTAGGCCCTCCCTAAAGAAAGCAAAGGGGCTTACAGGTCTGAGAAATAACCTATTTAAAGGCATAGAGGGCATTTTGGGGAGGGTCATTCTGGGCCATTTTGCTGTTGCTAGCATTCCTGCTTGTTGCTTGCCCCACAAACAGGAATGTGTTGGTATATTGCTCCTACCAATCTGAATCCTGTTTTAGTGGGCATACCATCCCCCTAAGAAATTAACTATTCTGCTTCAGGGATTGAACTGTTTGCCCTATACTGAACTGTGTTTGCCTATACCAGTTTTCCCCCTGTGAACTAAACTGTTTACCTAAAAACCTAGCCTAATGTGTAAGTTCCTATAGCCACCTGGGCTGGTTCAGTGTGAAGTAGTCAGCATCCGACCATCAAAATAGAACCTGTGTCCTGCTTGCCAGCTTCTTCCATCAGCACCTTACCACAGCCAGTGCACCTGATGACTTCATCTCCCAGCTTCCAATTTCAACACCAGTCTCTGGTGAACTGTCTTCTCCTGCTTCGTACCCTGCCAGCTGGTGCCCTGATGATCGCCACCCATCATGGACGAGTCACAAAGCCTTTCTTGAGAGCATAGCAGAAGACACCAAAGTCTGGAGTAGCCAGAATAGCAATAGCCAGTACACCCCTGTGCAGTTAGCCTAGGAGCCACCCTGGCTCAGTAGTAGTGAAGTTCCTCCCCACAGTAAGGTGCACAGGGTGTTGCAATGTTGGTATTTTGCCTTTTTTTTTAGGTGGTCTTAGTTACTCCTTCATCAGCTGGGCAGCAACCCTTCGGCAACTTTCTCAGGAGACATCTGCAGTAATAAGACATCTTCTGGATCATCCTTCTTCCAGTTTCTTCATCACTTGTATTGTCGAAGGTTTCCCAACATCTTCAGGATTCAGCAGCGACCAGCTATCCTCACCCTCTTCATCCCTCCTGCTTCCTCAGCACCTGCATCATCAGATGCTCCCCCGGATCTTCAGCTTCCTACAACAAGCATCGTTCTTCATCATCTTCATCATCCTTCCTGCTTCTTCAGTCACCTCACCACTAAGTCATCCAACTTCTTCTGCCAGTCAATGAGGCCAATCGGTCAACCAGGTACCTTAGCGCACACCAGCCTTGAGCTCGATTAGACTTACAATTGTTCTTGAACTGGTATATTGCTAGTTGTTCTTGGACAGTTTATTCAATCATCATATTATGCTCAGGGTATTAGTAAAATCTGACATCTGCAGACATACGGCTCTAGGTGGCCCTTATGGAGCGTAAATACTTTTATAACTATTGAACTGGTTTATTGTTTCCTGATGTGACACGTCTGGCTGTACGAATAAATTATTTTATTGCATCTGAAAAGCTGTGCTTGCTTTCCCTTGAAAGAAGAAACAAACCTCACCCTCATCTGCTCACCACAGTATGTCCAGTACCTCAAACAGTACCATCTATACACACAATGCTGGGATGTTGGTGGCTGGAGTAATGTATAGCGCAGTGGTTTAAGGCTCTGAGCTGCAAATCTGGTGACACCCAGCAGACCAGACCTGGGTTAGAATCCTACAGCTTCCGCTTGCGTACTGTGTGACCCTGAGCAAGTCACTTAACTTCCCTGTGCTCCCAGGTTGCTGCTGTAAAAAAGCTATCGGCTTAGTGTGCTACTCCTGGTTAAACAACTGAAAAAAAAAAAAATGTCCAACTACTTTCAAAGGCACAGCACCTCCATTCTATTTGTTGAAGTGTTATTGTGGTGTTGGGAGATAAAACACGCTCAGGTACCTCCAAAAGAGCAATATCTATACCATGCTGGGGTGTTGATCGGTGGAGTATGTCAAGGTGCAGTATCTCTACAGCCCAGGCCCCTTACACATCATGCTGTAATGCTGAAAGGTGAAGTACTGTAAGTCCTGGTGATTCTCTTAACCAGGTTTGAACCTGACAACTTCTGCCCAGGCAAAGGAAAAGCAGAACTCCAAAGCCAAATGCCAAAACACTTATGTCCTCATCTTCACGGGATTAAATTGTCACAAGTTGTTTGCAAGAACCCAATTTTTATTGATTATATTGCATGTATAACCCTCACCCACAAGGTGTGGCTAAGCCTAAAGTATGTTCTGGGGCTTAGAGTTTTTTAACCGTAGGATGAACGGCACCAGGTTTATGGATGTTTCTTCAGGTTCCTCTTTCTTCCTGACATGCAATACCTCCATCCATAGTGACTCCTCCAAGCAGACATAAGTACAAGGATACTGTCTCCTGGGATTTACCATACACTCTATCAAATAACAGAGAACTCGGAAGAGCATGGCCAGGTCAATTCAAATGCAATAAACATCCCCGTTAGGGTAAGCCCCAGTGGGGAAAAAGTTCATTGGGGGAGTGAGAACAAGAGAAGAAATGCAGTAATGAGATAACACAAATTATATCAGGCATGCACAACATAGTATAGACCCCTAGCTGATGCCTTGGATTTAATAAAACCTTGAGTCTCTACCACCTCTACCTGAGTCTCTATGTAGTAAGCAAGGTCCCAGGCCTGGCTGTCATAGGTGGCACACTGTGTCACTGATATTTAAGTCATCATTTTGTAATCAAAAAGGGAAATGAAAAAGTTCAACAACAGTGATGTCCCACCAGCTCATAAGAGCAGCCGAAGCGCTAATGCTTACAGTGCCAGTGACCTGCATTTGGGAGAGTGACTGGGTCATCGGAGATGGACAGGAGGAGGAAAGTAGAGTATCCAAGTGGCTGCTCCTTTCATTTGGATGAGAGGGTATCAGCTTCCCTGCCACTACACTGCCCCCATGGGTGACCAGTGGGAGGTGGTGCAGCAGAGACTACAGGGAGGAGAGGGCATCTTTGATGCCATCAAGCACGTGCATAAGCACATCTGACATGCTGTCCCTGCCTGAGACATCCTCTGGAGGATCACAACACAAGATGAAGAAAAAACACCAGCCATGCAGCAAGAAAGCTGAGTCTCATACACAGACGGTTCTAGGGTAAAATACCGAAGGCAACATAGAGCGGTCAAAAAACACAAAAACAATACTGCACCAGCCATGTAGCCACACACAATCTGGGATTGGCACATGGCAGAGGTTGGAGAGGGGGTCAAGTACTTGGTGAAGGAGAAGAAACAATGTAAACAAAAAAACAGTGATGTCCCACACTCCGACTTAAAATTCCTAGTTTTCATCTGGGGTGTGCATTGTTGCACAGTTCTTTGCAAGATTTGAACAAACCCTATGCTAACAACTAAATATTTTAGCTGCAGGGAGATTTCACTGTTCATTACACACGTTTTCTGGGCTTAGTCCCACAGGTTACTGAACCTCAGCAACTCGGATCTGAAGACACTTGTTGGGGCAGTACCCACAGCCTGTCCAAGTCACTGCTGGATGCTGGCCACACCACAGTCATGCTGTTCATCAGCAGTCCTCTTTGCCCCTTATTAGGAACTTTCTCCACTTTGTCACACCTAGGAGAGGACAGTCTTCCTTTGACCTCAAACTCGGGGACTTTTACCCATCAGGTATGGGGTGGCCATGCTGAGTGGGTAGATGTCCTACAGGCTATGGGACACTCAGATGCCAACAGCCTCTGCGGACCCTTGGCTCTGCTGTAACTTTCAGTCTGTTGCCATAGAAACCCAGACTGAGGTTTCTTCATGTGCTGACCTACAGCACTGACAAGAGCAGTTTCTGAGAGCACCAGTTGGGGGCATGAGACCCTTTATTCACTGCTGCAAACTGGGCTCCAACACTGCACACTCCAGCCTACAGCCCCTCCTCCTCTTGTCCATCTGGCCCTCTCATTGGCTGTCATTTGGCTGGGTGTGGGCTAAGAGGTTTGTGCTATCTCCAGATTGTTTGTGGGATATTTCTTCTACTAATCTCTGACCCAGCACCAGTGCATGTGCCTTGTGGTCAAAGTATTATGTTTGTTTACTTTCCACCCAGTGAGATGGCACCCAGTGTGATGGCACCCATCACAGCCACCACTCCAAAGTCAACACACTCCACACTCTGCCAGGATCAAGAGAAGTACTATGGCAGTTCAAGCCATTGGTCCAGTGTTCCTTTCCAGGTTGCAGCAGGGAGACATCTCCCACTGGAACAGCACAAGTAAGCCCCAAGGGGGAAGATACACAGGGTTAGTCAAGGTGTTAGACCCTTAGAGAACTGAGTGCAGGTGCTTATTCCTAAATGTAATGTCTCACCCATGACTAATAATGTGAAGATTGTGAATAACGTTTCTCACTTCAGTCTGACCTCCATTGTGGGCAAGCTGATGGAGACCATACTAAAGGAAAGGTTGGTGGAATATCTAGAGAAATGTGGTCTCCAGAATGAGAGGCAGCATGGGTTCATGGGGGGGAGATCATGTCAAACAAATCTGATTGACTTCTTTGACCGTGTCACTAAGACAGTAGACAGGGGCCAAGCGGTAGACATCCTCTGTCTTGATTTCAGCAAGGCCTTTGACTCTGCGCCCCACAAAAGGTTGATCAGAAAGTTGGTGGATCTTGGAGTTGGGGAAAAGATGGTCAGATGGGTGGAAAACTGGCTGAGGGACAGAACCCAGAGGGTGGTGGGGGGAGAGTTATCTGGTATCAGAGAGGTAACCAGTGGGGTCCCACAGGGCTCTGTTCTGGGGCTGGTGTTGTTCAATGTCTTCATCAATGACATTGGGGTGGCATTAAAGGCACAATGTGCCTATTCATAGATGACACCAAGCTCTGTGGGAGAGTGGACATAGCTAAAAGGATAAGGGACCGACAGGAAAATCTGGAAAAGATGTGGAGGTGATCCAGGATTTGGCAGCTTGGCTTCAAGGCCAAGAAATGCAAAGTTATGCATATTGGAGCCAAGAATCCCAGGACAGAGAATTACCTGGGTGGAGTCTGAGTATCTGTATCAGAGGAGGAGAAGAAGAACTTGGGAGTGATGATCACTAGTGACCTGAAGCACTCCACGCCGCGCAAGAAAGCAGCAGCAAAGGCAAACAAAATGCTGGGATGCATAGCTAGGGGGCTCAGTAATAGGAGAGAGGAGGTTATACTGCCCTTGTACCGGTCACTGGTAAGGCCGCATCTAGAGTATGGAGTTCAGTACTGGTGCCCACACCTCAGAAAGGACATTAACCTGCTGGAGAAGGTACAGAGGAGGGCTACAAAGATGATAGCCAGTCAGCAGGGCAAAGCATACGAGGAAAAGTTGAGGGCACTGAACATGTACTCCCTGAAAGACAGAAGAGAAAGAGGACACATGATTGGGACATTCAAGTACTTGAAAGGGATAAATAAGGTTGATAAGGAGAGTCTCTTTAAGCTGAGTGGCAACCATAACACTGGAGGGTGGGAGGTTTAGGAGGGAGATCAGAAAGCACTTCTTTGCAGACAGGGTGGTGGACACTTGGAATGCACTGCCAGAAGAGGTCATCTTGTTGAAGACAGTGGGCAGCTTTAAGAGAGGCTGGGACAGGCGTGGGGAAGGTAAGAATCATGGGTAGGGAGGATGGGAGGAGTGGGGAGGGAGGGCAGGGACATTAGCTCAAGCTGTGGACTCAGCAATACGAGCAGACTTGCTAGACGAAATGGCCTTCTTCTGCTGGCTTCCTCGTGTGTTAGTATGTTCGTATGAAATCAGAGGATAGTGGAGGTCGACCGTGAAATGCAATGTAGTTTGCCACAATGGAATTCTAATAACCACAATCCTGCGATTCTTTTCTGCAGGTGCCCTGCTCTCGGATGACATTAACAGTCTATTGCTGTGTCTCTATGGAAGCACCTTCATGTTGGACTGTCTCCACATGACATTATACATCTGGCACACACACTCTCTAAATTCCTACAAAAAAAAATACCACCCCGTTAAACCTAGCATTTAACTGCAGTAATTTCCTTTCATAACCTTTTGTTTCTACATTGTGCATGTTTTATGTCTGATGTACATTTGCTAAGTTTTATTACATGTTATTTAGTGAAATTGCTTTCCTTTATTTGTAGATATTACAACCCTTGAGTTTATGGAAAGCACTTGAAATGAATATTAACTTTCAAAAGTAGTGAACTGTTACTTCTTAAATATGAAGTATATTTTCTTTTCCCTTTTGTTAATTATAGATCGAGGCAGCGCTCCCAATCAGAGAGCTCATTTCCCTTGTGTGTGAGACATTCTTACTCTGAAGAGCATCTCATGTGCAGATGCCCTGGAAATGGGCACATTCTGGGACAGTTTTAAACAAAATAACAATGAGTGCTCCCTCAATCTATAATATATTAATACGTGCCCCGTCGCCACTCATTGTGGGCAAGAGTGGATTCACTTGTGTTCTGCTTGAACCAGAACAACTCAGCTTCACTTTGCCATTCTCTCTCTCGAGCAGAACGTGCGTGAAACCACTCTTATCCTGCAACAAGTGGTTCTAGGGGACATATTAATATACAGTAGAAGATTTTTTTTTTTTACTTGGTGTGATGTGTGAAACGGCACTCTACCTGAAGGATGACATAGTTAGTTCTTTTCTTCTGCATACAACATCAGCCCTATGACATCACTGCCTGTGACATCACAATTGACCAAGAAGATCTAGTCACCTGCTGCCAGACAGGTCACTTGTGATGTTGCAATTCATGAGGTCACAGTGCTGCTGAAGTGTGAAGAGGAACAGAACCAGATGCTTTATGTCAGTCTCCAGCACACCTCTCAACTAACCCTCATTATGAGGTATGACCCTCATTTTACCACTCAGAAGTGCTCTGTCCCAAATCCATCCCATGTCTGTCCCACATTGGAAATATGCTGCTCACTTAGAGAAGGGGCAGTAAATACCAACATTAAAGCAGAAATTTTAAATATTCTATGATGCTAAATCAAAATTAAACTCTGAACAAATAAAAGCACTGATTTCCATAGTGTTATGAGTGTTCATCTTCATGTTTAATGATGTATCCCTCATTTAGAGGGCCAGTGTTCTGCAGTGTCCCTCATTTTGAGTGTCTGTGTCCCTCATTTCAGTGAAAAAGCTTGAGACATGGTCTCCAAGAACAGCACTGCTCTTTACATCATGACTAAGACTATTAGGAAAAAGCCTTCTAATGTGTACAGTAAATGGAAGAAAGAAAAATACTTCAGAAGTAAAAATTACCAACTAACTACTTCTACAAATTAGCAACATTTTCTGTTATTTTTGGGGCTATAGCTCTTTAATAAATAAACTTAAAATCTGTATGGAGAACATGCTGAGTAACATGGAGACAAGGTTGAAAATGTAACCATCCTGTCTGAAAGGAGATGTTATCCTATGATACACAAATGATCCAAAACCTGACAGACATTTCCGCATACAGAAACTGTGGGTTTTATTTTTTCTCATGCACTCTCCTCTCTTTCTTTGCTGACACTGTCACTATAGTAATGCCAATTGACACTTCGAAAAATATAGACTCCCTGTGACATACTGTAAAGACACAGGTTCCCTGTGATTTGTATGCAGCAGGGGAGGCTACTGTCTTTAGAGTGGGCCCACTGTGTACACAGTGACAGACACCAGCCCGCTCACATTTCTATTCCCAGCTCACGCAGCAGTGCAGCAACTCCTGACTCATTGTCAGATTTTGTGTGCAGGCAGGAGATAAAGGCATTGAAGGATGACTTCCTCAGTGGGGTAAACTGCCTGGCTGGGTGGATGAAAGGGATCAGGATAAACAAGTTTTGGGATTAGGCTGCTCCAGTGCCTAAGCATGGCTAGTGGAAACAAAACATGCACTCTCACACCCTGCCCACAAGCTGCTGTAGCAGAGCTTCATACTTGCGTCATCCAAACAGAAGAAATCAGACTCTCACCCCTCTCCTCACAGAGGACTTCAACAATTTACACCCCACTTCACAAAGAGAAATTTGTAGATCCACACCTTTCTCCACAAAGAGAAATTCACAGATGCACACCCCTCTCCACACAGAGGAATTAAAAAGCCTTGTTTACAATACCATATCTGCACTGCAGCAACCAGAATTGCTGTGGTGCCAATGTGGCAGTGTGGATAATGACTTGATCATGGTATGTTGTTCCTTACTCTGCTTCCAAAGTCTCAGCGGAGTTAAGGACATGCAGTGGTGTAAGTAAGTATAAGCTGCTATGTGTAATGGCAGCACCACCCGTATTGCTCCAATATGCATTAATTTCACGATCCTCTGCTGTGGCTCCCATGATTCTTGCACTATACACAGGAAGCGCAGGGAGTGGAGTGGAGCACCAGTATCACCAGAGGTCCCTTCTGTTTTTTTTATTTGGGAGGACAGCAACCAGGTCTGCTCTGCTTGTTTTGGGGCCAGGGAACACAGAGGAGGCCTCAGTGCTGCCTCTGCCACCTTCAGGACTGTTGTGGGGGGGGGGGGGATCTTACGTTGGAACATCATTCTTGGTCGTCACCCAGCGTATGTCCCTCCAGCTCATGGCCCCTCTCCAGCGTGGCTTGCATCGGCACTGAGAGGGATTGTGTAGCTGCCCCAATTGAATCGGCATGGAAGAAGCAGGGATGACCTATGCAGAGTATTGCAACCCTCTGTGTAAATGCACCAAAGGACTCACACTCCTTCCATAGAGAAGAATTCACAGATTCACACCCCTCCCCATGCAGAAGAATTCAGAGACTCACACCCATCTGCCCACAGAGAATTCACAGAAACACACACCCTCCACATAGAGAAATTCACAGACTCACACTCCTCTCCATACAGAGAAACTCAGACTCACACCTTCTCCATGCAGAGGAATTCATACACTCCTACCCCTCTCCACACAGAGGGATTCAGACTTACCCTTCTCCACACAAAGAAATTCAGACCTACACCGTTTTCCATGCAGAAGAATTCCCGGATTCGCACCCCTTTGCACACATTGAAATTCTCTGATTCATAGCCCACTCCACACAGAGAAATTCACTGACTAATGACCTTCTCCACAGAGGAATTCACAGACTCTCACACCACTGCACACAGGAATTCTTGGACTCACACCCTTCTTCACAGAGAAATTCACAGACCCACACCCCTCTCAAATTCCCCCTTCCCAGCACACACACATGGATACTATGTACTGTGTTCTGATCTCAACCACTGAAATTCCTGCTGATCTTGATATGTTGTTAAAGTGAGTCATTCTGGGTCACCCCTGAAAAACAAACCTTCTGTCACAGGGGGCTTACCCAGTCATCAAAAAACAAACAAACTAATAAATAAAGTATGTAAATAAACATATAAATAAACACCTCTCCCCACACAGGAAGTCACAGACTTCTTCCTAGGAAGAAATTCAACCCACGTCAGACATCACTTACCATGCAAAGGAACTAACAGGTGCACACCATCCTTCACACAGAGAAATTTACAGATTCACACCCCTCTCCAAACAGAGAAATTCAATCGCACCACTCTTCACACAGAGGAATTCATAGAGGTACACCACTCTTCTCACAAATTCCCAATTGCACACAGCCCTTCACACAGAGAAATTCACAGACACACAATATCCATCACACAGAGAAATTTGTAGATGCACACAACCCTTCACATAGAGAAATTCACAGAGGCACATCACCCATCACACAGAGGAATTCTTATATGCACAGGACCCTTCACACAGAGGAATTCACAGATGCACACTGCCCTTCACACTGAGGAATTTGCAGATGCGCACCACACTTCACACAGAGGAATTCACAGATGCACACCACCCTTCACACTGAGGAATTAACAAATGCACACCACTCTTCTCACTGAGAAATTCACAGATGCACACCACCCTTCACACAGAGAAATTCGAAGATGCATACCACCCTTCACACTGAGGAATTAACAGATGCACACCACTCTTCTCACTGAGGAATTCACAGATGCACACCACCCTTCACACAGAGGAATCCACAGATGCACATCACCCTGCACAGAGAGGAATACACAGATGCACATCACCCCTCACACTGAGGGATTCACAAACACACACTAGCCATCACACAGAAGAATTCACAAATGCGCACCACCTTTCACACTGAGGAATTCATAGATACACACCACCTTTCAAACAGAGGAATTCACAGATACACACCACCCTTCACACAGAGGAATTCACAGATACACGCCACCCTTCACACTGAGGAATTCATAGAGGCACACCACCCTTCACACTGAGAAATTCATAGATGCACACCACCCTTCACGCAGAAGAATTTACAGATGCACACCACCCTTTACCCTGAGGAATTCACAGATGCACACTGCCCTTCACACTGCGAAATTCACAAGCACACATTATACAATGGCAAAAGAAATGCAAGTCCCTGATTGGCTAAGTGGCACCCGCCAGCCATGGTAAATTCTAGCATTACCGATGGCAACAGATGCCAGCTAGCCATATCTGCAGCATAAATCAGTGTGACCCCCAAAATCAAAGAATTCAAGTCACCATCTTGTTTCCCACTAAACCCATGGCATGCAAAACCTTAAGTCTCAGTGGAACAGTGAGAGATTCAAGCAATTCTTCACATTCCAGAAATCAACTTTAGTGACACAAATCCTCTTTTTTCCCCCTTCATTTTTCACCATTACCTAAAATATTTTCAATGCGCTGACAATCGAGTCATCTGACGTTTGCATTCCGTTCTCCCTGCTATCAGTGTGTGTCCCTCTCACTCTCTCCCTGCCCCGCCCAAATTGTGGTAAACGTTGCCCTCAAATAAAGTCTTTTAAAATAAGCCCAGTTTAAACAGCAGCTTACAGGTACATAGGACAAAAACTCTACAAGTGCTGTTTGGAACTCAACACAATGGGAAGCCACTAACAGCATGCTGCCAAAATTCCACAAGTACTGCCATGAGTGCCTCCAAAAGTGTAAACATTTTTTTTTCAGTCACTGGTGCTCACAGTCCACTCCACAGACATTGCAATGAGCCCCTATGAAAGAAAAAACAATGGGTAGTCACCAGTGATCACAGGCCATTTTCCCTACTTAAACAAAAAAATATATTTTCCAAGCACTCCCCAACCCATGACCCAGCATTGACCACCTCCGCCCTGCCACTTCATTCAGCCTGTTACCATAGCAACACAGAACTATTTTGCTTGGCGCAGGAATAAAACCAAGAAAAAAAATTAAAAACACAAAAACAAAAGTTAATCTGTATTTTATTTTTGTCACAAAACCTAGAGGCCCATTGTATAATCGCAGTAATCCACTCCAGGGTTTGGGTGATGCAAGGGCTTACCAACACCAGGCACAGTTTGGTCACTCGACCAGAGACCTCGCAACCGAACCACGCCAGGGGTGGGCAAAACCAGCATCACCCACACCCTGTCGTGGTTTATTGCTTAAATATCCATCACACAGAGGAATTCACAGATGCACACCACCCTTCACACTGGGGAATTCACAAATACACGATATGCATCACACAGAGGAATTCACAGATGCACACCACCATTCACACTGAGGAATTTACAGATGCACACCACCCTTCACACAGAGAAATTCACAGATGAACATCACCCTTCACACAGAGTAATTCACAGATGTACACCACCCTTCACACAGAGGAATTCATAGACGCACAGCACCCTTCACACAAAGGAATTGACAGATGCACACCGTCCTTCACCCTGAGGAATTTACAAACACACAGTATCTATAGATACACACCACCCTTCACACAGAGGAATCCACAGATGCACACCACCCTTCACAGAGAGGAATCCACAGATGCACACCACCCTTCACAGAGAGGAATTCACAGATGCTCACCACCCTTCACAGAGAGGAATTCACATATGCACACCACGTTTCACATAGAGAAATTCACAGATGCACACTACCCTTCACACTGAGGAATTCACAAATGCACACCACCCTTCATACAGAGGAATTCATAAACTCACAATTCTGTTCACACAGAATGGCTTACAAACCAGAAAGGGTTTTTTTAGTTTAGTTTATTAGTCTAGGAATTAATACCTTTGAGCCAGGGCTCTTTTACAAAGGTTCCACGTCACAAAGAACATTTAACAAAGCACGATACACATTACAAGTAAAACCAGACAGGAAAGTGACATCATAAATTTGCTATTAACAGTTTAAGGCAGTAACGTTTTTAAGTTTCATGAAAAACAAGCTATAACAGGTTCAAGCGGTAGACAATTTCGAGGTTAAGGAAACTTCCAGGGAGAGGGTGATCATTAGGCCAAAAGGAGGCTAGAGAGGAGGGAAGGTGGTGAGCGGGAGAGTAAGTGAGAGGGGACAGGAAAAAAGGGGGGGAGTGAGTTTGGGTGGGAGACAGGAAGTAGTAGAGGTACCAGAGGGTTCATTAGTCAGGGAGGAAGAGGCCTCAGATGTGAGGATGGACATGAGGAGTAGTAGTCTTTATCTAGCGCAGTCACAGTTGCTAGTGGTGGTGAGGTGGGCATAGAGCATGGATTTGAAAGCTTCAAGGGGTAGAATGTGTTAATTCACTCATCTGGTAAAGGTGATTATTGCAGCATATAGCCATAGCACTCCAGCTGCTTACAAACTGGGTTACGTTCACCTGATAAGCTAATGATGCACATGTGAATCAGCATCAAATATCGACCTTACCTGGGCTCTCTGTGCTCCCAGGATCCTCAGTTGGATTTTTCCCCAGCTTTTGAGTCTTCTTATCACCCAAGGAGGGAACCTTGTTACTTGTTGTTGCTAAAGTCTCCTCTTTTTGGTTTTTGATCCAAAAAGGTGACCCTATTTGGGTCAGTGGTGGTAGAAAACGTGGGGTGTGGGTTGGTACTATCTAGGTATTCTACAAATTCTACAAATTAAGAGACTAAGACAGTTTAGGCAGAGGGTGGGAAAACACTGCAGAGCTATTGCAAAGGGGGATCTTGAGTGTGCTACTGCATAACGTATTGTTTACCAGGGTGACGATACAACACACTGTTTCAAGTTTATGGGCTTTGAGAGAGTTCTGCCCAACCCCAAAGGTGGCAGTTTTAATGATCTGATACCGAAAAGAGAGAGAGGCCGTCTGGATTTTCACCCTGGGAGTTACACAAAAGCCAGGATTAAGTAAGGGATACGATCTGATGCCATACTTGAGATAAAATATCATGTAATTATAATTTTGTTCCGGTGAGCTTGTAACATCAAAAATTATTAGTTTTAATTTGTTGTTTTTTTCTCTTGTAGTGGCCCATGAATGGTCACACTCCACTGCTGTAAGAAATTTTTTTTTTCATCGCAGCATTACGTCCAAAGAAATGGCATTGTTGGAGTCTGTTCCAGTTATCTAGGCAGCTCCTGAGATATGAGACTTAGTAACCATTTTAGGATTTGAGCCTAAGTATTTATACAGTTTTTTACTGTTTGCACTAATTAAGTTCATTCTGCATTTTTAATTATTGTACTGTATGTGTTTATATGTAATTTATCTTTATTTACTATATTTATTGCACTTTAGTCACTTTGTCTATGGCGGTCAGAAGGTCATGCCACATATCACTAGTGCACTGTCACTTTAAGATATTACTGGTATAAATTAGGGTGTGATGACTGTGACGTCAGGGTTGGATAAAGCATCACTTGGATGTGAAATGCATCACGTGACACACCTTTCTCTCCTGTGGGGTCTGCTCTCATTGTGGAATTGTTTGCACTTTTATGTCCAGCATAATAATATGGAGTGTGAATCAATATTCCTGTTTGTGGACTGCTCCTTTGGTGGTGTGTGCCCAGCATCTTCAGAAGTAATCTTGCACAATCACATTTACTAGGTGAGTAAACTACAACTGCGTTTTGCATATATAGCCTCCTCCCCATGTCTAGGGGTGTCCTGGTGGAATTAAAAGGAAGAGGAGCATACAAACACCACTATGCATTTACTTGACCTTCTAGGGATGAGGTGACCTCCCAAGCACCCAGACACCCACAGACTGTGTAAGGGAGTTAGCAACACAAAGGATCCCAAACACAATAACTAAATGTCCAAAACTTAAACCATGATCCTTGTTAATTATTCACTCCCATGAACATATCCATTTGGTAAGCATCCCTTCTTTGAGTATGGTACAGGTTTTCCTCAGCCCAAATCCACATTTGATTTATAAGTCCTAGTGAAGACATACACTTTGAGCATTCCAATATTGTCCTTGTAATGTTCTGATTATAACAGTTCATAATTGATGAAGGGAGTTGCAGACAACCCAGTTGGTAAGGCGCTGTTGGTCTCTCTAAATGTACAATTTCAATGATATAAGTTTTCTCTTTCTAAAACAGACTTCCAACTCTGCGTGGTAACTGTGACTGACATTCTTTGCAGTGACCCGCATTTGTTGCGCAGGGCGTTCATCCTGACGCACAGAAGATCTTACACAGGGGGCTCTTTTTCTTATGCAGTTTAGCTGAGAGACTTCCACCCTATCAGACTCCAGGACAGAGTAAGGGGCATTCAGCTCCATAAAGCTGACTGTGGAATTCCTTCATCCAACCATCGCCTAGACTTGGAACACAGTCACTGACACTGTCTGCCCTGAGGGGACTTTGGGCAGCAGGCTCCAGGCCTTTAGGCCTACAGTTGCTCCACCAGTCATCTTGAACAGACATGAACAGCTGAAACCTGTGGGGGAGACCCCACAATTTACATTGCAAGGGGAGGTAGGAACCACTGGGGGTCCTAAGTTGCCATTGATGCTAGCTCCCACCCTCTCCCAAGAACTGCCCCTCCATGTATAGGTTTCACCAAGTTGCTTCCACAACAAAGTTGTCGAAGGACTTTACAGCAACACCACTTTGCAGACGGTGCTCACATCATCATAGCAAAGTTTCGATGGCCCCAACAGCACTGGAGTCATTTACTGTTTTGCCCCCTGCACTTCCCGGAATTGTAGATTCCCAACTCCGAGGGGGGCAGATGTCGGGGAGAGTGGCCAGCACCAGGAGTCAGTGTATCAGCACATCACTGCGACAACCCATTCGGCACTGTGAATGTCGAACAGGTTGTACCACTGTGCCGGATTCACTGTTGGAGGTTCGCTTGCCCTATGTGATACACCATGAATAGAGGGTCCAAGTCCAAATTAATTACATGCTTTAGTGCTATGTCACCGTCTCTGTGAGTTTCCACCCAATTTAGAAGATGCATGGGGAAGCAGCCAGTCACTGGGGCTCCAAGGGTGCCGCAGTGCTGTCCCCACCCCCCATTCCAAGAACTGGCGCCCTGGGAAGAGGGTCTCTGGTCAAATGAATTACCAGGTCATACTCACCCCTCTCCTGCCTGGTGCAGAAAAGGAGGGCATTATTGGGTACTGGGATCACTCACACTGCTAGGGAGACATACAGTTCACCTCGATATTGATAGTTTATATTCAGCTCTCTCTTTGTTCTTTTGTGGCTAAGTTTCCTCTCTGAGCCTCTTCTTCTGGAAGATTGGGGGTTTCCCCACCAAGGCTCTCAGAAAACAGCAGAACCCATGATACCTAGAAAATTAGTCTGAATTACACTTCCTTCAACTGAGAAACTCAGAAAGGAGCAGGCACTATATGCCTGGCTAATGCCTCCCTCCAGACTGAATGCAACTAGCTGCTGCTCTCTAGCTGCAGGCAGTTGGCTCCTCCTCTAGAGTTCTGGAGCAGACCAGCTGAACCAACCCTCTAAGGAACCAGAGGTTAATCTTTTGAGGTCTCATAGACCTACCTAAAGAGCCAGAGCTCCTAATAGGGGCTACACATATATCCGCAACACTCCAACTCCTTAGAGACTGGGTTGTTGTAATAAGCAGTACCCGTAAGCAGGGCAGGGAAGAGCAACTGTGATCGGCACCTGCAAAGGTAGCGGTTATCAGGACTCGTATCCCAAATCTCACCTTTTGGCAATACAGATTGTCCAATCTATAGCATTTTGTGAAGGTATGAATGCTGGACAAGGTGACAGCAGCACAGATTTCTTCAGCTGATGTCTGATTTATTTCTGCCCTTGAGGAGGCAACTGCCCTGGAGAAGTGTGCATTGCCATTTTTAGACAGTGCTTCACTCGAGCACTTGTTTGCCTCTTAAACAGTCTTTTTTATAGCCAGCTAGCTATGGTGGCTATTGCTGCCATGTCATTCTTATGATCCTGTGCGGTCATGAACAACCTCTCAATTTTTTTAAACCTGGTTGTTCTTCCCAGGTATGTCCACAATGCCCATTTGACATCCAAGGTATGCAAGGCTTTCTCTTTGCCGTTAGAGGATGCAGTGTAAAAAGCAGGTAGTTCTGTTGCCTGACCATTGTGAAACAGAGTCAGGATGTTGGGTGTGAACGCAGGCACAGCTTTAGAGGTGCAGCGAATTTAAATTTCACCAGCGAAGTGAACGCAAAGTGGGCACTTCGCCTTGTCACTCCACTACGCAGAGTGGCCAATGCAAAGTGCTCACTTTGCCTTGCGATTATTACTTCACGTTGTCATTCCGCCTTAATGCGAAGTAAGGTGAAGTGACAATAATATTGGCAGCCTTTCATACACACAGTCACCAGAATTAATGTGCATCCCCAAAATGCTCATGTCTGATGGTAAAGAAGTGAAATTAGAGCACAGGAAATGCCAAGTCTCCCAGAATTAGTGGCACTCTCAGACACCATGCGTGTAGTAGTCACACACAGTCACCAGAATTAATGTGCATCCACAAAATGCTACAGTCTTGTGTCCAGAAAATTCCCCAGTGCTGACAAAGTGAAATGAGAGGGTAACAAAAAAATACAAAGTCTTCCAGAATTAATGGTGTACTGCAATTAAACACACAGACAGATTAAGATTGTGCTGCGTACTCAAGAGATGAGACACAAAGGCACAACAACAGCTAACCAGTACTCACAAGTCACATATCCAAATCTGGAAAAAATACCTTTTGCCGGTTGGAGGGGGGGTAGTGCACAGCAGTAACAGTCCACTACCAGTAAAGATGCCACAAAGCAGTATAAAAAATTCATGCAGGTGCAGTGGATAGCAGGTTCACACTGCTGCAATTACTCTGTGGCACAATAAGAGGTGTCTGATTTAATGACACGCATCCCACACATACTCACACACACTACAAGTTACATGTAAAAAATTGAAAACCTTTAGTAATATAACCAAATGTTTTAAACAAACTGAAATTATGCACTGCTGCATCACAACAATCAGCAAAAAAATGTCAAGAATGACTAAACATATTACTTTGTATACATTAACAGTTATACAAGAAAAATATAACCAAAACAGAAAGACCTTATTTTTCTCCCTGTTAATCTACTACACCACAGATACGCCCCTTCCCCAAAGCACACTTCACAGTACACAGCCTGACTGTTCTAAATTAACATTCAAAATCCACACACAAACAATAAACATTTGATGATATGAGCACAGGAGGGTTTCCTACAGTTGATGTACTAAATTGTGAGCAAAAAAAATAGCTCATGAAGGCTTTTTTAACAGCTTTTAGAGGATTTGAATTGCAGAGCTCTGAGAGGAAACTGTCTCCATCTTCCACTACACACACTACACAGAACTGAGGCTATGCAGAACAGTCTAGAGCCCATGTGACCTGCAATCCCATGAAGCACTGCAAAATTCGACTTTGAACCACAAAAACAAGGCGAAGTGAGGCTAAGTACATTGATTTCAATGTACTTCACCTTAAAATTGGTGGAGAAGTGGTTTTGGAAGGTGGAATAATGCAAAGTCATTGTTCTCTATGGACTTCGCATTCCCCATAATAATGAGAAGTACTCCGCTTCGCAATGCGGAACACTTAGCGGATTCCGCATTACTCCGTGAATCATTTCGTGGAGCGAATTTCAATCACTTCGCCCACCACCACTACACAGCTTTCAGGGTGACACTGTCTGTGTTGAGCCCCAGGAAGGGTTCCTTGAGGGGTAGGATGCTCAGTTTGCTTAACCTGCGCACTGAATATATGGAGACCAGAAATGTTGTTTTAAGCTCCATCCAAAATAAGTCTACATCCAGAAGAAGCACAAATGGACATTCTGTAAGGGCATTCAAAACTAGAGTAATGCCCCATGGTGCTGTGACTGTCTTTGCTCTTGGCTTAATGTTATTTGTAGCTCTGAGAAATCTGATAATGTCTGTGTGTGTCCCAGCCACTGTGTCATTTACAGTAGTTGTCCCACAGCTGCTCCTCTAGTGGAGAGCTGGATCTAAGTGATGCTTAGGATAGCCCTTTATCCAACCCATGTTGAAAGAATAGTAGTACCTGTGAACCTGATGCATTACTAGGAGAAATGCCTTGCTCATTGCACCATTCCAAGAATACATTCATTTGGCATCCATAAGTGGGTGTGGTAGAGTTTCTCCTGGATTGCAGCATCATATCTGACTGACACATGGTATCCTGCTTTTACCAGTCTCACCCTTTCAGGAGTCAGGCTGTGAGTATGAGGTTGTGCAGGCTGGGGTGTCTGACTTGGCCATGTATCAAGATGTTTGGTCTGCTATTTAGGTTCCATGGATGATCCAGCACTATTACCAATATTGAGGTAACCATGATGTCCTCACCCAAAATGGAGTTATGAGACTTGTCAATTTTCTGGATTGCCTTATTTTCCGGAGTAAAAAATAAGTGGGAATGGAATGGTGGGTAAATGCTCTTTCATGCATGGTGGTGAAAGTGAGTTTATGCCCATCACTTGGTGCTCCCTGAACCGTGCAAAGAATTCGCTGCTTTGGTTGTTCTTGTCAGATGCCATTAGCTCTAATGGTACCGGGCCCCACCTCCTGTTTATGTTCTGGAACACCTGCAGCTGTAGCTACACTCCATTAGTGGATTTGTTGATGGCTTAGCCAGTCACCGTGGTACAGTATTCAGCTTTCTGGCTAGATGCACCTCAGACATGTGCTTTAGATCTGGCATTGCCCAACTGAGAACCTTGGAGTCTGCCCTATGAATGCCACCATCACTCTGTTGTCCAGTCTCAACTAGGACTGATTTCCCTTGGATTTCTGCTCAAAAGTGACCTACAGCATTGAATGTTGCCCTCATATTTATGAAAAGGTTATCAGACTTGTCCATTTTCCTTGTGTAACCTTGTTTGCCAGTATGGCTGCTCACCCTGGCAGACTCACGACTGTATCAATGTCCAGTTTGTCTTGTAGGTCTAGTGGGACACTTCTGATCAGGTTGTTGCAGATTTTCCACTATTTTAGCAAGTTGATCACCCTCTGTGGAAGTTTGACCTTCATTTCGAGGATGCTGTTTGCTATGTGTCCATACTGGATGACTAGCATTTGTAGCGGCATCATATTCCACCTCGCCCATGGAACTAGATCTATATGGGATGCTGTTGTACTCAATATGTGCAGTAGCTGAGCTATCACTGCTGGCTTCTGCCTGCTTAGTTGGGTTACTTTTGCTAGCATGCTGTCCCTTTGTTTCATCGAAGGCCTGATAAGGCCTTTTGGGGAGCGTGTTTTTGCCCCCAGATGTTTTCGCTGCTGGCTTGCTTGCAGGGAATTCTCCTCATTCATTACCCAGCTGTGCATTCACCTCTGACCTTCTGCTCCATGCTGCTTCTCTCTCTCTCCTAATCCCTCTGAAGCCAATTACCCTGACTTTACCTTCTTGAATCTGCTGGTTGAGACTGCGTTACCCCCTACCCCAAGATGGTGCCTAAGTCCCGAACAATTAGGCTTTATCGTTAGGTGCCTAATTAAGATCAAATGTTATCCACTGCCACTAAAGCCCCATGCTGTCGCATCTGCTCCTATTTGGCTCACTGCTCTCTTTCCCTCTCTATCAGATGATGATGAAATTAATCCGGGCCCTCAGATCAATCAAGTTACCCAGACCTAATAGTCCCATCCATGGCTGCATGCTAATGGTCTGAAGCTAGCTCACCACAGCATAAGGAGCCTAATGGCAAACTACACTGAGCTCGAAGCCTGGGCTTCTCACTATAACCCTGATATTCTAGGAATCTCTGAATCCTGGTTAAAACCCTTCATTCCTGATTCTATGTGTTCCCTAACAGGGTACCACGTGTTTCGAGCAGATCACCCCTCATCTACAAAGGGAGGTGGCCTAGTAATAGTCTTTAAGCTTCATCTAAACCTTACTCTCTTGCCTACCCCCCTCAATTCCTGTGATGTATCACAATCCTACTGGTCCTGGGGGGGAGGGGCGAAGAAATGTCACATTGTCTGTACTTACATTCCTCCTAGAAGTGGTAAACCTGGACTAGCTGAACTTATTGACTACCTGCCCTCTGCTGTCAAGAAAAACAAGGTAATTCTCATGGGTGATTTTAATTTAGACTGGCTTGGGGCTAACTCAAAAGCTTTTGAGTCTATTCTAAGTAAGGAACCTCACCCAATTAATAACGGGCCCCACTCAACACTCCAGCAATGGGGATCTCCACTCTATCATTGATTGGGTCCTAACAAATAGGAAGGACAGGATCACTGCAGTTTGTACACTTGCTGACTCAATCAACAATCACTTACCAGTCTTTTGTGTGTGGAACGCAAGTTCCCCTTCCTGCCCCCCCAAGGTGCTAACCCTAAGAGACATCTTAGCTCTTAACCCTGATAACTTCCTTGCTGACCTCTACCGTGTCAACTGGTCCCCTCTTTACCCCACTTGCGATGTTGACATAACTGTAGATTACTTCACCTCCACCCTCACCTCTCTTCAAGAAAAGCACATCCCAATCACTGCATGCCGGGTTAGAGGGACACCTACCAGATGGCTTCATAGCTCCCTACTCTCTATGCTAAAAGCTAGAGACAAATGCTGGGCCAAATTTAAATCTTCCTAACAATCTGACTGGCTCATTTATCGTGCTATGAGAAATGCTTGTAAAAAAGAAATCAGGTCGGCCAAAAGCAAGTACTGTAGGGGTCTTTTCCTCACTATGGCCAGAGACTCCAAGAGATTCTGGTCACAAATCAAGGGACTCTTGGGCAATAGTCAGGGCCAAACCCCTCCAGATATGGTCATTGGTAATGTCAACTGCAATAATCCTACAACCATTGCCTATGCATTCAATTCATTCTTCTCTGATCTCTCTTGTTTCAAGTCTCTTAGAGCCTGCCCTTCGCAACTGCCACCTCTCCCCACCTGCCCTTCTGTTCCCCCACTGTGCCTCTGTGAAGTCTTGTGCAGTGAGGTCTTGTATCATCTTATTTCCATTTCACCCTTTGTTAGTGTTGGCACAAATAGACTTGAACCAAAATTACTTAAGCTGGCAATCCCTATCATTGCCTCCCCTGTCAGCTGACTTTTTAACTTCTCTTACCACTTCTACTGTCCCTAGCAAATGGAAGATGGCCAAGATCATACCTGTGTTTAAGAAGGGAGATCCCAAATCTATTAATAACTACCACCCTGTAGCATTTCTACCTACCTTCAACAAAAGTTTGGAAAAACTTGTTTACTTTCAGGTCTCAGATCACCTACTAAAATATAACTTGCTATCTTCCAACCAGCATGGTTTTAGGCCTGCTTACAGCACCGCCACTGCCCTTGCCCAGTTTACTAGCAATGTAAAATCAAACATGGACAAAGATATGACTACTGGGGCTATTTTCATTGACCTTACAAAGGCTTTTGACCTGGTTAATCACCCCCTCCTGCTACACAAACGTGCATCTCTTGGAGTCCCTACCGCTGCATCAAAGAGGTTTTCTAGCTACCTCTGTAACCGTCATAAATTTGTCTCACTCAATAAGGCCCTCTCCTCCACTGCCTCCACTAACACTGGTGTTCCCCAAGGCTCCATCCTTGGCTCATTGCTTTTCTCTATCTTTAGCAATTATATTCTTAACACCCCTTCCCACTGTCATAGTCTTCTCTATGCTGATGACTTGGTGCTCTACTCTGGCTCTAAGTCCCTGACAGATATTAATTCCTGGCTCACCTCTGACTTCCGCAAAGTCCAAACTTGGCTTACCCAAAATTGCCTTGTACTGAATGTTGACAAGATCCAGGTCATGCCCTTTGAGTCCCCTCAAAAGGTTCATGCCAAAGCCACTGGTCTTGACATCTGGTATCTTGCTGGCTCCACCATCTCTGTGACCAACCATTTCAAATACCTAGGCATTGCACTTGACCCTGCTATGGACTTCTCGTAGCATATCTCTAACTTCTGCAAGTCTGTCAATACCAAGCTTGGACTTGTGTACAATATCTGCTATGCTCTCACTCCCATAGCCAGAGTCACTATTGCCTGGGAAGTCTTTCTTCCCAGTCTATGCTATGTGGTTACCTCCTTTTATCGGGCCAATGCCAGCTGCTTCCTTAAATGGAATATCTCTTGTTAATGTCAGTGTCTCAATAGGTTGCACACTTGCCTCTGAGACCAGGAGATCAGAGGGCTGTGGGTTCAGTTCCCACGTCTGGCTCTTGGGTTAATATTCCAGTACTGACACTGTAGTGCAGCATGAGAGGGGTGCTGCACTTCTGAGGTGCCGTCTTTCAGATGAGACGTTGAACCAAGGTCTCATCTGCCTGGATTGGTGGTAGTTCAGGTGGATGTTAAAGATCCCATGGACTTATCGAAAAGAGTAGGGAAAATTTTTATTAAAGAATCCAAAAACAAAATACAAAGAAATCCATAAACAAAAACAAACATAAAAAAAAATCATATCTTTAAACAAAACTCTTAATTAACAGGAATAAACTTCTTCCATTTGAAAAGGTAAGGAAAGAAAGAAAAGAGAAAAACAGAATCATATTACATATAAATCATTATTGAAAAGAAAAGGAAAATTTAAAAGAAGAAAAAAAACAGAAATCTCATCCGACCCAAGCAATATTATCCTGTAATTTCCTAAAAATTATTCCATGTAAAGATTGTCTTTCATACTCATAAACAGAATCTAATTCTTGTTGAATGTTAAAAAAAACATCTTGCATTGAAACAGTTTTACCTTGTAACGTCCTAAGGCATCTTGCTTGCCAAATAGCCCATTTGATACATACCAACAGGATATGAACAGTACTGTGGGCCCACTTTCCCAGGTAGATGGAATTTGCCCTAAAACCAAAATATCATAACACATTACTGAAAGTACAGGTTTTCCACATAAACTCGCTAAAAGGGACAAAAAATGATTAACATATACACAATCAAAAAAAAGATGCTGCATTGTCTCCACAACCCCAGCACAAGACAATTCTGTACATACTCTTTCTTCCAAACATTTATGCTTATGATTACCTTTCACTTGTCATTTTTGGTGCCCACAAAGCCAAGCAAAATCTTTCATTTTGGAAGGAATCCTTGGATTCAATATACTGTTTAGCAATAAATCAGTATCTATAAGAGATGAAACTTGAAACACTGGATCTTCATGATACCATGCAGCCACTATAGATTTGTAAAAGGCCTTTCTCCCTTTCTCCTTACATTCTGACAAATCTATCTTCCATAGCCTAACATAAAAAAGTGTAGTTTGGGCAAAGCTAGGAAGATTCCGGTCTACGGGATGCCACTTCCCTCTACCCCATGCCTGAAAGAAGAAATTACTCCAAAGTTGCATACACAGTTCACCAATCCCTGACAATTGAGAAATGACAGGAATAATGGAACTATAAAAAAAAATTGCAAATAAATAAACCACGGGCTGCAACATGTTTATACCCCCCTCTTTTTCTGCTCT
This sequence comes from Neoceratodus forsteri, assembly GCA_016271365.2. Classification (NCBI taxonomy): domain Eukaryota; kingdom Metazoa; phylum Chordata; order Ceratodontiformes; family Ceratodontidae; genus Neoceratodus; species Neoceratodus forsteri. The sequence goes on along the minus strand of JADMNL010000022.1, from coordinate 31,741,659 downwards.
GTATGTATGATTCCTTTTTACAGGATTTAGCCTGCTTCCCCATAAAAGCAGAAAAAATAAACTCATAATCTTACTGTGCATGCTCCTGGGCAAAGGGAGAATGTGAGAAATATATAAAAAGATGGGTGCTATATAAGTTCTTAATAAATAAACTCTTTTCTTTCTTGACATCTTCCAAGAAAGCCATGATTGTACTTGTGTGTGTGCCTTATCATAAACCTCAGACCAATTGTTGTTTTCTGATACTGCTGTACCAAAATACGTGCCTAATATTTTTACCTGCCCTCTGGTCATAGAAATGGGGAAATCATCAAGCTCCCTACCATTCCCTAACATCAAACCAACACTTTTGGTCGTGTTAATTTTTATCCCAGTAGTATCATATTCATCCTGTAATATATTCAAAATGTTTTCCCCTGATTCACTGTTAGCTACTGCAAACACACAGTCATCCGCATATGCCGAAACTTTTGGAAAAACAAACCCATCCTTATTCACAATAGCTGTTATATCCCTATCATTCCTGATTTTCCGTAACAAAGGATCTAAACCAAAAACATACAGAAGAGGGCTTAAAGGACACCCTTGTTTTACCCCAGTTTTAAGATATATAGGGATACCAAAGAAACCATTAACCAAAGGGATTACCTGTGCTTCAAAATATAAAGTTTGTATTAATGCAATAAAATCAAAAGGGATCCCATAATGAGCCAAAACTTTCCAAAGATACGTATGTTGAATGGAGTCAAAAGCCGTTTCTTGATCTACAGATAATAACCAGGTAATACATTTTGTAAACCTTGATCTGTAATTTCCCTTAAAAAAACTAGGTTTTGGACTATATTTCTTCCAGGAATTGCACAGGACTGATCCTGAGTTATCAATGTTTGAGTTACTTTTGCTAGTCTCTGAGTAATAATCCGTGCTAATATTTTATAATCTGAATTCAATAGAGTCAAAGGTCTCCAGTTCTTTAATTCGCAAGGGTCACCTTTTTTAAAAAGAAAAAAACAGAACACCTAACTGCATTGAAGGTGCTAAACGTTTTTTCTCCCAAATAGCATTAAATAAGACTTTCAGACAAGGAACCACTAAATCCTGATATAGTTTAAAAAAGTCATTAGGGATCCCATCCCGACCAGGAGAGGTTTTAGTAGAAAGATGCCCAATTGCTTCTTGAATTTCTGCTCTGGTAATGGGAGCAGATAGTTCATCCTGCTCTAGACTAGATAAGCCTGGTACTACAACCTCAGAAACACAATCCCTCTGTTCTTCCTGACCTCTCTGAAAAGTGTCCAAAAGATACTGCTGCACCAAAAGCATCATATCCTGATTATGTGACTGTAAAATCCCTTTCTTATCTTTAAGACCCACCATTGGAACACTGTGTACCTTTTCCTCATATGGATTAACCTCTTGTTTTGTACCAAGCGTTTTATATTTTTGTTGTGTAGCTAATTTTACTACTGTATCATGTAAATATTGCTTCATCACATCTTTAACTGTCTGAATAGATGCCTTTCTCCCTCCTGAATTAAGAAGTTTCAAATATTTAGCCCTATGTCCTAAATACATGATATACTTAGTTTTTGCCAAACGGGAGGTATACGATCTGTACCATCCCTGTAAATCCCTTTTCAAATCCTCCCACCATTCGATAGGGCTATCATATAAAAAACTCAAATCCATTTTTTTTTTTTAAAGTTGTTTAATATACTGCTCTACCATAACATCCTGAAGTCTAGAGGTATTCAATTTCCAGTAACCCCATCCAACCTTCAACCTTTGAGAATCCCCTAATGTGAGAATCACTCCTAGGTGATCCGAAGTCTCTAAGGGAGTCACCTGTACCCTGTGACATGTTAGTCTCGTTGATATCAACCAAAAGTCTATCCCAGTGGATAGCCTCCCTTTAAAAAAAGTATGTGTGGGCACTTGTTTTAGAATGTCATATACATCCGAAATATCATTTTGTGTAATAATATTCTGCAACTTGTTTGTATCACAAAAAACTTTCTGTGTTACTTGTCCCCAATCCCTAGAAGAGAGACCACAATTAAAATCTCCTCCCCATAGAATTAATTTAGACGTATGAAGATATGGTTCTATCTGCTGAAACAAAACTGATCTCCCTGCTTTTGACTGGGGTGCATAAATGTTAATTAAACGAAACACTTCTTTCTGGAGAATGACATCCAAGACCATAGCTCTCCCAGGCTGCACTTCATAGATATGCAATACGCGAACATCTCCTTTAAAAAGTATACCTAGCCCTGAGCACAGCTCTTCCCCTATGGACCAGAATGAAACACCCCACCTCCAATCCCGTTGCGCACTCTGAATATCTTGTAAAGAGTGCAATCTAGTGTCTTGTAAAAAAAACCTGTACTTGTTTCATACTAAGGCTAAAAAAGGTATCTTGCCTCCTGCCAGTGTTCTGAACACTGTTCACATTAATTGTGCAGAAAGAAAGAGAAGAAACCATTGTCATTTTGTAAAACAAAAAGGGAAAAAGAAAAAAAAAATTAAGCTCAAAAGGAAAATGAAAAAAAAAACTCATCTCTTTTTTTTTTCCTTTTTTTTGTCTTACATCTGTCCAAAAGACCAGAGTCTATAACTCCCTCAGCCTGAGAGGATGCCACAGAGGATAGATCAGATTCACCGCCATCCTCTTCAGCTCCCTCCTCAAACAATAAGGCATAAGAATTCTGAACAGGGTTATCATCCATAATCTCTTTCTGTATAGAAACTCCCTTATGCTGTTTACCTGCTTTGGACCTTGTAACCCGGTGGAAACCCAGCACCTCCTGTACTAAAGGAGGAGCCATTATACCACCTTCCGCTTCTAGCAAGGTTAAATCTTCTACACCCACCAACCCATCTTGGACAATAATAGAATCATTTGTGTCTACACTAGTCTGAAAAGATTGCTTAACCAAAGTAGTACCATCCTCCGCAGCCTTCGACTCCACTGATTCAACTATTTTTGAAATGCCCTGATCTACCTGGGTAAGTTCAGGGGGTGCCGTTAGCAACTCCTTAAATTTAATTTTCTCTTTCTGTGCTGTTGCAACATACAAATCTTGCTCAGCCCGAACCGTGCTGTTGATACTATTATGAGAAGCCCATGTGCATGTGCAAAAGGAATGACCCTGCTCCTCGCACAAATTATATCTCAGGGGTTGTCGACAGTGTGCTCCTATATGTCCCAGGTCCCCACATAATCCACACTTCTGCTTGTCACAAGCATTACTCAGGTGTCCCACATCACCACATTTAAAACAGGCCTGTGGCTAACCAGGGTAAAAAATTACCCCCATCTCAGCCCCCCCAAAAAACAATTAGAAGGTGCTTAGTCTGACCATTTACCAACTTCAGAATCACTTGATATTTCCAACCCCCTGTCCATAATTGTTATTCATCTAAGATGGGCTCTGGAAATCCTTTAATCGTACAGTGCTTTTGCAACCAATAGGTAATGTCAGCCACATTCACCCCCTCATTTCTAAAGAGGACAGTAATCTTTTTTTGTTAAAGGCTTAGTCAGGGGGATCGCTAAAAAAGGCCTCCACAAAGGGGAGAGCTTCATTAAGCGATACTGTTTCCAAAAGCGTTCTAAACCAGCAGGGTGTTTAAAACTAACGTCAAACATCACATCACCAGGTACATGTATCAAAGAATAAATCTCATATGCATAATATTTCATACTTTCTTTCAACAGCACTTTACCCACAAATTTCCTATCTGGAATTGATTCCATATCCCCCCTGTATTTTAACCTAACCGCATTACGTCTCTCAGCAGGTTCCATCAAATGTCTCCTATCAACAGGAAACAAATGTTCAGCAACTCTTCCATGCCAAATTTCCTCAGCTTGAGTAGGCACAGTAACTGGTTTTGTCACATCCATAGGAACAGGTCCTTGTTCTTTTAGAATAGCCTCAGACCCAGGTGCAGTTTGTAAACTAGAAGAGCCATCTGACTCCTGTTCCCTAATCTTTGGCAGTAAAGGATGTAATTCTTCTTTTAAGGACAAAGGTGACTCTTCAGTAGGGGAGAGTTGACCTGCAGGGATCAGGGGGATTGATTCTTCCCCTTGAGAAGGGGCAGTAGAAAGGGGGGGGTTACTAAACCAGATTGTGAAACAGCAACAGAGGCATAGTCAATATTAGAATCCCACCCATTACCTGCAGCATTTCGTTTCCATCCAGCAGCTATAAAGGCAGTGGAAACCCAATCTTCAGACATGTTTTTATCTGTGTCCTGGACATTTTCCTGATAAGAAAAAAGTATAACGTCCTGCTGAGAACCTGTATGTGAACCTTTTGTTTTAATGTCTCGATTAGCAAACTCTGTAATAGGCCCTTTAGAAGTACTAGAAGCTGATGCTGTAACAATAGGGGAAATACTCTCCGAAACCCCAGTCCGTGCCATATTAATAATCATTTCTCTCTCCCCTACCTCTTTCGAAGCTGATACTCCAGGGTCCTACGTAGAGAAGCCACCATCCATATTCTCCTCAGGATTCCCGGAAAAGCTCCCCCCAGAAGCTAGCTTCCCTGCAGTCACCATGAGGCCTTCGTCATCGTCATCTCCAGTTTGTCCACACACACGTAATTCCAGTTCCTGTGTCTCCAAATCCCTGCTCTGATGTTCCTTCTCAAGAAGCAACCTCCGCATCGCTTCCTCACAACAACGTTCCGCTTCAACAATGCACTGTTCCAAAACTTCCATGGTGATTTCTTCCACCGGCTCCGCGACCGGACAAGGTAAAAAAAACTTCTTCCACAGGATACTCCATTACCGAAGCAGCTAATTCCAGCTCCTTATGCTCCATAGGACTGCTAGCATTGCATTTACTGGTCTGCATTTCCGATTGAGTATTGCTTCCTCGGGAGCCAAGGAGGAGTCCCTCTCCTTGGCCTCCCGCACGTCCTCTCCTTTCAAAGCTCTGGCCACCACCGATCAGAAAGACTCCAATCAGCCACACGGTGCCCTCTGCCTCCAACAGAGTTGGGGAATTTCCCCGGTGTCCTGGCCAAATTTCCCTCATTCATTAAAAATACCACCAACAGCTTAATCTGGTTCAAGGTCAGTTGGCATTCATCTGTATCCCCCTCCCCCAGGCCATGCCTGAAAATAGGCAGGATTTGTCTAGTGCACTTACCCGGTCAACAAAAACTAACTAAACTAACTAAACTAAACATAATGTGTTTAGGTTTGCCCTGTTGGCCTCTTGGGGTAACCCATCACTGCTCACTCTATTCTTATCTAAATTTGCTCTCCCACCACCCCTTCCCAGCACTTCTACATTCTTTGCTGCACGATCAATAACGTCATTAAGTCCTCTAAACCTGCCTCACTAGCCTCTATGTTCACTCCCGCTGACTCTGCCTTCCCCCTGCACTCCAAAGATCAAGCCCTTCTGACTGTTCCTAAATGCTCCTCCAAAATGGGTGAACAGGTGTTTTCTCCACTTTTCCCCTAGAGCCTGGTGCTCCCTACCTCTCACTTTAGGGTCTGCAAGTCTCATCTCACCTTCAGAAGAGAACTATTCAAGTATCTCAGCTCTTCTGATGAATGCTCCTGCTTCTGACATCTCCTAATCTCCACACACTCACCTTTTTCATGCTAACTCCTCTAATGTTGTGTATCTTCTTCTTATTCCCCTCTGTTTTCCCTAGCTCTTCACCTTCTATTGGTTTGACTTACTCTGCATATTGTTGCTAGCACATACTTGATGTACTACCCTTACTGACTGCCGTTTCATGTTCTGTTTACTGTAACCTGAATCCCCTTATTTATTTTTGTAACCACTAATGTATTTAAATACTTTTGCTATAGTCTGTTTATGGATATCGTCTTATTGTCTGCAATTCAGTTATTTGTACATTACTACTGCCTACTGCTACTGTACAGTAACTCTCCTAGGTCGTGCCTAAAAACAGGCATTTTTTGTCTAGCACAGCTACCTGGTAAACGAAAGCTAAATAAATAAATAAATGTGGGACTGTTTATGTGTCCATGTTTGCCTGGGCCCTTGACCTGGTTCTGATTAGCCAATCATCCAGGTAAGGGATTACATGCATTCCCTGCTCTACCAGTGATGCAACTATCACCCCAAAAATCTGCATAAATACCCTTGGTGCCAATGCTAGACCAAAGGGTAAAACCTGATACTGGAAGTGTTGGCCCAGACTGTGACATCTCAGATATTGACATTGTCATGGGCACATTGGGATGTGGAGATAGGCATCTTCTAGCCAACTGAAGTGAGGAAATCCCCTTGTCTGATAGCCTTGAGAGTTGAGCGGAGTGTTTCCATCTGGAATTTGTGTGGTCATACAAACTGATTTAGTTATTTTAAGTCTAGCACTGGCCTTAGAATTCCCATCTTTTTTGGGACTATAAAGAAGATTGAGTATATACCATTTTCTCTTTGTTCTTCAGGAACCAGTTGAATGTCTTTGTCTGACAGGAGTTTGTTTAGTATCAGTTGTACCCACTGGGGTGAGGCCTTCTTTCTTGCTACTAGAAAGCGTACCAGCCTGCCTCTGAATTGTCGCATCACAAACTCTATTGCATATCATTGTGCCATCACTTCCTGCACCCACCTGTCTAATGTTGTGGGCAACCATTTGTCTCCCCCTCAGACAATGTAAGACAAACCAGAAGTGCTGAGTGTCAGTTCTTTAGGATCCCCCGATGTCGTACACCCTGCAACAAAGGTCATTTGCACACCGAGCTCCACTCTGGTTCAACTCCCTCAGCAATGAAGTAACCAAACTGCCACCCTGGGCTCTTTCAAGAAGAAGTTGCAGCAACATCTAGTTACCAATGCCAGCTGTGACTGCTTCCACTTACCTTCCGCTACCCAGAACCTAGCACTTATTTTCCCTTCAGACTTACTTGCTGCACTTCATCCTCCATTCCCTCACCACATTTGCCCACCTTCCTTCTCTCTTCTCTCTCACTTCCCCTAGTACTTCTCTCCACCTGCCACTAACACCACTCCTTTCCCACCTCTGTGCCCACTCCCATCTCCTCTTCACCCTAGCTCTCCTCCCCAATGTCCTGCTGCACTTCATCCCCCACATGCCTCACTACCTTACTCCCACTCTCACCACCTTTTCCCACCCTCCTCCTCCTTATCTCCCAACTCTCTTTTCCCTCTTACTTCCCTCCCTTGCTGCTCTTGACTATTTCTCTACCCTCCTTTGTCACCTAATCTTACATGCCCCCTCCTCCTTTCCCCCTCTGTCAACCAATCACACGTGCCCCCACCTCCTCCTTCCCACCCTCACTACTTCCACCCACTCCCCTCACCTCTGCTTACATCCCCAATTGTACATCCCTTTGTTTAAATACCACCCAACTGAAAATTCTGCCTCTCTCTCCTAACAACCCCAGTCAGCCCCACTCTCCCCCCACCTAATTCCCTCACCTTCCCCATCCCCTGCTTTTACCCTGTATCCAGTCTCTGTCTGGCCTCACCGTCTGATTCCGCTAATCTTCCATCCTTCTTGTCTTACCCCCACAGTCACTTATTCTCCTCATCCCCTTCCTTCTCTCCACCTCCCCTCCCCTTGGCCTCCCGGGACTGCTTCCCCTCTCCCCGTCCGGTCCTACCTAATGACATGGCCCCCAGGCTGATTCTCACCCCAACTTCTCTACGCCTGCTGTTTATCCTCTACCCTCCAGTAACATACATTCCCACTCCTCCCCCATTGCTCATTCCCTACTTACCAGCCCTGCGCACCCCTTTGTGTCCCACTTTGTACAATAATTTTTTGAACACCGTGTGTCACTTTCCCTTGTTGTAACAATATTCTGTAATTAGATGTTGCCAGGTTTTAGCCTACCATGACAGTTTGATTTTGTGTCCTACCTATTTGTCTCCATGTTGTAATTTTTGTTGTGGGCTTGCTAGTCGCACAGTTCTTTGCCACTATGTAATCCTACTTGACGTGGAACCTGTGTAAAGAGCTTACGCTCAATTATTGTCTTCCAAGATTTTAATAAATAAATAAAAATAAATTTAAACTGTATGAGGCTTCCCCATGTTGCAGGGGTCGTGATTTGGGAATGCAGGGTGTGGGTGTGTTAGATTGTCATTTCTGTGATTGTTTATTGCCTTTATTTTATTTTTATTTATTTTATTGAAATCTAGGATTACAAATACCTTAGAGCAGGAACTGCTTTTTTACAAAGGTTCCACGTCGAAGGAATGGGGGGTATGTATACATACATACAAAGGTCGACATAATAATACATAGTTACACAATAAAAAAAAGCAAGAGATTGAGGCTTAGGAAATTCCAATAATTCAAAATGTGCCAAATGTTAGGTAGCATGACATACCACCAAGGGCAATCTTAGAAATAAGCACCACAGGTGAGAGGGGGGAGGTATGCAGGCAGGAAGGCCATTGTCGGAGGGTAGAGGGTGAGGGTAAGAGCTCTAAAGGAGAGAGAGAGGAGGGATAAAAGTCAGGAAATGCCAGGGGGGGGAGGAAAGAGAGAGGGAGCAAGGGAGGTGGGCAGGTGAGGCAGGTAGAAGGGGGGGCAAGGCGGGGAGAGGTAGCTGTCAAGGCTGAAGTGGAGGGCAGTGAGCGGTGGGCCCCTGATTAGTCGAGGCAGTCACAACGACTAGTTGAAATGAGTTGAAGTCAAAGTTGTCTCTTAAAAGGGCCAAGAGCAGCAGCAGTAAGAGTTTCTTTGTTGAGAGTATTGTACCAATGTGGTGCTCTGTGGGCAAAGACCCTCTGGCCCATAGTAGTCCAACATCTGGGGACAAGGAAGGTTAGTTGTTGTGAACTTCTAGCTCACTGGGTGCTGTGGTGGTCAATGAGGAGCTTTTCAATGCCCGGGGGCATGACCCCGAGGAGGACTTTTTTGGCTAAGAGGCAGGTTTGATATTGTATCCGGCTGATGAGAGGAATCCATCCTGCCTGAGTGTACAGGTCACAAGTGTGTGTAAGTCGGTCAGCCCCAGTTAGCAGCCTGCATGCTTTGTTGAGTGCAACTGTAATTCTGCAGAGGGCAGAGTGGATGTTGTTGAATTTTCTCCTACCTGAGTTACCTGTCTTCTTGAATCTGTTGTGATTGCTGTGGGAGAAGGACAGTTTAGAGTTGTAGCCCTTTCACTGATGGCTGGCATTCTGTCATCTGTTACAATGGTTTCTGTTGTGATGAAATCTTTCTTTGATGCCTTGCACTTGGCAAGCTTCTTGCCCTCCTCCCTCATCTTTATAAACTTATTGAGGCCTTCGCCAGACAATTGGCCCCTTTAATAGCTAGTTTCTGTAGGACATTCTTAGAGTCTCCATCTGCCTCCCACAGTTTGAGCTACAGTGATCTCCTAGCCCTGTTGGCCACAGATGTCATTCTGTCAATGAGCTGTAGAGCATCCATTGCCATATTCCCCAGATACTTGGTGGTCTTGAGTGTGCTTCCCACCAAATTTAGCCTCTGCTGACTTGGGTGCCACTGTCTTGGCCAGGTCCTCTCTCCATCGAATTTGTGCTCTTGTTGTGTATATCACTGTAAATATTGTCCTGGCTGCCAGACCCATTGGTTTGAAACTCTTTATGAGCATGTCCTCCATTTTTCTCTCTACCAGGTCTCTTAAGACTGCTGAGCCTTGTTTTTGATTAATTCCACAATTTGTGACCCACCGTCAGTGCTGAGCACCATTGTTTTAACTTTCCTTCTTGCATGGGTACATTTTGTCTAATAACCTCCATTCTGGGATGCAGGCAGTGTCAGTGGCCTCCTATTCCTAGCTGAATACTTCTGTGATTGCTTTGCAAATTGGGAAGTGGTTCATTTGTTTTTGCTTTGGTTGGATCATGGGATACAGTGTATTATCAGGATGGAGTGGTGGTAGCTCAAACTCCATGGTAGTCCTACATGACTTCAGGCTCTGTGAAACTGTGTGATATGAGCATCATTTTGATTTTAAGAATGGTTCCTCTTCCATGCTTTCCATGCTCTGTTCTCCCTTTTTGTTTCATGGTCCCTATCATTCCCAGAGTTCAATGCTCCTTTGCCATCTGGTTCTGGATTCTTGGGGGCTGGATGTGGCTCAGGGAGTGGATCCAGCTGAAGTGTCAGAGTGGGTGTTGGGGGTGGCAGAGCTGGAGTTAGTGGTGGGTTTTCTGGTGGTGCTGGTACCTGAGGCCTGTTGCTGAACATGGCCTCTAGATGCTCCATCATCTTAAGCATGAGGGCCTGTTGCTTTGCATTAGTGCTGTAGTGGCCTGTTGGCTCTGCACAAGAATAGTAGTAGGGTCCAGATGCCATTACTGCTGTGTGACAGAAGTGATTTCCCTTTCAAAGGGTGTTGCCTCTTGAGATAGAATTTGCTCAGAAGATTGGTTGGACGAATCGTCTGAGCTGCAAATGGGATACAGTGGGTCTTGTTAAGAAGACAGTAGTGGCACTCTTCTCATGGCACATTTTCTTGCTTTGACCATCTATAATGGCTAGGAAAAAAGAAAGATAGAGAGAGATATAGATGGCCGTTAGAATGGAGCAATCACCTGTTCTCAACCTTTATTTCTTTATCTATGTGTGCATATATAAATATGCATGCCGCGAGATCCTCCTCTACATCCTCTGCTAGACTCTACCATATGTTGGACAGGAGGTGAAGTATGCATTATAGATTAGTCCCTGTGGTGTTGTATCCCATGCAGTTACAGCCATGTCAGTAATATCATGAACTGGCATCGCTAATATGTTGGAGCTAACTACGATATAGTGTCACCCATATCATTGTCCCCATACATTCTTATTAGTGCGGTTGTGTAAGATGGTCACTGCTGTCATCCTTTCATAAGATGGCTGCCATCATGTGAGACATCACAGATGAACATCACCATCATATTCTGTTATGATGGCTAACTGAAAGGATATGTAGCATCCAATTCTTGTCTGGCGATCTCTATGGGGAGATTCCTACCTCTCCCAGTATAGCTGGCTAAAGTGATGTCAGTGCATGTCACTTCCACGGCCATGTAATATTCTGGAAATGAGAGGCTTCCCCTCTCCCATTGTGGCTGGCAGAAGTGACGCGATGTTCATCACTTCCATGGCCTTGTATTGCCAGTTGGTAAAGATGAAGATGACTGCTAGATCAGCCATCTGATGTTGAGCACACGCATGAGCATGTTCAGGCCCACATGGAATCCACTGGCTATGGGCTTGCCCTGTAGTAGTCTGCTACATTCCTGGTAGCCAGGTCTATTCATTAGCAGCTGATTATGGCCATCACATTGGGCTCCTAATGCTGCGCCCATGTGCAAGCAAAATTGGGCAGCCCGACATTCCCAAGATGGCCACTGGCATGGTCATAAGACACTACATGCATGTTTGAGTGTGTAGGACCTGAACATGGCATCTGCATTGCAGTGATCAGGCCAGCAGAAAATATTCATTTAGCCCTGAATGCTCCTCCTCCTCCTCTGCCTGCAATTTGCAATATCTAGAGAAGTATAGGGAGGAGACTTCAGTGAGCCACTCAGTGAGGGGCTCTAAGACATCACCATGCATGGCCCTACCTGGGAATGCTGAATGTCAAGCTGCTTTAGGGGAGCGTTCAACCAAATTAAAGGAACCACACACCTCTAAGACTGCTGAGAAGCAGGGGGTCCCATGAGTGCTGAAGTTTGTGCTGTTGCCCACTTAGATGGGAGGAGGACATGGAGAGTGCCAGAGAACACCAGGACATACATAAAATGGGCAGAAAATTTGAAACATTACAGAGCATGTGACAGGAAATATTATAGAGGAAAAGCTGGAAATAAGCCTGATATTATATCTCAGCTAATAACCATGCTACAACCATGCTTCTGTGTGCCAGTGTTGAGGCTGCAGAAGAAGGATATGGAGGCAAACATGTTGAATTCTTCTATATATCTGTTCAAGCATTCATTTAAATCCCACCTTGCCTCCTCCCAGCTCTGCACCTGTTCCTGAGTTCACATTCACAGATGCACACCACCCCTCCCACACATAGTCTTTTGCTCACACCTTTCCTCTCCTACCATCTTTCTTGTGCTACACCTGTTCCGGAGTCCTCCCACCCACTGCCTCTGCTCACACCTTCCCTCTCTCATGTGCTGCCCCTTCCTACTTCTCTTCACATATACTTTTGCAATCCCGCATCTTGCCGCTGCCCTATTTCTTCTACTTGCTTCACCCCATTGACTCTACCTTCCTATATCCAGCTCCGTGACTTGCATGCCTCTGCCTTTATTTCTCTCTCTACTCTACTCGTCTCCCTTATGCTATTTCTGAATGATCTAATTTATGCTTTGATGTGATTATTGCACCACAGTTATCTGTAACTACTGCTTTTGTGCCTTGCATACACTGCAGCATTTGTATCTGCTGCTTATGTGCCTTGTACATATCCCATTCTCTGCTGCTACCATTTTTGGTTTTTGTGTTAAGTGATTTGTAACTTAATTTCTATGTGTGCTGTTTTATTTTCAAAGTCGGAACTATCGTAAAAGTGTTATTATATGCTTTTCTTTCTGCTGTTATCATTGTATTTTCTCCCATTGTATCCTCTCCCAGGTTGCCTCTGAAAAAGGGACATTCTAGCTCAGTGAGCTTACCCGGTTACCAAAATTCAAATTAATTAATTCATTAATTAATGAATTAATTAATATTATATAACCAAATAATATAATGGTAGCCAGATTTAAGATAGAAAGAAACAAAGGTTACAATGTTCACTATAAACGGTTCTTGTCTTGAAAATAAATTAAATGTGTATAAAAAAAAAGTACTGAAAAGCAGGAACCAGGTGACTGTGCTGCAGTATACCCAATACGCATGAAATAACTGAGAATCCTGGGAACACAGAGAGCCCAGGTGGGACTGAAATTTGATCCTGAGTCACATGCGCATCATCAGTGTATCAGGTGAATATAACCCAGTTTGTAAGGGCTTGGAGTGCAGTGAATATATGCTACAATAATGCGATTTACTCACCTGGTAAAGGTGATTATCTGAGTACCCTTTATAATACTCCGCAGTCAAATACCAGTGGGTATTCCTCATCCAGCTTATAAGTTGATGCACGGTCCAATCAAATCGAAGTGGGCGAGGACATACCTCTATGGTCAACAGATTATCTGTAGTGTGATTCTTCTACAGCTAAATTGTGATCAAATAGAGACATACAAGCCGGAGAGAGAGAAAGAGAAACTGGACATTATAGTCCCAAAAACGTGACCTCTTCCTTTGAATGATGTGCCTTCTGGCTATTGCCTGGTAGCCCTTACTATAGAGTAAAGTAGAACAGTCAAGAAATGCAGGGCTTGTTCTGTCACCACACTTCTTTATTGTGGTACCGTCATTGTTTATCATAAAACAGTAGACATGTCCTTTCAGAAAAAACGTCTTACATTCTATATATCGTATGTTAAACACTTAGGAACTGAAAACTCATCCCACATTTCCAATTCCTGTTACTATCTTTATGATAATGCCCTTGTTAATCCATCCTGAGGAGTAATCTGCCATCCCGGGTGGGGCTGCGGAGTACTATAAAGGGTACTCAGATAATCACCTTTACCAGGTCAGTAAATCCCATAATATTCATACCCTTTATAGCACTCCACAGTCAAATACCAGTGAGACCTTAGTAGCACTGCACATGTATCGCGTGATTACTCTTGGGAGGGTGAAAGAAGGCAGATTGTTAGAAAGCTAAATGGGCTGTGCACCTGCCCCCAATACAGACTTGGCAAAAGCTGTTCTTTCTGCAGAGACTATGTCTAACCTATAAAGCCTAGTGAACGTATGTATGGAAGACAAAACCAAAAGAGCTGCACACAAGTGAGGGGTGCTCAGCGACAAATAATTGCAAGCACAGAACAGTCACGGCACTCCCATCCCTGCTTCAACAAATAAGGCCATACACAATTTCTCACCATAACATCCACAATGTCCTTATTTCAGGTAAAAGTAGTGGCCCATGGCCGAGAGAAACAGCATGTCCACACAGAGTCTCTAACGTTTCGGCCAAATGGTCTTTTTCAAAGATAGTGCCACTTACTGTTTAGTTCATTTAAATACCTTTAAAACATTGTCACATGTGTAGCCTAATCTAACCATTAAAGTGATAGTGTGCAATTAATTATACATACACTTACTATAGTATCCATGATACATTATAAAGCATGTAGAAAAAGGAAAGGAGAGGAACTGAAAAGAGGGGGGAGGGGAAAAAAGGGGAAGGGAAGGGGAAGGAAAAAGAAAAGGAAAAGAAGGAAAACATTCATATTTAAAAATATTATTTTTGTACATCTTAACATATCGCATTCATAATAATTAAGAACCAAGGTGACACATCCAATGTTTTCTTATATTTAAAACCATTAGTTCCCTGTTTTATTATATCTCCACAATATTATCAACATTCATTTTTTTCCTTTTAATTGCCTTCTATGGAAACACATATTTTAGAAATTATATATGTGGATACTCCCAACAGGGAACTAATAAAGCAGAAAGAGGAAAAAAATTGGAAAGGAAAACTTCAAAACTTAAAAAAGGAGAAAATGGAACAGCATTTTAAATAAAGCACAACACAGATGTCAATAGTAAACATTTCTTGGAGGATTAAATTTCCAAAGCTATACATAATGTCTTATTCTTACGGAATTCACAAGAATTCCATTTTTAACTTAGTAAAATGACTGTAAAGTATGCTTATAAAATACTTCTCCTTCCCTTCCTATGAGGGGGAATGAAGGAGAAAAAAGTAATTTCTCATTTTTTACTAATATTCATCTATGTGCTTAAACAGCAGATCTTACTTAAAAGATACATTTGTTGAAGAAGCTAACAAGGATATAGCACCAAATTTATTAATATAGAACAAGTACCAGCTGCAGTTATTTTGCTAACATTCACAAAGACATATACACGTATTTTCATCAAAAAAAGGAGAGAGGTGGAAAACAGGAAGGGGGAAAGAGAAAGGGGGAAGGGGGAAAAGGGGATAAAAAAGGAAAAGGGGAAAAATGTCTTATATTCTATATGTCTTATGTAAAACATTTAGGAACTGAAAATTCATCCCACATTTCCATTACCTATTACTATCTTTATGATAAGGCCCTTGTTAACCCATCCTGAGGAGTAATCTGCCATCCTGGGTGGGGCTGCGGAGTACTATAAAGGGTACTCAGATAATTACCTTTACCAGGTGAGTAAATCCCATAATATTTCGTACCCTTTATAGTACTCTACAGTCAAATACCAGTGAGACCTTAGTAGCAGTGCACATGTATTGAGTGATTACTCTTGGGAGGGTGAAAGAAGGCAGGTTGTTACAAAGCCATATGGGCTGTGCCCCTTGCCCCAATACAGACTTGGCAAAAGCTGTTCTTTCTGCAGAGGCTATGTCTAACCTATAATGCCTGGTGAACATATGTATGGAAGACCAGGTTGCTGCTGAATAACGTCTGAAATTGACACATTCCTTCTTTCTGCCCAGGATGCTGCCACAGCCCTGGTGGAATGAGCTTTGAGGCCTTCTGGTGGAACCTACCCTGCTGCTTTATAGGCCTCATTAATGGTCTGTTTGATCCATCTAGCAATGGTGTCTTTGGAGGCTGCCTGCCCTACTCTCTGCCCTTTGATCAGTACTAATAGCCTGTCTGTCTTACGTATGTCACTTTTCATGCTAAGGTATTTCCTCAGCACATGACCAATGTCTAGCAGGTGAGGCCGCGACATGTCTGGTGGATCACCTGTCATTATGTAAGGTAATAGAACATCCTGTTCTCTGTAATATGGGGATACTACCTTGAGAAGGAAAGGGTATGGTTCTGAGGATGATCCTATCTATGTGAAATGTGATAAAGGGCTCCTTACATGATAGGTCTGTGTCTCTCCAATCCTCCTCATGGAACAGATTGCTAACAGGAAGGCTGTCTTAATTGTGTACCACTGCAGGGTGTCTTGTTGGAGAGCAGGGGATTGTAGGGCATCTAGGACTGTGTTGAGATGCCACAGTCAGCATCTTTGCCTTACCTTCGGTGATGCTAATGTCACTGCCCTGAGCAACCTGACTATGTCTGGGTGTGAGGCAATGTGACCTATTCCTGGTAGTGGGCCCCAAATGGAAGAGATTGCTGATGCCTGAACCCTTAGTGAGGTGGGACTTAGGGCCTTGTTTGCTCCTTCATTTAGAAAGTCCAGAATCTGTGGTAATCCTGCCACTGATGGTGAAGTTCCCATTTCTCTGCACCATTTGTGGAACATTTGCCATTGTCTGTGGTAAGTCTTATTGGTGGACTGTCTCCTGGACTGTAACAGCTGATTCACCACTCTGGTCTGATAGCCTTATTTAGCAGTCTGTTCCTTTCAATAGCCATGCTGTCAGCTTCAGGCTGGATGGGTTCAGGTGAAAGACTGGTTCCTGGGACAAGAGATCTGGCCGGTGAGTTAGAACCATCGTTGGGCCCACTGCAATTACCTGAATGAAGGAGTACCATGGCATCCTGGGCCAAATGGGGATCACCAACACTACTGATGTCCCTGTGCATCGAATTTTGTGAAGCATCTTGTTTATCATTGGAATAGGGGCACAGACATAGGCTCCTCTGAAGTTCCATGGGACTGAGAGTGTGTCCACCTGAAGAGCCTTGGGATTTGAAAACCTAGAGTGGTAGTTGCGTAACTGTGTGTTCTGATTAGAAGCCATGAGATCAACCTGGAGGGGGCCCCATTTGGCCTGTAGCCTCTGGAAGATGTGTTGGTTGAGTTTCCACTCCACCTGGTTGATGGTGATTCTGCTCAGCCAGTCCGCCTTGGTGTTGGGAGCTCCTGCGAGATAAATGGCTGTGATGGACTGTAGGTTCCACTCTACCCAGTGGAGGAGTTGTAGTGACTCTTTTATCATCGCTTTGCTCCTGGTTCCTCCTTGTTTGTTTATGTAAGTAACTGTGACTTGGTTGTCGCACCGTACTAGCACTGCTTTGTTGATGAGGAGGGGTGCGAAGAAGGCCAGAGCAAGATGCATGGTTCTCATTTCCAGTATGTTGATAGGCAACATGGACTCTGACTGGGTCCATAGTCTCTGGGTCACATGTTTCTTGTACAGTAGTAGCCACAGACATTGCCAGCTATTTCCAGATATTTTTTGAAATTTCTAAAGAGAGTTTCTCTCTCTGCTGCCCCTACTGTGGAAATGGAGAAAGCATGAGATATTTTTGGAAATATCACAGAAATTTGGGGAAATAGCTGGCAGTGTCTGTGGCAGCTACTGTTTGTTGCCCCCCAGCCTGACAGGCTCGTGTCCATGGTGATCACCTCTGGGGTTGCCTGCATCAGTGATCTCCCCCGCTGGATGTTGCTGTTCTGCGTCCACCATCTGAAGATGGTGAGAACCTCATGGGGGTGTGATTCGAAACTTGAGGATCTGTGTTGTCTGATCCCATGACTCTATCAGAAACCTCTGAAGTATTCGTATGTGTAATCTGGCCCATGATACCAAGTCTATGAGTGCTGCCATGACACCCAGAACTTGGAGGTAATCCCGTACCACTCTGTTTGGTCTGCTGATTAGGCCTGACGCCAGTGTGTGAATGCTGTGTGCTTTCTCCATCGTCGGTGTTACCTTGTTACTTTGTGTGTCTATGACTGAGCCTAGGTGAATGATGGATTGTGAAGGTATCAGTTGACACTTGGCTGTGTTTATTATCCAGCCATGTTGTCATAGGCAGTTGATCACTAATTGTGTGCTAAGCTGTGCCTGCTCCACTGTCCTCACTCTTATTAGCCAGTTGTCCATGTATGGGATGACATGTACCCTTTCTCTCTGAGATGTGCCGCTAGGACCACCAGTGTCTTGGTGAATACTCGGGGGGCTGATGCCAGGCTGAACGGCAGACAGATATATTGGAAATGGTGCTCTTGAATGCTGAATCTGAGCTAACGGTGGTGTGAGGACCATATGGGAATGTGGAGGTAGGCATCCTTGAGGTCTATTGAGGTCAAGTAGTCTCCTGGTTGTATGGACAGGAGTGTTGACTGTAGGGTTTCCATTTAGAATTTCTTGTAGGTCACAAACCAGTTTAAGTATTTCAGGTCTAGGACAGGCCGCATTCTGCCTGTCTTCTTTGGAACTACAAAGAATAAGGAGTAGACTCCTGTGTCTTCTTCCTCTATAGGGCTGGGCGTGATAGCTGCATTGTTGCGTAAGTCCCATATTGCCTCCTTTATTGCCTGTGTCTTGAGTATGCACCTTGGTAGGGGTGAAGCAAGTGGTCTGTGCTGTGTTGGGGTGATGCTGAATTTGATTGCATAACCCTTTGTCACCACCTCCAGCACCCATTTGTCTGACGTTGCTTGGGCCCATAGTTGCGCAAACCACTGGAGTCTCCCTGCTAACAGTAGGTTTGCATGGGCCCGCGCACCTTCATTTTTGTTACCTAGGGGTGTGAAATTTGGTTTGTGACCTCTGCTGGAGTATTGGCCCCATGTACTTCCCTTGGCTTTGTTATTGTAAGCCCTGCGATTAAATTGGGGTCTTTGGTTCCACTATCTGGAGGCCGCTGGGTTGTAGGGTTTGTGCTTTGGGTTTGAAGAATTTATTTTGGGGGCCAAAGGTTTTGTCCGAGGACAGATAGACGTCCTTGTCCCCTTGTGCTTGTCCCCTCCCCTGTGTTTAAGAGGAATTCACAGATTCACACTTCTGTTCAAAGATGAATTCACAGACCCCCACAACTCTCCACACAGAGGAATTCATGAATGTACAGCATCCTACACATAGAACGTAAAAGATGCACAGCATCATTCTCATAGAGGAGTTCACAGATGCACAACACCCTTTACACAGAAGAATTCACATACGTACAATATCCTTCAAATAAATGCTGTTTAAATAAATTTACATTGACTGTTGTTTTCTTGTAGGAGTTTTAATTTCTGGCACTTTCTATGCCGCTGTCTATCATAGCTACATCTATGTAATCAGCCATGCTAGGTAGTGTCCGGCCACTGCTTATCTCTGCGTTTTATGGCACATTTAATAGGGACTGTTGCGTAGCTTGCTCCTGATTAGACATGACATCACTAGCAATATCTGACATGGGTAAGGTTACTGTTGTTTGTTGTGCGTCTAGGTGCCCTTCTGTGGTGTTTCTACTGTTATTATTAATTGATAAGTCTCTGAGACATGGTTTCTTTCCAACAGCAGGTGTACTGTGTCTGCTCTTATTGAGCTAGTAGTTTCTGTGACTGATAGTGCTGTCTCTCTTATATGGCTTTGTAGTGGGCTTGCTTGCTTCTGAAGGAATTTGTGGGGCCACAAGGTTTCTGCCAGTTACTGTGGGTACTTGGCTATTGGTGGTGTCTGCTCCCTGTAATTCATCAAGAAATGGCTCTTCAACCATCTCAATCTGCATTAGAAATCCCTGCAGTTTAAGATTAAAACTGCTATTTAACTCTGGATTACTCATTTTTAAGATTTCTTTTGAAATTGCTTATGGACTCACTTCCTGCTTTTTTTCCATTTGCCTGAACAACAGCTTGAACTGAAACTGACAGGGTTAGACAATTCAAAATATGAGCTGATTGCCTCTCGCTGCTGCCAGAGAAACTCAGATGCGGCCCTGTGTTGTGTGTGTGGTGAGCTGTGGTACTGGAGTTACAGTGCAACCAAACAACATGAGCCAGGAACTACATGCTCAAGGAAATGAAATGCAATGCTCAGGGTGCAGCAAGGATCAGTACTGGGACTAGTCCTCTTTAATGTCTTTATTAATGACATAGCAGAGGGTTTGGAAGGGAAGGTATGCCTTTTTTGCAGATGACACAAAGATCTGCAACAAGGTAGACACTCGGGGGGGGGATGAAGAGGGCTCTAAGAAAGCTTGAGGAGTGGTCAAGGGCTCAGCAACTAAATTTCAATGCAAAGAAGTACAAAATCATGCATCTGGGGCACAGGACCCCAGGGGCAGAGTATGAGATAGGGGACATGGTGCTGGCGACCATCAAATAGGAAAGGAACCGGAAGGTAATCATATCTGATTACCTAAAGGTGGCCAAACAGTGTGACAAGGCAGTGGGGAGAGCCAGTCGGATGCTGGGATGCACAGGGAGGGGTATCACCAGCAGAAAGAAGGAGCTGGTGTTACTGCTGTACAAATCACTGGGGATACCCCATCTAGAGTACAGTGTGTAGTTCTGGAGACTGCATCTCTGAAAGGACATAGACAGAGCAGAGGTGGTCCAGAGGAGGGCATCTAAAATGGTGCAGGGTCTGCACCCAAAGCCCTATGAGGAGAGACTAAAGGACCTCAACATGTACACCCTGGAGGAAAGCAGGAAGAGGGGGATATGATAGCAACTTTCAAATATATCACAGGTAGAAATAAGGTATAAGAGGGTAGCATTTTTCAGAGAAAAAGATGTTCAAGAACAAGGGGTCAACATTTATGGCAGAGTACACTTCAGCTGCATAGTACATTTTACTTGGTGTCTTTAAATGTGCTTTTTTGGTACTGTGTTGTTTGCATGATTTTGTAACAGATGTTTTGTGGGGACTGCTATTCAACCAAAGTAGTCTGAGCATCGCCCTGACGGTAAATGTGTTCCGTTTCCATTCTGGTTATGATCTCCCATTCTGTAACCTGTTACCCATGTTCAGTTAGCGTGCTATGCCATATGTGATTTATTTGAACTATTAGCTATTGTTTCCAGTTTCTGTGCAGGCAACAACATTTCATGTTACATTTGTCCTTCATTAAAGTCAGTTATACTGGCAGATTTTATCACCCTACATGCTGATGTTTAACTGATGCTTCGCACAACTGTACTCTCGGTCGGGGGGGGCGGAGAACCGCAACAACAGCTGTAAGTAGCACCAGCAGCTGTCCCCTGATGATGAGTCTACTATTGAAATAAAATGAAAAAGCATAGTGTGTCTGCGTGAAACGTTGAGAATTTTCTGTGTTGGTTTGGAGGAGGCACTGCATGTGCTGAACTTTAATAAAGGACTAAATCCTGCATTTGTCTTTGGATCTTTCCAGCGTGAGTGTGTGCTGAGGCTTTTGTGGTTCTAATTATTACATTTACCATAAGCACCACAAACTGTGAGCAACTCTGAGTTGTTTCAATATTGAAATAAATCATTATGATGAGTTAACTGTGCAGATAACATTTTTATTTTAATAGTAGACTCATCATCGAGGGCAATAGCATATTTATCCAGTGGATTTTATGCTCACACCTATTGCATACACGTGTATATATATATATATATATATATATATATATATATATATATGATACATGATGGGCACGAGTGGAATATGGAAAATATTTTCACTCCTGCAGAGTGAGCCTGGATATTTCATGAGGGCCAAAGGCACGAGTGGAATATACAGTGCTCACAAGTGAAAATATTTTTTATATTCCACGATGTGCACATCATGTATCCTATTTATACAATGAGGTAGGAGCTTCAGAAGTGTTGTTATGTTTTTTTGCATCCTTTTCTTGTGTACTCTGTCTTTTTTATTTTAGTGTTTGGTAACTGGGTAAGTTTTTAGAGATAACTTCGGAGCATTAGGCACGTAAGTGACTTGTTCTGAGTCACACAGTGTGGAAGTGGAGGTTGTGAGAATCAGACCAGGTTTGGTATGCTGGATGTAGGAAACTTGCTCAATGCTGATTATTCTAACCTCTAGGCTATACTGACAGCACTGTTTGTGTGTGTTCTTAGGCCCCGTCCACACTACACCGCTCAGACCCTGTAACAGACAGAAACCGTTACAGCCAGGGAGCAGTACAGTGTGTCTACACTGCAGCGGTGACCGGTACGAGACCGGTACCACCAGTCCACACCTCAGGAACCAGGCGACCATTACCATGGTGCGCAATCCCACAATGCAGCTTGCGCTGTGCTACAGGCCCTGCAGAGGACCATTACCGCCGCCTCCACACTACCGCCATTGGTAACGTTACTGAGAAGGGACTAGCCTTTAGACTGTTGAAACCACCTCATATGTGGTTTCAACAATGGTTATGAAAACGCCTTCTGTAACGTTACAGGTGTAAATGCAAACTGTTGCGGTAATGGTTTGGGCACTCTGTAACGTTACAGAGGTATGGTGTAGACAGGGCCTTAGTGTTTCTGAATGGGCTGGGAATTTTACAAACACTATGAGAATCAGGTGAAGGCTTTTGGCAGTGCTAATTGAGCTAGTGTCAGTAAACAGTGAGAAACAAACTGTGAGGCACTGTGATTTAGAATACAGGTTTTCTTGAAAATGTCTGCAGCATAAAGTCATGGCTGGGAGTTTTACACACACTATGGGAAATAACTGAACGTTCTTTGTAATTTTAACTGAGTTACTTGCAAGTACTGTAGCAGTGATAAACAGAAACTGTGAGGCACTGTTATTTAGAATGCAAGCTTACTTGAAAATGACAGTAGCATAGTAATGGGTTGGGAGTTTTACACGCACTATTGGAAACAGCTGAATGTCCTTTGCAGTGTTAACCAAGTTACTTGTAAGTAGCAGTGAGAAACAGATTTGTGGAGAAGTTCAACTTAGTATGCAGGCTGGAGTGAGTGAGTGAGTGAGTGAGTGAGTAATGACATCAACAGAGTAGGTATATCTGTAAATTATTTTAACTCTGGTGATGTCATTGTAAGTTAATTCACTGCAGTGGAAATAACTGAAGTTATCCCACTCATATTGCTCTCACCCCCATTGTATAAATATATATATATTTAGACAAATAGAGATTGAGATATATTTCTATTTATTTATTTGTTTTTTGGAAAAAACTGCGTTAAATCACCAGATAGGGTTCAACTTAATGCCACTACACCGCAGCCTGAAATGACATGGCGCAAGGGCGGGTTACAGCAGCAACTGCGCCCTATTCCAAGATGGTGGCTGCCATAATCTGCTACCGTGATTCTAGGAGCCACACTGGCAGAGCTAAGTTAGAGCAGCTTGGAGCTGCTTTAAGGGGCATCTGATGGTGCCATCCGTCGGATGCCCATTCCACAGCATCACGGCAATGGCGCTCATGTGCTCCCCATGCCCCCACAAGCACCCCCCTGCCCCCACCCCCCTATAAGTCAGAGACCCTCGGGGGTCTGAACTCCAGTGCACCCCCCAGACTCCTGTACCACCTGTCCTGCCCCTCATGCCCCCTGGTGTGCCATGGTGTTCTAAGGAGGGGGGCTTCAGGGGAGCTGCCAGCACTGGGCCACGACTTGTGACATATGGGGCTTCTATGCCATGCCCATGGCATTAGCCTTTGCATGGTGTAACCCGCATGTTGCAAGTGCCGGGTCCCTGCCACTCTTGGAATGTGGTGCAGGGTCCCTGGCATAGCGGCGAATGTCATAATTTGTATACACCTGCGAGCTGCAACATTCAATCTGGAATCAGGCCCATGGTCTCTACAACACAATCTGAATGCCGCCTAAACATAACAAGAACCAGAACACAAAAGTAGGACTGCCAGCATCTAAAATGAAACAGCTTCTTCTGGGCACGGACTTGGAAGGCCTGGCGGCCTGTTCCCAAAAGGCTCGTGCAATATCAGACCTCTCTTCAGATTCTTCTGAAGAAGATGATTTACAAAGCAGAAAATTAGGAAGAACCCTTAAAAAAGATTCTGTCTTCAGTTCAAATGATCGAGTCTTCGGCAGCAGATTTGAGATATGGTATCAGGCAACTGGACCAGAAGGTATCGGAAAACTCCACAAACGTCTCCAGGGTAGCCGAAGCTGAAGAAGTCTCAGACAAGAATTGCAAACCAAAGCAAGTCTAGCGGATGTGGAAAACAAGCTCGCCGCAACAATTTTCAGGTGCATGGAGTACTGGAAGGAGCAGAAGAGGGCTTCCCCTCGGTGATTGTTTTTGTCCAGCACTTGGTGCAGTCTACGTGCTCTCTCCCCTTGGATATACACTTAGAAATGGACAGAGCTCACAGGTCATCGGGACCCAGACCCACAGCTCCTAACACACGGCCTCGATCACTGGTAGTGCAAATGATCTATTATCATGCTAAAGATCAGATTTTGCAGGAGGCATGGCGACACAAGAAGCTGAAATTCCAAGGGGTTAACAAATTCTTTGACCATGATTTCTCTGCTATCCTGCAAGTGGAGAGACAATGAGTCAGAGGGGTTATTAAAGCTATCAGGGGAAAAAAATGGTCTAAGAGCTCAACTAAACTTTCCAGCAAAACTTAAAGTACTTTTAAAAGAAGGCCCCAGGGTATTCCCTTCTCTGATTGAAGCAATTCCCTTCCTGCATGATTGGCAAATACAAATACTCAACATGGAGATGGAGAGAATTGAAAAAAGGTTGCTACAGGGAGTCTGGACAACTGCAGGGAGAAACAAGGGAGGAAGCATACCTGGAGCATTACCAAAAAACATGGCAGCAGACCAGAATAATTTGCTTGATGAATTTGGGGAGAATAGAGCTGTGTTACCAGACAGAAGCATTTAATACTGCAGAGAAAGAAACAGCGATCGCTATGGAACCAGAGCGAATCAGAGAATGGACAGCAAGTGATACTGGGGACATCCTCTAGGTCACCAACCTGAAGCACTAACTCCGTGGGGTGAAGAGGAGAGGTCCTGATGCAATAACAAATAATATGGACCATTATATAACGGATATCCCTTTGGTCCAGGGTTCTTATTGCTGGGTTATAGCCTTAATCAGTGGACTTTTAAAACTATAACAAAGGGGGGGGGAGGAGAAGTAAGAGCGATGAAGCTGTTAGCTGAAGATGGAGGGGTTCAGGAGGAATAACCCAGGGGAAGGGGAGGACTTAACATACGGAGCTGAACGTGGGTGCATATAGAGGAATGGAGGAAATAGATGATGGATATGTGTATGAGGGCATAGTAAGATGAGTGGGAGGGCAGAAACAAGAAATGGGGAAAAGGAATCAGACACTAAAAGGGGGGGGGAGACAAATTAC
Source organism: Neoceratodus forsteri (assembly GCA_016271365.2). Lineage (NCBI taxonomy): Eukaryota > Metazoa > Chordata > Ceratodontiformes > Ceratodontidae > Neoceratodus > Neoceratodus forsteri. The sequence goes on along the minus strand of JADMNL010000022.1, from coordinate 31,716,667 downwards.
TAAGTGCGTAAGATAATTATTAGAATAAAGACCTATGCACCCTGTTGATAAGGGGAAGGAAGGGACCGCAAAGGCACAAGAAAACTTTAATAAAAATCTAAAGGTCAAGTGGCTGATCATGCTGACGTCAGATTGAACTTATTCGGCGAGTTAAAGACCATCACTTGCTGAACCTTATCCCCAGCTTAAGCAAGGGGAACATAATTTTACTTAATTCCAGCACAGACGGGGAAGGGAGATGAGGGGCAACGGTTTAACCCCTTGCACGTTCTTTTCAGTTGCTCATTGAGTGGAAGCCTAGCCTAGGAAGTTATTTAAATGCTGCATTGGTGGCCAGTTTCTTAACGTTTTGTTTACCTGCCAGCAGCGCAGAATGTTATCACAGTTATTAATTATTAAACTTATTGTTATTTCATTAATCTCATGGTGCTTTCGATGGTGCATGTTATTGGGTCTACTATTGCAAAATATGCCATTACATTGGAAAATTAGAAAAAAGAGAACTACATGTAATTGGGGATGAAAAAAGAGCATCTGGGCCTTCTATGGGGGAAATCTGAACTTCACATGGATTTTAAATGGGGGTATCTCTGTCATATCTTATAATGTAAAGGGAATACACTCCCCTATAAAACGAACATGACTGCTGGGAGAGTTGAAGAAATTGAATAGCGATGTGGTATATTTACAGGAGACACACTTAAATGAAAGAGAGCACACTAAACTGAGAAGGGGCTGGGTAGCCAGAGTGGAGGCAGCATCTTCACCTAATCCTCATAAAGCAGAAGTGGCCATTTCAATAAATTGCAGTTTCTCTTTCAGAGGTGGGAATTGAAGGCAGATATATTAGGGTATCTAAAAATATTGGAGGGAAAGGGTTCATTTGGTCAACATTTACACTCCTAATCAGCATGCATATAAATTCTTAAACAATATAATGCACAAAGTGGCGGAACTGACAGGGGGAGGCAAGTGATTTTGGAGGGAGACTTCAATGTGGTGGGGAATCAGATGGGACAGATCCTCAGGCGTCAGCTCAACAAATATTAAAGCCTCTAAGGTTCTTAAGGGTTTGGCCAAATTACAAGGTTTACAGGACATTTGGTGTAGCCAACACAAAGGATAAAGGAATCATACTTTTTTCTCACCAACACGTAACTCGTACTCAAGGATAGACACGTTTTACACTCAGCAACAATAAATGCATAGAATTATAAAATCCAACATACATAATTTTATTTTATCAGAGCATGCCTGAATTTCCATATATATATATATATATATATATATATAAATATATATATATATATATATATATATATATATATATAGAGAGAGAGAGAGAGAGAGAAACAGAACCAGTAAAACAGCAAACAATTTGGAGGCTAAATGTGTCTTTGTTAAATGATAAAAATCTAATAGAAAAACTAAAGAGGGTGATAGAGGAAGTAGTGACAGCGAAATTGTTCTAGCCTCTCCACATAGGAAGCTACAAAAGCAGTGATAAGAGGGGAGCTTATTAGTCATGCCTCATACAAGAAAAAGCTCAGATTGATTGCATATAGTTCCTTGCTGGAAAGTTAAAGAAATTAGAGGCTCTGCATAAACAAAATCCCCACTCGCAGACAACCTATAGAGAACTGCTAAAAGTCAGGGAAAACTTAGAGAAAATAGAAAATGAAAAAACAGAGGGGAAATTACATTTTGTTAGCCATAAGTACCAGATGATGGCCTATCAGTTACGCGAGGCATAGGCAGACAGAATGGTACCACAGCTTAGCAACCATAACAATCCCTCTAAGCATTGGACAAAACCATCAGAGATTGCTCAGCAGTTCTTGCAGTTCTATAAGCAATTATTTGCAGAGGATAAAATAGGGATAGAGGTTACAGAACAAATGGAAGCCTTTCTTAGAAATCTAAAGTTACCCAAGTTAACATCAGATATGATAAAAACTTTAAATGCTCCTGTAACAGAACAAGAAGTAAAAACAGTTATTGAGACACTTCCCACTGGAAAGACCCCAGGTGCAGATGGTTTTAGCTCGAAACTTTATAAGCAGCTAAAGGGGACTCTAGCCCCATACTAACACAAGTTTTTAATGACTGTCTAGAAGAGAATAGATTTCCAAGTACATGGTCGGGAGCTTTGAAACAGTCATACCGAAACAGGGTAAAGCCAGGGACACCTGTGGAAATTACAGACCTATACCCTTGCTAAACCAAGATATGAAAATTTTAACTAAACTGCTTTCCTTTAGATTACAAAATTATGTGGAATACTTGGTACACACAGACCAAACAGGGTTCATCCCAAATAGGCAACTGACAGATAATATAAGGAAATTATTAAACATAATACTTAATGGAGGCCCTACAAACTCTGCACAATTAATTATTTTCTTAGATGCCAAAAAGGTATCCAATCACCTTAACTGGGCATATTTAATTTTAGTTTTAAAACATGTTGGGGTGCAGGGTAATGTCTTGACCAGGATCTCTATGTGTTATAATCAGCCTACCGCGAAAATAAAAGTAAACGGCACTCTATCGCAGAGCTTCTCCATAGAGAAAGAGAGGGGCACCAGGCAAGGATGCCCCTTGTCCCTGTTATTATTCATCCTACGCCTGGAACCATTGGCTGCAGCAATCAGAGCCTCGGCTATGATTCAAGAAATAGCATCAGGCCACACGGTGTGCAAACTATCTTTGTAAGCAGACGATGCTCTTGTCTATTTGGATAACCCGGATAGTTCTTTTAAACCATTTATGGAGCTGCTTGAAGTCTATGAAAAGATCTCGGGTTCATGATAAATAATAGCAAAAGCAAAGTTATGTTATTAAAAGGGGTAATTTCTCAGGAACTGAAGGAAAGCATTCCCTTTTGTTGGGTGGGGGAAAAGGTGAGATATTAGGGGATATGGGTTCCCAAATGCCTTTCGCAGTTATATAATGTTAACTATATTCCCCTGTTTTCTCAGACCTAAAGAGGTGGTCACACCTTCCACTATCCTATTCTGATAAAATAGATACAATTAAGATGAATGTCCTAACACGATGCTTGTTTTTATTTACTAATCTGCTTATATCTATACCCTCCACAGACTGAAAAAACTTAAAAAGAAAATGTCCCAATTCATCTGGGCTGGCAAAAAACCCAGAATTAAGTGGCAGGTATTGCTCAAAAACAAAACTGCAGGAGGATGGGGTCTTCCAGATTTAGTCAGTTACTACATGGCAGCCCAGACTCAGATAATTGTAAAGATGCTTAACCCGAGGCAGAGAGGAGGTTGGTATACTTTAGAAGAAAAAGCTTATATGGGAGCACCTCTTTGTTTCCTCCCTTGGATAGTAACACCAAAGGAGTTACATAAAATGCAGAATCAATGGACTAAGCATGCAATGTCAATTTGGCTAAAAGTTTGGCAAACATGGCAGCTGCCTACCTGAGTGTGGAAGTACCTCCCCCTTAGATTTCTGCCCAACTTCCCAATGAAGGAAATGGATGCTTGCTTCATCCGGTGGGAAACCAGAGGTTTAAAATTCTTACACCAACTGATAGAGGAAGAGTCTGTAAAAGACTTCCCTGTGGTACAAAGGGAATTTGGAGTGCCCAAGTAGGACTTCTATCGATATTTACAGTGTCAGCATTGTGTCATGACAGAACCAAGAATAATAATAATACACTTTATTTGTATGGTGCCTTTTCAGAAAACCAAGGTGCCTTAACAATATTAAAATCACAAAATTAACAAAACAAACATCACAACAGTACAAAATATCAAACCGGTATCACCCAGCAATTAGTCACCAAAAGTTTGGTACCATAGAAAAGTCTTTAATGCCTGCTTAAATCCTTCCACAGTCGAGCACTCACGTAGCCGACAGGGTAGAGAATTCCAAAGGGTAGAGGTGGCATACATAAATGTTCTAGACCCAGAAGGTTTCAGACACACCCTTGGGATCTCTAGCAACCCCTCATCGGCTAAGTAGAGCAATCACCCAGGGCAGTAAGGGACCAGAAGCACTTTCAGGTAGTCTGGGCCAAGTCCGTATAGGGCTTTAAAAGTCAGAAGACCAACTTTAAAGGTGATCCACCACTGAACTGGCAGCCAGTGCAGTCCGCGCAACACCAGCGAAATATGGCAGGACAGAGATGATCCTGTCAAAAGCTGGGCTGCCACGTTCTGCACTAGCTGCAAGTGACAGATTACTGGCAGAACCAGTGTTCAGAGTTAAAATAATACATGAAAAGGGATGACAGGTGAACACAAAACATCTGATATCTCAAATTTACAAATGAATGCAGGAAGAGGCAGGTTTGCTAGTGATACAAAAAATTCAAGATAGGTGGGAGGGGGAATATTGGCAACCCCTGGGAGATGAGAATTGGGAAAAAATCTGGAGAGACATACATAAAACAACAAGCCTATCAAAATGGAGGGAGTTTCGGTGGAGGGTTTGTGGAAGGTACTTCATTACCCCTATGATTTCTAAACATTATACTGCCCATACTTGGGGGACTTGAAGAGAGTGTGGAAAAGAAGGGACACACTATCATGTTTTTGTGGAATGCCCACAGATATGAGCCTTTTGGCAACAAATCCAGGAGACAATCCAGAGAATATTCAGCAGAGAAGACAACCTGTCCTTTCCGAATCTGGTACTGGGACTGCCTTTTCGAACTCTTCGTTCAACAGCCAACAAATATTTGTTTTATATTATGATAGTGGCTGCTTCAAATGTAATAATGCAGAATTGGCTAACCCCAAAAGTGTTATCTATAAATCAATGAAAATTGAATGTCCTATTAATTAAAAATATGGAAGCTATAACAGTCCAGGTTAGGCTATAAGTTGAAAAATTTAACTCCAAGTGGTTGCCCTACTATAATTACATAGAGGAGACAGAGCGGACGGCAGTGCTAGAATAACTATTATCCTGAGGAGATGGGGTGAGAGTGGGGGGAGACTAAGATACCCCATTGCTATTTTAGTGGAATGCATTCAATAACTAATTAAGCTCTCAATGCATCAAGAAAGTACCAATAGTTATAAAGTTGTTTTTTTGTATTTTTTTATTTTAAATTGATCAATTCACAGTAGTCAGTGAGATTAATAACATCTGATTTTTGAAGTGCTTGTTTTACAATACAGTTGTCCAATTATAGAGGCAAAGTTAACAAGCATTTGTCAATGCCGAATGTTCGCTTGCAGGTATTTGCAGTGGGGTTTGGCACGTATGTTGCTTTACCCTAATGCCCTGTGCGATTGCTGGTATTTGCATAATAAAGTTTCAGCATTACCTTTTTGTTACCCCCACCTCATAAAAGCATTTGAGACCTCTGCTTATGAACAGTCCCACTGTTATTTTGTTAATCTGTCCTGAGCGTTGATTTCCCACAGCGACCACGCCGTTGTGCTCCACATGTGCAAAAACACAGTTCAGGTAGGATGTGAAAAATGACAGCTGTAGCATTCATAGGGAGATGTGAAGGGATAGCAATGTTGAACATCTGGGTGAAAATACAACAATTTCTCGAACTTCTGACGTACATGGAAACTGCACAATGAACTCATGACACTGATCATTTGTGGACTTTTGTCACCAAATTTTCAACATAGGCATTGTGGGACCTCTGCTCATGAACAGTGTCACTGTGATTTTCATAATCTGTCTTGAGCATTGATTTCTCACTGTGACCACACCATTGTGCGCTGGATGTGCAAAAACACATTTCAGCCAGGATGTGAAAAATGTCAGCTGTACTGTTCATAAGGAGGTGTGAAAAAATGCCAGTGTTGAAAATCTGGAGTGAGGATCACGTGATGTGTCTGGCGGGCTAGCCACAGCTCCTCTAAGCTCCCACTCCACCTCCGATAAATTAAATCATTTCAACCTTTTATAAGCCATCTTTCGCTGATTTTACCTGATCAAAGGAAAATTTAAACGATCAGGACACTCCCTGGAAGGATTCGACGTTATTGCTGTAAGCCTAAAACTCGGTATGGAAGCGGAGATGAAGGCGGCTCTCCCTAAGCATACGCCGCCTGTCTCGCCGGACAAACAGGCCAAGAAGGCAAAACACCAACAAACAACTTCAGCTAAGCAATTAAGTGCCCTACTTAGCATCTACCCCACTCTCGGGAGGCGTTTCTTGGAAAATACAGCCCTTCAAAGAATCGCCATCGGAAATTACGCTCGAGTTAAAAACCTCCGTAGTGAGATGCCAGTACAAGACAGCGTGTTGCAGACAATGAAGGCACGTATCCACTTTCGTCGAGTCTTGGAAGGACAAAACCGAACCAGAGCTGGTCAAATTAAGGCAGCAAGTTGCCAAGTTACAACAGAAAAGGTGGACTTAGAAGGCCGTTGCAGGCGCAACAATATTCTGATCCATGGCCTCCCAGAGGGTGCAGAAGGCCTTCACCCATCACTACCTTTGTGCAATCGGCTGTTTGTAAAGTTGTGGGACCTTCACCATACAACCCTATATACATAATTGAGAGGGCACATAGGTCACTTTGACCAAAACCAGAAATATCAGCCCCCCCGACCCATAATCATAAAGATGCTGAATTACTTGGAGCGGCAGCATATCCTGCTGAAAGTGAAGGAACTGCAATCTATTCCCTGGGAAGGGAAAAAGCTGCGCATTACCCAGGATTTACCACTCGAAACCCGCCAAAGGCGAGCTACTTTTCATCCGGTGGTCAGCAAACTGATTGCTGCAGGTATCAGATTTAAAATGACCTACCCTGCACGCTTACAGGTCTCGCTAGAGGGGAGGTGGCACTCGTATGAAACAATATCCTATGCTCAGGAAGATCTTGCTCAAAAACTTCCCTCTTTATTTAAAATCCCCTGAGACAATAATAGTTAATGATCTCAGGAGGGGTGTAAATTGGAGATCGGTGTGAAGCCATGGCCTACATCACCTGTGACGCTTCTACACCGCCTTACAAACTATCTCCATATTTTTGCAGCCCTTACCTGAAGACGGGGGAGAAGGAGGACAATCTTATACAGCCTGCTGATTTGCTTGATCACAACTGATTTTGATGGGTCTAGTTGGAACGTCAGGGCATTTAATCCCAGACGGTGTCGAGAACCACTTAAGGGAGGAACCTGGGCTCAAGGTTGCAGTTTCCTGGGAGATCGATACCGTGCTACACTACCACGCTTTCAGTCCTTTGGAAATTAGAGTCCCCAGGGAAACACCAAGCCTCGACTATAGTGATATATTAGTGTTGCCTGAACATGACTATACAACCTTAAACTTGGTCAATTTGCCACATTAGATCTCTAGATCTTAGCCACGAGTATGACAAAGCGAATACTACTTTACTTTGCAGATGATTAAATCAACCCTTAGATAGGTGGCTGATGAGGAAGGGAGTGTTTTTTTTTTTTGTTTTGTTTTTTTTTTAGAAAAGAGCTCAGCTGATGCTAGGTGCCTTGGCCAACAAACCTAGCTATCAGATTGACTCCCTGTAGCCTCCATGGATTCAGTCAGTGCTTCAAATTTACTTGTGAGAGATAGAGCTGAAGTTTGGGGGACTTTCGAGATGGGTGGTGATCATGCCTGACTGCAGTGGTTGCTTGGTTTTCTACAAATGAGGTTAGATATTTAACCCCCCTTTTTTTTACCTTTTAAGGCTGATACGGCCGGACTTGGGGGTGGAGAGGGAGGGGGCTGGAATGGGGCTGTTCATGTCCAGCCGTACGCACTGGAGAGAAGGGGGGATTTTCTAGCCTACCTCCTAGAGGGGTTCACTCTTTCCTGCATGGGGAAATCAAGATCTCAGCCTACCAGAAATTGTTGGGGGGCAGTTGCCAAAGGGTGCCATCAGCCCTACATTTTTATTTTGATTAGTGTTGGCCGATCTAGCCCAAATACCGCTGAGAGGGGGGAATGTGCTAGGGCTCTAAAAGAAATAGTTTTAAACATAGTTACTATTAAGGGACTATTACAGGGGATCAAAAGCAGGGAATTTATTGTATATAGTTACAAATGGGTTGAATCTGAGGGGGGGGGGAGAAGGATTTCGACTCAATTTAAGATATATTGTTGATTTTCTTATGGGAACCTCTCGGTCCGTGAGGCGTGTTTACGGTTTTGGGGATTTGTTAATCATTTGCAACATGCAATTGAATTTCTATAACTTATTGTCAAATGGGTACAATTATGGGGGGGAGCGCTGTGGTGCATACTTTGGAGTCATCTAGGGTACAGGCTATACAAACCAGGATAGGGAATGATGGCATATAACTTTAAAAAATTTGTTACGTGGAATGTGAGAGGGGCCCACACACCCACTAAGAGAGCGTAAATACTTAAGCATTTGGCCCTGTTGCAAACCAAAATCGCTTTTATTCAAGAAACCCATCTTCTACCGAATGAAGCTACTAGCTTGCGTGAAAAAAATTAGGACAAGTTTTCCACTGGTATGTCGTCCAATAAAGGGAGCAGCTGTCCTTATACACCGTTCAATAGCATTCAAGCTAAAACTACTATTACAGACTCGAAGGAGATATCGCTAGTACACGGTATTTTAGACCACACTGATGTAGTACTAGGGGTATATACGGTCCTGTTGAGGCCAGATTTCTTATTACACTACTAGATAAGCTACGAGGATTTATGTCTACTCCGATGATACTTGGTGGAGACTGGAATCTACCCCCCACGTAAGACTTAGACAGATCTAATTCTCCACTTAAACCCCCTTCTATTGCTCAAAAAGCACTTTCAGACTTCATGGACTCACTCGGGCTATGTGATCCGTGGAGACTACAAAACCCGTCCGCCCGCCTTTTCACCTTCCAATCTATGGTTCACTCCACATGGTCCAGACTAGATTATATATTATTTAGCAATCCTCTTTTGCATGGTATGTACAATTCCGGTATAGAGCCTATGGTTCTATCGGATCATGCAATAGCATGGGTGGATATGGAACTGGACAACAACCATCACAGAGACCCACTTTGGTGGCTAAATAACGAACTCCTGAAAGACGACTATACGGTTACTAGAGTATCAGATCTGATTCAAACATTTTTTATCCACAATCAGGGTTCAGTTGCACGAGCTGACCATGAATGGTGTGCATTAAAGTGTTATTTGAGAGGAGAATTTATCCGATTGGCTTCCACACGTAAAAGGAAGAATGAGGCCAAAGCCCTCACACTCCTGTCTCAGATTAAAGAACATGAGCACTCCCTTTCCTCCTCCTCCTCGCAGGATACCCTGAAAACACTTCTGCATCTAATAAACCAATATTCCCTTTTGCTCCAAGAAAAAGTCAAATTTGCCATTTTGAGATCTCGCGCAAAATATATTGAGCAGGGCGAAAGGGCAAGTCATCTTTCAGCCTTGCGGCTAAGGAAACTAGAGACCTCTAGGCTTATAAATTCGATTGAGGACTCCACTGGGGAAATTAAGACCCACCCCAGAGAGGTAGTGTCGATACTTGGGCACTATTTTTCCTCATTATATAACAAAGCCACCCCCATGCCTTCTTCAAATGAGTTGCTGAACTACTTAGCAGCAACCCCCCTGCCATCTCTTTCTCCTGAGCAACAAACATCACTAACTTCCCCTATCTCTATCCAGGAGATATTATTGGCTATCAAAGATTTAGTGCCAAACAAAGCTCCTGGTCCTGACGGCCTATCCTCAAACTTTTACAAGCAGTTCACTAAAGATCTAGCACCGGGTTTGCTCCGCCTATATCAGTATTTGCTTTCAGGGAACATACAGGACCCAAATCTTTCAGAAGCCCTTATTATTATTCTCCTTAAACCAGGTAAACCTGCACATCTCCCATCAAGTTATCGTCCCATCTCCTTAGTAAACTGCGATATTAAAATCCTTGCCAAAATCTTAGCCAAGAGGGTGGAAATGGTCTGGACCTCTTTACTTAACCCTGAGCAGATAGGATTTGTTGCTAACAGGACTCCGGCAGACCATCATCGTAAGCTTCAATACATTATTAATACAGCAAAATCTTCACTCACTCCAATGGCCCTAATTTCCCTAAACGCAGAAAAGGCGTTCGACAGGGTAGATTGGATGTTTCTCTGGACAACACTGCAAACCATGGGCTTCCCCTTATTTATTAGTTGGATCCAAGCGTTGTACTCTTCACCTAGAGCTAGGCTTTACTGCAATGGGATCCTATCTGACTTTTCCTCTCACCTCAGGCACTCGACAGGGTTGTCCACTTTCCCCTTTCTATTCAATCTATACCTTGAGCCCTTCTCAGGCGGTTAAACCTATCCTATTAATTGTCGGTATTCCGTAGTCAATTGCACTGCCAAAATTTCAGTTTTTGCAGATGACATTCTTCTTCATCTCTCAAACCCAGTTTCCTCACTAGAAGAAGCTTTGACAATAATCAAAGATTTCAGCAAATACTCGAATTATAAACTTAACATTAACAAAACGGAAATCATCCCCCTTAATCATTTTACTCACAGTTCAAATTTTGCGCACTTTGGGATGAAGTGGGCCTCACAATCCATAAAGTACTTGGGGATCCACATTACCTTAAGCACTTCCCTATCGTGAAAACTAAATCTGGAAGACCTATGGCATGACATCCAACAGGATTTAACAAGATGGAGCAAACTTCCACTATCGTTCTGGGGCAGAATTAACGCCATTAAGATGAATGTGCTTCCCAGAATTTTCTACCCCTTGAATATGCTGGACATGTGGTTACCAATATCTTATTTTCAACGTATACACTCAAGAATTAACTCATTTATCTGGAACAACAAACCCGTCAGAAAATCCTATTATAAGTTATCCCAACCTAGGGACAATGGGGGTCTTTGTCTCCCTAATTTTCTACTATATTATTGGGCCTCACACCTGTATAAATGTGGGAAATGGTTATCTTACTCAGATTCCCATACCCATCAGGCATACACTCCAGTATGGTTGCAGGAAGAGTTAGAGCTCTTTAAAATCCATAATACAGCTCCAATGTCTCTCTTTTATATACTGAAGAAAAACATACCCAAAATTTTTCAGCCCCTGCCACTTGGGACCGCTCTTAGAGTTCTCTCACAGTTTTTTAGATATTGCAAGGTCTCCCCAGCTCTTGATTTTTCCCAACCTATCTGTGCAAATCCTAATCTGCGATAGGTAACTCTATGATAACCAGAGGATGGATACCTGCTCTCTCTCTGAGTGCAAAGTGGCAGACCTCTACTCATTAGATCGCATGTTAACCGTGGGGAAATCTTAGCAAAATTGGATGGCCGAGGTGACTGCTTTAAAGTCACTCAGTTAATACATCTGTTGAATAGAGTGTTTGGGCGTGAAACCAAAGTCTCTCAGCTGGGCGATTTTCCTTACCAAATTTCTACAATAGTCAACAAGCCGCATGGCATCTCTAAAATGTATAGTCTACTCCATACATTCCCAGAAACTCAGCCAGCTACTGACGCCAAAATCTGGCAAAGTCTTTACCCGAATGAAAATATCAACTGGCAGAGTATATGGAGAGACCTATATATTTACCATACTCAAGATAGATATAGGATAACACAGTATAATATTCTAAATAACCTTTACTACACCCCCGTTAAACTGGTACAAATGAGACGCATATCCTCGGCAATATGTTCCAGATGTAACAAAGAGGAGGGTACACTATTACATATCTTGTGGTCGTGTGAGTTGGTATCTCCCCTGTGGAAACAAATAGAATCAACTCTAGATCCAATATTAGGATTGTATGGACTATTTTCCCCCAAAACTTGCATCTTTGGAGATTACTCCGCAATCCAGGTAAAGGAAAAAAGGTACCACCTAGCGCTATTATCAATGGCGGTCAAAAAGTTGGTGCTCAGACATTGGAAAGACCAAACTAATTTAACATACACGGAGTGGTTACATGAATTGTCTTTTGCGCTCCATGTCGAACATCTGATAGTGCAAGTGAACCGTTGTCAATCCTCTTTTATGACAAAGTGGGGAAAACTATATACCCTCTACTTGAATTGACGCTCGGACCTGGAGTGGGTTGCGGCCTCTACACCTTCCTACCTTTTAATCTGCCTCTTCCTGCACTATCCGGAGCAGGAGGAGAACATCATTATAATATCTGATTTTCTCTTCCTTTCTTTTTTTTTATCTTTCCCTTTTCTGCCGCCATTACATCTTTTCTACCTGAACAATACCATAATCATATGAGTGGCATCATCTATGCACACAGCGGGGGGTCAGGGGTGGGGGTGGGTATAACTGTTAACCTGCTTCTAGTATGCTTTAAGGTTTTGGGATGTTGTCTTTTCAGTTCTCCCTCCTTCTACTTTTCTCTATCTAAAATGTCTGTTAAAATATTGTCAACATTCTTGTTATATTTTAATTATGTTGTGACTCTAACAAGTAATAAAATATATTAAATAAAAAAAAAGAAAATCTGTAGTGAAAATATTTCAAATTCTGGAAGTTATGAGTGTGCGTGGAAACTGCGCAACGTACGCTCGTAACACATTCATTTTTTGACATTTTTTCACCAAATTTGAAACATAGGATTTTGGAAGCCCACCTCATTAACAGTGACACTGTTGTTTGTTAATCAATCCCAAAAGGTGATTTTGTGCAGTGACCATGAAATCACCTTTGAGGACCGAATAACTCGCATGACAGTAACTGAATTCATGAGGTGGGGTCCCAAGAATCCCCTGTTGAAAATGTGGTGCCAAAATTTGCAAAAATGCCCAAGATAGCCACCTAAGTTGGAAAAAAAAACATTTCTGCCATTATACAGCTTACCGTCATTTCTTCAGTTTGCCTTCGGCTTTCAAGAGTGCAGACGTGTTCCCACTCCACTGAAGATCATTGCACCAGGCTCCGGAGGTAAGTATGGGATGAGGGGGAGGTGGGGCATGCAGAGGGTGGATGTGGGTTCAGGCAGGGGGCACAAGACACAGCGAAGGATGTTTTTCTGTTTTCACAGGTTTTAAAAAAACAAAAGATGTTGAGGGACAGTTTTCCCATTTACAGGGACAATGGGCATGCTGGGGTGGACTCCCAGCATGTCACCTGGGTGTTTGTTGGGGGCCTGGAGACAATGGGACTGTGCACTCCATCTGCACATACAATGTGTTTGGTGGGGGCAATAACAAGGGAGCAGGGTAACGACGGCAGAGGGAGGAAGTGGGAGGGATTTTATTAGCAGCCAGAGGGAAAAGGGTGACGTCAATATGCTAAATACACACAAGTTACCACCGCTAATTGCAGTGGTGCTTTCTTTAACTGAAGACCACTGCAGTCAAACTGCTGTCATAGACAGCTCATGCATCCATTGGTGCAGTAGGGTTGCACACGTTACACTGAGCACTGCATTGGACAGGAGGGTCACACACCTTCAAAATGTCGTACTGTCCCAAAACGTTCCTTGCACATGCATGCAAGCAAATGCAAAAATAAACAAGCATTTGGCAATGCCGAATGTTGGTTGCTTCTATGTTCTGTTTAGTTATTTGGAAGTCATTGGAGTGCAACTATTGAAAATTCGCGAACTTACGAGCATGCGTAGGAACTGCGCAACGCACACTCGGAAAACAGTCATTTTTAAGAATTTTTTCACCAAATTTTCAACATAGCCATTTTAAGACCTCTGCTCATGAACAGTGTCACTGTGATTTTCTTACTGTGTCCCATACATTGAGTTTGCACACCGACTGCGCCATTGTGCACTACATGGGTGGAAACACATTTTGGGCAGGATGTGAAAAATGACAGCTGTATTGCTCATAAGGAGGTGTGGTAAAATGGCAATGTTGAAAATCTGGAGTGAAAATATTGAAAATTCGCAAACTTACGAGTGTGCGTAGGAACTGCACAACGCACGCTCGTAAAACAGTTATTTTTAGGAATTGTTAGCAAATTTTCAACATAGCCATTTTAAGATCTCTGCTATGAACAGTGACACTGTGATTTTCTTAATGTCCATACACTGAGTTAGCACACCAACTGTGCCATTGTGCACTACATGGGCGGAAACACATTTTGGGCAAGATGTGAAAATGACAGCTGCACTGCTCATAAGGAGGTGTGGTAAAATGGCAATGTTGAAAATCTGGAGTGAAAATATTGAAAATTCGCAAACTTACGAGCATGCATAGGAACTGAGCAACACACGCTCGCAAAACAGTCATTTTTAGGAATTTTTCCACCAAATTTTCAAAATAGGCTTTTTGAGAGCCCACCTTATGAACACTGGCAGTGTTGTTTCATTAATCAGGCCCGGAAGGTGATTTCATGCAGTGACTGCACAATCACCCTTCAGGCCAGAATAACGCCATGACAGTGACATCATTCATGAGAAGGGGTCCCAAAAACCCCATGTTGAAAATTTGGTGCAAAAATTCCAAAAAATGCCTGAGATATGGAACAAAGTTGAAAAAAAAACATCTAGCCCATTATACAGCTTACCAACATTTCCTCCATTCGCGGTCGGCTTTGAAGAGTGCAGAAGTGTTCCTGGTCCAGCGATGATCGTCGCGCCAAGCTCCGGAGGTAAGTATGGGGTGAGGGGGGGTGTCGGGAGGTAGAGTGCGCAGTGGGTGGGTGCGGGTTGTGGGAGGGGTTCAGGGAGAAGCGCCGTGGGACCGTTTTTATTTCTAGGGGAAAAAAAAAGACGATGCGGGACATTTGCCAAGCTGGGGTGGGTTCCCAGCGTGGCACCAAAGCTTTGGGAGGGCCTTTGGGGAACAGAAGCCAACGGGGATTGGGCACCCCATTGGCAGAGGACGCGGGACATTTGCCACGCTGGGGTGGGCTCCAGCATGGCACCAAAGCTTTGGGGGCGTGAAGACCTGGCTGGCTGTGTATGACAGCGGTGTTTTTTTTTTCTTAACAGCAGAAGACCACCTTTAATCGCCACAGTCCCAGCACCCATTGGTGCAGGACCACCATGCCTGCTCAACGGAGCAGTGGATTGACCAGGAGAGGCACACCTCCAAAGTGTGCTACTCTCCCAAAATGTTCCTTGCGCATGCATGCAAGTGAACGTAAAAAGGGGAAAAAAGAAATAACAAGAGATATGTGAAACTGGAACAAGATACCATGTTGAAACACAAAGATGTATGTTAATTTCTATCCTGTAGTTGTGGGCTGGAAACATATGCACTCTGTAAAACAAAGCAAAGAGAATTAATTAGCTCCTCAGACTACTAGGCTCTTACTATGGGGCTATCTGTTCTGTATCAAATTATATGACATTCCTTGTAATACCTATAACTTTGCACAGTGGGTGGAGATGTAAGCATTATTGACAACTTCATAAAATATAAGTTCCAAAAATATGAAGGCATAGTATTTTAATGATTAGTGCACTAGCTTGGAAACCAGGAGATCACAGGTTCAACCCCCACCAGAGCCAACTGCTCACCATATGACTTTCAGCAAATCACTTGACCAACCACTGCTCCAGTCCACTCAACTGTGGGAACAGGTGGAAGCAGGACTCCACTGAAAGCAAGAAGTTACATCTCAGATGAGCTACCCCTTAAATAAAGTACAGTATTAAGTAAATTTTTTTTTTTTTTTTATTTTAGCTTTTGTTGACCGGGTAAGTACACTAGACAAGTAATATGCCTATTTTCAGGAACGACCCCGGAGAGTACAACATAGGGATACAGACATTGTTTACAGTAGAGAGTAAGTACAGCTTAACAACATGTGGGAGATAGTAACATAGTCCAGGGGGTATGGACGGTCATAATACAACTTATAAGTGCTAAGGTTAACGAACCCCCGGGATGAGTGGGTCACATACAGATTTACAACAGGAAGCATATACACATTTCCACGTAAGAGACAATGTTAGAAGGCAATGTCCAGGGAACCATGGCATGGGCATATGCCCTGGGTCAGGTGCCCTGGTGTAGTGGAAGAGTCAAGGAGTGCAGCAGGAGTTATCGGGTAGTATCAGAGGGAGGCAAGCTTTGGAGCCGGAAGAGCAACCGTATATAGAAATACTCTAGGGAGGCTTAGGACAGTCACACACAGATGCAAGTTTCAGGAAACCCTGGAGGGAGTTACGGAAGCGCAGGTGGGAGGAGGACAACCAGGTCGGCTCAGGAAGGGAGTTCCAGAGCCTGGGCGCATACGCGGTAACGTCCCGGCCTCCCATGAGGGTGCAGGTGGGGGGGACCTTGAGCATCCCCAGGGTCTGGGACCTAAGATGGTAGGTAGTGGTGTCAGTTGGCGGCAGGAGCAGGGCCAGCTCGGGGGGGTGCCAGTTTTGACCACTTTTTCGGTAAGGCAGCCCACCCTGAAGTCCAGGTACCTAGCTGGGGAGAGCCATCCGAGTTTATCGTATAACTCACAGCGATGGGTGAGGCAGGGGACAGCAAGGGCAAAGTGACAGATGTTGTTGTATGTCATGTGCCACCGTGCGAGGTGAGTCTGGGGGGAGCGAGCGAATAGGTGCAGCCCATAGCTGAGAGAGGGAAGAAGCACACCTTTCGCAAGGGCTAGTCTAGCCGCAGGTGTGAGGTTGAACTTGGCCCTGTAGGCCAGGCCCAGCTTGCAGTTAACTGCCCTACAGATGTTTAGGAGGTGACTACCCATGTTGAGTTGGGGGTCAAGGGTGACCCCTAGGTATTTAGAAGAGTTCACTACAGGGAGGGGGGATCCGTCGGGACAGGAAATCTTTAACAAGGCCGACGAGGTTTTGAGTTTGGCTGTTGAGCCAAAGAGCATGGCCTGAGTTTTTTTCAGATTCAGGACCAGTTTGTTCTCGGTGATCCAGGTTTGAACTTTGCAGAAGCCTTCGGACAAGGCCTTGTTGAGAGTTGCAACGTCTCGGGCGTGAGCCAGGATCACCGAGTCATCGGCATAGAGGGTGGTACTGCAGGTGGAGGTCACCGCGGGAAGCTGGTTGATAAAGAGGGAAAAGAGGAGAGGGCCCAATACCGAGCCCTGAGGGACACCGGAGGTCACTGGAAGGGACTCAGAGAGGACTTTATTGAAACTGGTCCGCTGTGTTCTGCCATGCAGGTAGCCCGTAAGCCAATTCATGGCGAGTGGGGAAAGACCGAGTGACCACAGTTGTGAGCAAAGCAACGTGTGGTCAACAAGGTCAAAGGCTTTGGACAGGTCAATAAATATGGCTCTGGAGAGATTGCCCTGATCCATGGCTGATCTTATTCTAGATATGACTGAGATTAGGGCAGTGGTGGTGCTGTGACCCTTGCGAAACCCGTGCTGGGCCGGGGACAGCAGCTCCTGGGACTGGATGTACTCCAAGATCTGTTCGGCCACCACCTTTTCTAGGAGCTTACTGAGGGATGAGAGGATGGCAATTGGGCGATAGTTATCTGGTAGTTTGGGATTGCCTTGTTTCAGTACTGGGACAATCCTGGCCTCTTTCCAGATATCAGGGAAGGTACCACTTCCAAGGGATAGATTGAAGATGTGGGCTACTGGGTGGGCAAGGTGAACAGCGCCAGGCTTGAGGAGCTTTGATTCAAGGTTATCTGGGCCAACGACTGGAGTGCTGGGAGAGGCCGGCCAGGTGCCTCTGGGTGTCCAGTACAGACACTTCCCTGAGGTTAAACATTGCCCGAGGGGGGAGACCCTCCCACCAAGCCGAGGGGGGAAGGGAGGGGGGCCAGTTCTTGTTAGACGAGAGGGGAGCCGTGATGGCAGAGAGATCTGTGAAATGGGTATTTAGGGAGTTGGCAATGGTATGGGGGTTCGTGCAGGAGACCCCGTTGATAAGCATGTCGGATACTCCAGATTGGGAGGATCCATTAACAAGAGATTTTATGTTCTTCCAGAAACTCCTGGGGTTGCTGGCAGAGCAGAGTAGAGCAGACTTGCAGAAGTCGCTTTTCGCAGCCCTGATGGCCTTTTTACAGGTGTTTCTCAGGTGTCTGTATTTTTGGAGAGAGGTGGGATCACTGGAACTTTTGAAGTGGGCCCAGCACTTGTCTCTTTCCCGCATTTGGGCCAGGAGATTCCCATGTAGCCAGTGGGTGGCGGACCCCCTCACCCTGCGGGTGACCTTGGGGGGCGTGCTTATCTTGCAGGATCCCGAAGATGGTGATGAAGGAGGAGGTAGCCACTGAAGGGTCAGTGGCCCCATACACATCGGACCAGTCGGTAAGCCGTAGGTCTTCCAGGAACTCCCAGGGGTTAAACCTGGAGTAGTTCCTGAAGTGTAGGATTTTGTGGGGGATCTTGGGGGAGATTTTCCAAACACAGTAGACCGGTGAGTGGTCCGAGATAGAGTCCGGCAGTGTACCTGCTGAGGAGATTCTATCCGGACAGTTGGACATGATCCAGTCCAGTAAGGTACCGGGGGATCCATTCGCTGACCGCCTGGTTGTATCCTGGATAAGTTAGGACAGAGCAGAGTTAGCAAGTAGGGCCTCATATTGCTTCGCACTACCTCCAACCCAGTTGAGGTTGACGTCCCCTAGGATAAGGAGTTCATTGTCCCCAACACTGGGACCAACAGAGTCTAGGAGGTGGGTCAAACCGGGGAGCCCACCCTTGGGTGGGTTGTAAGTGCACACCAGATGCAGTTTCTTTGTGTTCCCGACTAGGAGTAGCACGTGGAGTACCTCACACTGGGACTCGAGGGGTTGGTGGTGGGCGACTGGGGAGACTTTGAGATGACACTTGTGGTAAATCAATATGCCTCCCTTTACCCCCTACTCTGTCCAGACGAGTAAACTCGTACCCAGGTAGGCTACAGGCAGAGTCGGGGATCGAGGGTTTTAACCAGATCTCGGTCAGCCCGAGGATATCGGGTTTGTAGAATGTCATCCACGCGACCAGTTCATCTCGGTTGTGTAGCAGGCTCTGAATGTTAAGGTGTGCTACTTTTAAGCCCTTGCCCACGCCCCATTCAGAAGGGGTGTTCTGAGGGTTGTACGGACCTGGGTTCATTTCAATGTCACCCGCCAGTAGCAGTGTTGAGAGAAGGAGCCATTGGAGGTACCACTTCGTGGTAGTTATACCGGCTGGGGAAATTATAGCCCGGGAGCCTGGAGTCTTGGCCGAGAGCATGGGACTCAGGAGGACTGGGCAGCATTTGGGACAGCAATGAGGCATCGAGGTCCAAGGGAAGATTTGGGGGGAGATATCTATTAACTCACAGGAGGAGGACCACCCCCAGTATGCCCCATGTGATATAAGGGGGGAAGTGGCTGTATGGAACAGGGAGCGCCCTGGAGCAGGACCGGCTGGGGCACGCATCCTGTAGGGGCAGACATCACACCGTGAGCAATGTCGAGGGGACAACAGAAACAAGCAAGCAGGGCAGGAAAAAAATCAGCAAAATCCAGTCAGTGGAGAACAATTTAGACAATGGTACGTGTAAAAAATTAGGCAGTGCACAAGCAGTAGCGATAACATAAGCAAAAGTCCAATAAATCAGCACAGTCAGGAGAGTTGATCATGGAAAGAGGCTGCTCAGTGGCAAAAGTCCATTAATCAGCACTGGCTAGAGGGCTAAATGTAGAAAGGAGCTGCACAGAGGGAGGATGCATCAGAGCCACCAGGAATGCAAGGTTGGACCACCCCCTCAGGCTGATTGGGGTGAAGATCCTCTCGGGAGGCAGGGCCAAAACTGGCATATAAGATTGCTTTCAACCAGGGGTGGGTGGGAGGCTCACACAAAAACCTCTCGCTTTGATCGACTGCGAGGGAGGCCCGCCCGAGCTGCAAAACCCACGGCACCCCAGACTCGGCTAAGCGGCAATTTGGGCGCGAGGGTGGGACCTTCAGCACCAGGTCACCCACCTCCCTCCAGTGCAAAGCGGCGACAAGTCTTGCACTGAATTAGTTGAGGCAAGCTCGCCCTATTGTAGAGGGCAGGAGAAGAACATCACAACAGCCAGGGGCCAATGGGGTGCTGCGGTGGGTTCGGCGCCAGAAATTCAAACGGGGAGCAGAGTCAAGGTCCGTTGGTGAGCAGAAGATGGCAGTGGGGGACCCTGGTTTCTCTCGGTCTGGCGAGATGCTCCGCAGGCGTGGAGAACAGGCTGATTACACGGCTGGAGTGCAGGCAAGGTAGGAGTAGCTGGAATTGACTGTTGGCAGGTCTCTCTCAGACAGCGGCGGAGTTCAGTCCACACAAAAACCTCTCGCTTGGCAATCGAGCTGCCGAGGAGGCCCGCCGGAGCTGCAAAGCCCACGGCACCTCAGACTCGGCTAAGTGGCAATTTGGAGCGGGGGGGGACCTTCCAGCACCAGGTCACCCACGCCTCCCCTCCAGCGCAAAACGGCGACAAGTCAAATACTGTACAGGACTGGATTTTCAAAGATTTCCATCTTTTTTTTAGTGCAATTGTGCTTCCTGGGACATAACTGTTAGATTGTATAAATTGTGGGCTAATGTTATGTCTCGGGTGCCACAAGTAGCACACAAAAAATGATGAGTGCTTCAAAACAGTGACACATGCATCTTTTCTTTTCCCTTAATTTCTGTTTGTGCCCTCTCTGCTTTAACTGGTCACCTTCTATGGGGTTCCCTCCCAACCCCATTGGCCATCTTCTCTGGGACTTACCTCTTACCTCCTTTGACCCCTGGGGCTTACTCCCTATGATGAGGCATCTGGTCATTATGGCCAGCTGCAAGAGCCCCTTAATCCACCTTAAGCCAGCCTCTAGAGGTGGCTAGAACAGTTGATGGTGCAGAGCCTATGGCTGGAGCCTCCCTTCATCCTTCATGGTTGGGGTGTTTTTTTTCTTGGTTGCTTCCACCCCCATAGGACACCGATGTGCAACAGGGGTTATGAGAGTGCCATCTTCGAGCCGAAGTGACATCCACCTGTCGCCTTTGTCTCCATCATGCTCCCACCTATGGTCACCTGTGTGGCAGCAATGCAGCACAGACAGTGACCCTTCTTCCTCAGAGGAGGATGAGACACTCTGTGGGACTCTTGCTCCCCCCAGGCCCCCTCCCCAACAACCCCAACTCATTCCCAAGCCTGCATCATGAGTAGCAACCCTACTGCTGCTGGACCGCTGCATGTGCATTTTTTGCCATAAAGCACAGAAATTGTCAAAAATGCATCAAAATATTTGAAAATTGCCCTCAGACATTTTGGTGTATTTGATATTTATTTTTATTTTATTTTATTCTTTGGTAATGATGTAAGGCCCACTAGACACAGGTGCCTGTTTTCGGGAGCAACCCGGGAGCACTGGGGAGGTTAAGTGACTTGCTTAAGGTCACACAGTATTCAAGTGGAGGTTGTGGGGAATCAAACCCAGGTCTGTCTGGATGTACCAAGCTTATTCACAGCTCATTACTCTAACCTCTAGGATATATGATGCAGGTTGTGCCCAAAATGGGGAACTGCACTGGTGTCATTTGTTCTGAAACTCCAACTCTCAAGTAAACTGCTAAAGAAAACTGCTGATTTAACCCCCTTTGGTCTCAAGATGTCTCTAGTTTAGAAGCACATGTAATGATTGGTTATATTCTGTAAGGGTTGCTGATGTAGCTGGTAGTTTGATTCTGATTTCTTTTTCCTATTTAAAAGTGTAAAACAGACTGTTCACTGTACTGGTGTTACACACAAAAACAAGTTTGTTTACATTCCTTGATCAGCTCTCATTGCATCTTTCCTGGACTTAGAACTCCCCCACAAGAATCTAGCCACTCATGATGTGGGGGGGGGGGCAGGGAGACTATTGCGTCATGAGTGATTGCACTCTTTGGGGGTGTTCCTGATGTTCAGGAAGTACGCAAGAAGAGTAAAACGAGGATTTGAAACAAAACAAGGTTGATTATGATAACACCATTAGCATACATTTCAGTTGTACCTCGTAAGGAGGCAGATAAAACAACCAGCAACATCACTGAATTTTAGAGAAAGTAAGCAATTAGAAAATATGAGTTTTCAACTAGAAAAAATATGATGCGAAAAGGGTTGACGCTATCCTTTTAAGGTGGATAGGCAGGATTTATAGCTGTCTGATAGCTTATTCCAGCACTTTTGGGCTGCAAAGCAAAGGAGCACTTCCCTGTCTCTCTAGCTACCAATTAGCATAAGCTTTCCTTGGCCACTTTCTTTCCATATTATACTGCAGACCCAGCACTTAGAGATAATTTAGATAGAAGGTTGTAAGCACCGTGGTAGCTTTTGTTTGGCACTGAAAACACAAATGTTAGTGAGAAAAAATAGTAGGTTACCTCACTGGGAATTAAACCCATACTCCACCCCAAGTACCATCCTGGCAGTCTATACTATGATTATTATTATTATTTGTACATGTTATCTCATAAACATATTTGAGACTGTATGTTGCAAAAAGTTCTGTAAATGTACTCAGTTGTTAACTGCTCAGTCTGTTTCAATGTTTTCTGAGCACTGAGTACCTCAGAGAAACAGATTTTGTGCTTTTAAATGAAGTGGCAAGCCATTAAATGTGGAAAATGTGCCCAGCCAAAGCTGCTGCCTCCAAGCTTTATTGAGCGACGCCTTTTAATAGTCGGAACTGCAAAACACAGAACACTCTAAAATGTATATGACTGTATGCACAGGCACATGGGTCACGTACATACTATCCCAAGCAGTTACAAGAGAAATGCAATGAAATTGGATCTGCCAGGGTCAGACACTCTGGGATCAATAACTGAAAGCCATCTATACTATTGAAAGGAAAGCGTGAGGGGTGGAAGTTCTGCATCTTCCAGTAAATAACAGGAAACTCAGGTTTCACTGTTTATCTTCCCTGAGGGAAAGAACTCTCCAGTATCATAATCCACTACATAACCATGAGGTGACAGTGTAATATACAGTACTGAACTCAGCTGCAAACACCATATACATACCTGCATATATGTGTGTGTGTATATATATATATATATATATATATACCATGAGGTGAAAGAAACTGTGAAAATAGTTTACACAGCTGCAGTTGCACTGTGGAAAGCAAGCCACTCAGATTGCTGTGGTGCAAATGTGGCCATGTGAACACTCACCCAATCTCAGTAAGCTGTTCTCTGCTCCTGTCCCGAACTGCTGCACAGTTGCAGACTCATTCCAGCGCAAACGGTGCAAGCAGCCATGTGGACAAGCTGCTCTGCTTGCTCCATCCCACAGTGGACAGTCCCAGCATCCTGCAGCCCGGCCCCTGGACTTACAGACCCTCTTCAGCAGGGCTTGCATTGGCGCTGAGAGGGGCCTCATAAATAAGAAACAGGATCAGCATGGGGGGTCAGGCAGCACAGGGGCTGCACAAGAATGAAAATGGAGGAACCGTGAAAACACAGGTAGTGTTACATAAAAAGATGTAAACTGAACAACAAGAGTATTAAACACCACAGCGCTAGAGAGACAGACAGACAGACAGCTAGATAGATGCACCATGAAGTGACACAGCATTGCATGTCGAGCTGTAACCACTCAGGGTATCTGAGACCACAGCACCCCATATATACCATGAGGTAACACTGTTGAAAACCAAGCTGTAAACTCTCCAGATTATCTGACACCACAGCACCCAATATACAGTATACCATGAGGTGACACAGTGGTACATGCTGAGCTGTTACTCAAAGTATCCAACAGCACTGCACTCTACATATACCATAAGGTAACACCGTTTTACGTACTGAGTTGTATAACACCCCAGAGTATCTGACACCACAGCCCCCAATGTACAGTACGGAATGAGGTGGCATGGGGTTACATGCTGAATTCTAAACACCCAAAGTATCTAGCACCATTTGCACGCTGTATATACAGCGGCACCAGCCATGATGCAATGCAAATTTAATGTAAACTTGCAGTAAATGACATGCACAAAATACTGCATGACAAAAGGGCTTAATTGCAATTAAATTATGCTGTTCCCTGCAGGATACTGCAGCATTTTGTAGTAATACTGCAAGGTACTGCATTGCATCCTGGCAGGCTACGCAGTACCATGAGGTGATACGGAGTTACATATTGAGCTATAACCACCCAAAGTATCTGAAACAACAACATGCCAAATATACCATTCTAAATCCCTTGAGTGATATCAGTCAATGAATAATCAGGACTGGAGGTCCTCTTATCCTGTGTATAGTTGTTATCCACTCCAGGCAATGTTAAAGTGGTTAATTCACTTCAGAGCCAGAGGGTGGCGCACTAGTGACACATGTGCTTTTTACGTTCACTTGCGCGCATGCGCAAGGAACATTTCGGGAGAGTAGCACACTTTGGAGGTGTGCCTCCCCCTTTCAATCCAGTGCTCCATTGAGCAGGCATGGTGGTCCTGCACCAATGGGTGCAGGAGCTCTGTATGACAGCGGTCGTCTTCTGTGTCAAATCAAACCACTGCTGCCATACCGAGCACCATGTCACGCCGTCCCCCCCCTCGTGTCACGCGCTCCCCCCAAAGCTTTGGTGCCATGCTGGGAGCCCACCCCAGCGTGGCAAATGTTTATTTGCCAATGGGGTGCCCAATCCCGTCGGCTCCGTGGCCCCCAAGCCATCCTGCTGCCATGCTGGGAGCCCACCCCAGAGTGGAAATGTTCACTTTTTTGCCAACGGGATGCCCAATCGTCGGCTCCTTGGCCCCCGCAGAAGTTGTCGGACAGGTGTCCAATCCCGTCGGCTCCTTGGCCCCCAGCCATCTTTCTGCCATGCTGGGAGCCCACCCCAGCGTGTCAAATGTCCCACGTCATCTTTTTTTTTTTTAAACCTATAAAATAAAAATGGTTCCACGGCGCGTCTCCCAGCCCTCACCCCACAACCCGCACCCACCCACTGCACACCCAGCCTCCCCACACCCCCCTCACCCCATACTTACCTCCGGACTCCGGCACGATGATCTTCAGTGGACTGGGAACACGCCTGCACTCTTCAAAGGCGACCGTGAACTGAGGAAATGCCGGTAAGCTGTATAATGGGCTAGATAGGGGGGTTTCAACTTTATTGCATATCTCAGGCATTTTGGAATTTTTGCACCAAATTTTCAACATGGGGTTTTTGGGACCCCTTCTCATGAATGATGTCACTGTCATGGCGTTATTCAGGCACGTAGGGTGATTTTGCAGTTACTGCGCAGTCACTGCATGAAATCACCCTTTGGGCCTGAATAGCACCATGACAATGAAATCATTCATGAGAAGGGGTCCCAAAAACCCCATGTTGAAAATTTGGTGCAAAAATTCCAAAGAATGACTGTTTTACGAGCATGCGTTGCACAGATCCTACGCACGCTCGTAGGTTTGAGAATGTTCAATATTTCTACTCCAGATTTTCAATATTGCCATTTTATCACACCTTCTTAAGAGTAGTACAGCTGTCATTTTCACATCTCACCCAAAACGTGTTTCCACTCATGTAGCGCGCAATGGCGCAGTCGGTGTGCGAAATCAATGTATGGGACACATTAAGAAAATCACAGTGACACTGTTCATGAGCAAAGGTCTTAAAATGGCTATGTTGAAAATTTGGTGAAAAAATTCCTAAAATTGACTGTTTTACGAGCGTGCGTTGCGTAGTTCCTGCGCACGCTCATATGTTTGCGAATTTTCAATATTTGCAGTCCAGATTTTCAACATTGCCATTTTACCACATCTCCTCATGAGCAGTATAGCTGTCATTTTTCACATCCTGCCCAGAATGTGTTTCTGCCCATGTAGCGCACAATGGCTCAATTGGTGTGCAAACTCAATGTATGGGACACATTAAGAAAATTACAGTGACACTGATCATGAGCAGAGGTCTTAAAATGGCTGTGTTGAAAATTTTGAAAAAATTCAAAATTGACTGTTTTATTGCGTGTTGCTATAGTTCTTACGATCAGAAGTTTATGAATTCAATATTTTCACCCAGATTTTCAACATTGCCATTTTACCACACCTTCTTATAAGCAGTGCAGCTGTCATTTTTCACATCTTGCCCAAAACATGTTTCCGCCCATGTAGCGCACAATGGCACAGTCGGTGTGCGAACTCAGTGTATGGGACACATTAAGAAAATCACAGTGTCACTGTTCATGAGCAGAGATCTCAAAATGGCTATGTTGAAAATTTGGTGAACATATTCCTAAAAATAACTGTTTTATGAGCATGCGTTGTGCAGTTTCTACGTACGCTCGTAAGTTTGCGAATTTTCAATATTTTCACTCCAGATTTTCAACATTGCCATTTTACCACACCTCCTTATGAGCAGTACAGCTGTCATTTTTCACATCCTGCCCAAAACGTGTTTCCGCCCATGTACTGCACAATGGCACAGTCGGTGTGCAAAATCAATGTATGGCACACAGTAAGACAATCACAGTGACACTTCATTAGCAGAGGTTTTAAAATGCCAGTGTTGACAATTTGATGAAAAAATTCCTAACAATGACTTTTTTACGAGCGTGCATTGCACAGTTCCCACGCACGCTCCTAAGTTTGCGAATTTTCAATATTTCCACTCCAGATTTTCAACACTGCCGTTTTACCACACTTCCTTATGAGCAGTACAGCTGTCATTTTTCACATCCTGCCCAAAACGTGTTTCCGCCTATGCAGCGCACAATGGGGGTAACAAAAAGGTCATGCTGACAATTTATTGTACAAATACCAGCAGTCGCACAGGGCATTAGGGTAAAGCACCATACATGACAAACACCACTGCAAATACCTGCAAGCAAACGTTCGGCATTGACAAATGCTTGTTTAAATTAAATCACTCCAGCCAACTCGAGTGACTTCTAGCAAGTATATTTTACATGGTTGACCCCTATTACCCACTAACTTCCTGGTGCTGAAAAATTCCATTATCCACTCTGAGTACATTATTGTACTGGGTAACAGATGACTGACGTGCCATTCTCACATAATCAACATATCTCAGCATATTTACTGATGGAATGGGATGAGCGTTAGGGTTGAAGACCCCAAGTTACACCCAGGTCTAATTTGCAAAGATGGAGGAGAGGTCAAATCATAAAGATTTTTCCTCTTGCTGCCTGTAGGGTGGGGGGTGTTAGGGTTGGGAACCCTAATACCACATTTCCCAACTTCTGTCACTTTAATCCTAACTGGTGCATTAACAAAGATTTTTACAATGAATTTCCTTTCTTTTTGAGATAGTATAATCAAATCCTTATTTACTCAATGGAGCACAGGGCCCAGAGAGCTTATGTAAAATAATGGCACCCCAAAGTCTCACCCCCACCAACCCCCGCCTCCCATCCCTCCAAAATTTATCATGCTACCCATAACAAAAAAAACTTGTCACCTCTCCATAGAACTACTCACAGTAATGAGAGGACAAGAAAAGTGCAATCAAGAAACATAAACAAACATCTCCCTGTAAGTATCCCAAAATCTCTCATACCACCACCCCTATATAATCCCCCACCCCCAGTAGCATGCACATCACAGTACAAAGCTAAACCCATATTTCACATACACCTTCCCCCTTCCCAACAGGTTGCACTAGAATAGTATAGCATCCCACCAGTATGTTTGGCAGAAGAAAGTAGGCTAACCAGCTTTTTTGTATTTATCCATTATAACCGTTCAATTGAACAGCTGATACACCTGTTCAGACCTAGACCTAGCCACCCCCCCAACACACACACAGATAGTGGTGATAGGGGAGTCCGTCAGCACCCCAGCTCTCTCTATTATTTGAAGTAAGCAACAGCCGAGCACCACCCCCACCCCTAATAGTCAAGTGTAGATTGATGGAACTACACTATGGTCAGGTATGGGCTTCAAGTCGCCTTCGAACTGCCACACATCAGACCTACAAAGAATAGGCCAGCAGCCCATTGGATACAATAACAGCTCCCCATACAGCAAGCATTCCCAACTTCCTCATATCATCGCCACCCCGTGCCACACTTTATATACAATTGACAATAAATACACACAGGAGATTCATTTGAGATGAAGTGAGAAGCATATGAAGGCTATCCACACCAATCAGGTTCATTATGTTCCTATGATGTGCTTACAGCAGTCCCCCCCCCCAGCCCCAGGCATAGTGATATGTAGAACAACAATCAATTTCAGTTTTGCCCTGCTGCTCACTTATTAAATGCACAGAATCAGTGTCACTATCTCAGTCTAGTCCTCTTTGGTGCATAATGATCCCTTCCCTGCTGGTTCCTGCAGCTCTAGCTGTGGTGGAGGGGCCAGTGGTGGGATCTGAACACAGCAATCACGGCCACCACGTGGTGACAGTTATGAACAGTATCTAATAGTCTGAAAGTGAACACATTCCTGAGTAGAATTCACCCCTCAAAACTGTGATGGATCCTGTGCCAACCTTTCATAATGTTCATACATAAAGCAAAGTTGGGCTCAGATAGTAGGTCCGCACAGAGCAAACTAACAGTCCAACTCAGGCAGCAGTGCACTGGCCAGGGAATATAGATCATGTTCCCATAGCAACATTAGCTGCACAATCAAGCAGCACCTCTCAAAGAGTGTACAAGCAACAAGGATGCAAAGGCCACCTAACAGGGGTTAGGAGGGGAAGAAAACAACACATCACAGTGGAGAAGTCTCAGAATGCCACACTTTGAAGCATCAGATTTCTCACCACTCCTGCCACTTTTCAGCTTGTCCCTGCAATTGTGACAAACAACCATAAATTCCTCTATCAAAACTGAGTCTGTGAGAACACTTCTTTAGGCAAGTATCCTTCTTTGTATAGTGTTCTTAGTTCTCCATTCAAAGATGGGAGGAGCAGTTACTCTCAAAAATCCCACCAAACCTCTTTTGCCAAATAAAGCTCTTACTCTTTTGTGTTGTACTCTGAACCAGACCTTTGTTAAAGTGCTACCCAGTTAAAAATTTTTTAAAGTCTAAAACCTCAGTTTTTACTGTCGACTGTTGAATAGATGAGTGAAGAGTGCTGAAACATAAAACACTGCCATTTTCTGTATTAAACACCGTTGTGGCTCTAAGCCTTTATTTTTGTTTCTCTCTGCACAAATTTTGGCATCACCTTGACACCTTATTTTAGTAGATACCAGGTCTTTAAAGAAAAATGTGTTTACTTGCTTTAACTGATAGATTGCCAAACAGAACTTTATGAAAGGACCTCATGAAATCAAGTCACCCCCCTTGTATTATACACTGCCCCTCTCTAATTTATCAGCACTTCCCAAACCAAAAAAAGTCCATATGGTTATGCACGATCTTGGGTTTTAGATCCATGGCTATCAATCAGGTTACTGTGATGTAAGAATTCTTCTATCCAGGATGGATTTAGCTATTTATAATTATTTTCCAGTATCCAGGAAAATGTTTTTAAATACAGTACCTTAAAGATAATTCAGATAATATTACTTTTTTCCCCCAAAGACATGTCTGTGCTGCTTCACTTCTACCTGTCCCCTTCTAGCTAGCCCTGTCACCCACCTTCCTCACCTTCCTCAAGTACTTACCTCAACCTTTTTCTCCTGTGGCTTGTCCCCCATTGCAGGGCTTTTGCACTTGCCAGTTACCCCACCTGAGTTCCATCTCCAGTGTAGAAGGGTGCCTGGGCAGTGGTGAGGCCTTGGTGGGGTTGCTGTCATCCTGCAGAGGTTAGCGGTTTTGTTTTTGTCCTTCAGTTTTCTTCCCCAATACACCTGAATACTGAAGACAAGCCATTACAGTGTGTATGCATGCATGCAATACATGCATGTATACTGATGGGAAGTGGAGATCCTCTTCTGTTTTGGAATGTTTTCTGTTGCACCACCAGTCAAGAGCACCCAGGTGGTAAAAACACTGCAGAGAACACTGCCCTCCCTCCCTAGATGAAGAGTGTGTGCTGTAATACTCAAACAGTTTGGGCGTTTGTTACAGGGCCTCAAATCTCACATCTGAAAAAAATGACAAATTCCTGAAAGTATTAGAAAATTTAGATCCAGGGAACAGGACTGTAATTTTGGGAGATTTTGACATCTCCCATGTAGATTGGGGAGCCAATACATGTGTTACACCATTTGAAACAAATTTATTAGAAATCATGGTCACACATTATTTGGATCAATATGTGAAACTGAGCACAAGAGGAGGCACTATCTTGAATTTAGTTCTCAGCAATATGGAAAATGACATATTCAACTGTATAGAATGAGAACCATTGGGAAGCAGCGATCATAAAATGCTACAGTTTAGAATTAAGGCTACTTATATACCTCTCAAAGGGATGACTAGGATAAGGAATTACACCAAAGCCAATTTTAGAGACATCGAATCATATATTAATAACTGGGACTGGAAAAAAGATTTTTGTGGAAGTATATTGGAACAAATTAAATACCCAATTATAGTATTGTATCTGTAAATGTGTTCCTGAAAAAAATAAGTACAGTAATATCAGTAGAATTCTTTTGGTTTAACAGCACTATAAAAAAATTGATTAAACACATGAAAAGGGACTACGCTAATTATAGGAATACACCAGCTGCAGCAGCAAAATGGCAGGTTTATAAGGCTAAAGTCAAACAGTGCAAGTCATATATTAAAAGAACTAACCGGGAATTTGAATTCAGGGCTAGCCACTAACAGAAAAGACAATAAAAAACATTTTACAGCTACATTAATAGCACTAAAGCTGGGAAACCTAAAATTGGTCCCATTATCATGGGCAATGAAACTGTTCAAGAAGGTTCAGCACTGGCTGAATTATTTAACAACCACTCTTTGAGCATTTACCAACATAATGATATAAATGGTATAAACAGTATTGCATCTGCTAATAGGAATATACTTTTTAATACCATGGATGTCAAAAACAAGTTGTCAAAATTAGACCCAAGCAAACCACCAGGCCCAGAATGGGATTCATCCCAAGATACTGAAGGAACTCACTGAAGAATTGGCAAGCCCACTAACAGACATTTTTTCATGTTCTATTCTGGAAGGAAGAGTATTACCAGAAGAGAAGGAGGCAAATGCGATTCCCATCCATAAGAAGGGACCTAGGTATGACATCAGTACTTATCGACCTAAATGCCTCACATCTATGATAGGAAAATTAATGGAAGAATTTATAAAAGAAGAACTGACAAATGTATGACCAAGGAAAATTTGATAGATACTTCCCAGCATGGGTTTAAACCTAAAAGGTCATGTTTAACCAACCCTTTTGATTTCTTTGAACCAATCAGCAGATATCTAGATGTTGTACTAACGGTTGATATACTATTTTTAGATTTTTCAAAGGCTTTCGATTTAGTGCCACATTGGAATCTAACTGAGAAACTAAATAAGCTAAAGTTTGATGGCAACATGATTAGCCCATGGCTAGGCAGCAGGAGAAAAAGGGTTAGTGTGTCAGGTTGTTTCCATAAGTGGGGAGCAATCACTAGTGGGATCCCACAGGGATCGGTATTGGAGCCTACACTATGTAATGTTTATATTTCATCCATGCAAACATCAAGCAATACTTGGATATGCAAATTTGCAGATATTGCAAATAATAGGGGTTATTGTTGATAACACCACAGCAACTGAACAATTGCAATGTGAAGTTCAGAACATGGAAAATTGCACACAAGCTTTCCTTCAGCCTAGATACGTGTAAAGTAATGCATCTGGGAGTCAGAAATAAGATGGCAACATACACTCTAGGGGGCCAAAAGCTACAAGACACAAATATGGAGAAAAATCTGGGAGTCATTGTTAACAATAAACTATCATCTGATGGGTAGTGTAATGAAGTAGTGGAAAGGAGTAATAGGATTCTGGATTGTATAAAGTGTAACATACAGAGTACAGACAAAAGCATGGTAGTGCCAGTGTACCGGACCTATCTTGAATACTGTGTGCAGTTCTTGGCACTCTATACAAAAAAAAATTAAGTTAACTGAGCATGTACAAATGAAGGCAACACGGTGTATAGGAACACTGTCCAACAAGTCATATGAGGAGATACTGAGGGATTTAGACTTGAACTCTTTGGAATATAGAAGACTTAGAGGTGACACGTGCCTAGTTTACAAAGCATTTCATAATGTGGACCTCTTTGAATGTCTTGGCCTGGAGAGGAAGTCAACAGACAGAGAGACTTAGCTGAATAACTCTCAGTTAAAAAATCTATTTAGAACAAACAAAAGAGGAGGATGGTTCAACCAGAGGGTGGTGAGCCTCTGGAACAGTCTACCATGTGAAGTTGTCCCAAGCAACTCTATGAATGTCTTTAAATCATTATTAGACAAATATGTGGGTGGTAAAACCACCTTCTATACTATTTAGTTTTTGGTGAGTCATAAAGGCCAATGGCTATCAGACTCGTATCATCCTGTGATACTATGATACTCCTCCTCCTCCCTCACTGGCCGGTACTAGCTCCACTGTGACACCGATGGGCTAGCCACTCAGATTACATTTAATTAATTTCCTCTATTACTGGGAAGAACTAAGTCTGGAGAAAGATCATTTGAATTTTACAGGCCTAAAAATGGTGTCTCACCAGAGAGATCCAAAACATGAGTCAAGAATGCTGTGCAATCTAGCTTACTAGCTAATAAATCGTTTATGTTTTAAGCCTGACAATATGAGATCTTCATAATGTTTGTATACATATGTTAAGTTTTTATACTGTTTATCTAATTTGTTGTCTTGTTATCTATGTACTGCCTAATTCTTAATTGCCAGGAGTGGCTGAAAAGGGACATGAACTGCCGATTTCACCTTCAGATAAATGAAAAAGAAACTAACATATTTCTCTCTCTCTCTCTCCCCTTATTCCTTCTCTCTGAGGACATCTGTATGAAAACAGAATTTGTGTGTCTCACTAACATCATCTTATTCTCCTGCTTTTTCCTCCTCTGCTGTTAGAGATAGTAACCATTGCCATAACAACAGATTGTTGGCTAAAATGGGGGGTGGGGGTTGGGGTGACTGCTCTATGAGAAATAAGATAAGTGTGATTCAATGTATTTCAAGGGGGTTTTCAACCACACTTACCTTGTTTATCACAAAGCAGTCATCAGTTCTAGCAGCAAGACGTGTCTTTGATCGGAGACTGCATCTTCACACTGGGACCTGATCAGGTGGTGAGGGTGTGGGGGGTCTGGGAGGTGCACAGTGGTGGGTACTCAGTGGGAGGTCAGGGTGGGGGGTCACATCAGTGATTGACTTTTTTTTTTTGTTACAGATTTAAAAAAAGACACTGATGGACAGTTTTCCTATTTACAGAGTCCAACAGACATTGGAGGGGGGTGCTACTAGATAACAGGGCAATGAGGAACAATGAAAAGGGATGGCTACCAGAGGATGCAAGGCCACCATTATACTCCAGGGATAAACTGGACAATTATGACATCAGGCATCAGAGGGTGTGGGAGGCAAGACCGCTAGCCACCAGGGAAATGTTTTGTATACATGGAGCGGGTGATCAGGTGGAGGGGAGGAGGTACTGCTAGCAACCAGAGAAATATTTTATAGATATCAGAGGTACTGCTAGCAACCAGAGAAATATTTTATAGATATCAGGTGGGTGATCAGGTGGGGGACCACTAGACACCAGGAAATACTTATTTTTATGGGGACAGTGAGTGGGGTGGGGGGGTGCCACTAGACATCAGGGAATATTTATTTCTTATGGTGACAGTGATCGGGGAAGGGGACCACCACTAGACACCACAGAATATTTATTTTTTTACAGGGACAGCAATCAGAATGGGTTCCACTAGACACCAGGAAAAATAAAACAAAGCATGGGGGGACAAGATCAGAGGGAAGGGGTGCCAGTAAGCACCAGGAAAAATAAAATAAAACATGGGGGACATGATTGGGGGGGGTGCCACTAGACACTAGGACAAGACAAGTAAATTCTGATTTACTGTTCACAGTCTCTGCCGATCGAAAAGTAAATTTTAAATTGTTCAAACTGATAAAACTGCAATCTTTTTTTTCCCAATTGAACAATCTCTACATAAGCATGAGATGGGCGAAATGATGCACGCCACATAAACACATATTTCCACTGTACATTTCAACATTATGGGACAAAAATCAAACTATCAGGTGATGACCAGAATACAGGGCTTGTTCATTCCTTAACAAGCACTGCTTCTTTAGAAAACCATTTATAAAACGGGGGAAAAACAAGATAGCTGCATCACAAACACTATTTCTCTGAGCACGAACAGTAAATTACCAACTGTTAACCGTTTGAATGTTTTTTATTTACCTGCCTGTCTAGCGGCTATCATAAAAATCATTATAATTCAGAAATGGTGCAATATTTTTCACCAAACCATCCAAAGGCACACACTTGGCACATACCCCATCATCCCGAAAAATTTCAGGGAAAACTTTCATACCAGCTGGGCTGTAGATGGGGGCACAAAAAAAACATGTCTCAAAAACTATACAAGATGCCATCATGAAACTTTTCAAATTGTGAGATTCTGGCAAACTCACTGCACATGCCAAATATTGGGCTCTATCATCAAAGAAGGCCAAAGTTATCATGGTACAAAACTCTGGATTCAACTTAGAAGTGCTGATCCAACCCCAACTATGAGGACGTGACTGCAACCCTTTAATATATATGTGCAATGTCAGATGTCTCTTATGGAGTAAGATAATCATTTTGAACAGTATAGGCAGACAGAACCTATCAGCTTCTCTCTTAATATAGAAACTTAGAAAACTGGCTTTTTATTTTCTGGCATCTGATTGGCTGGTACCCATTCCAGAGGGGTACATTAACTTTAAATAGATACCCAAGAAATAAAAAATACCAGCATAAGTGCCACTTCAAGCAATTTGGTATCCTTGTGCTCACAGAATGTTAAGATTTAAAATGCTGTCATGTTGCTCTCCCTCATGTAACGAGAGTTACCTCGGTACCCCGGCTCGCTAATGGAGACTGAACACAAAGACACCCTCCATACTAAAGTGGCATACATTCTGCCACTTTTTTTCAGAGATCTTACACAGTATTCAAAAACAAAAAGAAAAAGAGCATTTTCTTTTTTTAAATTAGTGCCTACACATTGTGTGCTCAGCACTACCTGACATTTGGGCCAGTTTTACGAGCTGCACACATAAAATCAGTTTGCTATCAACAACTCCCAGACAGCAAAACTAAATAGCAGCAGAGGAGGAAAGCAACCAAAACCTAAAGAAAAGTGTTTCGGGCTCATTCCAATACAAGCTGCAAACTGTAAATCTATTTAACCGTGTAACTTAACAGTAGTGTAAAAGAAGAATGTAGTTTTAAATTGCTGTACAGTGGACGTTGATGACACATTCCAGCCCCCAACCCGCTAGTCATTAAACAAACCCTTTAATTCCAGCGGTTCCAACAGTTCTTCAGACTTTTTTTTAAATATCTTACATTGATCATTGGTGCCTCTTAAACTTTCTAGCTTGGGTCTACTTCTCCGCTCCCGATGACTGCCTGATCACAACCCACCTCATCACAAGAACCGTGACATCTTCAGTTATGCTGCTGCACCACAGCAGCTACTCAGGATGGTCCTGGCTCCTGACTACAAACACAAATTATTTCTTCCAACACTGCCTTCTGACCTCACCATCATGCTCACATTCTCACCCTACCACAGTCCCTCTTAAGAAACCAAAATAAAGACAGGTTGAGAAAGAAAACAGGGGAAGCAGGTAGAAAAATCAAGGGGCAACATAAGAAAAGGAGCTGTCAAGTACACAAAAAGTCAAAGAAAAAAACTGTAGAAAGTGCCCTCTTCTGGCAGCTGTACCAACAGCTGATGGACTACTTTACAATAAAATAATTTCTATTAACTTATACTACTTTCTGAAGCAAATTAGTGACATCTTTAAATTATTTTATAAAAAAAAAATACTACAAATAGCCCATTTTCTAAGTGCAATAATACCCTCCAGGGTGGATGGTATGTGTAATACTGGACCTTCCAGGGGCTATAAGGCCCTCCGCCTGTGGCGTCGGGCCTCATTACATCCCTGTGCAGTCCAATATTGCACAATACCACCAACCCTGTCGGGTATTATTGCTTGCATAGACAATGGCAGCAGAAAAAAGGCCAATGTTCCATCCAGTCTACCCATAAAATCTTAACAAACACAGAACCTATTGTCCGTACATGGTCGTAACTCACACTATTCACTCCCATGCTCACCACCCTACTGCTGCAGCCCTGAGCAACCACAGAGCCCGTCACTCTGTCCTAGCCATACTTGAAACCATAGATGGTTTTGGTGCCCACCGCTTCAGCTGGCAGATTGTTACATGACTCCACCACCCTTTCAGTAAACTAAAACTTTCTCACTTCCCTCTTGAGCCTCCCCTCCATCAGTTTCCACCTGTGCCCCCGCGTTACTGATCCGCTACTCATCTTCAGTAGTTCCTTGCAGTTTACAGTGTTTGTTCTTTTCAGGAGCTTGAAGGACTCTACCATATCTCCCCCCTCTCTTGTCTGGAATCCAGCTAGTACCTGTTCAGCACCTTGTGTCAATCCCGTACGACCTGCCTTGCTGGCCACAAATCATTTTAGTCACCCTACTGTGCACTGCCTCCAGACTGGCCTTATCTCTTCTTGGGTAAAGACTCCAGAACTGAGCACAGTACACCAGGTGGGGCATCAGCAGTTATCTATAGAGAGGCAGTAATACTATACCTCCTACCGTCTACTGTCAATACCCCTTCTTATACACCCCAGCATCCAGTTTACCTTACTGTAGGCCTGGTTACACTGGCTTGATTGTTTTAGGAGGTCAGTGATGCTGACCCCTAGGTCTTTTTCTTCATAGGTCGTGCCCAGCTTCACCCCCCACACACACACACACACATCCAGTATGCTGTCCTGGGGTCCTTTTTCCCTATGTGTATCACCTTGCAGGTTTGGCATTGAATTTAAACTGCCAATCTTTGACAATCTCTCTAGCCTTTACAAGTCTCTCTGCAGCTCCCTAATCACCTCCTCACTGTCTACCCTGCCGCAGAGCTTATTGTCATCTGTGAAGAGACACTTCTTGCCCTGGATTTCTTTTCCCTTGTCACTGATGAACATATAGAAAAGGACTGGACCTAGGGCCGATCCTTGTGGCACCCCAACGGAGACCTTCCTCTCTTTTGATTTTACTACATCAACCACAACACTCTGCTCTCTCCCTGCCAACCAGTTTCTCACCCATCTAACTGTGTCCTTCATTACAAATCTCAGACCCTCTAGCTTCTTCAGCAGCTTTCTGTAAAGCACACAAGTCAAATGTGTTGCTGAAATCAAAGTAGAGTAAATTCACAGTGTGGTCCTTATTCACTACCCTCGTTACCCAGTCAAAGAATACTATTAAGCTGGTCTGACAAGCCCTCCTTGCCATGAACCAGTGCTGTTTACTCTCCTGGAGTCCATCACTCCCCTGATAGTCCATGAGGGCCTCTTCAGTAGAAATATTGATTAAGAATGGCTCCTTCTGTCTGTCCTCCTCAATTATGCCACTTTTCTCTGCTAGCCTAACAATTCCTCTTTCCTCTTCCCTTCTTTCTTTTTTTCCTAATATGTCTACAGAACTGTTTTCCCCTATTTTGGCCCCTCCACAGTATGTAGTGCTTTGTGGTCCTCTTGCCTAAACTGCATGAGATGACACTCATATTATAACAGACATACCTCACAGCACACAAGAACTTATATAATTTGACAGTGTTACATAATAAGCTGCAAACAGCGAAAGCATCTGACACCACAGCACCCCATATATACTATGAGGTGACACAATTTTACATAATGAGTTATCACCTAGCATATAGTGCTGTGCGGAATGCAGAATTCTGCCAGCGAAATTAGCACAGAATGACCATTCCGCCGGCAGAATGTCCGCCTGAATTACATTGGTTCTTCAGTGGAATTCTGCCTTCTGTGATCCGCAGAATAATATTCTGCAGAACAGCATTTTCCATGGTAAATCATTCTGCAACCATTTCCATGGAAAATATTGAGATCCATGGGATAATATTCAGTGGAACAGCATTTTCTCAGCAGAAAATGGTTCTGCAACCATTTTCTGCTGTGGAATTCCATCATTCTGTTTCCTGTAAAATTTGCTGGAATTTCAGTGGAATTTCAAAAATTCCATGAAATTTCATTGCGCCGGAATTTGAAAATTCCACACAGCACTACTAGCATGCAGTATTTGACACCACAGCACCCCATATATAGCAAGATGTGATGCAGTATTTAATAGTGAGCTGTAAACACCTAACGTATCTGACACAACACCACCACATACATACCATGAAGTGATATAGTATTACATAATGAGCAACAAACACAAAAGGTATCAAACACCCCAGTACCTTGTATATACCATGAGGTGACACAGTGTTAATACTGAGCTGTAAACACCCAGCATATCGAACACCACAGTATCCATACAAACAATGATGTGACACTATGTTATAAACCGAGCTGTCACTCTGTCTATATCATGAGGGGACACAGTGTTACATGCCAAACTGTAAAACACCCAGCATATCTGACACAGCAACATCCCATATACACTGTAATATGAGGTGACTCAGTGTTACATACTGTACTGTAAACACCCAGAGTATCTGACAACATAGCACCCAATATACAGCATATCATAAGGTGATACATACTGAGTTGTAAACACCTAGAGTCACTGACACCACAAAACCCTCTATGTATCATTAGGTGCTTGAGATGCATGCTGATCTATAAACACCCAGAGTATCTAACACCACTGCTCCCCATACATGCTACCATGAGGTGGCACAGTGTTAGATACCAAGCTGCAAACACCCAACATCTCTAGAACTACAGCATCATATATATACCTTGAGGTGTCTATGTTACATAAAGAACTGTAAACGTCCAGAGTATTCAACAACACAGCACCCCATATATACTATCAGGTGACACAGTGTTACATACTGAGCTGTACACACCCAGAGTCTCCATATATACCATGAAGTGGCAGTGTTACATACTGATCTGCAAATCAAGCACTGAGCATCTCATGCACCACAGCATCCTGTATACATTATTAGGTGGCACAATAGTACAAATGCATCTACAAATACCTAGAGTGTCTGACACCACCGCACCTGTATATACAGTACCATAAAGTGACAAAGTGTTACATACTAAGCTGTAAACACCCAGAGACTTTCACACCACAGCTCCCCATATATATTATGAGGTGGTACGGTGGTACATACTCATCTATAAACACCCAGAGAGTTTGACACTGCAGCACCCCATACATATTATGAGGGTATAAGGTGTTACATACTGAGCTGCAAACACATGCATACATAGGAACATAGGAACATAGGACTGTGATGGCAGAAAAGGACTGACAGGCCCACCTAGTGTGCCCAGTTTGCCTAGATATCTACTAGGTTTATTCTGTTACATATAATCAAACATACATATTTAAGGAGGAAAGGAGACCATTGGTCTGTCAAGTTCCTATATTCATTTGCAAACATCTATGGTATCCAATACCAGAGTACCCAGTATTTGCAGTGCCACTAGCTAGGATGAAGAGCAGTATCACAGTTTCAGCCAGTGATGTATTGCAGGATACTGCAAGAATCAATGTAATCCAATGGCATTTATTCCAGTTTGTCATGCAGGAAACTGTGACATTTAATTACAGAGTGCTTCATTATTAATGGATGACACTGTACCATGAGGTGATACAGTGTTACATACTGAGCTGAAAATACCCAGCGTGTCAAATGCCAGAATATCCCATATACACTGTGAGGTGACACTGTGTTATATACTGAGCTGAAACTAACCAGAGTGGCAAACACCACAACCCCCTGTATATACCTGAGGTGACACCGTGTCAAATACTGAGCTGCAAATATCCAGAGTGGAAATCACCATGCTCCATAGATACCATGAGAGGACACTGTTATGTACTGAGCTGAAAATATCCAGAGTATCCAATACCGCAGCACCTTATCTGTACTATGAGGTGACGCTGTCTCAGACATCTACTGAGCTGAAAATACCCAGGGTTTAGAACACCACAAAACCCCATATATTATATACTGTGAGGTGGCACTGTGTTATATACTGAGCTGTAAACACCCAACATCTCTTATACCTTAACAACCTGTACATAACATGAGGGGACACAGTGTTACATACACAGCTTTAAAGAGCCAGAGTCTCTGACACCACAACAGCCCATATATATCATGAGGTGACAATATTATCATGAGGTGACAATATGTTACATATTGATCTGCAGACACCCAGAGTATCCAACACCACAGCACCAATATACCATAACATTGCTGACATGATGCTGTATTAGTTATAAATACCAATTTCAGCCACAGTTGATAACACAAAGTGATAACAAAGACCAGTCAGAGCCCATGCTACATTTGGGACCCCACTGAGCTATGCTCAACACAACTGCAAAACTTTTGGAATAATGCTATTGAATGCAAGAAGCTTAAACTCTAAATTAGAAGAGTTAACACACATTTTACACAAATATAATATTACTATATGCGATATAACAGAGACTTGGTGTAGAGATAATGATTGGAATGTTGAGATTAGTGATTATAACAGATTCTACAAAAATAGGAAAACCCAAAGAGGTGGCAGTATAGCCCTATATATAAAAGAAGACTACAAAACATGTGAGATAAATACTTCACTTGACAGTGACACTGAAGGTGTATAAGTAAAAATTAATCTAAAAAATTAAAATCTCACTGTAGGTCTGGTGTATCGTTCACCTAGTTTAACAGATGACCAAAATGCAAATCTATTAAAGAAGTTAGACATAAAAGATATTACAGATGACTATGTCTTGATGGGAGATTTTAATCTCCCAAATGTAAACTGGGTAACATTAAATAGTATTACAGCTCTTGAAAACAAATTCCTTGATATAGTCATACAGCAAAATTTGAAGCAACTAATAAAACAACCTACAAAAGGCATAAGTATATTACATCTAATGTTAATAAATTGTGAGGAGAAATTTCACGATATTAAAATACTGCCCCCACTTGGTGATTC
This sequence comes from Neoceratodus forsteri, assembly GCA_016271365.2. Lineage (NCBI taxonomy): Eukaryota > Metazoa > Chordata > Ceratodontiformes > Ceratodontidae > Neoceratodus > Neoceratodus forsteri. Next base: position 31,675,695 of record JADMNL010000022.1, on the reverse strand, counting down.
AGATCATAATATAATTACGAGTTATTACAAAAATACTCAAATATATACAAACAGAACCACCCATATTAAGGATTTTTGTAAAGCCAACTACTATAAAATAAAAAAAAATACCTGGCCAGCTGGAATTGAAGGGAGAATTAGAAGGTCTTAATCTTGAAAATACATGGAACATAATTAAACATCATATTGATTATTGCATGGAAGAATTTGTACCTAACAGGTACAAATACAACAAAAAAAGGCATATCCCACTGTGGTGAATCAATAAGATTAGAAAGCATATTAATTAAAAAAACAAGTTATTTAAAACATATAATAACAAACCTACTACTGAGACTAAAAACAAACTCAAGAACTGTAATAAAAAAACAAAGGAATGATTAAGACAGCTATAAAAACCTGGAGATAAAACTTGTATCTAAAGTCAAAGATAATAAAAAACATTTTTTTTTTAATTATATTGGCACCATAAAAGGAAAGCAGCAGTACATTGGACCATTAATAACATCTAATGGGGTGATAACTGATGAAAAAGAAATAGCAGAGGAATTAAATAACTATTTCTTAAATGTATATGAAAACAGAGACGAGATTGATAGTAGTATAGAACTAACTGATAATTGTGATATAGAATGTAACAGTACCAAAATAAATAGAATAATACAATCCCTGAAAGCCAATAGCTCTCCAGGACCAGATGGAATAACACCTAAGTTTCTAGAAGAAATAAGTAAGGAGATAGTTGACCCAGTTACATATCTTCATTATAAGTATATCAAAGAAGAAAAAGTAATAATGGAGTGGCATATAGCAACAGTCACTGCAATCCATAAAGGGGGAAAAAAGATGACCCCAAAAATGTTAGACCAATAAATTTAACATCTGTGATAGGAACAATTATGGAGAAACTATTTCAGGGGTAAATAACCAACCATTTACAAAATAAAGGTCTAACAGATCATAGTCAGCATGAATTTACATCAGGTACAGTAGATCCTGCCTTACTAATCAAATACATTTTTTGACCCCATTAGTAGAGGTTTGGACAAGGGTGTCCCATGTGATATAATATTCCTGGATTTTGCCGAGGCTTTCAGCAAACTGTCACATACCATACTACTATCAGAACTAAAAAAGATAGGCCTGACCCATAATATCATGAATTGGATTACCTCCTGGCTGGCAGATAGACAACAGAGAGTTTCTGTTAAAGGGCATCTGTCAAATTGGGGCAGTGTGACAAGTGGAGTCCACAGGGTTCAATCCTGGGCCTTACACTTTTTAACATTCTGGTAGCAACAATGGAAGTCTCAGACCAGGTGTGGTTGTCAAAGTACACTGACGACTAAGATAGGAGCGCTTGTTAATTCATCCAAAGATGGCATGATGGTATAACAGCTGTCAGATCGGTTATCCGACTGGGCAGTAGCCAACAAAATGCAATTCAGTACAGCGAAATGCAAAGTAATGCACCTAGGGAAAAACAGCCCTAAGACAATATATAAATTAACATCTAGTATACTGCAGGAAGTTGAAGAAGAAAAAGATTTGGGAACAATAATTACTAAAGAGTTTAATTTTGACAGAAATACCATAACCAAAGTAGAGCAACATCATACAATGACTGGCTTAATTCAGACTAACATCAAAAGCAGGGAAACAAAAGTGTAATTACCACTTTATAATAGCCTTGTATGCCCTCATCTTGAATACTGCTCTCAGTTCAACTTGCCACATACTATAACAGGCTGTAAATTGATAGTGTTCAATGAAAGTATATTAAAAGGATTAAGAACAAAATAAATCTAGACTATGGGACAAGTTTAAGATCACTGAATTTGTTTTCAGGGCAGATACAGGCAGCTCCAAGGTGATTTGTGCTTAACCTATAAAGCACTCAGCAATGGTTATCTAAATGAAACTACTGGTTTGACATTGGACGAAGGTATGCTTAAAACCAGAGGCAATAGCTGTAAGTTAAACGGTGACTTAATAAAGACATCTAAGAGAAGCAGATTTTTTACACAGAGAGTTGTGGGTCTATGGAATAGTTTACTTAAACAAATAGTGTCAAGTACAAATATAACTATGTTTAAAACTAGACTTGACAAACATATGAGATCAAAAAATATGATTTCCACCCATGAGAACTCAGGTGGCGAGTTCTTAACAGGGCAAACAGCCCATTGAACTTGTATAACCTCTATGAGTCTATGAATTTTCCAGTTACCTGCAATGTCATTTGCAAAGCACACCGGGAAGACAAAGTCCCAGGCTGAGAAACCGTAACTCATGGAGTAAGGCTGGTGAACACAGAAGGGGGTTGCCTACCTCTACACTGAGCATTGAACCAAAGAACCATTGTATACTGGGAACCAAATGAGCAGTCAGAATCCAAAGAGCTTCATTGAAACTGATTTTGACAGAATAACAAAAGGTACAAAAGCTCACAGTGTGGAAGCATGTAACAGGAGCTGCCTGCTACTAGCTCTAACACTTCCACTTAAGCCTTCATCAGGGGGTGTGACTGTTCAAGAGAAAGTCCCACATTAAATACTTCATCTCATACATATTCATAAAGTACAAACAGCGCAGTGGCAATACAAAAGTACAAGAGTGACATACAGAAAAATATGAGTGCAAAACAAAATCAGTTTTCAGAACTGGGTATCCATCCCTGAATCAATGCATAACATTAATAATTTATAATATATACAATAATGCATGAGGTGGTGTGTTTAATGATATTTTACACACACACCGAGGTGTTGGATGCTACATAAACCCCAAGAGCAAAGCTCGAGGGGTTTATTTAAGTATTCAACACTGAGAGGTGTGTGTAAAATCTTGAGTTAAACACACCACCCCATATTTTATTTTACATAATTGCTGAGAAGCATTTTCTCACCACAGCAATTATATAAAATAAAACAGCAGTGATCCAGTGTGGTTGAACGCCATCTGTGGCCTGTGGCCAAGTTGCTGCTGAAACCTTTTTATTTTCTTAAAGTTTAACCAGCAAGGATTAGAGCTGAGTGGCAAGTGTGTTTCTTTTTCTTATTTATTCACTTACTGCCCAAGCCAAGTGAGCAGTGTCCAGTTGGCAGTGGCAAGGCAAGAGTCCAGTGCTGACACCCAGTCAGTGGAGAAAGCAGAGGCAGACGCATGCATGGCACATTGGAAACCTGGCTCATGTTTGCCGTTATAATCCATGGGTTATAATGGTGAATTATAACTGGGTTTCCATATGGGAGAAAATGCTCCCCAGTTAAAGTAGTTGCTAATTATTGGCTAATCAGCCCGAATAGAAAGGGCATAGACTGTTATAGCCATGCCTACGGTATTTTTTGAACTCCCCGAGTGCTAGTCTCATTTGTCTCCCCATTCCACTGCATTCTGTGTGAAATTTTGAAACTCCCCGCTCGCAGTGACATATTTCACTGAAATTATCCTGCTCAAGTGCCACAGCCTACTGGGAGCATTCTTACATCTAGTTCTTACATTCACTTTACTTCAAGTGATACTGTGCTCATTTTTTTCTTTGTCATTACAGCAGTTTTGTGAGCAGCTCCTCTAGTCTCAAAAGCACACCTATTGGGCGTGTAGATGCTTGTATCTGAACTCCCGCTTGCAGTGACATATTTCACTGTCCGATCCCCATTAGCCTGAAATTATCCTGTTCAAGTGCCACAGCCATCTAAAAACACTTTTCTGTCTACCGGGAGCATTTCTGCAGTAACCACAAGGGAACCCTAGTTCTTAGATCCACTTTATCAGTGGTTTTAGTTATAGCGCCCACTCGCTATATCGAGCAACATCTGCCTACACAGATGTGCCCATTATAAGCAGCCTAGACTATATTATAATAGTACTGTCAACCTCAAATTCTCAACACTAGCAAATCCATAGTAGATATATCATAGGACACCATATACCCTTTCTAGAGTGCAAGTAATCTTTACTGTATCATTTATAACAGAATGGCTGAATTTCTAAAAATACAGATGTATCCACCAGGTCCCCAGGGGTTACTAGAATTCCATTAGTACTAGTCTATAGGCAGGTGAAAAGGCAGCTGGTAAGGAGCTTGTTAAGGGGCTTTTTACATAATGACATCATTGTTTACTCAGCCAGCCAGAGTGGGAATGATTATGTAATTTAGAACTCTTGCAGCAGCACAATCATTTTTGAGAAAGCTGCTCAGGGGAAGTTTAGAATGTTCAGTTAGTCTGAGTTTGAAAGACAGAGTGGCAGGAGATCTGCCAGTTGGGGCTCTGTCACAGGGAGCTCTGTGTTTCTCACCCTAGTTTGGATTAAATCTACAGTTGCCAGTGAAGTGATGAAGACCTTTTGCAGCAGGATTCCTTGATTTCACTCCAGGGGGAGTGAGAGGGACTGCCAGTTCAGTGGATCCAAGGGACAATCCCCTGAAGGTCCTACAGTATGTACAGCTACCTTTGAGAAGGACTTTGTGTGAGAATTTCTGAGAAGTTACCGTGGAACAAGGGTGCTTTCTGGGTTGTTTCCACGCCTAAAGGAAGGAGCATCATATATGTGTGTACAGATGTTGAAACTGTCTCATTAGGGACTTGACTGAGGTGTGTATGCCCAAGATAAGGCTAGATCACACCTGTCAGGACTCCTCATACACTTCAGTGTCAAATTTAAAGTTTAGAGTTTGGAGTCTTTAGTAATTCTGTGGGGAATAAAGGCTTCTTTTGGTGTAACCCAGAAGCAATGGCAGAGACTGTCAGTTGGGGCAAAAGGTGGGAGGAACACCATCTGGAGTCTACAAGGCAGGGCTAACTGGTTCATTGATGGGTGCCACAGTTCCCTGGGTAGAGGCCAATGTCTAGGATGAAACTGGAATATGTGGCTCAGATCATGAGTTTACACTGTGAAATGTGTTTTGGAGATGACTCAAGAATGTGGTTCAGGCCACGAGCATCTGATTTGGGAAATGGAAATGTGTTTTGAAAGTAGCTTAAGTATGGGGTTCAGGCCATAAGCATCCAATTTGGGAAATGGAAATGTGTTTTGAAAGTAACTTAAGTATGTGGTTCAGGCCATGAGCACATTGGGAAAATGGATAGAGCTTCTGTGGAAAACTGTACTGCCTAGCAAAGAGTGTCTGGAAAAGGAGTGTACCTGTTTTGCCATGACCAACCATTGGAGGTCCACTGGTGCTTTAGTAACCTCTGTGAATCAAACCATACTGCACAGTCCCAGTTGCTACATTGGACATTCTGATTATTGCTTTCTGTGTGGAGTTACTGGGGCCCCCTCAGTAGTTTGGTATAGCATACGCTTAACATCCTCTCCCCTGGATCTGGTTGTATTTACAAAGGTTCATTTTGGTAATTATACCCCCCTTCCTTTAGATAATGAGCCTGGTATACACTCTAAAGCTAGGACTCAGAATGGTACCAATTTGAGTATTTCTGCTAAAAGTAAATGGTATGCCATATGTGGGTACTAGTTCTTTTAATGTGAGGTGCCAACTTGCCAAAAGTGGCATGGGGTTACACAGAAAAGTCTGGTTTGCCCTGTAATAACCCAAATCAAAGTTGTTGGGAGTTCCTCTCTTCTAGTAATGGGGATTGCAGGTTCCAAGCTGCAGGTGAAGAGTGCAAAAATAATCTGAACTAAATAGAAAAAAAGGAATTAAGTAGTTATATTGGTTCTATGTGATAACGGCAATCAAGGAATAGCGATCTCCATTTGGGCAAGTGTACATCACCGAAAATGAATTTCGGCAATGTACACTAGCAGCAAACTGCAAGAGGGCACCCGAGATCTGCAGGTTTCTTTTTTATGTGGGAGGCTGGGCCCCCTGCACCCCTCCCATGGGGGGCTTCACCACCCGCACCCCACACTAAAGGATTCTCAACTCGAGAGGGGTGTATGTCAAGGGGGGTTGAAAACTTTAAAAAAAAGTTAAACTGACCCGGTGCAAAAACACAGTTGCACCCAGAACCGAACCCAGCACCCTCCCAACCCTAGCCTGCCACCAACCCACCATGCCACACAGCCAGCTCGGCAGCCCACCACCGGACTACACCCCACAAACCCTCCCTCCACTTCCACCCATCGCACAGCATGGTCCTCCCCCATGCATTTATACATAGTGATATCCCATTGCTATATTAGCCTACCCCCCCATATCTAGCTGCTACCCTGCCAGGTAGCCCTGTGCACAGGTGCCATGATTGAGTCACCCTTTTTGAAAGTGCTCAGTTGCAGTCGCCCTGTACACGGGATACCAGTTATATTACATGCGACAAATGAATACATCACAATTAAAATATGATAGCACTCATATGAGAAGGGGGGGTGAAGTTTGAACTTAGGAGGATTGGAAAAACAACATTTAATCAAACTTGATGCTTATGGGACAAAAATGCCAGGTTAGTGTGATGTTCTAATGGACCCTTAAAATGTACATATGATTAGTTCTTATTTCAAAAAAGGTTTGAGGTCCCATTGATCATTCAAGCCTAGACCTATCAGAAATCTGAAGAGATGGGTACAGGAGCATATCCATTTTATTTCAAATAATATAATAGACAGCCCGGTGGGGCAACATTTTTCTGAGTGACATGCATCCAAATCAGATGGTATCTGCTTCATGAGTTTGGAATGGGTCCCATCCCCCCAAAATGGAGGGAGCAGATTAAACATCCTTTTGAAGAAAGAAAGTCAATGGATTTTCAGACTCAAAAGCATGAACTCTGAAGGCCTGAATGATCAACAGGATCTTGAATCTTTTTTGAAATAAGAACTATTTATATGTACTTTTTAAGGGTCCAGTAGAACATCACACGAACCTCTTATTTTGTCCTATAAACATTGAGTTTCATTATATGTAGCCCCCCCACCAGTTTGGGGTTTACCTTAAGTGTCTTCTTGGGCTCCATCTATGCCCACTGTTGGGCAGACATCCTGCATAGATAGTAAATCCCTGGTTATTTGTTTGATCCTGTTGATTTGCGTGAGAGTGCCATGATGTGTCTCCGTGCCTGTCCCTTTAAGTCATTAGCCAGTGTGTTTATAGTAAATGGTCTGGGCTGGGTCCAAGTGTTTTAAAGCTCATCACCGGCCAGACGCAGCTTTAATTTGCTCCACTCTGCTGTCGATGGTAAAGCAGAGGGAGCTTTAGGTGTTACTGTAAATATTTACTTCTAACTTACTGTTATATTTAAATTAGAGTGTTTGTTTTAGCCTGCCTTCTTGCAGTTTGTTTATCCAAATGGAAGCCACCATGTTTGGTCTGGGACTTCCAGACTTTGGATGGCTCCATGTCAATTAAGCGAATACTTTACAGCGACTACAATTTGAGTAAGTACCTCCGTAATTAATGCATTTTCAGCGATGACAAATCTCAGCGCTGCACATTTCAGCGACAAAATAACAACTGGAGCTGACAGATCCAAGTTAACGGATGTGGGTCGGGTATTAAACCATTACCTGCACAACACTATCCATCAGATTGCGGTACCTCCTATGGCTGCCGCCCGCTGCTACCCCGGACACAACCTGAGCCATGCTCAGCCTGGGAACCACGCCATTTATTGCACTGCTGCACCTGTTCCTCAACACCCACAGGTGCAATACGGCTCCATGTAATGCAGGAAGGCAAAGGGCTGTGCCCCCCGCCCCCCCATCTCTAGGATTACAACACCATGCCGCACATGCACCCTGAGGTAAGCTACATCTGTGCAGTCACCATAATGTCCATTCGCTGTAATGTGACGATCGCTGTAATTGTATTCACCCATATGTACTCGCTCAAATTGCATCGCTGAAATGACGTGCTACCCTTTGGACCAATGGAACACAGGGGACCTCAAGGGGTCCTTAGTTCAGGTGCCTCGTGGGAAGAAAAACTGTAGTTCTTGTAGTTTTACAGGTTGGTGCCTAAACGGACCAATGAGAGCACCAGAACTGTGACTGACGGCTCCTCTAGCCAACCAAAATGCAGGAAAACCAGACTAGTTCAGAAACTGTTAGGAGACTGTAGTTCAGTTGCTGTTAGAGCTGGGAGAGTGAACAGCTCGAGCTATCAAGAGGCTGCTTCAGGAAAGGAGCAGAGGAGCATTGGCGGGGAGAGGTCGGACTTGCTTTCCTGCTGTGGTTCTCCAGCATTGGACTGCCTTACTGCAGTAAAAAGATTAATCCAAAATATAACTTTTAACTGCAGCAGAAAGATCCAAGACTTTGAGAAGTGCAGCTCAAACTACTGAACTGAAAAGACACTCCTGTGAAGTATTCGGCCCAAGAACTATGGTGAGAGACTGCTTTGGTGAATTAAGAGGTTTGCTCAGTGAATCGACTGCAATAACAACCTGCTTGCAACCAAATGGAGAGTTAGAAAAGTTAATGCTGTTTCTCTTAAATGTGCTGAATGTTTATCGTGGCTCGGGGCCTGTGTCTGCCAGTGTTTGGACTGTTTTGCCAGCTGGAGGCCTTCACCAGCAAACAATTTGAACTTTGCCAGAAGTGTTTATCCAGCCTTGGGCCTATGCCAACTTCAGCCCAAGCCAACTATTCCTGCACCAGAGACTGTTTTCTCGGCAAGAGACCAGATTGGGGATCCAGTCCCTGCACAGCAAGTAATCGCAGGTTGTGGCCACCTGGAGGGAAAGGCTGTGAAGGGGAGGTGTGTCGTGTCAGCCCAGTTTCCCCATGTTCTTCGGTGATCTGCAGAGGGTCTTCATATCACCAGGCCAAGTCCAAGTAAACTCAGGGTAGCTCCCTGCAACAATTCTTCTAAATACTTTGTGGTACCATTTGATTGCTTCAGTGTATTATAGGGTTGCAAAGGACTGGACCAACCGGCCAGGAATACAAATAACCAAAGTCTTATTTGTGCATGTTAACTGACTTTTCTTTCCATCAAGGGCCCCAACAACAGCTGCAACACCGGCCACCCCAGGCACCGATTCTAGCTAGCCAGCATAACATTCTGGGTACCCAGTGTTGTCAGACTGTTTACTTTGGGACTAAAGTATATGCATGCATAGTAACCTGAATCAAATCAGTAAAGTAATCATTCTTCTAGATTCACTCCCCCATCCTTGTTCACATCCCCTTAATAAACCTGATTTGCTGTTTCACGTTTAAATCGGCTTATTGAACATATTCTTAGTTGCAGCGCAGTATTGAAAGTGTATGCTTGCCTTGCTTACATTGCCTTTACAGGGGCTTCCAAGGGAGTTGCTGAAGACCAGTCCCTGGTGGTAAGTGCAAGGGGTGTGTACCTATCATTAATGTTCATTGTTAACTGTGTGGCAACTACTGCAAAAGGTTATCTCTTATTACAAGGTATTTGGTCACTAGGTGGGTCTGTGGGTGGTTATTGCTTCCCAGAGGGCTATACCAGGGTAGGTAGACGACACTGTCACAAACCCAGTCAGCAGGTCAGCCCTCTACTCTCAAAGTGCCAACCTCCGAGCGCAGTCTTGTGAACAGTTTAACAGAACAAGGTAACCCTCTTGTCTGTTTTGTGAGTTCGGATCAACCTTTAGTCTCAAGTCTTGGAGGGATTCAAACTGTGAACCTCTTGCTAGCGTACCCAATGCACAGGCTCAGATATTTCTGTCTTTGGGGGGCCAGATATCTTTGCCTACGGGCACCTAACCAGGTGTACAGAGTTGAACCCTTAAAAACTTTAATAAAGACCTCAGATTTAAAACGCTTCTCTTTCCAGTTTGGTATCACCATTCAAGCTTATGCCTAGTGTCAGCTATAACCATATACACTTTTCTTGCAAATGAAAGAAATCAAAGACAGACCAAGTATGCTCTAAAAAGAGTTTTACTAAAATAGATAAAAATATGTAAAACATAAAATACAGAACTATTATATCACAAGACATACAAGCCTTTTAAAAGAGCAAGGTTTTAAACAGTGCAATTCCTACTTACAGTACTTAGATTTGTCTCTCTTTCTAAATTCCTGTTTAAAGTGCACATAGATGTTTCTTTGTCAGAGTCTAGATAGAAGTGTCTGAATGAAAACAGAATTAATGTTTAAAAGCTGGTTTTCCCCACCTATTTTGCATGAGGTCACCTAGCTTCTCCTCTGTCAGAATATATAAAAAATATATCTATACAAAAACAGGATGTCTTTTCAAAGTATTAAATTCTTCAATCCTCAGCATGACTCATGTCCTTCAAATGACATTTCTTTGATCTTAATCAGTATCCTCTCTCACACAGGAATCAGAGGAACATTTACAACTTCGCACCAGTTTGCTAAACCTGGTTTCCCCCTCTAACGTCATAAACTTTTTTATGATTTCCCTCTTAATAACTACAGCTTTAATTAACTCAGACAAACAGGAGATCCTTGATTAAGGCCTGGTCTGTAATTAGCTCATGTCTTTCATCTTTTGGCAGAGACCTGGGGGGGTGAGTGAGGTCATTCCAAGAGCACCAATTCCTCAGCAGAGACAAGCAGTAATACATTTTTATATTTAAAAAAAATGATACAGCACTCAGAACTGGCTGTCCACGTCACAGTCCCCACTTATACTGCTCTGGGTGGAGGCACCAAAATATTGAACCCAAGCCCCTCAATCTGTTAGGAGAAATACAGGCAGGGGTAGTAACCCTAGAGATAGTGCTGCCTAGGGGTTACATATGTTGTTTTTCCAACCCTCCTAAGTTCAAACTTCAGCCTCCCGTTCTCATATGACTGCTATTATGTTTGAATTCTAATGTATTTGCTTGCCATGTGTAATATAACTACTTAATTCCACTTGTGCTATTTATTTCGGATTCTATCTTTTTTGCACCCTTCACCTGCAGCCTGGAATCTGCCACCCCCATTACCACAAAAGGCAATTCACAACAACTTTGATTCGTGTGATCACGGGGGCAAACCAGACTCTCCTATCTTTTTAGAAATTCAGCCTTTCTGTTATAGCTGGTACAGTAAATATTACTTGCACTCTAGAAAGGGTACATATTGTCCTAAGATATATCTACTATGGATTTGCTAGTGTTGAGAATTTGAGGTTGATAGTACTATTATTATAAATGATTAATGGTATGCATTGATTCAGGGATGGATACCCTGTTCTGAAAGATGATTTTGTGTGCACTTATATTTTTCAGTATGTCAGTCTTGTAGTTTTGTATTGCCAGCCACATCCCCTGAAGAAGACTTAAGTCGAAACATTGTGACTAGTGGCAGGCAGCTCCTGCTACACATTTCCACACTGTGATCATTTGCTTCTTTTGTTATTTTGACAAATAAAATCAGTATTAATGAAGCTCTTTGGATCCTGACTGCTGATTTGGGTACCGGAGCACTATGGTTCTTTGGTTTGACACAGGGAAGGAGGCAGGGGCATTAATGCAAGTAATGCACAGACCATACTCAGCAGTTTGAGTCCTTCAGACCCTGGGTTTTAAATTGTGTCACCATTCTGTAGTTATCACCTGCAGAAAGCAAGGAGTCACCCAGATGCAGTCCTAGAAGCCTTACGAGCTGGAAAGGAGGAGGAGCAGATGACACAGGAAGAGAGCAGGAGAGAAGACTACAGCACTGAGCTGGGATGTCAAGCCAAGAGAATTTCTGGGTCACACAGTTAAAACAAGCATTTGTCAATGCCGAATGTTGTCTCGCTGGCATTGGCATTGGTAGTGCTGGAGTTAGAGACGCATAATAGGAATGGCAGTTATGTATTAAAATGACGCCAACCCCACCCCCACCCTGTAGAGACTGACAGGCATTGGGGTGTGCCTTTGAGTCGTCAGCTATAACGCTCATGCCATTTCGCCTCACCCTACCCTGTAGACACTGACAAGTGTCGTGGTGTGCTTTGGGGTCTTTGGGCATTATACTTACCCCATTCCATAAGGAAATACGTTGAGGTAGGTGAAGTATAGGAGAATGGGGTGAACTTTGTGTCTGAACAGTGCAAGGCACACCACGATGCCTGTCACTGGCTGTAGGGTGGGAGTGGGGGTGGAATGGCATGAGCATTACAGCCGATGATCCAAAATCACACCCCTGACACCTGTCAGTCTCTACAGGGTGGGGTGCCACAGTTGGAAACCCTAACACCATAGGCATGTGTTGGTATTTTCACTCCAAATTTTCAACATGGGCTTTTTGTGAGTCCATCTCATGAAAAGCGGCACTATCATTTTGTTAGCTGAAAGGTGGTTTTGCACAGCGGCTATGCCATTTGGTGACACAGGGAAGAAAACACATGTTGGGCAGTATGTGGAGAATGACAACTGTATTGTTCATGAAGAGATGTAAAAAAATGGCAACGTTGAAAATCTGGAGTGAAATATGAAAAAGTGGTGAAGTTATGAGCATGCATAGAAACTGTGCAACACACATCCATAACCCAATTATTTTTGGGATTTTTTTAACCACATCTTTAACATAGGCATTTTGGGACCTCCCCTCATGAACAGTGGCAGTGTGATTCTGTTAATGTGTCTGAAACATTGATTTTGCACAGTGACCACGCCATTGTGTGCCACAGGTACAAAAACACATTTAGGGCAAGATGTGAAACATGGCAGCTGTATTGTTCATGAGGAGGTGCAAAAAATTGCCAGTGTTGAAAATCTGGCATGAAAATATTGCAAATTTGCGAAGTTACAAGGGTGCATGGAAACTGCGCAACGCACACTTGTAACACAGTCATTTTATGGAATTTTGTCACCAAATTTTCAACATAGGCATTTTGGGACTTCTGCTCATGATGTGTGTCACTGTCATTTCCTGAAACTGTCCCAAAAACTGATTTCACGCAGCGACCACGCTATTCTGCACCGGACGAGTGAAAACACATTTTGGCCCGGATATGTAAAATGACAGCTGTACTGTTCATAAGGAGGTGTGAAAAAATGCCAATTTTGAAAATCTGGAGTGAAAATATTACAAATTCATGAAGTTACGAGCGTGCATGGAAACTGCGCAACACACGCTCATAAAACAGCCATTTTGGGGAATTTTCCACCAAATTTGCAACATAGGCTTTTTGAGAGCCCCCCCCATGAACAGTGGCACTGTCATTAATCTGTCCCAAAAGGTGATTCCATGCAGTGACCGCGAAATCACCTTTTTGGACCAAATAACGCCATGACAGTGACAGAATTCATGAGGAGGGGGTCCCAATAACCCCATGTTGAAAATTTGGTGTCAAAATTCCCAAAAATGCCAGAGATATGCACCAAAGTTGAAAAAACTCTATTTATGCCATTATACAGCTTACTGGCATTTCCTCAGTTCATGATCGGCTTTGAAGAGTGCAGACATGTTCCGGTCCACGAAGATCGTCATGCCAGACTCCATTAGGTAAGTATGGGGTGAGGGTGGTGGGGGAGGCAGAGTGCGCAGAGGGTGGCACGGGTTTTGGGAGGGGCAGGAGACCATGCAGGATTGTTTTCTTTGTTACAGGTCTTAAAAATAAAATAAAAAACATAGAGGCGTTTTTTCAGGTATTTGGTATGCTGGGGTGGGCTCCCAGCGTGCCACCTAAGTGTTTTTGGAGGAGGATTCTGTAGCTGATGGGGATTGGGCACCCCATCAGCACATTCCAAAGGGGGACACGAGCCGAGGGAATTGGGCACCCCCTCGCACACAACAAAAACAGGGAGGGAAGCATTATGCCAACGGGGATTGGGCCCCCGTCGGCAAAGAAAAACTGTTGGGGGGTGCATGATGCCGAGGGAGATTGGGCACCCCCTTGGCATACATTGTAAATGGGAGGGGGGTCATTATGCCTATGGGGAGTGGGATTCCCTGTCAGCATTCTGACAGGAGGCGGCGGCAGTGTTGCGTGCACATCAGGAGGTGTGTAGTGGACACGCTGCAAGAGAGCTCCACTCTCATTGCAGTGGACCTTTTGTTAGATCTGGTGGCCACATTCCACATTGCGGATGTGGTGCCTGCATGCTGTCTGATTGGGGAATGAGGGGCGCACCTTCTGATGCGTGCCCTGCATTCGCCCAACAGTGACCACGCCTCCAAATCTGCTACTACCGCAATATGTTGGCTGCGCATGCGCGAGCCAACATAAAAATGGTCTAGGGAGAACCTGATATCGTACTTTTGCAGCTTTCTTTGGTCCCAAAAGCACTACTTAGATGAGAATCTCGGGGGGGCACCCCCCCACCACAGTCTATGGGCAAGATAGCACTGTCACTGAACTCTAGAGAGTGTGGTGGCTATCAGTAGTGGGGAGCAGGAGGAGGTAATCACTGGATTCCAAGGAGTCTGGTGACTGTCAGGGTCAGGGAGCAAAAAGGTGAATCACTGGATTGCAAGGAGTATGTTAGGCATCTATAATGCCCCTGAATTAGGTATTATCATAAAAACAGACCAATATGATGTATGTCTTTATCACAGTGGTTCATATTCAAACATAGTATCCTGTGTGTTGAGTCTTATTGCTTGGCCATAAAAATGCAATAGTCAGGCTTATCTGTGAATGAGTGACACAGAGGATGGCCTCGGTCTTTGTCAGCATCAGGCTACCTGGCTGAGCATGTCACATATGGTTCTTGGTGCTTATTGCCAGTAATGGGAATGCTAAGTGTACAATTCTTGACTCTTGCGGGAGCTTCGTTATAGTAAACGACTGGGCTCAGCATCTCTCTCTCTCTCTTGGTTCTTGTTGTGGGTGTTGAATGCTGGTAAGGGACAGAACTGAGCATGTCTCACTTGGCTCATATTGTGAGTTCTGGGCCACAGAAAAGGACTGGACTTGGAACAGCATGCTTAGCTCTTGTGTGGGGGCTGTCGTAGTATGGGAATAGGCTGAGCATGTGATGCTTGTCTTGTAGTTGTTGAGTTTAAGTCAGGTACTTGTCTTAGTAAACCAGTCTTGGCTCATGTTATGGGTTATGAGTCACAGTAAGGTAACTGGCTAAGCACATCATGCTTGGCATATGTTGTTGTGTCTGAGTCAGTTCAATATCATAATAACGATCGCAAAATAGCGATCGCTATTATGGCGAGTGTATATTGCCGAAAAGCAAATTGGCAATATACACTCCCAGGTGACCCAACATCCAGAAAAAGAAAAAAAATTTTGCAGGGGGGGCTGCGCCCCCACATGCCCCCCCTCAGTACCCCCCTGAATAAGGGGGGGTGCATGTCAGGGATGGGGCAAAATCCCTGCATCAGAAAAAAAATTAAGTGTCGCAGCAGCAGGCAGCGGCAAAAGTTTTCTACACCCGGTCCCAAACCCTGTACCTGCTGCACCTGAGCTAGCCACCTACACCACCACACCACACCACATGGCTAGCTCAGCAGCAGCAGGCACACCAGTCCCCCAAAACTCCTTTCCTGTCCCTCCCCTTCCCCTCGCTATCGCCCCCTTCCTGTTGCTCTTTACTACCCTCACATTCGTGTAGGGTCACTATCCTTCTAGGGCAGCCCAGGAGGAAAGCACTGAATATGAGTCACCGTTTTGACAGTCGCTCATATTCAGTTTCCATCCTCACTGGATACCTTCTGAGTCATAGTAAGGTGCTGTACTGGTCTGAGTACACATGCTTGCTTAAGTTGGTGGAGTCAAAGTAAGGTATTGTACTATACTGGCCTGAGGACACCATAATTGGCTCATGTTGTGGGTTCTGAATCACAGTAAGGTACTGATCTGAGTACACGATGCTTGGGTTATGTTGTTAGTGGAGTCACAGCAAGGTACTGTTCTAGTCTGGGTACACCATGCTTGGTTTATGTTGTTAGTGGAGTCACAGCAGGGTACTGTTCTAGTCTGGTACACCATGCTTGGCTTATGTTGTTAGTGGAGTCACAGCAAGGCAATGTTCTAGTCTGAGTACACCATGCTTGGCTTATGTTGTTAGTGGAGTCACAGCAAGGCACTGTTCTAGTCTGAGTACACCATTCTTGGCTTATGTTGTTAGTGAAGTCACAGCAAGGCACTGTTCTAGTCTGAGTACACCATGCTTGGCTTATGTTGTTAGTGGAGTCACAGCAAGGTACTGTTCTAGTCTGGGTATACCATGCTTGGCTTATGTTGTTAGTGGAGTCACAGCAAGGCACTGTTCTAGTCTGAGTACACCATGCTTGGCTTATGTTGTTAGTGGAGTCACAGCAAGGCACTGTTCTAGTCTGAGTACACCATGCTTGTGTAACCCCCCTGCAAATGGGGGTTCCCAAAAGACTTCCAGGAGCTTGCTTGAATGCTCCGAGCCTGAATAGTGTTTGGCGTTTAAGCCATTTATCTGTGAGTGTTTTTAGAGCCTCTGGTACTGTCTCTTTAAGAGCTGTCTGCTTGCAGACATAATTAGTTTGTATGGGGGGGAGGACTGTGTGTTTCTCTGCTTGAGTCCCACTCGAGCTGCTGCCAATTCACTCCATTTTTGCAGTCTCTAGGAGTGCAAAGGGAACCTATCTGAAAGATGTAACTATTTGCCAGAAATAATTTAGAGTAATAATGAAAATACAGTTTGTCTAACCTGCTTTTCTTTGCTATCAGAACTGTGTTTGCCTAGTTCCCCATTCTAGTTTTGAACTGCTGAACTGAACCAATCAGTGTGGGTTAAGGGAGCTCTAAAATGGTGCCTGTGGACGAATCAGAACTTGGACTCGTAATCTGAGCCAGCCACAAGAGGATTATATGGGCAGTGACTCTGGGAAATGTAGTTTGGACTTCGGCGCCTTTTTGCACCAACAGGGGGAGTCTATTGTGAGTGACAGCCAATCTAGCCAAGATCTGAGAGGAACTCAAAGGAAGTGCCCAGTTTTGTCTACTGGAGTTTTCAGTTTAGCTCTGGCAGTGAAGAGGGAAGGAGCCCTGTGCTCCTTCGGTGCGCAGTTTTAGTCGGGAAATGCGCAGGCCCCAAGTTTCAGTCTGCAGTAAGTGCTTTCTGTTCAGACTGAACTCAACCTGTGTAGAGAATCAAGGAGATCTGAAGAATAGAAACCAGACTCACCCTGTAGAAGACTGGAGAAATTGTTGAATCGCACTCGGTCTGTCAGGAACTGAATCTGCTGTGTTCTCCGGTATTGTGCAGTAATTGCGATCGGGATAGAGAATCAGCCTGCCTGGTATAGTACTTTCTTTTCCATATAAATGTGTAGTGCTTGTGGGGACTTGCGTTTCAAATCCCTGTACAGTGACTTGAATGCATGAAGGCAAAACCCCAGTTTAATCCAGACTACATCCATTTGCTCTGAACTGCCGTGGGGTCCAGTCACAAGGACCTTGTCCACATGGTCTGCTCCTCCTGGCAATCCAGGACAATCTGCCTTCCATTCAGTTTCAGCATTGAATTTGTGAGTACAAATCAGGGTAGCTTCCTGCCATCATCTAATTGCAAGTGTTCCATCTGATTACTTCTCCTTTCTTTCTCCACGAACTGAGCCTACCGGCTCCGGATTACAATTTGGGTATTGTGCATGCATTTTCCATCTTCAGGGCCCCAACCAGCTGCACCAAATAGGCTAGCCTCTTATTGCCTGGGTACCCAGTAAGAGTGACATTAGGGACATTTGGGATTCTGAAATATGTGCACAGTACTGTGATTATTAATGCATTTAAACTAATTAACCTGATTCCCCTGTCCTTGTTATATCCCCCTAAATAAATCAGATCTGTTTGTTTTAGCAAAGTTACACTGCCTGAGGTATTCATCTATGTTAAAGTATTGTACTGTGGTTTTTGCACTGTATCATCTTGTTTTACAGGGAGTCCCTGAGTCACGCTGACCGAATCCAGTCCTGGGGGTAAGTGTATACTGTGAAGGTAATTCTGATATATTGTGTGGGCCACTAGTGGAAAGAAAGGGGGGGTTGCAGTGTCCCAGAGGGCTGTGACCAAGTTAGTTTAACTATTGCAAACCCTGACCTCTGGGTGGAGGCACCCGCCATCGGATCCAGGCCCCTCAGCCTGTTAGTGGCAAATCAGGCAGGGGTAGTAGCCCTTGGGATAGCTCCATCTAGGGGTTACACTTGGCTTATGGTGTTAGTGAAGTCACAGCAAGGTACTGTTCTAGTCTGAGTACACCATGCTTGGCTTATGTTGTTAGTGGAGTCACAGCAAGGTACTGTTCTAGTCTGGGTATACCATGCTTGGCTTATGTTGTTAGTGGAGTCACAGCAAGGCACTGTTCTAGTCTGAGTACACCATGCTTGGCTTATGTTGTTAGTGGAGTCACAGCAAGGCACTGTTCTAGTCTGAGTACACCATGCTTGTGTAACCCCTGCAAATGGGGGTTCCCAAAAGACTTCAGGAGCTTGCTTGAATGCTCCGAGCCTGAATGGTGTTTGGCGTTTAAGCCATTTATCTGTGAGTGTTTTTAGAGCCTCTGGTACTGTCTCTTTAAGAGCTGTCTGCTTGCAGACATAATTAGTTTGTATGGGGGGGACTGTGTGTTTCTCTGCTTGAGTCCACTCGAGCTGCTAATTCACTCCATTTTGCAGTCTCTAGGAGTGCAAAGGAACCTATCTGAAAGATGTAACTATTTGCCAGAAATAATTTAGAGTAATAATGAAAATACAGTTTGTCTAACCTGCTTTTCTTTGCTATCAGAACTGTGTTTGCCTAGTTCCCCATTCTAGTTTTGAACTGCTGAACTGAACCAATCAGTGTGGGTTAAGGGAGCTCTAAAATGGTGCCTGTGGACGAATCAGAACTTGGACTCGTAATCTGAGCCAGCCACAAGAGGATTATATGGGCAGTGACTCTGGGAAATGTAGTTTGACTCGCGCCTTTTGCACCAACAGGGGAGTCTATTGTGAGTGACAGCCAATCTAGCCAAGATCTGAGAGGAACTCAAAGGAAGTGCCCAGTTTTGTCTACTGGAGTTTTCAGTTTAGCTCTGGCAGTGAAGAGGAAGGAGTCTGTGCCCTTCTCGCGCGCAGTTTTAGCCGGAAATGCGCAGGCCCCAAGTTTCAGTCTGCAGCGTGTGCAAGTGCTTGTTCAGACTGAATCCAACCTGTGTAGAGAATCAAGGAGATCTGAAGAATAGAAACCAGACTCACCCTGTAGAAGACTGGAGAAATTGTTGAATCGCACTCGGTCTGTCAGGAACTGAATCTGCTGTGTGTTCTCCCGGGTATTGTGCAGTAATTGCGATCGGGATAGAGAAGCAGCCTGCCTGGTATAGTACTTTCTTTTTCCATATAAATGTGTGTAGTGCTTGTGGGGACTTGCATTTCAAATCCCCTGTACAGTGACTTGAATGCATGAAGCTACAAGTAAACCCCAGTTTAATCCAGACTACATCCATTTGCTCTGAACTGCCGTGGGGTCCAGTCACAAGGACCTTGTCCACATGGTCTGCTCCTCCTGGCAATCCAGGACAATCTGCCTTCCATTCAGTTTCAGCATTGAATTTGTGAGTACAAATCAGGGTAGCTTCCTGCCATCATCTAATTGCAAGTGTTCCATCTGATTACTTCTCCTTTCTTCTCACGAACTGAGCCTACCGGCCCGGATTACAATTTGGGTATTGTGCATGCATTTTCCATCTTCAGGGCCCCAACCAGCTGCACCAAATAGGCTAGCCTCTTATTGCCTGGGTACCCAGTAAGAGTGACATTAGGGACATTTGGGATTCTGAAATATGTGCACAGTACTGTGATTATTAATGCATTTAAACTAATTAACCTGATTCCCTGTCCTTGTTATATCCCCTAAATAAATCAGATCTGTTTGTTTTAGCAAAGTTACACTGCCTGAGGTATTCATCTATGTTAAAGTATTGTACTGTGTTTTTGCACTGTATCATCTTGTTTTACAGGGAGTCCCCGGAGTCACGCTGACCGAACCAGTCCTGGGGGTAAGTGTATACTGTGAAGGTAATTCTGATATATTGTGTGGGCCACTAGTGGAAAGAAAGGGGGGTTGCAGTGTCCCAGAGGGCTGTGACCAAGTTAGTTTAACTATTGCAAACCCTGACCTCTGGGTGGAGGCACCCGCCATCGGATCCAGGCCCCTCAACCTGTTCGTGGCAAATCAGGCAGGGGTAGTAGCCCTTGGGATAGCTCCATCTAGGGGTTACACTTGGCTTATGGTGTTAGTGAAGTCACAGCAAGGTACTGTTCTAGTCTGAGTACACCATGCTTGGTTTATGTTGTTAGTGGAGTCACAGTAAGGTACTGTTCTAGTCTGGGTACACCATGCTTGGCTTATGTTGTCAGAGGAGTCGCAGCAAGGCACTGTTCTAGTCTGAGTACACCATGCTTGGCTTATGTTGTTAGTGGAGTCGCAGCAAGGTACTGTTCTAGTCTGAGTACACCATGCATGGCTTATGTTGTTAGTGGAGTCGCAGCAAAGTACTGTTCTAGTCTGAGTACACCATGCTTGGCTTATGTTGTTAGTGGAGTCGCAGCAAGGTACTGTTCTAGTCTGGGTACACCATGCTTGGCTTATGTTGTTAGTGGAGTCACAGCAAGGTACTGTTCTAGTCTGAGTACACCATGCTTGGCTTATGTTGTTAGTGGAGTCACAGCAAGGCATTGTTCTAGTCTGAGTACACCATGCTTGGCTTATGTTGTTAGTGGAGTCACAGCAAGGCACTGTTCTAGTCTGAGTACACCATGCTTGGCTTATGTTGTTAGTGGAGTCACAGCAAGGCACTATTCTAGTCTGAGTACACCATGCTTGACTTATGTTAGTGGAGCCACAGCAAGTTACTGTTCTAGTCTGGGTACACCATGCTTGGCTTATGTTGTTAGTGGAGTCACAGCAAGGTACTATTCTAGTCTGGGTACACCACGCTTGGCTGTTGCTGTGGGTGCTGGATCATAGTAAGGGACTGGGATGAGCCCAACATATGCTTCACTCTTGTGGATATTGAGTCATCGTATGGTACTGGGCTGCGCATATCATGCTTTGATCTTATTGTGGGTGCTGAGTTTTAGCCTGGTACTGGTTTTAGCAAACCACTCCTGGCTCATGTTGTGGATGCTGTCACAGTAAGGTACTGCTCAGAGCAAACCATGCTTGGCTCGTGTTGTAGCTGCTCATTCACAGTAAGGTATTGAGCTGTACATACCATGCGTAGCTCTTTTCCAGTCTCAAAGTATCGAATTTAAAAATGAAAATTAGCTAATACAAACAGGTAATGTAATGAACAAGACTTAAAAAATGAAGTGAGACAGGAAAACTTTTTTAAATTAGATGTTTTGAGACTTGAAAAGTC
The DNA here is from genome assembly GCA_016271365.2 of Neoceratodus forsteri. Lineage (NCBI taxonomy): Eukaryota > Metazoa > Chordata > Ceratodontiformes > Ceratodontidae > Neoceratodus > Neoceratodus forsteri. Next base: position 31,654,543 of record JADMNL010000022.1, on the reverse strand, counting down.
TGTCGGGAGGGGGACCGATTATACAAACACTAAGTATTTGTGATCAGCTTCCTTAGTGGCCAGGCCACCCAGGGTGACATTATTACATGACGTTAGCGCGTTGTTCAGGATGCTCACCCTCTGGCCCCACCCTGCCTGAGTCTTCTAGGAAGAAGACACCTCCCCTCACTGCTGAACAGTGTCCTAATGCAATGGCGGCACACTTGAAAAGTTGTGCAGATCCTTGAGTAGAATTAAGCTCCTAGCCATCACGGGAACAATTTCATAACAATTTTGAACTGTGAACCAGTAAAAGGTAAAATAAACATGAAGTTTAACTGTATAGGAGAGAAAGATATTTACAAGTTTAGAGACACGAAGGGTAACTGAAGTGTGAATTTTACTGAAGTTTCTTTATTATTGGTTCACAGACTTTACACTGCAGGAATCATTGCAAGGAAACTAATGACAGCAGTATAAAAGGTTACAATGTGTAGAGAGGTAATGTTGTGACCATAAAAAATGAAACATATGATTTTGAAAGAGAGCAGTTCTAGAAAGGAAAAGTTAAATGAAATTTAATGTTGTTTTACAGGAATCTGTATTCATGGGGCCCCATCACTTTAGAAGTGCATGAATGTTTAACTGAGAAGCAGGAATCATATTAACTAGCAGGTGTGTTGCCCCCTGTGTTTTACATTATATTACTTTGAAATTATTTTAATTCATAGAAAAAAGGAATTAAGAGCCGCTTTAGTAATATATATTTTTCTATTTTTCCCTTAATTTGACTAACTGACAAAATGATGTTCTTATACAGAGAATAAATTTATATTGGGAAATAATTTTGAGAAAAGAAAGAAGCAACTCATGATTCTGTCTGATGATGGAATAAGATTGTTCTGAAATGTTACAGTGTGAAAAACCTTTATTTAGAGTGCTGAAAATTATGAAATAGAATAAGAGAGCCTGCCCAGTGGTGCTGAGGGCTGAAGCGCTGGGCGCCTTACCTCGCACCACGCAGACGACCCGTGTTCAGGAACGAGCATGGGCCACCGGGGGTCAGCAGAGGAGGAGAAGGACCGAGCATCCCATGGACTGCTCTCCTTCTCCGGGGAGGGGCGGGGATGACAGCAATCGGTGATCGCTTGCCCCCTAGTGGAGGCTGGATGGTGGCATGCCAATGCTTGAAGACATGGTGGGGGGGATGCAGCAGACACCTGGAGAAGTGCACGTGGGAGATTGCACATTGCCTCTGCTGGCATCATTGCGCACTGCATCCTCCGAGGGGAATATGAAAAAGGGAAAACAGGAGTCCTTTGCAGATGATGATGGTCCTCACCGCAACAACCCGGGAGGGTGCCTCCCGAATACTGGATCCAGTCTGGTGGGTCAAGAGGTCTCCCCACCCCCTGCCATGAAGGGTAAGTCATGGGGATTTAGGAGAAGGGGTCTAATACCTGGTACCTGCACGTGGGGGATGCCAGTTGGATGGCAGAGGACTCCAGGGAAAAAAGGACTAACAAAAAAAAAATAGAATAAGAGAAGTAAAAGAACAAGAAAATCTATTTAACTTAGGGTCAGGTGGGGGGTCAGGAAAGGCTGTAAAATATATCGATGGATGGTTTTCCTTTTACTGGTGAACAAAACAAAAAAAAAATCATGGCCGAGAATTCCTGATCGTGACACTGGGGGATTGGGCACACCCAGTGTTGCTGTTATGTTTCTGGGGGAGTGCTGAGAGGGAGGGTTGGGTGGGGAGGAAAAAGAAAAATATATTTTAAAAAGTCACAGCAGAATATGGTCATGACACACAGAATTGGGCACCCAGTGTCACTGTTATGTTTCTGGGGTACTAGGGTGGTAGGTGCTGTGCAGGAAGGTCAGGTGGGGGAAGGACAAAATATATATTAAACAAAGGTTAATGCAGGATACAATCGTGACACTGGAGGATAGGGCAACCCCAGTGTCATTGTTATGTTTCTAGGGTGGGGTGGTGGGTGCTGAGAGGAAGGGTCAGGTGAGGCAAATATATATATATATATATATATATATATATATATCAGTATATATATGTGTCTTAAAAGAACAAAAGGAGGTCGCAAGAAAATGGCATAGTCTGCTGTGTCCAACATAGCCACTGGTGCATGCGCAATACAGTTTAGTGGCCATCTTAGACATGGCAGACTATGCCATGTTCCACCATGAGCTCTGCAAAATAGTGCTGTGCCACTGCCCACAATGGACAGTGCGGAGTGCTTCACAGATGTGGAGGTGACTATGAGGCAACTGCACACTGTTGTTCAGTCAGGCAAATCTCTCTTTTTCAATTGATTGCAGTAGGTCTGCAGGGCTGCAGCCACTGCAGCCCTAAAAATGTGTGTTGCTCAGATAGTGTCTTAGAAGCTAAGATACCAACAGATACCTCCCATTTGGAAAGATAGTTGCTGTGGCAGGATAGCAGTGCTATCTGACCACAGATCTGACCCTCTAGGATCTGGTGCACGTATCAACAAACATGGATCCTGTGGATCCTAGCAACAAATGTTGTGGATGTTGTGGATCCTAGCAACAGATCCACAGTTCTGACCAATAGATCCAGCACAGATCCTAACTATCCAACCTAGGATCCTTGAATCTGACCTAGGATCCCTGGATCCTACCTAAGATCCATCGCTATCTGACCCCAGATCCTAACTATCCAACCTAGAATCTCTGAATCTGTCCGAGGATCCCTGGATCCTACCTAGGATCTATCGCTATCTGACCCCAGATCCTAACTATTCAATCTAGGATCCCTGAATCTGACCTAGAATCCCTGGATCCTACCTAGGATCTATCGCTATCTGACCCCAGATCCTAACTATCCAACCTAGAATCCCTGAATCTGACTTAGGATCCATCACTATCTAACCCCAGATCCTAACTATCCAACCTAGGATCCCTGAATCTGACCTAGGATCCCTGGATCCTACCTAGGATCCATCGCTATCTGACCTCAGATCCTACATTTGTTTTTGGTAGGATTTCTGGTAGGATCTGAGATAGAGTACCAGCATTATCTGATGGAGGGTGATAGGATCCACAAAAGCACTGTCTGAGCAACACTATAAAAAATGATTTGCACTTCCTAGTACTTCTCTCTGAATGTACCACACATGGCTCTTGTTGTGGGTGCTGAGTCATTGTAAAGGACTGTACTGAACATAATACTTTGTGGTCATTGTTGTGAGGGCTGAGTTACAGTAAGGGACTGAACTGAACATACCATACGTGACCCTAGTTGTGGGTGTTGAGTCATAGTATGCGACTAGACTTGAGCATAGCATGCTTGGCTGTTGTAGATACTGAGTTTTAGCAAGGAACTGGGCTGAGCATTCTATGCTTGGCTCCTGTTGGTGCCGAGTTGTGGTAAGGTATTGGTCTAAGCATGCTACTCTTAGCTCATGTTGCGGGTGCTGGGTCACAGTAAGGGACTGGGTTCAGTGGGCACACCATGCTCAGCAGCTGTTGATGTGGGTGATGAATTATAGCATGGGACTGTGCTGAGCACAATATACAGTACCTGTGCATGTTGCGCTTCTTTCCGTAAAGTAGCCATCCACCACATCCACTGATCTCTGTCTGCTTTCCCACCTTATTATATCTTGAGGTGATTTCAGGTGGATGCCTCTGTTAAGTAATTTGGAGGTTACAAAAAGTCACCTGAGCTGTTCATTATATTGTATTCTTCTTGCTAAACAAGCCTTAGAACCTTGGTGGATTTCAGCATCCTACACTGGTTTCTGGGGCCTCTATATGTAAATAAGAAATATTAGTGTATGTCAGAATGACATATACTGTAAGCAGCAGAGCTCAAAAGGTGCCATTTTCTCTCTCTATATATAGTTCTGTTCACTTATTGAAAGAATAAAATAATTGTAGAAAAATATGTCATAGGTACAATCTGTCTGCACTCCTGCAGAATAAAATGGAGCTTTAAAAACTCTCATGCTTCTTTGCCTTTTATTTTTAATACAAGTTATGAATTATTTGTTAGCATATAAGTCACTGCTTTTCCCATGGACTTTGTGGCTTTTTTTAGCATTTATTTAATTGCTTATCGGTAGTGCACGAGTTATAAAGTGTTCCGGTTACTTTTTAAAAAAAAGAGATTGCCTGGTAGCATTTAGCTGCTTTAGTAGTAGTAATAGTTTTTATTCCTAAAATGTACATGAAAAGGATAGGTAGCACAAGCTCCATTGAGTTAAGGCTCATTTCCACAGAGGTTCTATTTTTAGACACATAATATTGCACATATAAGTTACAATAAGTACAATGCCTACAAAATTCAGCATATATACTCTCAGTCAATCAAGCTTTTTCTCGCTTGTTTGACTTAGAGTACTACGCAGCACCAAGCAAGCGGGTGAAAAGCAGCTGCACATTACTGGGAAATCTCTTTTTTAAAAAAGGAACCGCAAAGTCCATGGGAAGACGGACACACCAGCCGAGGTGCCCTGGCCTTATAACCAGATCAAGGATCAGGTAATTGAGCCAAAAAGGGGACAGTTCAATGCACACATGAACTCTGACAGGACTGGTAAAGTAAAATCAAAAGATAAAGTACACCGCTCTCAGTATCCCTCCCTCAGATATGACTTTGTCACTTTAAAAAGTTGAAAAGCAGTGACTTGTATGCTAACAAATAATTCATAACTTGTATTAAAAATAAAAGGTAGAGAAGCATACGAGTTTTTGAAGCTCCATTTTGTTCTGCAGGAGTGCAGATACTGTAGATCGTACCTATGGTATATTTTTTCTACAGTTTTTACCCCTGCTATTTTGCACCCCAATGAAACAAGTTCTCCATTAAAGAAAACATTTTTTCAAAGAAAGGCTAGTGAGCACACTCCAACTGTACTTAAAAATAAAGTCATTGTGTGTGAGAATAGACTAGGAAACTAATGTTGTACAAACCACAGCAGTGTGCATTTCACTGTGTAACTTTCATGGAGCTACTTTACTTTGAAGAATCCATTCCTACTCACACATGAAAGACGATGACTCCCACCAACACAACCGACACTGCAATGTTAGTGACAGGACTGGGAAACACCTGATCACTGCATCAGCCAAAGCAGACGTGAGTTTGCACCTGTGCAGGACTGGTCCAGGCTGTGACTTTGTGCCTAAATTGTGAAGTTTGTGTGAATAAGGACTTCTGTGGGAACCTGCTTTTGGGCTACAACTTGGCAGCAATTTTTATCACCTCTGATGCTGCTGTCATGGTAATGAGTGGAGAGGATGACGGGCCACCCAGTCAGGTACTTATTCCTGAAGAAAGAGCCAAAGGGGCTCTAAGACTTGTGAGGGACCTAATTAATTCAGGTGCCTTGCCTGCCACCAATCGCCTGTCGAGTAACAGTCCTCCAGGACTGCCTGCCATGATTGATTGCTCCTGGTGACCAATCAGAGCTACAGGTTCCCCCACAAAGAGCAGTAGCTGTTCAGAACCTTATTGTGAGCTGTGTGAGATCTCATCAGATCAAGTCTGCATGTGACTGCTGAGCGAACAGGGAGCTGAGTGCTGTTGATAGCTTGTGCTGCAGAGGGAGACTGTATGTCTGTGAGATGAATCAGAGTGAGAAACAGATCCCCTACTTAAAATGAACCGGTAATCACATGCTGAGTGCTGCACAATTTGAAGTTGCAGGCTACAGCCTAAGTGAGACTTTGCTGTACTGCAGGCTCTAACTGCAGTTGAATCCACCTGATCATCACAACTGCCTTGTGCTGGACGTTATCACCCCTGCAGCACTGGATGCAATGGCGTAGAGTGGGGTGAAACTCTGAGGACTGACACAGGAGAAGCTAACTTGTGAACTGCTGATCAATGGAGCCAGGAGAGGCCTGACCAGCATTGGAGGACAGCTGAATACTGACCTCAAGTATTGACATGGCACATAGAGCAATGCTGAGAGAGGCAACCAGCCAGAGAGGGGTCATTGGAATCTGCACCATCAATCTCTTACACCATGAGGAAGATTCCCTGGTTCAGAAGCCACGAGTAAACCCAGGGCTTGCCCTGCAACAAAACCTGTAAAACAGTTGGGAAAGCATTTACCAACCAGGAGTTACAGATACCTCAGTTGAAGGTTTTCATTTCAAAGGCCTTTGAGCTTGGTGGTTTCTATTTCACAAAGCATTGTTAAACTGTATTTTAAGAATACATAGATAGATAGATATTTTGATTTATAAAGTGCCCAGTTCCTGAGACTCTGGGTGCTATATAATAAAATCACAATACAAACATTATTATTTAAAATCACAAAACACACATAATAAACGCAATAAAATCAGTGTAAAAACAACCTGTGCTACCTGATTATGTCCTCCAATGGCAGCATGTACACCACGAACAGTAAGGGTGACAAGACCGACCCCTGCGGCACTACACAGATCAGAGGCTTCGGGCTAGATGAGGCAAGTCCCATTTTTATCCTCTGCACTCTGTCCGTCAGATATGACCTCAACCAGCTGATAACATTGCTGGCCAGGCCACATCAGAACCGCAGGCAGTCAAGCAGCACCTCATGGTCCGTGGTGTCAAATGCCACAGAGAGGTCCAGGACAACCAAAATGGCAGGAGCTCTCCTGTCCCTCGCCATCAGGAGATCATTAAGCATCCTTACCAGGGCAGTCTCCATACTATGCCCCACCTGGAACCCAGACTGAAAAGGCTCATAGGTAGACAAAGATGCGAGATGTCTCTCAAGCTGAACAGTCACCACTTTTTCTATAACCTTCCAAAAGTACGGGAGGTTTGAGAGTGGCCCATAATTGCTGAACCAGTCCAGGTCCAAAGAGGGCTGTTTTAAAAGGGGCCAAACCAGAGCCTCTTTCAAGGACAATGGTAAGACCCCACTCCTCAATGAACTCCAGATAACATCAGCAACCACAGGTCCTATCAGGTCCAAATATCCAACCAAAAGGCGGGTCAGACCTGGGTCCAGATCACAATGTGTAGGCCACAGCTTTGAGATTGTCTCTGTCACCTTCTCCACCCCAACCAGCTCAAAGTCATCCCAGACAGGAGGAGTGTTTCAACACAATTCAGGCCAGACACTGCATCCCTTTCAAGAGATACTTGAGGAGACCTCATCCCTGATAGAGGACACCTTGACGGCAAAGAACATAGCCAACTCCTCGCACCTAGTACTAGATCCTGCTCCTCCCACACAGAGACAGACAGGATGTAAAAGTCTGAGCTGGTCTGCTCCTTACCACAGCAATCTCCCCAGACAGAAACTCCACCTTCTTTTGGGAGATTGCCCCCTGATAGTCAGCATAATGTGACCTCAGGGCCAATTTGTCTTCCATCCATCCAGATCTCCTCCAGCATCTCTCTAACCTCTGCCCCTTAGTATTTAAACTCCAGAGTTCCTCATCATACCAAGGGGATCTCCAGTGAGTGGACAAGAGGTGGACACAAATGGGTGTGATTGAGTCGAAGACTGCAGTCACAGCCTCATTATAGGCCACCACTACTTCCTCCAGCCCAAACATACAAGCTTCCCCCATTCTCGATAGGTTCAGCACAGCTGACAGTCCCACAGAGGAAACTCCTCTTAACAGGGGGTACTGGACCATCTTCACAGGGGCCAGACCATTAGGGGGCCCCACCAAACCAGAACCCCACAGTGCTATAATCCGACCAAACCACCAGAGCAACACAGAGATCGATAATATTTAAACCTACTGAAAAAACTAGGTCCAGTGTGTGGACACCCGAGTGCATTACCGATGTTACATGTTGTGTCAGGCCCAGGGCCTCCATGCTCTTCAGGAGGTTGCTTCCAAATTTTGAGAGCCCGTCATTGACTCAGGCATTGAAGTCCCCCAGGATCAACCACCTGGGGGACTCCAGCACCAGGCCAGCGACGAGCTCCTCAACCTTCCTCAAAAAGTCCCCACCCATTCCCGTGGGATGATAGAGCAGGAGAACTCTGAAACACGCATCCACACTTTCCTGGGTAGCCACACATTCAAAAGACCATGTAGGACCTACATTTAGCACCATGAGGTTCAGGTTAGACTTAAAATAAATGGTCACTCCCCACCCCTGTGTCCTCTCTCAGAGTGTGTATCACAGAGTACCCAGCTAGAACTGACACCTCTAAAATGTGAGCAGCATTTTGATCCAGCCATGTCTCTGTGATGTAAGCCAGGTTGACTGAGGATATTAAGTCCTCCATAATGGCAGTCTTGTTCCTCATCAACCTGGCACTGCATAAAACAACTCAAGTAGGATGAGGTGAGGTAGCTGAGCCAGTCATCTACCCACCCCTAAGATGGAGCCCTTGGGTATGGGAACTAAACATGGCAACCCTCTTTCAAGTTCCCATTTCACCCCAGGGCATCTCCTTGCCTTTACCACCTGAATCCCTGACACTCTGGCAGCCACCCAGGCGCAACTCCCTCCGTCTCCCCCCTCTTCTGGCTATCCCCAATGCTCTGCACCTCCTATAGGCCTCAGCCTGGAGTGCTGGAAGTTCAAAGGATTAGAAGTCATGAAGGAAGCCCCCTGAGTAGCTTCACCTTAGGGGCTTCTGTCTCAAACACATTTCTAACTGGTCTCACCTTCACTAACCAAGTCCCAATAACAATCAATATCACCACCACCCCCAAATAAAACCCCAAAATTTAAATACAACCCTCACAATTTCAACCCTTTAAACCACCCACCCACCAACAAATAATTTCACAACCACACACACACCCATATCTCAACTGTCCCTTATTTTGCCTCAGAAATGTCTTCTGTCCCTCCTAAATTTGGCATTTCTGTCACTGAAGAGTAGGGATTTGAATCACAAAATAATGCCAGCCATTGGTGTTACAGTCTAGTTCTCATTAAGAAAATGCTATTCACACTAAGAAGCATGTTGTACATAGCTTCTGGAATGAATATTACTATTTTTTCAGATGTGTCCCTGATTTTGGCCATTTGTCCCTGATCATTTTAAGCCTTGTCCCTGATTTGTGATGAGGGAGGTTGAGAGATATGCACACACCCTCGTAACACTCATCAACCACACTCAACTCAGAAAAACTAGTAGCACAGTCCTCTATCATGTATAGTCCAGAAGTTCAAACATTTTGTTTTCCAGATGATAAAAATTTCAGTTTTCTACTCTCAGAGTCTGCCAAAAAACTCCTCAATTCTTTAAAGTATTGCAGATATTGAAAAATATTACACATTGAAAAATTTATATTTGAGGGTGAGCTCTAACCAACACCCTCTCAGTTTGTCCTGACTATCGTGGCCCTCTCACTGCCACCACTGTTTTATTTAAAAATAACTTCAAACCGACAGCTGAGGCTCTCTCATAGCCCCACCAAGTTGATTTCAGCCAGCATAATGCAGTGCAGTACCCAGCAAGGATCCACAAATTCAATCCATAGTCTAAGCCTCTGAGGGGTCCTCAACTCACCCAACCTGAAAAAATAGAGTTGACTCTTCAGCAAGCTGATCCACCCAACCCTATAGCAGAAACCCAGCCCAAGCGTTCCCCAAATGCGAAACCACTGATGCATGCCTGGCACCAGTCAGATGGTCACCCGCGACATCCAGGCTAATCGCCCCATGCCCACCCACCAGTCAGTGCTAGCCGACCACCTAGGGGAAAACAACCCAGGCCAGGCACCTAGCCCAGGGAGGACAGATCACACATACTCAATCAAGCCAATCCAGGTTGAATCAATCCTTCTCAGGGAAAATGGCAGTCTGATCACAAAGGTCTCCATCCAATCAACTGCCGAATGGCCGACCCGGCAAATTCTCACACCAGCCACAGATTGTGTTCGCTGAAACCAGCGTTCAACACTGCAGCAGGATCACATCCAGCATTGACTCCATGGATCAACAGTCCAGCCCTTCACAGGGGACCTCACAAAAGTTCCTCCGTACCTCTCCAAGACCTCTTGATGGGACCCTCAACTTGCTTCAAACTAGTTGAACTCCAGCAAAAAATGTTCAAAATAAAAAGGTAGCATCTAGCTTTGCTGTAAAACTTTTAATTTTTAAGCTGGCAGAAATGTATTTTTCTTGTCCTATTTCACGCTCAAATTGAGATGGCAAATCCACAGCATATGGACATACATGGACTGTGTTGTCAAACTAATACTGCCAAAATAATTACTAAAAATACAAAATAACTTGAAGGACTTTTAGTTACAAAAGTTACAAATGAACTAAACTATGCTCCAAATGATGGCTGGACCAGCTCAGCCACCATCTTGTGTATACTACAGAGTTATCAGTCCTATGTGGTTTCCATGGCTGGGTACCCAGAGATCTCTTTACCAGAACTAAGGATTTAAGCACTGGTACCAGTGGGGGAATGAGGGAGTATCAGTCCCCAGTACAGGATGGCTGATACTAGCATCCAACTGTGCATACGTGGTGTGGGGGTGGGCACAGTTTGAGGGCTACACCTGGAAGGCACATTAGAGCCTGGGGAAAACGCATCAATTTGTCCGTGCCTTGGAAGGCGATGAAGAGCAGCTGTAACTAACATGGACTGGGCATAGAAAGAAACAGAAGACAAGCCACAGGAGATGATACTGCACTATCTCATGGCTGCTAACTCCCATTTTCCTTCCTATTTAAGGCCCTAGTCCCTAAATAAAGTTGCTATCACTTTTATTTGAAATCCTTTGCCCACATTCTGTTTACGTAACAGTATTAAATGCAAGCTTTGTTGGGATTGTCACTACAGTGCATGAGTTCACAGGTGGAGAGAACTAGTGGGGAGGTGGGGAGGTATTGCATCCCAGTGGAAAGACTAGGCTTGCTGGTGAAAAGCACCTAGCTTCACCTGAGCTTTGTTTTTTCTAGGTGTCCTTGAAAGGACAGAGCAAGGAGCAACATTAAGGCTTCTTTTGGCTAAGCAGAGTTACTGTCTTGTTACTATTTTGTTGTCTGCTTACAGGTTTTGTTACTGTTTTGTGCCTGCAGGTTTTACAGTTTACTGCTTTATTTTTCTCTGATTGAATTTGTTTTTAGCAGGGTACATTTTCTGTTAAATTGTTGTGCAGGTTATCTTTCTGAAAGGAAGGAAAGCACACACCAGGGTGGTGGGTCAGAGCTGTAGCTTATTGTTTCTGGATGGCATGGGCTTGGGATCAAAGCAACATAACTAAGGGGCAAGCAGGGAGGAGAGGAAGCACTGTGGGTCACCCTGGAAACAGGAAATGGCACCCCAATCTGCACTGGGGTTGTATACAGACCCTGTCTCAGGTGGAGGAAATGGATAAGGAAATAATAAAAGGCATCCTTAGAATGGCAGAAAAAGGGGAGATATTGTTGCTGGGAGACCTGAATATGCCAGATGTTAATTGGAGCACCTTTGCTGCAGCCACATCCAAGAGCAGGATCATTCTCAATGCCCTACAAGGGGCATGCCTCAGACAGCTAGTGTTGAAACCCACTTGGGAGGGAGCAATCTTAGACCTCATACTTTCAAACTGGGATGGAGAGAAGATATCAGATTTAGAAGTGGGTAGCCATCTGGGAACAAGTGACCACCAGTGTGGTTCATAGTAAACACAACCATAGAGTCAAGCCATACAAAAGCGAGGGTACTGGACTTTAGGAGGGCTGACTTTGGCAAAATAGGAGAGTGCCTCAGAAAAGCACCAGCTAACGGGCAAGAAGGAGGGATAGACGAACAATGGGGAAAAATCAAAACTGCCATCACAGAGGCAGAAAGCCTTTGTGTGAAGCAAATAAACAAAATAAAATGAAGGAAAAATACACTATGGTTCTCAAAAGAGGTGGCAGAGACGGTTGGGGAGAAAAGATGGCATTCAGGAAGTATAAGGAAACACAGAAGGAGCAGGACAGAGAACTGTACCAGTCAAATCAGAAGAAGCAGGGAAGGCAGTCAAAACAGCAAAAGCCCAAACCGAGGAAAAGATAGCCAAATCAGTTAAGAAGGGAGATAAAAATCCCTGCAGGTACATTAGGGAGCGAAGAAAGACCAAGGGAGGGATAGTGAGGTTTAATAAAGGGAAGGGTGGGCAGAGGGTGACAGTGAGAAAGCAGGGATACTGAATGAATACCTCTGCTCAGTATTCACAAAAGAAGAGGAGGGGAGGTACTAAAACCAATCAGTAGAAGCACTCTGGATAGAGGGGTCGATACCAGTCCATTCACAAAAGAAAGGGCCCTGAAAGAACTCCTGAAATTGAAGGTGGACAAACCAATGGGGTCTGATTAGATTCACCCCAGAATTCTAAAAGAAATAAGGGAAGAACTAGTGATACCACTGACTACCCTTTTTAACAAATCATGAGAGGATGGTGTGGTACCTGAGGACAGGAGGAGGGCGGATGTGATACCCTTCACAAAAGTGCCGGCAAGGCAGAGGTAGGAAACCACAGATCTGTTAGTTTGACCTCAGTGGTAGGGAAAATGATGGAATCACTTCTGAAAGAAAGAATTGTTCAGAACCTTGAGGCCAGTGGAGCACAGGACCAAAGGCAGCATGGATTCACAGTGGGAAGGTTGTTTCAGATGAATCTAATAGATTTCTTTGACTAGGTGACCAAAGTAATAGATCAGGGAGGGGCTGTGGACATGGCCTACCTAGGCTTTAGCAAGGCATTTGACACTGTCCCACACAAAATATTTATAAACAAATTAGCGAGCCTGGGAGTGGATCCCAAGGTGGTAACCTGAATAAAAAATTGGCTGGACAACAGGACGCAGAGGGTAATAGTAAACAGAGTCCACTGTGAAGAAAGAGGGGTTACTAGTAGGGTACCGTAGGGTTCATTACTGAGACCAGTCCTCTTTAATGTCTTTATAGGTCACACTGCAAAGGGACTGAAAGGAAAGATATGCCTCTTTGCAGATGACACAAAGATCTGCAAAAGGGTTGATACACAAGGGGGGGTGGAAAGGATGAGAAGGGACTTAGCAAGGTTGGAGGTATGGTCAAACGTATGGCATTTAGATTCAGTGCAAAGAAGTGCAAAGTAATGCACCTGGGAAAAAAAAAACAGGGGAAGAGTACACAGTTGGGGGGTATTAACAACAACAAAAATGGACCTGGGGGTAGTCATATCAGATGATCTAAAGGTAGGCATGCAATGTGAGACGGTAGTAAGGAGGGCTGGGGAAGGTACTAGGATGCATAGGGAGAGGCATCACCAGTAGAAAACAGGACAATGTTATCTCTCTGTACAGACAGTTGGTGAGACCCCAACTGGAGTACAGCATGCAGTTCTGGAGACCCCATCTCCTCAAGGACATAGCCAGGATGGAGGCAGTCCAGAGGAGGGCAACTAAAATGGTGCAGGGTTTGCACCAGAAGCCATACAAAGAAAGACTAAAGGAGCTTAATATGTATACCCTTGAGGAAAAGAGGGAAGGGGGCACATAATAGAAACTTTCAAATACCGCAAGGGACTCAACAAAGTCCAAGAGGTTATAGTATCTTTCAGAAAAAGGAGGGCTGGTGGGATACTGGGATACATAGGGAGAGGCATCACCATTAGAATACAGGAAGTTGTTATCCCTCTATACAGACAGTTGATGAGACCCCATCTGGAGTACTGCATGCAGTTCTGGAGACCACATCTCCGCAAGGACATAGACAGGATAGAGCTGGAGGGTAGACAGGGAGGAGAGGAGGCACTGTGGGTCACCCTGGAGACAGGAGATGGCAACCCAATCAGCACTGGGATTGTATTCGGACCCTCATCTCAGGGAAAGGAAATGGATGGGGAAATGATAGAGGGCATCCTTGGAATGGCAGAAAAGGGGGAGATATTGTTGTTGGGGAGACCTGAGTATGCCAGATGTTAGCTGGAACACCTTTGCTGCAGCCATATCCAAGAGAAAGGACATTCTTGATGCCCTACAGGGGTTATGCCTCAGGCAGCTGGTGTTGGAACCCACTCGGGAGGGAGCAATCTCAGACATGGTACTCTCAGTTGGGGATGGAGAGGGGATCTCGGATTTGGAGGTGGGTAGCCATCTGGGAACAGGTGACCACCAAACAGTGTGGTTCATGACAAACACAGCCATAGAGTAAAGCCATACAAAGGCAAGGGTATTGGACTTTAGGAGGGCTGACTTTGGCGGGATGGGGGAGTGTTTCAGAGGGGCACTAGCAAGGGGGAGGGTGGACGAATAATGGGAAGGATCAAGGCTGCCATCACAGAGGCAAAGAGCCTTTGTGTGAAGCAAATAAACAAAACAAGACGAGGGAAAAAAACACTATGGTTCTCGGGGGAGGTGGCGGGGAAGGTTGAGGAAAGAGGACGGTTTTCAGGAAGTATGGAGAAATGCAGAGGGAGCAAAACAGAGAACTGTACCGGTTAGGACAGGGGGACGTGGGGAGGGCAGTCAGAATGGCAGGGGCCCAAACCAAGGAAAGGATAGCCAAATCAGTTCAGAAGAGGAATAAGGCCTTTTAAGGGTGCATTGTGGAGTGAGAGGGAACCAAGGGAAGGATAGTAAAGCTTAATGGGGGGGTGGGCAGAGGGTGGAAGTGGGAGGGTAGGGATGCTGAACAAATGCTTCTGCTCAGTATTCATGGGGGAGGAGGGGAGGTACCTAAACCAATCGATGGGGGTGCTCTGGATGGGGTGGTCTATACTGGTCCATTTACAGAGGAAAGGGTCCTGAGGGAACTCCTGAAACTGAGAGTGGACAAGGCAGTGGAGCCTGATGTGATTCACCCCAGAATTCTAGAGGAACTAAGTGGAGAACTGGTGATGCCGCTGACTACCCTTTTTGATGGATCATGGGAGGATGGTGTGGTACATAGGGACTGGAGGAGAGCGGATGTGATTCCCCTTCACAGCAGTGGGGGCAGGGCAGAGGCAGGAAACTACAGACCTGTTAGTTTTACCTTAGCGGTAGGGAAAATGATGGAATCACTACTGAAAGAAAGAATTGTTGAGTACCTAGAGGCCTGCGAGGCACAGGACCCAAGGCTGCATGGATTCACAGTGGGAAGGTCATGTCAGATGAATCTAATAGATTTCTTTGACGGGGTGACCAAAGTAGTAGGCCAGGGAGGGGCTGTGGACATGGCCTACCTAGGCTTTAGCAAGGCATTTGACACAGTCCCACACAAAATATTTATAAACAAACTAGCCAACCTGGGAGTGGGTCCCAGGGTGGTAACCTGGGTCAAAAATTGACTAGACAACAGGATGCAGAAAGTACAGTAATAGTAAACGGAGTCCACACTGAAGAAAGGGGGTTACTAGCAGGGTACCACAGGGTTCAGTACTGGGTCCAGTCCTCTTTAATGTCTTTATAGGTGACATTGTGGAGGGACTGGAAGGAAAGGTGTACATCTTTGCTGATGACACAAAGATCTGCAATAGGGTTGACACATAAGGGGGTGAAAAGGATGAGAAGGGACTTGGCGAGGTTGGAGGGGGTGGAAAGGATGAGAAGGGACTTGGCAAGGTTGGAAAAATGGTCGTAAGTATGGCAGCTTAGATTCAATGCAAAGAAGAGCAAAGTAATGCACCTGGGAAACAAAAACCCAAGGGAACAGTACACGGGGAAGGGGAGATTAACAACAAAAATGGAAAGGGACCTGGTGGTAGTCATGTTAGATGACCTAAAGGTGGGCAAGTAATGCGAGAAGGCAGTAAGGAGGGCTGGTGGGATACTGGGATGCACAGGGAGAGACATCACCAGTAGAAAACAGGAATTTGCTGTCCTTCTATACAGACCGTTGGTGAGACCCCCATCTGGAGTACTGCATGCAGTTCTGGAGACCCCATCTCCACAAGGACATAGACAGGATGGAGGCAGTCCTGAGGAGGGCAGCTAAAATGGTGCAGGATCTGCACCAGAAGCCATACGAAGAAAAACTAAAGGATCTTAATATGTATATCCTTGAGGAAAGGAGGGAGAGTGGGGATATGATAGAAACTTTCAAGTACCTCAAGGGAATCAACAAAGTCCAAGAGGGTAGCATCTTTCAGAAAAAGAGATGTGCAAGAACAAGAGGGCACAATTTGAAGATAGAGGGGGACGGCTCAGGGGCAATTTGAGGAAATATTTTTTCACGGAGAGGGTGGTGGACACATGGAACGACCTTCTTGAGGTTGTGGGGTCAAAAACAGTGGGGGAATTTAAGAACGCATGGGACAGACATAAGGTAGTTCTAGTGGGGGGTAGGAGGAAGTAGGCTGTTGGTTAACTAAGATCTGCAGCCTATCCAATAGGTAGGAAATGGATAGACTGGGTGGGCGAAGCAGTCCTTATCTGCCGTCAAAGAGTATGTTTCTGTTTCTGTTTCTGTGTTTCAGAGGGTTGTACCATACTTTTGTATGTGTTTTGATATGGTGGGGTTTTGCTTAGACTGCTATGAATTTCTTGACTTTCTTCTTTTTCATATTTATTTTCATTTTAGAGACAACTGTCTGTCTCCCCATACATTGTGCAAATAGTGACTGGGCTAGCTGAGGACTGGGGTGATTGACAGTTTACTGGCGTAACTTCTAGATGGGATCTCAGGCCCAGTATCTAGTGGGAATTTTAGTGACTGATGTTTTCTCTGGACCAGCCTCTATTGGGGACTGGGGTGACTGGCAGGTGACTGGCCAAGACTTTACTGGGGGACTGGGGTCGCTGACAGCTTACTTGCCCTGCCTCTACTAGGGACTAGGGTGGCTGTCAGGTGACTGGCATAGCCTTTACTTGGGGGCTGGGGTGGCTGACTGTTTACTTGCCCAGCTTTTGCTGGGGACTGGAATGTCTGGCAGGTGACTGGCATAGCCTTTACTTGGGGGCTGGGGTGGCTGACTGTTTACTTGCCCAGCTTTTACTGGGGACTGGAATGTCTGGCAGGTGACTGGCCTAGCCTTTACTTGGGGGCTGGGGTGGCTGACAGCTT
Source organism: Neoceratodus forsteri (assembly GCA_016271365.2). Classification (NCBI taxonomy): domain Eukaryota; kingdom Metazoa; phylum Chordata; order Ceratodontiformes; family Ceratodontidae; genus Neoceratodus; species Neoceratodus forsteri. The sequence continues at coordinate 31,637,645 of JADMNL010000022.1, read as the reverse complement.
ACTTGCCCTGCCTCTACTAGGGACTAGGGTGGCTGTCAGGTGACTGGCATAGCCTTTACTTGGGGGCTGGGGTGGCTGACTGTTTACTTGCCCAGCTTTTGCTGGGGACTGGAATGTCTGGCAGGTGACTGGCCTAGCCTTTACTTGGGGGCTGGGGTGGCTGACTGTTTACTTGCCCAGCTTTTGCTGGGGACTGGAATGTCTGGCAGGTGACTGGCCTAGCCTGAGTGAGCTACTGTTGCTGATAGTTTACTGGTTCGTCCTCTAGTTCCCTTAGCTTGGCACCCATCTCTCTCTTATCTTATCCTGTGGTTGCCCTTTTGTTATTCCTGGTACCATGTACAGATGGAAGCTATTCTTCCTCTCCTGCCTCAGGTGTTGGCCCAGGGCCTTGTAGTGCTCATATCAAGCATCAGAGCCTTCCTGGCCCCTTCCTCGAGCCACAGACATGGCAAGCTCCAGTTTCAGTGGTTGAGGCATTTGCTCTCCAGCCTGGCCCTAGTCTCCAGGAGTATCTACAACCCCCACCCTGCTTTCCAAATATTTATTTATTTAGCTATTTATTCGGTAACTGGATAGGTGCTGAGGGCCAAAAGTTAGCCTGTTTTCAGGCACAATCTGAACCATAAGGCAAGGATTGCTACAGACAACGGAAGTCATGAAATAAAGACAATTACAAAAATGGATTAGTAACAATTTTCACACAAAACAGAATCAAAGAAGACAGCTTAAGGAAGGTGTAATAAGCAAACTCGCAATGAGGAATATAGGCCTAGCCAATCAGGTAGCGAAGCTAACATACAAGAAGTGGGCTACAGTACTGGTTATAATTTGGACTCATCAAATAAATGGGAAAGTACCAATTTTAAGCCAGAGACATGTTGACGATGGCAGTAATGTGAGATGAGAAGGAGGACCATTATACAGACACATAGCAGTGAGATACAGACTGGTTAATTAAATAGACCGTTAGGCCCCATTTTACACTCAAATGGTTGAGGTCATGAATCAGTGCACGGGGTAGGCTATTCCATAGTTTGGGGCTTGATACCGAGATAGCTTTCTCAGCTGAGGAACTGAATATGTCAGGTTCAGAGAACAATGGTTTGGAGGATGACCTTGGGTCTCTTGCATTTATTTTGGGAGCAAGCATCCCCAGTGAAAGGTGGTACTGGGTATTCCTTAAAAACGTATTGATGAAACAGCACTAGGTGTAGATATATTGTGCTTGAGGTGCAAACCATCCTGGGTCAGCGTATAACTGACAATGGTGAGTGTGACAGCAGCCAAAGCAAAATAGTAGTTGCTGTTGTATGCTGTGTCAAGTTTTTTAAGCACAGCAGCATTTGCAGTGCTGTAAACTAGTAAGCCATAATCCAATATAGGTAGTAGTACACCTCTAGCAATTGCTAGCCATACTTCTGGCAGGAGGCAGTGTTTGAGCCTGTATATTGCCCCAAGACTTTGACTGGATGAGTTTCAGAGAGAAGAAATGTGTTCCAAGAAGGTCAGACTTGGGTAAAGGAGTATAGTCCTCCTTGGGTGAAGTATTTTGGAGATTTCGCTCCCTATCAGTAATTTTTTCTTCTTGCACAGGTGGAGGGAGGTGGCTCTGCCAGAGGAAGTCTTATCACTGCAAAGTGTTGCAGACTTCAAGGGGGGGTGGAGAAGATTCAAGGGGAGGGTACAAATTGGGAGGGGGTGAGAGATGGGAGGGAGGGCATTTGAGGGAGACGGGGCAACTGCAGTCTAATGGACTGAAGTGCTGCACACTCGAGCAGACTGTATAGATCGAGTGGCCTGTATCTGCTAGCAATTTCATGTGTTTGTAGGTGCCTTGTGCTCCAGTTCTTTTTTTTTTACGCTGTCCCTCTCTTCCTCTTGTTCTTTCTTCTTGTACAGTACACTTACACTGATGACACAGCATATGTATAACCTGCCCTCTCAGTGTGTTGGCTTACCTGGACTCCTCAGGTTCCCTAGCGCCATGACAGCTGCTATGGATGCTGACGGCAGAAGCCATGTAGCTAACACACCACTCACAACCACAGACTCTAGCTACTTCCGACCGCAGAAACCACTCCACTCCCTCGCACCATGCCGACTGCCACCACACCACCAGCAACCAAAGGGCAGACCATCACAGCCACACCTCCTTTTTGGGGGCACTATGGAAACACTAAGGTGGCAAAACACTACATAGACCAAAAACACCATTTCACTGTAGTGTACTGTGGGGAAGTATATAATTGTGGGTGCCTAATGAGATTAGAATTCCACACATTCAGTGGGCTGGTGGTATTTTTACCTCATTAGCCCCTTCAATGGGTATAGCATATTTCTCCATATACCACACTTGCCTATCATTTATGCTATATATTCATGCATGGGACTTTTTCCCCACTATTTCATATATTTAGAATATATAAAAAACTGCCAATTATTGGTACATCTAAAATGCCTTTTTTTGCCATATATATGGAACATTTTTGGTTGTTCAATATGGGATGTGTGTTTGCTGTATGCACAGCTTGTGAACACAGTAAGCTATATTAAAATCAAAACTGAAGCATTAATGTGCACAGTACACTGGGATTTACACTCATTACCACGCTAAGAGCCCCCTTCCCCACATCAGTGCAGCAGAGGAAATGCAAAAGGAAAGTAATTAGGATAAAAGGGAAGAGATTAATTGGATCTTTTTGAAGTGATCCGCAGCATCCTCCACTGTGTCATTGTTCGAATTAAAAACTTGGCAGGAAAAAAAAATCTGTGTAGTCAGCCACGAGTGAGATAGACAAGTTAATGCCCAGAATTGAAAATAAATGGAGAGGGTGACAAACATCTCCAATCCACTCTCAGTATAGTGCTCTTTGGAGAAGCTGTGGACTTAATGTCTTACAGAGAGGTGCAGTTATAAAATTAATGATGTGTCTTCTTACAGATTTAATGTAACTAATATTAGACATACAGGGTGTTTTAAAAGTGAAGAGAATGAAGATGGCATTTCACAAAACTTGGATCCAAGGTACAGCAGCCTGACATGAGAGACAGAAACAAAGAAAAAGAGAGAGAGAGACAGTGTCTTAGGATGAGGACAGAGATACTGCAGAACTACATGGAGCTGGGACCCAGGTACAGTAGCCTCCTATCAAAGTAATAAGATAGAGATAGAAAGCTTTATAACAAGAATGGAGGTGAGATTTCATGTAGTTGTCAGTCAAGGTATAGTAACCTAACTGTATCTCAGAGTGAGAGTTATAACACAGAGCTTTATAAGGAGGGATGAGAAGGGATTTATTTTTGTTATCCTGTTTCTACCTTCCGGTCAGCCTCCATCCCTTGACACCCCTTTCCCGTCACCCCGACATCCACCAGGACGTACCACCAGCTGTCTTCCCCCAGTCCCCCCCATGGGACCAGCATGGCTCCCCAATCCTCACCATCATCAGGACCAGGTGGTTCTATGTGATAACGGGCGAGCGCCGAATCATGACCAAGAATGGTGGATCGTCAGGGGTGGCAAAACAATTTTGCCACCCTGATAACCTCGGCATGGAGGAACAGCACTGGGGACTTGGTCCTTTGATTTCTGTGGAGTTGCGCCCCACCCCACGAGGCTTGCCCCACTGCTAAAGATTCTCAACTCCAAGGGGTGCATGTCGGGTGGGGCGAAAGCAAAAATAAAGTTTGGGCGGGCACAACAAAGTTGCAGTAGTGTCCGGACCCAGACCCAAACCCAGAACCCCACGGACCGCAAGTGGAGGCCAACCCCCGACATCATGGTGCAGCTCACCAGCTGACCGCAGTGCCACCCCATACATCTCCTCCGCCCCCTCCCAGGCCACGCTTGCCCCCCCCATGTGTGTACATATAGCGACATCCTGTCGCTACAGTCGCCCACCCCACCACATCCGGTCGCCCTCTCGCCATTCGGGCTTTCACCCACATCGCATTGCCATTTCGGATGGTGCCTTAATTCAAGCACCAATGTCACAGGCTACTGGATCAGGTTCTTCCTAGGGGCCCTGGCTTGTCAGTTGCAGAGCCAGTGGGTGTTCAGCATCAACCTGTGGTCCAGCATTTTCTCCATTTTCTTTTTCCCCAAGAGGGTGTGGCATGTAGTGATGTCATGAGTAGGGATTTCATGGAGCTGGGAGCCAGAGTATAGCAGCCTTATATCACAAAGAGTGCTAGAACAAGAGCCTTATAATGAAGATGAGGCTGGGAGCCAGGGTTCTAGCATCCTTATATCAGAGAGAAAGTCAGAACACAGAGCCTTATAATTACAATGGAGCTGTAAGCCAGGATATAGCAGCCTTATATCAAAGAGAGGGTTAGAACATAGAGCCTAATAAATACGAAGGAGCTGGGAGCCAGGGTATAGCAGCCTTATATCAGAGGGAGTGTTAGAGCACAGAGCTTTGTAATTATGATGGAGCTTTGAGCCAGGATTTTGCAGCCTTATAGGAAAGAAAGTGTTAGAACACAGAGCCTTATAAATAGGATGGAGCTGGGAGTCAGGATATAGCAGCATTATATAAGAGATTGTTAGAAAACAGCCTTATAATTATGATGGAGCTGGGGGTCAGAGAATAGCAACCTTATATTAGAGAGTGTTAGAACACAGAGCCATATAATTACAATAGAGCTGTGAGCCAGGGTATAGCACCCTTATTTCAGAGAGTGTTAGAACACAAAGCCTTATAATTACAATGGAGCCAGGAGGGTATCCAGTGAACATGGCAACCGTGATTGAGTGACTGCAAAAAAGTGACTCAATCACGGTGTCTGTGTTCTGGGCTACCTGGCAGGGTAGCAATGGGATATGTGGTAGGAGAATACAGTGACAGGATGTCACTATATATACACACACGCTTGGGGGGGGGACCACACGGGAGGGTGGGGGGCACAGCCCTCCGCATATCGAGAAATCTCAGCTCTGGTTTTGTAGTCTCCTGCAAGTGTATATCACCAAATTGCTTTTTAATGATATGCACTCATCATAATAGCGATCGCTGTAACTAGTTCACTGTTGTGACATAGAACCAGCTGGGAGCCAGAGTATAGCAGCCTTGCATCAGAGAGAGAGAGTTAGACCCCAGAGCCTTATAATTGCGATGGAGCTGGGAGCCAGGGTTTAGCAGCCTTATATCAGAGAGAGTGCTGGAACACAGCTCCTTATAATTACGATGCAGCTGGGAGTCAGGGTATAGCAGCCTTATACTAAAGAGAGTGTTAGAACTGAGAACATTATAGTGAGGGTGTAGATGGACTTTCGTGAAGATGGAAATCACAGTATAGTAGTCTTATATAAGACAGAGTGTTACAACAGAGAACCTTATAATGAGGGTGGAGGTTGGATTTCATGGAGCTGGGAGTAATAGTTTTGCTGGTCTTATCTGGGAGAGAGTGTCAGAACAAAGAGCATCATGATGAGAGTAGATATGGGATTTCATTGCACTGGGAGTTAGGGTATAGTCACCTTATGTCAGAGAGAGAGAGTGTTAGGACAAAGAACCTTATTATGAGTGGGGAGCTAGGATGTCATGTAGCTGGAAGTCAGGGTAGGACGTTGTAGCCTTATATCAGTGTTAGAATAGGCAGCCTTATAAAGAGGGGGATATGCTATTTCATGGAGCTGTGAGTGAGGGCATTGTAGCCTTATGTCAGTATGAGTATTAGAACAGAGAACTTTATAATTTTTTTGTGGGGGGGGGATTTCATGAAGTTGGGAGCCAGGGCATTTTAGTCTTATGTCAGAGTGTTAGAACAGGGAGTCTCATAAAGAGGGGGAGATGCCGTTTCATGGAGCAGGAAGTTAGGGTATAATATTCTTATATCGGAGAGAGTTTTAGGACAAAGAGCCTTATTGTGAGGAAGAGATGGGATTTCATGGTACTGGAAGTCGGGGCATTGTAGCCTTATATTGGTGTGAGTGTTAGAACAGAGAACCTTATTTTTTGAGGAGAAGTGATTTCATGGAAGTGGGAGTCAGAGTATTGTAGATTTATATCAAAGTGTTAAAACAGAGAGCCTTATAAAGATGGGAGATGCTATTTCATGGAGCTGGGAGTTAGTGTATAATCACCTTATATCAAGAAAGTGTTAAGACAAAGAGCCTTCTTATGAGGAAAAGGTGGGATTTAATGGAGCTGGAAGTCAGGGCATAATAGCTTTATATCAGAGTATTAGAACTGAGAGCCTTATAAAGTTGGGGAGATGCTATTTCATGTAGCTTGGAGTCAGGGTACAGTAGGCTTAGTGTATGTCAGAGACAGTGTGCCTTAAAATTAGGGTAGGGATACGGTAGAATTTCATGGAGCTGGGAATCAAGGTATAGTAGCTTTGTATTAAAGACAGTGTTGGGCCAGAAAGCTTTATAATAGGGTGGAGGAATATAAGGTTGCAGTAGAAATGGACAAACCTTTTATGATTTTGGATAGCTTTGGTAGGAAACTAAAGCTAAAAACAGTGTACAAACTGAGTTTTTAACATAAAAAACACTTTTTCAAATATAAATTCTTAAAATTCTGACATAAGAGCCACCTGCCCCTATCCCTTTCAATGCTGAGTCCCATATTAAGTGCTTCTTCGGTCCGAAATCTGAAGCCCCACCACGAAATCACAAACCCAGGTACACTCCGAACACAAATCAAATATCCAGCCTCCCTCCAACACCGAGACCCTTCAATTTCCACACTTCTTGGTCAGGTACAGTAAGTTTCATACTGCCCTCGTCCAACCCAGGTGCCTGTTACCTAAGTAAACAAAAACAATGAAGTGGAAGAAAAGAAACAACCTAATCCTGAACCTTAGGCACAATACATACCGCACGCTACAGCACTCACTGAGCAGTATAGGGCATACATTAAGCCCCAAGTGACTGAATACTGCATTCCTCAGATGAGTACTGGTGCCGGGGGTGTGACAGGGTTGAATAAGACTCTCCCATTTGTTATGCAGAATGAGTTAAAGAGCCACTGACACCTTGAGAAGAACTTTGAAAAACATAATATTTGGACACAAAGCAGCTAATATTTTTAATCCGGTCTGTATTTCTTACACCTATTATTTATCACTGATGTCATATGCATTAAAACAGGATAGTTGTTCCTTGAAGTTCTTATTACTTCTTCCCAACCTGATGTTATAATACTCTGCTTATGATATCACTGTTATCCCCATGGCAACAGACTGTGATGTCACAAGAGAGCATTGTAATTTCAAGTAGGGAATAAGTTACAGAGGCAGATGAACCCTAAGGAATAAAGATCTTGTTTTTGTGGAAATGTCTTCACTAATAAATAATGGAGAGAGGAAACATATAGAAGATATATGAAATATAAGCTAAATTTTGTCTAAATAAGTTTTCCAAAGTTTTCCCAGTGGTGTCAGCTGCTCTTTAAATGCTATGATCTTTTCTATCCTCTTTTTTTGTCTCTTGTCTGTCTGATTGTGCAATCAAATTTTCTTTTGAGACCTAGGAACTAATCACTCTGACAGTCTCACGATTCTCCCCTTCCCACTGTCTCCCTGCTCTCACTTGCTGTGTCATGCTGTTTCTATCTTTTCTCCCCTCCTTGCTTATCTGTAGTTATAAAAATATATGTGTGTCTTTAAACAAAATGGTATGCCGTTGCTACGGCGACAATTTTACTGCAACCAACATTACAGTGACAACAACGCTAGGTCACTGTAACATCAGTGCAGGACCCCAGCTCTGCTTTCTGGGGGTCTTGCACCCCCTTCCCGAATCAACTCTGACTCAGAGTTGATTATAATAGTTACGGGGTGTGGGGGGCAGAGCCCCTGCATGGGGGGTTTGGTGGAAAGCCCCCCGTAAAAAACGTGGTCTGGAGTGACTGCCTTTATGCTGACTGCAAAACTGGTCGACATAAAGGTGTCACTGTATAGTTGGTCGACAATGACTTTGTTGACCGACTGTCATGGATCCAAATAAAACTGGGTTCTGTGGTTTGAAAATGTATATAGTTATATTGTTGAAATGATTGCAGAAAGCTATTTGGAACTGAAGGGTTTAACCTTGAGGTGCAGTTTGACCTCCTCAGGCTTGTTTGCAAAACTGTCAGCAGGAGGCCAGCTTGGGATACAATGTTCTATTTTGTTGCACCTGCAAGGAAAGAAACTGACAATGTTCTGATACAGTTTGTGAGAAACAGGATGTCTCTTTTTTCACATTGAATAAACTTTATTGATTTTCAAAGACAACCAGACAAAAAAGGAAAAACCAAAACTACTCAACAAATCCAACAACTACAACTCCCTAAAGATAACAGACCCCCGAACAATAACCCCCCTTACATATTGATGTGCGATATACGATATGGCTGCCACTACACATTCAGTCACTTCACTATCAGTCTGGCATTGCTTGTAAATCACTTTGGGATACACTGTGTATGAAAAGTGCTATATAAATGCTGATTCTTCTTCTTCTTCTACATTTAATAATGGGGCTAGCACTGTGTTTGCCCTTTTCTTTAAATATGTACATTTGACCAGGCTTTATCCTAATTGCTCTATTGTCCGAACCAGACCAGGCTCTATTTGGGCCACCACCATTGATGTCATTTTCTTTATGAATGTACTGTTGATCAGGCCCTCCTTGAGCTAGATTATGTACTCTAAATATAAAGCAATCACTGTTGACATGGAATATTTGAAAAAAGAGCACTTGTGCTCAAAGGTGTTATTCCAAAAGTCTAATAAATAAATAAAATAGTGACCAACCCCGGGCCCCAATCCACAAAGAAAACCTCTCTCCCCAAACCCCCACCACCACTAATCTCCGGAGGAAGACGCTGAGTGTAGAAAAGAAGAATTCCTGGAGTATGAAGACCAATGGAAACATAAAAATGAAAAAATACCACTATTAAACAATTGAAACGAGACATAGGGGACCCACCAAAAAGAATACAAACCCATAATCAGATAAAAAAAAAGCATAAACAAGAATACATAGTTCAACATATATACACGTTAATGGATACCTAAACAGCATGTTGACAACAGACTATTCAAAAATCTGACTTCATAGGGGACTAATGGAAAGGCTGCTGTATTCCTTAATGCTAAAACTAGATTTATATAATTTCGCTAAATGCGGTTCCAAAGCATTTGAAAATTATGAAAGCAGCCTTCCAGTTAAAAAAAAAAAAACTGCCTTACCTGCTTCCTAAAATGGCCGCCAAATGTGTTAAGTGATGACATCTTTTGAGCCAAAGTTAGAAGCTATATGGCTCTCTGTAGTGCTAACTATTTCTTTTTTCCCTTTGTATAGAATTATTTCACCAGAATGGTCAAAACCATGTCCATAATTTAGATCAATGCACATGTTTGGCTATGGTTCTGCTAAGTTTGTTTACTTCAACGTGCTAACATTGTGTTTTAATCCAACCAACTTTCTCTGTGGCAAACCGCAGTGCAGTACTAATCTTGAATAACCTGGCGGTCCAGTGGTTATGGCAGATCCAGGATGCCGCAATGCAGGTGCTGGGGTGGAGTGCATACTTAATATGCACTTTTTAACATTTTTATTAAACCTTTATATTTTCTACTATTATTCTTTTCTAGTACGTTTTTGACAGAACCTACAAATGTAATCCATAGTTTTGAATGTAAACATTTGTACAATCAATAAATCAGACTTCTTCAACAAAGTGAAATGCAGCAGCAGCAGCAAGCAAGTACGTTACTATGTGTGTGTGGGGGGGGGTTCAGCCGCACCCTTCACCACCTACATCCACCACTTATTTGTAGCAAAGTTCTTGTATAGTCCAATGTTAGAGTTCATACTTTCTCGGAAATCAAAAATATGCTTGTCTTGTCCTCTTTTTCCATGGAAAATAATAATAAGAATCAGCATTAATATAGTGCTTGTCATACACATTGTATCCTAAAGTGTTTTACAAGCAATGCTAGACTGGTAGTGAAGTGACTGAACGTGTAGTGGCAGACATTTCACACACTAATATCCACATACAGCCTTGGACAATTGCATGAACTGCTTTTATGGGAAGGGAAACGTTGGCCAGGGCAATGGGGTCAGGTAGTGATCATGGTGCTGGCAGCCCCACATCTTATTTCTCACAGTGATCTGCTCATATTTCTCCCCTTCTGTCTTCTCCTTCCCTGAATATAGCAGTACCTTGCAGGAGTGGCCTTCCCAGTCCCCCTCTGGTATTCATTCTTCACTCCTCCTCCTCCTCACAACAAAAACTGGTGAACTAATCACCCTTGTGCATCATGAATGTAGGCCTTACAGTCCCCAGGTTTTTTGACATATCAGAAATAAACAAATATTTCCAGTAGGTCAGGCTGATAGCAGCAGAGGACAAGGGGAATTATAGGCTTTCCTATCCTTAAACAATCTAGGCTACCATTGATTAGGCACTATTAAATCATGGGTGTGCCCATCATTATATATGTCATTTAATAGTGCCTAATCATAGGAGGCTTAGATCTTATTTGGGTAGGAAAGTCTATTTTTCCACCTGCGTCCTACTGCTATCAGCTTGGCTTACCAGAAGATCATATTTACTATTAATATGTAAAAACAAGGGAGACTGTACTAACCACATTCATGATCTGGAAGAGTAGTGAGCTCACCAGTTTTTGGTGTGGGGAGCAGGTGAGAAGAATGAATACCAGAGAGGGGACTGAAGAGGCCATTCCAGCAGGGTACAGCTATATTCAGGTTAGGGGAAGGCAGGAAGGAGGACGTTGGGCAGATCACTGTGAGATCTGAAACTGTGATCACTACCTGACTGTGGGATGAGAGCAGCCAGCAATGACTAATACTCAGAGTGGCAGGGCTGCACCTAAACTGTTGCTTGAATTCAGTGTCAGGACATTACCCTTGGGTGTTGGGGGGGGGGGTGTTGACGTTTTTTAGGACAGTATTGAGGGAGCTGAGTATAGCTCATTAAAGAGTTGGAAAGGTGGTAGCCAGCTAACTCGCATTGTGGAGTAGAGCACAGAAAAGTACTGGAGAAGAATTGCTGGGAACTGTCCTGCGGGGTTCTGCAGATTATAGGTAAAGGAAAAAACTGACACTGGAAGTCAGGTGGATTTACTCAAGGCCTCTCCTGCTAATAATATTGTTATCCATAGTAAGTGCAGCCCTTATGAGGGGTATGAACAGCAGCTTTTCTGGTGGGTCCTGATGCTTATTGCTTGGCCATCCAGGAAGACCTAGTTGTTGGTTAATGAGGCAGGGAAAAAAACACAACAGGGGAACTGTACATACTACCTTCACTGTGCAGAAGGGTGGTGATTCACTCAATGTTTATTGTGGAAGCAGAAGTCAAACATTGAGAAGGTGGACTGGAGAGTGAATTGGGAGGCATTTCTAACAGTGCCAGCTGATGAAGTGTATCGGTATAGGTGTGCACAACTCTCTGAGGTACAAGATTACAATCTGAGGTGTGATAATTCTCTTCATGAGACTGTAAGCTCATATGCGGCCCAGGCAGCACTAAGGACAGGGTATGGATGGTGGGGTGCGCAACAGAAGGCAGGCTAGGTGCAAAGGGTTCACGTGGAAAAAGAAAGTCTTTTTTGTGAATTAACAAGAAAGCATGAGCTTTGGAATTGGACCAGACCAGTACTTTGCTGTGTGATCCTGAGCAAGTCACTTAACTTCCTTGTGCTCCCAGGCCACACCTGTAAACAAGCTTTCAGCTTAGTGCGTCTCTCCTGATTAACAAAACAAAATTCAGGGGCATCACATAACCACTAGATCATCAGGTATTTGAAGTGTTGTACTGTACTGCTGTTTGCCAAAGAGAAAGACAGCTGCATAACAAAACATGTTCAGCAAGTTGAAGTAAACAAAATGAACAAAGTTATAGCCTAATGTATACTGATCAAAATAATCCACATGTTAACACATGGTGTTGATCATTCTGGTACAACAATTCAAAACAAAGAGGGAAAGAAGAACTAGCTAGCACTATAGGGAGCTATGTGGATCTCTGCCTCTGGCTCTAATGATGTCATCATGACTCATCACTTAACACACTTGGCAGACACTTTAGGAAGAAACCAAGGCTGTTTTTGAAAGTGAAAGACTGATGTTTACAATGTTATTTACATAAATGCAATTTTTGCATAAATTTAAACAGCAGCCTTTACTTTACCTCACTACGAAGCCAGATTTTGGAGTTTGCAGTTTTAAAAAAAACTGCTATTTAGGTATCCTTTAAACAATAAACAGTAGGAGGGCAAACCCAGGCTCATGCACTGACCAACAACAAGGTGTACAAATGCTCCCAAATCTATCAGAAAAACACCATAAGATCAGCCATAGCAGGGATTATTTTTTCTGCCTCCAATGCAAACAAAATTTCTTTATATCAGTCTGCTTAGGTTGGTACAGCTTGGTCCTCCCAATACCATAAAATGACTTTTTTAGTGCAGGCAGAAGTTAATGCCATATGGTACTGCTGCACCCCTATAAGAGTAACCGTATACGCCCCCAGCAAACAAATATTTGGTAAAAAGGCATGATCTAACCCTAGAAGCTGGTCTAATTTTGAATGAATACTATCCCAAAAGGGCACCACCCAAGGACATTCCCACATAATATGTAAAAGTGAACCTGGGGCAGCCTGACACTGATTGCATGAGTCAGAGGATGTCTGACCCATTTTGTACAATTTAACTGGGTATGATGCAAATTATGTAACAATTTTTGTTTTATATCCACTGTATTTGTCCACCTGCTGCAGCGCTTCCGGCGTGGGGTATACAGCCACTGGCTCTGCCCACCCGGAGAGCTGGGTGGCTACAACTGCACCCAGGAGGGTCTGGGACAGCCACCTTGCCATCCTGCTGGAGAGCCCCCTATGCCTATCTCAGCCAGGACAGCCCCAGGACCCTCCCCGATGGGACTCCTCACAAGACCTGTGGGCAGTGCAGAGTGCGGCCATCATGCTGCACGGTTGCGCCCAGCCTATTTACCTCCTCTTTTTAGTCCCTTGGAATGTGGACGTGCAATGACGTCCAGGCACAGCATGCCAGCATCAGCTGCGTTCTCCCACATTTTTGCACTGACGCTAGTAGTACCTCCGGGCATCCCCAGAAGTCACTACAGTGCAGTGAATGTCCCCAGGCCCCCCGCCCAGGACTAGGAGAGCAGTCTGCAGATGCTCAATTCTAGTCCTCCCTGCCAACCCCCGATGACCCGGGCTTGTTCCCGAACCCGGGTCACCAGTGTGGTGCAAGGTGTGGCATCCAGTACCTCAACCCTCAGTGACACCAGGCCGGTTAAATTATATAACATTTTAAACTGCATATAGCTATACTTTCAAACTTAATAAACTTATATAAACCCCCAAAGAGAAGCCCAGTCATAAGAACCAGAAGATGCAGGAGGTGTATGGTCCAATAAGGGGGACACTCTTCACAACAGAAGGTAATAAGGCATAACATTGAGAACAAAGGAAAGAAATAGCATTTGGCAAAATGGCCTGAGGTGCCAGGGATAAAGGTTTCTGACCATGGTCAGCAACCCAAGGGCCAAGTTCAAAATGTTTGCTTTAGATATCTGCAGCTTTCTCATTTGCTTTGCAATGTTTAGTAGGAGCTCCTGAACATTGCTGAAACTCCAAAAAGGTTAAGAGAACTCCATTATGTAAGAGTCGATCCACCAAATTAAAGGACGGGCAGGGCCAAAACAGTGATGAAATCATTTGCCCATTTAGTATAAAATTAGGGTTACCTATAATCAGTTGAGAAACATCCCTAACATTAATCAAATGGAGTAAAGTACATAACTGATTATGAACATTCACCAATGTCTCAACTGGAGCACCCAGAAACTTATGGGGAAAGGTAGAAGATGAAGTGTGAAGGAGAGCTACAGCATTTACTCTTTCCCACTGGCACAAAAAAAGCTCAGTCTCCAGCCAATTAGAAATATAAAACTTGGGGTTATCCTTAGAATGGTCACAAAACCACTGAAAGTATTTAGAGCTATGGGCATCAAAATAATATAAATAAAAATTAGGAAGACGTCCACCCTCCTTTTTGGGAGATGTAAGTTTATGAAATGCCTGCAGGGCTACTTTACCATGCCCGATAAAGTGAGATATTAAGCGGTGCAATCCAGTGAGCTATTTTTGAGGAAGATACTGCGTTAACATATTTAAAGGATAAAGAACCTGAGGCAAAACATTAATCTTAACCACACTTACTCAGCTTCAAAGCGAAAGAGAGAGAAAGGCCCAACAGGCCAGGTCCTGTTTAAGCTTATCAAGTGTCAAGTCTAAATTAAATTGTTTCATGCACCACTCGGAAGTGCTAAGATAAAGCCGCAAATATTTAAGTTTGTCAGGCACCCAAACTAAACCAAAATTCGGCAAGTCAGCCTATGCACAAAAGCATTCAAAAGCATTATTTCAGTTTTATCAAGATTTAATTTATAACTAGAAATGACACCAAACTCCCTAATAAGGTTAACAACTCCGAACAGAGATGTTCTAGGTGAGGACAAGTGCAACAAAATGACATCTACACAAACAGACAATTTGTATTGATGGGGTCCGATAGTTACTCCTTAAATCTCCGCCGAACAATTAATCTGCTGTATTAATGGTTCTAAGAAAAGATTAAACAATACAGGGGAGAGTGGGCAGCCCAGCCAAGTACATCTCCACAATACAAATGAATCGGAATGAACACCATTACAGACAATCCTAGCTGATGGATTATTGTAAAGAACTCAGATCCAGGCAATGAACTCACTCAGTATATTAAATTTTCCTAACACTAAGAATAAATACTCCCATGACACACAATCAAATGCCTTCTCCGCATCCAGAGACACTGGGACCAATGGATTTCTGCTCTCTTTCTGGACACAGAGAAGATGCAACCTAATTTCCAAATATGATCCGATGAAAAACAACCCGACACAAAATCCACTTGTTCCTTACTAATTAAAACATGCCACACTTTGGTAAGGCGAGTAGCCAAAAATTTGGAAGGAATTTTGCAATCCAAATTAATCAATGAAATGGGCCTGTAACTAGAAACATTAGTGAGGTCTTTCCCTGGCTTTGACAAAATCATAATAAGAGCATCAGTAAACAATGGATACAAAGTGCCATTAGAATAAAGATAATTATAAAAGTCTAAAAGAATCAGAGCTAACAAATCCTTAAACGTCTTATAGAAATTCAGGGTATACCCATCAGGCCCAAGTGCCTTATTCGAGGAAGGAGAATGAATAGCATCAAGCACCTCCTGCAAAGTAACGGGGGACTTCAAAGCAGAATGCTGAGCCTCGGACAACTGCAGGAGCTGTACATCCTGAAAGAAATGATCAAAAAGAGAAATATCCTAACTAGCTTGATCAGGGGAATACAACTGCTGATAATATACCTGAAACTGTTCAATAATATCTTGTGGGTGAGTAATTATCCAGCCTCAGTCCATATTAAGAGAGGAAATAATCCTATCCATGGCCTGTTGGTGCAAAAGCATAGCCAAGAGATATCCTGCCCGTCCCCCTTGATCAAAGTATTTAACCTTAGTTCTCTGGATAGCGTAGTCTATTTGCCCCCTTAAGAGCTCCCCATACTGAGCTCACAGGGAAGCCAGCTCTAGTTAAACACTATCAGGAGAAGAAGAGGAAAGAGTTCACTTCAACTTGCGGATCCAAAGCAAAGGTCGACTGCAGCCCACTACCTCAGTTTTTTCCACCTTGAGGCCGAGCGAATATGCCCCCCCCCCCGCTGTGCACATTTCAAAGCTCCCCATAAAAAAATCTATCTTCGGCATACAGGGAAAATTAAGATACAAAAAGCGGTAATGAAAACAGGATGTCTCTTAAGGAGCTCAGGATGCAGAAGTTAATTGCCAGGAAAAGACATTATATATAACGAGAGCAATCTTTTGTTGGAGAGAGAGATTGAAATTTAGAATTAGAGACACCCTCTGATGAAGAACTTTTTTTTTGTTTGTACTGCCTTTGTAAATATCTATCCTGAACAATTTTATTTTTTACATTTGATGCACCTGAACACTAAACATTTTGTGACGAGTGAAACGGGATGTTGGAGAGGTGTCACTGCTGAGCTCTTTGCAGTTTAGAATAGCAAGGTCTCAGCAGTCTACACCACTGTGGTAATGACGCAACTCTCAGCTTGGTGGGCATAAACTTTATGTACTTCAAAGCACCGAAGCTGCTCCAGTTAGACAGGGCTTTGATCTGCATGAAGCCGCATCAGGAAACAACTGATCAGCTTTCAAAACAGTAACAAGCTGCACACCATAAGTTTGCTACAAATGTCACCAGTGTGCAGCTGCTGTATGAAGCCCTGTAACAATGAAAACCAGCCATCAATGTCTGTTGCTGGCACCCCTGAAACTCTCACCCTACCTGACCCTCCCTCTCAGCACCCACCACCCCACACTCCTCCCCAAACATAACACTGAAACTGGGGGTACCCAATTCCATAATCTTCTCTGTACTGCAGACACATCTTCACTCTTCAAAGCCGGACCTCGAACTGAGAAAATCAGATATGCGATTCAATGTATTTCAATGGGGTTTTGAACTTAGTGGCATAACTTGGCCATTTTTGAATATTTTTGCTCCAGCTTTTCAGCATACCTTTTTTGGGACCCCACCTCATGAGCAATTACAGTGAATTTAGGAAAATCTGTTCTGAAAGGTGATTTTGCCATCACTGCATGAAATCACCCTTCAGGCAGGAGTTGAACATTTTCTCTGCCCTTATTCATGAGGTGGGGTCATAAGAAGATGATGTTGAAAATCTGGTGTAAAAATATTAAAAAACAACGGTGTTATGAGCCTACATTGTAATTTGCAAACGCAGGCTCTTAACTTTGATACTTTTTAATATTTTGACCCCAAATATTCAACACAGCCATTTCTTTACAGCACCTCATGAATGTGACAGCTGTCATTTTTCAAATCCTGGCCAAAATATGTTTTAGCACCCTAAAAGGTGATTTTGCAGTCACTGAGCAAAATTACCTTTCAGGCAGGAGTTGAAACATTTATTTGCACTTGTTCATGAGGTGGGATCATAAGAAGGCTGTGTTGAAAATTTGGGGCAAAAGTATTCAAAAACAACAAAATTTTGAGCCTACTTTGAAAGTTACGAACGCAGACTTGTAACTTTGGTAATTTTCAATATTTTGACTCCAAATTTTCAACAAAGCCATTTCTTCACAGCACTGATGAATGTGACAGCTGTCATTTTTCAAATCCTGTCCAAAATGTGTTTTCGTACCTGTGGTGAGGAATGACATTTCTGTGGCGTGGAATGACGTTTTGGCAGAGATTTGAACATTTTCACCTATTGGGTTAATTAGGTGGGGTAATAAAAAGGCTATGCTGAAAATTTTGCTTACAAATATGGTAAAATGCCTAGGTTATGACTGAACGTTACCCTATTTCAGTGTTCACTCATAACTTCACTATTTTTCAATATTTTGACTCCAATCTTTTAACATAGCCATTTTACCACACCACCTCATACATGTGACATGCCATTTTTAAAATCCTGGATGAGATGTATTTTTGCACCTCTGGTGTGAAATGACATTTTGGCCAATATACTATAAATGGTACATGTCATGTCTATAAGGCGAATCCTAAAACAAGTATCTTCAAAATGTGGGGTCAAAATTGCAAAAAATAAATTGTTTATTAAGCATCAAACATTCAGCATTATACAATAGGGTATGAAAATCCTGGAACCTCATTGGTCAAAACACATCACATGACCATGGTATATCCTGTAATAACCCACAGCTGAGAAATGGCATTTATAAAAAACATACTTAAACACATTTTAAATGTTTTTTGCACATGGGTCCATTGTATAATCGCAATAAGGCACTCCAGGGTGTGGGTTATTGGTGGATTTACCCACATCTTGTGTGGTTAAGTCACTTGGCTGCACCTCGTGACACACCACACAAGGTGTGGGTAAATCCCCCAATAACCCACACCCTGTCATGCCTTATTGCTTAATTGACAAATGTGTGTTATTTTATTGTTCTTGAAAATAACAAAACACTATTTAGAATTATATAACTGCTTCTGGTTTTCCTGTACTTCCTGACCTATACCTTAACAACAGGGGTGGGGGAGGGGAGGTGAATTCTGTTATAAAAAAGTGTGATGTCATAATCCAGTATTATGGAGAGCGTGTGCTCTGGCAATCAGCTGATGAGTGATGTTTTCTGCTTAAATTGATATTTTCTTTGTTTTTTTTTCTGAAACCAGTAAATTTATAAACTATAATACATAGTTAGGCCCTTTCTTCCATTGGAAAACTGCAGGTTTACTTCGCCATATGCCCATCAATTAAGTACCATTAAAAGTGCATACCAGTGGGGCCGACCAAGGTTCCACCATGTCGGTGCGACAACATTTTTGTCGACATCAACATGGGCACAAGGAATCCACCACCTGGCTTTAGTGTGCCATGCAGTGTGGCTCCCAGACAGCAGAGCGCCAAACTGTTTTTCTTCCAGGGGGCTATGTCCCCCGCACCCCCATGCAGGTGGGCAGTCAAGCAGGGGGAGCACTCTGCTGATGGCAGGGTGTCCCAGCTAGAGGACTAAAGGCAGCACATTCTAGTGCAGCAGTAGCTACTGCCAATTAGCCAGTGAGCATGTTGTCACAGCATGGGCATGCTGCATGTGTCCAAGGCACTCCCCCATGCACACTGAGAATGTTGTCTGGGGAAAGGAACAAGAAACATGGTGGAAAAAAATAACCAAGACTGGATGAAGGTCTGCTCTCCATAGGTCCCATACTATTGACCATGGCACCCACCTTCACCTCCTTTTGAAGGAGTCCATAGTTGTACTATTTGTCGCTACTTCAGGGATACCATTCCAGATAGTCAGCACCCTTTGGTTTATCCATGCTCCTTGTTGTATACCTTTCTGGTACCTTTGTTTCTTTTCATTAGTTTCATACTAACATACTAAAATGCCAGCAGAATAGGTCTAACGGTCTTTCACGTCTGCTCGTTTGGTCAGCCCCCACCCTGGGAGCTGACCTTGCTGCCCCCCTCACCTTCTCTGGCTTCTCCCTTCCCAGTTCTGGATATTCATGCTGCACTGGATTTTGCTTCCAGAACCCTTCCCCTCTACCTGTCCCACCCCCTCTTGAGCCCTTCCACCATCTCTGCCTCCACCAGCCCCCTAGGCAGCGCATTCCATGGCTCCACTACCCTCTCAGTGAAGTAGCACCTCCTCCTTTCTCCCCTGAATCTTCCCCCCTCCAGCTTCCACCCATGCCCTCTAGTGGCCCCCTTCTCCTTCCTTCGAAGCACCCTGACTGTTCCTCCCCTATTTACCCACCTTGTGGATAGGCACTATATCATGACTATCATTTGTTGAACTACACCTATATTTACCTTACTACTGGTTTCACCTCTCATAAGAACAGAGGTCAAGTACAATTCATGGAGATATTTCTGATACCTTTTATTAAACCAGCACGTGTCCCATATATTATTCATTAAATTAACAAATGTGTTTATATTCTGCCCATTTGTTGTGTATTCTCATGATCAGTGCCACACCTTTTATTGCTAACTGGGTAAGAGGTATGACTATGTACTTTCCTTTTGTTAGACCAGCCCCCCCCCCCCCAATACACATACACACACACACATTCATATACACAAACTGTTTCTTAGGTGCCAGCATATCAAACTAGAATGATGAATTACTCAAGCAAGAACAACATTTGTCCTACTACTCACAATAAGGGCCTGATACACAGTGGTGACCCAGATATGTGATGGAAAGGGAAGCTTTACAATCATAGATGGTCACGCCAATGATGCAGTCACCAGTCCCCTTAAGGCCATCCCTGGTTCCTCACCTCACATAGACACAAGTGTAAAGAGGCAGGGTGTGTTCCAGGGCAGACAGGGCATCAAAAATCAATGGCAGGGCAGCCACCACATAAGTGAATTCCCTGCTATGCATGGAACAAGGGATTGTGGGATATGGCAGTCTTCCAAGAATCCCAAAGACAATAAGTGTACCAGACTGGACTTATCTGCAGCTGTGATGTTCTCATCAAAACGCTGGATTGTTGAAAACAGCACCTGCTGTTGTATGTACATGTTTAGTGACTCAGCTGAAGTCTAAAAGTGGAGAACTGTGGAGGACAGAGAGGATTGAGGATTTGCACTCTGTTTGAACTGACTTTGCACAGCATAGTAATCTGCCCCATGCTGGGCCTTGGATGGACTCCTCATGGGACAATTAAAATATATGCTGTCTGATCTAAGGAAAGCAAACTGTAATTGCACAGCAGAAAATGGACAATGTTTAATACGTACACTGTTGCAGTTAATCACACGTTAAAGTTTCCTGTGGCCTTGCCGCGTATCTTGGATAAAATAAAAACTTGAGACTAATGTAGAGCTAGTGATTAAGATGTTAATTGTTGCACTGCTCAGCACTACCAGTATTTGTATTTGACTATTCATGAGCTACTGTATGTAATGCTGTTGTTCAGTCTTACCGTGGATCAAGTGATGAAGGGACGAACAATCTCTACGTAGTGTTGGTCCAAATGGGCCAATAGTTAATGTTTATGACTCCAGTATTACCAACCCCCTTATATACAAATGTGTGACTCCTCCTACAGGTTCCTTGTTGTTTTGAAAAAGGATTTTCAGTCCGAAACATGTCAAGCTGAATATTGGAGTGGGTGTTTTCATTCTAAATAAAAGTGATTTTTTGCACTTAAATATTTCTGTGGTGCAGTGTCCCTCTTTTCAGGTTAGTGTGTGCAGGAAACGTATTGATTCTATATTGGCTTGTTGTTTCCTAGCACCACATTCTTGTGCATACTCTAAGAAGCAGAAGGTTCCTTGTTGCTTTTGCAACAATGGGCTCAAACATTATTTTGATGAACAACGTTTTCCTTAAAGCAACAGCACAAAATGTCATCAGATAATGTTTCAGCAATAATATATTTCTGACATACAGGTAATTCGATTCATGAGCAATACATTTTTTTGCACAATTGTTTTCAAAACAGCTTTTCTTTCTAAATGTTGTAATTAATGACTGAAATCATTAAAGATGGCCACTACTAGCAATTCTTTAACAATTCCTTTCCTTGAGGTTGCATTTTGACTCTATAGACTGAATTCATTCTGTGGATGTATTGGTGAGGTGCTGGCACACATTTCTGATGGTAACCAGCAAATGACCACACCAAAATGTTTTACTTATTCATAGTGAATGCGGCCAAAGAATAGTCACTTTTAAAAGCTTCAAAACCCTATATCTCAGTTCAGAAACGTAACAGAAGTAAAAGAAAAATGTATGTTCTGTATTTATGTTTTTGCCACAAATATATTATTATTAAAAAGCTATTTTATGAAAATGTTTTTTCACAAACAAATGCTGCCACTTTAAGACTATAATAGCACCGGCCCGGTGGTGTAGAGGGCTCAGCCACCATGTACACCATACCATTTACCACGCTGGCAACCCGAGTTCAGGAACGAGCTTGGGTTTGCCGATGGCTGGCCAGGGAGGGAGAGGATTGAGCGTCCAACAGACTGCTCTCTTCTCCCAAGGGGGTGTGTGGCACCAATTCTCCAGCAACACCCAATGGAGGCTGGGTGCACACCAAGATCGGGCCACCATGAGACAGGGTTGGAGGTGATGGCAGATGTCTGCAATCTGGGTGCTGGAGCAAGCTTAGCCTGTGCTAGATGTCATTGCAGGTCTGCACTTCCAGGGAATGGGGAAGTAAAGTACAAACCCCTCATTCATGGCATGCACAATGACACCCAGGCACCTTCCTGAATGACATTTCAGGCCAGCCAAAGCCTGGCAAACTGTGGATCTTGGTCTCTCTCTCCCTTGCCACTGGGAAAAGCCCCATGGTAGGGGTAAGCTTCAGGCATGCCTGGCAATGGAGAGCCTGGTGTGGGTGCTGGCAGGAGGTAGCCTAGGGCAGAACAGGGGTAGCCCCCCAGCCACATAAGGCACTAGAAAAAGAATAATAAAAAAAAGGCTATAATAGCCTTCTATGCCAATGACTCAGATTCATGAATCAGCTCAGGCAGTCAGAGGACCAGTGGGGAGAGAAGTCTTGAGAACCCCAGTGGACAATCTCCTACCATGTGGAGTGACAGCGGTGCCCCCTGTTGCAATACAATCACATGGGTGTCCACAGATGGCAGTGCAGCTGGCAGAACAGCACATACTGAGGAAGGAGAATGTATGGCTGTTGGTGTACAAGCATGCCCAGAATTCAGTGATGTCACTCTGTGTGTTTTCATGGGAAGGTGAAAAATGGGAGAACTGGCCACAGCAGGGAGGATGAAGCTCTACCCACACTGCAAAAAAAAGGACTGTCTAGACCATTAGGTCTTCTTTTCCCAGCAGTTTTTTCTGTAAGTAATAAGCCACAGCAGGGTGTGCATTATAGGATTTTAATGCACTTCCCAGGATTGCAGTAAGGTATGAGGTTGAAGGCCGAGTGTCTTTACTTCCTAGGGAAGTGCTTTAAAATCTTATGATGTGCACTATGGAATGCCTTATTACACTTATAAAATGGCTCTAAGTAGGTTTTGGGGGGAGGAAGCATGTCTGGCACCTGATCACGGATTTATAGATTTAATGCACAGTCACATGACATCTCCCTGTCAATGAAATTTTCTAGATTATTTCTTGCCATTTCATAAATGTTTTTACAGTTATCACAGTTGGAGACGGAAGTTCCTGCCTCATGGGGTTATCCCAGGGAGTTCCCACTTTACATTTCATCATTTGGATTCAGCATTGAGGAGAACAGGAGAGGACCACCTTGGGGGGTGATTCAAGGGAGTCTGCCTGTGAGGAAGAAGTGTCTCTTGGTGTACTGGGGAAGGCTAGCTAAGCATTATTTTGCAGGCAGGATGGAAGCAGCATTTGCAGTAGATGAAGGAGGTCTCTGTTGTGGTTGTCTGGGGATAAAAACTAATTAAAAAAAGACTGAAATGAAAGAGAATACGGAGACCCTAACTGCTTCAGAGGAGAGCATATACCATAGGAACAACACAGTACAAAAAATTGACCCACCACTTGACTGGCAGCACAGCAGTAAACCATGGTTGCACCTCCTCTGGAAAATCTCAGACGTATAGCCTGAAGTACATTTAGTAGCTTTTATTCATAATTATGAAATGGGTAGAAAGAATGCTGACTCCTGAATGGCCAAGATCTCTTTTTAGCTGGGCTGTTATCCCAGCACAAAGGCCCAGCTGAAAGTAGCTCAATAAAAATATGTTTAAAAAATACATCCAACTTACTAAAAAGGACCCATTTCATAATCGCAATGAGGCACTGCAGGGAGTGCATTTTGTAAGTAATAAAACCCGACAGGGTGGGTGTTATTGGCATATAATGGACCTCCCAGGGGCATAATGAGGCCGTACGCCGCAGTTGAAGGGCCTTATAGCCCCTGGAAGGTCCATTATATCCCATAATACCTATCCTGGAGGGTGTTATTGCACTTAGAAAATGGCTTGTATGTACCTTTTTTTATAAAATAAATAAAAGATTTAAAATAAGTTGCCTGAATGT
Organism: Neoceratodus forsteri; assembly: GCA_016271365.2. NCBI lineage: Eukaryota > Metazoa > Chordata > Ceratodontiformes > Ceratodontidae > Neoceratodus > Neoceratodus forsteri. The sequence goes on along the minus strand of JADMNL010000022.1, from coordinate 31,614,020 downwards.
TTAAAAAATAATAACATGCTTCCCTGGTAAAGTAGTGCCTATAGTAGCTAGTGGAGGGCACTACTGTATAGGACACTTGTATTACTTTTCATTTGGGTGTCCCGTGGCATTATGGGAGTGGTAGTTTGTGGAAATACAACGTGTGCCTCATGTTTAAACAGGAGGTCGAGCAAAGTTTCTCACGGTGATGCTGAGACAGGAGTACTGGTAAAGAATCTTTACAAAGCTGCTCCCAGTTTAAAACATTTAGTGGCACAAGATCAAGATACACTTTCAGTGCACGGTGCATAAACTGTCGGTGAGTGCAGTTGGGAGATGGAGATCATGGAAGAAGTTGTAAATAGTTACAGTTTGTGGTCCACAAACTGTGTCTGAGGATGGTTGTGCAGCTCAGCACATTAGGATTTGACATTTGGCAGAGCTGTTAAAAAAAAAATTATGTGTTTCACCAAGAAAATGACTGGGGGGGCTGCCACTTTCAGTTTCTCTCGCTAAGTGAGTTTGTTTGAATGTCTCGCTAAGTGAGACGAAAACATGACAGCTGGTGAATTTGAAAATTTGGGGTGCCCAATAATATCCTAAGTAATATGGCACCCTGAATTGGCACTTGTTTTTTACCAGGCATTGTTATGAAATAACAACACTGGTGCGAGGGTGCCTTAGCCAGTCAGCATGTAGCTTTTACGAGATCCATTTTCTAAGGTGGGCTAATAGCCCTTCTCAGGTGGTGGAAGCACTCGGCTTCACCTCATGCTTCAACCCACCTGAGGTGGGCCATTATCCCACCATAACCCACCCCCCTGTCATGCCTTATTGCTTAATAATAAAATGGGTAAGAGAAATACTGTGCTGTGATTGGTGGACTTCAGTCACATGACCATGCTGTTATCCCAGCACAACAGCACAGGTCAGAACCTCCTTTCTTAGTCCTAAAATAAAAAAATCAGGGACTCCATTTTATAATTGCAATAAGGCATTCCAGTGTGCGTAATTGAGGGATAACTGCACTCCTTGGGTGTTTGAGGTTTGCCATTACCCCACAATAACGCACACCCTGTCATGCCTTATTGCTTAAATAACAGCACACATAAGGATACTGTGGTCTCAATAACTACACTAGAGCTGCCCTGATGTACTACTACATTTCCACTACAGTGTCTTCTTCACATGGTTATGGAACACTATTAAACAAGACAATGTAGTCTGAACATAGTGGGGCATTATGGCAGGTCTAGTGTAGCCGTTTGGATTATGGCATCTGTACATGCACCAACAAAAGAATCTGGAACACTCAGAAGGCCTAGGGTGTCTACACTGCCTCAGCAGAAATCACACATAGAAGCAGATCTTCAGCAAAATAAATCCTCAAATAATATGTATTGAAGAGGCTCACCCAAACAGGGTGCTAATACCACGACTCACTCGTCTTGGCACTTCACTCACTTTTGCTCAAAGCTTCATTAAGGAACTACTATGTGAGATTTATGCTGTGGTAATTTAGACACCCTTAGCCTTCAGAGTGCTCAATATTCTTTGGTTTATGCCTCTTTGCACACAAGGAGTTGGCATCCTCTTTCAGAGCATTATTCCCAACAATGTTTGAGAGACTGGTTTATTTCAGTGCCCGCATGCGTGCCAACATTTACAAATAAAGGCTATTAAATGGACTGCAGGCTGTATGCCTGAGCTTTATCCAGAGGAAGTGTAACCATGATTTACTGCTGTGCAGCTGACCGAGTGGTAAGTTGATTTTTTTGTTGGAAAAAAAAAGTATACTGTAATAGATACTGAATTCTATATTAAAGTCATATCATATTGTGCTGTATTCTAGAGATACAGTATGCAGAATTTTCAAATGTTGCTTCCATCAGTATTACATGCGTGTGTGAAATTTTGGAATTTCCACCAAATTCCATGGAATTCTGTCAGAAGTGGAATTTCAAAATTCTGCAGCAGAACTTAAAAAAAAAACCAGTTGGATTAATAACTCATGGTTTACAACAACCACAGAATAATATTCAGCATTTTATGTAAATCATGGATTTATTTTCCGTTAATTGCGAAATAATATTCTGATGATTGTATAATCTGCAGAATATTATTCTATGGTTTACAGAGAAATACTTTTCAGAAATCTACAGAGTTAAAAAAGAAAATTCCAAAATACATTTCAGAAGCAGAATTGCCACGCTTCTCAAATTCTGCCGGCAGAATTGCACTTTCCACACAGCACTTCTACGTGCAAGCAATAAGGCATGCAAGGTGTTGGTTGTCAGGGGTTAATGCATGCCCAAGTGGTGGATTAACCCCAGACAACCAATGACCTGAAGTGTCCTATCATGCTTATAAAATGGGTAAAGTGAGAAACAATTAAAAAACAAAAAAAATGTCAATCTTTAAAATTAAAGGCAGGTATTTTCAAATGTTAAAAGTAACTAGTAAAAGATAGTCCCTCCCCACCTGAAATCATTTGTCTTTCCACAGATTCAATGATGGAATGCTTGTTTATTACGGAACACAAGAAAGTTCACCCCCCCTCACACACAACAGAAGTCCTTATACAAAGCCATGGCCTCAATTGTTTCTGAAGCAGTGTGAGCATTGGAGATTGCCTTGGCAAGCTGGTAAGGATAGATGGGGGATTTCTCATGGTCACCAAAGAACATTAGGAGTAGGATTCATAAAGCATTGCCCAGGCACCACTCCAGTTTGCCCAGAGTAAACTGGGCTTTGTGAATAGCTGGTATTCACAAAGCCCAGTTTGACACCGCAAACTGGGTTTGCACCTGGGCAAAGTAGTGAGGGGGGTTCACAATGCAAATGAGGGGGTGGACTTGCATATCCCCGCAATCCCATTTACAAAGGATTTGCTCCATGCAAGGGTCTTTGTGAAGGTCCTTGCATAGAGCAAATTACCGTAAAAAAAAAAAAGCTGACAGTAATCCGTGCAACCCTAGTGGCTGACAGAGGTACTGCATCCCCCCACCCCCCTCTCTGGTCCCTGACTGTCCACCAGATACAGTAAAAACGTTTTCCATAGTGTAGTGGTCCCACCCCGGTCCCTGATCACCTGACAACCCACCTGTAAATTTAAAAAAAGTATTTTCCACAGTGTAGTGGTCCCACCCTGGTCCCCGATCACCTGGCCACCCACCTGTAAATTTAAAATAATATTTTCCATTGTGTAGTGGTCCCACCCTGGTCCCCAATTGTCCGATCACCCACCTGTAAATTTAAAATAATATTTTCCATAATGTAGTGGTCCCACCCCAGTCCCCAACTGCCCAATCACTAACCCATTCAAAAGAAAAACAGTTTCCATAGTGTAGGGTCCCACCCCGGTCCCCGATTGCCCGATCCCCCACCCGGTCAAAAGAAAAATAGTTTCCATAGTGTAAGGTCCCTCCCCATTGCCCAATCTCCCACCCAATATGAAATCTGCCATCTTTCCAGTGTAGTGGTCCTCTCCAACCCCCCGCCCACTCCGATAAGCACATACCACCCTATTCCCCCCACCCCGGCATGACCACCAGTCAGCGAGCAGCACAGCCCTCTGCACACCTCCATGGCTGCCCACCGACTGAACTGTCAATAACAGCGTACAGTATACACTTCAAGCCTATTGGGGGGGAAGAAAGTCCTGCCATGGGAGGAAGTGGAAAACTATGGAGGATGTAGCAGTAGCAGCAGCAAGGTTAAGGTTGATGGGGCTGGATGGTCACCAGGGATGGGGGGGGATAAAGTGTTTGCCAGCAGGACAATTATAGAATAATGCAGGGATTTATTTAACTCTAAAAATTGATTAGCGTTTTGCTGATAAAAGTGCTAAATCGTTGTGAAAATGCATCGCTCTTGCCTCACAGTGTTTAACAAACAGCACTTCTAGAAAATCTATATAAATACTTTCTGTACAGTTACTGTAGTCCCAAGAAAAAAACTGCTAATCAATTATTTAAAACCCTGTAATGTGTGGGTGATGATGTTTTATTCATGTACTTGAGGTGTATGTTATCACATAAACCATGCCAGCGAAATTTGAATGGTTTACAAAAGGAAAACTCAATCAGTGTGTGTAAAAAAATATGTGATTTCACAGAGCACCATCATTTTATTTCTAATAATATATGTTAGCGTCTCATAGCAACCCAAACTAAGAGTTAGCAAATGAGCATTTATAAAAAATCAGAGTGAAAGTGAGAGAACAAGTAAGCTGACAGGTGCTTTCACAGCTGTTTTCAGTTAGTATGACAGTATAACAGCTTACTGGACAGGTCAACTAGATCAGCTGTGACTTTCTCTGTATCAGCCTTGTGTGACGTCTTACCAGGTTGATATGGAGAATACAGGGTCTGATTTCGGGTTGATATCAGACCCTACGAGTTATTACAAAGCTCTGTTGAAACAAGATCTGGTCAGAGCCAAAATGTTTGCAAAATGATGGCACTGATGCAGCTATAAACAAGCATTTGTCAATGCCAAGTGTTGCTTGCTGTCATTAGCAGTGGAAGTACAGGAGTTAGTCAGATGCAGTATAGGAATGGCAGTGAAGTAGTGAACTGATGCCAACTCCACCCCCACCCTGCAGAGATGGACAGGCATTGAGGTGTGCCTTTGGGTCATCGGCCATAACGGGTCACGAAATTTTAACTCACCCTACCCTGCAGACACTTACAAGTGTCGAGGTGTGCTTTGAAGTGTTTGGGCTTTACACCCACCTCATTCAATGAGGAAATACACTGAAATGGGTGCAGTATAAGAGAATGGGGTGAACTCTGGGGCCAAAGGGTCCAAGGTGCACCTCAATGCCTGCCACTGGCTGCAGGGTGGGGGTGGAATGGCATGAGCATTACTGTCAACAATCCCAAATCACACCCCTGATGCACATCAGTCCCTACAGGGTAGGGCATTATGGTCAAAAACCCTAACACCCTGGGCATTTCTTGGTATTTTTACTCCAAGTTTTCAACATGGGCTCTTTGTGATCCCACCACATGAACAGTGACACTATCAGCTTGTTATCTGAAAGGTGATTTTGCACAGCGACTGTGCCATTTGGCGCCACAGGAGCGAAAACACATTTTGAAAAGGATGTGAAAAATGACAGTTGAACTGTTCATGTGGAGGTCTAAAAAAATGGCAATGTTATAAATCTGGAGTGAAAATATCAAAAAAAATGGTGAAGTCAAGAGTGTGCGTAGAAACTGTGCAATGCACACCTGTAATGTAATTAGTTTGGGGATTTTTTACAGCAGATTTTCAACATAGGCATTTTGGGACCTCTGTTAATGGACAGTGTCACTGATTTTCTTAATCTATCCCGAACACTGATTTCCACAGCGACCGTGCTATTCTGCGCTGGAAGTGCAAAAACACATTTCAGCCAGGGTGTGAAAAATGACAGCTGTACTGTTCATAAGGAGGTATGGAAAAACGCCAATGCTGAAAATCTGGACTGAAAAGATTACGAATTTTGTGAACTTACGAGGGTGCATGGAAATTTCACAATGCACGCTCGTAACACAGTCATTTTATGGACTTTTGTCACCAAATTTTCAGCATTGCCAGTTTAAGACCTCTGCTCTTGAACAGTGTCACTGTGATTTTCTTAATCTGTCCTGAACATTGATTTCGCACACCGACCATGCCACTGTGTACTACATATGTGAAAACACATTTCAGGTGAGATGTGAAAAATGACAGTTGTACTGTTCATAAGGAGGTGTAGTAAAATGGCAATGCTGAAAATCTGGAATGAAAATATTAAAAATGCTTGAAGTTACAAGCGTGCGTAGGAACTGCACAATGCACGCTAGTAAAACAGTTATTTTGTGGAATTTTTTCACCAAATTTTCAACGTACGGTTTTTGGGGGCCTACCTCATGAACAGTATCACTGTGATATTCTTAATCTGTCCTGAACATTGATTTCACACACCGACCATGCCATTGTGTGCTATATGTGTGAAAACACATTTCAGGCAAGATGTGAAAATGACAGCTGTACTGTTCATAAGAAGGTATGGTAAAATGGCAGTGTTGAAAATCTGTAGTGAAAATATTAAAAATGCTCAAAGTTACGGTTGTGCATAGGAACTGCGCAATGCACGCTAATAAAGCAGTCATTTTTGGGAATTGTTTCACCAAATTTTCAACATTGGGTTTTTGGGGAACTACCTCATGAACTGTGACACTGTCATTTTGTTAATCGGTCCCAACACGTGGTTGCGAGCAGTGACCGAGAAATCACCTTTCGGGACCGAATACAAAATGACAGTGAATGAGTTCATGAGGTGGAGTCCCAAGAACTCCATATTGAAAATTTGGTGAAAAAATTCCCAAAAATGGCTGAGATATGCACCAAAGTTGGAAAAAAAAAAAAAAATTTATGCCATTATACAGCTTACCGGCATTTCTTCAGTTCGCGGTCGGCTTTGAAGAGTGCAGACATGTTCCTGGTCCACGGAAGATCATCACACTGGGCTCCGGAGGTAAGTATGGGGTGAGGTGGGGGGTGTGGGGAGGTGGGGTACACAGAGGGTGGGTGCAGGTTGGGGGAAGGGGCAAGAGAATCAATGAGGGACCGTTTTTTTCTTCAAGGTCTTTTTTTTTTTTTTTTTTTTAAAGACAACAGGGGACTTTTGCCATGCTGGGGTGGGCTCCCAATGTGGCACCAGGCAATTTGTTTGGGGGAGCAGTGGAGCCAATGGGGGATTGGGCATCCCCATCAGCCATACAGTGTGCTGGGGGGAACGCATGAGCTGAGGGGGGGTGCATTATTCTTTTTTTCTTTATGTATTGAAATGTTTCACCAGGAAGGCACACTGAACAGCAGGCAATAGCTTTTCGTCTGCTTCCTGGGGACTGTGAGAGGCCCATGGAGAAGCCGTCACCATGGGGACACCTCACTACCAAAATAGCTGATTGCGTGGTGACGTGGTCAAATTTCTGGATACATTGTGGCCTTCTCCCTAACTGCTAAAGCAATGTGTTTCTTGCACATGAGTGCAAGCAACACAAAAAGGCTGCTAAGGGAAGGTGAAGATTTCATCGATGCGTAAACAGGTGTAGATGTGCAGGATCCTGTGGGATGTGCACTATGGGAAGACTCCATCCACCTACAGAAGTGCAGGACCTGGCACAGTCACTCTTTACACATTCACTCTTTACACATTTACTCTTCACAAACTCAGTACACATTCACTCTTTACAAATTCACTCTTCACACATTCACTCTTCATGCATTCACTCTACACATTCACTCTTGACACATTCACTCTTTTTTTTTATTCTGACACCAAATTTTCAAGATTGCTATTTTATGAGTGCCCTTATAAACATGACACGTAGCATTTACAGCATATTGGTGTAAATGTAATTTTGCATCACAAGTGTGAAAAGACATTTCCTCCAGGATTTTAATAATTACACCTGTCACGATTATGAGGTGGTGTGGAAAAATTGGTATGTTGAAAGTTTGGAGTCAAAATATTGAAAATTAGCTAACATCATGAACAGTGGTAGTGAACATTTTCAAATCCTGCTCGAAAGTTGATTTCGCCAAGTGACTGCGAAATTGCCTATAGGGCCTGATTTGCATAATTCCACCACCACTGGTCATGAGGTGGGGTTCTAAAAAGGCCATGTTGAAAATTTGGGGTGAAAATATGCAAAACGACAAAGTTATGCCTCAAAGTTCAAACCCCCCCCCCACTGAAATACATTGAACTGCACTTACCTTAGTTTCTCATATTACAGTCACCGGTTTCAGTAGTAAGACATGTCTTTGATTGGAGAGTGAATCTTCACCATGGGAGTGAGGTTGTGTGAAGGGTGTAGGGGTGTGGGGGTGCTGGGTAGGAGTTTGGGGTGGGGGTCAGATCAGCGATGGACTGTTTTCATTTTTACTGGTGTAAAGAAAAAAGAACATTGAGGGATGGTTTTCTTTATTACAGCTCACATTTAAGAAATTAATATGGGGCCAGCCATTGGAGGGTGGGGGGGGGCTGCCACTAAACACCAGAGAAACATTCCATAAATATAGGACTGGCGATCAGAGGGTGGGCTAAAAACCAGGGAAACATTCCATAAATATGGGGCCAGTGATCTGAGGGTGGGGGGTGCCACTAGACACCAGGGAATCATTTCATAAATACAGAGCTGGCAATCAGAGGGTGGGGGTACTACTAGACACCAGGGAAACATTCCATAAATACAGGGCCGGCGATTAGAGGGTGGGGGTGCCAGTAGACACCAAGGAAACATTCCATAAATATGGGGCCAGTGATTAGGAGGGTTGGGGATGCCACTAGACACCAGAGAAACATATTAAATTAATAGTGGGATGGGGATAGCAATCAGAGAGTGAGGACGTGCCACTAGCCACCAGGGAATCTTTATGTAAATATAGAGCCAGTGATCGGAGGGTGAGAGTACCACTAGATACCAGGGAAACATTACATGTATAAGGGGGACAGCAACTGGAAGTTAAGGTGCCACTAGACACCAGGGAAACATATAAATTGGGGGACAGCAGGGAGGCTTCCACCCACTCAAAACAAGGGCTAGGTCTGAGCCTGAAAGTGAACCAGAAGTGAGTGCAGAGCAGAAAATAGTACGCAGGGAGGGAGGTGAAGGAATGGCACTGTGGTTACTGGAGAGGATCACACGTGCTTCAACTCCACTGTGGAAGGCCTCAGTCTAGGTATCTGGTAACATTCTTTCAGATCCCCTATTCTCTCTCTGTGATAGCAAGACATCAGCATAGCTCTGCTATGCAGCCATAAAAAGAGTAGATGACTGTGAGATCAATGCAATGTTTTTTTATATATTTTTTTCCATAAAATATTTTAGCTGATGTGGGAGGTATGCAGGAAACTGGCATTGCATTTTTTTTTTTTGCTGTCCTAGACCTAAGGTCAAACAGACCTTTGAAATCACCAAAGAATAGAATTATAGCCATCCTGAAAGTGGCTATTAGTTTATGTAGCAACAAATGGCCAAGTCAGGCTAGACCTTCTGTTTTTTTAATTTTCAGGTTCTGTCTTCTCTACATCTATCCAGCTGGTTTGCCTGTCTTTGTGGATCCTTGAGTAAATAAGCAGCATGAATTGACACTTGTCAGGGGTTCTCACAGGACATTGTTCCAGTAGTTCTTTCTTTTTATTTAGTCTACATTTCCACTAGGCAGTCAACACTCTGTGACTCTGCAGTACTGTCAGCATGGTGGCATTCTGATTTTATTGCAATTTTGTATGATTGTTTGAAAGCCTTGTTGATAATCACATAGCACCTAAATATATTGCTGACATAAGCCATTATCTTCTATTTAAATATGGTGATGCCTGCTTTGAGCCATGCCCCCTGAGGAAGACTCTTTTGGGAGCCAAAGTGCTGAGGAATGAGTCCTTTTGAGCAATGGACTTTTTACAGCAGAACTGCATCAGTTTGAGAAAGTGTCTTCTCAAGTCATGTTTTGCGGATGTTTGTCATTTTGTGAGTGCAATAGTGTTTTACTCAAATAGTCATGAGTAGGTCTGTCTGTTTATTTGCCAAGGAGTGCTAAGCATTTGGGAGAGTTCTGCTTATGTGGGCTAGCCAGCTCTGCAGTAGCACCCAGCCCTGCACCGGGATTCACAGCACCTGCTGTTCTGGGATGGCAGGCTAGATGTTCCCTGCAGAGCAGTGGGTCATGTGAACAAATGAGAAGCATCCAAATCCACATGTTTTATGCATGCTCTGACCAGTTCTGTCTTGGAGGTGGGCTCACAGAATCAAAGAAATGTCCAGGGCGTGATGTAAGAAAGGCAGGGCACATGATGTGTACAAAGGGGCTGGCCTGGCATGGGTATTTCAGGGACTGCATTTTCCTTAAAAATGTCAGTTATACCTTTGGAATTGCCACCACAACATCATAATATCAGTCAACTATGACTTAAGAGATCCCAGTTGAGGGTAAGATTAAACTATCTGCTTAGAATCAGTGAACCCCCATGGGCTAGAGCACACTTTATAAAAGATGAAGCCACAGAGTGGTTTCCACAGAAGAAGGTATGAAAGCAGTGGGGTCTAAACTCATATTAGAATGTTAAAATTTAAACTGTAGCTATCTGATCAATGAGAGGCTCATCTTGTCAGTGGCAGTCAGGTTGATTGTGGTTCAGCTGAATGATGAGACCAAGAAATTTTTAAAATGTTAAAATGATGGAATGATGCAAAAAACATTGAAATTGGTCCACCCCATTACTTTAACAGCTGTCAAAACACTATATGTTCATTCCTTTAAAGAATCCTGTAATTGCTCCCCATGATCACTGTCTCACCCTTAGGAGTGGATCTAGTAGCTGCTGCATACTGTTCCATAAACATCCTCTTTCCCTCCCATATCCTTCCCCCCATCTCCTCCTACATTTCACATTCCCTCTCATTCCTTCCCTTCAGTTTCCACTGTTATAAGTTATTGTAACCGTATTCAATGGTCGTACCCTTAATCAGAGAATGCCCCCCCCCACCAACCCCAACATGGAGTCTATACGAAATCCACTTGGGTATGACAATGATCCCTGGTATCCCACAGATTACTCTTGGGCCTCCCTGCTTCATCTCCTCTACTTCCTTCCCCCACTACCTCCTCCTCCTCCTCCCATTCCCTGTCAAAATCTTCTTAATAGCCTTATACAACATCCGTGACCCCTTCCTCCTTCCTCTGGTTTCCTTCAGGCCATTGTGTTATTATTATTAATCTCTGTGACTTCTTATATGTTTGTAAGTGTCAGTGGGTCAGCAGGTAGCACACTCACCTCTGAGGCCGGGAGATCAGAAGGCTGTGGGTTCTATCCCCACATCAGGCACTTGGGTTAATATCCCAATACTGACACTGGAGTGCAGCATGAGGGGGTGCTGCACTCCTGAGGTGCCGTCTTTTGGATGAAACATTAAAACCGAGGTCCCTTCTGCCTGTTCTGGTGGTAGTTCAGGTGGATGTTAAAGATCCTATGGCACTTCTCAAAAAGAGTAGTGGAATTTTTATTATAATCAAAAACAAAATGCATACAAACAATGAGAAGGCATAGAAAACATATAAAAATCGTAAGTCAAACAAAATGAAATAATGATTGCAAGCAGACATCAGCAAAATAATGTAAAAGGAAACATGAATCAACATCACCCTCTCTTCCACTAAAAGAATAGAGGAATTACAATTTCATAGCAAGAAAGAACTAAGTATCAAAGCATTAATAATCATAGAAAAAAATGAAAAACAGAAAAATCCAAAAACAGAATAAGACAGCATTCAATAAAACCAAAAAAAAAAAACTTAACCATTTGTACAGTAAAAAGGATAAAAACACAAAATAGTGAATCAAAAACAGACTAATCTGGGAGGCCTACACAAAACAAAAGTCATGCCAATAACTTTCCCAAATTCCCCATTTTAAAGAGAGAAATTTTGATTCCCTTTTTTGAGATGTATAAGAGTAAATCAATTGAAATAAGGCCTCAGGAGTAGTCTGTTTTTGTTGAAAAAGAAGGCCACAGTGAACCTGCCAAACAAAAAATAGGATTACTGGTGCAAACACATTCAAGGTACTAGTTATACACCTGTCCCAAGTTATTGGGTAAAGACCTTGAAACAACTGTGAAGCAGACCAAACAGAAATAGCATGCCCCTTCCAACCCTTAGACCACAAATCGCAAAACATCTGAACAAAGAGACATTCAAAATATAAATGTTCTTGAGTTTCGACTTTCTGGATACAGGAGTCCCTGAGACAAAACCTATCCACTAGAGCTTTATGCATATGATTTCCCCTAGTAGCAATCTTTCCATGCACTCCTAACCATACCAAATCCCACATGGAGGGAGGAATACGGTGATCAATCAATCTAAGACAAATTGCTCACTGTTCCTGATCAGTAAAAGAGGGAAACGGATAAGCAGGAAAAAAATCCAAAAGCAATGAGGCATAGAATGCCTTTCGGGGCAATCAAACAACATCAGAAATTTGGACATCCATTTACAGACATAATCAAAAATAAGAACCCAATCTGAAGACAAAATATATTGCCTTTTATTCTTGTAAAGAAAGGAAGAGAGGCGCCATTCCAATAAAATCTCTCGTAATCCCACCTCTACCCAAGGCCACCAAATTTTGCCATAACCCAAAAAAAGAGGTAGTAAATTAGTAAAAAGAAAAGTAGTAAAAAAGAACAGAATAGGGTTTAACATCCGGAGACCCCTGAATTTAAAATCTAAATATAAAATATTACATTTTATCGGGTTCAATCTACTGCCCCAGCTACCTGGAAAAAAAAACAAGCCTTCACTCCGGTTTCATATTTTTTAGGAAGTGGAAAAACATGACTTAAAAAAAGAAATATTGATAACAAAAAAGGTTTTAGAAAGGTAGACACGTTTCCTCTTTCCCATCTTCCAGGCCTCCCATTTACTGACAACAGTCCTTCCAGAATTTAAACATAATTCCCAGTTATAGTCAGTCATAGCAGGACCACCAAAATAAATGCCTAAAACTCTACGCAGGGAATCAGCAACAACAATACCTCCAATATGAACATCCAAAATGGAAAAACCAGAGAGATTTAAACAAAAACTCTTATCTCGATTTATACTAGAACCCATAATAGAGAGAAGGGACACCAGTACAGAAAGAAACAAAAACCCTACAAGCAACTTAGCAAATACAAGACAGAGATCATCAGCATAACAAATTGTATGGACTTCCCCATAAGCAGGACAAGAGATACCGGTTAAAAAAGGTGATCTATTCAAAATTCTCAAAATGGGATCCACAGCTAGGACAAACAAAAGGGGACTGAGGGGACAACCCTGTCTAACACCTTTGTTGAGAGGTCTAAACCTCGCTTTCAGATTCTTGACGATATTGGAAATGCAAGTAATCACAATCACGTTGCATTAGAGTAATAAACAAGTTTATTACTACCAAAGGGATAAATCACAGTTGCCCTAAGCAGTTCTTATCAATACGAACTGGGAGCCAGTGCTAAGCATTCCCTATACCTCGAGGTTTCTCTGTAGTCTCTTGGGGTCTCTCGGGTCTCTGAGGTGTAAAGCTTGTGCATTACATTATATACCTATGATAAATACTATGGTTACCAAAAGATAGAAACATTTCTGGTTACAGAGGTGAGCCCTATTGGTTAAATTAGAGGTGGCTCCATGGTCCAAGATAATATTATACAATTCTGTAAAGTCATCAGTTTGAGAACAAAAGAGTTCTTATACAGAGTCTTACATAACTAAGTGAAGTAGTGCAAATCACCAAAATATGGCACTGCTATCTTACATATTATAATTACTTCAAGGACAGGTGTCTTGGCATCTGACAAGTAAGAAGTAGACAGAAAATACATGGTAAAATATATGTGTATTAGCAAGCTGAGTGGATTACAAAAATATGCATTCATATCCTGACATCTACTCTTATACAGTAGATGCCCTTAGCCCTATATATTAGTATAACCTATACTTAAGCATTAGCTGTCTACAGTGTACCTCTGAGGGTACCAATTAGGGTGCAGGGACCTCGTGTAACAATTCCACCCCCCGTTTCCTCCAAGGACAACACAGGCAAATGTCAAGGGAAAGGATAAGAGCAGTGATCATTTACAATCCCGACACGCAAGCCTTGTAAAGGAACTCAAGCTGCTCACGGTGTTGGCATAGTGTATGCCGTAGGCAGCAAAGCATAATAATCAAAGTGAAAATCAAAAATGCTTGTATAATAACAAAACCATTAAAAGTGATTTCTAACCAAGTGTTAGTTAATACATTATTCATATCTCCATCATTAATTAAGTCAAGAACAGCTTCATTGACTTTGGTGATATTATTGCTGATGTGGATGAGGTGTGTGTCTTTCCTGTCTAAAAGTGATTTCAGAGTAAGTGTAAGTGGGTCTATGTGTACATTAAAGTATGGCAAGTATTCTGACAGTGTGAGTAGATAATCTGGGTTACCATTAATAATGTCTGCATCCATAAGGGGTACGGGTGTTATAACAATATATCCAATAACAGTTTTCTGATGGAGGACAAAACAGAAATGTGGGTATTCAATAGCACAAGTAACAGAACTATATGTAAAAGTCTTATGATTTGTAACAATGCAGTATTCACCATCAGAAGTGTACTGTGAGTGCACAGTAGGCAGTCTCCACTTTTGCAACTGGACAGGGCAGGTCTAGGTTGTCTTTGAAATCCATGTTGACAGGCGAAGAACCTCCTCACGATAGGATTGGTATAGCTTATCCGGAGCCAAAGTTGAGTCGAAAGAGTTGGTGCCATTCTCAGTGATGTCATCATCCATTGTAAAAGTCCAATCAATGCTGTCTGGAGAGTAGCCACAAACAGGCCGTATAACATCAAACACATCACAGCAGCACAGAAAGATATATTGCTTTTTCACACAGCAGTCCATGTGCGGAGCCACCCAGGCATCCAGGAAAGAATGGTAGACCAGTAGAGGTGGTAGATCCAGGCGTTCTCTGTAGATGTCTTTGTCCAAGTGCCCGATAGAATGTACCAGTGCAAGCTTGTCGAACAAGGCTGTAGTGGGATCAAAGCGTGGTAAGGAGACGGTGAAAGAAAAAACATAGTATCTGTTATGGAACATTTCTTAGCAGTGAAACAAGGAACAGTATTAGGGTGTCTGGTCACAAACCCCAAATTCCTAGCTGTGGAGAGAGGAATAGTCAAAGTTTGTTGCATACACATGGAAACACAGCTAATGGTTTTACACCTTGGACAATGCCATTTGGAAATGCATCTATCATGTATGATGTCAGGAATTCTTCCAGATTCTAGATCACGGAAGAGGTTGTTGATGGTAGTGATAATGTAGGAGCCATAAGCAGAGCAGAGCAGAGTATCTCCCTAGCAATATATTGTTTATCTGCTTCTCTGTTGTTCTGTTGTATGAGTGCATTGATCTTATCTTTAGGATCAGTGAATGCCTTAGCAATGTCGTACATGTTGTATACAGTGTATCATACGAGAGGAGGTTGAAGGAGTTGAACATGTACTCACTGGAGGAGAGGAGAGACGGGGTGACATGATTGAAACCTTTAAATACATGAAAGGAATAAACAAGACGGGTACAGAGGGGCTGTTCAAAGTAAGGGAAGGGAGGGCCACCAGGGGCCATGATATGAGACTGGAGCGAGGAAGGTTCAGGAGGGAGATGAGGAGACACTTTTTTACAGAGAGGGTGGTGGCTGGGTGGAATGCATTACCTGCAGAAGTGGTATGCAGTAGAACAGTGGCCTGCTTCAAACGAGGATGGGACAGGACAAGGGGGAGGGTTAATGAAGGGGAAGGGTGGAAGGGAGGGGCAGCTGCAGAATAAGGGGTGCTAGCTGCACATTCGAGCAGACTTGATAGACCTCTAGGCCTTTATCTGCTGGCAAATTTTGTATGTTCGTATGTTTGTGTCTTTCTTCCTGACTAAGGCCATCCACTCCATGCAATAATGGAGGTAAAACATTATTAACTAAGCCAGTGGAGAACTTAGCAGAATGACTTTTGATAGCTGCAATGTCTGCTTTATTCCAAATAGACATAGCCGTACCAAAAAGACCTGTGACAGTACCTGTGGCACCTGTGACATCAGAATTGTCAACTTCAAGTTTGTTGCGTTTATGATTCAGATTGTCAGGAGAGGGCTTCCTCCTGAAGTTGCCTCTATGTTCAGTAGAATAGACCCCAGCAAAAGGATCCTGCGTACGAATCTGAAATGCAGCTAAACTAGCAAGCAATAATGTACTATAAAATGCTGATGTATTAGTATTGTGACACATACCAAACTCTTTCATATTCCAGTAAGTGAGATTAAACAAAACAGGTATATGCATAAATTGTAAGTTATTAATCAAAGAACCTGGGAGGGCAGTGGCTGTGAGACCACTACGGGGACCAGTGTTATGCTTTGGACATTCCAAAAGCTGCTTATCAGTAGGTGGTAACACAGAGAGGTACATGGCTGCAGAAGCCATGTGGTGTATAGCACAAAATCTGCGAGTGGAATCTTTGGACAAAGAATTACAGTAAGAAGGATCTATCAAGGCAGTTATGTTGTACAAACTAGAATGTCTTAATGCAGTTTTTAACAAGGACAGTGAACCATTTGGGGATAATTTAGCATTGGGCCAACCCTGAAAAGTTCCTTTGGAGAGTATGGCCATGGGGAGAATTTGTCCTTGTGATGTGGTTGTTGTTGCTGGGCCTGTTGGGGGTGTTGATTACCAGCTGGAGGGGCTGGCGGATGTTGGGCCTGTTGGTGTTGAGCCTGCCCTTCCACTGTGTAGTGTGTCGTGGTCCCCGAAGCGGGTTCCACGACAGCTACCTTCTTGGAACAGGAGCCCAAATCACGGATATACAGTTGATACACCCTCTCGGTTTTCCAAAGAATATTGGCAAACCTATCCGTATTTGGGTAAGTGGTTGGCTCTACCTTTTCTCTTACTGCTGGAATCATGTTCCTAAGGAACAGGGTCTTATATTCAATAAGATCTACATCCGCAGCTTCTTGTGCCAGGTGCTTTCCTGCTCGGTAGGCCATCCAGAGTCTCTGGTGGTAAGTCACTGGGCTTTCTTTTGCATTCTGCTTCACAGGATATGCAAGCATCACTCCTACTACACCTGGACTGTGAGCAGAAATGAGCTCAGCTGCAACCTTGTCCAAAGGTAGCGTTCCCATCCTGGTGAACAGCTTCGGGGAGTTTGGCCCATAAACCAGAATCGATGGTCTGGCGTAGTATTTGGACCTGATATTCTGCAGCGAGGCTGAGCATCTCGCATTTAGAATGTACCTTCTCCAAGTGGCAGCTGAGGTTGTCGGACAGGCTCATCCGACCGATGCTGTCAGCAATTTGCTGAACAAAGTAGGCCATTTGTAGGGGATTAGTGGGTCGATCAGGCAAAGGTAGAGTGTCTCGAGCACCATCCAAGACTGCACAAACTGCAGCTTCAGCTACAGTGCAGACATACCTTCCTGAGTGCCAGCTTCTTGAAAAAGCTGCCTAATCTGGGTTTTAATAGCCCTCATACTCCTCTCAGAAAGAGGAAGATTGCCTATCACTCTTTCAATCATGGTTTCTATCTCTTGCCTGTCTTCCACATTAACAATGGCTACCGGAGGTGCCGTCGGGACCAGGCTTGGGCCTGCTCCCCCCCCATCATGGGTACCACCATGTTGGCATTTCCCATGTGAGCATCACGATGTCGCTGATGTGTGACCTGGGGAGTTGGGGGTGGGGACTTGCCATGCTGTTGATGGCTGGGTGGGCAGTCTGGGCCATAGTAGGGGCAGGACTGGGCGTTGTATTGGGAAATGTCATCATCAGATAACTCCCCTTCTGATGACAAATGAAAGGCAGGGGCTACGCCTCCCATTGCCTTAACATGTCCAGCCAGAACCTCTCGCTGATGGCGCAGTGTCACCATCTTAGTTCTATATTCATCGTGATTCACACTTGCAACATCCATATCAACCTGATCCTGTTTTTGCTTTTGCAAAACTTGATACATGGAGCTCAATTCGCGATTGTCCCTATAAGCTACTTGTAAGTCACTATGTACCTGGTTGATCTCGTCCTGAAGCTCACCCATTTCATCACTCAACTGAGCATTCGCAGCACTCAACAAATCATTCATTTGCACAACCTGATTCTTATCCTGTCTCAAACTTTCACACTCCTGCTTCAACATACATAATTCTTGTTCACCAGCCTGGGCTGAATGATGCAATAGTGAATCCTTTTCATTCCACAGAGTTTGGAGTTCAGACTCCAAATTCTGCTGCAATCTAATACATTCTGTTTCCTGCAAACCCATCTCTTGCGTAAGAGATAAAATCTGCAGATCAAGGGTTCGAAACCTCACTTCAGAGGCTTCCAAAGCAGCGTAGAGAGCTGCGACCATCAACCCTTTAGCGTGTCACTTACTGTTGATTGTCTCATCTCTGTCTACTGGATTGAGATCCCCAGCACAGGGTTATCGGATTGACTTGTGCCCCGCGCAAAGTCAGCCCATCCTCCATGGAGGCAAGGAAGTTCGAGACATCGAGTTTCAGTTCTGCACAGATATCTGATACTGTGGCCATCATGTGGGAGGGAATGAAAATTCAAACTGTGAAAAAGACAGCATGCTGCATATTGATCCACAGCACGAGTACTTTAAACACAGCTGGGCTACTGTATTAGTTGCAGGCTTGCAATTCAAAGCTGCTATGGAGTGGGTCGAGACGGCATCGACCACACCCAAAAAGTCAGCCAGACTTTGCAAGTGACTACAAACTGGTTTGAAAATGGGAGAGTTGTTACAGGAATGTACACCTACTCTCCCCGTGGGAAAGAGAAAAGTTTAAGCAACAAGTGAAAACTTACAAACACCAAATATCGCCTGCACACGGTCGCCAATGTGTTGAGAGGTCTAAACCTCACTTTCAGATTCTTGACAATATTGGGAATGCAAGTAATCACAAACACATTGCATTAGCATAATAAACAAGTTTATTACCACCAAAGGGATAAATCACAGTTACCCTAAGCAGTTCTTACCAATACAAACCGGAAGCCAGTGGTAAGCGTTCCCTACACCTCGAGGTTTCTCTGTAGTCTCTTGGGGTCTCTCGGGTCTCCGAGGTGTAAAGCTTGTGCATTACATTATATACCTAAGATAATTACTATGGTTACCAAAAGATAGAAACATTTCTAGTTACAGAGATGAGCCCTAAATTAGAGGTGGCTCCACGGTCCAAGATAACATTATACAATTCTGTAAAGTCATCAGTTTGAGAACAAAAGAGTTCTTATACAGAGTCTTACATAACTAAGTGTAGTAGTGCAAATCACCAAAAGATGGCAATGCCATCTTACATATTATAATTACTTCAAGGACAGGTGTCTTGGCATCTGACAAGTAAGAAATAGACAGAAAATACATGGTAAAATATATGTGTATTAGCAAGCAGAGTGGATTACAACAATATGCATTCATATCCTGACATCTACTCTTATACAGTAGATGCCCTTAGCTCTATATATTAGTATAACCTATACTTAAGCATTAGCTATCTACGGTGTACTTCTGAGGGTACCAATTAGGGTGCAGGGACCTTGTGTAACACCTTGCTGAACAAAACATCTCAAACCAACCTTGCCGTTCACATAGGGCAAAACATACGCCAAGGAATAACACATTTGAATCCAATTAAGGAATTCAATAGGAAAACCATAAACCAATAAAAGCTGCCAAAGAAAATCATGGGAAAGTCAATCAAATGCCTTAGCCTGATCAACATTAAGTAAATATCCACTACGGAAACCCTGAGCTCCTGCCGAATAAAGTTCCCTCAACAAGATCAATGCATCCTGAATAGAACGACCGGGCACTGAACAATATTGTGAACCATGAAGTAAATCAGGAAGAACACTTGAAAGCCTACTACACAAAAGCTTAGCAAACAAGTTAAAATCCATATTTAAAATAGTAATAGGCTTCCAATTATCAAACACCATCCTATCCCCCTTTTTAAACAAAAAAAATCATCAACCCCTCATACATGTTAGTAGTAAGTCTGTTCTCCGAAATAAAAGCATTAAACACCCTCAAAAGAGTGTCAGAAAAAGAAGCCCACAGGACCCTATATGACTCAGCAGGAAGACCATCAGACCCAGGAGCAGTACCACCCCGTAGGCCTCGAACAACAGCATCCAACTCTGCACGGGTAAAATTAGCAGTAACAGCAGTCTTCTGGGCACAAGACAAAGATGGAGGGGATGCCATCTGCAAAATAGGCAACAAATGGTCAGGAAAGGGAAAAGAGGTGCCAAACTGAGCCTAGATGACAGTCCAAAACACCCAAAACATCAGACCCCTTCACCAACGAACCATCCACAGCTCACATAGCACCCATGTATTTAAGCTGAGTACATGCTTTACAAGCCTCAAATGGATTAGTCCTAGCCTTCTTACCCTGAGTCCCAAAACACTGTTCCCATTCCAAAGAAAGCTGACGATTATATTGCAGCTGTGTTAACTTCTGTTTCAAAACAGCAATCTTACCATAATCAAAATTGGTATCAGACTGAGCCAAAGCATGCAGAGAAAAAAGTTATTTGCGAACCTGCAAACATTCTTGATATTTAGAAACAGCTAAATCTCTGGAATGTTGTTTAAAAAAATCACACAAACAGCGTTTTGTATCATCCCACCAATCAACGAGGGAATCATGCAAAAATAATAATACCAACTTCCGATCATCCAAAATGGCAGAAAGTAAAGAAATAACATCAGAATTATCTAATAACCCAGCATTTAAATGCCAAATCCCAGGTCCAGACACAAAGGAAGAGTGAGGAGAAATTCGCAGACGTAATAAACAATGGTCAGAAGTCTCAAACGGTAATACTTCAGCAACTGAAATTGGCAAAGCAGGGGACACAACAAAATAATCAATCCTGGAATGCAGAGACCCTTTATAAAAAGTAGACACTGGGTGTTGTGCAAAAGCATTTTGTAAGGCGAATACTGTAAAACAGCACACAACGCATGCATATCTCAATATATTTTCGTTGCTCCAACCCCATGCAAGTTAGTATAAAAGTCACCCCCCAAATCAGAGGATGGTTAGTAAACAAAAAAGAGTGGACATTATGAAAAAGGGCCACACAAAGAGCTTTCTGTTGGGGAACATAGATATGGATTAAATGATAAAAAAACCAAAAACATGAAAAACAATATCCAATAACAACGTCCTCCCTGGTTCAATATCCACCAGTTTTTGAATTTGACAATCAGACCCCAGAAAACAAAAACTCAAACCTGAACAAACATCTTGTCCAACAGACCAAAGAGAAGTCCCCAAATACCACTCTGCCGAAGCCTTGTGCAACTCTGAGGCAGAAAAAAGCCTAGTATTTTGTAAGAAGTAAATGTCACAAGGTAATGACTGCAAAGCAGCATAAGTAGCTTTATGCCTGTAATCCGATTTGATGCTGTTTACATTTAAACTAGCAACAGTAATAGGCAAACAGGACATCAAAAACCAGAAAAGGAAGCACCAAATAACTGTGAAGGACATTAACCAAATTTCTTCTTAATTGTCCTGGAGGACCGCTTCTTAATGTGGAATGAACCTTATCAGCAACAGGAGGTAAATCTTCCAAGGGGGTATCCAAAGGAGTAGGACAGACTGAAATTTCGGAATCCTCACTATCCATAATATCACCCCAAGTGTGCAAAGGTTCAAAATGATTAGTCATAGGCATAGGGCAAGGGGGCTGAGTCTTCAACTGCAGACGTTTTGAAGATCTCTTAACAGGAACTGGATGAAAAACCTCAGCCTCAGCTGGGAGACAGGCCTCCTTCTCAACCTCGGCCAGTGCAGAAGGAATAGGAGGAGGGGGATGGACAACATCTGCAACCATAGGTAAAGATGTAGGGGTGCTAGATACAATAATAATGGAGTTGTCAAAGCCGGAGGGGGCTTAAGCGAGGAATCAGAGGACAAATGCTGGGAACAATGCACAGCGGCATGTTCTTTGGTGGCCATAGAAACATAGAAATCATGCTCCATAAAATCAGCAGAATTATGTGCTGCCCATATGATCTTCCAAACCACAGAGATTACAAGAGGGAAGAACCTCACATGTAGTGACAGAATGACCAAGAGTACCACAATTGGAGCACTTCAACTGATCACAATAGGAATTGCGATGGGAGGGGGAACCATACCGATAGCAAGATTTAGGTTGGTCGGGATAAAACAAAATACCCCGATCCCTACCCAAATAAAAACAGTTTGGCAAATGTTGAATCCCATCCTCCATAAGTGTAAGCTGAACAGTAAACTTCCAGCCCCCAGTCCAGAACCCATTATCATCAATTAAGGCACGCGGGAGCCCATTAACAGTACAATGTTTTTCCAATCAATATACAAAATCCAAAACGTTAACCGCTTAGTTTCTAAAGAGGACAGTAATCACTTTGGCAGTGGGCTTAGTAATAGGAATCACCATAAAAGGCTTCCAAAGGGGAGTGTTTTTGACTTCATAATAAGGAGCCCAGTATTTGTCCAACAGGCTTGCAGATCGAAAACTGATGTCAAAATTATGATCACCGGACACATGGATGAAGGCATAAACCTCTGTGTGAGTAAAACGGAGTCAATAATTAAATTTTTTCCCACATAGTTTCAGTCGGGGGGAAGATCCAGACCCCCATGATATTAGAATTGTACCACAAAATGGCATCTAGTCGCCTCCACTGGTTTACGAAATAAACCAGCAAAGCTAGAAGGTTTGGCCTGAGGTCTAGATGGACCAGGAACTGAAGCAGGGACAGGCGGCTCAGGTGGCAAAGAAACAGAGATATTAGGAGCAGTCATACCTGGGTGTTGGCGGCAAGAATCTGAAGATTTAGTAGGCAAAGGAGAGATATGTCCAGGACATATAGGAGAAACTGCAGGAAGAGGCTGAGACTCCGCTCGTCCGACAAGCACACTCACTGCGTCTGACGTAGCAGAAACTGCCAGGCGTGCCTCTCCGTGGTGAACTTCTAGCACAAGGGAAGCAGAAAAATCTTGTCCATCCACACTCGCGAGGGAAACCGCAGAATGTCTATGTGGAGATAAGGACTTGGCAGCATCGCTAGCTACACCAGGCAGAGGAATATTCGGGTCAGGAATCCAGATGCCATCGCGAAACAACCAGCCCGCTTTGGGTTACGCCTGTTCAGGACACCACTCCGATGTTGTTCCAGAAAATGGCAATAAGACTGAATCCTGTGACAAATCAGGTGAATCAGTAGGCAAGGAAGGTAAGTCTGAAACTGCAATGTCCTGGTTCTGAAATAAACTCTTTTTCAAAGGCAGCATAACAGGGCTATGTTCCGTACGCTTACGTTTTTTTTCCTCATCCCCGTCACAGGGTATATGCGATCTGAATCTGTAGCCAATAAATCTTGCAAGTGTAATTCTTGTTGCACCATTTTGTGATGTAAAGGGTCAGTAGAAGGAATAGATTGAGGAACTGCAGATGAATTAGGGTCCAAAACAATAGGTACTATTCCAGTAGTAGAGCTCTGAGAGACACAACCTTCCAGCTGTCCAACCTCCGAGGGACTGGAGAGATCCATGGCAGACACGGACAGAGGTTCCCCCTACTGCTCGAGTAGGGAAATTTCCCCGGTGCCCTGGCCAAATTTCCCCCCATTCACTAAAATACGACCAACAGTTTAATCTGGTTCAAAGTCAGTTGGCATTCATCTGTGTCCCCCTCCCATGGGTCATGCCTGAAAATAGGCAGAATTTGTCTAGTGCACTTACCCGGTCAACAAAAACTAAAGAAAAAAGAAATTACTATTGTATATGCCATGCTACAATTATCAGATTCATGGCATCTGTTTCTGTGCAATTACATCTTATATTGTTGGTTGTGTAATCCTTGTGTACATTATGATTATGTGTTGTCCAGGTCCATCTTGAAAATGAGCATTGCTCAATGGTGTTTGCCTGGTTAAATAAAGATTTTGATTTGATTGAGTGATGACAAGTAAGAAAACTGAATTAACTTAAATTAATTGCAGGCTTTCGAGCAGCTTTGGGGGGAGCACTGGAATTCTATCTTTTTGATTCTGATTTTGGCCACAAACCAGGAGCACTACTGCAAAAATGTAAGAAAAATGTCTAAGAAATGTAATAAAATATTTGTGCATTAGCCAGGGTTGAGTTTGCTTAACCTTTAACATTGCATAGAATCAAGTTAGACTCTAATTAATCATACACATGTGGCCCTCAGGTTCTGCTCACAAAAACTCTGTGCAAATGTATTTAAGGATTTTAAGGTGTGAAATAACAGAGCTTATAGATACAAATACAATATTCCACCTTAAGGAAACCTTATATGGCAGGTCTGTTTGCACTATGTTAAACAAAGAAGAGTCTGTAGACTGAAAACATTTCTTACCAAATCTTTTTTAATTCTTTTCCCACTTGTACACAGAAAAATAAGAACACCTTTAAGTAACTTCATTCCATCCAGCTCAACAGCAAACTATTTTTTCATGGCTCAACTGCCAATTCCACAGTTGCAGACACTGATGTGTGTTTAAACCATAGTATTCCAGACATTGAGTACATCCATTTTAGGATTGTAGAGCGAGGTGGACATGCACATGCATACTTGCATGCATGTGTGATGTCACGGCTGATGTTTTGGCATCTAAACCAAGCCTTCAATTAAATACGTAGCAGTATCTGCAACTGTGGAATAGGCAATTGGGCCGCAAAAGAATAGTTTGCTGTAGTTCACTCACTTTAGGGTGAAAGAAAACAGAGGGCCAGCAGTAGGAGTGCAGACAAGTGATTTATATTAAAAGGCAGGCCAGATTGTCTCATGGTCCCTGCCAGGAAGAAACAACAGGATGGGAGAGGGAGGGGCAGGATGGGGAGGAGGGGTGGATGACATCACTTGTGATGTAGGCAGGGTAGTATGACAGGGTAGGGGCTAGGTCTCATGGCATTGGTTGGGGGGGTGGAGCTATCTGGGGTCCTGAAGGAGTATATCAGGACTGGACACCCTGAACTAGCCCTCTTTTGCTGAGAAATCTCTGCCCACCCACCCTTGTAAGTAAGGCTCTGGGAGCAAGGTTTGGCACAGAGATAGTAAGAACAGGGCTAAAAGTGGTGCTCAGTGTGCCCTGGGTATGGGGCCATTTGTATGGTGCTGCAGGTAGGCAGCTATGGGCCCGAGGGGGCTGGTCATAGCTCTGCATGGGGCAGCAGTGCCCAGGAGAGGTGAAAACAGAAAATATGAGAAGAAGAAAAAGGGAGAGTGGGGGGAAGGGGGCAGAAAAGGGTGGAGGAGGTAGGCTACACAGGCTGGGGACAAGGAACCCAGGTGTGGTGTTAATGCAGGGAGGTGGATAGGTCCAGGTGCTGGTTTCATAGTGTCTGGGTCTGGAGAGCCAAGGCCCAGGTAAGTGTGGATGCAGACTGGTTCTGGTGATGGAGGAGGGGGCCAGATTCACAGTGTCTGGACCCAGAAACATGGAAAAGCACAAGCAGCCAGAAGGAGGAGAAGGTCAGAGTGAAGAATATTGTTGTGACAGAGTTTTTGTGTATTGTGATTGAATTATGGCAATGAGGAATGTAAATGGTATCTTTGTGCCAAAATAAATATTGCCAATGAGCAACCAAAAGTGTTATTAAGTGTGGCGTGATACAGTAGTAGCCACAGACATTGCCAGCTATTTCCAGATATTTCATGAAATTTCTAAAGAGTTTCACTCTGCTGCCCCTACTGTGCAAATGGAGAAAGCAGGAGATTTCTCCAGAAATATCACAGAAATTTCGGGAAATAGCTGGCAATGTCTGTGGCTGCCACTGTATCATTCCTGGGAGAGGATCAGGGGACAATTGGCCACAGTACAAGATGGAACCTGTCAATAGTGCCTCATGATAGCAGGCACACACACATACACACACACACACACAACAGGAAAAGTGCACACCAGTGCACTGACTGGGAGTATAAACCAAGCAGTACCACCCACAGGACCAGAGACCACCAACTATCACCCATGCAACTATAATGCTGGATCTTTGCCTCTGTGCCCCCACACCCACCCTAAATATACTGTATATATATATATATATATATATATATATATATATATACACACACACTAACCTCCTCCTACCCTGTATGGGTGAGGAATAGGGTAATGTTGGCCAAGGCAGCAAGAGTTGGAGAGAGACAGAAGGTGCCCTCACACCATGCACCCACTGCATCACAATCAAAACTCCTGTGTGTTGCAATTGCCCACTCCCTATTGCCAACACCCACATTACAGAGCCCTCTTTGCTGCACCCTATTGATGGGATACCATTTGCTGTTGAGCTGAATGGAATGAAGTTACTAAAAGGTGTTCTTTTTTTCTGTGCAAAATTGGGAAAATTAGTAAAGAAGATTTGGTGAGAAAACTTTGAAGTCTACTGACTCTTCCTTGTTAATAGAGTGCAAATAGACTTACCACACAAGCGCTCCTTGAGATGGAGCATTGTTTTTCTATGTTATTCTGTGTGCATTCTTCTTCTTGTTCAGAAGTGTTCTTTTCCCCTTCTGTAGTATATTGTATTCCCATAGACGCCCAGGGACTGAGGAGTTCGCACTCTGGAGTGTTGGGGAGAAAATGCCAGAAGCAGGGCTGCATATAAGCTTATAATCTGTTTATAGCAGGTATGCCACTGCTGCCTTTGCAGTCTTACCAGTCATTCTTATAACTCCTTGGTTGGTGGCTTGGTTCTCGTTGTTCCCTTGTGTTCCCTCAGGTGTATCGGTGTCAGTGCAGTGGCATAGGTGGAAGGAGGGAGCAGTCACGAGAGGCCTTTGGAAAGCCTGGGTGAAGGAGGAGAGGATAGCCCAGGACAATGAGTACAGAGCAAGGAGCACGGAGTGCAGAGATCTGTTGTAATGACCTGTAATCCATGACGGAGCCATAACTTGCAAACAGCGTTCTCTCACTAGGTGCAGGTGGACCGGGAAGTTGGAGGTAGAGAGCAAGTAGAGAGAGATTCAGAGAAAAGGAGAAACGGAGAGAGGATCCAACTCCGTGACCAGTTAGCGAGACAGAGAAGGGGACAGATGGAGACAGAATCGGAGGTCGGAAAAATGCTGGAAAAAGAAGGATAAATGAAAAAGGGGGAGCAAAGTTTAATTAAAATGCTGTAGGCCTTAGTGACTGCTGATTTTAATACTTGAACCCCTTGCGGCTGGGCAGATAGTGGTAAACAGCTGAAACAGTCTGGAAAGTTTATATATTTATCTCTCTAGTTGCTTATTTAGCATTGGTATTTAAAATGAACTTTTTGTGTTTGTGAAAGATTCTCCAAAGATCTTTTGTGTTTTATGAACTGAAGGCATTTTATATTTGCCATAGTATTTTGATGTCTCAGTGCATTGCAACTTCCCATTTTACAGCTAAAAGTTTATTCAGAAAGCTGTTGTTTTTTATCTTTCCTGCTTTGTTTTTATACTAGATACAGCTAAAGTGTGTTTTTTTTGGATTCCTTGAATGGAGAGAGTCTAAAAATTTAAAAGTAAAGATAAATAGAGAGTTAAAATACATGTGCTTTTGGGACTGAAGATCACATGATCTTTCAATTGAAAAGGTGCATGTGTGGGCTCTGTAGAGTATACTCACATTCTTCTCAGGACTTCACTTGGGGAAGGTCGCATATAATGCCCTCTCTGGCTGTTTTGTGGCAAGGCTTTCATCTGCATGTGGGACATACCCAGTAAATGGTAAGAAACCTGATTATTATTAATAAATATACAAGAGTTTGGGAGGAGTTTGGGAAGAGTTTTAAGTTTAATATTGTAAGAGTTTGTATTGTGGTTTTAGATATTTTTTATAATTGCTTATAGTTGCTCTGGGTTTTTTCTCTGTAGGTGTTATCATTGTCTGGGAAGAATTGAGCTTAAAGGTGGTGTTCTGGACCTGCCAGCCTTCATGGTCTTTTATCACTGGAAAAGACAGAGTGATTCCAGAGGGGAAGGACCATAATGACTAAAGATTACAGACTAAGGAGTAGGTTGACTATTCAGTTTTGGTTACCTAGTCACCCATAAGGAGGTATTAGGGTGGTATAATAACTAATTTAATTGAGTGATAGCAAAAATTAAAGGGGAAAGAGTAAAAGGTAAAAGGTAAAGTGAAGCATTAAGGAAGTATAAATAAGTGATCTTAACTTTATATTTTTTCTTTGTTTTTTAGTGGCAATTAAAGAAAAAATTTCAAAAGGGACATTCCAGTCATTGATAAAATACACGGACTGGAGCAGGAAAGAACATCCTACTTAGAGTCGGCTCATTCAAGGAACTCTAGAGAATTTTTAAGAGAAGTGTATGAGAGTGTTGATGCCTAGAATTGAATTGGACTTTCAGAGATTTATAATGTTGTGACTGTTATAGTAATTGTATGAGAGAATTTTCTGGGTAAAATTTATTTTTGGAAAAGAGTTCTTTCTACTTATATCTATATTTATATCTATAGAGTGCTGTTAGAAATAATTTATAAAAATGTCCCCTTTCTTTTGGCTAGTGGTTAAGTGGTGAATTGAAATGAAAAGTATGGTGTTAAGAAACAAAAAGAAAGTCAAGGGACCGGAGAAGGTAAAAAAGTTAAAAGAAAGATCTGATGCAAAGAAACAGGATAACACAAATAAAAAAAATTATGGAATATATAGGTCCCTTTAGCAATGGTCCTTCAGGGGCATATATAACCTTGTCACCTACAGAGAATAAGAATGGGGGTTATGAGGAGGAAGAGCATTCATTACTAAAAAGTATTAGAATATTAGAGTCTCCCACATTAAAAATCTTCAGTAATTCAGCCCCACCCAAAATTGATTTAAGTGAAATAACACAAGGAGGGGATGGCTCCAATTTATTAAGTAATGAAGGAGAGAAACACCCTTATCTTAGAGATTACTGGGAATTTCTGACCCAATATTTGGACAGACAAAGAAAGCTGGAGCCCCCAAGAAGAAAAAATGAAAATGAATGTCTCTGGTCTAAACAAGACCTGGAAAACAGGTCAAAGGAAACTAGTTAGAATATGAAAGAGGAATTTGAGGCACACTATTATGAGTTCAAGCGTATTTTTGAAAAGGAAATTAATGAAGTAAAAATGGCCTTTTTACAGAATAATTTTTTATTGAAGGAAATATTAGTGACATTAAAGGAAGCCAATAAAAAGAGAGTAGGTTCTAGTGGAGACAGAAATGTGGAAAAGCAATACACTACAGAGACCGGTGAATACCAGGAACATATTCATGAACATTCAAGAGTTCAAACTAAAGCGGTTCAGAGGAAAATTGAGTCTGGTAATAGATTAGTTGACAACCAAAAAAACATCAAAATAACAACTTTAAAGATCCAAGAGAGGGAAAGTAAAGACATTGAACAAGTGGTGAAGGGAATAAAGAGGATAGGTAGCCTAGAGGTAAAAGAAAAAGCAGGCAAAAAATAGATGAAAAAGTTATGCACCATTGCTACACAGACTGATAGAGAAAGGGAGGAAAGTCTTATTTAGAGGGATAAGAGGCAAAAAGAACTGACAAAGAAAGAGAGTAATACAAAAGAGAAAATCAGATTAAAAACATATAAAAAAGTAATGTTAATGTTAAAACTAACCACCATTTGGTTGGAAAAGAAAAATTGGACACAATTTTTATAAAAGGTATTCCAGTAGCAAGATGAGAATCACCTTTTTTTTGTTAAAAATAACAGTATATAACATACTAAAAACATCCCTGAAGGAAAAGATAAGATGGAATGACATAATATCAGTATATCGATACAAGGTTAAACCAGCGAAGGGAAAAATATGTTTAGTGGTGAACTCATCCAAGCTTAGAGAAAGTATTTTGGATAGTTGTATTCATCTGGTAGATAATGGGATTTACTTAAATGATACTTTAATTGACTCTCATGTAACACCTAAAATAATTTATAAAGAAGGGAAATAATAATATAAATAAATAATAATATATAATAATAGAAATAAAACAAAAAATACCAGACAAGTATGTATAACTAAATACATCCAGATAGGTGAAGTTGAAGAATATTCTCTTAGAGGTATGCCAGAGAAAGAAGTTTTCCTTCAGGGCAGAAAAATTTGGGGACAGCGTATTAACAACAATTGTGTTTGTGAATCTGTCTCTGAGGAGGTGGTAGAACTAGAAGATAATAACTGTACATTCTCTAGGGATGTGTTGGAAGGGTTTAGTGGAGAAAGTTTGTATAATAATTGACAGAGATGTGCATGTTATCAAGGGAATAGGTCACGAGCCCTCCATTGTTCAGACCTCTATAAAATTGGTGAGGAAACAAAGTTATTTTCGATACTCTCGTGGAATATTGCTGGAATCTTAAATAAATTAGAGGATAAAGCTTGGATTGAAGAGATTAAGAACAATGATTTTATATTATTACAAGAAACTTGGATGGGATCTAACCAGGAATTATTTTTAGAGGGTTGCAGCAAATTTGAACTTAAGGGGAAAAACCCTAAGAATAATTATGGCCGGAATAAAGGAGGTGTTATGACCTTGGTAGCGACAGAGATAAATATGAAAAACAGGCCTGTTGTTATATATAAAAACTGCAGCCTTATTGTTGTTCTGAGCTTACCTCAAGTACATTTATGTATCCTGAATATTTTGATCCCTCTATGTTAATGCAAAAAGTGGTTCAAGAATGAGAAGAAATTCAAAAAGAGATAGCTTTACTTAATGAACAGTATGACGATATGATTGCTGTTGGAGTAGGAGATTTGAATGCTAGAACTGCTAATAGGTTATACTTCGATGGTGATAATCAGATGGAAGAATTATGTCGAGCAATGGAGATAGGTAACAGAAATGCGAAGGATAAATTGTTAAATACAAGAGGTACAATGATCTTAAATTGGTTGTCTAACAACTTTCTATGTATTGTAAATGGGTGTGTAAAAGGTGACTTGAAAGGTAATTACACTTTTTACTCCACGGTAACAGGCAATGACTCAATGCTTGATTATGCTTTTTTGGATGTTTTTCATTGGCACTTAATCGAATCCTTTATAATAAATCAAAACTTGTTTAGTGATCACTCTGCTTGTATATTGCAGTTAAAATGGGAAAGTGAAATAGGAAGGAACCATGGTAATTATGGGGATGCTTTCTATGTTTATAATAAAAAGATTATTTGGAATACGCTGGCTCATAATAAAGTGTTAGTTATGCAGTAGAGTGAGTTGGTAGAAAATTTAGTATTACATATTAAGGAAGGATTGAGTGTTATAGAGAATTTTTGTTTGCTTTTAAATATTATTAGGCAGAACACTATTAGTGAGAAACCAAACACAGGACAAACATTTGGTAAGGATAGGGCTCTATGGTCTGACAAAAAATGTAAAAAGTTTAAGGGAGATATTAATAAGGCGAGAAAAATAGCGATAGATAACCCAGATCTAATGCTTTGCAAAGGAGTTAAGGCTACAAAAAAAGAATACCAGAATGTTTTAACTCAAAAGAAAAGAAAGCGTAGTGAATATATGTGGGGGAAATTGCAATGTGTTATTATGGAAAAGGATAATAAGCAATTTTGGTTGCTGATCGCACATGGAGAGTCAAAACTATCAAGTAATATTGAGGCCCTGATTCCTGAAAAACATTGGGTGGATTTTTATAGCAGTATTTATGAAGTACCATGGTTTTATGAAAATTTAATATTTCACCCTTTAATAAATACAGGTGATAATTACATTCAAAATTATACTTGGAAAGAATTAATGATAGAAGAAATAAGAAGACATATTAATAATCAAAAGAATAACAAGGTACCTGGAGTTGATGGGATTCCAGCTGAAACATTTAAAGTTAATATAGAGTGGTGAGCTATAATTTTGGTTGTAGTTTTTAATAAGATAATTAAGGGGAAAAAAAATTCCTGAAGATTGGTTAACCTCAGAGGTTGTCCCGCTATTTAAAAAGGGGGACAGATCACTACCTATAAATTACAGACCTATTTCTCTAATATGTATCCCGGCAACATTTTTTTCCAGGGTTATTTTAGAAAGATTGCAAGAATGGATGGATTCCAGAGGAATACTCTCGGAAAATCAGTTTGGTTTTTAGAAAAAATAGGGTCACGGTTGATAATATATTCATTGTAGATTATTTGGCTAATAAGTTTAAAAAACTAAGTAATGGCAGCCTATATGGCTGTTTTTTAGATTTGAAACAAGCATTGATAATGTTAATCTAGAGACGCTTTGGAAAATTCTATCAGCATGGGGAATAGACCCCTGCCTATTAAAGGTAATTATTAGTTTACATAAAAATTCTACAATGAGAGTTTGGTATAATAGAAAAGGTCAATATACAGAAAAGATAGCAGTTAAGAAAGGTGTAAAGCAGGGCTATTTATTGCTGGTAGCTCTTTTTAACATTTATGTTGACCAGCTAATTAGAGAGCTGAATAGACATGAAACTGATGCCCCTAAAGTTGATGGTTGTAAAATTAGTGTATTGGCCCATGCAGATGATGCAATTCTTTTATCTAAAACAGTTGGAGGTCTCCAGAAGGCAGTAGATACAGTTGTAAATGTTCTTCAGAAGTTATCATTAGAAATAAATGTTGAGAAAACAAAGATTATTAAAATGGGAAAACTGTGTAGACGTTCTTGTGTTTGGAAAGTAAAAGATGTAAGGTTGCAAGAGATAAAAGAATATAATTATTTGGGGGAATAATAACTAATTCATTAGATTGGCATAAACAGATAGATACTAATAAAAATAAAGGGAAACAAATAGTATTGGCTCTAAATAGATATGGTAAATCATTTAGTAAAAATTATTTTGAGGCATCTTGCAAAGCGTATATAGCGAAGGCAGAAACAGTGATGTTATATTCATCAGAGATATGGGGGCTTGAAGATAAGGTGAGTTTATTAGAGCCGATTCAAAATATGTTCATTAGGATTAATTTGGGTTTACCAACTGTGGTTTCAGGTAGTCATTTAAGATTGGAAACAGGATTGTATTCTTTGGCCTTATCTGCAAAAATACGAGCCTTTAATTATTGGAAAAAGATAGTAAAAAAATGGGGATATTATTATAAGGTACACTTGATGTGTAGAGGATAGAAAGTTACAAGGGGAAGGTCATGGTTATAATTCATGATTTAAAAAACTGGATATTGAAATTAGAAAAGATGGATTAGAATCACTTTATAAAGTTAGACCTGTAACAAAAATTGATATATACTGTATGTAGAACGTATAAAAAATAGATGGATTGATATTCAAATGCAGGAAGACTTTGCAAAAGTTAATTCGTCTTCCCTGTTTGTGTTTTATAAAAAAGTAGTGGAAAATTGAGGTCCTCAAAATTACTTGATTTGGTGTCAAAATTGCTAAAATAGAAAGATATTTGCTAGAATGAGGTTTAACATCCATACGAATTGTCATGCTCAAACAATACCATGGAATAAAATAAGTAAGCAACAAATGTGTGAATGTAATAAACAGATCTTAACTACTGATTACCTGTTATTGGATTGTAACCTTTTGAAAGGTTTTAGGGAAAAATGGCTTAATCCTGTATTTTAGAATTTGTACAGTAAAAGGAGAGAGGATATAATTCTAAAGTTATTGGATGGAAATGTAATGAGACATTCGTATCCTGTAATACGTTTTTATCTGGATGTGTGCAATATTTTGAAATGTAATACATAGAAATGTAATCTTGGTGTAAGACTGAAATATTTATTGGACTGTCATGTTCTATGTTTTAAGGAAATTTTCAGTGTCTGCCTTTTGGGATCTACACTGGCTGATTTTAACAATAAAATTAATTCAAATTCAAATTCCCATGGACTTCAGTATGTATAATCCTGTATCATATTAATTTATGTATTTATTTTTGTATTTATTTATGTATTTATTTAAAGGTTGGGGACTGGGAGAGGCATACTGAGCAGAAGCTCATTTTCAGGTGCAACCTGGGGAAAGCAGAAAAGGGGACGTGCAGGAGTACAGCTGTAATTTACAAACACAAAAGTACAATTTTGAAAGTACAACTGAAGCTACAAACTGCCATAGAGAGATTACTACAGTACAATTGCTCAATGAATAAGGTAATAAGAAACATATGATATGGGAGAGTACAAAGATGAGGGAGGAAAGGTATAAACTAGTCCTTGGGTGTTTTTTGACTAGATTGGCATGGGCAAAGATCAAAAGAGGTAGTATGAAAGAAGGAAGAGAAACATGCTATAGAGGAGCAGAGCTGGGTTAGGTGTGCAAAATGCATACAGACAAGAGAGAGGCTAGGATAATGCATTAAACTGGCTATGAGGAGGAGGATGGACGGAAACAAGGAGGAGGGAGAGACTGGGGAGAAGACTCTTTAGACAGTGCAAATGGGGGCTAGACAAAGGGAGCTTGGAAGAGAGTTCAAGAGGGAGAATAGATTGTAGAAGAAGGCTGCATGCCCTCAACTAGAGGTAGGAAGGAACAGAGGGAAAGTGTAGGTCTCTTAAGCATATCAGATAAGAAGAAGAAGATGAGGGGGGAAGGAGATATAGGAGTGGAGAGATCCAAACCAGAATTTGGAGATGGGGGTGGTGGCATGGTGCTACCATCATATATGTAGAGAGGGAAGGGAGAGGGGGAGGAGTAGAAGGAAGACTGGGGTGTGTGTGTGTGTGGGGGGCAGGGCATTCAAGGCAAAGTAGCAAAAGGCATTAAACAGGGTGTCCAGTCTAGAAAGGGAAGTGGCAGGAGTGGACCCAAAGACCACGACAGCTTAATCAAAGACAGGGAGGATTATTTTGGTGAGTAGCTCTTGACAGACAATAGGAAAGAGGGAGTCTTTGTTTTGATATAAGGCACCTAGCTTGGCTCGGAGTTTAGGGTGGATGTAGTCAATGTGGCATGAGAAGTCAAGATGACCGTCCAACCAGATGCCCAGATATTTGAAATTGGGGACTACATCCAGTATGGTGCCATCAAGGGTGGAGAAGGAGGAGGGAGGAGAGTTTGACTAGGTTTTGAGCAGAACCAAAGATCATAGACACAGTTTTTTTGGTGTTAACCTTTAGCTGGTTGACCTGGAACCAACAAAGAATACTCCAGAAGTCAGATTGTAGTTGAGTCACCACCTTGGGGAAGGAAGGTCCAGAAGCAAAGAGGACAGTGTCATCGGCATACAAGTGGATACAAGAGGAGATGCAGACAGAAGGAAGGTCATTAAGGAAGATAGAAAACAGGACAGGACTTAGGATGGAGCCCTGGGGGACATCAGCTTGAATGGGAAGGGGGGGATAGGGCATCTCCAGCATGGACACACTGCTATGACACATGAGGTATGACCTAAACCAGTCGGCGACATGATAAGAGAAACCTGGAGAGAGAAATATCAAGGTGTATTACATATTATTTTTATATACTTCATGCTCTTCGCAACTATATTTTTAAAGGGAATGTCCCCTCAACCTAGTCTCTGTATATGTATAGTTTGTAGGCATGAACATTGATTCCCTCTCTTGCACTCCCCTAATTTAAATATAAATGAAGTTGCTTCACTCTGTTTTGCCCTGGTGTGAAAACCTGTTTTTCTCCATTGCAAAGGTCATGACCCCACTCATGCAAGGCATCATGGGAGTTGATGATGTATACCTGCGCAAGCCAGCAGAACTTCTACGCTTAGTCAGTTCCATAACTTGTCTTGCAAAGTCCCTGTATTCTCTAAAAACATTTTTTCCAACTCAGGTACTTTAAACTACAGAAAACAGCAGGGCACTTACTATGCAGTGAAAAGTTTAATGGCCAGCATAAGACAAGAACACAGGGAGTGCAGAGAACAGCAACAGCCCTGACTAATACAGTATAACTACTGCAAGCTTTAACACTAAAACATCATAAAATTTCAGGATGCCAAGAACAAAATGGTTCCCTAAAACACATACTATGGGATTGCCCAAAAGATCAACCATTATGGGAGGAGATACACACCAGGCTTGATCCACTCCTGTGCCTGGACTCATCTTTCACCCCCTGGATCTGCATCCTAGGCCTGGATATGGATATGGTCTCAGGAACCCGCAAATACCATATCTCCCTCATAGCAGCCACTGTCAAAAAAATAATTCTCAGACACTGGCTGGATGACAAATTGCCCATGATTAAAAAGGGGACAACTCAAGTCTAGAGGCCCTCAAAATGGAAAAAATGATCAGCTCACTTAATTATGGACTAACACAACATCATAAAAAATGGCATACCCTTGAAAATCTTCTGCTTGTGACTTAACTGTAGGACTATAGAACAATGAACACAACGATAAGTGACCCAGTTGTTGGTTAAAGATATATAATAACTGGCTTCCCCTTTTTCCCTTAGGGAAACCGTGGCGTAATTTGTCATTATAAAGGAGTGTTTATAACGGCAAACATGTGCACGGTTTCCCTTGCTGTGCACATGCTCACGCAGCAGCGCGACCATTCCAGACCGCTCACTGCTTCTGTGTCGCCGAAACAGAACCGCCAGAAGAACTCGGCAGTAAGTCGTTTTCTTTTATATTTTCCCCATATACCGTGAAAACATTCAAAGACCTGCACAAAGTAAACACAAAAGTTTAAAGAAAGGCAAATCTCGGCACCGGACAAAAACGCAACCGAACCTAGGATACACTGGCAGCTCTTTATTTTATGTCATTGCTGAGGCGAAAAAAGGAAATCCAGCAATTATATAAAATAAAATATGGGTCTGAGTGTGTGTAAATGAGAATTTACACACACCCGAGGGATTAGATGCTCACACAAACCCCTCGAGCTTCGCCTCAGGGTTTATGTAGCATCAAACCCCTCGGGTGTGTGTAAATTCTCGTTACACACCCAGACCCATACTTTATTCTCTATGTAGCAGTAGTTTAACCGTCTACTCCCCCACAGATTGAATTAACAAATGTACAGTTCTACTGATTACCTTTTGTATGGCTGTAAGGAAATTGCTGTTATGTACAATGACTGTTTGCAATTTATAGCTACCTCAATAAAGCTTACTATTTTAAAAAAATTCAGGATGCCTTACATGGGTTGGGTCATGACCTTTGAAATCGAGTCAAGCAGGTTTTCACACCATAAGTAATTACTTTCATTTACATTTAAATCCTGATGAAATTAGGAGAGTCCAGTAGAGGCAATCATTGTTCATGCCTACAAACTATACAGTTAAGCAGAATAAAAGGCTGAAGGGACCTTCCCTTTAATGGTATAACCTAGTGTAATTAAAAAGTCCATGATCCATTTCTGAAGAGGCAGGTTACCAAACTGTCCAAAGCACACCTGTGCCTAGCACAGGGTAGGTGAAAGCAGAGTGTCCCAGCTATAACAATAGAGGTGGGTCATTTTCCTTCTGGGAAAGGCCATTGTACTGTGTGAGTAGGGGCTGGTGTTGGAATTCAGATGTAAAGATATCTCAAGTGAGAGTCAGACTGGGTGGTGGCAGCATATCGAGGTGACCATTCAGGCATCTTAAGGGTCATGAAAACTGGTAGCACAGTGTGGACTGAGTTCTGGGGGACCAGCCTCAGACAATAACACTGTAACACTCCTGTCTTGACTTTCTGGGACAGTGAAAACTACCTATTACAGAAGCAATGATATCAAAGACATTTCTTGTGATCATTACAGCACCTGTTTAAGTAACGTGCAGCTTGCATTTTTAGGACACTTCAAAATTATGGACAAATTCTTTGGTCCTGATGGGGTCATTAATAGACGTGCTTCAATTTATCAAAAAGCAGTTCTCCTGTCATTACAAAAACATTTTAAAACACAACAGCATACATAATATAGCTTATAAGTATGTTCACTATGTATTAAACGTTCTCAGTGCTAAATACATTTGTATATGAACAGAATTGTGATGCCTCAGTCTTCATCTCCTCTTCCTGCATCTACCTCACAATCCTGTGAGTATGACATCAGACTTATTTCCGTAGAATCACATTGTGATTTCCCCAGCGTGGGATAAGGACCACAGCAGAGGGAGAAGCAATAGGATTGGAAGATGCCTGCAGGACAGAGTTCCTGTTGTCAAGAAGATGTCTTCAGAATTTTTTTTTCTAAATAATAATTAATGATTTTTCCAATGAACAAGACACTTAATCAACATAACTAAGAATAGATTAATAGTATTACTATAACATTCTGTTAATAAGGGAAACATATAGGTAATTAAGCTCTGTTTGAGAAGATGACTATACAATATATTTATTTATGACAATACCAAGAGTTAAACTAGGTTGCGAAAGACTAACATTGTATCTGATTAATGGTCTTTAGACCGGTCTACAAATTTGGTGCAGGGTTCCATATTAATTCATATAAAGAATAGATGGCCAGTACAATATAGCTGAGACTTTCAATGAAAGCAAGTTTGTACATGCAGTATACTGGATCCAGTCTTGTAAGGTAGGAACAGAGGGAGTTATCCAGTATGAAAGAATGGTCAGTTTTAAATCTAGACATGCTAATAGTACCAAATACTGAGAGTAGTTTGGGAGGCAGTGAATTGAAGTACAATCTCCTACTAAACACAGTATAGGATTTAAAGAGATTGAACATTAAAGCAACCGTGCAACGAAAATGGGCTAAAATTTGACCCCACATTTTTTTCCTCCTAATCAATGCCAGATATCTTCCAGTTTATTTTGGTGGTAAAATTTTCAGTTTCCATTACAATTTAAGAATTTTGTGAACATTTTAAAATAATTATTTCTCAAGAAAAAAAGATGGCCACTTCATTTTTGCATAGAAATAACACAGATAACCTGAGGAGGGTGAGAATCCAGACAAAAATACAAATGTACAGTACACAGCATAGGAAGCATCCGGAAAACCAAAATCAACAGTTCTGCCAATATATTTCATAACCATAACAGAAGATTAGCTTTTTGGAATAACGTTTTTCATTGCACTGCTGCTTTAAGGGCTTTAGATAAGAATTCCAGAATTTGTGACCAGATGTCAGCAACTCTCAGGCAAGATAAAAGGATGTGGGAAAGGTTCTGTATATCATTTCCATATCTCCAACATATGTATTTCTCATTTGTGTCTATTTTTGAAAGTATCAGGGGAGTATAATAAACATTATGAAAAATGTTATATTGAATTGCTCTGCTGTGTAGTTCTCTTGTGCTTTTGGAAACACCAGCCCACAGTTTTCCCTAGATTTTAAGGTCAATATTGATGCCTAGGCCTTCTTCCTATTTTAGTCTGAAATTATTTGTTAAATCTATATCAGTATTATTTATACATATGTATATAATCCTCCAGTAGCACCTTTTCCTGTATTATAAAGTCCCATTTCTTATTTTGGACTTTCTCAATATTATCAGTTAAGAAGGATTTATGGGGTGGGTGGAGCCAGCAGCCATTGGTGAAGGACATGTTTCCCAAGAGCTCAGAATGAAATGCACTAAATCCATAGTAAGCTGCTTGAAATATGCTTCATTTTTGTGAAAAAAACTACTAGGAATAATAGCACAACTTACAATCTGAGCTGTTTGAGGACTTTGAATGAGCCAAGGAGATGATAAATTTGAAGAAAGGTGGAGGGGAGAGTGGCAGTAAGAAGGGACAGCAGACTGCAGCTGTGGTAGCAATGAAAATAACCAAGACCACAGCAAATGAGTTGGAAGTTACATCACATGATGTTTTACAAATTATCAAAGCTTTGGATCTGAGATAGCTACCCTAGATCAAAAGATTGCAGATGTCCAGACCAGAGTAACCTTGTGTGAGCAGCAATCATCTGCAGACATCAGAGAATCAAAGGAAGCTGCAGGTACAGCTTTGAGGGCTGCCACTGCTATCATGAGCCATTTAAATAAAACCGGCTGCTCAGATTTTGTGTTGAAGCCCCAGAGAACATTTCCAGATCAGTCAACCTGAGGTTTTTTGGGCTACCAGAGGCACCAGAGGGGAAAACCCTATACATTTTGAAGCAACATTGCTAAAAGAGCTTCTACATTTAGGCTGAACACTGGTAATATCAAAGGCTTATAGAATCACCCCCAGGAAGAGACTCAGTAGCAACTCTTTTAGGGCCTTTCTTATTGCCATGATAGGTGCTCAAGATCGAGACAAAATCTTGGATGCTGCAAGAAAGGCAGGACCCAGCAACATGGAAGACGACATTAGGATTTCAATTTTCCTGGATTTGAGTTTCACTACTCACAGCTGCAGAAAGGCCTTCGATGGAATAAGAGCTACCCTGAAATCCCTTGGTGTGACTCATGTCTTGCAATACCCTGCAAAACTGAAACTATTTTATTCGGGTAACGTGTACTTATGTGGTGATTAGCAAGATGCTAATAAACTTCTTAGGGAATCTCTAAAGACTTCAGGATGTTGGAGCAGGAAACTGCAGTGGACTTGGACTGTGAAGCCTTAACTTGATCACTGTGAGTACTAAAATGAACTGTTAGCGATCTTACAAGGTGGGAGTCTGGCCTGGTACTATATCTTGGTCTTTACTAAGCCTCACAATATGAGAAGGCATAAATGCTGTTTTTCTCATGTTTCCAACTAAGGCAGACGTTTGTGAGGATGGTGATCATAGTGTGCACTTGCCATCGATGGTGCTGTCTGCATGGCTCCCACTATATGGTCACTACCCACTTAAGCTGGACTATATATTTCAAACATATTTGGGACTAAAGGACACTAATGCCAGCCAGAGATTTCCAGCTTTGAATGTTTAATTCTTACACTGGTTCTCTTAAGAGTAGTGAGTGTGTTAGTTCTTTTTTTTTTATTCAAAATAAAGTTATGAACTAGTTTTAATTGTCAGCAATTCAACAGTTTTTCAGTATGTAAGTGTAACAACCTGTCAGTCTTATGCTATAAGACTGCTCACAAAAGTGAAATTGAATGTGGAGGGACGAGGGAACATGATTGGATGTTTTGGCCTGTCTTCATTATGTCAGCTAGATCACAACAGTTCACAGGTAAACAAATGTCAATGTAACGCTCAGATGGGTTGCCCCTGAAAAAGGGACTGTAATTGTCTCAATGGGCCTACCTGGCTACCAAAATTTAAATAAATAACATTTAAAATTTAGTCATTCTTGTAATTCAGAATCAGTTTAGTTCCATTATGGTGAATACTAGCTACATGAGTTATAACCTTTCAATGGGTTAAGCTATTATTATGCATAATACTCATATTATGCAAACCATGACTTGCATATGTCAGTATCCCAATGTAATACTGTTAATTAACTATTTCTATTTTGAAATTTGTGCAAACTGTGGCAAAGTTTTATAAGACATGTATTATAAAATAAATAAAGGTGGCTGCTCTGCAGGATTGCTGTGGAGTAACCTGAAAATTAAAAACAAACTACAAAATAAAAAAGGATTCAAACGTTTGCCTAAGGTGTAAGTAAAGGTAAAAATCTAATCCGCCCAGACCAAATTTTTGTTTAGTATCCTGAAAAGTCTTAATTTCATTTGAGAAAATAGCCACAGCATTCTCTAACTTATTTAAACTTTTATATTTCCATTCTGTGTCTCTAAATACTTAATTTTCATATTTAATCATGGGATTTCCCCATAAAGGTAACAATTTACAAGGCAGCGAGTCCCATTCTTTAAGCTTCTTCAATCTTTTATGGGATTGTAGTGCTTGAGGAATAGTTGGATGGGTGAGTAAGGACTTCCTTTTTTATATTTTTTATTTTTTTTGGAGTGATGTCAGGAGGGATTTTAATTTACAAGAACAGGGTATGAATTAACAGCTTTTCATGGTAAGCAAAATATTATCTTTTTCCAATGTGCAGTAAGGACTTTTTGAGATGTATGAATGCAAAGTTTGCACACAGTTTTGGTTTTAAGAGGGTTTGCTTATGTTTCTTCCAGAGGTAGAGCGTAATGAGTTATCATAATGAAGGAATGAGCAGGCTTGTTTCAAGATACAGGGATGATGATGTTCAAAATTTGGCACTCCAGACCCTCCCTGTTCTTTTTTTCAGCCAGAATTTGTTTTATACTGATGTATGGTCCTCCCAAATGCATTTTGCTTACAGTTTATTAATCTTTATAGACCACACTGTCTCAGCTTTGATTGTAACTGCATTAAGAATATCAACATTTTTTTGAGAGTGTATCATTCTCATAGAATGAATTCAGTCCCACAGTGGTAAATTAAATTTATCTCAGGTACAAAGTTTTGCTTCCAGATTATGTAACACAGGGTTTAGACTGAATTTTATGAGATCTTTGAATTCAGCTGAGATATTTATTCCCAAATACATTATTTTTTCAAATGATATTTTAAGTGGGATTATAGATTTTAAACTCCAGAGGATGACTAAACAAGCTTTATTTAGTGGCAAGAGTTCAGATTTTCTCCCATTAAATACTGGGTAGTAACCCAGATAATCCTTCAAATGTGTTT
Organism: Neoceratodus forsteri; assembly: GCA_016271365.2. Lineage (NCBI taxonomy): Eukaryota > Metazoa > Chordata > Ceratodontiformes > Ceratodontidae > Neoceratodus > Neoceratodus forsteri. The sequence goes on along the minus strand of JADMNL010000022.1, from coordinate 31,571,964 downwards.
AACTGTTCTAGGAAGGATTGGACAGAGTGATGAGGATTTTGAATGGACAGCAAAAAAGTCATCAGCAAATTCCAGGCACTTGCTGGAGTTTCTTTTAATTTGGATCCCTTAATTTTTTTGTCACTCTCCAACTTTCAAATCTGAGGCTCAATTGCTGGGGTAAACAATCTTGTGGAATGAGGGCACCCTTGTCTAGCTGCAAGTTCCAATGAGAAGAAATTTGATTTTACTCCATTGTTTAGGACAGCAGAAAATATAGAACATAGAAACATAGAATTGGTTGGCAGATAAGGACCGCCTGGCCCACCCATTCTTCTCAGTTTGTCCCTGATACTCGTGGATCGTTGCTGAAACAACTAGCAGTGTATTTTTACTGCATGTGTTGTTGGTTTTTTTTTTTCTTTTCAGTATTTGAGTGATTATCAATTAGGCATCTTTAGGTATTTTAGCAGAGTGGGGAAGCTGAAAATTACATTCCACTGTAGCCCATGCCTGGGCATTCAGCTAAGTGAATCCTTTGTTAGGCAATACAGTTTCTGCCCTATGAAAGGTTTCTGTGTTCGGAAAACATCAAAGAATTAAGTTCCTTTGATAAAAAGACATATTGTGAGTTTAAACAAGGCCAGGTGCAAACAAGACAGTTTCCTTCTGAGTAAACCAAATAGAAGAACAAAAGGACTGAAGCTAGAATCAGCATAACTGAGCTAGAAATAAAAATATCAATTTGGACCTGTTCTCCAGATGGGTGATTCCCTAGAACACAAAGAAATAGTCAAACCTGTAATGTCAGACAGACATATATAATGATGTAGCATGGTGAGCCAGTCAGCCAAATTCATCTGTGGTCTATGTTTGGCCCAGAGAAGTCAGCTATGATTTGGGACTTTGAATGATAAACATCAAGGGTTCAAGCCTGCCAAAACTCATTGAGTCCCAGGGGGTAAGCTTCTACTCTACTTAGGGTTTAGATAAATGTGAGTTAGATTCTTCTCTGGGTACTCTATATTCTTCAAATGTTTATTTTTTATCTCTGTAGAAATACTATATTCTGCATAGTCTTAGTGTATATTATCCTGATGACAATTATATGTTTTTGGTGCAGTATTAGTCACTGCTAAGCAATTAAAATCACAAATTGGGGTGAGAAAGAAATAATGTGAACTAATGGGAATTGAACCCCAGAATACCATCCCAGTGCTCTAACCATTGAGCTACAAGCTCTCATGGTTGTGCCTGGTGTACCCCAGGTCCAACCATGTGAGCTTGTAGCTCAGTGGGTAAAGCACCAGGATAGTATTCTTGGGACCTGGATTCAATTCCCAGTAGGTCACATTACTTTATTTCTCACTAAAATTTGTGATTTTAATAGCTTAGCAGTAACTAATACTGCACCAAAAAAACATCTAATTGTCATCTTGATTATTCCTGGTTGCAGGATATGCAATACCAAAGAAAGGAAGTGTATCCAGGAACCCCAGGTCCAAACATGTGAGCCTGTAGCTCAGTGGTTAGAGTACTGAGATGGAATTCTGGGGGCCTGGGTTCAAGTCCTATAAGGTCACATTATTTCTTTCTCACTATAACTTGTGATATGTATTATCCTGTAACATACAGTAAGTAAATATCTTAAGAGTATTAAATATAATTTTTATACATTTTATGTTCTCTCTTCTGTTGCTGGGCACAGGGCTGTTGTACCACTGGGATCTTCCCTCTAGGCTTCCACAGAGGCAAGAAGTAGATTTTTGACACAAAAGCACAGGCTCCATGCTCGAGGATCATGCCAGTCTTCTTTCCGCCTCCACTAAACAGGCAGCAACAGACACAAAGTGTCACATTGTGACATCAACAGAGGTATTAGGAATCTGTTTTATATGTTCATGTTCTGGACCCAATGGAGCCTCACTATTAACCCAGGGAGCAACCTTCATTACAAGATGCAGCTGTGTGCTAGGGAACCCTCCAGTCTGTACCTACCCTGCACTTTTTAACCAATGGCCATTGTTACAGCATGGCTGGGGGCCAGGTGATCATAGAGTTGCAAGCTCTGAACCTACCGTATGCTTTTTAGTCAGTGGCCATTGCAACTGCATGGCCAGAGGGCCAGATAATCACCATATTGCAAGATCTGGTGCCCCCCAAATCAGCAGAATCTTCAGCTAATTCCAGAGTGTGACCGTGTGCTCTGGGATCCTACCCTGCTCTGCTAGCCAGCACTGGTGACAATTGCAACTGCATGGCTAAAGAGCCCTCACATCACCTTGTTGCAAGGTCTGACACTCCCTGCACACACTCAGTCCCCATCAAAGACAGCAGCAGCAGCAGCACTGGAAGAATTAGACATTGGGAACTGCACAGGATGAAGAAGCAGTCAGTTTTCTGGCAGCAAAACCAGGAGTAGATGGGCACCATGGGAGAGCAGAACACCCAGCTGGCCAAGGAGAAGATGCTCCAACTGCATCAGACTGTCTTCAGGCAGCGCAACACACATGCCTACCCCTCCATGTTTTGATGCAGCGAGACACTCGCCCCTATTGCGCACAAGACCTTGAACTGTCAATCATCTACCTGGCCACCTACCCAGGGTGAAGTTCCTGCAACCACATCAGTCAGTTTTGGGGCAGTGCAAGCGCACAACGTCTCGCCATGTTGTGAAGTAGCATTCAAAGCATGCTTGAACCATCACCATGCTCCAATCTTCACTGAAGCTGCACAAGAAATTCTGATCTCATCTACTGTGGCAGTTGCTCCCCAGTCTCACACAGTCTCAGATGTAGGCAGCCAATGTAGCTGTCGGCCCTGCCACCACATCTGGTACTGCCACAAATGTTTCACCATCACTAGTTTGAGACACATCTCAGCCCAGCCAGCATAGTGGCAGATTGGTCTCATGGGCCCCTTCCCAGGCAAGGCAACCAGTCATACAAAGTTTCATGACATGTACATTTCACAACTGGTGTCCCTCAGAGCCAGCTTCCTATCACAAAGAGGCCACCAGTGCGATGGATTTTTACCAGCTATTGCCATTAGCATCTTGTATTCAGGGCACTTTGACATGTCTTGGGAGTTGGGAAAGTTGTTAAAGCACACAGTTCAAGGACTAGGGGGCACCCAGACAACTCTCAGGGATCAGGAAACTTATATCCCCTCTCATGTCAGAGCAAGCAGCCATTCATTAATGTCCTCAGAAGGCAAACCCTCTAAGAAGTCAAGGGATAAGCCCATGGACATCTTCTCCAGCTGGGGAAGAGAATGTTCCAGCGAATCACCCTGTTGGACATATGTAATGGTTCAACCTGTCTGCGGTGTGTAGCACCTTCAGAGCACCACTCCTTTCAGGCAACAGATTGGAGTGCTGCACAGGCCACACAGTGTCAACATATGAATGACAATTCTGGCACTGTACATCATAGCAAAACTAAACAGTGCATTCGCGGTGGATCCAATTGTGCTTCAATGCACAAGATCCACTGGCACTGCAGCCATTGGGGTCATTGTCAGAAACAGAAGAAGTCCATGCTCTTTTCCACAAAAATTAAAAGCATAGATAGAGGTTCCCTTCTTAGTTGGACTCTAGCTCCTGTTGACAGACTCTAGTGACATAGGAAGCAAGTTCCCAGACTCTGACCAGGAATCTGACAGACACTGCCACATGGACAAGCTCAGCTTTTGTTAATCAGGAATATCCTGTCCAAACTCAACTTGAGCCCATCTGATTCCCCTCTGCAAAAGTAGCAGACCAACAAATTGTCAACATCCACACATACAGGTACAGCCTTCTCCCATTTTAAAGGTCATTGAAGATTTTCTCAAGGAAGAGTGGCAGGGACCAGAAAAGAAATATCCCATACCAGACATGCCAAAGGATTCCTAACATTTGAAAAGGAAAGGATTGAAATGTGGTTGCACTGACCAAAAATAGCTTAGACTGATATCACAATCATCTCAGCAGGAGGAGTTGGTGGTCTTGGTCATGGGGGACCACAAGGCATTTAGCTTAGTGAAGAAAGTGTTCTAAGCCATGGCAGCCTTGATGAAAGCAGCAACAGTGACTCTTTCTCCGCATGAGCCACCTTATCCTTGATAACATCCATTACCTATCAGTTATCAGAGGAATCAGAGAAGAACTAGGAGCACCTGCAAAAGCTTCAACTCGTGGGTCTGGCACCAGCTTGCTATGGGAACATGTCAGAAGAAACCATATGATGCTCAGCTCAGGCCATGTTTTTTTCTTGAACCTCAGCCCAAACCCACTTCTGGCTCAGGAAGAACTTGGCATGTGGATGCCACCTCCTCCAAGATCTACCTGGTGACTGTTTCATATAAGAGGGTGACTTTTGTTGGGGCATCCCTAAAAAAAGTAATGAAGGATTTTGGAGAAACAGCCAAGGTCCATTTTCCACAATCCAGAGGCATAGACAGATGGTGGTTGAAGCCTTTTTTCATGGCCAAACCACCCACGGCAGCTCAGGTCAGCAAAGCAGTGGTTACAGCAAACTAAGATCATGGTTCACCTCAGGAAGCCAATGTACCTACTGTGGAGGAGGCAACAGCAAACCATAACCCAGGCAGCTCAGCCAGAACATTTTCACAATGAGTCACTCTGGTCCCATCCTTGCTTAGGAGGAAGATAGCTCCCCTTCTCCCTGGAACGCATCCCCTCTATGACAGACAGACAGACTTGTCAGGGAGGTTGTGACAAAGGGATACCTCATAGAATTTAACTTCAAGCCTCCTGTTCCCCTCATGGTACCATCTCTGCTGCCATCCGGCCCCATCAAAGGGATGGAAATCATACAGGTCATAACAGACCTACTTCAGACAGAAGCCATCAAATCTGCACTATGTTAGGAATGGGACATGGGCCTTGATTCCCTTTATCTTCATCGCCTCAAATCTTTCAGGGGGATTCAGATCTGTCCTGGCACTAAAATTCCTGAATTAATTGTGCAGTGTAAGTTGTTCCAAATGGACAAACTCTCAGCCACCAGGAAGTACAACTTGGGACCTACCTGGCATCTATATGCCTACAAGATGCCTATCTTCCAGTTCCCATATGAGAGGTTCACAGACAGAACCAGAGGTTCATGGTGCATAGCCATTTTCCATTCAAGGCACTGCCTTTTGGCTTCTCTTCCACTCCTCCAGTTTTATTCAAAACTATGAGTGCCCATCATCATATGCCTTCAGATTTGAGGACTCCCAGTGTTCCCCTATGTGGAAAACATCCTTATCAGGGCCCCACTCCATCACTGGGTCCAACAAGCAGTGTATTCTGTCTTCAACTGCTTAAAATTGCATGGTTTTGCAATCAGCATTAGAGGAGCTCATTAGATCCTGTTCAGTAGATTGTTCACATAGAAACAGTATTCAAGACTCAGTGGGGCCTGGTATTCCCAGCAGACTACAAATACCAGTTCCTTTATCATTTTCAGCATGCTGTACAGCAGCCAGCTTAGCTGTTTATGCAGCTATTCAGAACAATGGTATCCATGGGAGACATGGTGCCCTGGGCCACGATCCACATGAGACTAACACCAGCAACCCTGTTCAGCCCTTGCCCCCTCTCCCCCGTACAGATAAGATGAAGTCCAGTCTGATCTGCTGGCCCCTCATGGAGAACATCCTAAAGACATGCAACCTTGGATGAGTACCACCCCTGCAGAGAAAGAACAACTAATGCTAGTGTCAAAGGTTGGAGGGCACATATGGATCAGAGTTCAGTGCAGGGCTGGTGGCCATCACATCCCAGTCTTAACATCCTAGATAAGAGGGCATATCACCTGGCCCTTCAATATTTCCATTCAACAATTTTTCAGGACGTTCATGGACATAGACATCAGAACTGCAATGGCATACCACAGCAGGCAAGGGGGCAGCAGAGGCTCCAGTAGACTCTCCAGTTGCTCACGTGGATAGAGGTTCACTTCACCAGTCTAACTGCAGCTTCCATCCCAGAACAAGAAAATGCCATAGAACACTGGTCAGGCTGCAAGGACATGCTACCCAGCTAGTAAGAGTTAACTGGTGCTGCACTTCCTTTTCTTATACAGCACTGGTGAGGAATGCAGTTAGACATGCAGTTTGCCAATTACGTAGAGAATAATGCCTGCGCAGGTGTGCATTATGGGGATTTTGCACATACCTGTGGTGTGTGATAATCCATAAACCCTAAGAGGGAAGCTCAAGGGGTTTATAAGATTACCACACATCGAGGTTGTGTGAAAACTCCACCTAACAAACACCTTGCACAGGTATTATTTTTTAAATTACTGGTGCAAGGAAGTGAATGCCAAAGATATTGGAGCACATAGACCCACACACACACACACACACACACACACACACACACACACAGAGTTTCTTTTTTTTTACATTACAGAACGAACCTCGACACGTCAGCCACATTCCATTCTTGATGCAGCCACTGTCTGCTGAAGCCCATTCAAAGGTACAAATGGCAGGATCTACCAGATACATTTTTAAATTAGTAAAGGCAGGACCAACCAGTTAAATATTGAAATACATTAAAAAGTTACCTGCCATGGTGGTGTGAAGGGAAGGATTAGTGCAGGTGCTCCATAATGGATAAATTGAACTGCCATGTTTGTTCAGGTGTTTGGCCTGCCCACACACAGACTTAGGGCCAATGAGGTGATGCACTTCAAATGAGTGACACTAAATGCCATAATAACCAGTTCTACCTGTTATTATGGCATTTTAAACACATATCAACTCCATGCATTAAAGAGGGTCACCAGTAATTATACCACCATAATTCTGCAGTTCAGGTCTCTGGCAAGGCCATCGGATAACGGCTTGGAATGCATTTTCCTTGCACTGGGGTCAACTGGATCTAGTGTATGCCATCCTACCTAACCCCATACTACTGAGAGTACTTCACAAAGAGGCACAGGAGAAAGCAGAGGTACCGTATGTTCAGACCACGTCAACTATGAGTCTTGCACTTGATCCACATGGCAGCAGACAACTACATCTGCTTCCCCTTAAGGCATGAACTCTTTATTTGAGAACCCTTCACAATCTGTCCTTCTTGGCATTGGTACTAAGCAAGACACAAAAGGGGCTATATAATAGTCTCAAGAGGGGATCAAAATCATGATATCCTCAAGGCAACAATCAACTTCAAAGATCTATTACAGAATGTGAAGAAAATTTCTGTTCTGGCTCAGTAGTAGGGATGGAGACCACCATTCAGTGTCATTCCTACTGTAGATTCAATTTCTCATGGATGGAGTTCTCATCCCCATTACTTTGGCTGTGAGAGTCAGAGGGACTGGAGCCCTGTCATTGAAAAAAACATATACGGTGCTCCATCAATGTTTTGTCATGCTGTGCACTGGTCCAGAATTCTGCCAAAGGTGAACTCAGCTTTTCTCTGCTAACAAGAGCTGATGGAGAATGGGGACTTACCACACTGGAACCAAGGAGAGCTCTGCAGTGTTAACTCTGGAAAGCAGAACCTGCTCAGAAGCTGGACAGTCTTTTGGTACTCAAAAGTGGTTGCAACCAAGACAAAAAAAACAAACTAGAAAGATCTGACAGCCAGATGGCTATGTACAGCCTTTATGCACCCATTAGATGGATTAATGGAAGGATTAAAAAACCCACTGGTTATACTTCATGTAGGCATAAATAATGTGGTCAGCCGAAATATTGAAGTTATAAAACAGGACTGCCAGTATATTATTAACAAAATACAGGAAAAATTAGGAGACATTATAATATCTGGCTTGCTCCCTACACATGGAAAATATGATTTTAAAAATTCAGTATCAACAAAACTCAATGTTTGGTTACGTTCCTTCTGTAAACAGCAAAATATCAGATTTATGGATAATTCATTCACTTTTCATAACAAAAATCTCTTTAAATGGGACAGACTACATTTAAACTGGGCTGGTATATGCATATTGAGCAGGAAAATAAATGATATAAACTTTCATTTAAACTCGAAAAGGAGAGGGGGCCAATTCATAACTTAAATGTTAATGATTTGAATTTAAGATGGAATGCAGTATTAATAAATGCAAGAAGCCTGGTAAATAAGTTTGATGAACTTCAGCATTTATTAATCTCTAAGAATATACAAATTGCACTTATAACTGAAACCTGGTGGACCAAAGAGGATAAATGGGAAAAAAGTATGGAATGATATCATCTTTTTTACCTATCAAGAGAACATAAAAAAGGGGGAGGTATTGGCATTTATATTGACGAAACAATAAAATGTGAGGAAATTATTAGTGATAAGCAGGATTTAGAGTTACTATGGTTAAAATTAATACCAAAAGTACTACCAAAAAGTAAACTAGGGTTACTAAATAGGCCACCATCGATTACAACTGAGAAAGATACAGCATTACTAAAGGTTATTAGTAATTTAGATCCTGCAGACAGGATAATACTTGTGGGTGACTTTAATTTGCCAGGTATTGATTGGCAAAAACAACAAGGGAGTAATAAAATAGATTGCCAATACTTAGATATGGTTAATCAGGTAGGCCTTAAACAATTAGTGATCGGAAAGAGCAGGGCACAGAACGCTCTTGACCTAGTTTTAACTAATATGGGATCTGCAGTAAATGGTATCAAAATTGACAGTCCCTTACGAAATAGCAACCATTGTACAATCTTTTTTCATATTAAAGAAGTAGATAAGATTACTAGAACAGGCATGACTTTTACATCAAATTTTAACAGAGTTGATTTTCCTGCTATGAGGAACGGTATGAAACAGTGGGACTGGAAAAATGCATTCAAAACAAAATCGGTAAATGATATGTGGGAGGTACTAGTGGAGAAATTAAAAATATTTATACAAAATGGTATACCTAAAATTGAGAAATATGCAAACAAAAATGGCATTCCTAAATGGCTAAGCCCTAAAATAAAAAAAGTTAATTAATAAAAAAAAACAGACTTTACCACAAAACAAAGACAAGCCAAAACATCCAAGCTATAACTAAATACAGACATTTGGTTAAAAAGGTTAAGCAGGAAATTAAAAAAGCAAAGAGGGATTATGAATTTCATTGGCATCACATGTAAAAGAAAACTACAAGACTTTTTACTCATATATAAACAATAAAAAGAAAAGTGATAACATCATAGGACCTTTCAGAAATGAACAAGGGGAACTGCTGAATAAAAAGAGTCTGCACAATTACAAAATACTTTTTTTTGTTCAGTATTCAATGCAGCCACCTCATTTAATAAAGGGGACAAAAATAGCACTACACCTGGAGTTATACAAATTGCAGTAGTGGATGTACTTGATAAACTAAAAAAAAATCAGATTAATAAATCACAGAGTCCTGACGAAATTCATCCAAGAGTAATATATGAACTGGCTGATCAATTAGCTGATCCCCTAATTTATATTTTTCAATCATCGCTAGATAAGGGGGACATCCCACAGGGTTGGAGGGAGGCACTACTGATCCCAATATATAAAAAAGGTGCAAAAACAGACCCACAAAATTACAGACCTGTAAGTCTGACATCCGTTATGGGAAAAATATTGGAATCCATAATAAAGGATATTTTAATAGAACATTTAGATCAGGAAAACCTACAAGACCCTGTTCAGCACAGATTTAAGAAGGGAAGATCATGCCAGACAAACCTTTTAGGCTTTTATGAGAAGGTGGGCAAAGCACTGGATGAGGGCAACAATGTTGATGTGTTTTTTTTTGGATTTTTCGAAAGCTTTCGATAAACTTCCACATCAAGAACTAGTAAATACACTCCAAGATACTAGAATTAATATTAATATAACAAACTGGATAGAGGCTTGGTTGAAGGACAGGAGACAGAGCGTGGCGATACATGGTGAAATGTCTGATTGGGCAGGAGTGTCCAGTGGGGTGCCCCCGGGCTCGGTACTTGGACCTTGCCTATTTAATATTTATGTAACATCACTAAAAATACCAAATAAAAGGATTTGGATGACCAAATTTGCAGATGATTGCAGGTTGGGTACTATTACAAACACACAACAACATATCTCCGAGCTTCAAGATGCACTGGACACAATACAAAATTGGACAAAAACAAAAAAAAACAGAACTAAATAAAAAAAAATGTATGGTTATGCATATGGGTAAAAGAAATAGCAAACCACAGTACAAATAGAAAATATAGTACTTTGTGGTACGTCTGATGAAAGAGATTTGGGGGTAACCATTAGCAATGACCTGAAGTTTAGTACTCACTGTAACAATCTAGCAAAAAGAAATAACCAGATATTAAATTGTATATTAAGATGTATAACTAGCAGAGATAGGAAGGTGATTATGTTCCTGTACAGTGCCTTGGTCAGACCTAACTTGTAATATTGTGCCCAGGTGTGGGCACCTTATAAAAAGGATGATATTCAAAAACTGGAGGGAGTTCAATGAAGGGCAACTAGGGCTGTAAAGGGTACTGAAGGCATGTCTTCTGATGAGAGACAGAGGGAGTTGAATCTATTTACCTTGGAATATAGACGCACTAGGGGGGACTATTGCATGCTTTATAGGGCTATACAAGATTAGACTCTTAAAGATGATTTGGGTTTGATACTGAGGAAATCTAAATAGCTTGGCAGAAGACACCAGGAGAAAGGACTGCTGTGTGACTGGACTTCTCTACTGGGACTATATTGCGTTCCCGCCCATCCGAAGCTAGTTCTACTTTTATAGGCACAGGATTTGACTGACAACAGGAACTTCCTGTTTGGGAGCAGGAAGTGAGTGATCACAGATCCACCAAAGACCCGCCATCCAAGAAGGGCAAGAGTAGCTCTCTGGCCCCCTCTAGCTGCTGGAGGTCTGCCTCTGAGCAAGTAAGGGGTCTACTGAGAAATATAGGATATTCTTGTCTCAGAACAGGACAATCAGGAGCTTAAAGGGCACACAGGCAGAAAGTAAGGAGAGAGACAGAAAAAAAACAGAAGAAAGAGTAAGGATTGCAAACAGTTAAGGGGCCAGAAATAAGACATGATTGGAGTGGTGCAGTGCAGTGGCTGTGGAGCAGCAGTCTTCCGGGAGATGTTCTGGAGGATGCGGTGTTGTCCCATCTGCAGGCACCTCTCTGGGCTGAGGGAGGAGGTTGCTCATCTCCAGGCTGAGTTGGCCAGGATTTGTGGGACCTTCTCTTCCATCCAGGGACCACCAGTGCCAATGCCATTGCCTCAGAGGTTACTAAGAAAGAGGAGCGGTTGGACCACAGTGGGCTCAGGGAGGGTGAGGGTGGTGGAACAGAGGCACATTCCTCCAGTTGTACCTCTCCACAATTCCTATGCCATTCTGGCAAAGTGTGGTTCCTCTATGGAGGCACCTGCAGTGGAGACCAAAGAGGATGCTGGGAACCTCCACAAAGGAGACCCACAGGAGGGTGGCAGGGGACCACGCAAGGGAAGAAAACAACCCTGGTGGGGGACTCCATTGTTAGGAAGGTAGAACTGGGGGAGGAAGGGGAGAGGGAGGTAAGGTGCCTGCCTGGCGCCATGGCTTGGAGGGACAGGGAGCGAATCCTCAGGATTGCCGGAGCAGCTGCACAGGGGAGGGAGCTGGATGTCATTGTCCACCTAGGGACAAATGACCTGGCTAAGAAAGGGATTAGAGAAGTGCAGGAAGAGTTTGTGGAATTGGGGAGGGGCCTTAGACAAGTAGCACACACGGTAACCTTCTCGGAGGTGCTGCCCATCTATGGCGTAGGAGAGGCTAGGGTGTTCTGCACCATGGGATTCCACTGCGGTTGAAAAACTGGTGTGGAGCCCAGGATTTGGCTTCATTGGGACTGGGGTCCACCTGAGTGATGCAAGCCTATACTGGCATGATGGGCTGCATCTGTCCAGGAGGGAACCAGGATCCTAGGTGATAGGTTTAAATGCTTCATTGGCAAGCAATTAAACCAGCCAAGGGGAGGCACTGGAAAGGAGCAGGGAAATCCTAGCCCCCAAAAATCATGGTAGTAAGTGCAGCAAACACCAACATAGAGGTTTAGGAGAAGGGTAGGGTAAATGGAGAAAGTGACAAAGGCAAGAAGGACAGGAATGGGGCAAAAGGAGAAGGCCATCAGGAAATGGAGGGTAATGAGTACCAATGCTCAGTAGTCTGGGCAACAAGCTCCTGAGCTAGTGGCCTTGATGGAAGAGGGATGCCTGGATATCGTAGCAGTCACAGAAACATGGTACACAGAGAACCATGACTGGGATGTTAACATACCAGAATACATAACCTACAGGAGAAACAGGCAGGGGAGAAGAGGGGGAGGAGTAGCTCTCTATATAAAGGAAGGGATAAAAGCAACTGAACAAAAGAGTAAACAGGGAGGAGAGGAGGCACTGTGGGTCACCTTGGAGACTAGAAAGGGCACCACAATCCGCACAGGGGTTGTGTACAGACCCCCATGTCAGGGGGAGGGAATGGACAAGGATATGATAGAAGGCATTCTTAGAATGGCAGAGAAAGGGGAGATACTGTTGATGGGAGACCTGAATATGCCAGATGTTAACTGGAGCACATTTGCTGCAGCCACATCCAAGAGCAGGGCCATTCTTGATGCCCTACAGGTGGCAGGCTCAGACAGCTAGTTTCGGAACCCACTCATGAGGGAGCAATCTTAGACCTCATACTCTCAAATGGGGCAGTGAGAGGATCTCAGATCTAGAAGTGGGTTGCCATCTGGGGAACAAGTGACCATCAAACAGTGTGGTTCACATTAAACTCAGCCACAGAGTCAAGCCATACAAAAGTGAGGGTACTGGACTTAGGAGGACTGACTTTGGCAAGATGGAGAGTGCCTCAGAAAAGCACTAGCAAACAGGCTAGAAGGAGGTGTGGAGCAACAATGGGAATCATCAAACTGCCATCACAGAGGCAACAAGCCTTTGTGTGAAGCAAATAAATCAAAATGAAAGAAAAAGCCACTATGGTTCTCAAAAGAGGTGGCTATGAAAGTCGGGAAGAAAAAGATAGAATTCTGGAAGTATAAGGAAACACAGAAGGAGCAGGACAGAGAGCTGTACCAGTTAAGGCAGAAGGAAGCAGGGAGGGAAGTCAGAATAGCAAAGGCCCAAACTGAGGAAAAGATAGCCAACTCAGTTAAGAAGGGGGATAAAACCTTTTATAGGTACATCAGCGAGTGTAGAAAGACAAAGGAGGGATAGTGAGTTGAATAGAATGAACGGTGGGTGGGCAGAGGGGACAGTGAAAGCAGGGATACTGAACGAATATTTCTGCTCAGTATTCACAAAGAGGAGGGGGAGTGCCTAATCCAATTAACAGAAGCACTCTTGATAGGGGGGTCGATCCCAGTCCTTTCACAGAAGAAAGGGTTCTGCAAGAACTCCTAAAACTGAAGGTGGACAAAGCAATGGGCCCTGATGGAATTCACCCCAGAATTCTAAAAGAATTAAGGGAGGAACTAGTGAAACCACTGGCTACTCTTTTTAATAAATCTTGGGAGGATGGTGTGGTACCCGAGGACTGGAGGAAGGCGGATGTGATTCCCCTTCACAAAAGTGGGACCAAGACAGATGCAGGAAACTACAGACCTGTCAGTCTGACCTCTGTGGTAGGGAAAGTGATGGAGTCACTTCTGAAGGAAAGAATGGTTGAGTACCTAGAGGCCAGTGGGGCACAGGACCCAAGGCAGCATGGGTTCACAGCGGGAAGGTCATGTCAGATGAATCTAATAGATTTCTTTGACTGGGTGACCAAAGTAGTAGACCAGGGAGGGGCTGTGGACATGGCCTACCTAGACTTTAGCAAGGCATTTGACAGAGTCCCACACAAAAGATTAATAGTCAAATTAACCAGCCTGGGAGTGGGTCCCAGGGTGGTAGCCTGGGTAAAACATTGGCTGCACAACAGGACACAGAAGGTAATTGTAAATGGAGTCCACTCTGAAGAAAGAGGGGTTACTAGTGGGGTACCGTATGGTTCAGTATTGGGTCCAGTCCTTTTTAATGTCTTCATCAGTGACATTGCACAGGGACTGGAAGGAAAAGTATGCCTTTTTGCAGATGACACAAAGATCTGCAACAGGGTTGATACACAAGGAGGCGGGAAAGGATGAGAAGGACTTGGCAAGGTTGGAGGAATGGCCAGAAGTATGGCAGCTAGATTCAATGCAAAGAAGTGAAAATAATGCACTGGGAAACAAGAACCCAGGGAAGAATACACAATGGGGGAGGTAGTAACAACAACAAAACAGGAAAGGGACCTGGGGTAATCATATCAGATGACCTTAAGGTTAGCAATCAATGTGAGAAGGCAGTAGGGAGGGCTGGGGTATACTGGGATGCATAGGGAGAGGCATCAGCAGCAGAAAACATGAAGTTGTTATCCTCTGTACAGACAGTTGGTGAGACCCCATCTGGAGTACTGCATCCAGTTCTGAGACCCCATATCCGAAGGACATAGACAGGATAGAGGCAGTCCAGAGGAGGGCAACTAAAATGGTGCAGGGTCTGCAAGAGAAGCCGTATGAGGAGAGACTAAAGGAGCTTAATATGTATACCCTTGAGGAAAGAAGGGAGAGGGGGGACATGATAGAAACTTTTAAGTACCTCAGTGGAATCAACAAAGTCCAAGAGGGTAGCATCTTTCAGAAAAAGAGACGTGCAAGAACAAGGGGACACAATTTAAAGATAGAAGGGGGCAGTTCAGGAGCAATGTGAGGAAGTATTATTTCACAGAGAGGGTAGTGGATGCATGGAACAGCCTTCCTGAGGAGGTTGTGGGGTCTAAAACTGTGGGAGAATTCAAGAATGTATGGGATAGACATAAGGCAATTCTTGTGGTGGGTAGGAAGAAATAGGCTGTTGGTTAACTAGGATCTGCGGCCTATCCTGTAGGTAGGGAAATGGGCAGACTAGATGGTCCAAGCGGTCCTTATCTGCTGTCAAAGTCTATGTTTCTATGTTTCTATGAATCTAGGAAAAATCCCTATCGGTTAGAGACTCAAAGATGGCATACACTATCCCGGAAACACTGGTTCAGTGTGAGAGTGATTGCAGGGTGGAATTCATTGCCAACTGATGTAGTAAAGAGTACAAGTACAGATTCATTTAAACATAGGCTGGATAATTTTTTTAATTATAGCAAGGTATAGTAACTATTGGGGACATGAGTAATTACCACTAGATTTAAAATCCAACCTAAAAGCAAGCATTTAAGGACATCAGTCCATTAGTTTGAACATACCTATGATACCTATATGATATCATTAAGCTCATGTGCGGTTCCCATGGCCTCTGAGAGCTCACTCGACAAGAGCAATGGCCACACAGTGGGTAAGCACTAACAGGTGCTTTGCTGCCAGCCAATTGCAGAGCAGTCATTTGGAGCACCATACAAACATTCTCTAAATTCTATGAGTTAGATGTGATTGCATTGGCAGCTGCATCCTTCGGCCAAAAAGTCTTGCAGATCACAATTACAGTATAACCAGACATTTTTTTTTTCACATTTATTTCCCTCTGGTCACCGGTCCTGGGGCATCCCTCAGGCATCACCAACTGA
Organism: Neoceratodus forsteri; assembly: GCA_016271365.2. NCBI lineage: Eukaryota > Metazoa > Chordata > Ceratodontiformes > Ceratodontidae > Neoceratodus > Neoceratodus forsteri. The sequence continues at coordinate 31,556,428 of JADMNL010000022.1, read as the reverse complement.
TCCCGCCCTGTCTGACCCCCCACACCTCATGTTCCCCACAGAACCCTGACCTAGCACCATGTTTGTTAGTTTGTTTGTTTATTTATTTATTTATTTATTTATTCAAATTTTGATAACTGGGTAGGCCCACTGAGCCCCAAAGGTCCGTTTTTCAGGGGTGACCCGGAATTAGTTACACAGTAAGAACATTTCACATATACAGTATATAGGTGAGCTGACCATTTCTGTTTACAATCAAGTCAGTACACTGCAGCATTCAAAGACACAGTACACAGCAGGATTCTGACATTCATCAAGACAAATGCAATGTACAATCACATTAAGAAGGAACAGACCTTTTACATGGTGTGGAATTAGTACAGAACAGAACAATTGACAGTACACTTCTGTCTCCTGGGTTGGAGAGGTTTCTACTGGTCTGACCAGGGCCAGCGTTGGCTGGGAGATAAACTTTATAGTTCTGTGCTCAGGTGCAGGAGCATGCACTTATACCAGTAGATGCTCATGGAGCCCAGTACGGAAGGTTCCCAGGGAGGTCGTGTCCTGGAGATGTACAGGGAGGTTATTCCACAGTACTGGTGCTGCATAGGCAAAGGATTTGCTACCAGCTGTGGTCCGTACCCTAGGCTCTTCCAGGAGATTTCTCCCTGTGGTGTGGAGCTGCCTGCCTGATTGCTTTGGAACCAGCAGGCCGACTAGGCTATCGGGGGGTAGTTGTTGATGAGCTTGAATGCATTACATAGTAGGGGGTACTGCAGGCGGGTGCTAAGAGATTGCCAGTTTAGGGAGACCAATGATTTGCAGTGATGTCGCCTTTTGTGGGACATTGTGGTGAAGTGAGCAATCTTACTATATAGTATTTGCATCCTGCTGTGCTCCTGATGTACTACCTTAAGTGTCCCCTTTCTTGTGCTCCCCAGGGCAGGGCCGCCCACTCCTACCTTGGGTGCTCCTTCCAATCTGGTCTGGTGGATGGGTGCAGGCCGGAGGATATCAGGACTTGGGTGGGTGGGATCTGGCAGTGGGTGTGGGGCTGGTGTGCCATCGTCTCCCCAGGATCCAGGGTTTTTCCCTGGTACTGTCATGACATGACCCTCTGCAGAGGCACGGATGTGCAATGATGCTCCATGCTAGCTGGGCACATTCCTGCACCCCGATTGTGAGCATCCACCATCGTCTCCTCCCCATGTGTGCATGATCCTGGCTTTGGTGCTTCTAGTCTCCATTGGGAGTCGCTGCTTGTGGTAGGATTGTGAGCCCACCCTCCCCAGGAGAAGAGAGCTGTCCTCTGGATGCTCAATCCTCTCCTCCCCAGCCGAACACTGGCAACCCAAGTTCACTCTCGAACACAGGTTGTCGGCATGGTGCGAGGTGTGGCATCCAGTGCCTCGACCGTCAGCACCACCAGGCCAGCAACCAGACACATTTTGACTGATCTACAACTGGAGGTCGACAGTTTAGATGTCGACCGCCATTACAGCAACATCATTATGTCGACTGCATTTGCAGCTGGCATAACGACGTTCACTGTCTACCTAGTGTTCTTCGGGGGCTTCACCCTGAACTCTCCGCGGGGCCAGCCCCAATTCGACCACTTAAAATAATCAACCCAAGTTGAGTTGATTCGTAGGGGTGTAAAACCCCCCAAAAGCAATGCTGGGGACCAGCGCTGAGACTACAGTGACCTGACACTGTTGTCGCTATAGTGTTGGTCACTATAGAAATGTCGCATTAGGGGATGTATACCATTCTGACATTGTCCATGCTTGAGTATACTTTTAGTATCACTGCTGTGATATTTCCCAGTGGTATGACAGCCCTGTCCATCAACAGGAGAGAGAAAATGAAATATAAATATCTGTAAATTTTCTTACTCTGACTGCTGATCACAGGGCTGGAGCCCCCCACCACACACACACACACACACACACACACACACACACACTTTCTACTAGTTCTACAGTTAGCACATTAGCCATGCATTTTGTTCTAAGTTGACATTATTTTAGCACTCTGTTTAGGTGGATGCTCTGGTTTAGCGATTAGAACATTTCTGCTATGGAACTTAGTGGTATAATCCACAGAGCAGGGAGCCTGTGCTTTTGTGTCAAAAGTCTACTTCCTGCCTCTGCAGAAGCCTAGAAGGAAGATCCCAGTGATACAGCAGCTCTGTGACCAGCAGTCAGAGAAAGAAAATTTACAAGCATTTAAATTTTGTTTTTTTCTGTGACTGAATCATTTCAGCTATAGATAACCATAGGGAACTGATAAACTGATGATCCACCTTTGAAGAGGCAGGCTATAGTTACCATATCTAAGCAGAAGTGTTTTCAGCTGTAACAGAAGGGGTGGGTTGTTTGCCTTTTGTTAAGGGGCACGGTACTGTATGTGAGCAGTGGCGCTGGTGGGATTCGGGCTTAGAGATACCCTGAGTGAGGTTGCAGTGAGAGGTGGCAGCATATCAAGGTAACCCTTTCAGGCATCAGAGGGGTTGTGAAACTAGTTAACTGTCATAGGCTGAGTTCAGAGAGAGAACACGTCTGAGAGAGTTGTATAAATTTTTGGTCCAATTAATGAAACAATCAGGCAGGACAAAGTGGTGTAATACAGAGTAAAGATATTTCCATTTGTTGGAATCAAAAACCTTGGCAGCAGCTAAAGAGATCAGTACAGTGGGTTTACAGCTATTTGGGGCTACCCAGAGCTCTGACAGTATTCTTCTAATACCTGACACCCCAGAATAAATCCCACTCGTTCAACTCCAATAATTTTTAAATAACTTGTTGTTATCGATTAGTAAACAGTTTAGCCAGTATTTTGTGGTCAGCACTTAGTAGTGCTACTGGTCTATAGCTTGCAATTATTGGGGTCTCTCCTTGTACAGGAATGACTACAATCAGTGTTTCTAGCACATGGTGGTGGGGGGGGGGGTTACCTATAATCTCTGCTTCCTTGTAGACTTCAAGCAAGTGTCTTCCTGTTACTTGTGACAATGAAAAATAGAACTTAGCCAGGATGCCATCTGATTCTGTCATCCTTCCTTTTGGACATTTAACTTTATACTCTGAACTTCCTCCATAGTGATGTTGCTATTAAGAGTTTTTATGTCATTATCTGAAAGTTTAGGAAGTTGTATCTCAGACAAAATGTTATCTCCTTTATTTCTTCTTTGCTTTCATAATGTTTCTTGTAGATGTTAAAGAATTCCATATTAATCTCTATATTGGAGATTTGTAGGGTTCCTTCCAGCTTCTTGCAGCTTGCTATTATAGTTTTATGTTGTTTTTTTTAAGTTGATGTGCAAGGAGGCGCGTGAGCCTTTTTCCTGCTTTCCAATACTATTTTTTAGAGCCAATTCTTCCTATTTATGTTGGATTTTGTTGGTCTCATATCTCAGTTTTAAGATTTCCAGAAATAAGTTTATATATGACTCCAGGTTTTCTTTATGTTTTTTGAATCAGTGTATCTAGGTTGTCTTCAAGTTTTCTTTTTTTTAAAGTGCTACTATAGCATTTATTTTTCTTGTTTTAGCCAAGTAGGCAATTATTAGACCCCTTATAAAACATTTACATGAAACATAGAAACATAGAAACATAGACTTTGACGGCAGATAAGGACCGCTAGGCCCATCTAGTCTGCCCATTTCCCTACCTACAGGACAGGCCGCAGATCCTAGTTAACCAACAGCCTATATCTTCCTGCCCCCCACAAGAATTGTCTTATGTCTGTCCCATGAATTCTCCCACAGTTTTAGACCCCACAACTTCCTCAGGAAGGCTTTTCCATGCATCCACTACCCTCTCTGTGAAATAATACTTCCTCACATTGCCCCTGAACCGCCCTCCTTCTATTTTTAAATTGTGTCCCCTTGTTCTTGCAAGTCTCTTTTTCTGAAAGATGCTACCCTCTTGGACTTTGTTGATTCCCTTGAGGTACTTGAAAGTTTCTATCATGTCCCCCCTCTCCCTTCTTTCCTCAAGGGTATACATATTAAGCTCCTTTAGTCTCTCCTCATATGGCTTCTCTTGCAGACCCTGCACCATTTTAGTTGCTCTCCTCTGGACTGCCTCTATCCTGTCTATGTCCTTGCGGAGATGGGGTCTCCAGAACTGGACACAGTATTCCAGATGGGGTCTCACCAACTGTCTGTACAGAGGGATAACAACTTCCTGTTTTCTGCTGCTGATGCCTCTCCCATACATCCCAGTATATCCTCGCCCTCCCTACTGCCTTCTCACATTGATTGCTAACCTTAAGGTCATCTGATATGATTACCCCAGGTCCCTTTCCTGTTTTGTTGTTGTTACTACCTCCCCACCCATTGTGTATTCTTCCCTGGGTTCTTGTTTCCCAGGTGCATTATTTTGCACTTTTTGCATTGAATCCTAGCTGCCATACGTCTGACCATTCCTCCAACCTTGCCAAGTCCTTTTCATCCTTTCCACGCCTCCTTGTATCAACCCTGTTGCAGATCTTTGTGTCATCTGCAAAAGGCATACTTTTCCTTCCAGTCCTCTGCAATGTCACTGATGAAGACATTAAAAGGGACTGGACCTACTCTGAACCCTGCGGTACCCCACTAGTAACCACCCTTTCTTCAGAGTGGACTCCATTTACAATTACCTTCTGTGTCCTGTTGTCCAGCCAATGTTTTACTCAGGCTACCACCCTGGGACCCACTCCCAGGCTGGTTAATTTGACTAATAATCTTTGTGGGACTGTGTCAAATGCCTTGCTAAAGTCTAGGTAGGCCATGTCCACAGCCCCTCCCTGGTCTACTACTTTGGTCACCCAGTCAAAGAAATCTATTAGATCTGTCTGACATGACCTTCCCACTGTGAACCCATGCTGCCTTGGATCCTGTGCTCCACTGACCTCTAGGTACTCAACTATTCTTTCCTTCAGAAGTGACTCCATCACTTTCTCTACCACAGAGGTCAGACTGACAGGTCTGTAGTTTCCTGCCTCTGTCTTGGTCCCACTTTTGTGAAGGGGAATCACATCCGCCTTCCTCCAGTCCTCGGGTACCACACCATCCTCCCATGATTTATTAAAAAGAGTAGCCAGTGGTTTCACTAGTTCCTTCCTTAATTTTTTAGAATTCTGGGGTGAATTCCATCAGGACCCATTGTTTTGTCCACCTTCAGTTTTAGGAGTTCTTGCAGAACCCTTTCTTCTGTGAAAGGACTGGGATCGACCCCTATCAAGAGTGCTTCTGTTAATTGGATTAGGCACTTCCCTCCTCTTTTGTGAATACTGAGCAGAAATATTCGTTCAATATTCCTGCTTTTCACTGTCCTCTGCCCACCCACCGCTCATTCTATTCAGCATCACTATCCCTCCTTTGACTTTCTCGCTCGCTGATGTACCTATAAAGGTTTTATCCCCTTCTTAACTGAGTTGGCTATCTTTTCCTCAGTTTGGGCCTTTGCTATTCTGACTTCCCTCCCTGCTTCTTTCTGCCTTAACTGGTACAGCTCTCTGTCCTGCTCCTTCTGTGTTTCCTTATACTCCGGAATGCTATCTTTTCTTCCTGACTTTCACAGCCACCTCTCTTGAGAACCATAGTGGCTTTTTCTTTCATTTTGATTTGTTTATTTGCTTCACACAAAGGCTTGTTGCTCTGTGATGGCAGTTTTGATAATTCCCATTGTTGCTCCACACCTCCTTCTAGCCTGTTTGCTAGTGCTTTTCTGAGGCACTCTCCCATCTTGCCAAAGTCAGCCCTCTTAAAGTCCAGAACCCTCACTTTTGTATGGCTTGACTCTGTAGCTGAGTTTAACGTGAACCACACTGTTTGATGGTCACTTGTCCCCAGATGGCAACCCACTTCTAGATCTGAGATCCTTTCACTGCCCCCGTTTGAGAGTACGAGGTCTAAGATTGCTCCCTCACGAGTGGGTTCCGAAACTAGCTGTCTAATGCCTGCCACCTGTAGGGCATCAAGAATGGCCCTGCTCTTGGATGTGGCTGCAGCAAATGTGCTCCAGTTAACATCTGGCATATTCAGGTCTCCCATCAACAGTATCTCCCCTTTCTCTGCCATTCTAAGAATGCCTTCCATCATATCCTTGTCCATTCCTTCCCCTGACATGGGGTCTGTACACAACCCCTGTGTGGATTGTGGTGCCCTTTCCAGTCTCCAAGGTGACCCACAGTGCCTCCTCTCCTCCCTGTTTACTCTTTTGTTCAGTTGCTTTTATCCCTTCCTTTACATAGAGAGCTACTCCTCCCCCTCTTCTCCCCTGCCTGTCTCTCCTGTAGGTTATGTACCCTGGTATGTTAACATCCCAGTCATGGTTCTCTGTGTACCATGTTTCTGTGACTGCTACGATATCCAGGCATCCCTCTTCCATTAAGGCCACCAGCTCAGGGAGCTTGTTGCCCAGACTACGGGCATTGGTACTCATTACCCTCCATTTCCTGATGGCCTTACCCCCTTTTGCCCCATCCCTGTCCTTCTTGCCTTTGTCACTTTCTCCATTTACCACTGCCCTTCTCCCATCGACACCTCCATGTTGGTGTTTGCCACACTTACTACCGTGATTGTTTGGGGGCTAGTTCTCCTGCTCCTTTCCAGTGCCTCCCACTTGGCTAGTTTAAAAGCTTGCCAATGAAGCATTTAAACCTATCACCTAGGATCCTGGTTCCCTCCTGGACAGATGCAGCCCATCATGCCAGTATAGGCTTGCATCACTCCAGGTGGACCCCAGTCCCCAATGAAGCCAAATCCCTGAGCTCCACACCAGTTTTTCAACCACTGATGGAATCACGGTACGGAACACCCTAGCCTCTCCTATGCCATAGATGGGTAGCACCTCTGAGAAGGTTACCGCAGGGTGCTACTTGACCAAGGCCCTCCCCAATTCCACAAACTCTTCCTGCACTTCTAATCCCTTTCTTAGCCAGGTAATTTGTCCCTAGGTAGACAATGACATCCAGCTCCCTCCCTGTGCAGCTGCTCTGGCAATCCTGAGGATTCGCCTCCCTGTCCCTCCAAGCCATGGCGCCAGGCAGGCACCCACTCCCTCTCCCTTCCTTGCCCAGTTCTACCTTCCTAACAATGGAGTCCCCTACCAGGAGTTGTTTCCTTCCCTGAAGGGTCCCTGCCACCTCCTGTGGGTCTCCTTTGTGGAGATTCCCAGCATCCTCCTTGGTCTCCACTGTAGGTGCCTCCATAGAGGAACCACACTTTGCCAGAATGGCATAGGAATTGTGGAGAGGTACAACTGGAGGGATGTGCCTCTGTTCCACCACCCTCACCCTCCCTGAGCCCACTGTGGTCCAACCGCTCCTTTTTCTTGGCAACCTCTGAGGCAACGGCAGTGGCACTGGTGGTCCCTACATGCTTCCTATATGGTGGTTTTGGAGGTTGTCTTAATTGTATTAACTTCAAAGAAATGTTTAGACTCTTCTGTTACAATGTTACAGAATCCTGTATCACTAAGAAATATGATGTTTAGAATCCACTGGCACTGGGTCATGTTGCCGAAAACAAAAAATGCGTGGCAATGAATGCCACAAGCAAAAGGGCATGTGCTGAAATACGGTCATAAACAACACCGACCACAACACAAACAGTGCACGCCATACACAACAATGGGTTTTCTTGCTTTTTCACCCCTGCACCCCCAACGTGGGAGCTTTGCCCCACCCCCAGAATTTAAATCACAAACTCTGGGGGTAGGGGCTGACTTCGGGGATGGGCAGAAACTCAGGAGGGAGGAAAATGTCATTTTTTACAAAACAAAAATTCAAAACATAGTAGCACCAGGAGACTTGGGGGGAACTAATCCATGGTCCCAGGTCTCCTATCCCACCATGTGCTGGTACCTTAGCCACTTCACCATGGAAGAAGCTTGACCAGACACCCCAGCACATGGCAACTTGATCTGTCCATAGTTAAAGTATACAGTGACAAGAGTAGCAATAATTTCCTAGCGCTGTTATACCACTGTTGCTGTGAATGCAGGTGCACTCTACACAGCACAGTTGATGCCACACTGTCTTTGTTGTGTGGTATTGACCCGGTACCAAATCCACCTACTGGGGGGCCTGCTCTGTTCTTTCTAGTGTCTGGATTACATATCACCAAAAAATGGTTTGAGATTAAATTTTCTATTAGATTACAGTTATTAAGACCTTGACATAGGTTTGTAGAAATGAGTTCAAAGTCTATTCCATTGTAGCTGTCATGTGGAGCAGAATACAATGAGCAGCTGCATTTAGGGTTCCCCAAGTATCACACTGCCCATTGTCTTTAATCATTTGTAATAATGCTTCTCTCTTTTTTTGTGGCTGTATTGATGTACTTACTTTTATTTTAGTAAGGGTCAGACGACAGGTGGAAATCACCTCCGACTATCAGATCAGCCTCTTTGAAGGATTTAAGATCATTGGATACTTCCTAAAAAAACAAATTCTGGTCAGATCCAATATGGCTGCAAGCAACATGATGGTAGTGGTTGTGATGCAGCCAAGAAAAGTGAGAGGCTGCTTTACCCCACCTCATGATAGCCATAGGTGAAAGTTTTCAAAAACCCCACCAAAATGCGATTCCACACCAGTGAAACATTATTCTGTGCCACAGGTGGGAAAACACATTTTGACCAGGATTTAAAAAATTACAGCTGTCACATTCATGAGGCAGTGTAAAAAAAATGGCTATGTTGAATATTTGGGGAAAAAATATAAAAAATTACTGAAGTTATGCACGAGCGTAGAAAAATTTCAATGTGCGCTCGTAATTTTGTCATTGTTACATATTTTGACACCATATTTTCAACATAGCCTTCTTATGACCCCAGCTGATGAACAAAAGGTGGTAGAAATTGTTAAATCCTGCCTGAAAGGTGATTTTGAAATGCCAGCATGAAATTTATGATGTCTGAGCCTAGAAATGCAAGTCAGCATAGTAGCTAAAAGATGTACAATATTGTACCATGTACTGCACTTTACTGCAGGCATTGCTGGCTTTGTACTGACAGAGTAGCTGCGAAAAAGGGGAAAAAACTGTTTACAAAAGTATTTGCACTTTATTGCAGACCTGATGGGTGATGGTCAGGTGGAGTATTTGCAAGAGATAAACAAAAGCTGGGCTCAATGTCACCTGATAGAAGTATCAACAAGAAAGAATGTTGTGCTTCCCCAGAAGTCTGGCAAATATGATCTTGTGGCCACCAACACATCAGGTTAGCTGTGCCAATGTGACAGTGGGCTCGAGTGCAGATAACTTCATAGAGTGGAAATAGCTTTGCACGCTGGTGAGGAAATAATGAGGTCCAGTGCTACTGGTGGCCAGTACAAGAAAAGAGAGTGGTGATTGAGGGGAGGGGGGAGAGGCACAAAGAAACAGCATTGGAAGGGTGTCTCTCAAAACCCAGGTGGAACATGCAAGTGACTTACATTTTAACTGCTTTTTTTATCTCTTGCAGCTACTCCTCCTCCGGTACACTGCCGGTCATGTCTGTAATGTGTTCACATAAAAGCAGAAGTGTGCCATGGAGTTTCAAGCAGGCAGTGAGATCAGCAGCAAGAAAATAGTGTAGTGGTGGTGGGGAGGCAGCACTGAATGGAAATAGCGGGCTTCAAGTAGCTGAGTGATTGTGCTTCAACTCCAAAATTGTGTGCTTTGTTCAGAATTTGATGATGTGCTTCCAGAGCTCCTTTCTCTTTCTGTGTAATAGCTAGATGTCATGCATAGCTGCACTATGCAGATGTACAAATTCTGGATGTGAGTCAGAAGGCCTATAAATGTTGTAGATCACTACCTCTTTTCCACCTAGAGACCCAAAGACAATATTCTAGCTACCCCTCTCTGTCTGTTAATTCTTTTGCTAACACAATCACCACATTTTTCCTGAATAAAATTGATACCCCCTATTATTAGATTTATAACTGTTGTGAAACTCGTGTTTCCCTCCATCCCCCCCCACCACCACCACCACCACAACCACAACCATTTATTGAGTTTATGGGCTTCTAAGTCTGACAAGTAAGTTTCTTGCAATAAGATGACATCAGTTTTACAGTTATTCAATTTTTGTAGCACTCTAGATATTTTAGCAGGACTCTAATCTCTTAATGTTCCAACTGTATACTGTTAAGTTACATATTTTGATTTATGGACCTAATATGACTTACAGGATGGAATGAAAGTTTTGATAACACTGGTTCAGTCAGAAGAGAAATAAAGTTTCTAATCACCCTCTTATTTGCTGATCTATATCTTACATACTTGAGAGTAGTCATAACTCTAAGTAGCTTCCCAACACAAATTTTTTACGCCAAACAACAAAAAGGTTCTTTTTAAGTAGCAATAATGAGCAATCAGTTTACAATAGTTTAAGTATGAAAAGTTTGAGTCCATGAAGAAGTTACAAGTTTTATATCCAAGTGGACCCTTGCAAAGGTCAATTGGAGGCTTGTTGGAACTCTCCGTGTCCACACTCTGTGGACATGGTGTGAGACCTCTATCTTATTTTTCCATCTTAACTCCTCTATCTGCCTGCCAAATATGCTACGGTATCACCATTTGTGTTTTATATTGAATGTTTTGCTGTGATCGGTTTGGTTTACTAAGCACCAAAATTTTAATTCCTTTATAGCCCAAGTATTTCCTATGGCTGCTGTGTTATAAAATAATAAATTTATTTTTTTCTAAATAGAAATTCTAGGATTCATCAAGATATAGTGCTATCATGGATTACCAGAAACACCACAGCTCCAGGACATCAGCAGTTAATAGCAATATACAGTATATGGTTCTGGTTGACTCCAATTTTTCTTTTGCATAGCATGCAGAGGGATATGTGCATAAATGTATAATCCCTTTTGAATTATGTGATTAGCATTTTTGAACCAAATGAAGTGGTTTGCTTATTTGTAGGACCATATTATTTACTGTCTATTTCAAGCCTTTTTTGATCTCAGTAGAATAATTTTTCTTTGATTTTTTATGTGTTCTAGTTTTATATGCTTAAATGATGCATGGCTTTAAGAAGGGGCTTTAAATTGTGATCTGTGCCTTTGTCTGACATGTCCCCTGACCGACCTTCTCGGTCAAAGCACTGGGGTTGGTAGTCGATGTTTTTTGTATGCACCATTAACTTTTCCAGCTACAGTATATCTCCAGAGTGTCCCATTAGTGCTTTTTCACCTTGTTGTTCAGTTGAAGGAATGCCTTCCCTTTTTTCCACTGTAACTGTTTCTATAGTTCTGTGTGGTTCTAGAAAAGTCTACAAAAATGCAACTAACTGGTTAATTATCTACTTATAATAACTGGTGACCTCCTTTATCAGCCTGTTTTCGGGTTCTGTGAAATGTCATAATAAGCACGTGTGATGTCACACTCAATTATTATTATGGCATTTCCTCAGACAAACTTTGTTGCTCTGTTTTAAATCAGAGAAAAGCAGCGCAAAACATACAGTGCAAGCCAGTCTCACTACTGACAAACACTCATAGAAGCGTAAACTATTTTCATACTGTATCATTATCATTAACCTCTAACCTCTCAGAATTAAACACTAGACTTTGATTTTTAATAATTTTTAACTTGTGATACTGCAGATTGGTTTGGGACTGCAGTCCGAGTGGCGCAGTCACTTCCAGGGTATGTAGATACTCCCTGCCCCAGTTATAAAAAAAAAAGGCATAAGCAGATGTGTATTCATGTTTTTTTTTTTACACATCTTCTGTGTGTGATAACCTCATAAACCTCTCGCACTTCACTCTCTAGATTTATAGGTCATCACACACCACGGGTGTATAAAAAATCCTCATAACACACACCTGCCAATGCATTATTCAGGATATAATAACTGGGTCTTCCTTTTCGCCATGCAAAAACTGTGGTGTTATTTGCCATAATAAATGAGTGTTTATTATGGCAAACATATGCATGGCATCCCTCGCTCTGCGCATGCTGCAGCTCTTCCTTCCAGAACACTGGCCGATGCATCTTTCCACCAGACATGGAACTGCCACTGGACTTGGCAGTAAGTGACTGCCTGAAACAAAATCAAGAAACTGTAAGACCAAAAACCAGCATTTTTGTTGCAGACAGAAATAAATAAATTTAAAAATGTTTAAATAAATAAATAAAAATGAATGCGCACTCACCAGACTGGTGGCACTGAGGGTTGAGGTGCTGAACACCACAACCTCGCGCTAGGCCAGTGACCTGGGTTCAAGAATGACCTTGGGTCAGTGGGGTACCATCACGGCGGGGTGAGTGTGGGAGCAGGATTGAGCATCGGCTCTCCTCTCCTGGGTAAAGGGTGGGGTCACCCGCCCGTAGTCCCACTGTCTCCAAATGGAGGTTTGGTGCCAGCACAGTCAATGGCGTGACTGGAAGGGAGGGGTGTCCCAAATGGCGTGTACTCGCATGCCTCCACATGCATGTGCTACAGCAGGGACACATTGGTGTAGGGGCCGGGAGAAAACCCACAAAAACCCCAGAAACTACATATGAAAACAAACCAAAAAAACAAACGTGGATGGTCAGCTTTAACCTAAGTGGGCCATGGCTGCACTGGAATGTTGTTTTTATTTTATGTAATTGCTGTGACCAAAAAGGAAGACCCAGCAATTATATAAAATAAAATATAGGGTGGTGTGTAAACTCAAAGTTTGCACACTCCCTCGGGAATAGATGCTTTTCATAAAACCCTCAAGCTTCGCTCTCGGGGTTTATGTAGCATCTAACTCCTCTGGTGCGTGCAAACTTCTTGTTATACACACCACCACATACTTTATTCTTTATATACATTAAACTGTATGGACTAACACCAATTGTGTAACAAAGCAGTAACTACAGTCCAATAAAGAGTATGACAGCAAATAAGGAACTAAAGCTGTACATTATGTCCATTGTGCAGAAATAATTGTCTATTAAGCAGAATCACATCCATAGAATAATAGAAATGAAGGATAATTTCTGGTTCCAACTTAGGCACTGTTTTTTAGTTAGTTTACTTAAATAGTACTGTACCTTGAACATCAGTCTGGTAGAAATACCTATTGGATAGTTCACAAAGGGTTTGATGGAATGTGTAAGGCGGTCCTTGAATTATCTCTTCAGAGCAGAGAATAAATGCAAGTAGGAAGAAATCTTCTAGAGCTGCTAGTTATACTGCTACTTTTACCATAGTCTGGGAAAGAGAGCATGAAATATTGTCATTTTAAAATTCAAATTCAGGATAAGATAATAAATAAATAAACTATTTCTATGCGGAGACATGGGCATGTAGAGGAATGACACATACACTGGAGTCAGATTTTATTTGGGTTTTTATATTTGTCTAAATGAGTCCGCCCCTCTATTTCCACAGTTTTGCAGGTTCTTAGAACTCATTATACCCACCAGCGCAAATTTCTGTGGTGAGGATGCCAGTTTGCTCTCTTGTGCCATGTAATTGCTATAGTGGCCTCCACAGACTAAGCCAGTTCCCTGACCTCTCCCCAGACAGCACCAAGGTGCGTGTAACACCTACAACAAATAACATGATGGGAACTTGAAATCCAGACTCGGGGAATCGATACTTGCATCCCTGGTCTCAGAGGCAGCAGCAGTGCTAACCATGCAGCTGAAAGGAAGCTTTCTTTTTAGCCAAGGTGTTAGACAGGTTCTTATTCTTCTGTGTTGCAATCTTCACTTTCTCCATCACATGGCTCTCTGCATCTGGTTACTAGTTCAGTAGATATTACATCACTTCCTCTGCCTTCTTCACACCAGATGGCTCTCTGCATCTGGTCTCACAGCAGGGAATCCCACGCATGCAAAGCACTATGGACTAGTACATGAAAGACACCAAGAAACTTATTCAAGAGAAGGTGTGATTTCCTATAATTGACAGTAAGATAGAACAGCATGTCAAAAACTGCATACCGTGCCAAGTCACAGTACTTGACAGGATTAAAGCACCACTTCAGATAATTGAGTCACCAAGTGACCTTTGAACAGCGATCAAGATTGTTTGCAGTTTGCCAAATGATGATTATCTTCTTCTTCTTGTGGATGATTTGTCTTGAGTTCCTGAAGTAGAAATTGTAACTTCAACTTCTATAAAAGCAGCAATTCTGAAGCTTCATGAGGCGTTGTCCGCATTTGGGATATCAGCCATTGTCAAGACAGATAAAGGCCCTCCGTTCAATAGTAGAGACTTTGGCCTACCCCCTCTCCACATATTCAGCCAGCTGCATTTGCACTGTGCTTGTTCTGTGCTTATGTTAGTACCAGCATTTGGCCATGGCCATGGAAATATTCAGAAGTAGCGCACTATGCTACCATGGCTGAATATTGGGCAACAGTGCAGTGCACACATAGTGCACATGCACAGTGCAGCAGTGCAGTGCTAAAGCACAGTACAGGGCACAAATGCAGCACTGAATGTAGTGCTGTACACAGATGCAGTACTAGTAATGCAGAGAACAGTGCGGGAGGCGGTGGGAGGAGGAGGAGGAGGAAGAGAGGCAGGCACCAATGAATGACACACAACACAGCAGCAAAGGTACCAAAAAAGTTTACTGAAAAATAACATGAGCAATGCCTGTATAAAACAAGAACAAAAAAGAATGGCAACAGTTGGTGACACAGAATTAAATCACAAAGGGCAACTACCCGTAAACTGTCAATAAAATCCGAGGGCAGTACATGCTGAATCTGCCTAAGGGTCTGTAGGTGGTGGTGTAAAATAAACATGTTGTTCGGTGCACCTAATACCCTGGCAAGAAGTACACACCAAGGCACAGGACATAGTCATCCAACCTGACACGGTACCTAGGAACATACAGTGATCTCATGCCTATGTGGTAATGCACACTTTTGGTGGTATGGCAAGCAGCATGGCTCTCAGATGTACAGCGATTCCTATACTGTACAGGACAATGGGGGCATCTACAGGGACAGTGGTCCCATAGACCTGCTTTGGTTATAGGGGACAATAACAGCAAATCAGTTTCCATAAGAAATAGTGTAATCAACAGGTATACATGGGTACATTGCCCTTTCTCTCAGAGACAGTAACAAAGCAGTCCTGTAGCATGGAAACAGTACTGCACCCCAGACACCACAGCAACCATACATCAGCTGGCTCTACACACCAGGCCTTGGCACAGTGCCACTGTCGATGATGACCCACAGCTGCTGATGTCACCTTGGCTCCTTCCTGGCTCAGGTCACTATATCTGTAGCAGCACTGGTCACCCATCCTAACCATGCCTGTCCTATGGGTCAGGCGCTGCCCCACAGATGCCCACACCTCACACCTGGGTCTGTCAGATGCCTCCCCCCTCCCTCAGCAACAGCTCCTCTCTGTTCAGCATTAACTCAACATGTTTGGCTAGCTGCACAGCTGACCATCTTGTGTCCCATTTGTCTGGCCCCCCCCCGACTGTGCTGCACCCATCAAACATGGTACTGTAGTTCTGGAAACTCACTGTCACATCCAGAGCTGCTCCCTAGACTGCATAGGCTTTACTGAGTAGGCCAGTATTATCACTGTATATTTGACATTTGCACAGAGCTAACATCAATTTGTGCAGCACTAAGCATGGTTCTGGGTGGAGGATGTCTGAGCCGCACACGGATGGCAATGTGCATCCTTGGTGCATGGTACACATGCGCAGCACTGGCTGCACATGCACAATGGCATGGCACGAACACCCACACAGTATTATAACATCGGCAGATATTGCATGATGCCATGGCCATCGCTGCATTGGCCATAGTGCTAGTGCTGCACTACTGTGATAGCGCTTGGTGCTAAAATGCAATATTGCAACAGCGCATGCAAATGACTTAATTATGCAGACCATGCCCTAAATCTCAATTTGCATGTTATTATTGAAATGTATTCAGTCATTTGCATGTGTAATTGCATTTGAAGTGTATAAAAGGATCAGACAGTACCACACCACTTCCACCGAGGTACTGCAGGTAGCTAGAGGTAAGTGTATACTGAGTGGCCTGAAAACAGGGGCAGAGATGTTAATAACAGTGGGTTTATGCTGTGTCCAGAATTGCCTGTAGCTGTATCTGCACTTACCCTTGAGTATGTGATATGCAGGCAGCTCACTGTGTGTTTGGAGATGTCCTTTGGGGACATGCATTGGTCCCGGCTAGGGTGCAATGGGCCGGCACAGCACTATACCTATGCTCTGTGCGCTGCTGTGTGAGTACAATGCTCAGTGTTGTCCATCCTCCCCTTTCAAACAGGTATCATGATGAGGAGGAGGAAAAGCAGAGGAAGAGGAAATTCTCCAAGGAGGAGGACATCATGGCCCTGACACATACCTACATGACCAGGGAGGAACCTGTGAGCTGTCACAGGGAGATGAGGGACAAAATAACAAAGGCATGTGAAGAGGTGATACGAGTCAATAAATGCTGTAAGAGGCAGGGGTCAGATGGTAGAGGAGGTGAAAAAGTGGGCAGAAGACTTGAAGTGCCACAAAAACCTCATGGACAGGGTGTGATCCAATCTTCTGGCCACAGGCGGTGGCCCACCAACCACTGAGCTCATAGCCTCTGGAGAGGAGCTCATGTTGGGCACAATGCTAACCATGAACATCAAGGGATCCCCCGCTGGTGGTTATGAAAGTGAGGTGGAACCAATAGAGCCATGTGAGTGACTGTAGTATCCCTGACACATTGACTGGGGGTGGGGGGGAATGCATGCACCAGTGGTATTGTGTGATGCATGCTTGTCATTGGTCCAGAGGGAACACATGTCATTGGGACACAGGTCGCAGCTGGCCAAGCACAGATGGCACACACAGGATATTCTACACACATCAGTGTTCTACAGACACTACCTACTACCTACAATAGCCCCATGCGTCCATCCTGCATGGTCCATGGTACACCATGTATGCAGGCCCTCACTCCTAAATGCACTGTCTGCAATGGTGTACCTGTTGGAAGGGTTACACAATGGGGATAGGCTGCCTGGTGGTATCCAGGTATCCTGATGGTATGGACATCTGCGGGGATATCCCTTACTGTGCCACATTTGTGTTGTGCACTGTGTAATCACTAGTGATGGGTGGCATGTGTTATGCATACAGCACTAGAGGTGTATGGGCACTGCACTGCATGGGCAGCATGCGTGTGTCTGTACACAGTACTGTACAATGGGCCTGCATGCTCCATTGTCCAGCCACTGGTGTATGAAATACTTAGCAATGTCCCTCTCGTCTCTCAACAGCTCTGTCCATTGTGTTGAACAAAATAGTGGAGGATGCACCGGGGCTGTCCAGATGGCTACTGCTCCCAAGTTTAACCCCTTCTTGAGCACCTGAGGACACTGATATGGACAGCAATGGAGAGACATTTGTGGAGGACTGAAGGTGCCTGGAGGAATCCTCATCCAACTCAGACACCGCCAAGGGACTGGAGAGCAGCAGGGGCCATCCACTAGCTTCCACAAAAGCAGTGCCACCTGTCATCACTGTCTCTGCTGGCCCCCTACCAACAGAGTACAGCCACCGGACTCACTAGCACAGCCACCACTCAACCACCCCAGGTCAATATCCCCTGTGCTGCCCATGGCTAATACCCCCAGCACAGCCACTGCTGTGTCACCCCATGCCAATGACCCCTGCACCACCACTGTTGTGTTGCCCCAGGCCAATGTCCTCAGCACAGCCACTGCTGTGCTGCCCTAGGCCACTCTCCCAGGTGCAGCACCAACTGCAGTGTCACCCCAGCTCACACAATGGGCCAAGGTGCAGCCCAACCCTGTCCCTAGGACAAGCCGCACTGGCAGCAGGTGGCAGTCATCAGGCAGCTGCTGCAGGCCAATGTGGGGTCTCAGGATGGCCTGCAGGCTGAAATGGGCCACATGCAGGGCATGCTGTAGACCCATGAGCAGCGTGACAAAGTTCACCATGCAGAGCACATGGCAGCCTTAGATGCAGGCTTCAATAGACTGGAGCAGTCCCCAGCAGCTGACTTTGGTGAGGTGGCTGCCCCCATGCTACAGCCATGGTTTGGGGGAATGCAGGGACACCCATGGTGTTGGCCATTCTAGGGGGGGATGTCACTCTATGGGCGAACTCCCCAGGGTGTGACCACCCCACAACTGATACCTCACTGTCTGTCCCCCCCCACAGTATAGGCAGCTGAATGCCTGGCACCACCAGAACCCCCCCAACACACCAACCCATGGAGGCCAACTGTAGGACACCCCTGGCCGTGGTCTGCTTCTCAGTGGAATCACTACCCCACAGAGCCATGGCTGTGGGCAGTGTTGGTGAGCATATCATTATGTGCATATTATTAGCTAGATCTATAAGAACAGTAATCTTATAAATACTGTGTAGCTAGGTTTCACATGTAGTGTGAGTATATCATTACTATCAGGCCCGTAGCTACAGGGGAGCATAGGGAGACACTGCCCCCCCTGTAATTTGTTTTGCCCCCCCCTGTAAATTTTCAGACCAGCCCAGATTTTTTAATAGGCTACCAGCCCCCTGCAATTATCCAGAGTGAGAGAGAAGACTCAAAACTGACACTGCAGCTAAAAAAAAAAAAATTGATACACTCACTGTCACTGCAGTACTTGCTTCCTCCAGTAGAGTGCTCACTCCCTCTTGCTTGCTGTACTGCTGTTCCAGTCCAGACTTGTCATGTGATCCAGCAGAGCAGCGAACATGTGATTGGGCTACTAGGTTTGGTGTATAATGTAGCGACTAGCGCTTACAATAAGCACGGGGTGGGGAGCGAGTGAGTAGCCACGCAGCCATGAGGAGGAAGAAAACAGACTCAAAAGCACCGGGCAGATCGAATCTTGAGTGGCAGGTGCCACACCAAATCGCGGCCATGCTTACAGGTAAGTGTACTCCATTGGCCGCAGTGGATAAAACTGTTGGCACTTCATTGGTTGGATAGGCTATACTAGGTGGGCTTTGAGACGTGGGAGGGGAAGGGATGACGTTCTCACTCGCAGCCTCGTGTGCATCAGTCACTCTGGCAGAGTCATAGACTTGCTTTCAGGGAACGTGTGTGTCTCTGGTTTTTTGACTAGGGTTGGTCTGGTTTAACTTGTCAGGTGGGCCGGAGACCGAGAGAGACGAGAGTTGTGTGTCTCCAGAGTAGTGGTGCCAAAGTTAAAGAAAATATTTAGGCACTGACATCAGCAAGTTCTTCCTCCACTTCTCCCCTCTGATCTGACTGTGCAGTGTGTGTGTGTGGCTAGGCAGGTGATGTGCATTAAGTGAGGAGGCCTGAGAGGCGGCCTGGTGGCAGACTGGCAGTTGTTGCCTGAGATCTGCAGGAGGGAGCAGCAGACAGTGAACTACTGGAGCAGGCAGAGCAGACAGGTAGCAGTACTTGTTTTAACTTTTGTTACAATCAGAAATCAAGCCTGTTAATCGTGCAATTTGCATTAACTTCCATCCTTTCCTTCCAAATTAAAAGTCTTCTTCTCTCCAGTACCACAAAGTAAACAGGAGTAAAGTAGACTAGTGAGAGTGAGAGTAAGTCATATGATTAATCAATCAGATTGATAGGATAGGAATCAGATGAAGCCAAAGAAAGTAAGAATTTAACTAGAAAGAATTAAAATAAATAAAGAACTGACAGGCTGTAGGGTGTAACTTTCTCCCTGCCAATAAAATAGTAGAACATTAGTAAAATAAAAACTGACAGACTAAATCATATAGAAGCCATAGGAATCAGAAGCCAAGGAAATAATTTAACTAGAAAGATTTAAAATAAAAGAACTGACAGGCTGTAGGGGGTGTAACTTTCTCCATGCCAAAATAAAATAGTAGAATATTATATAGTAACAAAAAAAAACTGTGACAGTCTACTAATCATATAGAAGCCATTAAGAATTTAACTAGAAAGAAAGAAAAGAACCGACAGGCGGCTGAGTGTGTAGGGTGGGTATAACTTTCTTTCCACTTCCTGAGTCCCTGCCAAAGCAGTATATAGTAAAAGGTGACAGACTAAAATAATAGAAGCCAAGGAAAGAATGTAACTAAAAACGAAAAGAACTGGCAGGCTGAGGGACGGTGTATGATGTAACTTGGTGTTTCTTGTTACCTCCCTGGGCTTATTCGCTAAGGCAGTTAAGGGCATGATATAAGCCAGTAGTACTACACTGAGTGGCACAAATAAAATAAATAAATTAAAGAGAGAAAGAGACCAAGAGGACTAGTACGAGGCTTGTTGCCCAGCCCACATAAGTAAACGGTGCCCAGCTGAGCAAGTTAAACCTATTTGAACCTTTAAACCTAAAGTACCTATTTGCCTAAAGAGAAAAAAGACAAATAATTCTTAGTGTTGCAGTGCAGACCATGGTTGCCCATAAGTAAAGCCAGGGTAGGGAGCATACTGTGCTAGTGTGTAGGAGAGAGAGAGAGAGAGAGAGAGAGAGAGAGAGAGAGTCTAGAGAGGCTAGGCTGAGGGGACAGTCACAGGGACAAGAAAATTCCAGGAACAGCACTGTACTGTACTGTACTGTTGTACTAAAAAGGCAGAAAACATTAAAGAGATAAAGAGGGAGACCAACATATAAGGGGAGGAGAGAGAGAGGGTATAGAAGAAAAATTACTTCTGATAAGGACAGACTGCTACTCTCTCTGACTGCTGGTACATGGAGTGATTATTAGTATTAGTCTAGAACAAGAACAGTATTAATTTGCTACCAGTACCTGCCTCTGGCTGCCTCCCGAAAAGTTCTTCTGTCAGACCGTCAGAGACTGTGGGCATTGTTTGTAGTGTGGGTGTGTGTCAAAAAAAAAAAAAACGTTTTGTGAAGGAATAAAACACACACAGACAGCACATTTTGGAGTGTGCAACACATTTTATTAGAAACACAGCCCCACCCAGGCCCATCTCTTCTGAGTTGTGTTCTAGAAAATAAAACACAGAGCTCATAATTTCTTGGAACACCGTATTAATTTGCTACCAGTACCTACCAGTAGTACCTAGTTAGTACATGCCTCTGTCTGCCTCCTGAAAAATTATTCTCTCAGTCCATCAGAGACTGTGTGCATTGTTTGTAGTGTGTGGATGTGTGTCTAAAAATAAATATAAAAAAAACCTTTTGTAAAGAAAATAAAACACACAGACAGCACATTTTGGAGTGTGCAATACATTTTGAGAGGACCAGACAACCCTCCCTGCGTGCTGTTGTGTGGAGACTGGTGTGGCCTAAGAAACTCAAAGGGGTAACACAACACTTATTCTAAAGTTCCACTTGTTGCCGCAGCCAACTTGCTGCTGATCTCAGTTGTTTGGCTAGCTAGCCTGCTTTAGGTGGCTGACACTGACCTCATTCCTCACTGTCACTTCCAAAGTAGTGTAGGTAGATTTCAAATGGACAAATGTGTTATTCGTGGTCGTGCATCTCATAGAGAGACTCAACCAAGCTCACAATCCACTTCCACATGTGTTAACGATAATGAACAACATATTGAGGTTCCAAACAGGAATGATGCATTACCGTCAGCTCAACCCAAAATTAATTTTCCTAAAACAACTATTGGAGGAGTGCTGCGTGGTTTTAGTGAAAAATGGTATGTGAACCGACCATGGTTGGAATACTCAGTTGTGGCTGATAAGGCCTTCTGTTTTCCTTGTTGGATGTATGCATGCACGCCCTGGCAATGCTGGTGGAATGGGAACTGATATGATTTTTATATCCTCTGGATTTTGCAACTGGAAAAAAGCTCTTTGTCAAGGGAATGGTCTCAACAAACATGAGTACAGCTTAGTCCGCTTAAATACAATGGCACATTGGACTGCAGCAAGGAAAAGAGAGGTCACTGGTGCCACAATTGCTGCTTTGGTGTCATCTGCACAAATTGAAAGGAATAGGTACCATATAAATACCTTGGGTAAAATCATTCAGTTTGCTGTCCTAAATGAGCTGCCTCTGAGAGGAGATATAGAGATCATCAAGTCTGATGAGTTAGATCTAACATTGAACAATTCATCAGGAGTTTTCATCAACCTAATTAAGTTTATTGCAGGGCAAGATCCAATATTCCTGGATATTCTGAAAACCACTCCAAAAAATGCAAAGTACACTTCTGGTGAAATTCAGAATGAAATAATTGACATTATGAAAATAATGCATTTGCAAGATATTGTTGCAGATATTAACAAGCATTTGTCAATGCCGAATGTTGTCGCGCTGGCATTGGCAGTGGGAGTGGCGGAGCTAGAGAGACATAGCGCTGTGATTTTGTTAATGTGTCCCAAAAGGTGATTTTGCACAGCAAGCACGCCATCGTGTGCCATAGCTGCGGAAAGATATTTTGGGCAGGCTGTGAAAAATGTCAGCTGGACTGTTGATAAGGAGGTGTGCACAAATGCCAGTGGTGAAAATGTGACATGAAAATATTGCAGATTGACGGTTACAAGAGTGCATGGAAACTGCACAATGCACACTTGCAACACAGTCGCTTTAGGGACTTTTGGCACCAAATTTTCAACACAGGCATTTTAGGACCTCTGCTCATAAATAGTGTCACCGTCATTTCCTGGAACTGTCGAAACTGATTTCGCGACAGCGACTGCGGCAATTTTACACGGACGTCGCGAAAACACATTTCAGCCAGCTGCACTGTTCATAAGGTGGTATGGAAAAATACCAGTGATGAACAGCTGGAGTGAAACTATTACAAATTCACAAAGTCACGAGCATGCATGCAAACTCCGCAACGCACGCTCGTAAAACACTCATGTTATTGACTTTAGTCCCCAAATTTTCAACATAGGCATTTTAAGACATCTGCTAATGAACAGTATCACTGTCATTTTCATAATATGTTTCGAACATGGACTTTCCACAGCGACCCCGCTATTCTGCGCCGGAACTGCGAAAACAGATTTTGGTCAGGATGTGAAAATTGACAGCTATACTGTTCATTGGGAGGTGCAGTGCAATGGCACTGTTGAAAATCTGGAGTGAAAATATTATAAGTTTGTGAACTTACGAGTGTGCATGTAAACTGCGCAATGCATGCTCGTAACACAGTCATTTATGGAGTATTGTCACCAAATTTTCAACATATGCATTTTAGAACCTCTGCTCATGAACAGTGTCACTTGCATTTTTGTAATCTGCCCTGAACACTGGTTTCCAACAGCGACCGTGCTATTGTGCGCCGGAAGTGCAGAAACACATTTTGGCCAGGGTGTGACAAATGACAGCTGTACTGTTCACAAGGAGGTAAAGAAAAATGAGAATGTTGAAAATCTGGCATGAAAATATTGAGAATTCGCGAAGTTATGAGCGTGCGTAGCAACTGCGCAACACATGCTCATAACAGTCATTTTATGGAGTATCATCACCAAATGTTCAACATAGGCATTTTAGGATCTCTGCTCATGAACAGTGTCACTGTCATTTTCGTAATCTGCCTCAAACACTGATTTCCACAGCGACCGCTGCATATTGAATGCGCCGGAAGTGCGGAACACATTTCGGCCAGGATGTGAAAAATGACAGCTGTACTGTTCACAAGAAGGTAGAAAATGACAATGTTGAAAATCTGGTGTGAAAATATTGCGATTGTTGAAGTTACGAGCTATGAGTAACCGTGCAAGGCACACTCGTAAAACAGCCATTTTTTGATTTTTTTCACCTAATTTGCACCATAGGCTTTTAGAGAGCCCACCTCATGAACACTGCCACTGTCCTTGCATTAATCAGTCCCAAAAGGTGATTCCACAGAGTGACTGCAAAATCACCTTTTGGGACCGATTAACGTCATAACAGCGACAGAATTCATGAGGAGGGGTCCCAAAAACCCCATGTTGAAAATTTGGTGCAAAAAGACCAAAAAATGCCAGAGATATGCTAAAAAGTTCAAAAGACCCTATCTTTATACAGCTTACCGACATTTCCTCAGTTCGCGGTCGGCTTTGAAGAGTGCAGACATGTTCCCGGTCCACCGAAGATCATCATGCCGAGCTCTGGAGGTAAGTATGGGGTGAGGGGGTTGTGGGGAGGCAGGGTGTGCAGTGGGTGGGTGAGGGTGGTGGGTAGGGAGACTACAAGGGACCGTTTTCCGTTTACAGGTAAAAAAAAAAATGTTGCGGGACAGTTTTTTGTATTTCACGGGGACTGGCACGCTGGGGTGGGCTCCCAGTGTGTCACCTAACTGTTTTTTTTTGAGGGGGGTCTGCAGCTGATGGTGGATTGGGCAGCCTCGTCGGCACACAATGGGGGTTGGGATTTATGCCGATGGAGGATTGGGCACCCGTCGGGCACAAAAGAAAGTGGGGGCACCAAGCTGAGGGGATTGGGCACCTCCTTGAATTTCACAATGGGGAGGGGGTTCTTTATGCCGAGAGAGTGGGCTCCCCATCGGCACACAAGTAAAGGGAGGTTAGAGCCGAGGGATTGGCCAGCCACCGGCATAAAACAAAGGGGTGTTATTTGCCGACAGGGAGTGGGCTCCCCCGTCGGCAGTATAGCAGGTAGGGCAGGGGTAACCGACAGGGGGATTGGGAACTCCCGAAGTCGGCAGTTCAGAGGCCGGTGTACCACCATGTGCATAATGGCGGCACGGTAAGAAAAGGCCTGCTGCATCTGACGAGCTTTGCTCAGATTGCAGTGGACCTTTTCTTAGATGTGCTCGCCACATTATGTATGCATGGTGTGGCACCGGCATGCAGGCTGACTGGAGAATGAGGGATGCACCTACTGATGCATGCCCTGCATTCGCCCAACAGTGACTGCACCTCCAAAGCTGCACTGTCCCAAGATGTTGGCTGCACAAGCGCGCCAACATAAAAACAATGCTGATGTCAAGTTCTTCTGAAATCTGACACCACAAGGGATGCTGTGAATGTTGAAAATTTGTCTATTATTTTACAATATACTGTTGATGGTAAATCAAAGGAGAGACTTACTTGAGTATTACAATTGTATGGCCTCACTGCTGAAGATGTTACACAACAGATCTTGAAAGACATTCAAGAACTGGGTGTAAACCCTCAAAATATTTTATGTTCTTGCTTTGATGGTGCCTCTATTATGTCAGGGTGCAAAGGATGTGTGCAAAAGCTTTTGCAAGAGAAACTAAACAAGGAAATTCCTTACACACACTGCTTGAATCCTCAGTTACATCTGGTGGTTACTTGTGTGTGTGAAAAGAACAGCACAGTGGCAGATATGTTCTCAAACTACAACTCTCTGTATAAATTTTTTCGCAGACATGAAGTTAATGTGCTGTACAACGCTCAGCACCTGCAAAGACTCATAGAAACAAGATGGACTGGTCACCTGAAAACCTTGGAAGTAATCTTCAATAATTGGGAAGACATTCAGAGTGATCTGTCACAGTTTTCAAATGGTTATGGTAATTTGCCAGTTGAAGCAAGAGGGCTATTGGAAGGTACAAAATCATCCCAATTCCTGTTCTTGGCAGAGGTTATGAGAATGATTTTGAATGTGTTTGATCCGGTGAATAATTACCTTCAAAAGAAATTGATGCATCTTGCTAAGGGACTTGAATTGATTATTGTTTCCGTGAAACACTTCAACAGAAGAGAGAACTGTTTGAAGATTTTATAGCAGATATTTCATCCAAGCACCCACTTTTGAAAAGTGCATGGGTTGAAACGCTGGCATTACATCATGCTGGTCAGGGTGCTGCCAAACGAGTCAGGGTGCTACCCAGAAAGTTTCAAGATTCAGTCATCACTGAGCATTTACCAGGATTCCAAACTTTGAATGAGCAATGGTGGTCCCAGATTTATCATAAACTCATTGATGAAACAATTAGTGAATTGCAAAGGAGATTTTCTCAGAGGAACTCTGAGTTATACAAAAGCTTGTCAGCTCTGTATTCTACTAGCTCTCCCAACTTCTTAAAAATGGAATCTCTTTGGCCTGCCCAGTGGTGCTGAGGACTGAGGCACTGGACGCCACACCTCACGCCACATCGGTGACCCGTGTTCAGGTGGGAGCACGGGTCACTGGGAGCTGGCAGGGGAGGAGAGGGATTGAGTGTCTGATGGATGGCTCTCCCTATCCAGGGAAGGGGGTTCACAATGGTCTGCACCTGACTGCCCCCTGGCAGAGGCTGGGGGTCGGGGACGCACGCCATACACTGGGGTTGAGTCGGGGGCAGATGCCTGGATGGGGACACGTGTGGATGCATGCATGTTCACACCCAATGGCATCATTCCATGCCTCCAACTCAGGGGAATAGAACAGGGAAAATGTGGCACCTACTGTGGCTTGATGGCCGTCCACGAGTGTTCGCTGGGGCGCTGGCACCCGAACTGGATCCATTGTGGTGGGGAGTTAGGGGGTTCCCTGATGCCCCACTGCGGGGGGTAAGCCGCAGGGGTTACTGGGTGCCAGCAGTCCCGGTCAAGACGGACAGCGGCCGGATCCCCCAATGGTAGGATGTGAGGCTACAGGAATGCGTAAGGTGGCCACAGGAGGATAAATACCACAGCAAAAAGAAAAAAAGAAAGAAAATGGAATCTCTATATGCTTTGATTGACTTGCTTGGCTTAGATATTGAGAAAGTGAAAGATGAAATGGCTGTATTCAAGGCACTGATGAATAAGAAACAGTGCAAACAATTCAAAGATGTTCTCAGTGCTGCCAAGGAATTAAAGGAAGCTTTCCCATGTATTTTTGAAATATGTATTGCTGTCTTGCTATTTGGAGCATCAAATGCTGCTTGTGAGAATTCCTTTTCTTGTTTGAAAAGAATTTTATCACATCAGAGGATGAGCATGACTCATGAACAAAAGAGAAACCTCATTCTCCTGTCATTTGAAAATGATGTGACTTCAAGTTTCAACCTGGATGTCTTTGTGGAAGAATTCAAACGCCACCATCCAAGAAGACTTCAACTTTAGTTTCATGAATACTGTTGACCTTGCACAGCACTTGCATGCTGACAGTTATCTGTTAAATGATTTACGAGTAAATTAAAGTAGATAAAACAAGGCTTATTTCTGACATCTGACTGACACTGCATTTTTGACTAATCACATGACAGGAAGCGTGACTGGTAGCTGCCCCCGTTGTCATTCTTTCTGCCCCCCTGTCTCGCTGTCCTAGCTACGGGCCTGATTACTATGAGCATATTAGTAGCATAAATACATATTAGTATAGACATTATTAATAGCTGTGTATAAATTAGTATCTCAAACCAATACACTTTCATACGCTATAGGCAGGTTACACAATTAAGGGGTTAATTTAGAAATAAAGGCTTAAAATAAAATTCTTGTTAGGTTTTGATACTAATTGGATTTCTCAAAACTAAGCAAATGTGTTATCCATTTATGCAATGTCTAGGCACGGCCTAGGATCATTGCTCTTATCTACTTCTCACATATCTGTGCTGACTGTTTGTCTAAGCATAGCCACCTGATGTTTAGCTTTAGGGAGAACTGTATAGCTCAGAGATGGCACTGGACATTAAGTCCTGTGCGTCATTACTAATGTGAGGTGATGATGACCTAGTCCAAAAACATGTTTTGGATAGCTAATAGAATGCTGGTTAAGCATGGGTTCTCATGGGAAAGCATTCTGTCTGTGCCATAAGCTTAACAAGGCAAATTTTAGTGAATATGAGCTGAGAAGTTTTATCTCTTCCTTTTTACATGGAGTCATGAAGATGCTACAAAGTCCAGCCATGCGGTACGGGTGTGAGTATGAATATTTAATTCAGCATTACATCTGTTGGTCTACAGGATAGAGCAGTTTAGATACAAATAAGAAAATGTATCATGTGTTTTGTGTTTGTATATGCTTTCACTGTAATGGTCTCTGGAAAGGAGAAATGTTGTAGTGCATATTTGTGTCTTGTCTGGTCTGAACCCTATAAAATAAAATTGGATTTGATTTCATTTTATTTCATTTTCACTTGAATCTTATGGTATTATTATTGGGAAATCTAAAATTGTAAGCAGTTCCTCAGATGTAATATTATAGTACAAAAATCAGAAATCCAACAGGCAGCTCACACCATCTCCATCCCCCAATTCATGGACAATGTCCCCCTGCTGCCCACCAGGACCCATTGCCCACACCAGCTCCTTGTCCATGGTGGAGGTGCTGGCCACACACAGAGATGTGTGTCACTCCTGTACCCTACCCTGCCACCTCCTGCCACCCTCAGTTGTCACCGAAGCGGGTTTACCACTCCCCCAGCCTGCCCATCCCTGCCTGGATGCCTATTATTTGTGTTCAAGCTCTTTTCTATACATTTCCTATTTATTTTTCACTATCCTACTGTATTGATTTAACCAGAATTTCTATGTCTGTATTATTTTTGCCTTTGAACATTGGCAATACATCTTTTTAATCTAGTATGGTCTTCTGTGTGCTCTGTATTTCTCAACTGAGGCTGAAGTGGTCTGCAATAAAGCAGTCCCTGTAGTCCCTGACCTCCTGGCCATCCTGGGGCCATGCCTGTTGAGCTGCTCCTGCATCCCCTGGTTCACTGGCTCTGCATCTGCTGTAGTGTTGCCCTCTGGGACAAGCAGACATATCCCATGGTTCAATGCTGTGTTGTGTATATGCAATAGGCATGCAATATGACAC
Organism: Neoceratodus forsteri; assembly: GCA_016271365.2. Lineage (NCBI taxonomy): Eukaryota > Metazoa > Chordata > Ceratodontiformes > Ceratodontidae > Neoceratodus > Neoceratodus forsteri. The sequence continues at coordinate 31,527,884 of JADMNL010000022.1, read as the reverse complement.
AGGCCTTTTTTTTTTTTTTTTTAGTTTTTTGTTGACCGGGTAAGTGCACTAGACAAATCCTGCCTATTTTCAGGCACGACCCGGGGGAAGGGGATCCAGATGAATGCCAACTGACCTTGAACCAGATTAAGCTGTTGGTGGTATTTTTAGTGAATGAGGGAAATTTGGCCAGGACACCGGGGAAATTCACCCACTCTTTTCGAGAAGTGCCATAGGATCTTTAACATCCACCTGAACTACCACCAATCCAGGCAGATGGGACCTCGGTTTAACGTCTCATCCGAAAGACAGCACCTCAGAAGTGCAGCACCCCTCTCATGCTGTACTACAGTGTCAGTATTGGGATATTAACCCAAGTGCCAGATATGGGAACTGAACCCACAGCCCTCTGATCTCCCAGCCTCAGAGGTGAGTGTGCTACCTACTGAGCCACTGACACTGAGCCACTGACACTGCCTTCTGAGGGCTGTGTTGCAGGGCACCACTAGAATGGTCAAAGCATCAGAACCACATCTAAAACATGCCTAGCATGCTGAATGACACTGCCTATTGTGGTGTATTCCACATTGTAACTGTCCTCCGCAATGGATGCGGGTCATAGGACAGATGTTGTCAGCCAGGAATGCAGTGGGCATGCACAGTTCCAAGTATATGAAAAGGTCATTAGTCAGTGGCATCAGTGGCTGCTATGGTCAGCGATGGGGCCTTTGGGGCATATACTCACCAAAAAAGTGCCCACTGTGTATGTCCCCATCCTCGGTTTTCTGTCAGAGGATGGAGTTGTGCCAGATGAAGGAGTCATGAAGACAGCCAGGGAACTGTGCCAGGACACTTGTGATGTGCCCTGTTGCATCATATAGCATTTGACAGCTGATGAAGTGGAAGCACGTTCTGTTTATGTAGGCCTCCATCACATCCCCTGGGGGTGCATGGATGGTAACATGGGTACAGTCGATGGCACCCAGTGCCTCCAGTAGGTGCACAACCTAATAGGATTGCTGTGTGGTTGCTGTTAGCTCTGCTGGCATAGTGGGGAATACAATGACCTCCCCAGCATGGGCCAACAGGGCATCCAAGAACTGGCTTAACAGTGCAAGGTGGCAGACCATGTGATACCAGTGGTGTCACCCACTGGTATCTGGAATGATCCAGTGGCCAGGAAGCACAGTTCTGATGTCACATTAAGCTCTAAGGACACTGCACGTTTGCAGTGGGTGTCTGTCAGGAGCAGTCGTGCACCAGCTCACACAGCTGCATGAGCATGGGCTGGTAAGCATGTACCAGCCCATGATTTGTTCATCACTGAGGATTTCAAATGTGACTCATGGATGGTACTGTCTGTTTGCAGCCTAGTGCCTCTAGGGCCTGCAGTTTGGCCTAGGGAAGGAATTCACCTGCTGCTCCTCTGGGACAGCCTCCATTAGGTACATGATGTGGGCCATTGCTGTTGTAGCTCTGGGTTCTGCCTCTGGGTTTGCCCTGGTTAAGACCTGCTTTTTATAACCCTCACCTATGCTAAGTCACACTAAATACTGTTAGCACAGTGCTAATTCATTGACTATCACACTGCACTGTATATTCCCATCACTACTCCCTTTTTCAGTGCTGAATACATTTTTTCAGTACACATGTGCTATCGCCACTGGCTGGCGCAGTGCTAATGGCTGAACATTGCAATCATGCGCAGCTGGCCATTTGTGCTAGTGCAAACCCTGTTTGGGCAGTACAAACCTTTTGAATATAGGACCCTTTGTGTTATTTGCTGAATATCTTGGTTGTTAACACAGAAGATTGACCCCATATTGGCCACAGGCTTATAGGGAAGCAGAACGATTCGTGAAAACTCTTCAGTAAGCATGCCGAACAGTCTTGGTAGAAGGGAAATTGGTGAAGCAGGAGCTGTGCAAACATCTAAGAAACGTTCAAACTACTCCGCATAGCATAACCAACATTCCTTCTGCAACTGCCTTATTCAGTAGATCTGCAAGAATCAAAATGCCAGCGTTAATAGAGACTAACAAGGGTACAGATAACACTGTAATGTGTGAGAAGGGCAGTCAGACCATAAAATGAAACTGTATGCTGGACAAATGAAAACTGTGAAACACCCAGTGCTGGAGACAGTAGGTACTGTGCTGGTTAAGTATGTGAAACCTGATACCGAGTTTGCACACATTACCACTCAAGGCCTAATGTTACAGAAATAATATGAGTTCACTGGGGCTGCCTGTATAGCCTAGAGGTTAGACTAACAAGCTGTCAATGAGCTCATCCAATAGACCTAGGTTTAATTCCCACAACCTCCACATGTATACTCTGTGACCCTAAGCAAGTCACTTAACCTCCCCAGTGCTTTCAGGTCACCCCAGAAACAGGCTGTGGGTCTAGTGGAACTTACCTGGTTACCAAAGAACACAAAAATTAATAAATAAAGGGGGACAATGGTAACAGCACAGAATCAGAGACGTGGTGACTCAAAACGTATCCCAGTTTTAAGTACTTGCAGAGGCCACAAAGCAAGAGACAGACTCGGATGATGATGAAGATGACCTTATCTATGACTGCAAAGAAGCTACACCATGTGAAGGCCCAGAGAATGAGGCTCCTCACTATCTACAGAGGGCAGGAAGACATCTGCCTCATACCTGAGGGATTATATGCCACATTTAGTGATGTCAAATGGCCTACAGACTGATCCTTGCTGATGCCCTTATTCTAACACAACAAAGACATGCCTATGAAACAAAAATGAGACATTCTAATGCATATCTCGGACAGACCTTGTGCAGCAACCATGTACTAGTCTCGGTCGCGATGACTACGATGCAGATTTAACTTAGTACAGCATAATGTCTGTATTCCTCAAAAAGTGACGTGTGTTCATGCTGTTGTTGGATTTATTGTTTTCTTTAAATTTGGGAAACTGTGAGGGATGTGGCATCCTAGCATTTTAGTTATGTACTGTAATGTGATAACATCATATACTTTGCTGTCTTGCAGCAAAACAGAACATTGACCCCCTCAGTGCTTATGATGTGTTCTCTGAATGGACTGTGATAGAATAAAGTTAGCTGCTGAAAGGCAAAAAAAAAGGAAGTAATGTAAGGTCCTTGAGATTGGCAGAGTGTGTGCACCTTGAGATGTTTTGTGCAAGTTTGCAATAAATCTTATTTATGGTATAGTACTTGTGTGTGTGCCTCAGTTTATAGCTTTTTTACGGAGTGCTGCTGTCTTGTGGATCTTTTCAATGAAGTGTGGGGTTAGCCACTCCATTCAGCAGCATCACCTGGGCTTTACTGCAGCGTGGTTGTTTCTTTGGACATTGAGCAAACATACGAACATACAAAGAAGCCAGCATAAGAAGGTCATTTTGGTTTATATAGTTTGCTCATATTGCAGGTTACATAACTTGAGCTACTGTCCCTGCCCTCCCTACCCATGACCCTTATCTTCCCCCTATGCCTATCCCAGCCTCTCTTAAAGCTGCCCACTGTCTTCAACGAGATAATCTCTGCTGGCAGCACATTCCAAGTGTCCACCACCCTCTCTGTGAAGAAGTGCTCCCTGACCTCCCTCTTAAACCTCCCACCTTCCAGCTTTAGACTGTGCCCCCTCATGTTATGTTGCCACTCAGCTTAAAGAGACCCTCCTTATCCACCTTATTTATCCCTTTCCAGTACTTGAAGGTCCCAATCATATCCCTGCTCTCTCTCTCTCTCTCTCTCTCCTGTCTTCCAGGGAGTACATGTTCAGTGCCCTCAACCTCTCCTCATATGCCTTACCCTGCTGACCCGCTATCATCTTTGTAGCCCTCCTCTGGTCCTTCTCCAGCAGGTTAATGTCCTTTTTGAGGTGTGAGCACCAGTACTGAACCCCATACTCTAGATATGGGTTTAGACTTTAGCAAGGCATTTGACACAGTCCCACACAAAAGATTAATAGTCAAATTAACCAGCCTGGGAGTGGGTCCCAGGGTGGTAGCCTGGGTAAAACATTGGCTGCACAATAGGACACAAAAGGTAATTGTAAATGGAGTCCACTCTGAAGAAAGAGAGGTTACTAGTGGGGTACCGCAGGATTCAGTATTGGGTCCAGTCCTTTTTAATGTCTTCATCAGTGACATTGCAGAGGGACTGGAAGGAAAAGTATGCATTTTTGCAGATGATACAAAGATCTGCAACAGGGTTGATACATGAGGAGGCATGGAAAGGATGAAAAGGGACTTAGCAAGGATGGAGGAATGGTCAGAAGTATGGCAGCTAGGATTCAATGCAAAGAAGTGCAAAATAATGCACCTGGGAAACAAGAACCCAGAGGAAGAATACACAATGGGTGGGGAGGTAGTAACAACAACAAAAAGGAAAGGGACCTGGGGTAATCATATCAGATGACTTTAAGGTTAGCAAGCAATGTGAGAAGGCAGTAGGGAGGGCTGGGGGTATACTGGGATGTATAGGGAGAGGCATCAGCAGCAGAAAACAGGAAGTTGTTATCCTCTGTACAGGCAGTTGGTGAAACCCCATCTGAGTACTGTTGTCCAGTTCTGGAGACCCCATCTCGCAAGGACATAGACAGGATAGAGGTAGTCCAGAGGAGGGCAACTAAAATGGTGCCGGGTCTGCAAGAGAAGCCTTATGAGGAGAGACTAAAGAGCTTAATATGTATACCCTTGAGGAAAGAAGGGAGAGGGGGACATGATAGAAACTTTTAGTACCTCTAGTGGAATCAACAAAGTCCAAGAGGGTAGCATCTTTCAGAAAAAGAGACTTTGAAGAACAAGGGACACAATTTAAAAGATAGAAGGAGGCGGTTCAGGGGCAATGTGAGGAAGTATTATTTCACAGAGAGGGTAGTGGATGCATGGAACAGCCTTCCTGAGGAGGTTGTGGGGTCTAAAACTGTGGGAGAATTCAAGAATGCATGGGACAGACATAAGGCAATTCTTGTGGGGGGTAGGAAGAAATAGGCTGTTGGTTAACTAGGATCTACGGCCTATCCTGTAGGTAGGGAAATGGGCAGACTAGATGGGCCAAGCAGTCCTTATCTGCTGTCAAAGTCTATGTTTCTATGTTTCTACCAGTGACCTGTACAAGGGCAGTATAACCTCTTCTCTCCTATTACTGATCCCCCTAGATATGCATCCCAGCATCCTGTTTGCCTTTGCTGCTGCTTTCTTGCACTGCGTGTAGTGCTTCAGGTCACTAGTGATCATCACTCCCAGGTCCTTCTCTTCTGATACAGATATTCGGACTCCACCCAGGTAGTATTCTGTCCTGGAATTCTTGGCTCCAATATATATAACTTTGTATTTCTTGACATTGAAGCCAATCTGCCAGATCCTGGACCACCTCCCCAGCTTTTTCAGATCATTCTGTAGGTCCTGTATCCCTTCAGCTGTGTTCACTCTCCTGCAGAGCTTGGTGTCATCTGTGAATAGGCACATTTTGCCCTTAATGCCATCCCCAATATCACTGATGAAGACACTGAACTACACCGGCCCCAGCACCGAGCCCTGTGGGACTCCACTGGTTACCTCTCTGGTGCCAGATAACACTCCCCTCACAATCACCCTCTGGGTTCTGTCCTTCAGCCAGTTTTCCACCCATCTGGCCATCTTTTCCCCAACCCCAAGATCCACCAACAGCAGATGTGGTGTGTGGCAAGATCATAAATGGTTTCAAGCATGGCTGGGACAGAGTGAAGGGTTTAGTGGTTACTCAGGTCGGTAACAGTAGGGAGGGGAGCAGAGGGGTGGACAGGGAGGGATAGAACCCTGTATGAACAGTTGGTCCTGGGATAGATAGGGAACTATGCGCAAACTAGCTGGACCCTTGGTCTTTTTCTGCCATCACTGTCTATGTTTCTATGTAGCAATAAAATTATTGCAAAGTAAAGTCTGTATAATGCATTAGTGTGACTATCATTGAATTCTGAATAATCCCGTCATTGCACATCTCTCTGCAGTAGGAATAATAGGAAGGATTTCTAATAAAAAAAAAAAAACTTTTTCTATTTGGTACACTTAGTTATTCTAATCAATATGAGTTGTATATTTACTTCGTGCCCTCCCATCCCAGTCCAGGCGACTTACTTTTTCTCCATCGATTTTCCAGTTCATTTTAGAAAAGGACAGCATTGCCTTACTTTTACAGTTAGCACAGTTGGATTGTGTTGTGGTTTACCCCCAGGAATTTGGTTCCCCAGTTGAAAAGTCATACGAGTGGTCCAGGACACTGAAAATCTTTTCGTCCGCAAATTGTTTTTCAGAAGAGTCTTCAGGTCCTAAAAGGGGACAGTCAACAGTCATCCTGAAGCGTAAAGGCCATGTACACACTACAGCAACAGTTTTGAAGTTGTTCTTAAAAATGGTTTAAGCCTTATTGTGTTACCGTGGCCACATTCTTTCCTCCGAGAGGTAAAACCATTTTCTGAAGCGGTTCTTAACAAGGCTGCTGTGTACATTCAGCTACACTCCTCTGTGGTGTTTCAGGAACCACGCAGCTAATCAGAGGACTGTGTATCCCAGCAATTCCTCGCACACCCATGATGCATCGCGAGGTTGCTAGGCACAGTCCACATTGTTTAGCAATGGCGACTGTCATTGTGAGGATCACTGTCACCCTAACAGCATTAAGATTTGTGGCCAGAAAACAGTATCTGAGGCAGCAGATTGAAATGCTCAAACAAGGCTGGAAACAGAGACAGAGAACAGCAGCCCAGCTCCGTTTCAGCAAGCATACTGCAAATGCTTTGTTTTATATAGAATGTTGTAGCATGCTGCAACATAGATGCTACTGTTAACATGACAGTCTGGATGGTGGAGAGAAATTACAGATGGTGAGAGATCGTTCTGGCTACCTGGAACAACGAGGAATGGGTGACAAATTTCAAGATGTCAGAAGACACTTTCACATCAGTTTACAGTGAAATAGATCTGCTGATACAGCAGCAGAATACAAGGCTGTGAGAGGCAATTGTGGTGGTAAAAAGGTGGCAATCGCATTGTGGAGCCTAGCCACAAACACTGAGTACATGACTCTAAGCCATTTGTTTGATGTTGGTCGCTCCACAGTGGGTTAAATTGTTATACATATACGTAAGGCAACTGTTAAAGCATTAAGGTACTGAAGATGTGATAACAGGGTTTCAAAATGAGTGGAGTTTTCCAAATTGTGATGGAGCTATTGATGGAACAAACTTCCCAGTAATTTGCCCACCCTTCAATGCCATGGAGTATTATAACAGAAAGTGTTACTTCTCAATTGTCATTCAGGCATTGGTTGACAATAGATACATGTTCTTGGATATAAATGTGGGATGGCTTGGCAAGGTTCACCCATGTAGCAGCAACATGAATCTGGTCGCCATGAATTACGGTGCCATAAACATGTCACCCGCAACTACCGCACCCATACTTTCTGCCGCAACCCAAGTAAAGCGACTAAAGAGAGCAGGGCAGAACAGTTGGTTTTTGTGGGTGGCTTCTCTCCCTGCACCCCCTTACACAAAATATAACCTCCTTCGGGTCTAGGCATGAGTGAACTGGAGGAGAACAATGTCGGCGGCGAAAATGGTCGTGAGTGCAGGGCGCTGCGAAATCTACCACGCCCCTGTCACTCATGCCCTTTTCCCATCGCTCTAATTGTGGTGCCCTAATTGCGGTGACCACATAACGGTATATGGCCTGGCAAGATGCACTATGCTCGTGTATTCAAAAGCAGTGCACTGTATGAAAAGAGACAGAAAGGAACTGTTTTTCGGTCTCTGCCATGGGCTACTGGAAATGTCCAGGTACCAGTGATGATTCTGAGTGACCATGCATACCCCCTGTTGTCATGGGTAATGAAACTCTACCCAGACTATGATAACCTTGTCAAATGACAATTCAGTTATAAACTGAGCAAGGCACACATGGTTGCCACATGTGCCTTTGGGAGACTGAAGGGGAGACTGCATTGCCTGCTGAAGCAAGATTATTTTAATACCAAAAATGTGCCACATGTTATTGTGGCATGTTGCACACTTCACAACATGTGTGACACCAAAGGGGAGCAGTTCAGTTCCAGCTGGATGTCACTGGAAGAGCCTGACATGCCGCAGCGGCCTGAAACAGACAGTTCTACCCATGAAGACATGTCCATGGCTGCACAGTGCAGACAACCTGTTGCAATTTGTGATGCACTGGCAGAGTCCTTTGCATCAGAAAGGCTAAATATTGACAGCTGAACAGACATGACACAAGTGATGCTATGCAGAACTTGTTTATTGAAAAGATGAACACTGAAGTGTGCATGTGTCCGCAACACTGTTTCAGTTATTTAAAGAACATCTTTTAACATGGTTACACATTTAAAAAATTTGGAATGTAATGCAAACATACGGACATATGAAATTTGCCAGCAGATAAAGGCCTAGTGATCTATCAAGTCTGCTCGAATGTGCAGCTAGCACCCCTTATTCTGCATCTGCCCCTCCCTTGACCCTCCCCCTTGCCCTGTCCCAGCCCCTTTTGAAGCAGCCCACTGTTCTATTGGATAACACTTCCACCAGTAATGCAGCCTACCCAGCTACCACCCTCTCATTAAAAAAGTGTCTCCTCATCTCCCTCCTGAACCTTCCTCCATCCAGTCTCATACCATGGCCCCCGGTGTCCCTCCCCTCCCTTACTTTGAACAGCCCCTCTGCACCTGTCTTGTTTATTCCTTTCATGTACTTGAAGGTTTTAGTCATATTCTCCCAGTCCCTCCTTTTCTCCAGCAAGTTCATGTTCAACTCCCTCAGCCTCCTCTCATATGGTAAGTCCTACACCCCCTGGCTCATCTTTGTTGCCCTGCACTGCAACCCCTCTAGTAATCCCTCTTGAGATATGGGCACCAGTACTGCATGCAGTACTCCAGCTGTCTAACTAATGAGCTATACAGTGGCAGAATCACCTCCCCACTCCTCGAGGATATACCCCTTGCAATGCAACCCAGCATTTTGTTGGCCTTTGCAGCTGCCTTCCTACATTGTGCCAAGTTGTTCATTGACCCTGTAATGAGCACCCTCAGTTCCTTATTCTCCTCTGTCTCAGCTAGCTGCACTCCCTCCAGCTGGTAACTCCTCCTTGGGTTTTTCACCCCAAAATGCAGCACCTTGCACTTTTTGGCATTGAACCCCAGTTGCCAGGTGTCCGACCAGGTTTCCAGCTTTGCCAGATTATCCTGCAACCTCTGCCATCCCCTAGGTCATCCATCACCGCCTCTGTCTTGGTGTTGTCAGCAAACAGACTGGTCCAACTTTGGATGCCCAATGATATGTCTGCAAAGAATATCCCAAACAACACTGGTTCCAACACCAAGCCCTGCGGAACACCACTTGTCACTACCCTTGGGGATGAGAGCTCTCCATCCACCACCACCACCCTCTATTGCCTTCCCTGAAGCCTGTTCCCTACCCATCTCACCAGATGTGCACCCACCCCTGTGCCTTCTAACTTACTTCCCAGCCTCCCATGTGGCACCGTGTCAAACGCCTTACAGAAGTCCAGGTACAGGACATCCACTGCATGGCCCCCGTCCAATTGCCTAGTTAACCAGTCATAGAACTCCACCAGGTTGGTTTGGCAGGATCTGCCACTTACAAAGTCATGCTGTCTGCTGTCCTGTAGCCCTTTGGCCTCCAGGAGGGACACCAGCCTCTCCTTCAGGATAGTCAGCTTACCCACGATGGATGTGAGGCTCACAAGTCTGTAGTTCCCCAGTTCATCCTTCGGGCAGCTCTTGTGGAAGGGCACCACATGAGCCATCCTCCAGTCCTGAGTTACACACCCTGAGTGTAGTGAGGCATTGAATAGGTCTGCCAAAGTTCCCACCAGGACCTCTGCCAGCTCCTTCAGTACCCCAGGGTGGAAGCCATCTGGGCCTGGCATCTTGTCCACCCTCAGTGCCCTCAAAACCCTCCAGAACCCTGCCATTTGTGATTTCCACATCAGTCACACCATCCCCCTCCATTTCTACCCTTCCTGCCCCTTGAGTATCACCCCCGTCTCCTTAGTAAATACCAAGCAGAAGTAATCAATCAATCAATCAAAATCTTTATTTATCCAGGCGAACATCATTGAGCAAAGCTCATTTACAAGATGGACCTGATTAAGGCCAGTAAAAACAGAGTTACATACAACAGTGACAATACATCATTAAGGCAACAAATTAATACAGAACCTATTTACAGGATGTGCCTGGTTAGTACCAAGACACAATTGATCTATATACAACAGTGATAGTATGTCATATGAAACAGATAATATAGGGTAGGTGCTCAACGCAGCAGCAGAGTAAAACAGAAGGGAATAGTGCGGGTGGGGAGCTGGGAGGGCATGGTGGGTACGGGAGAGCATAAGTTAGGGAGATAGAGGGCCGAAGCCAGAATGCAGGTAACTAGCATGCAGTTGCAACTTAATAGGGCAGAGAGAAATTAAAGGGTTTGCTCACAACATGGGATGGATCCATGAGGCCAGCAGTGCTCTAATCTACAATAAAGGCAGCTGAGAGCTGAGAACCTAGGACTCAGGATAGGTTATGGAGTGAGGGAAACAGTTACAGTGTTCCCTCACAGTTCAAACAAATAAGGTCTTGAAGGAATCCAAGCTGATGGTTACGCTCAATTTCAGCGATTTTTGCAACTTATTCCATAAGGTTGGCAGGACAAAGCTAAATGCCGCTCTACCAAAGTGGGAAGAGACCTTGGGAACACAAAGTGTGAAAAATGAGGCACTTCTTAAGGCACAAGTTCCTGGCGTGCTTAGCAGAAGACAGTCAAAGATATATTGGGGAAGCTTTTTTGTGACAGCTCTAAGAGTCCAAAATGCTGCATTTATATTTCGTCTAAACATGAGGTAGGACCATCCTATGGCAGCAAACAGCAAGCAGTAGTGGGCAGAAGAAGGATGGCCTGTTATAAAACTGATAACTCTGTGATAAAGCATGTCCAGTTTATCAAGGGGAGCTGTTGGGCACTGACTGTATAAGAAGTCAGCATAGTCAACCAGTGATAGGAATGTTGATTGGACCAGGTGCTTTTTGGCATCTGTGGTCAAGAACCAGTTATTCCTAAAGAAGAGGCCCCTCTTCTGCCTTAGTTTCTTAAGCAAGTCCTCAATATGCTCTGAAAATGACAGATATTGGTCCAGCCACACTCCCAGGTATTTGAATTTCGTGATAAACTCCAGGTTTTCTCCGAAGACTGTAGTGATCTGAGGTAGCGCTCCAGTACTAACCAGTTTCACAGCATGACTATAGGGTGAGAAAAGCATCGCTTTTGTTTTTTTGGCATTTAAAAGGAGTTTTTTGAAGAGAAGCTGATTCTGAAGACGGTTGCATTCCTCCTGGAGGTCTGCACAGGCGGCTTCAGGAGTCGGGTGACTAATGTACAGAACCATGTCATCTGCGAACAGGTGTATATTTGCCTTTGATATGCTATCATCAATATTATTAATATAAATAGCAAATAGTAGGGGGCCAAGTATAGACCCCGGTGGCACTCCCCTCTGGAGAGGTTTTAGTAGGGAGAGCTCACCCTCAGCCTTAATCTGCTAGAACCATCCTGAGAGGTAGTCATTGAACTAATGCAGTGATACTGTGTCCAGACCAATGCTCCTCAATGATGAGAGAAACCAGCTGTGATCCACAGTGTCAAAAAACCTTGCTTAGATCTAAGAATACGGCACAGATACATTTTTTGCTATCCAGATCACGGTACCAATCATTGGTCACTTTAGCAAGTGCCAAAATAGTACTGTGTCTTGTTCTGAAGCCGGATTGCAAGGGATTTAAGAGTTTTTTTGATTCTAGATCATTCCCGAGCTGGGTACTCACTATTTTTTCTATAAGTTTTGATAGAACAGGCAAGAGAGATATCGGTCTGCAATTGTTCAGATTGCAATGGTCTCCTGACTTGAGTAAGGGAATGACATACATAATTTTCCATATTAAGGGAATAAGCCCTTGCGACAAAGACAGATTGAAAAGGTGAGTGATTGGCACAGCTAGAACATGATATGCAATCTTAATGAAGTAGGGATCTAGTGAATCAGCACTGGCACTTTTCTTTGAGTCCAATTGAAGAAAGAGATCTTCGAACTCTTTCAGAGATACAGGTTGGAAGGAAAAATCAGGAGCAGGGACATCAGAGTCATCATCTTGTGCTCCTAACTGAGAGTGTGCCAAGTATGCAGGAGAGTTATCAAACGCAAGACCAGCCATGGCAAAATGATTGTTAAAGGAGTCAAGGATCCCCTTTTACTCACATATGGTAGTATTCCCTGAGATGATTTTTGTAGATAGGGAGTTGCCAGGTGTGTGCCCCGACATTTCTTAATAGTACTCCAGAATTTAGAGGGGGATTTTGCAGCAGAGTCCAGTTCATTACGGTAGAAAGCAGCCTCCGGTTCTCTGATCATTTTTGTACATAAATTCCATGCCTTCCTGAACTGGCACCAGTCTGTGTCCAATTTGGTTCTGTGAACCTTTTTCCAGAGTTTGTCTCTTGCTAGCAATGCAGCCTTCAGTTCAGCCGAAAACCAATGACAAGCTTTGTTCCTTACACTAATTATTACCACTGGGGCATGTCTGTTTAGTGCCCTGACCAGAATTTCATGAAGTATATCATATGCCAAGTTTACCGAGTTTGCTAAGAAGAAGTCTTGCCAGAATAAAGAATGTTTCAGGTCATTGATGTATACAAACTGGTCAAAGTTCTTTCGTGACCTTTTTGTGTTAAATTTAGCTGATGGTACTGTGTTATGAACTGATCTAATACCAGCAATGAAACAATGGTCTCTGACATCAGAGAAAAAGGTGCCAGAATGAGAAAATAGGTGGGGCTTATTAACTAGTATGACATCTAAAAGTGTACTATTATTCGGATTCTTTTTGTTCGGGCATGTAGGTTCACTAATTATTTGTGTCATCCCATGAGAGTCACAGAAGGTATTCAGTGGAGTCAAAATTTTAGATAACTAGTCGAGATAAAAGTCCCCTAAAATAATTGTTTCGAGGTTACCTTTCTCAAGTAAAGATCCAAGATAATTTAGGAGCTGCAGCCCAGCTGAAGGTGGTCTATAACAACCTATTACGTGGAGCACAAGGGAACTGGCTAACTCAATCTTAATAGTCAAACATTCAAAATAGTTTTTGACAGTAGCTGAGCCAAGGCAGGATACAGAGTATTTGTCCTTGACATAGATTGCCACACCTTCTCCTCTAGTCAATCTATCTGCTCTGAAGAGAGTGTAAGAAGGGATGTTGATCTCACTATCAAGGGTAGCAGGCCTAAGCCATGATTCAGAGACCACCAATATGTCTGGTGAAATATGACTAATCCATGCTTGGATCATGGTAAACTTTTTCATGAGACTGCAGATATTAACATGCCAGAAGCTCATTCCTTTCAAATTTGCAGAATTGGAAGGAGATGACAATGCAGCAGGAGGACCAGGATTCAGCTCAATGTTACCGGAGCATAGTAGAAGAAGTACGAGTATCCTAGAGAGGGCAGCAATAGTTAGTCTGAGTATTTTAGCCTTGGTACGCCTGTGCAGTTTGCCAATAACTGAATGCCAGCCATTTCCCTTAGGGGTGTACTGACCTAAAGCTAGGGAGACCAGTACTCTGGCAGAGAATTGCAGAGAAAGATGGGAGCCAAAGTGCTTAGGAAGAATAGCTTGAAAGGAGTGGAAAAGAGTGTTCAATGCAGATACCACCCCATGGAGTACCCTGGAGATGAGCTGGAAGCTGAGGAAGCAGAATCACACAAAGATATCTGTAGCTAGACTTATTTAGCAGTAGGCATTCAGGAGGGAGTCCATGATCGCAAAGTTGTGGAGGGAGTTTGGGCCCATAGAGCATTCCCGGTATGAGGGAAAGAATAGCAAATACGAGGAGTGCAGAGATTCCCTGCATGATAGGCTTACAGCAGCACTTAGTCACTGGGAATACCAGGGACTTTTGTTAACAAAAAGTCACTGTCAGGTAGAAATCTATGACAGGCAGCCCTCTAGGGGTTCCAGCGTTCAGCAGTAGGAGAGATCCCCTGGCTCAAAGAAAGATTAGCAGAATCAGCACTTGTGGAAAATTGATATTGAGAACTGGCGGAAAAGTAATACTTGGAACTGGAGGGGAGGAGCATGGATTTGTCAGGGTTGGGTGGCAGCGAACCCAAGGGGCGTTCCTCAGAAAAAGGGCGGGATGAGGGTGCATTTAATAATAATAATAGGAGGGGATGGGTGAAAAATTAGCAGCTTTAGCCGTACCTTGCTTGCTGGGGATCCGGGCTTGCGGTCTCGGGCGGTGTCTGGGAAAGCGCCGTCTGCCCGCTATCCAAGTCTCCCTTGGCTAGAGAGCTGGGAGCCTCTGGGAAGCTTGTCCTCAGCTGAGGAGAGAAAGAAGAGGTCAAATTTAAAACCTGGCCATAGACAAAGGCTGACTGAACCAGCGGGGGTCCTGAATTTGTAAAACAAAAGTTTGTGTATTGCTATGGCGCCTAAAGTCTGGCCGCAACACACAAGTTCAGGACAGGGCTGTAATCACTTCAATTCCAAACCTCGACATTCAATACTTATAAAAGAGACTTAACATCAGTATAAAATTAAGGATTACAGATTTTCAGTGCAGATTTTGCAGTCTCTTAGCACACTTTCAAGGAGCATAAATGTGAACACTGCAGGAACCAATCAGAAGCCAGGACCAAAGAGCGCTTGCTTTCCGATTGGTTAGCAGCTTTAGCCGTACCGTGCTTGCTGGGGATCCGGGCTTGTGGTCTCAGACAGCGGCTGGGAAAGCGCCATCCACCCGCTGTCCGAGTCTTCCTCGGGTGGAGAGCTGGGAGTCTCTGGGAAGCTTGTCCTCAGCTAAGGAGAGAAAGGAGAGGTCAAATTTAAAAGCTGGCCATAGACAAAGGCCGACTGAACCAGTGGGGGTCCCGAATTTGTAAAACAAAAGTTTGTGCTTCTGCCTTATCACCCCCTGCTTCCACCCACCCCCCCTTCCTAATCCTTAACATATGGTCCTTACAGCTCCTTTTCTCCCTGATGTACATGAAGACGTCCTTCTCCCCTTTCTTAATGCCCTGCGCCAGCCTAAGCTCCTTAGATGCCTTGATTTCCCCTATTGCCCTTGTTGCCTCCTTTGATTCCTTCAGGTACTCCTCCCTGTCCTCCTCCCTTTCTTTTTTTTTTATGTACCTCCTAAAGGCAGCTCTTTTCCTTCTTACCTTTTCCATGACCTCCTTGCTCACCCAGCTAGGTTTCTTTGCTCTAGTCTTCTTGCAATGGGCTGTGCTGCAGATTCTGGTTGCCTCCACTATCCCCAGCTTTATGAGCTCCCACATCTGGTTAGTGCCCATACTAGGTTGAATTCTGGACAGGTACCCTTTTATCACTTCCCTCATCCTCCTGAAGTTGACCTTCCTGAAGTCCAGCACCCTTGTGCCAGATTCCACTCCTTCCTTACCCATATCTAATGTGAACCATACTGAGTGGTGGTCGCTCCCCACCTGCGGTTCTTCCACCCTCAGTTCCCTCACAAACTTCTCATTTGCCAGCATGAGGGTCAAGGGTATTCCCTATCCTGGTTGGTTCACTGACCATTTGCATCAGGAAGCTATCCTGGAAGGAATCCAGCAATACCTGCTCCCTTCTGTTCCTGGTTGTTGGGGTACTCCAATCCACTCCTGGCATGTTGAAGTCTCCCACGATCACCACACTACCCTTCTTGCAGGTCCTCCTGACCTGTCCCGCTAGTTCTCTGTCTAACTCCTCTGTCTGAGAGGGCAGCCTGTACATCACTCCCATCCTGAGAGTCCTATTCTTGGAATCCTGGATTGGCATCCATAGCGACTGTGTACTACCCTCCTCCCCTTCCTACCATACACATTTCAGTCCTTCCCTCACATATAACGCCACCCCCTCCTTTCCCATTCACTCTGTCCTTATGAAATATCCTGTACCCCGGTATCGACAGGTCCCAGTCATTGTATTGGGTGGCCCATGTTTCGGTGATGGCCGCCATGTAAACCTCCATCTCAGCCATGAGAGTCTGTAGCTCTGCAGTTTTCTTCCTAAGGCTCCTAGCACTCATGGTGACCACCTTCCACCCCTTCCCTCCTCCTCCTTCTCCTTCTGCCCTCCTTTACTAGCATCATTTGTCCTTTGTCACTGTTATGGGGAGTAAGTTCATATGGCTTCCCAACCTGTGGTCTCTGCATGTCCCTTGCCCACTTGCCACCCCCACTCCTAGTTTAAATTCCCAACTACCTCTATGTACTCCTCCATCCTCAGTTTCAAAACTTTATTTCCCTCCTCACTCAAGTGTAGTCTATCTTTGGCATAGAGACTACTGTCCTCCCAGGTCCCTCCCCACCCCCCACCAGCCCATACCCTTTAGAATGACACCAGGTTCTTAGCCATCAGTTAAATTCCTCTATTCTTAGCTTTCTTGCTGTGCTCGCCCTGGGCACTGGAAGTATCTCTGAGAAAGTTACTGATCTTCCTGCTTGCTCACATAATTGTCCTAGTTCCTCAAACCTCCTCTGGACTATATCTACTGTCCTGTCAGCCAGTTCATTTGTCCCCAAATGTATAATTAAATGAGGCTTCTCCCTATCTCTTCTAGCATATTTTAGAACAGATTGTCCCACCCTTTCCACTGTCATTCCTGGTATGGCCTCCACCCAAATGCGACTATGCCTCTCCCCTTTGCTACCTCACCTGACTCCTCCTAGTATTGAGTCCCCCAGCACTAAGATTCCACCCTCTTGCCAACCACTTTCTTCCCTTCCTCCCCACCTAGTGGCATCACCCTGTTTTTCTTTTTGTTTTCTTTAAACCAAGTAGATTGCTCCATGTTAAAAACGTTTGCGTTATATTTATATACAGTTTTCATTGTGATGTTATAGGGTTAGCATTACCATACTTAGTCAAAAAGTGCAAGTTATGCATTGTCATAATTGAAATTTTACAACTTACTAAGTTCCTACTTCTTTGTTGTGAACTAGTGTTCGGAATGCAGTTCTTGTCATCACATCATTGTGTAAGTGGGACATGAGAAACATGGCACTACTTCGGTGTTTACATAGACTAGACACATGACACAGTCCCAAATGTCTGCAAATGGAAGTTGACTCAGTTTGTACTTAATGCTTGTTGCACAGATTAATTGACATTTGAAAACATAATCAATGAAAGTCATTCTTATTGCGACCGGCCAAGTGGCACTGAGGTGCTATCCAAGTGCCTTACCTCGTGCCACGCCAACAACCCAGGTTCGTTCTGAGCCTAGGTTGCAGGGGGCAGGCCGGGGGGGAAGGGAGTAGGATTGAGCATGCTAACAGGCAACTCTCCTCTCCCAGGGAGGGTTTCCAGACCATCCTCATCTTGGCTGATACCTAGTGGTGGCTGGATGTCAGATTATGGATGCAAGGAGGTCGATGTACAAATCGGGAGGATGGAAGGGGGAGTGGGCTGGGAGCGCATGCATGCCTCCATGCACATTCACCCTCCATTGCCATGACCTCAGGCCAGAGAGAAAAACAGGAGGAAAAAGGCTGGCATGGCAGGGTTGCATGACGCTCGCTCTCCACACTGCCATCCGCCCCATCACCAGCACCTGCAGGGCATCAATTGTGCTTTGGGGAGGGGAGAATGGCCCTCCCCCTCCTGACCCCACCATGAGCGGGGATCCAGGGGGATACAACCCAACAGGTAAGTTGGGGTGGATAATGAGTGGAGGTAGTTGAGCCAGCTGAAGGGAGCCTG
Organism: Neoceratodus forsteri; assembly: GCA_016271365.2. Classification (NCBI taxonomy): domain Eukaryota; kingdom Metazoa; phylum Chordata; order Ceratodontiformes; family Ceratodontidae; genus Neoceratodus; species Neoceratodus forsteri. Next base: position 31,510,093 of record JADMNL010000022.1, on the reverse strand, counting down.
CCCTGCCATGGCCCAGAGGAGTAAAATGTATATGGGGAAAAAAGTCACAGCTGAGCCAAGAATTCACTTTATATTCTTTTCCAGTGATCAAATGTTGCAGGATTAGAAACACTGAAGAACATAACAAATGATGCATGTGAACTAAAGATTATGCTGACAGGCCAGAGGTACAGCCAAGTGCATCAGCAACATAGGCCACATGTGCAGATAAGTGCACCACCAATGTTGCCTACGGGCACACCCAAGTGGAGCACAAAAATAGAACATTAGTGCAAGAAAGTGTACCACCAACATATGCCTGAGGTACAGCCAAGTGCACCACCAACATAGGTCACACATGCCATCAAGTGCACCACAATGTTGCCTGTTGTACAGTCTAGTGGAACACCAACCTGCCACCGAGGTGCAGGAGACTGCACCACCAATGTATGCCATAGGTAGAGACAACAATAATGATTTTCAGGCAGTTCTGTGACATACACATAGCGCATACTGTGGCATACAACACCCTACAGTTCAGTCCATTTCAGACTCTCTGACAGCAATTTCTCAGTAATGTGCGTTCTAAGTGTGTATATCAGGTATGCAGTATGCTGACCAGAGGTAGAAGCAGAAGGTTGCAAATCTGACTCTTGATAATGTGGCATGCTGATATGCTGTTGAAGTGGCTGAAACCTTGGTTGCTGACGCTGTGGGAAAGCCTGGCCACTCAGCATCAGAGTTTGACATGGACTGTGGGGCATTGGTAGATGGAACTAGTATTTGTATTAGAGCTTCGAAAAAATTGAACTGTTTGCTCTGCTTCCTGCTTCTGCAGTCTCTCCTCCTTTTCACATTCTGCTGCTGCTCTCTCCTTCTCCATTCCATCATCTTATTATGGTGCTTAAGTATCATTTGCCATGTAGACGTGAAGACAGCCTCCACGCTCCTGCATTCTGGAGATTCAACGGAAGTTCCTTGGCTTGCCTTTTGTCTGCACGCTGCTACCTAGTTATAGATGACTGTTCATTTCCCAGTCCTTGATTTGCACCTTCACCATTATTATTTGGCGGGACTATCTCTGGTTCGTCATTTGGGTGCCAGTCATTGCCCCGCACTCCTATTTGAGATATCATTATATACCTGAAAAAAGAAAATAAAAAGTAAAAAAAATGTGTCACTGCCACCATCATAAAAAAATGTGTATATGGCATAAACAAAGGGGATGTCAGACTCCCCCCCCCCGACCAAGGTAAGTGGCACAGCAAAAAGTGTAGAGATGGACAGCAGGTAATATTTCATGCACTCATGCTGACAAAATCATTTTACTGCACATACACAGTTCATTTAATCCTGTGAAACCTGCTGCTGGTGTAACAATGTCACTAGGGAGCAAGGCAAAAGAAACGTGTGATGCACAGAGGTGGAACAACAAAGAAAATTAAGATACATACTGTTGTTGGCATACAGGACCTCGAAAGTAACGTCATCCTCATCATCATATGGCCTATCACCATTCTGAATGACATTAGGTGGGAGAGATGTGGGTCTGGTGCCCAAGATACGATCCGGCTCATCATAACAAGAGCGTGTTACCCTACCATTACCAGATTTTTTGATACTGTTCTTGGCTTTGTGGTAACACACCTTGAGCTGCTTCATTTTTGCTCTGCACTGCTCGGCAGTGCAGTCATGACCATTTGCTATTAAATAGAAAGAAGCCTACTGATAAATGTTTGTGTTCCTCCTAAAACTATTTAATTTATCTTGAACTGCTTTCATTGACCAGTACTCTGAAAGCAACTTGGTTGCTTCCTCAGACCAAATAGCTGTATGATCTGTCATTTTTGATTGACTACTTGAGGTGTTTGACAGATCCTTGAATGTTCCACTTCCTCATTTGACGGCCCAAAGCATTGTAGCAAACCTCGGAGTGATGGGATACTGCTATGGACAGGGGTGGATGTGAGTAAAACAGGAGAAAGAACAGTGGGGGGGGGGAGCCAAGGGGAAATGGGGCAGCTGCAATCTAACTGGCTAAAGTGCTGCACACTTGAGCATACAAGATAGACCATAAGGCCTGTATCTGTCGCCAATTTCGTATGTTCATATGTATGTTCTTATACTGGTTTTTATAATCGTGCTCAAGACTAGGGGAGACATATTCAAGTCAGACGGTTGCGCACGCATAACAATGCAGCGTGCTAAACAGATGCGCCAGCCGGCTCTGGTGCCATATTCACCCAGAATGCACAATCGGCACAGATTGCACAATCTGTGTGAATATGGGACCCTGAATGTGTGGCACAATGCAGGCTGCTGCCAGGTGTGGGCAGCACATCCGGGAGTCGGGGCTGCACACCACCAATGGGGGGCTGGGTGGCATATATCTGGATGCGCTGTTACCCCAAGGGTAATATTCAGCCCGAATGTGCTAGTGAGGTCATTGGGCATGCATAGTGCAAACGGGCCCCATGCATGCCCATTATGGGCTCATTAGCATGGCTGCGCCCGGCTGGATGTGCTGGGTCAGCCCCGACCCATGTCATGGAAGCACAATGTAGCACCCTCCCTGTCCAGTCCCTAGTGAAGCACCCCATCCCCGATCCCCAATCACACCTGCACACAGCCCTGATCCTGTTCCATAGTGCAGGGACTTCCCCTCACTTCCCCAATCGCATCTGAACTCATTTCCGAACCTGCATCCCGTTCACAGCAGAAGCCAACCCTAAACAGTCCACATAGGGTAGGGTTCCCCCCCTCCCAACTCCAATCCTCATTCAAAGGTGAATCCCAAACCCACCTCATCACTATCCCTGATCAAAGTAGGAATGCACTTCGAACCATGTTCCATAGCATAGTGAAACTCCCACCCAGCCCTGATCCCCAATATATAACAAAGCAGATGTAATCCCATTATTTCCATAGTGTAGTGCCACCCACCCCATCAGGTCAGGACCCCACACTCCGCTCTCCCCCAACCCAACCATAGCCGGCGACTGGCTCAGTCCTCCGCACAGCACCACGGCCAGCTACCGACTGAACTGTCATTGAATGGTACTATACATAGTACACACTCAGCCAATGAGAGTGTACTATGTACAGTGCCATTCATTGACAGTTCAGTCAGCCCCTGGCCATGGTGGTGTATGGAGGGCTGAGCCAGTCACAGGCCCAGGTTGGGTTTGGGGGGAGTAGGGTGGGGGTCCCATTCTGATGAGGTGGGGGATCACTACACTATGGAAATATGGGGGGATTATGTCTGCTATGTTATACATTGGGGATCGGGGCTGGGTGGGGATTCCACTATGCTGTGAAACATGGTTCAGAGTATTTTCCTACTCCAATCAGGAATCAGGATTGGAGGGAGGTCCACTACACTACAGAAAATGGTTCAGGGCATGTTTGTACCATGATCAGGGACCAGGATGAAGTGGGATGGGGTTCACCTTCGAACAGGGATCGGGGTAGGGAGGGGGGTAGCCTACACTATGGGGACTGTTTGGGGTTGGTTTCTGTTGCAAACAGGAAAGCAGGATTGGGGATGCATTCAGATCTGCTCAGGGATGGGAAGGGAGACCCTACACTATGGTACAGGGATGGAGGATTGTTTTACTTTGAGTGCGGATTGGGGAAGGGGGTTCCACTACACTACCTGGGCTGGTGGGTTGATGTGCACTTGTCTGCACTACCACAGTCTGCCTGTGGGTGGCTGGCCAATATAGGTCTTCTTTTATCAGGCTATCTTTGCGTGACACATTTCTGGGCCTTGCGCAGCTCAGTTCCACTGAATATGCCCATGCATGGCACATTCATGGAAACACCCCCTCTACATGTGTCACATACATTATTTTTGGGTCATGGCCCATTCTCCTTTGGGGGGCGCAGCTCCCCCCTTGAAAATCGCACATCGGCGCATTGTTTGGGATGTACGGCTCATCTCTGTTTTGTGCTGAGATGTGCCACACATCTCCTTTGAAAATGGGCGCCTAGGTATTTAGCAGGGTAAAATGACTTGTCCAGTACAGCCATACCTCAAAAAATAAAGATTAGCATTATTTGTATTTATTGGGGAGAGGACAACAAACCAATAAGCTGACGCTAATATGTAACAGATGGTATTGGTTTTAAAATGTCCCACTCACCCTTAAATAATGATTCACAAATCACTTTGATTAGTTAATGTCTTATTTAATTTCATTTATACTAAAATAACTTCCAGTCCATAAGAAATTTTTTCAACGTTTCAGGTAAACCCTTCTTCAGGAAAGGACCGGTTCATTCTAAAAAAATATATATAATTGTACTTATTACAAATTGTATTATTATAAATGTCACATAGATGTCAGAAATATAAACTAGGTGTAAATACTTGTAAATAAACTTTTAACCTTACTGTAATATTTTTTGTTGATAATATCTGGTAACATCTCGTTTAAACATTAATTTCTTCCACTTTCATCTGAGACTACTAGAGCAAAAATAAAAATAATCAAATCTCATAAACAAAATGACTTGTAGAGATTCCTTTTTAAACTGTTGGAATATTATCAAATATCATATCTGATTTTTAACCTTATTTGTTTTTTTATGTATATCAATGACTCATTGTGTAGCTCATGTTCATGCTGTTAACAATATTTAACCTGAAAAATATATAGATGCCATCATAACCATATTAATGTCAAATAATATTTCAACTAACAGAGAAAACCTCTCAAATTAAAATTCAATCCATCACAAAAATGTTAACAGCGTTTTGACGTATATAATAGCATAATGAATGGTACTGTCTTCTAAAGCGTTATACCCTTCCTTAAACCAGGACAAAGGTACACCTTATATATTTAAAAGTCAATCTCATGTAAGCTTAAATGTCTAAACTAGTTCTCCTCAATATCTGAGCATCACTAAGCCATTCTCGACTCTTTTTTTTATATGTTAAATCGTAACATCTTTGTTTAATTCATTCATACTACTAATTAAAGCTATAACTCTATATAAACATTATTTTAAGTAAAACGCTTCACTTCTTTGATGTAAGTTCCTCTAAAGTGCAATACCAATGCTTAATCAAAGCGTGAGGTTTTTTTGGTATAGAAAAAGTAAAAAAGAATAGTAGGGGGGTGATTTTAATAACAAATTACTCCTACGAGAAGCATGGCTCATTAATTTGTTCCAAACAATCAATCCACGTTATGGTCTTAATGAAATTATAGAATGGCAACCTATGTTATAATAGAACAATATACATCAATTTCGTAGACAAAGGATTCCAGTGTGCAATCTATTTGGCCATTTTTAGTGTTAACTTGGCCAGATGAATTGCTCTTGTGCAGGTGTTTCGAAGAGTACAGTAATACTGGTACTCTGACTTGAAGCCGGTGGCTTTGTGAGACTTCCATTCCTGATCCCTCGCCCAATGGCAGGAGGTCCGCAGTGATCCAAGGCAGGTGGGAGCACCACGCGTCGTGGATCTGTTTGAGTGGAGCATAGGAATCCCAAACCAAAAGGAACTTGGACTTGCAAAAGTCTAGTGCGGCATCTATAGAGGTGGCGTGCAGGATGAACGACCAGTCGGTGGAGGCCAAATCATTGAGGAGGGGAGCGAGATCCAGAGTATTGTAAACTGAGCCAACAGAGTTTTAGGGGAAGGGGCTTTGGGCCTATGGATTTTCCAGACTGCGTAACTTAGGTGATGATCACTTATGGAGTCAGGAAGAAGACCTGCAGTGATTATTCTGTGCGGGTGTGAGGTGAGTGCCCAATCTATTAGAGAGTGGTTTACAGTTTTGGTGTTTAGGCAGGAGGGTTCACTGATCAGCTGAGACAGGTTGAGAGCGACTATATTGTTTTGAATTTTTGAATTGGAGGAGGACAGCCAGTTCACATTGAAGTCACCTAGGACATGGAGCTCACTACCAGATGTGTGTGATTTCAGAGCTACTAGGAGGTCAGTGATGGTGAACATGGGGGAGCTGGGGCAACAATAAGAGCCAGCAATAAAAATGGGAATGAAGTGGGGGAGGGAGGGAGCTTTGTACCATCAAGGACTCCATAGGCTGCTGGAGAGGTAAAATAGGTGCAGGGGAAAACTGGAGGGAGGAAGAGAAATACATGGCGATACCTCCTCCTCCTTTTTTCTTTCCGGGACGGTCATTGTGGATGACTGAGTAGCCTGGGATGGAGATACAGGCATCGTGGATGTCTGACTTTAGCCATGTCTTGGTTATGATCAGGATGTCGAGGTTGAGGGATAAGGTAATTGTTTGAATCAAGAGGATTTTGGAGAGAAGGCTCCTGATATTTAAGTGAGCCAACTTTAGGCCCCAAGGGAGTTGGAGGGGAGGGGGTAGGACCAGGGTTGGCCTCAATGTCCCCTGCCATTAACAGCAGGAGCATTACCAAGGACCTAGACAAGGCCACTAAGGCTTTACGGTGGGAAGAAGGAGGTGGGGGGAAGATTGGGAGAAGACCCAGTGGGAAACCTGAGGGCAATCAAACCAACATGGAAACTGGGGGGGAAGTATGTTTGTGTTTGTTCTAATTTTCTCCTTTCAGACATTTTCTTTCTTCCCTGAGGTGGGTGGATCAGGTCAGAGTGAACTGCAGTTTATAATGATGAATGGGTTGTAGGATTCTTTATTAAGTGTAGGCCAATTATTATTTATGTATTCTAGGACCAGCTGAGGGTCTTTGAAAACTTGCTCAGTACCTTTTTGGGGAAAAATGGGAGAGTAGCTGGATATTTCATGTGGTACCAAATTTCTAGTTGCTGTAACAACTGTCTGGCTTGAGTGAACATTTTCCTTCTGTTTGCAATGTCTACAGATTAATCATGAAAAATGAAAGTCTTTTGCCCTTGCCATTTTAAAGTTTTAATCTCTCTGGCTGCCTTCACAATTGCCTCCAATTGTGAATCTCTCGAAAAGTTGATTATAATTTTCTGGGCTTTTCATGCCTTGGTTGGGGAGGGTGGAGGGGAGCGACCTGTGAGCTCTTTCTATTAAGATAATAATAATAATAATAATAAGTTTATTTATAAAGCGCCTTTTATTTTCCAAGGCGCTGTACATATTAAAACGGTAGAATCAAACATTAAAATTCAATAATAGACACAAATAAAACTACCACATAGTTAATAATTACAATACAATCAGCCACCCAAAAAGGCCATTTGCCAAAAATAGGTTTTCAGGTTGCACTTAAATTCCTCCGCTGAGGTGCACTCCCGTAACTGGTGGGGTAGAGATGTAAGATGCCTTGTGTCTGACTTTAAATTTAGGATCCTTAGAAGGAAAATTGAAGGAACTGACTCATGTCTTTCTTCTTATCTCTCTCTGCTACCCCAACCAGGCAAATATAATTTCTTCTCCTAAGATTTTCCAAGTCATCAACATTCTCGAATATTGTAGCTAGTTTATTTGTTTTGATTGGGAGCAAACAATTTGTTAAGGTTTGAACAGAGAAGCCTCTGTGTATGAAAACATAGGTTCAGCTGTTTCTACTCTTCTATGTACCTTTGGGTTGGCAAATGGTGTTTTTAACTCTTTAAGTCTATTTAAGTCTGATATTTAAAGAAGGAAACATTTACCGTAGCTCTCCTTTGACTATGTGACCGTCTATATTTATGATGTGAGCAGTACCATCAGTAGGAGGCAAGTTACCATATTATTAGATATAGTTAGTATTCAATTGTAGTTAGGTTCTACTTCAAAATTAAGTAGCAAAAAAATTGTCAGACCTACACAATATTGGCATCGATCGATAAGCGGTGTTGTATAGAGCATGTTTGTATAAAAAATGAAAACAGAGTTGATTTCTGTGGTGGATGACTTTGGATTCAGTTGTATCATGATGGGGCAATACTGGACCTGGTACTCACTAGCAGGGACAGTGTTGCAGATGTCAAGGTGGGAGGCCACTTGGGGACCTGTGATCACCATACAGTGTGGTTCAATATAAGGGCGGCAGCAGAATCACACCACACAAGGGTGAAGGTTGTGAACTTCAGGAGGGCAGATTTTAAAAAGATAGGTGAATGCTTCAGGGATAACCTAGCAGAGGCGGGTGACCTGGGTGGGGTGGAGGAACAGTGGGTGAAGATAAAAGGGAGCGTAATAAAGGCAACAACTCTGCATCAAACAAGTGAGCAAAAGCAAGAAGAAAAACAGACCGTTATGGTTCTCAAAAGAGGTGGCTGAAAAGGTAAAAGCTGTAACAGTAGCATTCAGAAGGTATAAGGAGACACAGAGATAAGAGAATAGGGAGGCGTATCGGGGGAAACAGAGGGAAGCAGAGAAAGCAGTGATTCCATGTCATAATAGCGGTCGAGCAACAGTAATTTCTGTTATGGTGAGTGTACATCACCAAAAAATAATTTCGGCAATGCACACTGGCAGCGCACAGAAAAATGGTACCCAACACCTAAAGGTCTTGTTTTTAATGCGGGGGGCTGTGCCCCTTGCACCCCCCCACTTATGTATTCTCAACTCCAGCAGGGTGCATGTTGGGAGAGGGGGGAGAAACTTGACGAAATACATGCCGCCGGGCAGCAAAAAAATACCTGTACCATGCCGGACCAGAACCCGGTAACCCATGCCTCCCAGCCGACCACCCTCCCCATGATGCCAGTGATCCAGCTTGGCAGCTGCTTGCCGCAACCCGTCCCATATGCCATCCCTCCCCCATGTCTCCCCCCCCACAGGTGCACATGCGTGTATAAGTGCGAGTTCTTGTCGTGGTTTTTGCCAACCGCAGTATCAGGTCATCCTCCTCCCTAGGTAGCCATGATCACAGTCACTGAAATTGACTCACCACTTTTCTAGGCACTCAATCTCGGTCGCTATGGTCACAGACTACCGAAGCAGTAAGGAGTGCAAAGGCGCAAACTGAAGAGAGACTAGCCCAGGAGGTAATGAAAGGGCATATACCTCCCCCCGACAGCGACACCAGCGCAGCGAATAACACTACAACGACTATAGTGCCATGTCACTGTAGTGTCTGTGCTGGAACCCTGCACTGTCTGTTGGTGGGGGCTTGCACCCTCCCCCACAAATCAGCTCTGACTTGGAGTTGATAATCCTTAGTGGGGGGGTGGGGCGCAAAACCCCCTGAAGAAAACGCTTTGTTTTGTTTGGAACCAGCATCTGACTTCGAAAAGCGGTCAACCTGCTGGTTTTGCTGTCTGGTCGTTCGACAAAATTTTTGTTGATGACCAGTCGGGGAATCACAAAAGGGGACAAGACATTTTTTAGGTATGCAAGTGAAAAGAGGAAGATCAGGGGTGGGATGTAAGGTTAAAAAGGGAAGATGGGGACTGTGCAGAGGGGGACCAGGAAAAGGCAGACATCCTGAACAAATACTTTTGTTCAGTGTTCACAGTTGAAGGAGGGGAAGGGCCACAAACAAGTAACAAAAGATTTGGATGGAGATGGACACTAGTCCTTTTATTTCTTCTTGGAGGAGAGAGTCCTGAAGGGACTTGCTAATCTGAAGGTGGACAAAGCAATAGGGCAAGATGGGGTGCATCCAAGGGTATCGAGGGGACTCAGGGAAACACTGGCTACACCTCTGGCAGTTCTATTTAACAGCTGACTGGCAACAGCAGTGGTTCCAAAGGACTGAAGGAGGGCAGATGTAGTTCCACTACACAGAAGTGGTAGCAAGGAGGAGGCTGGCAATTACATAGGCAGCCTGAATGTTGGTGGAAAAGTTAATGGAATCACTGCTGAAGGACAGAATAGTGGAATATCTTGAATCCAGTGGGTTGTGAAACCCAAGGCAGAATGGTTTCACAAGTGGGTGGTCATGTCAAATGAATGATGGCAAAAGGTTAAAACTTTCCATACTGTTCTTTATTTGGTGCATCCTTCTTAGGCTTTCATTTGAGCTACGCAGGTGGTTCTAGTGGTACAAAGCTATTGCACTTGACTAGCTCACCCTAGGAATGGCTAAGCTGTACTGTTCTTGACTTCCTAAAATGTGAGCCACTCTTTCTGCTCAGACAGCTGGGTGGGGAGCTGGGAGTGGTATAGGTGCTGTCAGCAGCACTGCAGCGTCTTCTCTCTCAGACAACGAAGACAGCAGGCAATGTGATGACAGCACACTGGATGGTCTGCCAAGTCTTTTTCTGCCACTAAATTTTGTTTCTATAGGATATGTATTGCATTGGCATGGTGGGAAGGAGGGCACTAGGTCTACCACATTAACTGGTGAAATGTCAAATTGTGAGTACTAAAATACATTATTGCATGCCGTTTTGCTAATCAGAGCACAATGGTCCCACTGCTTTATTCAGGGTATAGACTTTTCCCCTTCAATTATGCATGCCTGGGTTACCAGAGGAGTGTACTGAGTTTTAAGGTCGTGCTTGATAATTACATATAGGGGAAATAATTTCTAGTTACTGCTACTGGATTATACAGGGAGGTAAACATGACAGACTGCATGGTCTAATTCTGTCCCACTACACCTATATATACATGTAGCAAATGGTTAATCAGGGGCACAAGACTTATTGTTGAATTTATGGGGAAGTTGCTTCTTTTTAAATCTGCAGACAGAAGCAAAGTACTGTTTGTTTATTTATTTGATTTATTTATTGAGTAATCAGAATTACAGCCTTTGAGCTAAAAGCTGTTTTACAAAGGATCCTTGTCAGATAAGGGAGGGTAAACAAATACATGAGCTGGAGAGACAGAGACAACCAATAGGCATTGCCAAGAATCAAAAGGAGGCCTTAGAATAATTAAGATACAAGGATTGGGGAAACCGTAACAGCAAGTAGGCATTGTCAAAAATCATCAATTAAGAACAAAGGGTAAATCAAAATGGTATAAGCTAAGGCAAAACGCAACATATTACATTGAACGGATACAGGGTACATGTGCATGCCGCACCCATAGCAGCCCAGATAAGTAGAGTTCGCTAGTTCATATTTGTACACGCTTGGAAAATCTTAGGTAGTAGCTATACAGCCTTGTCAGTATAATAAAAGGAACAAATGTAACATCAGCGTGGAGAGTCAGTACAGTTGACAGGAAGAGGTCAAAAAGTGAACTCGGGGGTGAGGGGGTAAATCAGAGTAACAGAACTTGTGTCGGGAGAGGTAAGCTGAATGGGCAGATCAGGGAAAATGGTATGGGGGGGCGTGAGGATGGGTAGGTGGGTGAGGGCACATAAGGGGGAGGTGTTAGGAGTGGGGATGGGGTCCAAGGTAGCAGTCCAAGGTAGGTGGGCAGGGGGAAGTGGGGGTAGTGTAATTCAGGGGCCATGTGAATGGAACAAGGTGAACACAGGTGTGACCAGCAGAACAAGGGGGCAGATTACCATGGGTTAAGTGTGACAGGAGCAGCATACGGGAGGGGAGATAGGATAAAATGAACAGTACAGTACAGCAAAATTCCATATTCTTTAACAACTCAAACAAACTAAATAAGAAAACTTCCTATCTACTCATACCTCACACAGTTTCCACTTACAGTACATTGGAAATCAACATTTCCTGCATAATAGAAAAGCATTTAAATAATTGTATTCAAAATACACTCTTCTTCTGAAAGAATAATGTTATGTGTAATATTGCTTAGCTTATATTTCTAGGGCCATTTTCCATAGTGAGTTCCAGAACAGAGGATTATAGACAAAGAGGAGTAATGAAGGTTATGGACTACAGAAACCAAATTAGAAAAGTCTATGTTTGGCCACTAAATGTTTGTTTGGTAAAGACTGAAAAATGTTTTGAAGTCTTCCCTGGCTACTGCAGAATTACTTTTTAGTGACTTTCTTTAAAATTTATACATCATGCTCCAACTCTAGGATGGCCCCCGTTGGTGGCAACTGCCCAGCCCAGTACTCTGGCTTTACTATCACTTACAATCCCCCCCAGCCTCCCCCAGCTTAATCACCAAGGCAGGCCTCTTCATTAGGATTAGGGTCAGGGCAGAGTTGGTCCTTTTATATAAAGACCTCCAAAGAAGGGGGGGATGGCTTAGTCCCCAGATTCCAGGCCCAAGCATGCCCCATCATCCTGACATCCTGGAGCATTTCCATGTTCTGGTTCCTCCCCACCCTCGCAGAAACTGGTGCCCCAGAAGTATCAAGTGCATGTGCATACTGATGCATGCCACTGCACAACACTCAGCCCACAGCCACACTATCCTCTGAAGCATCCCCTCCTACATAACCATTGATGGTCACCCAGGTGGCAGTGTGATAGCAGAGACTGCAACCCTCCCTCATCGAGCATTTCCATGTTCTGGTTCCTCCCCACCCTCGCAGAAACTGGTGCCCCAGAAGTATCAAGTGCATGTGCATACTGATGCATGCCACGGCACAACACTCGGCCCACAGCCACACTATCCTCTGAAGCATCCCCTCCTGCATAACCATTGGTGGTCACCCAGGTGGCAGTGTGATAGCAGAGACTGCAACCCTCCCTCATCGAGGAAAGAGAGTATCTAGTGGGATACTCAGTCCTTCCTTCCTACCCCAGCCCAGGTCACCAACATCACAAGCAGTAGCACTACCACTGCAGTGACAGGCTAGGCTCATTTAGAAACTTTCATTACAGAAACTAACAAAAGGTGGGTGTGTTTTTGACTCTGGTTGAGCAAAAGGCTCTTAGAGTCCTTTTATTTTATTTTATTTTTTTTTAAAAACATCTTTATTCATTTTCAGTTAACAGACAAACAAACACATACCTGGCATAGCCAGGGTACACAACCCCAAACTGGCTGTGCGAACTATATAGATCCCCCTATGTACAAACACAGTAGAAAACCGCCCCACAGTGTGATCAAGCTCCAAGATCAGTAATGCCCTGATGTAGTATGTTAACCGGTGTTGAAATACTCCCTTCCCTTCGACAACCCGAATCCTCCTTTATTTACCCGCTTATGAGCATATTTTATTCTGCGGACCCCAAAAGGAGCCTGAATCTTACCGGACGGTTTCCTAATGTGTCCCCTGGAAGGAGAGAGAGAGTCCCCCAAACCCTTAAGCCCCTGCAGACCATTACCAATCCACCCTTGTCCTGGTAATGGGCCAAATACAACCCCAGTATTACCATCTGAAAAATTATTTAAGCCCAAGTAGTACCAAGAATAATAGGAATAACAAAGGGAAAAACAAAAGAAGAATAGGCACAAAGGAATATAAACATTCGAACACTCCAGCATACTTTCCTTTGCTATTCACAGTCTGACAGACAGGCCTGTATTCAAATGTTCGTAACCTGCTGGGAGTAGATCGCATCTAATACTGCCCATCTTATAACATATACCTCTTTTCTCCCCTCAGAGTATAGGTACCTCTTTATCTTGGCCAAAACCCCTAGCAGTTCTCTCACCCACTGATCATAGGCGTAGGCCTGATCGTCCTTCCAATGCTTTACTAAAAAAGCCTTAACTACCGCCACCATTAAAGAAAGGTGGTATTTGGGTGCGATCCCTACAATTTGAGAGAAGTCACCCAGAACACATATTTCTGGTGTTATAAATTCTGTATAATCCAGCATTGGATCCATGCCCCGTTTAATCTCTCTCCATAAGGGTGAGATTTTGCTACATCCCCACATTACATGCAATAGGTCACCCACCTCCTTCTCGCATCTGAAACACAGGTCTGTCTGTCTCAAACCTCTACCATATAGCTTCACAGGGGTATAGTATATGTTAGAAACCACAAAAAATTGCATATTTCTATACTTGGGTATCACATTATATTTAGTACTTTTCCAAATACTTTCCCACGTAAGATTTCTGGGGGTCATCACTTTGTCCCAATATGGAATTCGTATAGGGGTACTTGGTCCAGAAAGTCCAAAAGAATTTTATAAATTTGTGAAAGTGGGTTAGCTCTCTGGTTGATTTCCTTTAAGCTCCCCCAGGAGAGGGAGTTGTCTATAGAGTCCCCCAACCCCTTCAGAAACCCTGCTAACATTTGTTTAAATTGTATCCTTTGAAAGAAAGACAGTCCATCATATTGTGGTGGAAGGACTACATTATCTCCCTGCATCACATCCCTCAATCTTAGGCCCAGTAACTGGTTAGCCCACCGGTGTCTAATTACCCGACCCCCAATTACCAAGTTAGGATTACCCAATATAGGCTGATCTCTGGCCTTCATTTGATTCTGCTTTTGTACCGGAGTAAGAAAGGACCACCAGGCCTCTGCGGTTTTCATAACTGGGTTCCCATACCCTGTTATGAAAAAACCTTTTCTTAGTTTAGCATACAACAATGATTCCGGAGTGAGGCCAGAGCTTATTAACAATTGTTTCTCTATTTGCACCCAGGTTGGTATATAATTTTCCCCCTCGACATTTTCCGCCCATCGGACCATAAGGCCTAGCTGGCCCGCCACATAATAAATATGGAGATCAGGCAACCTGATGCCACCCTGTACGTACGGCAGGCGCAGGACGTTATGCTTTATCCTAGACGGTTTGTCATTCCATAGGAATCCCGAAATTAGCCTCCTGATTATACTAAACCATTTAGTAGGGATACTGTATGGGGCTAAATAGACCGGATATAGCAGTCTCGGTAATACATTCATCTTAATAAGGCCCAGTCGTGCCGTATAATTCAAAGGTAGCTTGTTCCATCTTAGTATATCCCCCTTGACCGCAGATATGACCCCCCCCAAATTTACGTCAGCCCCCATCTCCAAATTTGCTGTAATCCAGATGCCCAGATACCTCATTTTATCTGTTCTCCATTGCACTCCCAGGGATGTAAAGTCTGCCCTAAAAACATATGGTGTCAAAGGTAGAATTTGTGTCTTTGTCAGATTCAACTTGTAATTGGAGACCTTAGAAAAACAACCTATTAAATCTCTTATTCTCTCGAAGCTGGATACTGAGTCTTGTAGATGAAGAAGTATATCATCTGCGAAGACTGAGAATTTTAACTCCAGTCCCCCAATCCTAATCCCCTTAACATTTACATCCCTATTAATAGATCTCAGGAGGGGCTCTAGATAGATGTTGAACAGTATCGGTGAAAGAGGGCATCCTGGATGAGTCCCATTGTTTAACTGAAATTCCCGCGAGATATAACCGTTGCATAATATTCTAGCCGTTGGCGCAGCATATAAGTTCTTAATGCCTCTAAGGAGACCCCGGAATCCATTTTTCCATTGTAGCAAAAGAAAGGAATGTGAAACCCGATCAAAAGCTTTTTGGCATCTAGGAAATCAGGGCTAAAGGTACTTGAGAATCGGGGGCAAAATTTAGGATGTGATGTATTTTCCTAAGAGCGTCTTGCGCCCCCTTCCTCGGCATAAATCCTACTTGTTCCTGACTGACCAGACAGGGGCAATACTCAAAATTCTATTTGCCAAAATTCTTGTGAGAATCTTAATATCATGGTTTATTAACGCTATAGGCCTATAACTGCCTAATGCATCCCTGGGCTTGTCGGGCTTAGGAATTAAAGTAATATATGCCTGATACAATGGGGGATGGTGAATCTCCTCCTGCATTATAGTGAGAAAAAACTCTTGGAGTATAGGAAGTATAGTCTGAATATGGGCCTGGTAAAGTTTAGCAGTAAGGCCATCAGGCCCCGGTGATTTACCAACAGAAAGAGACTGCACCACCTCGATAATTTCAGATGCTCTTATTGGAGCTTCTAATTCCTTAGCTTGAGCAGGATCCAAAATTGGTAAAGGGATTCCTTCTAAAAAATGCTTAGATTCCTCCTCCCCCACCAAATCTTTAGCTTGGTAGATTTCTGTGAAGTATGACGCGAAAGCCTCCGCCATCTCTTGTGGGTCTGTTATAAGCTTCCCTTCAAACTGAACAGATATGATTGTTCTACTTGCTTCCCACTCCTTGATTCTTGCTGCCAAGAGATGCCCGGGGACATCACCCTGCAGCAAGAATTTGGCGTTGATCTTATTCAGCCAAAACTCTGTTTTCCCATAGACAATATCCGACAGCTTCCTTCTCAAGCTTTTGAGTTCCGCATCTATTTCTCCTGAGGACCCCTCCAACTGTGACAGAATTAATTGCCCCTATCAAAAATTCCTCTTTAGCCCTTCTTAGCCTAATACTCTTCGCTGCCAGACCCCTAGCTGCCCCCGCATAGAGAAACTTGCAAGTAGGCCAAGCTAACCTTTTGTCTTGCAATGGCACCTGCAGTCTAATGATCTCCTGTAGAGCCTCCTCCAACTTATCCCTTCCTGTGGGTTCTGTCAAAAGAGAATCATGAAGCCTCCATCGGTAAGGTCGAGGCGGTGTGGATCTTGGTTCCCACTGCAACTGAATAAGAGAGTGATCTGAGAGGGTTCTACCCTCTGTCAGAACTTCCTTGATCTTTCTAAGTGCCTCTCTATTAACCAAAAAAGAATCAATTCGAGAGTGGTTCTTGTGGGCTGCCGAATAGAATGTCATATCACTGCCCCTATTTGAAAGGGTCTTAATTGGGTCGACCAGTGCTGTAACCTCTAAAAACCTAGTCAGGGCTAGCTGAGCCTTGGTCAGTGGCCCACTGGATGGTGGTATCCTGTCTTCCTGGTTATTGAGATAGGTGTTCCAGTCACCCGCTAGGATAAGAGAGTGTGAAGAAAGATTAGCTATATCCCTTTCTATTGAAGCAAAAAATTTAGGGTCCGAGGGAGTTGTCCTGTATATGGATGCAACCGAGACTGTTTTGCCAAGCAAAATACCCGACAGATAAATCCCCCTACTATCTTGCCTTACTAACACTTGCGCCACCTCATACGGGCAAGTTTTCTTTATTAGAATCGCCACACCCCCAGAGGCCCTATCCTTTCCCACTCCATATACTTGTCCCACCCATCGCTTCCTGAGACCACTCAGCTCTTCTATCAAAAGATGTGTCTCTTGTAGCGCTGCAATATGTATCCCTCATTGCTCAATATATCGCAAATGACCATTCTTTTTACGTCTCACCCTGAGTCCTTTAACATTCCAAGAGGTTATTTTAATACATGACATCAATAAACATCAAAATTGTTTCACATAAACCCAGATATTGTGCCTTCAGGGTCTGCATCCTTGCTATTCCCACACTTGGACTCTCTCTCTTTCCACCCCCATCGTCCCTCCCCACCCTTTACCCCGATCCTTAGATCGTCCACCTACCAGGTATTGAGTCATGGATGAACCCATTCCTGTGCCCCCAGCCCCACCCATGGCACTAGAACTCCGGGACCTGGCCCATAGCTCCCATAGAAACCTAAGCGTGGAAGCTCCTATATTCCCTTCAATCAATCACCCCCCTTTCCCAAGGCTCCCCTCCTTTTATTTCCCCATAGACAAAAGGAGGCAACCCCTCTCAAAGCTCTCACTTATAAAATAAAAATCGAGCTCACACTGCTCCTCTTCACATTCTCTTGCATCCCGGGGTGATATCCCTCCAGTTACCAGTACTAACTAGACCTTAATCCCTTTAGCTATTCCCCTTCCCAGTCCTTCCCCAGTACTGGCATGAAACAACATAAATATGTGACAATGCCCTCTAAGAGCTATAATACGAGCTGTTTACCCCCTTTAAAATAAAATTCCCTCAACCATCCCCCTCTTACAGATCCCTCTTAATGTTCCAAACTCACGAGACTGTTCTTTAGATCTGGTAACACAAATAATGGATTTCGAGAACTGTGTGCCCACCTGGCGAGTACTTGATATACCAATTCTCTGTAATTCGTCACCTCGTGGCCCTTCTATGATCCTATATACCCTGACTTATGCATATCCCTTAAACCCACACGTTTAACAGTAAGCGATAAAACAAACAAGCAATATCAACTTTAAAGTCCTTTGCTTCTCTTCCATCACAGCCCTTCAGGCAGACACAGCCTTCTTCTTCTCAGAAAACAGTCATGTTAAGGGCTTAAATAGTTCTGGGAGCTCAGCCCATAATCCCTCCAAAGCGTCTTTTGCTGTGATGAACCTCTTCTCTCCAGCCTGAAGACGTACCACCAGAGTTGCAGGGAACTGTAGTCGAAATTTAATTCCTGCAAGATATAGCTTCTTCTTTATTTCTGCATATTCCTTTTGCTTTTCTCGAATCGCTGGCGTTTGGTCTTGAAAAAAACAGAGAGAGGCACCATTCCATTGAAGAGACTTCTTTTGTCTAGCGGTGAGCAGCACATGGGACTTTTCCTTGTAGTTGAGAAAGCGCATAATTATCACCCGGGGCCTCGCCCCCGGTGGTGGCATCTTCCCTAATGCCCGATGAGCTCTTTCTAGGTTATACGCGTCCCCAAATGGTGTAGGGCCCAACAACTTCAATAATAGCTCCTGCAAGAAAGAGACACAGTCTGGGCCTTCAGCCCTCTCTGGTAACCCCACTAATGTCAAGTTATTTCTCCGGTTTCTCGATTCTTGATCCTCCATCCTCTCCTCTAATTTCTTAACCTTTTTTCTAACCAACACCATCTCCTGATCCATCACAGATATCTTCCTCTCCTGCGAGGAAATCCGGGCCTCGGCATCGCCCATTCTTTGTGCCAGGGAATGTAGTGCCGGCTTTACCGCTGCAAAGTCAATCACCAGCCCTTGCAACATTGCCTTAATTTCCAGGATGTCCTCTGCATTCGAGCCTGAGCCCCCCTCCTTCCCTGGTTCCTCATTGTGTTCGGTCAAGGTAGGCGAGTGAGGTTTCGGCCTCTTAGTAGCTGGAGCTCACCCCGCCAGAGGTTCAACAGATTCGGCTTCCATCGCTATGCAATGAGCCTGGCCTGAACTTGCAACTGCACGCCTCTATGGTGCCAGATCGCCGCTCGCTTCCTCACAGCCCTTTAGCGATTCCCCAAGAAAACACACCCACGCCAGCTCCACGGGTTTTGTTGACTATTTTAAGCACTTAAGCCAGTCTCGGAGGAGCGAATATGATATTGTATACTGCGGGGCCTCAGAGAAGCACGGGAGACGTCTATCCCGATTCAGCTCATCACGTGACTCCTCTTAGAGTCCTTTTAGATTTCAGTTGTTACATGCCTTCCAAGACTCCCTGTTTTTAAGGAATCTCCCCAATTTTGTCCAATTTCTTAACCTCCCCCTACGCTTCTTTATTTTTTTCTGAATTTTATTTTTGAATGTAGCACTAGGATTGATCGGCCTCAATCAGTTGTACACAGAAGCAGGCATTGCATGTGTCTGTATCGACATCCGACCATTTGAACATCCAGCCCTAAATATTTGGAATCAGCATGAAGGTGGGTTAATTGTGGAGAAAATTTTTCAGTCTGGGAAGCTTGTGATCATACAGAATCATTTTTATAGGGTTTTCTAGCAAACCTATATCTTGGAATCACTGAGTTTTACCAAAAATGAGAGGACCTATTTACAGAAATGCAGGCCAATATTTAATCTGAAAATGGAATGTTGGCAAGTCTGACTAACCTCTTGTACCTCCACTACACCTTATCGGAAGCTTAGAGGGTGATATCATCATCTGGTGTGCAGTGATTCAGTGTGCGTGCTCCACCCTGACTGCCCCTGAGAAGGAGCGCCATTTTAGGTATGCCACAGGGGAAAATAGGGGTTCAGAAGGGGAGGAGAGTTGTAACAGTTGGAGCAATTCAGGAGAACAGTGTTTTAAAGGGCCTTAGGGTAGACAAAGCTCCCAGACCAAATGACGTGCACCCGGAAATTCTGAGAGAGCTGGTGGGAGTCCTGGCTAGCCCCTTAGTGGACCTGTTTATGAACCAAGTAACTACAGACCAGTCAGCCTTACCTCCATTGTAGGCAAATGAATGGAGACCATGCTAAAGGAGAAACTAGTGAACTTTCTGGAGGTTAATGGTCTCCAGGATGATAGGCAACATGGGTTTGTCTCAGGGAGATCCTGTCAGACCATCCTGATAGACGTTTTTAATTGGGTCACAAAGACTTTGGTTGATGTCTTGTATCTGGAGTTCAGCAAGGCCTTTGACTCTATGTCACATAGAAGACTGCTCAGTAAACTTGCAGGATCTGGGAGCTGGGGCAAAGCTGGCGGACTGGGTTAAGAGCTGGCTACAGGATAGAATTCAGAGGGTGGTAGCAGGGCGGTAACTATTGAAACCTAGGCCTATAAGAAGTGGGGTCCCACAGGGTTCAGTGCTTGACCCAGTGTTGTTTAATATCTTTATTAGTGACATAGTGGATAGGATCAAAGGTAAAATCTGCTTGTTTACAGACAACACTATCCTCTGTGGAAAAGTGGACACAGAGGAGGGGGGCCTGGAACTCAGGGAGGATCTAGCTAAGTTTGAAAAGTGGTTGGGTATCTGGCAACTGGGGTTTATTGCCAAGAAGTGCAAGGTCATGCACCTGGGAACTAAGAACCCAGGGACCAGTTACCGGTTGGGAGGGGCACAGGTGTCAGGTATGAGGAGGGAAAAGAACCTAGGAATAATTATCACAAAGGACCAGAAGCAGTATGTGCAGTGCCATAGAGCAGCAGCCAAAGCCACCAGAATGCTGGGATGCATAGCCAGAGGAAATAGACTCCAAGAAAAAGGAGATCATTCTGCCACTGTACAGGTCCTTCGTGAGACCGCACTTGGAGTACTGTATGCAGTTCTGGGGCCCATATCTGAAAAAGGACATCAATTTACTGGAGGGGGTGCAGCAATGGGCAACCAAGATGATTCAGTGACTGCAGGACAAACCCTATGAGGAGTGGCTGCAGGTACTCAACATGTATTTCCTGGAGGACAGAAGAGAGAGGGGGGACATGCTCGAAACCTTTAAGTACCTTAAGGGTAAAAATAAGGTTAGTATATAAGGCATCTTCAATCTCAGGGGAAATGGGTCCAAAAAGGAGCACAGTCTTAAATTACAAGTAGGAAGATTCTAAAGGGAAATAAGAAGGCACCTTTTCACATAAACAGTGGTGTCCAAGTGGAACGACCTGACAGAGGAGGTAGCATCATAAAAAACAAAGAGTGGACAGCTTTAAAAGGGGTTGGGACAGAATGAAAGGGAGAGTCTTAATGGGTGGGAATCTGAATAGGGGGATGAGAGTGGGAAGAAGGAAGCCTCCATGTGGAAAGGGGAGGGAGGGTCAGCTCCAGTAATTTTATCTAAGAGTTGCAAACTTGAGCAGACTAGTTAAACCAAACTGGCCTGTTTCTGCTGGCATTTTTGTATGTTCATATTTTAGTGGTGCATCATACTCTGAGTTCAGTAGTAGCTCAATGCCTATACCTGCCTGAAGGTAAGTTTCTGTGCTTGATGTTAATTTCCACCTGCACATACAGACCAGTAACTTCTCCCCACCATGCATGTTACTGTCCATCAGCTTGCATTCCCAAACACCTACTCACACAAACTGATCCTCATGGCTCTGTTCTGTGTCCTACCTACCCCAGTGCAAGGAATGCTTCCACCGAGTACTGCTTCCATAACCTACCCCTCTCCCAACAGCTCCCTTCTCAATATGCACCTCAGGGTATCTGCTACAATGGGAGTAGGATCCTTAATGTGTGGCAGGCATTAACAGACACTTTTTGCACAGTGGCACCCCCTTCCCCATGATTACTGTAGCTCATTGGGGCATTTTGCTCTGGGTCAGTTTGGGTGGGAGAGAGAGAGATTCAACCTCCAGACAATCCCACCTGATAAACACCTACCTTTCTCTACCCAGATGGATCACAGCATATTTGTATAGGCTGAAAATTAGTTGTGCTTAGCAGTGAGCAGAGTTGAGTGGCAACCATAGGTACAGTGCACGCGTTACCTCAGAAACCACTGCCCTAGTCTCAATTAATGCACCTCAGGGTATTCTCAAATGGCTATGATTATGGCAGATCCAGCTCGGAGGGAGAGAGACTGAGCCTCCCACAACAGCCCTGCCCAATGCAAACATTCCCTATCCAGCGCTGATCTGGCCAGAGACTGTCCACTCAGGCTGGGATTCCACTGTGCCAAAAGGCGCTTTCACTCTCAGCACACCAATTCAGCAAAGCAGCGCAAAGGCAAACCAAAAATCGGACACACACAATTGGATACACAGAGATCACTAGAAATGATGAAGTTGCAAAAAGTGAATTTCAATGTTTACTATCACTTGCAAACATGCCACAAGGACTGCTAAATTAATGTCCCACATCCTGGCACTTCTGCAAAAACTGGAAGTAAGGATTAAATTCACTTTTTCCCAACATGAACATCTCCGGTGACTTCTTTATTTATCTGATTGTCCTTCCCATCTTTGGTTTGTTTTACTGTCATGCTGGCTTTTGGTACTGATGGCAGCATCAGTGTGAACAGCAGCACAGTTCAAAAGCTGGGCATGCTCGGGATAGCAACTTGGTGCCTCGCAAAATTGGAAAGCATTTATTTTTTTCAACTTTGTTTATGTACTGGGGGGGTGTTCATGTGTTGTGTTGGTTATGTTGTATTGTATTGTAATATATTATGTTATGTATGGGGGGTGTTGTTCGTATGTTGTGTTGGTTGTGTTGTATTGCAATGTATTGTATTATATTGTGTTGTATGTAAATTCAATAAGATATACTGAATATAAAAAAAAAAAACGTACGAAGTGAGCACTCGGATCCATGATAAAATGCAACAGTGCAAAGTTACTTTTTATTGTAAAGTACAAAAGGGCAGCATGCAACTAGACAGACCACTCTGACAAGCCCCAGCATTTCGAGGTATTTCACCTCTTCCTCGAGGGCAGGTCTAGTCAGTCTGTACTCCATCTTTTAAACCTCCTTGGGTGTTACATTCTGAATGCATTATCACCAAACCAACTTCATAGCAAAAACTGATAAAACCCAAAGCATACAGTATATATTTTAGAACAAAGTTAGCAGCTGCCATCAGCTGAAGGTGTAAACCAAATTCTAAGGAAACAATATACAAATATAAGCTTTTAAATAACTGTAATATTTTAAATGTCCCTGACATAACGTACAAATTCAGTTACACAGAATGCTTTGTTATGTATTTACTATTTTCCAAACTATTTCATTTAAAATTATCATCAAAATCATATATCACTGTATGTAGCAAAGAACTCACCCAGAATTTGCTGAAAAACAGGAAACATCCAAATGAAACAAGTGAAGGGGGAGTTAAAGGTTGAGAATATAAAATTATACTACATAATTTGGAGTGTTAAATATAACTTTCAAGAAACTCTTTCTGATACCTGTTCTCAAAACCAAAGTGCAACATTGACCCGATACGTGGACAGAAGCATAAAACCACATTACACAATCCTTTTGATGTATGTTATTATTATATATAGGATAGTGAATGGGAGCTGATACACAACCATGCTATCCTAATATCGAGCAGTTTTCATGATGACAAGGACTTCAAGAGGGTTTGGGGGTGGTTGCATTGTGACGTGCCTACCAATGCAGAATGAAAAGTTGTTCTGCATTAGTACGCATGTCACTAGTGCAGCAGAACGACTTTTTTAAGTGTATGGATTTCCATACACAACCGTGTTCGTCCATACATTATATAACAATTTACATTTTTGTCTTGCAAGCTGAATGATAGAGACACTGCTATAAAAAGTGAAAATAACAGTGAGTATAAAAAAACTTTTTTTTTCATGAAAATACTAGATCAGTAATTAGACTGAGTATCAAAAGATCACAATTAAATCTTTATGTAAATAGTCCAATGTGTTTCACTGGAAATTTAATTTTTAAGACTACAAGAAAGTTGATAGAAAGTGTAAATGCAATAAAGTCTTTTAGATATGTAGCTCAAAACAACCTATAAATGGCAATCAACCCTTCCTGACTTACGTGGCTGGAAACATGGCTACAAAAATGGCAACCAATCCATAGTGTCATTCATCTGAAGCCCAATGGCTTCAACATTCTTAATCTAAAAATCCACTGTGATTCCTTTTGGAGGGGAGCATGGACTCTGTCCCCACCTCTGTGATAAATGGAGCTTCTTCTATTCCCATGTACCATACAGCAAGTTGTTAATTCCTGTGGCAGATCTGCAGATAATGGACGACAGCATGATCATCCATGTTGCAGTTCATTGCCTTGTAGTACTTGTGAATTATTTCCTTGAACAGTCTTATTGTATAGCCAGTATACACCTTACTTGTTTTTAAAAACACACTTGCTGTGAACAAATTAGTCATTAAGACTTTTCCCTTTCTGAAGCTTACCAATGGACCTGCCTCTGCAATTGTTTTAAAGTCCTGAACAGTGACCAATAGATGCCATTTAGATTTAATTATATTTCTTAAGTCCATGGATGCCAGTCCATATTTAGTTGCAAATTTGATTTGTTCATTTTCAGTTTCTTGTGTTTCAGGATCTAGAAGTTTTTTTTTCTGTCTAACTCAATTGATTTTTCCAATGCATTTTGAAGGTTTACTTTACTGTAACTTTGTTCCCAAAATAAGTTAAGCAAATTGTTTGCCTCACTACAGAAGTCATCATTTTTTGTGTAGTTACACTTACAGCAAACCAGCTGGCTGAATGGGATGTTGTTTATAATGTGAGTCACATGAGTGCACCTAACATGAAGCAATGAATAGTCTGCTGATTCTTTCCTATAGCCCCTTGTCACAACAGCTTCCCCCAGTTTTCCTACGAATGTCATACCTAGAAAGTTAATATAATACTGGTCTAGTTGGATACATTTGTGAACTTGAGTCCCAGGTGGTTGTCATTATGATGCTGCATGAATTTCTCTAGCTCAGTTTCATTAAGCAGCCAAACACATATTATATTATCTATATATTGCAGCCAAACTGTGATTTTGTCACAGAAACCATTAGCAGTTGAGTTGTAGATGGTGCCCATCTCCCACCACCCCATAAAAAGGTTGGCATAGGAGGGCACTATTGATGACTCCATTGCTGTACCCTGTACCTGTAAGAAATATGTATGGTCAAACAGAAAGTAATTACTCTTCAAAATAATTTCAATGGCCTCCACAAGGAAGGATACTGGATATTTGTATGGTGATTTCTCCAGCATGTCTTCTTGGCATATAAGCCCTGTTCATGGCTGGTTGACATGTACAACAATATAACATCTATCATTAGCCATGTATAGTTTTCATGCCACACAAATTTATTAAAAACAAATTCAAGACTAAAGTATGGTTACTAAGATAACTTGGTAATCAAATTTCCTCCTGCTAAAGAAAACAATCCAGAAAGTTTGACACATTTTCTGATAAGGTCTTAGATATGCACTGCATATCTTTATGAAGTTTTGAGATGTGGTAAAATGCAAGTGTGATGGGCTGATCATAGCTAAGGGCAAGATGGTCCTCTTCAGTTAGTCATCTCTCTAATCCTGCTTTTGTTCATTCATTCATTCATGGTTTTTTATTTGTTCAACCTTAAGTTGTTACAGAATAGAAACCATAAATGCAATTCAGATTTAGTAGGCACATAGCATCATTACAAAAGTGGTATTGCACATGGTCATACATATTTTACCTTATACATTCATTGTTACTATTTTCTTTCACTGCCTTAGCACAGCATCAATGTAATTTGTCACAATCAATTTGTTACAATCAATGCATCATTAACCATTAGAGAGTTTAAAAATACCTCCAAACTTGTGTTCTTATGTCTCCCAATAATACTCCTAAGATACAGATTCCTCCATTTTACTGCTTTTGTTAGGAAGCTATTCATTCATTTTTTTTTTCAATCATAAAGTTGGATTCTGAGACAGTCAGTGGTAGTTAGTACAGTACTAGCCTATTATAATGGACACATCTGTGCACACAACTTTTGTGCATTATATCCAGTGTCCATTATATCCAGAGAAGGTGCAGCCTATGTGTTAGGTGTGTAGATGTGTATGAGCACGGGCTCAGAGTGAATGAGAACTTATTAAAACACTTAAACAGATTGCCCAGAATCCTACCTAGCATATGTTTGTGTATACTGTGTGTTTATTTAAAGTTATTTAATTGTCAGGAAACACAGGTTCTGTTAAGAAAGTTTACTGCAGAAAGTAAGAGGAAGATAACTACAGTGGCTGGATGTTGGGGTTCTAGGACACAAAAAAAAACAAAGGCAAGTGTCCTGTAAGGGTTTTATGAAAATATAAAATCATTTACTTTTAGTTTAGTTAATTTACTAATTAATGTTTATGCAGCTTGTGTAGAATTATTTTGTTAGAAATGTTATCTCTGTAGCTCCTCGTTCTTAATTCTACATTTGCCAAATCTCCTCACCAGCTCTGCACACCCCTCCCCCCAAAAAAGCACTACAAATGCCCAAGAAAGCTTCATAGTGTTCATTATAAGCAATGTTCCTGTCCATTATAACCAGAGAAAAAAATGCAATGGATTTGATATGCTTGGTTTGGGAAATCAGTTTGTGTCCGCTATAACCGATCATCCATTATAACAGTGTCCGTTATAAGTGGACTGCACTATTGTTCAATTGTTGCATTGCCTCTTCCTTATACTGTATTTCTTTTCTTCCATAATGACGATACTCCCACCCTTGTCCATTTTTTTATTGTGACAACTTTTATTTGTTTTAACTTCTCTAAAGCAATCCTTTCTTTCTGTTCTTTCTGTCCTTTAATTAACTGCTGTCTCATCCAGAGCAGATTTTTGAAAAACTGCAATGGCAGTACTGCCACTATTGCTAGGTATAACATTTAATTTACTTTTGATCTGTGGTCTAATGGATTCAATCAGACCTGCTAGTCACATTTCATAAACATCCCCCGTGCTTCTTTTAGTAAATGATTCAAAACAATATCATCAGTTGGATCCAATATTCTTCTAAAGACTGGAAAATCTCCTTGCATTAGTGTTGACACTAATTCAGTTGGAGAATTAAGTGGTGATGTTAGTGGACTGACATTATTGATTTGTGTTTGTGCACCCATTGTTGACTGTCCAGTAAAATGTTTTTTCTAATTAATTTTGTGAAATAGATCACAGTAAATATCAAACGTGTCTATTTGATCAGTGGGCAGAAATGTAAGTACATACAAAAGTATCTTGCTTTGTATCTCTGTCAGCTCTGTGGATGCAATATTAACTATTGTTGCTGCATAGGTGCTACTTTCCTTGTCTGTGGGTATGGTTTTGCTCCTCCTCCCCGTGGCCATGCCACATTTTCCACTTGCAGTTTCTGTTTGGGCTTTCAGATCTTTCTTTTCTATTACTAGGCCTTAGGGGGTTCTTCTATAAACAATGAACATTTTTTGACGTAATGGACTTCAGATACCCAGAAAGTGAGGTTATTATCATCTTGATGCACACCTGGAGTGAATTATTACATTTATAACATTTATAAAATGGTGAAAAGTGTTATAAGTAATGTTATAAAATGGTGTATGATCACTTCTGATTCCTCATTGGTCAGGACCCCATCAGAAGGTACTGCATTAACCTAGCATATACTTCTGCTCACAAGACATGATGAGGTGCATTAATAGAGAGCACAAGAGACCTCCGGGGCCCAGTGGGCCTACCCTGGTCACCAAAATTCAATAAATAAATAACCAGTCAAGGTCAAAAAGGTCAATATGCTAATTACATATCCTCAGGGGCAACGCGGTCACAATGCAAATCAAACAACACAGCAACATAAAAAACAAATCATACAAATTACAAGAAAAATGACCCCTCTCCCGCTCCCCAACACATTGCTCGAGAATCACAAACTGTAAAGGAAATCCATCCAACAACTTTGAAAAAACAGACAGTGCTTCCTACTCACAAATCCAAACCCAACAGGTTTCAGTACTCCTCACACAAGAAAAACTTTTTAAACACCTAATCAAAACAAAAATATATATTTCAACACTATACTTCAACACAACAGAAACGCGTATGCACGCATCACTAAACCATCAGAAAAACGTCTGCAAACAATGCTCTGAAAGCTAATAAAATGTCTACATACCTATTAACAAAGACTGCGCAAACTCTTAGCCTGCTTGAATTTCAACTGCACAGCAGTGCACCTGAATGAAGTCACATGACATCTGATCAATAACCTAGGCAGCAGGTTTGACTTAGATCACATGGAAAGAATAGGAATCGCAGTCTGAGCTTCCAGCTTAACCTCACAGATCACACCTGAAGTACAAGAAGTTAAAAACTCAAGAATACGTACAGTATTTAAAGCAACAAAATAACTTACTCCTTTGCAGTGCTACTGCACCCAACAAGTGCAGCATATCAGCTGTAACGTGACCTCTGTCGCATATCTAATTATGCTAATGCCCTACAGGCAGCTATTTAAGTATCAAATTACAACACTACTACACTTCTAAAAACAAACATCACTTAACATTTTGTAAGTGGAAATCAGGTAATTCCATCAGGGGATTATGTTATGTTAATATACCTTGTGTTAGTTGAAGTCTCTCGCCCTACTGGCTTGGAATTCTAAGCCAGCCCCCATACATCAACATAGCATAATCCCCCCCCCCCCCCGTCATGTCTTATTCCTTATATGGCACACATCAAAAGGATTATGTAATGTGATTTTATGCTTCTGTCCAGGTTTCAGGTCAATGCTGCACTCGGTTTCTGCAAACAGATATCAAAAGGAGTTTCTTGAAAGTTATATTTGGCACTCCAAATTATGCAGTACAATTTTCTATTCTCAACATTTAAACCCTCCACACTCATTTCATTTGGCGGTTTCCTGTTATTCAGCAAATTTAGGGTGAGTTCCCTGCTGCATACAGCACAGTAACATGTGACTTATGTGGATCATTTTAAATTAAATGGTTTGGAAAAGCAGTAAAGACATAACAAAACATCCTGCATAACCAAATTTGTTTGTTATGTTTGGGACACCTAAAACATTGAAAGTATTTGAAAGCTTATATTTGCATATGTTCCATTATAATTTAGTTTACACCTTCAATAGATAGCAACTACTAATTTTGTTTTAAAATATATGGCTGGCAGTATAGCCTAGAGGTTAGAGGAACAAGGTGTGAATGAGCTTGATACATCTAGCAGACCAGACCTGAGTTTGATTCTCACAACCTCTACTTGCATACTGTGTGATTCTGAGCAA
Source organism: Neoceratodus forsteri (assembly GCA_016271365.2). Classification (NCBI taxonomy): domain Eukaryota; kingdom Metazoa; phylum Chordata; order Ceratodontiformes; family Ceratodontidae; genus Neoceratodus; species Neoceratodus forsteri. Next base: position 31,481,129 of record JADMNL010000022.1, on the reverse strand, counting down.
GTCACTTAACCACCTAGTGCTCCCAGGTCACCCCTGAAAACAGGCACTTGTGCCTAGTGAGCCTTACCTGGTTACCAAAGACTAACATAAATAAATAAAAATATGTGGATATATATATATATATTCTGTATATATACATATATGTGTGTGTGTTTGATTTTGTCAGTTTTTGCTGTCAAGTTGGTTTGGTGAAAACGCATTCAGGGTGTAACACCCAAGGGAGTTTAAAAGAATGAGTGCAAATTGACCAGGCCATGCCCCCTGAGGAAGAGGTAAAATACCTTGAAGCGCCGACGCTTGTCAAAGTGGTTGGAGCTTTACACTGCCATTTTGTGCTTTACAATAAAAAAACACTTTTGCACTATAACACCTTATCTTGGATATGAGTGCTCACTTTGTAGCAGTTGGACAGTGGCACATTCGTCTTGTTTGCTTAGCGGTTAGAGCACTGAGCTGTGAAGCTGGAGACCCAGAAGACCTGGGTTTGAATGATAAAGCCATCACATGTGTGTATACTATAGAAACAAAGACAATTACAGTAGATAAAGGACTATTAGCCCATCCAGTATGTCAAAGCATGTCTAATTTGGGGATTGTGCCCTTATCAGTCCTCCCTACCTTCCCCCAGTCTAACGTCTTATGCATTATTCCCATGCACCTGTCCTATCCCTTTTGGAACCCTCCCACAGCTTCAGCCCCAATGACCTCCCATCCAGTCTGTCAGAGCCTGTCTCATTTTTGGACAGTGCCCCTGCCAGTCCTCCCGCACTCCCCCCAAGTCTACTCCCTTACAGACTACTCCATGAGTCTGTTCTGACCCCTTCAGAACCCTCCCACTGTTTTAGCCCTAATTACCTCCTTCTGAAGCTTATTCCAGTCTGCCACCCCTCTCTGTCAAAAAGTACTTCCTCATATCCTTCTTTAACCCCCCCAACCCCACTGGTTTCAGGGAGTTATCTCTGGTACCCATAGTTATTCTGCAGAGGTACTTGAATGCCTCAGTCATGTCACCCCTTTTTCCCTTCCACCAGCATGTACAGTGGCGCACCCCACCCCAGGATGAAATGCAATTCTACAGCATTTTGCAGCACTCTGAAGAATGCTGCAGAAGATCTGCTGAATAAAGCAATGTAATTTCAATGGTAAAATGGTAATTAGTCCCCTTTCTTATTCAGGAAAATGTGACACTGCCATGATGAAGTGAATGTCACAGTTTCCTGCATGACAAAGGGGACTAATTGTCATTGAAATTACAATGCTTTATTCAGTAGGTCTGCTGCAGCATACTGCAGAGTGCGTTAAAGGTGCGTTTCATCCTGGGGGACGCCACTGTATATGCTGAGACCCTCCAAGTGCTCCTCATAAGATCTACTCTATTGCCCCTGTATCATGTTGGTGTCTCTATCTGCTCCAACTGTAACCTTTCCCTGTCCTTCAAGAGTGGCCTCCAAAATTCCACACAATACTCCATGTGAGGGTGAACCAGGGATCAATTCAGGAGCTGTATTACCTCTCTCCTGTTAGTGATCCCTCTCCCTCTGCACCCCAGCATCTAATTTTCTTTGCTCACAGCCCTACAATATTGTACTGTTGTCTTCATATTTTCCATTATTAACCCCCAAGTCTCTTTTCCTGACGTGCTTTCCACTACCACCCCATTAAACCAATAATCTGTTCTTGGTTTCTTGGCCCCTTTGTGCATTACCTTGGAATGTTTTGATTAACTTCTTGTTACCACACCCATGGCCACCTATCAAGATTATTCAGATCCTTTTTATGGCCCCTATCCCTCTTCTGTGTCCACTGTTCCACAGATTTCAGTGTCATCTGCAAAGAGGCATATCTTTCCCTGAACCCCCTCCTCTATGTCACAAATAAATATCTTAAAGAGAACCTGTCATAGAACTGATCCCTGGAACATCCTGATCATGACTCCCCATTCCTCTGAGGGCTCCCCATTTAGGACCATTTCTGGGTCCTACCACTCAGCCAGTTCCTCACCTACCCTGTAATCTTACCTTGACCCTTGACCCTTGAGTTACCCAATGTCTTTATTACTCTTCCATGTGGAATTAAGTTCAAGGCTCTGCTGAAATCTAGGTACAAGACATAAATTGTTTGACCCCTATTCCATCTCAGGGGTGGGTGGATTGTAAGGTCAGCTTCTCTGCTGTCACCTGGGTGACCACGTGTAGTGTACATATATGGGTCTGTTTATGAGCACATCTATGTGTATTGCACATATATGGGTCTGTGTATGAGCGCATCTCTTTGTATTGTGCATATAGGGGTCTGTGTATGAGTGCATCTGTATGTATTGTACACATATGGGACTGTGTATAAGTGCATGTGAGTGTATTATACATATATGGGTCTGTGTATGAGTGCATCTCTGTGTGTAGTCTGCATATGTGTCTATGTTTGCATGTGTAGAATAGTGTGCATCTGTGCGACTGGTAGCATTTCCGTTTTTTTTCTTTTTATAATATTTATTTACTCAAGACAACCCAGCTGAGATGCAATATCTCATTTTCAGTGAGGTCCAGCATTTACCCATGGAAACACAGAATTTGTTGGCAGAAAAGGACCAGTTAGCTCACTCAGTTTGCTCAGATGGTCCTTGGCCATTATGTCTCCACAGACCCCTAGTGGTCTCTAGTGACCCTCCCATATCCTTGCCTATTTACTAATACTCCCCTACTTCTATCCCATGCATGACTGAAGCTTCCTATGGTTCTCGCCTCCACCACTTTCGCTGGCAGTCTGTTCCAGGCATCCACCACTCTTTCAGTGAGGTAGTATTTCCTCACATCCCTCTTAAACTTCCCCTTTTCATCACATGCCCTCTGGTCCTGGTGTTCTTTCTCATTTGAACGAGATTCCCCTCCTGTACATTGTTCACCCCCATGAGATACTTGTAGGCCTCTATCATGTCCCCTCTCGTGCTCTTCTCTTGTAGAGTGTACATGTTGAGATCCCTCAGGCTGTCCTCATCGGGCCTTTGATGCAATCCCTGCACCACTTCAATTTCCCTTTTCTGGACTGCCTCTCCCATCTATGCCCTTTCTGAGGTACACCTTCCAGAACTGGATACAATACTCCAGGTGGGAGCTCACCAGTGAGCGATACAGTGGTAACATCACCTCCCTCCTCCTCCTGCTGATGTTAGCTTTCCCTATTCATCTCAGTATCTTGCTGACCCCTACACACTGCCCTACCACTTTGAGGCCATCAGATATATATATTTTGTTTATTTAGTTTTTATTGACCGGGTAAGTGCACTAGACAAATCCTGCCCATTTTCAGGCACAACCCGGGGGAAGGGGATACAGATGAATGCCAACTGACCTTGAGCCAGATTAAGCTGTTGGTGGTATTTTCAGTGAATGAGGGAAATTTGTCCAGGACACCGGAGAAATTCCTCTACTCTTTTCAATAAGTGCCATGGGATCTTTAACATCCACCTGAACTACCACCAATCCAGGCAGATGGGACCTCGGTTTAACATCTCATCCGAAAGATGGCACCTCAGAAGTGCAGCACCTCTCTCATGCTGCACTACAGTGTCAGTACTGGGATATTAACCCAAATGCCAGATGTGGGAACTGAACCCACAGCCCTCTGATCTCCTAGCCTCAGAGGTGAGTGTGCTACCTACTGAGCCACTGACACTGATATGATAACCCCAAGGTCCCTTCCACACTTAGTGACTATCAGTGCCTCCCCCCACCCATCCCATGTCTTTTGGCATTGAACCCCAACTGCCATGCCCTCGATTACTCCCTGAATTTCCCAAGGTCTCTACACGTTCTTCCCACCAACTCCAGAGTATCCACCCTATTATACATTTTGGTGTCTTCTGCAAAAAGGCATACCTTCCCTTCCAGTTCTTCTGCAATGTCACTGATGTAGACATTGAAGAGGACCAGTCCCAGTAGTGAGCCCTGTGGCACCCCACTCATCACTCTCCCCTCATTAGAGTGAGTGCTGTTAACCATCACCCTCTGTCACCTATCCATCAACTACTTTCTTACCCAATTTACCACTTTGGATCCCACCCATAGGATGATGAATTTCTTTACCAGTCTCTTGTGTGGCACTGTGTTGAACGCCTTGCTAAAGTCCAGATAGGCCGCATCCACTGCTCTCCTTTGATCTATTTCCCTGGTCACCAGTCAAATAAATCAATCAGATTCATCTGACATGACCTCCCCCACCGTGAATTCATGCTGCTGTAGGTCCTGTTGCCCATTGTATTCAAAATACTCTACAAACCTTTCCTTGTGTACAGTTTATTCACCCTGCAAAGCCTGCCCCGTTGAGATGCAGTATCTCATTTTCAGTGAGGTCCTGCTTTTGCCCACTTATGCAGCTGGGTGGATTGAAGCACTGCAGCTTAAAGTAAATTTCTAAGACTACATTGTGTGCATTTTAGGCTTTATAGCGCATTACCACAGTGTGTTGAGAGTCTCTTCCTGCATAAATGAAAACCATTCTGATAGTCCAATTCAGGAGGAAGGGATAATAAATCAGGCTGAACAGATGGACAGCCAAACCATTCCATTTCCCAACCCACTTGCCCCATTCCTACACTGACATTTTGAGATATCAAAATATGGGGGCATGCAGGGGCACACACCATAGAAGTCTATGGACAACATTTACTGAAGTGCTTTATATATGCTTAGTATCCTGTGATAAAAATGAAAGCCACCAGTCGGCTAACAGGACCCCTATAATAATTTAGTACTGGCTTTTATTTTTATCACAGGATGCTATGAGATATATAAATCCCTTTAGTAAATGTCCCCCGTAGACTTCTATGGGATGCACCCCCTGCATTCTCTCTGGTTAAATGTCATAAAACATCAGAGCACATGGGTGGGGCCAGGAAGTGGAAGGGATTCATTGGCCATCTGTTCAGCCTGATTTATGATCTCTTCCTTCCCAAAGTGGACTATCAGAAAAATGTTCACTTATGCAGAAAAAGACTATGGCCACACTAAGGTAACGAGCAATAAAGCCCAATGTGCAATATTAGAGAGTTTATTTAAGTGACTTCCCTGGGCAGACTGCTCAGACCACAGATGGAGTGTGGGTTTGTCTTATCAAACTTTACCCAAAGCACTTCCCTCTATCAAGAAGCATTCAGTTTCTCTAATTACTTAGCATAGCTTAGTGCATCCCTTTGGAATGACGGATACCTCAGTGGTTCATAACAATACCTTCTTTCAACTGCACTACCAGTTTGTATATTACAATAAGTATACTGACTGGTGGTGCAGTATATTATGATAAATAAAACATAATACATAATGCATAATACATTCCTCATAATACATAATCTTTCCTCATGCTAGGTACTATATTAGATGGAAAATAACAAATGGTACAATTTTTCAGGACCTTACCACAAAAATTCTCTGCCTTTCGGAGTTTCTCATCATGCTAGAGTTCTCCCCTTCTGTCTCTCATACACAGCCAGCCTGTACAGCAACAGAACAACCCCATCTCTCTCTCACTCTCTCTCACACTCTACCAGGCCATTTTGTTTTATACCCAGTCTCAGATAGGTCTCATTAAACATCTGTTTGCTCATCCATCTAGATTAACTGGTTCTCACAAACAAAAAAGTAAACAGAAATGAGATAGGCATTTACTTGTAACCAGAACCTCTGCTGACTTTATACCAATTAGGAATTCTTCATCTCCTCCCTTTAGCAGTCAACCAACTACACTCAGGTAGCCACCAACATGATATGCATTTGGTGAACAGTTTTCCCATTACCTCCTCCTCTGTGTTTATAATTGGATGATATAAATGCCTGGACCAAGATTTTTACTAAAGTGTTCATCGGGCGGACGGTTAAACCCTGACCTCACTGTATCTGTCTGGTGCTGGCTGGGAATGCATGGCTGTGTTAAAGCAAAACAAAAAAGACACATCCTTGTATGTCACAGTCTGCGTATGCAGTCCTGTGTTTGTAGTTTTGTATGGGAGTGTGTGTATCTTTATGTAGTAGCATGTGTGCATTTGTGTATCAATCACTATGTACTCACTGTGATATTACGTGGGGGGAAGGCAAGCAATTGGTTAGTTTAACGTAGTATATGTGTGTGTTTTTTCTAGCCAGAGACACAGGTTCTAATCCCAAAGCCAACACTTGCTATGGGACCCTGTAAGAAGGGCAAAGTGCAAGCAGCTTTGATATAGTTCCAAACTTTTGTGTATCCCTCACGATTACCTTTTCATCCAAGCATCTTAACTATTGTATGCCCTTTATCCTCGCATGTGTTGTCTTGAAACACGCTATTTGCTCTGCTTTTATTTAATAAAAAGAGATTGTAGCGGTATGGGTCCTTGGAAAACAGGAGTTGCTGGATAGTTTGGTACCTTTTATTGGACCAACATATGTCTTGTACAATGATGGTGCAGTACACAAACATTTGGAGCCCCACAGGACCCTTCATCAGGTGCAATAGCAAACTGAGCAGAACCTGAAGTTATACACTAAAACCCCAGATATCCAAATCTCAGTTAACCAAAACTCTCAGTAATCCAAAACTGTAGTGTGTCTCCCAGCTTAATAGACTTCAATGTAAAGTGCTCTCATTTATCTGAAACCCCATTTATCCAAACAATTTCATTGTCCCCCAGCACATTCAGATAAATAGGAGGTTATACTATATTATAATGAGATACATTGTTTCAAAATATTATATGCCAGGATAGTGAGAAGGCAGGGTGGGCAGACAATATATAGAAACAAGTCTGTAGCTGTGAGGGGATGATTTGCACGAAGTGCTAAGATATCCGTAACAGAGGCTGAATGGGTGCATTGAAGTGTTAATGTAAAATGTGTCCTGATATGAACACAGGATATAGAAATTACCTGAGATACACAAAGTGGAGAGGAGGTCACAGAAAAATCATGCATCATCTGTATAAAGTAACATTCAGTACTACAGATATTAGAGTTTTCCGCAGTGTGTCATAATCCAGTGTCCCTAATGAGCCTGTCATAGTCTGAGTTAAATTCTTTGATATATTTTATTCCCTCTGTCCTTCTCTCCTGTGTGTTTTTTATGTTGCCCCTTAGTATTTGGACAGAAAGGTCTGACAGGGAGCGGACTGGTTGGGAAAAATGCTGTCCTGCTGGTGTGCTGATAACCTGGTTCAATATTGTGTTCCTGTGTTGGTTCATCCTGGTTCACAATTGTTGTCTTGTTTCCCATATAGAGCGTCCATTTGTGCACTTTTTATACTGAATTAGGCAAACCACATTGATTGCCAGACGTGTCGGATCCACTTATTCTTACTGTGCTGTTCTGTCCTGTTTCAGTGGTGGTCTGGCTGCATATGTGGATGTGGGTCTTGTGTCTTGTATTGTTGCATGGTGTTGCTCCTCTCATTTCACAGTTATTTTGATCTGCTGGAAGTTTACAAGGGTGCTGTTTTTAGGCAACGATGGTGGGGGGGTCATGGAAAATGTCTCCACATTTTTCATATTCACTCGGCATGGGTTGTAGTTCTTTACTCATTTGCTGAAGGGGTGTTAGCAGGGAGCTGTATGTGACAGCTAGAGGTGTGCAATAAGTTTGATTTTTCTGCCTGTATTCCAGCAGATTTTCTTGTGGCATTTGTATAGCACCTTCCTTTTCTCTGCCAACTTGTCTTGGGGAATGGTCTTGCTAGATAACAGAATTACAGAGTGAGGTGAGCTGTTATCTCATCTGAACAGATCCGATGGTGTCAAATCTCCTGACCGTAGATCACAAATTATTTTGTGTGTGCCTTGGGAAGAAGCTGGAATTACACAGGTATCAGTGTCTGTCAGTGGGTTTTCTGTAAACAGACATTTATATATGTCCATCATCAACAATTCTGACTGTGGTATCCAGGAAATTAATGCTGGTGGTGGAGTATTTAATGGTGAGTTTTACAGAGGGTGAAATGTTATTACTTTACATAGATACTGTATGTTTTTTTCTGTGATCTCCTCTGCACTTTGTGTATCTCAGGTAATTACTATATCCTGTGTTCCTGTCAGGGAACCTTTTACATTAACCCTTCAATGCACTGATTCAGCCTCCGTTATGGATATCTTAACACTTCCTGCAAAGCATCCCTTCACAACTTCTGACTTGTTCCTCTCTGTTGTCCACCCACCATGCCATCTCACTGTCCTGTCACAAATTATTTGGAAACCATGCATTGATTGCACTGTAATATAACTTCAGCCTCTTCTGCTCAATTTGCTATTGCACCTGATAAAGGGATCCATTGGGCACTGAAACCTTGTGCACTACTACACCATCCTTGCACAAGACATATGTTGGTCCAATTAAAAGGTATTTATTTATTTATTTATTGAAATCTTGGATACACCTGTGAGTGAATGCTGGTTGAGAGGTTCTACATCATGTACATAAACAACGATGCAAGGAATTCAGGACAATATACAGATAAAACCTTGAGAGAACAGTAAACAGAGAATGACAATATTAATATAAGGGTACATAAATCCAAACCAAACCAGTAACTGTGGTGATGTGCACAGTAAGCCTGTATCAGAAGGAGAAGTAGGGCAAAAGGGGAAGAAGGGGCGGAGTAGACAGGGTTGTGTGGACAGAGGGGGGTAGGCTGGTATAAAGGGGTTGGAGATGGGGCTAAGTGCAGCAGTTTGCCTATCCTGGAGACAGGGGCTGGGAAGTGCTGGGGTCAGTCAGTGGGTGCGTGGGATGACTCAGCGGCGGCACCTTCAGGTACTCAGATGAATAAGGCATAGGTGTGTTTAAGTTTGAAGGGTCCAAGCATAGCAGTGCCAGAGATATCCGGTGGCAGTGCATTTGTCCAGAGCGGTGCCCGTTATGCAAAGGTGCGTTGTGCGATGGATGAGTAGCATCTGGGTTTACAGAATGTTTGTGTGGAGGAGCTCCTGGTTTGCCTGGTATTTTGCAGAAGGAACATCAGGTTCTGCACTCCAGGAGAAAGCTGGTTTAAAGTGACCTTTTTGGCGAGAAGGCAGGCTTGATATCTTATTCTGTCATTCAGCCGGAGCCAGCCAGTGCAGGAATAACGTTTGCAGGTATGGGTTAGTTTAAGGGCATTAGTGAGCAGACGGCAGGCTTTATTTAGTGCAACAGTGATGTGTTGGAGTGCTGAGTCAGTTGCAGATCCATATATTAATAATCCTTAATCTAGAGACTTGGCTGGGTCAGTCTACATTGATCTCTCCAAAGCATCTGATACTGTCAATCACAATATGCTCATAAACTCCCTCCTCTCTGTTGGAGTATCCCAAGAAGCTACTAGCTGGTTCCCCAACTATCTCCATGGCCACATCCAACAAGTGAAGATAAATAACACCCTCTCTACTAACCTTCCCATTTGGTCGGGTGTCCCCCAAGGATCCATCCTTGGCCCGCTCCTTTTTTCACTATACTTGAACTCCTTACCTATGGCCTCCTCAGAGCCCCTTCTCCTCTATGCAGATGATGCTGTGATTTTCAGTCGGCACTCTGACCCTGCCCAGCTCCAAAAATCCTTGCAGGGCTCTTTCACACAATTAGAAGCCTGGTTTGCCTCCCACAAGCTTGCACTCAACTCTTAAAAGATGAAAGTTATGCTATTTGCCCACCCACAACATAAACACAGCACGACAGAAATATCCATACATAACTCGATGGGTACCAAGCTGGAAACAGTTTTCACTTTTAAATATCTAGGGGTTACCCTTGACTCTGCTCTTACTTATTGAGAGCACATTGCATTGACACGATCTGAAATAAACAAGAGAATCAGTCTCTGTTATAGGCACAGACCCTGTCTCCCTCCTGATGCCCTATGGATAGCCATCTCTAGCTCCCTTCTTTCCCTGATAGACTATGGCATAGTCATATATGGTGCCGCCTCTGATACTGCACTGACCAACATTAGACATACTCTAAACAAAACCTGTAAGCTGGCCACAGGCTGTGATCGGCTCATGCATACCTGCGACCTCTACCAATGATCAGCTTGGCTAAACTTTCAGGGGTGAAGTGAAAACAAGTCTTTGTGTAAAGCAAATAAACAAAATGAAATGAGGTAAGAAACCACTATGGTTCTCAAAGGAAGTGGCAGTGAAGGTTCAAGAGAAAAAGAAAGCATTCAGGAAGTACAAGGAATCACAGAAGGAACAGGACAGAGAACTGTATCAGTTAAAGCAAAAGGAAGCTGGAAAGGCAGTCAGAACAGCAAAGGCCCAAACCGAGGAAAGCGATAGCCAAATCAGTTAAGAAGAGGATAAAACCTTTTATAGGTACATCAGGGAGGCGAAGGAAGACCAGGGAGGGATAGTGAGGCTTAATAAAGGGAGGAGGGTGGGAAGAGGGTGACTGTGAAAAGGCAGAGATACTAAACAAATATTTTTGCTCAGTATTTACAAAGGAAGAGGGGGAGGTACCTAAAACAAACATTAGAAACACTCTGGATACAGAAGTTGATACCAGCCCATTTACAGAAGAAAGGGTTCTGAAAGAGCTCTTAAAACTGAAGGTGGACAAAGCAATGGGGCCTGATGGGATTCATCCCAGAATTCTAAAAGAACTAAGGGTAGAACTAGTGACACCACTGACTACCCTCTTTAACAAATCATGGGAGGATGGGGTGGTACCTGAGGACTGGAGGAGGCAGATGTGATTCCCCTTCACAAAAGTGGGCGCAAGGCAGAAGCAGGAAACTACAGACCTGTTAGTTTAACCTCAGTGGTAGGGAAAATGATGGAATCACTTCTGAAGGAAAGAATTGTTGAGTATCTAGAGGCCAGAGGGGCACAGGACCCAAGGCAGCATGGATTCACAGCAGGAAGGTCATGCCAGACAAATCTGATGGATTTCTTTGACTGGGTGACCAAAGTAGTTGATCAGGGAGGGGCTGTTGACATGGCCTACCTAGACTTTAGCAAGGCATTTGACACAGTCCCACACAAAAGATTAATATACAAGTTAGCCAGCCTGGGAGTGGGTCCCAAGATGACAGCCTGGGTAAAGAATTGGCTGGAGAATAGGATACAGAGAGTAATAGTAAATGGAGTCCACTCTGAAAAAAGGGGGGTTAGTAGTGGGGTACCGCAGGGTTCAGTATTAGGACCGGTCCTCTTCAATGTCTTTATAAGCGACATTGCAGAAGGACTGGAAGGAAAAGTATGTCTCTTTGCAGATGACACAAAGATCTGTAACAGAGTTGATGCACAAGGTGGGGTGGAAAGGATGAGAAGGGACTTGGCAAGGTTAGAGGAATGGTCAAATGTATGGCAGCTTAGATTCAATGCTAAGAAGTGCAAGGTAATGCACCTGGGAAACAAAACCCAGGGAAGAGTACACAATGGGGTGAGATACTAACAACAACAAAAATGGAAAGGGACCTGGGGTAGTCATATCAGATGACCTAAAGGTGGGCAAGCAATGTGAGAGGGCAGCAAGGAGGGCTGGGGAATACTGGGATGCATAGGAGAGGCATCACCAGTAGAAAACAGAAGTTATTATCCCTCTGTACAGACAGCTGGTGAGACCACATCTGGAGTACTGCGTGCAGTTCTGGAGACCCAATCTCCATAAAGACATAGACAGGATGGAAGCTGTCAGAGGAGGGCAACTAAAATGGTGCAGGGTCTGCACCGGAAGACATATGAAGAGAGACTTAAGGAGCTTAATATGTATAGCCTCGAGGAAAGGAGGGAGAGGGGGACATGATAGAAACTTTCAAGTACCTCAAGGGAATCAACAAAGTCCAAGAGGGTAGCATCTTTCAAAAAAAAGGTGTGCAAGAACAAGGGGGCACAATTTGAAGATAGAAGGGGGGCGACTCAGAGGTAATTTAAGGAAGTATTTTTTCACAGTGGGTTGTGGATGTATGGAACGGCCTTCCAGAGGAGGTTGTGGAGTCAAAAACAGTGGTGGAATTCAAGCATGTATGGGACAGTCATAAGGCAACTCTAGGGGGGTGGGAGTAGGAAGAAGTAGGCTGCTGGTTAACTAGGATCTGCAACTTATCCATCAGGTAGGGAAATGGGCAGACTGGGTGGGCCAAGCAGTCCTTATCTGCCTTCAAATTCTATGTTTCTATGTTTCTATGACTGTTCTACCAGACCTGCTTACTGGCCAAAAAAAATCCAGTTGGATCTAGCCCCTCTGGCTGTCTCCCACTCCATTCTGGATGAACTCAGTCCCTGACTCTGTTTTATCTATCCCCAGACTAGGTCCTTTTAAACCTGAGCTGCTGAGCCACATTATGTCCAACTCCCACTGTGACTGCTAAAAAAAAAAAATCCTCAAGACAGCAAAACGTTTTCTGCAGTCTCTGTTTCTGTGTCTCCAATATATGCCTCAAATATTCACACCTCTGGTGTTGCCTTATATATGTACTATATGTCTTTGTCTCTGTATTTAGTGTTGTATTCTGTAGTAGAGCAGTAGTCTGTATTCTGTATTGTGTCATACTACGTACCTGTCATAATAAATGCATGACGTGGAGCCTTTGCAAATGAGTCTCTGACTCAAAGGGTTGTAATTCCTAGACCATTAATAAATAAATAAATATAAGGGATACAGTCAAGCTGTTAATTGCCAGGTTCAGTGCTTCATGGGTGAGACAATGTCTGTGTCAGTTGAGGATGCCGATTCTGGTGTTGATGGCTTGGGCAGTGTTGTTGCTGCACTGCGTGAAGGACAAGGTGGACCCGATAGTTACTTCCAGGTATTTGAAGTGTGGGATGAGTTCCAGGGTGCTGCCACTGTCATTCCTTATGGCCAAGGGGTAGCTTTTATGTTTGTTGTGGGTTGATGCGTACAGCATGGTTTTGGTCTTTTTATAATTTAAGGCAAGTTTATGTTCTTTAAACCATTTTTCGGCTGTTGCAAAGCCACTTTGGAGGTCCTTTTCAAGGAGTTCTAGGTGCTGATTGCTGGCAAAGATTACCGCGTTGTCTGCATATAAGAAGATGCAGCATTGGCAAACTGCCGGGAGGTTGTTTAGGAAGACACTGAATAGCAGCAGTCCCAGTATAGACTCTTGCAGTACTCCGGATCTGAGAGGTGTGCTGTCGGATAGGACTTCCCCAATCCTGACTTGTTGGGAGCGGAGGCTCAAGTAGCTGCTAAACCAGTCCACGGTTTCTGTTGCGAGTCCAATTTCAGAGAGCTGCTGTAGGAGGAGGGCGTGATGAACTGTATCAAATGCTTTTGATAGACCAATGAAGGATGCCCCTACTAGGTGGCCTTGGTCCAGGGCATTATTGGTGAACCTGGTGAATTCTAGATGGGCCATGATGGTACTGTGGCACCCACGGAATCCATGTTGTTCTGGGCAGAGAAGTTTGTGTTGGTTAAGATACTCCACCATCTGGTCAGCCACTATCCGCTCCAGAGCCTTGGAGAGTGGCAGGAGTATGGAGATTGGCCTGTAATTGTTCTGTGCTGTTCGGTTCCCACTTTTACGGACAGGGGTTAATGTGGTGGATTTCCATCTTAGCGGGAATTGGGAGTGGCAGAGGAAGAGGTTAATTATTTTTGTTAGCAGTCCAATTATTTTGTCCAGTGCCAGATGTATGAATTTAAGGTCCAGTGTTTCCCCACTATGCCTTGACTTTCCTAGGACCTTTCTCTGCATATTTGCATGTGTCAGCTTCAGAAACTATTTTAAAGTGGAAAGGCGGACAGTCGGAAGGCAGTGTAGGAGCCCTTGTAGCGACTCTTGGGTTAGGGGCATTGAAGAAGTCAGCCAGAACACTACTGAGGTCAGTAAAAGCCTGATTCAGTGACCTGGTTAAGAGTAAGGGATCTACGGTAGGGACACCCTCGACAGTGAGCATAGCAAGGGGTGTTTTTGGATCCTTCCCTGTAATATCCTGTAGGTTTGCCCAGAAGGATTTGCTGCTGTTCCATGAGTCGGTGAGGGTTTCTTTGTAGTATTTACTCTTCGCCTGTCTGATCACTTTTGTACAGTCGTTATGGGCCTTTTTACATCGCTGAATGTTAGCTGCAGAGCTTTGTGATCATGCTTTTAGCCAGTATTGGTCTCTTAGGTCAGGAAGCGTCAGGAGTTCGGGGGTAATCCATGGGTTAATGGGTCCTTTAGCTTTCCTTGTTTCGACAGGGGTGTGTTTGTCACAGACCATGTTAAATTTTGATATAAAGAGGTTGAGCGTCGTGTCGACATCTTTGGATTCTCCGAGGTCTGACCAGTTAAGGAGTTTAAGGTCAGCCTTTAGTAGAGGCAGGTGGCCCTTTAAGATTGTCTGTTTTTTTATGGTTCTGGTTGGGGGATTGCAGTAGTTATGTTCCATAGGCATTTGACAGGGGAGAGGTCACTCATGTCAACAGGGAGAATGGTAAGATCGGAGATGTGCACGGGGCGGTTAGTGAGGACCCAGTCCAGGAGTGCGCTGGTGCCGGTCTTATAGTTGATCCTAGTCGGAGTATTCGCTAGTTGGGAGAAATGGATCATGGAGAGGGTATCCTTTATAGCAGTAGCTGCAGGTGATTTCCAGTTAATATTAAAGTCTCCTAGTAGTACTATTTCAGAGTTTTGGCTCAGTCTGCTAATATAGTCCAATAGGTTGTTGGCGCCAGCCTGGGACCATTTTGGCAGAACATAAACTGAGAGTATGGTTAGCTCTCTGTTGTGGGCCCCTATCAGCAGTTTGATGGTCAGGGCTTGTAAGTTGTCACTGCCACATGGTGGGGGTATTATGTGTCCCTGGAGGTGGTCTTTGGTGTAGATGATTTAGCCCCCACCTCTTTTAGATTGTTGATCCTGTCTGTGAAGGGTGTAGCCAGGCAGAGTGATGGCCATGTCAGGTATCTTCAGGGGTAGCCAGGTTTCCACAATGGATAGCACATCAGGGTTATGCTGAGTGACCCAGGCCTTCAGACAGTCTAGTTTGGGGAGAAGGCTGCAGATGTTTAATGAGGCAAGCACAAGCCCAGGGGTTTTCTGCGAAGGAGAATTGTGGTTTGGAATAGGACCGGAGCTAGGATGCACATTGCCAGACATTAGTAGCAGGAGTAGTATAAATAGATGGAGGAAATATTCCTGTATTATTTTTTTCATAGATGAGCCGCAGCCTTTTGCTGGTCGCTGTGACTTTTGTGTGTTCTACGTGGATTATGGGACCATTGAGTAGTGGCACCATGCTGCAAGCTCAATTCCAGAGTGAAGAAAAAGTCAAATCCAGAGGAAATAGTGAACTGCTAAGATCCAGTGTCACAGAGTGTGTTAAATGCCTGAGATGAAGAACTGTGATCTGGGTATTTGCAGAATGTGAAAACCTTGTCTGTATGTTTTCATTATTCTTCAGAATGGTTGTTGCATAGATAGCCATTAGAGACAAGCACATTTAAAGTTGATCTCAATTGAAAATGCTAATACCTGGTGGTAAGTCCAAAGCGAGAAGAAGTGATGAACTGCTGAGTTCTAGAGTCGCAGAATATGTTAAAATTCCAGAAGGTGATGAACTGTGCCGGCACATATGCAGGATGTAAAATCCTTTTGTCTGTATGCTTCCTTTTTTTTTCAAAGAGGTTAACAGCCCACATACAGTTCCTTTAAGAGCAGGTCAGATGAAAATGTGGATTCAGAGCAGGCCCCAGAATCACTGAGTTTATCAGACTTAGTTTGACTTATTTTTGCTTGGGATGGCTTCTGAAAAGTTGATTTTAAAATGAAAATGCAGATATATGGTGGTGATGTTTTGCAGAAATCCAGCCCAGGAGACTTTCGTAGGTGTTGTGAGCAAGAACGGTGCAGTTATTCCATGCAGAAAACCATGTAAATCCACAAAAACTAACCTACAGACACTTAGGCCCTGTCCACACTACACCGCTCTGGCCCAGTAATGGATGCAATCCGTTACGGCCGGGGAGCGGTGCAGTGCGTCCATACCTCAGTGGTGTCCGTTACGGGACCAGCACTGCCGGTCCACACATCGGGAGCCGGGCGACCCTTACAGCGGCGCCCAATCCCACAATGCAGCTCACACTGTGCTTCAGTCCCTGCAGGGGACCGTTACTGCCCATCCACACTACCGCCGGTAATGTTACCAAGGCAAGACCGGTTTCATAACAGTTGTTGAAACCACCTCATATGTGGTTTCAACAACGGTTACGAAAACGCCTCCTGTAACATTACAGGTGTAAATGCAAACCGTTGCGGTAACGGTTTGGACACTCTGTAACGTTACAAAGGCGTAGTGTGGACAGCACCAAACAAGCACAAACAGCCACCCACACAGACCCAGGAGGCAGACTCAAATTATCTAGTGGCTCCTGTTCTTATTGTATTTCCATTGGCAAAGCAAACCTGTTGGATGTAACCAGATCATGTTAGAAGATACATTAAGGACCTGGACACACTACAGAACTAATTTTGTAAACCATTTTTAAAACCAGTTTGGCTAAACCACTTCAGTGCATCCACACTACTCAGTAACAATTTTTGATAACGGTTTAGTGTGGCCACACTGCTAGTGTTAAACATGTTCTCCTTGTAACTATTTTGTGTTAAGTCCAACATATAGAACAATACTTGCCTGTACACACTGCAGCTGCAACTGTTTTAGTTAAATCCTTACAGCTTAAAATGTTTTTACTCCTGTCCAGACCTGTGAGTAAAACCATGCTAGTTCTAAAACATTTTTAAAAATAGTTTCAAGACTAAGTATCTAGCAGGGTTTAACAACACTTTGTTAAAACATTTTAAGGGGCTTGTAGTCTAGCTGCTAACAGTGCTGGGGGATTTAAAACGTTTTAAGGCACCTAAACCGTTTGAAGTTCCCCAGTGTGTTTGGGGCCTTAGAGACCTGTTGGTATTGTCATACAGTCCAGAGGGGGTATCTATGAAACTGACTGCTGAATGTAGCACATAAAGAATACTGGAAGGGCAACTATGCACAGCCAGTGTGTTCACCACAGAGGGGTTCTGATTCCCTTCAATCTCGAGAGTGAAGCTCAAGAGGTCCATGGGAATCAGAACCCTGAGGTGACAGAACACACTGGTTATGCATAAGGTTGCTCATCCTGTATTGTTTATAGCGTATAATATTATGTGAAATGTGTACATTGTGTTTTTATCTCTTTCACAATGAAACTGACTTGTGAAGTCTCTAGAGGTTCCATATACAGGGTAGTGCATGAGTAACAGTTAACAACAGGGCTATTCTTTCACCGAGTTGGGACTATGACAACAGATTACCTTGAGAGCGCAGCTCAAGAGGTACTCCATCGTCATAGTACCAACGAGGTGAAAGAACAGCCCTGCTGTTAAATGTTACACATGCACTGATCTGTATAGAGTATAGTGGAGTGTCCCCCCCTGAAAAAAAAACATTAACACATCTTTCTTTTTAAAATCAGACTGTCAGATTGCTGCTCACGGACACAATGCGTGATGTCCAAAATGCAGTAGAATGAAAAGTCATTCTGCTGTCCTGCGGATGTCACTCTTTGGTTCTGCTGCACTGCGGACATCACTAGTGCAGCAGAACAATATTTTGAGAGCGTTAGATTTCAGTGAACAATGGCGTTTCACTATACACTATAAGAAAATAATCTGTAGTTAGCAGTGACTTTGGATGTGACTTCATCATTTCAGGTACGGGTTAGAAAGAAAATATCTCTTAGATCTGTGGGAAGCATGTTGTCATGTACACTGTGAAATAAAGAAATAGAAGGACAAAAAACACTGATATAGCTGGTCCTCGATTACATTGCATGAGCACCCCAAAAGTGGTTCCTTGAGCCTCCCACTGAAATCTATGGAAGCACAACAGCAGGTGGCAGAAAATGAGTTTTAGCCGGTGTGCATCCATGGGCTGCTATACACTCAGAGCAAATACTCATCGTATGTTCCCGATGCTTGTTCTTCCATGGAATGCTCCTGCCTGGGGACAGGGGTCCTTCTATGGAATGCTCCTGCCTGGGGACAGGGGTCCTTCCATGGAATGCTCCTGCCTGGGGACAGGGGTCCTTCCATGGAATGCTCCTGCCTGGGGACAGGGGTCCTTCCATGGAATGCTCCTGCCTGGGGACAGGGTCCTTCCATGGAATGCTCCTGCCTGGGACAGGGGTCCTTCCATGGAATGCTCCTGCCTGGGGACAGGGGTCCCTCCATGAATGCTCAGCCTGGGGACAGGGTCCTTCCATGGAATGCTCCTGCCTGGGGACAGGGTCCCTCCATGGAATGCTCCAGCCTGGGGACAGGGTCCTTCCATGGAATGCTCCTGCCTGGGGACAGGGTCCCTCCATGGAATGCTCCAGCCTGGGGACAGGGGTCCTTCCATGGAATGCTCCTGCCTGGGGACAGGGTCCCTCCATGGAATGCTCCAGCCTGGGGACAGGGTCCTTCCATGGAATGCTCCTGCCTGGGGACAGGGGTCCCTCCATGGAATGCTCCAGCCTGGGGACAGGGTCCTTCCATGGAATGCTCCTGCCTGGGGACAGGGTCCCTCCATGGAATGCTCCTGCCCTGGGACAGGGGTCCTTCCATGGAATGCTCCTCCGCCTGGGGACAGGGTCCTTCCATGGAATGCTCCCTGCCTGGGGACAGGGGTCCCTCCATGGAATGCTCCTGCCTGGGGACAGGGTCCCTCCATGGAATGCTCCAGCCTGGGGACAGGGGTCCCTCCATGGAATGCTCCTGCCTGGGGACAGGGGTCCTTCCATGGAATGCTCCTGCCTGGGGACAGGGGTCCTTCCATGGAATGCTCCAGCCTGGGGACAGGGGTCCCTCCATGGAATGCTCCTGCCTGGGGACAGGGGTCCCTCCATGGAATGCTCCAGCCTGGGGACAGGGGTCCCTCCATGGAATGCTCCTGCCTGGGGACAGGGGTCCCTCCATGGAATGCTCCTGCCTGGGGACAGGGGTCCTTCCATGGAATGCTCCAGCCTGGGGACAGGGGTCCCTCCATGGAATGCTCCTGCCTGGGGACAGGGGTCCCTCCATGGAATGCTCCAGCCTGGGGACAGGGGTCCTTCCATGGAATGCTCCTGCCTGGGGACAGGGGTCCTTCCATGGAATGCTCCTGCCTGGGGACAGGGGTCCCTCCATGGAATGCTCCAGCCTGGGGACAGGGGTCCCTCCATGGAATGCTCCAGCCTGGGGACAGGGGTCCCTCCATGGAATGCTCCTGCCTGGGGACAGGGGTCCTTCCATGGAATGCTCCTGCCTGGGGACAGGGGTCCTTCCATGGAATGCTCCAGCCTGGGGACAGGGGTCCCTCCATGGAATGCTCCTGCCTGGGGACGGGGTCCCTCCATGGAATGCTCCTGCCTGGGGACAGGGGTCCTTCCATGGAATGCTCCAGACCTGGGGACAGGGGTCCTCCATGGAATGCTCTGCCTGGGGACAGGGGTCCCTCCATGGAATGCTCCAGCCTGGGGACAGGGGTCCTTCCATGGAATGCTCCTGCCTGGGGACAGGGGTCCTTCCATGGAATGATCCTGCCTGGGGACAGGGGTCCCTCCATGGAATGCTCCTGCCTGGGGACAGGGGTCCTTCCATGGAATGATCCTGCCTGGGGACAGGGGTCCTTCCATGGAATGATCCTGCCTGGGGACAGGGGTCCCTCCATGGAATGCTCCAGCCTGGGGACAGGGGTCCTTCCATGGAATGCTCCTGCCTGGGGACAGGGGTCCTTCCATGGAATGCTCCAGCCTGGGGACAGGGGTCCTTCCATGGAATGCTCCTGCCTGGGGACAGGGGTCCCTCCATGGAATGCTCCAGCCTGGGGACAGGGGTCCTTCCATGGAATGCTCCTGCCTGGGGACAGGGGTCCCTCCATGGAATGCTCCAGCCTGGGGACAGGGGTCCTTCCATGGAATGCTCCTGCCTGGGGACAGGGGTCCCTCCATGGAATGCTCCAGCCTGGGGACAGGGGTCCCTCCATGGAATGCTCCTGCCTGGGGACAGGGGTCCTTCCATGGAATGCTCCTGCCTGGGGACAGGGGTCCCTCCATGGAATGCTCCTGCCTGGGACAGGGTCCCTCCATGGAATGCTCCTGCCTGGGGACAGGGTCCTTCCATGGAATGCTCCTGCCTGGGGACAGGGGTCCTTCCATGGAATGCTCCTGCCTGGGGACAGGGGTCCCTCCATGGAATGCTCCAGCCTGGGGACAGGGGTCCCTCCATGGAATGCTCCTGCCTGGGGACAGGGGTCCCTCCATGGAATGCTCCTGCCTGGGGACAGGGGTCCCTCCATGGAATGCTCCAGCCTGGGGACAGGGGTCCCTCCATGGAATGCTCCTGCCTGGGGACAGGGGTCCCTCCATGGAATGCTCCAGCCTGGGGACAGGGGTCCTTCCATGGAATGCTCCTGCCTGGGGACAGGGGTCCTTCCATGGAATGCTCCTGCCTGGGGACAGGGGTCCTCCATGGAATGCTCCTGCCTGGGGACAGGGTCCCTCCATGGAATGCTCCAGCCTGGGGACAGGGGTCCTCCATGGAATGCTCCTGCCTGGGGACAGGGGTCCTTCCATGGAATGCTCCTGCCTGGGGACAGGGGTCCTTCCATGGAATGCTCCAGCCTGGGGACAGGGGTCCCTCCATGGAATGCTCCTGCCTGGGGACAGGGGTCCCTCCATGGAATGCTCCAGCCTGGGGACAGGGGTCCCTCCATGGAATGCTCCTGCCTGGGGACAGGGGTCCCTCCATGGAATGCTCCTGCCTGGGGACAGGGGTCCTTCCATGGAATGCTCCAGCCTGGGGACAGGGGTCCTCCATGGAATGCTCCTGCCTGGGGACAGGGGTCCCTCCATGGAATGCTCCAGCCTGGGGACAGGGGTCCTTCCATGGAATGCTCCTGCCTGGGGACAGGGTCCTTCCATGGAATGCTCCAGCCTGGGGACAGGGGTCCCTCCATGGAATGCTCCTGCCTGGGGACAGGGGTCCTTCCATGGAATGATCCTGCCTGGGGACAGGGGTCCTTCCATGGAATGCTCCTGCCTGGGGACAGGGGTCCTTCCATGGAATGATCCAGCCTGGGGACAGGGGTCCCTCCATGGAATGCTCCTGCCTGGGGACAGGGGTCCTTCCATGGAATGATCCTGCCTGGGGACAGGGGTCCTTCCATGGAATGCTCCTGCCTGGGGACAGGGGTCCTTCCATGGAATGCTCCTGCCTGGGGACAGGGGTCCTTCCATGGAATGATCCTGCCTGGGGACAGGGGTCCTTCCATGGAATGCTCCAGCCTGGGGACAGGGGAGAGTTCATTGCTACCCATGTGTAGTGTCCCAGAGTTCCTGCTGCCCTCCAGAAATGGGCATCCAGCTGCTCCAGGGATCATTTGAGAAAAGGTGCCACAGGTAGGTACCCCAGGAAAGGTGCATCGGGTTAGAAGCCCCAGCCCAAAATGCAAAGCCTCAGCTGGGCTTTTGTTTAAGATTTTTTTTTTTTTTATTTAGTTGTTTAACCAGGAGTAGCACACTAAGCTGAAAGCTTTTTTACAGGAGCGACCTGGGAGCACAAGGAGGTTAAGTGACTTGCTCAGGGTCACACAGTATGCAAGTGGAAGCTGTGGGATTCAAACCCAGGTCTGGTCTGCTGGATGTCACCAAATTTGCAGCTCAGAGCCTTAGACCACTGCGCTATACTGCCTCAAAGATGTTTTTATTTGCGCATTTTTTCCTACCTGCTCCTACTCAGAACACCCCCCCCCCATTCCTGCGTGCCGGGAACCTACACTGATGGTTCCGGATGCGAGGGCAGGCCGGGTCGGGCTCATGAGGATTCCAGAATGGAATCCTCAGCCCATTTCGAGTGGCAACAGCTGTTCAGTTTGTTGTAATGGAGAGAAGAGCAGTAGCAAGTGCAAGGGGGAACATCCAGCCAGCCGAGTCAGAGCCGAAAAGGGAGGGACTTGCCTAGAGTTCCTCAAAACAATTAGATTGCCACAAGCCCTGGTTGCGCAAAACACACGGCGAATGGGGCTTGCAGCAATCCCAGGGCCGAATTCAGGATTCTCAAAACCTGAGCCCTCCGTGCACCACATGCAGTGAGTTAGGCCAGCTTTTGCTGGTCTAACTTCGCCAGCCTCTTTACAGGGCTTGCGCCAAGGCTTTGGTGCAACCCACTGTAAAAAGAGTGTACTGTCGCAAAGGCACGTGACCTACAAGAATAGGGTGCACCATGCACCAAAGTGTTCAGGGCAGCCGCGCCATTGGCGCAGAGCTTCTGTACACCCTGCACCAACCTTTGAGAATAGAGCCCCCTGTGTCCCTCCCGATGTCCCGGCCAGTCAAGCAGAAAATCTCTCTCCCTCTTCTCCTGACCAGCAGCAGTCCGGCGGTGCCAAGGTCCCGCGGTGGTAAGAGTCTGTCGGGAGGTGCGGCGGCAGTGAAAGGCCATCCCCCACCATTCAGCACCAGAAGCACCAGTAGTCTGAGGAGGCTTGTAGGAGGAAGTGGGTCCAGGCCTCCCCACCGATCCCTTCCGGTAGTCCCGGCCCCAAGGAGAATGAAGCGGGCAGCAGGGTGAAGTGGCAGCAGCAGCACCATAGTCAGGTGCTGGCTGCCAGGAAAAGAGAAAGAAACTGTTTTCTTTTTTATAAAAAATAAATAAATATTTCTATGCCTCCAGGTGCAGTGGGAGCTATGTTGCCATTTGGGCCAAGCCAGACCACTTTCCACAAACCGCCCACTGAGTGGAGTTCAGCAAACTGCTCCGTGAGAGCCAGAGACTGTGGGACTGGACTAGAAAGAGAGGTGTTTTACAAGCAGTAGCCAGAAGGGACAGGGACTATGCAAATGAGTTAATAAATATGTATAAAGGCACTGCAAGGCCAAATTTAAAGGGGCAACACACCAAACAGATGAACTGCCTATGTTTGGTTGCTATGTGTTGCTTAAAGACTGCCTGGAGAATATGTTTAAAAGACTGACTGATGTTTTGGGGCCCCTGTCATGGAACTGTTCTTCCTAATCATCGCCTGTGTGTGGGGGGGCCTCTGCCTATTGCTCTCCTGCCACACTAAGAGACTACCTAATTGCTCCATGAACTGCACAACTGTCCTATTGCCCTAATGAACTGATGTTGTATGTGGATCCCACCAAGAGACTGTCTAAAAGCCCTACTGCCCCAGTGTCAGGGTATCCAGTAGTGTGAACTAATGGTACTTATAATGTCTACTGTAAAAAACACATACACCACAAACGTTTTCAAAAAAATAACTTTATTGAACTGCCACTCCTGTCTGTGGGTGTTATCCAGTATGTCCCGATGTTCCTCACCACCTGATCCTTGATGATTCCTCCTGGAGATTCCTCCTTCATCCTTGCATCCTGGTGACCCAGGTGTGGTCTGAAAGGCTGGAGACTTTTCTTCTCTTCTGTTCTTTGAGAGGTAACCAGTTCCGTTGGTCTGAGTGTGACCTGTTGCCGTTGATCCTCACTGCCTCGGTGGTGTTCTTCAGACAAGAATCCTTGGAACTGACTTTTGTTCCATGTCTTCTTCTGCTTGAGTGTCCCTCCTGGAAAGGAAACTGTCTGGAGACAAAAGGAGCTCTCGACCTAGCTCCCCTTGGACATATGTAATGGTGGCTGACATAGTGGCGGCTGATGCAGTGGTGGTTGATGCAGTGGTGGCTGGGGCATGTCTCACTGAATGTGTTCCAAAATAATTCAGAGTTTTAGTAATAAGTTAGCTAATGTTAGAAATATGTAGAGCACAGAACCTAGAGTGTAAGTTCTGATTAGGTGAAGTTAGGAATATTTTAGAGTATAGATACTTAGCGTAAGGGTTGTGCTATCTTATATATTTAGTATAGGTGTTATGTTATTTTAGGATTGTCTAATAAAAATACTTTGATTGCATTTGAGTCAGCATCATTCCTCTCTCTCTCTCTTGTACATTTCAGCTAGTGGCAACTGGACTGGGTTCCCTTCCCCTAAATTCCCCAGTTCTCACTTGCATGCTGTCACCTGAACATTCATTTTCTCTCCATGATGTAGCTGGGTGACCTGCTCCCTGCCCTGATAGAGTGCGGTCGGCATCAGCGGCCTTCTTCATGTTCATTACAAAACTTGGAGTAGAGTCCAAAGCATGAAGTGACTCAAGGAAGAATGCAATTTAAAGTTAAGTCTACAGTTAGAGTGTTTAGAAAATGTACAGTACGTAGAATTTTAAGTTAGCTATACGTGGGGATGTGAATGTTTTCTTTGGGGCGAATCTGCAGTGCCCCAGAGTTCCTGGTGTTCTCCAGAAATGGGCATCCAGGTGCTTCAGGGCTCGTTTGGGGAAAGGTGCCCCAGGGTAGATGACACAGGAAAGGTGCCCCAGGTTAGAAACCCCAGACCAAAATGCAAAGCCCCATCTGCGCTTGCATTTAAAATGTTTTTTTCTTGTGTAACCCCCACCCTCCCCTACCAATTCGGGGCTTGCCTTAATTGTCTCCCAGGGCTCCAGCAGTGCCCAGTGCAGAGATAGTCAGTCCATGGTTATTTGGTGATCCTATTGATGTGTGAAAGTTCCCTGATGTGCCGCCGTGCCTGTCCCTTTAAGTGACACTGCCACTGTGCTTTAAATGGCCTGGACTGGGTCCAAGTGTTTCAGGGCTCTTGACCAGCCAGGCACCATCCTAATTTGGCCCACTCTATAGTCAATAACAGAGCAGAGGGAGCTCTAACTAGTACTGTGGATATTTACTTCTAATCTGTTGCTGTATTTAAATTAGAGTGCTCATTTTAACCTGCCTTCTTGCAGCTTATGCATCCAAATGGGAGCCACCATGTGTGGTCTGGGGCTTCCAGAAATTAGACCAGTTGGGACATTGGGAACCTCGAGGGGCCCTTAGTTCAGGTGCCTTGTGGGAGAAAGCTATAGTTTGGCAACTAAAGGAATCAGTGGGAGGACAGGATTGTGACTAACAGCTCCCCCGACCAATCGGATTGCAGAAAAAATGGACTGATCCGAGGACTGTTATTCAAACAGTGGAATGTAGTTTGAGCTCTTGAATTGAGAGGAGATTCTGGAGAGAGAGTTCATCCAAGACTCTGTGGAGTAGGAGCCCCATTCAAGCTTGCGGGGTTCTGACCCAGGAACAGCCTAGTTTCCTCCGGCGAGTGTCTGCGATCCTGAGTTCAGGAATCTGTGATCAGAGACTGCCTTTTGCAGATTAAGAAGTTTGCACAGCAGATCACCTGTAATTGCAAACCAGCCTAAAGCCGAACTGACGAGTGGATGCTATTTCCTTTAAATGTGCTGAATGCTTGAGGTGGGCGGGTGCCTAATAACCAGGGATGCCTGTTTGCCACTGGGAGCCAGTTGCCTTGTTGGGCCAAGTTGTCAGCCAGCTGAAGGCGTTCACCAGCAAAAGAATTAAACTTTGCCAGAAGTGTTTTAGCCAGACTTGGGCTCTTGCCAAACCCCACCCAAGCTGTCCATTTCTGCACCAGTTACTGTTTTCTCACTAATAGACCAGCTTGGGTATCCAGCCCCTGCACAGCAAGCTAGTGCAGGTTGCAGCCACCTGGAGGGAAAGGCCGTGAAATGGAGGTGAGCCTTGTCAGCCTAGTTTCCCCATGTTCTTCAGTGCTCTGCAACAGGTCTTCATTTCGCCATGCCATCTTCTACCTACTGGTGTTGTGAGTAAACTCAGGGTAGCTCCCTGCAACAGTTCCTTAAATTATTCTGTGGCGCCATCTGATTTCATTCCGTGTATTTTGTAGGATTTCAGTGGACAAGGCCAACTGACCAAGCATGTCATTATCAGTGTCAGTGGCTCAGTAGGTAGCACACTTGCCTCTGAGGCCAGGAGATCAGAGGGCTATGGGTTCAGTTCCCACATCTGGCACTTGGGGTTAATATCCCAGTACTGACACTGTAGTGCAGCATGAGAGGGGTGCTGCACTTCTGAGGCGCCGTCTTTCGGATGAGACGTTAAACCGAGGTCCCATCTGCCTGGATTGGTGGTAGTTCAGGTGGATGTTAAAGATCCCATGGTACTTATCGAAAAGAGTATGGGAATTTCCCTGGTGTCCTGGCCAAATTTCCCTCATTCACTAGAAATAACACCAACAGCTTAATCTGGTTCAAGGTCAGTTGGCATTCATCTGTATACCCCTCCCCCGGGTCGTGCCTGAAAATAGGCAGGATTTGTCTAGTGCACTTACCCAGTCAACAAAAAATAAATAAAATACAATTAACCCAGGTCTATGTTTATGCACGTTTAACTGCCTTATCTTTCTATCAAGGACCCCAACAACAGTTGCAACCCCAAGCAACATTCCGGGCTAGCCACCAACACTCTGGCCTGGATATCCAGCAGCTGTGAGACTGTTTCAAAGGGACTAAAAGCATACATGCAAAGCATCCTGGCTAAATCCAGTATAGTAATTGTTAATCTAGATGTGCCCCTTCCCCTTGTTCACATCCCCTTAATAAATTAATTTGATTTTTTCACTGTTACACTGCCTCACGAATATCTCATTGCTGGGCTTAAGGTTAATGTGTTTGGTGAAAAAGCATTTAACAGTGCATGCCTATTTTGAATCTTGTTCTACGGAGGGCTCCAGGGTGTTCACCAAAGACCAGATCCTGGTGGTAAGTGCAAGGGGTGTGTGCATATTGTTAATGCTCATTGCTAACTGTGTATTAACTGCTGAAAGAAGCTTTGTTTATTTCAAAGGTCCTTGGTCGCTAGGTAGGCTTGTGGGGTGGCTATAGCTTTCCAGAGGGCTATACCAGGTTAGGTAGATACCCTCACATACTTTACTCTGGGTGGAGGCACCAAAATATTGTGGTTACTGTGGGCAGAGAAACCCCTGTAATTGTTAAGTTTGAACCCAGGCCCCTCAACCTGTTGTCAAAAGTATAGGCAGAGGTAGTAACCTTAGGGATAGTGCCGCCTTGGGGTTACATCATGGAGGCACCACTGGGATCTGCACCACCAGTGGCCAAAATTGAAAACTGCAATTACTATGTAGACAGGTATAAAATTGAAAATGGAGCCATTTCCAAGGGTCAAGCTTGAGATTCCGCCTCACAAAATGGCTGTGCACCATTTAATGTGGTGGTGTGAGGCAGAGGGAGTTGATCCCCACCATGCCATAATGTTGTTGGATATCTCTCTAGGCACTTCTAAAGCTTATATAGCAGCGATAGTGAATAAAGTTGAAGATTTAGGTCCTCTCACTGTACATGGGTGGAATGCACAGACCATAGTAGCCCTAGTGGAGTGTAATGCCCAGTTTGAGATGGAAAGAGTGCCCCCTGTCATTATCCCTGAGGGATCTCAGTTGGGTTGGACAGTCATTACTATGCACAGTGGAGCATCCTCCCCTGGGTGGGGCACCCAAAGTGGAGGGGTTAGAAGAAAAGCTGGGAAAGTTGTTAGCAGCTGAAGGGCAGACCTTTGAAGATTTAAAACGGGCATTAGAGAGTCCTGGGGGGGGGGCCGTTCCTGAAAATTCGTCCCCAAATATTATGCCTTTGCCTATATCATCCCCACAGGCATTATTTCCAATGGTACTACCCTCTGTGAACTTGGACTCTTACCACAGGCTCAGGCTATTTTCAGGCACTGCCCCCATCCCCGTGGGGGAAGATGACTTAGAAACCTGGATGGACTATGCGTCCCCATTAGTGCAAGAGTGGCAATGCTCAGAGGGTGAAAAGTGGAAGAGGCTTATGGAGAGTCTAAGGGGCCCTGCACTTGAAGCAATCTGAGATCCAAGGTGCATGAATCTGGATGCCTCTACCAATGAATACCTGTCTGCATTAGATGGAGTCTTTGGTAGTACTGAGTCAAGGGAGGATTTAATGTGGAAGTTCAAATCCACCAAGCAATGGAAAAATTAACACTTGTCCACATATGTGACCCGACTAGAGACAGCTCTTCAAAGACCACACCACAAGGGTGGTATACCAGCTAGTGAACTGAACCAAGTGAGGTTAGATCATATTCTCAAGTCTGCTCACTACTCTAGCATGCTTATGCTGAAGTTAAAATTTCTATGCTAAAGTTAAAATTTCAGGACTGTAAGGACAATCCTCCTGCCTACTGCTGGTTAATGAAAGAAATCCGAGAAGCAGAGTGCTAAGATGGGCTGCCAGCCATGGAGGTGAATGGGGAGCTCTGCCAGTGGCCCAATCAGGGTCCGGGGGGTGGGGTGGGCTCTTCCCGGACTTTAGACAGGGTGGGGGGCCCACTGGACACCAGGGACAGAGGAGGGGAATTTTTACAAAGATAGAGGGCCAGGGCTCAGGGTGACTGGGGGAGGAGGGAGGGTTCTATATTGATTTGAATTTGGCCAGTTATTGGCCGGGGAAGGGGCCCACCAGACACCAGGAACATGGGAGGGGACTGTTGTTTTGTTTTTTACAAAGATTGGGGACTGGGGCACAGGGTGACTGGGGAGGGGGTTCTTGATTTAAATTTGGTCGGTGATTGGCTGGGGGCACGACCACTAGACACCAGGGACTCAGAGGGGCATAAAATGCTGCCATTATATGCAGATGCGGGTGAAACTGCAGGTGAAAGTTTGCAATTTTGCCGCAATTCCGTGAAGTATTATGCATGCAAATTGCTGATTCTATTGGCACTCTCGCCGCAAAAATAAAAATTTTGCAACATCTCTACTTCTGAAGGCATCCAGACAGATCCGAGCAAAGTAGAAGCCTTAATTACCTGGCCAAGGCCTAACAACCTTAAAGAACTTCAAAGATTGCTAGGTTTCTGTGGGTATTATCAGCATATTGTTAAATACTATACAAAAGTAATTTTCCCACTGTGAAATCTGACCCAAGGGTATCCCCTACCAATCAGAAGTACAAAAGGTGTGCTATAAAAGAAGGTGATGAAGTCTACTTCAAGCTTAATGAACCATTTGGAGCCAGGTGGACCCCTGATTCCAACACAGCATTCTACAATATCATTCACCAGCTTACACATGCTCCAATACTTGTCTATGTAGATCCAACTAAACTGTACATACTACACACAGATGCCAGTCTGAGTGGACTTGGAGCTGTGCTTTATCAGGAGTATGAGGAAAGATTATGCCTAGTGATGTTTGCCAGCAGAAGTTTGATTCTGTCTGAGAAAAACTATCCTGTACATAAACTTGAATTTCTCACTTTGAAATGGGCAATAGTAGACCAGTTTCATGAATATCTATATGGTGCTAAAATACCGGTAACAACAGACAATAGCCTCCTTGCATATGTCCAAACCTCAGCCAATATGGATGCCACCGGGCACAGGTGTTTTTTTTCAGTCTCTCAATGTATGATTATTTAGTGGAGTACCACCCGTGCCTCAGTCACACTGACGCCGATGCTCTGTCTAGAAGGTCTGCTTCAAATCCTGAGTGGGTGAGAATGTCAGAACAGTCTGTAAGGGCCCTGTGCCAAAAGTTTGACCAGGATGAACACCCATCTGCTGCCACTGTGAACTGCCCAGTTGATTGCTTGGGGCCTCCAGATACTTGTGTTTCTGTAGCTTACTGCAACTTTGTGGCTTTGTATCTGAGTACTCTACCTCAACTCACTCCAGCAGACATTCAAAGGGGACAGTGTCACAATCCTATGATCAAGCTTGTGCTAAATGCCATAAACAAGGGACAAGATGTTTCTAAGCTATGGTCCAATGATCAGAGAACTGCTTTACTGTTCAAAGAGGGGCCTAGACTTAAACTGCGAGATAAACTACTCTACAGAGAAGTCACAGATGAACAAGGCAAAGTTACTAAAAAGCAGCTGGTGTTGCCTCCCAAGTTTAAACATGTGGTCCTAAGAGCACTCCATGACCAGATGGGACATTTGGGCAATGAGAGGACAGCCAACTTAGCTAGTGCCTGTTTCTACGGGCCCAAACTTAATGCATATGTGGACCAGTATATCAAAACTTGCAGCAGATGCCCCCAGACAAAGGCCCAGCCACAGAGAGCAGCACATTTGGTTAACATCACCACTAGTGCACCCATGGAGCTTGTATGTATTGACTTTTTAAGTTTAGAGCCCGATGCAAAAAACATTGGCAATGTACGTGTCGTAACAAACCACTTCACTCATTATGCACAAGCCTATCCAACAAAGAACCAGAAAGCAGCCACCATAGCCAAGGTGCGCATTAAAAAAGTTTTCATCCACTACGGAGCCCCACAGCGGATCCATTCTGACCAGGGAAGGGACTTTGAAAGCTACTTAATCAAAGAAATGCTCTCACTTCAGGGTGTGAGAAAGTCAAGAACCACTCCCTATCAACCACAAGGTGATCCAAAACCTGAAAGGTTTAATTGGACGTTACTGGATATGCTAGGTAGCCTTCATCCAAAGGACAAGCCAAGGTGGAACCAACAAATAAGTACCTTGGTGCACGCTTATAATTGCACTCACAATGATGCAACCGTTTTTTTATCGTATAAACTGATGTTTGGTCAAGAAGCATGCTTACCTGTAGATATTTGCTTTGGAGTGTCCCCAGATGGAATTCAAGCTGACAACTATTTACAATATGTTCATAAACTCAAAGCACAGCTCAATCATGCCTACCAATTAGCTCTCACCATGGCTGCCAAGAAAAACCTAGCAAACAAAGTAAGGCACGATAAGAGTCAAAGCCCAAGAGCGGCAACCTGGAGATCCGTCTTGATGAGAAATTTGGGCTTGCACAGAAAACACAAGATAACTGATCGCTGGAGTCACACTCCCTACATAGTCATAAGCAAGTTGGATGATCTTCCAGTCTATAAAGTAAGGCCAGAAGGAGATACCAGATCTGTAAAGACCATCCATTGGAATCACCTTCTTCCAGTTGGGCAAATTATTCTAGATACAGTACCACAAAGTGATGCACCAGTTGGGTCTGCTACCAGATCTACCTCTCGGAAACAACAGTCAAACTAGCCTCCTGCCTTGCAGCAGCCTAAGCCTTTAATAAGTAATGCCATCATTATTGATGATGTCAATTCCGAGTCTGATGAAAGTGAATATGGGCCTGTGTATTACCCTTCCTTTGAGTTGGCTCAGCTGTTTCAGGGGATTCCTGCTTGTAATGTTGAGGATAATGCTGAAAATTCAGAACTGTTTGGCCATCCAGCCCTCTCAACTACCCTGTGCCACCTGAAAATGAGGTACAAAGTGTGACTTCAGAAGCAGCTGACTCTTTATGTCTTGTGGAACTGTCTTAAATTGAAATAGCTAGTTCCAATCAAGAAAGTGAGGACCCCCACTGGTGAATCTTTATTTGAAGCTGAGATATGAGATTAGAGGGAGGCCGAATAAGGGGGAATGTGAGGAAATTCTTTTTCACAGAAAGGGTGGTGGATGCATGGAATGGCTTACCACAAGAAGTGGTGGCTATGAATACAGTGCAGGGCTTCAAACAGGCATGGGATAGGCATAAGGGAGCAATACAAATGACTATGAATAGATAGGCCACTGACAGAGCAAAGGCCGATGGCACATTTATAAGGTAGAAAAAGAAATGGGCAGACTGGATGGGCCTTGCGGTCCTTATCTGCCGTCAACTTCTATGTTTCTATGTTTCTATATCTGGGCCTAGTGAATCTGACCTCATGTTGCTCAGTATTGCTAATTCTGAAAGCACCAACAATGTGCTAAATGACTTAGGTTTGCTTGAATTACACCTTGCAGATGAACCAGAGTCTGCAGAACAAGCAAATTCAAGTGCCGCTACAAATGCAAATAATACTTCCAACTCTGAACAAACAGAGAGTGCAGAGGTGCCCCCCTTTCATCAGAAACTGTCTTGTTACTGGGCAATAAGCCAGGAATGATCAACCCAAATGTCAGTGTTGAAAGATCTATGCCTGTGCCCCCTATGCCTAGAAGATCAAAAAGAATTGTCAAACCTGTAGTACGCCTTACGTATGATTCCCTAGGAAAGCCTGTAGAACTTCCTATGAATGTAGTCCATAAAGGGGTGTACATTATAGCTAACTTCCTTCCTAAGATAGTATTCACTGCAGCTTCTAAGTTAGTGATAAAACCCTGTAACCAATATACCTGCGTTATTGTTACACAATTCCCAGAGTTAGCTGACAGGTTCAGGTTACCAGTCACTTGGGTCCATGTACAAAAAAGAGTTAAAGAAAAGTGTAATAGTGTAATACATATGAATGACTAACTGAGACAGTATGAAAATGGAAAAACAAAATGTTGAAATGGAAATACAACTGTCTGGGTAATACCATTGCTTATAGAAATGTTATTTACAAGTAAAGCCTGATTTATTATGAATATTAATGATGAAACTGCACAGTAATGCATATAGTGGTTTATGGTTGCAACCTGTATATAGTAAAGAATAGTATTACATTAAATAAAAATGTTAATGGTGTATAGGCTTGACATAGCTGCCAAGTTTCCTAGGTAAGGGAGAGTGTAGCCCCCCACCACCACCAATTTGGGGCTTACCTTAAGTGTCTCCCAGGGCTCCAGCAGTGCCCAATGCCAGGAAGACATCCTGCAGAGGTAGTAAATCCATGGTTATTTGGTGATCCTATTGATCTGTGTGAGAGTGCCATGATGTGCTGCCGCACCTGTCCCTTTAAGTGACACTACCAGTGTGCTGTAAATGGCCTGGGCTGGGTCTGTGTGCTTCGGAGCTCGTGACCAGCCAGGCACCATCCTAATTTGCCCCACTCTATGGTCAATAACAGAGCAGAAGGAGCTCTAACTAGTACTGTGGATATTTATTTCTAATCTGTTGCTGTATTTAAATTAAAGTGCTCATTTAAACCTGCCTTCTTGGAGCGTATGCATCCAAATGGGAGCCACCAAGTTTGAATCTGGGACTTCCCAGAAATTGGACCAGTTGGGAAACAGGGGACCTCAAGGAGTCCTTAGTTCAAGTGCCTCATGGGAAAAAACTGTAGTTCTTGTAGTTTTTAGTTTGGCATCTAAAGGAATCAATGGGAGCATAGGACTGTGACTGACAGCTCCCCCGACCAATCAGATTGTAGAAAAAATGAAGTGGTCCAAGGACTGTTATTCAAACAGTGGAGTGCAGCTCAAGCTCTTGAACTGAGAGAAGCTTCTGAAGAGAGTTCGTCCCAAGACTCTCTAGAGTAGGAGCCCTGCTCAAGCTTGTGGGGTTCTGGCTCAGGAATGGCCTAGTGTCCTCCGGCAGGTGTCTGCACTCCCGAGTTTGGGAATCTGTGATCAGAGACTGCCTTTTGCAGATTAAGAGGTTTGCGCAGCTCATCAGCTGTAATTGCGAACCGACCTGAAGCCGAACTGAGAAGTAGATTCCGTTTCCTTTAAATGTGCTGAATGCTTGAGGTGGACTGAGGCCTAATAACCAAGGAAGCCTGTTTGCCACCGGGAGTCAGTTGCCTTGTTGGGCCAAGTTGTCAGCCAGCTGAAGGCGTTCATCGGCAAAAGAACTGAACTTTGTCAGAAGTGTTTTATCCAAATTTGGGCTCTTGCCAAACCCCGCCCAAGCAGTCCATTTCTGCACCAGTTATTGTTTTCTCAGTGAGAGACCAGCTTGGGGATCCAGCCCCTATGCAGCAAGGTATCGCAGGTTGTGGCCACCTGGAGGGAAAGGCCGTGAAATGGAGGTGAGCCATGTCGGCCCAGTTTCCCTATGCTCTTCAGTGCTTGGCAACAGATCTTCATTCGCCAGGCCATCTTCTACCTACTTGTGTTGTGAGTAAACTCAGGATAGCTCCCTGCAACAGTTCCTTAAATCATTCTGTGGTACCATCTGATTTAATTCAGTATATGTTGTAGGATTTCAGCCGACTAGGCCAACTGGCCAAGGTCTATGTTTATGCATGTTTAACTGCCTTTTCTTTCCATCAAGTGCCCCAACAACAGTTGCAACTCTGGGCAACATTCAGGCTAACCACCAACACTCTGGACATCCAGCAGCTGTGAGACTGTTACAAAGGGACTGAAAGTGTGCATGCAAAGCCTCCTGGCTAAATCCAGTATAGTAATCGTTCATCTAGATTTGCCCCTTCCCTTGTTCACATCCCCTTAATAAATTAAGTTGATTCTTTCATTGTTACACTACCTCACAAATATTTCATTGCTGGGCTTAAGATTAATGTGTTTTTGGGAAAAGCATTTAACAGTGCATGCCTGTTTTGAATACTGTTCTACAGGGGGCTCCAGGATGTTTGCCGAAGACCAGATCCTGGTGGTAAGTGCAAGGGGTGTGTACATATTATTAATGCTCATTGCTAACTGTGTATTAGCTGCTGAAAGGGGTTGTGTTTATTTCAAAGGTCCTTGGTCACTAGGTAGGTTTGTGGGTGGTTATAGCTTCCCAGAGGGCTATAACAGGTTAGGTAGATACCCCCACGTATATTACTCTGGGTGGAGGCACCAAAATATTGTGGCTACTGAGGGCAGGGAAACCCCTGTAATTGTTAAGTTTGAACCCAGGACCCTCAACCTGTTGTCAAAAGTACAGGCAGAGGTAGTAACCCTAGGGACAGAGCCATCTAGGGGTTACACTTGTTCATTTTTCCCTGCCTGCTCCTTCTCAGAACCCCCCCCCATTACCACTCGCCAGGAACCTGCGCTCACGGTTCCGGATGCGAGGGCAGGCCGGGGCAGGCTCATAAGGATTCTGTAACGGAATCCTCAGCCCATTTTGAATGGCAACAGCCGTTCACTTCATTGTAGCAGGGAGAGGAGCAGCAGCAAGTGAGAGGATGAGCGTCCGGCTGGCTAGGACAGAGACAAAAAGCGAGGTACTTACCTGGAGTTCTTGTGTCCCTCCTGATGTCCCAGCCAGTCCAGCAGCACATCTGTCTCTGTCTTCTCCTGGCAAGCAGCAGTCTGGTGGTGCCCAGGTCCCACGGTGGTGACAGTCTGTCGGAAGGGGCAGCAGCAGCAGTGAAAGACTGTCCCCTCCATTTAGCACCAACAGCCCCAGTGTTCCAAGAAGGCCTGTGGGAGAAGGTGGGTCCTGAAGTGGGTAGCAGGGTGAGTGGCAACACCACGACAGTTGGGTGCTGGGTGCCAGAAAAAGAGAAAGAAATTGATTTTGCTCATAAAAAAAATACAAAAATAAATAAATAAATACATTTTTCCACATTTCCAGGTGCCATGGGAGCTATGCAACCATTTGGGCCAAGCCAGGCCCCTCTCCATGAACCGCCCACTGAGCAGAGTTCAGCAAACTGCTCCATGGGAGTGAGAGATTGTGGGCCAGGTAAGTTCCGTCTTTAGAACCACCTACATGGCAGGACTTGAAACAGAGCAGTTTTAGAAGCAGTAGCCAGATGGGGCGGGGACTATGCAAATTAGTTAAAAGGGCAATGCACCAGATTGATGAACTGCCTATGTTTTGTTGCTGTGTGTTGCTTAAAGACTGCATGGGGAATATGTTTAAAAGACTGTCTGTTGTTTTGGGGCCCCTGTCATGGAACTGTTCTTCCTAATCATCGCGTATGCGTGTGGGATATATTGCTATATTGCTGTTCACTGATTGGGTTAACAATCTACCCATTTTGCCATTGGTTCTTTATACATTTTAGCCACTAGAGGGCCACCAACATACACCAAGAGCAATCAATTCTGTCAGTTACTCAGGACCACAGAGAAAAGAGGGCATCTCCCTCATTCACAGCAGGTCACTATCTTGCCCACTCAACAATACATTCCATCTCCCCCCCTACCTGAAATGAGGGAATCTCCTCCATTCACAGCAGCTCACTATCTCTCACCCCTTTAACCATACATTCCATCTCTTACCTCCCTTGTCTGGAGTGAGTAATAATCTGTCCCTCTCACAATGCCAAGGCAGCCCACCATACCCATTTGAACTTCCTTGTGTGCCTATCAGCAGTTTACTGTGCTAAGAGATATGCCGGTGCACCTCCTCACCCCTAGCCATCATTTACAATGCATACACACATAAATTGTGTCCCCATAGTCCTTCTAATAATCATCTCAACCACTCTAGACCCTGACAAGTGCCAGGGCAATAATGCTCCCTCACCAGTTCTCTTAAGTCTACCACCTTTAGGACTAGGAACAATGTGCAATAGCCAAGGTGAACCTGCCAGTATCACTAAATTCTGCTGTAATGTGCTCCACCGCTCCTACACTCCCCTTATGTTACTCTCTCCATGCCACACTTTTTCCCTCTGCTATCATAATTATACAGGGGCAAACAGGTGCAAACAAATGTCCGGGTTAAAACTGCTCAAAAATTTGCTACTCCAGATAACAGTACTACTTCTACTTCTCCTTCTCTCGGGTTATATCCACCCTAACCCCAGTCCTGTGGTGCAATCAAATTACCTGGGGCACAGCCGTGGCACCCTAACATTGGCCTCCATCATCATATGTAGCCTGGTGTCAAAATATGATGCACTCCAGGTTTAAGTAGCCCAGCACAGGCCTGATGTCCTTTCTGTGGTTGAGATCTGGTTAACCCATAAGATTCAAGACACAGCAATGTCCTTGGATGGTTACTGCCTCTTTGGACAAAACAGAATAGGCAAAAGGGGAGGAGGGTGTTCTGTTTGCCTCAGGGATACCCTCCATGGCCATGCCCTTCCACAACTGGATACTAGATCAAATGTCCAAGCTCTCACTGTCAAAATGCTACTTGGATCCCATGGAAAATCATTCTATGCTGTCTCTGTGTACACCCCCCCCCAACAGGGACCAAGCAAAGGGTTTCAATAGGATATTGGATTATCTAACCAGCTTGCACCAAAAACCGTGAGGTAGTGCTATTAGGTGACTTCATTGTCAACTGGTTAGCCCCTAAAGCTGCTCCCTTTAGGGATGCTATCACAGCTATTAATGTGATCCAATTGGTTGACTCCCCTACCAGGGCAAACTATAGGACAGGCTCCAGTACTCTGCTGGACTGGATAATAACCAACCACACAGAGAGAATCTTAAACACCAACGTCCTCCCTGACTCCCTCAGCAACCACTCCCCCATCCTCTGCAGATGGTCAAATAGGGCCCCTAAATCACCGCCTAGATTGGTCACTCACCAGGATCTGAAGAATGGGCATCTTGAACCCCTAAGACCTACCTCAGGCAAACTGATAGGTCACCTATCAACTCCACCCATAATGTGGACGTGGTCCTTGAGTACTTCATCTCAAAATTCAATACAGCTCGTAACATACAGCCACTATAAGAATGCATAATATTATGGGAGTAAACATCACTTAGATTACTCCATCCCTGTTAAGCCACATGGCCTCCAAGGACAACCTGTGGCACCATGCCCAACCTACAGGCAAGTGGGAGGACTTGCACCGCTACAAAGTTACCAGGAATGCCTGCACTCAGGAGATTCGCTCTGCCAAGACCCACCATTTTAAGATGGAGCTCTCAAACTCATGGGAGGATGGCAGGAAGTTCTGGAATAACATGCAAGACCTCATGGGCAATAACAGTAAGTCATCCCCATCTATGCTCACTGTGAATGGGGAAATTATCCAAGACGCTAATCAGATCTCTAATACATTTAACTCAGCCTTCTTGGGCCTCAGTGGTGCACTCCCACCAGACTTCTTTATTGCCCCTGCGCCTAATGCTATGGGTAACAGTCCTGGCATCACTCATGTCCCCCTTCTACTTCAGGAGAGTCACTAAGCTTGAGGTCAGAAAATACCTACAATGGGTACTTGATAAATCTAGATATAGCAGTGTCTCTCTCGACTTAAAACTTCTCAATCTCACCTTCGAAGAGATCCTTGTTCCACTAACTAAAATTATGAATAGCTCACTATGCCTTGGTCAGTTCCCCCAGTGATGGAAGGCTGCTATAGTCACCCCTCTCTTCAAAAGTGGAGATCGTGCCCTTCAAACAACTACCGCCCTATCTCTATCCTTCCTCCCCCCCTTCAAGACATTGGAACAAATTATCATGGACCAATTAACTGAGTATCTTACAAAGCACCAGATACAATGCCCACAACAACATGGTTTCCATTAGGCAAATAGCACTACCACAGCCTGACTAGAATTCACCAGCTATATACGTAGTACAATAGATAGCAGTCACTTAGTGGGGATGATGTACATCGACCTCACTAAAGCCTTCAGTAAATTACACCATTCTGCTTGGCTCAATCCTCATCGCCAGACTCTCACCCAAGGCCGTTGAATGGCTTGGCAGCTACCTCAGGGGCAGATACCTGCAGGTTAAGATCAATGGTGTTCTCTCTGACAGCCAACTAGTCCACTCTGGTGTCCCCCAAGACTCAATCGTGGGCCCATTTCTTTTCACTCTCTTTCTATATAACCTGCCACTGGCTACCACTGCCAGCATATTACTATACGCAGATGATGCCATCATCTTTTCTAGCTGACCCGATCCACTCCCCCTGGAGGCCCAACTCCAGCATAATTTCTCATCCATTGAAGTCTGGTTCACCAAACATAAACTACTCATGAATTATAAAAAAACAAAAGTCATACTTTTCACAAATCCCCGCAACAAGTACAAATCGCACAGCTTAACTATCCACAACACCCTATGCAACACTCTGGAACAGGTCCAGAACTTTAAATAACTGGGAATAACCCCGGACTGCTCGCTGTCCTATACCACCCATGTGGACCTGGTTGCTAAGGTGGCAAACACAAGGATCGGCCTCTTATGCAGGCACAAACACTGCATGACTCCTGAGGCATTTTGACTAGCAGTTCATAGCTCAGTAATCTCTATCATCTACTATGGGTTAGTTGTATACAGTGCCACTACTGACACCACGCTCAAAAAGATTAATGTTGCACTTAATAAAGCTTGCAGGCTAATCACAGACACACACAGACTCACCCATACCTGTGACCTTTATGTGCAAGCAAAGTGGTTGAATCTCATGGGTAGGGTGAAGTACCAGACTTGTCTTTTAGCAAAAAATCCTGCCTTGTCTTAACCCCCCTGATTGTACAGAATTTCCTCAAACTAGTGGCCAACCCACATTTAACATGAGGAATGGCATAACAAAGTCTTCAAGTCCCCCTCTGCTGCACATCACAGGCGCAGCGATCATTTGCATACATGGTACCCACCTGGCTGAATTACCTTTTGGCTGCAGTCCTGGCTGTGCATAAATTGGGCCCTTTCAAGTATGAGCTTCATCATCACCTCACCGCACTTAGCAGCTGTGACTGTTCCCTCTTAAATCAGTCTTACTCCAGTTCCGCTAATGGCTAAGGCTGCCTCCAACCCTCAGTCCCTACCCCTCCTAAAAACTCCCAGTGGAATCTCCACCCGCCTTTGCCTTCCGGCCCCTCCCCATCTAATCCACCCCGTATGCTCTTAACATGCATTCATCACCCACTCCCGCCCCCCCAGCTGCCCTTCTTACCCTAGACCTACCCACCCTCTATTTCATTCGACAAGGCCTGACTCAGCTGCCCTTGTTTTTTTCCACACTAAATGTCTAGCTCTATCGAAATTTCTACTGCCTATGCTATTGACACTTCATCAGGTTGTAACACTTATTATAGTTATTATTAGTGTATAATAATGCCTGTATGTTGTGTATACTGCTGTTTTAATTGTTATTCACTGTTCTTTCTAGAGACATGGAATCTTTGTAAAAGAGCCTCTGGCTCAAAGGTAATGTGATCCAAAAAATAAGCAAAAAACAAATGTTTGTGCATACGAAGTGCAAATTCGGACTAACCCCACACTTGGTAATGGGGCTGTAAGTGTTGACTGTTCCCCATTAAAATTCATTCTGCTCTACTTGATTGAAATTTTGGGGGGAAGATGGGATGTCAAAATGAACTGGATGACTCCACAGTTACAAAAATCAGGAATCTGCTGACCCCCCTTGATCCCTTTGCTGTTCCCCTTATATTCTTTATGCTCCTCTGATCCTTCCATCACTTTTCTCAAAAATTGTTCCTTCAGAATGTAGTAGCAAAGCTGTTATATCCGTGCACATGCATTTAGTGCAGTGGCTCTCAGACCCCAAATCTTGGTGGCCTCGATTGGTCCCAATGTGTGGCCACCAGAATTTACTGGCAGTCTCACTCATTTGTTTCACCACAAATCCCTGATGTCAATCAATCAATCAAAATCTTTATTTAACCAGGCGGACACTGTTGAGCAAAGCTCATCTTCAAGGTGGACCTGGGACATACAAATAGATGGATACAATTTTGATAAAGAACAACAATACAAAAACAGATTTGTGTACAGCAGTTGGGCATAGGCAATACAGATGCAAATAAAAAGTGCAGATTAATATACAACATTATTTTACAAACAAACAGTAAGTACAGCACTGACAGAATTGCAGATAGATACAGGCAGACAGTAATTGCAGAGTAGGCGCAAGTAAGGAGGATCCATTTGGCTCACCCTGAGGAATACAGTAGTGAGATGAGTTCAAGGCAGGGGAGGGGAAGGGAGGAAGGTAGGAGGTAGGACAGAAAAATACAAACAAGTTGAGTAGTCACAGGTAAGAGGCTGTGAGGTGTAAACTATTAAGGGGAGCGATATGGTGAGGGCAGTGAGTGGTGATGGTAGGCATGGGGGCAGCAATAAATGGAAACTAAGACCAGCGAGTGAATTAAGATCATGAGGAGGCAGAGGCAGACAGCTAGGCAGAGAACTCTGTAAGGGGTAGGTGTCCCTAGAGTCAGGGGGAGCAAACATAAGATTCTTTGTTATGGAGTGAATATAATGATTTGAAGGCTGCTAGGCTAATGCGGTGATTAATTGTTACTTTTTTTGCATCTTATTCCACAAAAGGGACAGCACATGACTAATACTGTAGATGCCCAGCCAAAGTGAGATTTGGCCTTGGAAACCTTCAGCGAAACGTAAGAGGCACTTCTAAGGGCATACTTACTTGATGGGCAGAATGGTAAACAGTCCAAGATGTAGTCAAGCAGTCTGTTTAAGCTGACTTTGTAGGTCCAGATAGCAGCATTTCTCTGGTGTCTAAAGCTAAGGGATGACCAACCTACCGCAGTGTACAAGGAGCAATGATGAGTGGAGTAGGGAAGGCCCGTTATAAACCTTAGAGCTCTATGACGTGTATTCCAAACCCCTTGATATGTATGTTAATTCCACTGCCGAGACCACTCTTATGATTGTAAGAGTGATCTCACGTACGTTCTTAGCGTATGAGAACCACAACCTAAAGGCGAGCGGTTCTGATACATTAAGAATGTAAGTGACACCACTCTTACAACCATAACAGTGGTCTCAGAGGCAGCATTAATATATTTTTGATCGAACCTGATCAATAATATATTTTAAAAATTATTATATATATAAAAAAATAAAAAAAATGTTCATTTAAAAAAAGTAACCAACAAAATGCCCATTGTGAGGGCAGCTGCGAGTGAGGCACTCTTCACAGAATAAGAGTGTCTCACACACAGAGGAAAGGAGCACTCCCTCGATGTATAATAACACATGTTTATTTACACAGTATATAATAAATCAACCCTTCAATGTATTATGTTCACTTGAAATATATCTCCCAAGTTTATTTAAAGGAAAGAAATTGTTCCATTATCTTTGTAATTGAGGCTTTTAAGAGCTCTGTGGCCACAGAAAATAGTTCTGGTAGTCTCTTGCGGCCACAGTAGCGTCATTTGAAAACACCAGTCTAATGAGTTTCATTCTTCCTGTGAGCTGCTGGAAATAGCCTAGACAGTAAACTGCTGCTCCAGCAGCACTGTGTGTGGTTTGTGGGGTTTTGCATATGGTTTATGATGAAACAGTATCTAGCAAAACACATATTAAAAAGCAAGATGAAAAATAATCAAGTCTAAAGAAACTAAAACATTCTGAATGAAAGCACATGCAGTATATCTGATAAACTGGATTTGGGTGTGGTTCATTTTAGTTCAAACCAAACTAAATGCCTTTGTATTTTTCAATAACTTAAATGTCCATGATTGACTAAAAAGCTTGAATATATCTAACACTGTCAGAAATAGCTACTACTAAAATGTTATAGGCAAATGTCTTAACCAGAAATGGGAGCAGTTTCAAACTAGTTATTTGTTACAGGCCACCAAATGCAAATATTTGCACTTATGATAAGTAAGTAATAAACTATGACAGGGTGTACATTAAATGATTCAAATGCATGCCTCAGGGGCGTGCTAAGGCACGAGGCTGCAGGCCAAGTGTCCATACACCCTGGGAAGTGTATTAAAATCCTTTAAAGCACATGCACACCCCTGGAGTGATTTATCTCACTTATAAAAATGACTCACTATTAAAATAAATAAAATAAATGTTATTAGTTAAATTAAATGATTGTATTCTAAATTATTATGTTTATGTACATAGGCTGTGGACCTGGGGGGGTCAGGGGGTCAGCTGACCCCTCACTTTGAAAGACAGTGGGTCAGGAAGTACATTTTGACCTCCAACTTCTTTTTACATATATTTTGTTGGATTTCTTGGTTTTTTTTTTAGCTCAGCAAAATGCTGGACTTGAGTGTGTGACTTGAAACCGATCGTGGATGAAGTGACTGTTTGAAGTTCACCTTACTGACAGCCGAGCCACACCCATCACTACAAAGCAAAATAGATTGCTTGTTGTCACATGGAAGTGTGAAATGCTTGCTAGTACTCCCCAGCAACAGTAA
Organism: Neoceratodus forsteri; assembly: GCA_016271365.2. NCBI lineage: Eukaryota > Metazoa > Chordata > Ceratodontiformes > Ceratodontidae > Neoceratodus > Neoceratodus forsteri. The sequence goes on along the minus strand of JADMNL010000022.1, from coordinate 31,438,567 downwards.
AGACTCTCCTAAAGAGTTTACTCCCAAGCACCTCCTGTGAAATAAACAGACACCCTTTACACATTTTATCTGCTATTCACGGCATTTTATTTTGGGGAACTGTAGCTGATTATGTTGCATCCTGGTGGTGCCTCCATGAATAGTAGGCATCTACCACAAAACTATGGGGAATGTCCTAGTCAGTTTAGCCAGGTATAAATCAAGGTTCCAGAGTCCCAGTTTCTCCTTGCTAACCTAACTTTTTGGGCAGTTGGTTTCTCTTGCAGTGTGAGCTAAATGGAACCACCAGTATCTCCTCACTACTTTTGTTTCAGACAGTTTATCATTTATTTTGATTTCCTGCCTGTGGAATGTAAACAATTTGTCCACCACTGCTCCCTAGTCCCTATAGCCTACAATTGACTCACACCCCACAGATTGGTTGTTTCTGCCGGGGCACCTTTTGCACACTGCTGGTGAGTAAATGGTAAAGATTAAGCTTTACTGTTGCTGTTTGTGTTATTCACCTCTTGACCTCTTTCGGGATTTCCATTCTCATTATTTAATTCACTCTTGTGTGTAGCGAGTGAAGTCCTTGCTTTAGTCCATCCTGCTGCCCCATAGTTTGTCCCCCAAAGTGCTGCTTGTTGCCTCATGCCAGCTGATTCTCTCTCCCCAGGTTTAATCTTGCAACCCTTATGCCCCTGGCTGGCTGCATCACTCCTGACTCATGTATTGTGGGCACAACTGATCTGTCATTCGAGACCTCTGAGATGTTTGCTTTCTATGTAAATTGTGAATTGCCATGCTAACTAAAAAGACAAGCATTTGTCAATGCCGAATGTTTGCTTGCTGGCATTGGCATTGGTAGTGTAGGAGTTACAGAGCTGCATAATAGGAATGACAGTGAAGTATTGAACTGAAGCCAACCTCGCCACCACCCTGCAGAGACTGACAGGCATTGGGGTGCGCCTTTGGGTCATCGGGCATAACAGCCACGCCATTTCACTACACCCTACCCTGCAGACACCAACAAGTGTCACGGTGTGCCTTGGGGTCTTTGGCCCTTATGCTCATCCCATTCCATCAGGAAATATGGTGAGATGGACGCTGTATAGGAGAATGGGGTGAACTTTGGGGCTGAAGAGTCCAAGGCACACCTCGATGCCTCTCACTGGCTGCAGGGTGTGAAATGGTATCAGCATTACAGGTGAGAATCCCAAGTCACACCCCTGATGCCTGTCAATCTCTACAGGGTGAGGCGTTATGGTCAGAAACCCTAACATCTCAGGCGTTCGTTGGCATAGTAACTCCAAATTTTCAACATGGGTTTTTTGTGACCCCCACCTTATGAACAGTGGCAATATCAGTTTGTTAGCTGAAAGCTAATTTTGCATAGCGCCTATGCCATTTGGCACCACAGGTGTGAAAACACATTTCAAACAGGATGTGAAAAATGACAGCTGTACTGTTCATGGGGAGGTGGAAAAATAGCAATGTTGAAAATCTGCAGTGAAAATATAAAAAAAACTGGTGAAGTCATGAGCGTGCATAGAAACTGGGCAATGAACACAGCAGATTGTCAACACAGGCATTTTGGAACCTCCACTCATGAACAGTGTCACTGTGATTTTCTTAATCAGTCCCGAACAGTGATTTCCCACAATGACCATGCATTTCTGTGCTGGAAGTGCGAAAACACATTTCGGCCATGGTGTGAAAAATGACAGCTGTACTGTTCATAAGGAAGTGTGGAAAAATGCCAGTGGTGAAAATCTGGACTGAAAATATTAGAAATCCATGAACATACGAGGGTGCGTGGAAACTGCATGATAGTCGCTCGCAACACAGTCATTTTATGAACTTTTTTCACCAGATTTTTTCACATAGCCATTGTAACACATCTGCTCATGAACAGTGTCACTGTGATTTTCTTAATCTGTCCCAAACATTGATTTAGCACACCGACTGTGCCATTGTGCATTACATCAGCGGAAACAAATTTTGGGTGAGATGTGAAAAATGACAGCTATACTGCTCATAAGGAGGTGTGGTAAAATGACAATGTTGAAAATCTGGAGTGAAAATGGTGAAAATTCACGAACATAAGAGCGTGCGTAGGAACAGCGTAATGTATGCTCGTAAAACAGTCATTTGGGGGAATTTTTCACCAAATTTTTGACATAGCCATTTTAACACTTCTGTTCATGAACAGTGTCACTGTGATTTTCTTAATCTGTCCCAAACATTGATTTCGAACACCGACTGTGCCATTGTATGCTACATGTACGGAAACACATTTTGGGCAAAATGTGAAAAATGACAGCTATACTGCTCATAAGAAGGTGTGGTAAAATGGCAATGTTGAAAATCTGGAGTGAAAATATTGAAAATTCGCGAACTTACTAGTGTGCGTAGGAACAGCGCAACACATGCTCATAACACAGTCATTTTACGAAGTATTGTTACCAAACTTTCAACACAGGCATTTTAGGACCTTTGCTCATGAACAGTGCCACTGTCAGTTTCCTAATCTGTGCAGAACACTGATTTCATGCACCAACCGCGCTATTCTGCACCGGAAGTGTGAAAATACATTTCGTCCAGGGTGCGAAAAATTACAGCTGTACTGTTCACAAGGGGTCTGAAAAAATGCCAATGTTGAAAATTTGGGGTGAAAATATTGCAAATTCACAAAGTTATGAGCATATGTAGCAATTTCGCAATACACAATTATTAAACAGTCATTTTTTGGATTTTTCCCACCAAATTTGCAAAGAAGGCTTTTTGAAAACCCACTTCCTGAACACTGGCACTGACATTTCATTAATCGGTCCTGAAAGGTGATTCTGCGCAATGACTGCAAAATCACCTTTCAGTCGATGTCACCATGTTTAATGACGAATCCCTGAGGAGGGTCCCAAAACCCATGTTGAAAATGTGGTGGCAAAATTCCAAAAGTGCCTGAGATATGCATCAAAGTTGAAAAAACCCTATTTATTCCATTATACAGCTTACGGCATTTCCTCAGTTCGCGGTCAGCTTTGAAGAAGCATGAGGCGTGTTCCCATTCCAAGGTCGTTGCACGGACTCAGAGGTAAGTATGGGGTGAGGGGTGTGGGAGGCAGGGTGCACAGTGGGTGGTGTGTGGGTTGTGGGAGGGTGTGGACAGAGACTGCTGGGGACTGTTTCCTCGTTACAGGTTTAAAAAAAAAAAAAGACATCGCAGACTTTTTTTATTTACACTGCAATGTGGCACACTGGGGTGGGCTCCCAGCATGCCAACTGAGTCTTTTTTTGGGGGGAGCCGCTGTAGCTGACAAGGGGTTTGGGCACCCCCATTGGCACCCAACAAGGGGGGTTACGTTATGCCAATGGGGATTGGGCACCCCCATTGGCACCCAACAAGGGGGGTTACGTTATGCCGATGGGGTTTGGGCACCCCCATTGGCACCCAACAAGGGGGGTTACATTATGCCAATGGGGATTGGGCACCCAGTCAGCAGACAAGAAAAGCAGTGGGTGCCATTACATACTGCTGACGGGGAGTGGGCTCCTCCGTTGGCAGCATACATCTGAGGTACTGCAGCCGATGGGGATTGGGGTCCCCGTTGGCAAACAAATGTGTTGAGGGGCACATGCTGCCAGGGGGATTGGGCACCCCTCGGCAGGGAAGGGGGTTAATGTTGTTTATGAACAGGCAGCAAGCTGCCGCCATGTTCATAAACAATATCAGGCCTGCAAGGTCCCGCCCTGCAATGAGGGGTCACTTCCTTATTGCAACCAATGGCTGACGCTGCAATGACGAGACGGCCCCTGATTGCAGCGGCTATTTTTTCATAAGATGGTGGCAAGGTTCCAAACTAGTGTTACCGGCTGTGTCCCCCATTATCGGTGGACATCACACATGCCCCCAAATGCCGTGCCAGTATTGGCCTCAACAGTGCCGCACCTCCAGAAGCTACTTCAGCACCAAGCAGCCACAATATGCTTCTTGCTCTGCGTGCAAGCAAACATAAAAATAATTTTTATTTATTATTTTATGCTGCCAGTGCTTCCTGGTAGTATAGCAATACAGCCAGTCAATTTGTGCAAATCAGTACCAGCGACTTCAAGCTAGGTGACCATGCAAATATAGTGACTAAGCAATATGCGTGATTGTGATTCTTCACGCACCCTAGAGGCAATGAGCGCCTTGGAGTTAGAATAATAGAGATGGGGGGTATGGGGGCACAGCCCCCATGGGGGGTGCAGGAGGGCATAGCCCCCTGCAATACACAGGAATGTTGAAATGGCACAGATCTTTGAGAGATACCAAGCAGCCTTGCAGTGTCCTCTCTCACATTGGGTGTCCAGCTCCATTAATACAATGGCAGCAACAGGGCACAAGACCAGGATGTTTGCTGGCTCCCTACCCACTCACTCACCCTCTCAGTCACTCAACACTGCCATCGACCTCTGCAGCAACAGACAGCAACAGCACCTATACCTACCAGGAATATTTATGTGGTTTTGTGAGCTGAAAATGTGTGTTGCTGAAATTGCCAGTCACTGTATTGTTCCTTGCTATTATTACTTTGCTGAAATTGCATGTGCTGTTATTGAACCGCTGAAATGTCATGGAGCCGTGCTTCCTAGCCAGCATGCCATCACGGCAATGTGCACTGACTGCACATTGCCATGTTGCTGGCCCAGGAAGCGCTGGTGGTAATTCAAATTAACATAACTAATAAAATAATAAATACATTTTTTTTTAAGTAGGCATGACAGCAGAAAACGTAATTTCTTATTCTCTTGGAGGTCCTGCCAGTGACAGACCAACTGCACCTGCTGTATTCGAGTCAGGAGGTCCACACCACCCAAAGCCATTTGGCAGCATTTGCTTAACCCTTCTTGTGGTGAATATCTACAGAAATCCATTTGTTTTGTATGATCTGAGGTGGGTGTAGTGATGGATTTACTCCAGCAACAGTTATTCTTTACCTCGGTTGGGAATATTGGAAAATACCTCTAATTGTTATTTTATTGGTTGGGTTTTTGTGACAAACAGTGGTCACAGTTTCATGAAATAATGAATAATGAAAAAAACTAACAAGACTCACTTTACACAAAGGAATTCGGCAAAGGGCATGGACTCACAAAGACATTTTCTTTTATTTAACTGTTGCGCTTCTGTTTCTATCTAACATTTTGATACATTATCTTTGTACTTTAATTACTGTGTTTAATAAAGCTGCCCAAATGTTCACAATATGGGAGAAGGGGGTGAAGTTAATTTAATATTAAAGAGATGTTTAACATTCCTTCACAATACTGTCATAATCGAAGCCCACTTCTTTTACATAAAGATGCATTTATTAACTCAGCTGTAAATGAACCTGTTTTGTTCAGAAGAGGACAGTGTTTGCTATGGAGCGTTCGATAAGAAGTCCCATGTGTTCCAGTGTTGTGAGGCAGGGTATGTAAAAACAAGACAGATTAGCATACTGAGAGACATTTTTATCTCACCAATGCCTGTTCATCGAAATCAAATTCTAATCATTCCTCTCATGTACTTCATTCCAGAAGTTGCCCCCCTTGATTCATCTCCAGGGAAGAGTTCCCCAGAAGCAGGGGTGTAGCCAGAGATTTCTGTTTTGTACACAATCTCCAACAGTTACACACCCACCCCATTAAAAAATGTACACATCCTTTGCAAATGGCCACCCCATCCAAACAAGTCAGATAGTTGTCAGATGATTCCTCTAAACTCTAAAGAGGTTATACATGCATCTGTTTCCTAAACAACAGAAATTTAAACAGAGACACTCCTCAGTGGCCTACACTAACCCAAATACTACAGATCAGAATGAAAATGTTAACAGAAAAGCATATGGTTTGTGACAGGCACTCAACAAAACTGTCCACAAATGCGTACAGTGAGTATACCTGTCTACACCCTTGCCCTGAAGTCTGCAAATCTTTATATTCCCTTAAGCTGAGTGAAGCTAAATAAATGGTGCACCCACCCCATGCAGCTCCGTATGCACTCTGCGCAATATATATACTGAAAATTACACCAGCTCACTGAGCCACAGGAATATGCTGCTTACGTGTTTAGTCTATATTCATCGTGGCACACAAAACATAGAAAGGATAATGCAGCAATATTCACCCAGTCAGGGCAAAACGTAAGGGTCAGTGGCCAGACTTTCTAGCAGAATTGCTACTGCTAGTTGGACTGCTTTTATAATTTGTAGCGTGTCTTATACCAACCTATTTAAATCATATTTGAGATTTCTATGCTTTGTATGACACGATGATTACAGAATGAACATGCAAGTAACATATTCTCTGTGGCTCAGTGCACTGGTCTTCTTTATGGTATACATATTGCACAGAGAGCATATGGAGCTGTATGGAGGTAGGTGCACCATTTACTTTGCTATGTTCTGCCTTTTAAATTACTGGTGCACCACCCTAATATACCTTGTATTAGTGGAGAGCCTTTTTTGGGTTTAATAGTCTTCCCTTAAGCTGCAGCAGGTTTTATTTTTCCTACCTAGTCAACACATTTCAGATATTTTTCTTCCAAAACTGGCACTTTCTTTCCTGGCTATTTGCTTGTTGTGCTCCTCCACCCCTGGCAATAACAAACACTGCTGCTGCGTGTTTTTTACTCTCTAACTGGTAGGCAATTTTAGACCTCACAGTTACTGCAGTTAAAACATTGATAAAGACACAAGTACTTAATTAACTCTAATGTTGGTTGCTCAGGAAAAGTTTTCACAGAAATCCTAGTTTTAATAGTGTTAGTTTTTACCTTCACCGGATGGTATTAGTCTATCTGCTTGACTAATGTACAAATGAACACACCACTCACATTAGGTCACTTCTGGGTACTTAAAATGTTCCCATTGACAATGGCTACATTGCAGTCGGACTATGTACATGTTCAATTTTAAAAGGTAACTACTCAAATCTGTCATCATTATAAGCTATATTTGCACACTACATTTTGTGTATGGAACCGAGATTTTCACTTTGTATAGAAAACTCGCCATCACGATTGCTGTAGTAATATATTATTAGTGATAATATCAATATCTCTAAAGAACAGTCTCACACTCACCACTCCCAAATAATGCTGCTGACAGTATGTTTGGTGTGCAAAAGGCTTTAATGAAAGCTACGTCCTGACGCATTTCAGGATGACTACCTTTATCTAAAGACAGTTCTTGAGAGATGTTACCAGTTATTTGTCCTCAGCACCCCATACCAGGTGCGCACTCTGTTTGGAACTGATAATATAAATACTACTTAATCTGACTAATGAGTTGTGGTGCAGTGCTGTATTTAATTTATATATATATATATATATATATAATGCTGCCCACAGACATCAAGCCCTGTCTTTTATTTCAGAGCCATCAACCGTAGTGTCACTAGCAAACTCTTAAAGATGCTACCCACAAGGTGCAGCACAGGTAGCGACGGTCTGTGACCTACCTTTCTGAAATTCATCCCCCCTGCCCTTGTAAAGCCACTGACCCACATATTTAACCATGTCCTCTCATCATCTACTATGCCTGACTCATGGAAGCATGCACACGTAGTGCCTATTTTCAAATCCAGTGATCCCACTGCCCCGGAAAAACTACCATCCCATCTCCTTCCTTCCACATCTAAGCAAACTATTAGAAAAAATCATTCACCACCAGCTATCCAAGCATCTAGATAAGTACAACCTCCTGAGCCCCTTCCAACGCGGCTTCCTTAAACACCATAGCACCGCTTCAGCCTTGACCCTTTTCTCCAACCTTGTCCTTAGAAACATGGACATGGGTGTGGCCACAGGTGTGGTGTTTGTGGACCTATCAAAGGCTTTGACCTTGTTGACCACCACCTTCTCCAGTCCACCCTGCTAAACTTAGGCTGCTCCCTGGATGCCACCGCTTGGTTTATCAGATACCTCGCTAACAGATCCCAATCTGTTCTGATAAGCAACGATACCTCTCCTTCATTACCTGTCCATACCGGTGTCCCCCAGGGCTCCATACTGGGGCCTCTTTTATTCTCACTGTTCATTAATGATCTTCCCGAAAAAAGCATAAACTGTAATGTGCTCCTCTACGCTGATGACCTCATCATCTACCATAGTGCCAAGTCCCTTGAATCTATATCTTCTACATTCACTACTAACTATGGATCAGCTCAGCATTGGTTCCTTTCCAAAAACTTCTTGTAAATGAGAAAAAAAATGAAGGCCATGCTCTTTGGCTCAAAGCCATATCTTGCAAAGGCCACCAAATCAAAAACCTTGTTACACATAGTCACCCCTGCAGGCCCTCCTCTTGACACTGTATCCTCCTTCAAATACCTAGGAGCGACTCTTGATCCCTCCTTTACCTACAATGACTGCATTTCTAACACTATGAAGAGAGACCATGAGAAGCTGGGGACAGCCTACCGTGTTAACCACCTCCTGACCCCAGAGGCTTGTCTTGCAGTTGCCCAGGGAAATCTACTGCCCCTACTTGACTATTGCTCACCAGTGTTCTCCATGTCCTCCTTACTTCTTTCTCATCTAAATATTACATACAACTCTATCTGTCACTTTGCCCTTCAGGTCCCTTCCTCCACTCATCACTGCTCTCTACATCAGTCCCTAGGCTGGCTTTCTTCGCAGGGCCATTTTGAATATGCTGTGAGCTGTCTAGTTGACTCCTCTCTCAAGAATTCACATAAGTCCCCATACTCTTTGCTTCTCACTGTCAGGGTGCTAACTCAGTGTCTCAGAGTCTCTTCAGTCCCCCCCCCCCCGGTAGTCCCCCATGTATCTACTGTCATGGGGAGCAAGGCTTTCTCTGTCTCTGTCCCCTCCCTCTGGAACAGAATACCACCTGCTATCCATATATTACCCTCTCATCAGTCCTTCAGATCAAAGCTAAGAGATTGGCTCATGTCTCAGGCCACCTGTGCCTGCTCCCTTGGAAACACCCTGCCTTAGGGGCCCAGTGTACCATTTCCCGTACTTCCCAAGTACTGGCTACTACATAGGCAATTGACACGTTTTTGACTCCATTGTGAAAATGTCGATCGGTACAGTGTAATCCCATATGTACTTTATTGTAAACCTTGAACTGGCTGAATAACGTCTTGATTTGCTATAAGTATATGTCCTAGTGCTCTGCACGCAGAGAAGTGTCGCTTTGTCATGAACTTATTTTTTATGTCCTTAACCCTTATTTTTAAGATATGATGTTTATGTATCACTGTTTCTGATATCACTGTACTCACTGTATTATATGTACCTACTATACTATAACTTGTACCTATCATCTGTGCCACTGTACGGCCTGGGTCGCAGCTGAAAATGGTCCTTTGGATCAGTTTGCTCACATGGTTACCAAAAACATAAATAAATCTAACTAGAGAAACACTAAAGAATGTGAAATAACAAGGGGACACCTAGGACACATGATAACCCTCCAGGCAACTTCCCACTTTCAGAACAAACAAGGGGTGACTGAGCTCACTTTCTAATCGACAGTTTTCATTCTCAAAACTGTTTATCGTCTATAAAGCCTCACGCATAAAAATAATCAGCTTCTCTATTTTCTGTGTTCATGTCTAATGACAATAACGGACCTAGAGGCTGAATTGGGGATGCATAGCAGCACCAATTCTGGTACAGACCAGGGTTCTGACAAACCAGCCTTCGTAGAAAACCCATTTGTGAGAGGCATAAGCATATGCCAGTATGTCTGTGCAAATGAGAATTTCATGTGACTCTGCCCACCCCCAGTTTTTGAACTGCTCCTCCACTCCTGTTTATATGTATAGCCTAGATATGTGCAGATTGAAGCCTCACTGTGTGGAGAAATTAAGTAGTTCACATTTTTAAACTGTTTGGCAATTGGCACTGTTATATTAGCAGCGCTTTGAAAGTTTTCCTTTGTAGAGAGGTTTCAGTTTATAGTAACAAGACTCAGGACATAGGGCTATCAGCTGGTTTGACATTATTATGTTAAAATAATACACAGCAGCTCTTTTCCTCCATGCTCAAATATAAAAGCACCACTGCGATACAATCTGCTATGTATTCCTTGATGCTGTTTATCAGAACCAGGAGGGAGCTGAAGGAAAAATACTGAAACACCACTTCTTTTATGTGGTGACTAGCACATTAGTAACTGTGATTTTTGTTGCATATAAAAGTAACTGTGCTGCTTAGAATGTTGCCGCTGCTGATCGGAGCTCTGGCTGACTGCCTAAAAATGCTGACACTCACCCACTCTGTTCACTTATGCTAATGGATGTTTTTATTCGTAAAGAATTCAGTAGTTGTTGCTCTGCCTGCCGGCTTCTGATGTTGACTCCTGCCTGATGCACGATAAAAGTAGAGGGTTGCTTTCATGACACATTGTCATTTAAGCAATTTATCCCTCCAGGGTGTGGGTATACTGGAGGATTTACCATGGCTGGTGTGATTCGGTCACGAGGTGCAGCCGAGGGACCGAACCACATCAGCCATGTTAAATCCTCCAGTGTACCCACACCCTGGAAGGATAAATTTATATTATACAATGGCAAATGTTGTTTCTTTAATGTTTTTTAACTATTTTCTAACTCACTGAGGTCCCTACACTTCGAAAGAGGATGCTATTTTGTAAAAAATTTACCGCGGTGTTTTAGCGAGGCGCCGACAGGACAAATCGCGGCAGTTTCGTTTGGAGTGAAAGCGACTGGATTAGCATGATATAAGGTTGGCTGGCACTTTTTCCACTGGGTACACTGGAGGATTTACCATGCTGGGAAAGGTACCAGCCAACCAATCAGGTTGCAGGATTTGGCTCATTCGATTTACCACATTGTATAATTTTTGTTTTTCTGCTCTTTAAGCCACTGCCACTGGTACTCCCACTGGCTGCTTGCTGGACAGCTGCTTGCTGTGGATCTGAGAGCGTATGTCTATGCCATTACTGTTTGCGGTGCGGTAGGAGTGCACCACAATATTATGTGGGGCTCAGAAGTGATGGGGGGGGGGTTACTGTGTGATTTATCTTGTTTGAGTGAGCCACATTAGTGAGTGGACAATTTGTGTCTTGCAGCAGGAGCAAGGCAGCAATGGTGAGCCACGCGCTTCAGTTAATGTCGTGATTTGTGTCCTGCTCGTAAGCGTGGCAGGTCTGCTTCAAGGAGGATGAGGCTGTACATTTTAAAAACCTACTAAAATTAATGTTGACTATTAATGCATTATTGGAAATTCATCAGAGAAGTTGTGAGAGACAGGGTATAACATCTTTATTTAATGAAGTGAGTCAGTGATAAGCGATATGTAATAAGTGATGTTTAAAAAAACTAGATGGTGGGCGAAGACTTCCGGTTGAGCTCTCAACAAGATGGCAGCTTAGTACAAGAGCTCTGAGCTCCCCCTTATGTATTTTCCCCTATACATTACAGCAGTTTCAGCATTTCAACAAAGACAAAACAAAGAGTGGGGAGAATAATTCTGAAACTTGATAAAATGGTGCGTAAAAATCCTTACAGAGCATCTCAATAAACAGGAGGAGTCCAAAATATCTGCCAGAGAGGCATCAGAGTCCGAACATTCTTAGGCCTCCACAGATCATCCAGAACATGCCCCAATGCCAAGATCTAAACCACCTAAGAATAAAAGGGTGAAACTAGATATTATATACAAGGAGTTACTCTCCTTCCGTGCAGAGGTAAAAGACTTACATTCAGAACTCCACAGAGTCGTGGTTGCCTTGGAGCAAAGAACTGATAAAACAGAATGCCAAATCACCACTGTGGGAAAAAGGTTGATGAACTGAAGAACATGGTCCAAGCCTTGCAAGATCAGTACAATCTGATGCAGACCTGTCAAGAAGATGCAGAAAACCGCACTCGCCAGAAAAACATAAGAATATACTGCATACCGGAGGGTTCAGAAAATCAAGAAATTGTGGATTTTCTAATAACACTACTCTGTACAGCCTTGAAATTACCAATAGATATGCAGCTGGATATGGAGTGGGTACATCGCACTTTGGGACCGCGGCCTGCTGATCTAAATGCCAGGTTTCGCTCTATCGTGACAAGGTTCGTCAGCTATGCTGCTAAAGAAAAAGTATTAATGATGGAATGACACCAACAAAAAGTATATTATGGACAAACATGTATTTACATTGACAATGACTATGCCCCTCAAACTGTGTTGGATATAAGAGCCTATACTGACATTTTATCACTGTTGAAAGAGAAAGGCTTTAAATTTAATACCCCATATCCAGCAAGACTAGTAGTGCAGCTTCCATCTGGCCCCAAGGAATTTGGCTCTATGGAAGAGGCGAGGGAAGAGTTGACAAAATATGACTTACAATTTAAAAATAAAGCTCTGCAGAAGGCATCAATTGAGAACAGACCGTCTTGGTGGCAGATGGTCCCAGCCAGCAGGAACCCTCGGAACGTAGTTGCTCCAACACTGATACTGATTTCTACTCGTCTGGCCGTCTTTCGACGTCCGACTCATGGGAGAACCTGAAGGCCATGGGAGAAGCTTGAGTTTCAGATCCTTCTAAGCGAGCTGGAAGCGGCAAGCAGATTTTGCAGTGAGGCATCTCATCAGCAGAGTTTTCTTGGCTTTCAGTGGGGGGACATGAGAAGAGCCCAGGGACTGCATACAAACTAGGACTCAGCTCAATATTCTTAGCTCCTCACTAACAGGAAAGTACTTTGTTTTGATTGGAGTTCTTCCTAAAATGAATAATAAGAATCTAATTTTGAAAGCCCATCAATTGGCCAAAACCTTTATTTCTCTGGAATTTCTGGTAAAGATATGGCAGAAACTTCAGAGGGACTACAGGCAGTGCCATTAACTGTTCAATCCACATAATTACCTTAGAACATTGAGCCGAACAGCAGCATAATATTAGTGGTCAGAGGGCCTTTTCTTATGCAGCACCTTCTATTTGGTATTTTATTTCTACTTCTATTGAGGGCCTGTCTATTTATACTGTGTTTTCACGTTCTTTACTTTTGTGCTATAAATCATTACAAGAATGGAATTGTTTTAACTGATTTTATAAATTTAACTGATTTTATATATGATATGAATATTGTTGTGGAATTTTGTTCCTATACTGTCTATTTGCTGTTTGTGCTGAATGTAATTATTATGTTTGTTTATGTGGGTCGCACTTGTAAAAGGACTTAATGTCCAGTTGTGTTACCCGTTAAACAAATAAAAGAAAAGAAAGAAAAAGCTTATAAAGAACTTTCTTAGATTTTAGAAATATAGTGAACCATATATAGTGCTCATTTGGACTATAAGAAAATGAAAAGGCAGTCTATGACAGAACATCCTCCCCATTCTACTGTTTTTTTTCCTTTTATTTATTAGTCTCTTTTTAAAGAACTGATTTACTGGATTTACTGGCTGTTATAGGACAAAAGGAGGCACAAGGCCCACCAAGATGGTCCCCCACCAATGTGGGCCATTAATTGATGGAATAATGATGGTTTAATCATTTATCAAGTAGATTTTTAGAAGTGTCAAATTTGGTACAGTTTACAAGTTCTTGAGGTAACATGTTCCATGCTTTAGATGCTCTAATACAAAAAGAGTTATCCCTTTTATTGGTCCTTGCTCGATGGATCACGAGTTGTTCATTACAAATTCTACCCACTATACGTTTAGTGGTTAGAGATAGTCCACATTGTTGCATCAGGGTCAGTGGGTGTAGTATTTTAAATGTTAATAAGAGATCACCCCTGTACCTTCTTAAATGTAAAGGTGATAGTCCTGTGCTTTTTAGCCTAGTTTCATAATCAAGGTCTGAAATTTTGGATATCATTTTTGTCAATCTTCTCTGAACTTTCTCCAGTCTATTAATGTCGCTTCTCTCAAGTACGGATTCCAGAACGGAAATGCAAAGTACAGATATGGACGAATATAGGCTCTGTATAATGGGATTAGGCAATCTTCAGTTTTCTTAATGAGTGGTTGGTACATAAATAAACTTGATAAGGGGAGAAAATACTAGCAAGAGTAAATGCTTGTCTGAAGGTTACTTTCTTAATTGCAGATGTAACCCCTAGATGGCGCTATCCCAGGGGGCTACTACCCCTGCCTGATTTGCCACTAACAGGTTGAGGGGCCTGGATCCGATGGCGGGTGCCTCCACCCAGAGGTCAGGGTTTTCAGTAGTTAAACTAACTTGGTCACAGCCCTCTGGGACACTGCAACCCCCCTTTCTTCCCACTAGTGGCCCACACAGTATATCAGAATTACCTTCACAGTATACACTTACCCCCAGGACTGGTTCAGGCACCGGACCCCTAAAATAAGAAGACTAGTGCAACAATCACAGTACAATACTTTAACATAGACAAATACACTCAGGCAGTATAACTTTGCTGAAACAAGCAGCTCTGATTTATTTAGGGGATATAACAAGGACAGGGGAAATCAGGTTAATTAGCTTATCACTTTACTCATCTACCTATGGCTCTGTGCACAGGCCTATCCCTACCAGTTACTGTCCCTGGGTACCCAAGCCCTAGCGGCTAGTCCAAACCGTGGTAGCTGGTAGGGGCCCTTTCACACAGAGAAAAGAAAAATTAGTTAAACAGTCAGCAGTACAGTAATTCCATTTGGATTCAATGTGGCAATTCAACAGGGAGCGACCCTGAATTAGTACTCACGACCTCCAAACAAGATAGGGTCCTTCAACGTCAGCAGGGCTACTCTTGAGCTCCACGAGACTCCTCACACATTTATATGGCAAACAGCAACAGGCAAAAGTCCTTTAATGGCAGCAGGATTCACTTGAGCTACACAAGCCTCCTCACACATTTATATGGTAAAAAGAAAGTACTATACCAGGCAGGCTGCTTCTCTATCCTGATCGCAATTACTGCACAATACCGGGAGAACACACAGCAAATTCAGTTCCTGACAGACCCAGCTTAATTCAGCAATTTCTCCAGTCTTCTACAGGGTGAGCCTGGTTTCTACTCTTCAGATATCCTTTGATTCTCTTCACAGGACGGATTCAGTCCTAACAAGCAGTTACACAAGCTGCAGACTGAAACTCAGGGCCTTACACATGTTTCCCGACTAAAACTGCACAACGAAAAGCACAGGGCTCCTTCCTCTTCACTGCCAGAGCTCAACTGAAACTCCAGCAGACAAAACTGGGCACTTCCTTTGAGTTCCTCCCAGTTCTTGGCTGGATTGGCTGTCACTACAATAGACTGCCCCTGTTGGTCCAAAAAGGCGCCAAGTCCAAACTACATCTCCCAGAGTCACTGCCCATACAATCCTCTTGTGGCTGGCTAGATTACGAGTCCAAGTTCTGATTCTGCCCAAGGCACCATTTTAGAGCTACCTTAACCCACACTGATTGGTCCAGTTCAGCAGTTCAAAACTAGAATGGGAACTAGGCAAACACAGTTCTGACTGCAAAGAAAGCAGGTTAGACAAACTGTATTTTCATTATTACTCTAAATGATTTCTGGCAAACAGTTACATCTTTTCAGATAGGTTCCTTTGCACTCCTAGTGACTGCAAAATGGAGTGAATTGCAGCAGCTTGAGTGGTACTCAAGCAGAGAAATACACAGTCCCCCCATATAAACTAATTATGTCTGCAAGCAGACAGCTCTTAAAGAGACAGTACGAGAGGCTCTAAAAACACTCACAGATAAATGGCTTAAACGCCAAACACCATTCAGGCTTGGAACATTCAAGCAAGCTCCTGGAAGTCTTTTGGGAACCCCCATTTGCAGGGGGGTTACACAGAGATAACAGTTACCTGAATAGGTTTATGATTTCAAGGGGCATTTTTTGTTTAAGATGAGAGCGATCTAAATGGTTGGCAGACCAGGAGTTAGATGAGTTTATGTTGATAAAACAAATGGGAGTTGTGAAATTGAATAGCTGTCAGGTCCCTAACGACCATTGCACTATAAGACTAGAGAAGGTATGTACTATAATACAGATATCTCGCAGAGGGGAGCAGATAGCTGCACATGAGAAGTAGCTCAGTTTTGTTATATTTTAGGGGCCAAAAATGGTATTATTTGATGTATGGCTTATGTTTTGCTTTTATATGGCCCTGCACTTTTGTTACCATTTGGAGGCACTATAACCCCCGGAGGCCCGGGAGCGACTTGCCTCTGGTTTTCTTCCAGTACTTCCTGAGGAAGAGCAGGAAGCACATGAAGGGTGAAAGGTTTGGATGGTATACTGTCACTACAGTGACACCGGTACACCAAACCCCCTACAGCAAAACTTCCTGCACGCCTATATCGGCAGCAACAGTGGTTTTGGGTCAAGACACTGTAGCGTGATGGGTGGTAAATATATAACTCCACTGTCTGTATGACATGGAGTTAGATATCTTTAGTAGGGGGTGCGGGGGGGCCGCATGTATGCATCATCTGCTGGTCGGTTCGGATCACGCCGCAGTCGAGTGTAGACAACGGTTTCTGCAGTCGAGGACGTCGGTGTTTTTGTTGTCACGCAAGCATTGTAGATCCGATTTGGATCTCCCCTACCATGGAAGTCATGGATTAATTGTCCACACTATATCTGACATGGCAACTAGATCAAGTAAGCGTTCAGATAGTTTGGGAGGTGATTCATAATGCACATAGTTGTTATTCTGGAGGTTGTGGTTGTTTTTTTACTCTCATTTTTTTGATTACAGCCCAGTTGGCTACTACATTATTGGATGTTACTACACAATCCCAGCAGAAGTAAAAATGAATTGTTTCTTTAGTGAAATACGAACTAAGATGTAGTGGGGACACATTTTTAAGGCAATTAGTATACAGAAATGGTATATGTCCCAACTAGGTAATGATAGAAGGGAGAGGGAGAGGGAATGGAATACAGACCAGAATCAAAAGGAGTACAAATGGGAGACAGAACGAATATGTAGTAGTAAAAATTTTATTCATTATAAATAATGAATTGGCAACTCAACTGAGTCGAGACTTATTTCCGGTGAGATCCATAAAATTGCATATGCATTAATTACAATTCCACTTACACAAAGATCTACATACAAACAACATTAACTATAAATTCAAATAACATACAATACAGTATTGCACTATATTTCTTCCATTCTGTCAGGTATAATACCATTGTGGGAATATAATGTTGAATGCAGGGTCATGTGGGGGGGAACAGCTGGGATCGTGTTGGGTTATACAAAGTGAGATCCTTGATGAAACAATATAAAAATGGCTGTCTCATTGGTACGTTTTATGTCTCTGAATATCAGTGGGCTTAATAACCCCATTAAGAGATCCCAGTATTTCACAAAACAATTCAGAGAAGTGGTATTTCTTCGGGAAACCCACTTAACTGAGGGGGAACATCAGAAGCTGTCCTTGGGGGGCAGATATCAGGTATTCTCATCCTCCTATCCAAAGGGAAAACATAAAGGCACAGCCATTCTGATTCCCTCAATGACTCAATTTCAGGCAGAAACACCATATGTGGATTCAAGGGGATGTTATATAATCCTAACAGGTCTCTTATATGGGAAACGGGTCACATTAGTAAATGTTTATTTTCCCCCAAATGCCCACCTCCCAGCTAAATTCCAGTCATTTTTTAATAATCTGATAGACAAGCTGCAAGGCTGCTTAATAATAGGGGGTGACCTAAACCTGACCTTGTCACCACAACTAGACACTTCTGCACTGGCAGCACATCATTTATCTACAGCCCTGAAATATTTTCATACCCAACAATCGTCTTTGGGATTGAAGGATGTATGGTGTCATTTATTTTCCTAACACGAGGGCATATATCTTTTATTCTCCATGCCTCCAAGCATCTTCAAGGTTAGATTATTTCTTTATCTCAAAAGAACATAACTACTGGTTACATGATATTACAATTTGCTCTCGGTTTCTTTCAGACCATTCCTCATTGCTATTAAAACTAGACTTGAAGGGGGGGGGCGGAGCTAGCCAGCCAAGATGGAAAGTGTGTAATTGACTAGCTGCAGAGTAAGGAACACCTATCTGGACACATACAGAAAGAAATATCCCTCCTTTCCACAAACAACTGGTGGATTACAACTCACGAGCCTTTTTACTTTTTTTTTTACTTGGTTGTTTAACCAGGTATAGCACACTAAGCTGAAAGTTTTTTTACAGGAGCGACAAGGAGGTTAAGTGACTTGCTCAAGGTCACACAGTATGCAAGTGGAAGCTGTGGGATTCAAACCCAGGTCTGGTCTGCTGGATGTCACCAGATTTGCAGCTCAGAGCCTTAGACCACTGCACTATACTGCCTCCCTTTCTGCAGCCTGTTTCCCATTGATTGATACCAATATTGCCACAGCTGGAGAATCAGGTACATAGGAAAAGGGACTTTTACTGACTGCTGCAGTGGTGGTTACATCTGACCTGTGAGACACTTACAAACCACTAGGGTATCAGTTTCATGCCAGCCTGCAAGTAACACCCAGTGGTGAAAATCCAGAGGCTGGCTTCAGAATGGCCCAAGCTGCATCTCTGGACATGGAGCATCAATGGACCAACATTACTGCCATGCTAAATAAAGTGCTGATGGACACAGCTGAACTTAAGGAAACCACTGCCAGCACAAAAGCAGAGCTCTCTCAACTAACCTCTACAGTAACCACCTCTGTAACCACAGTTAAAAGACAGGATGACATCCTCCACGACCATCACTGCCAGCTTCGAGATCAGCATGATCAATTACAATATTTGCTCACCAAGGTTGATGATCTCAAGAATCGGGCAAGACTCAAAAACATCCGAATCATCGGGGTACCAGAGGGGGCTCAGGGCAAGGACATGATATAACCTTTCTGTGTGGTGCCCTCCCTACGATGCTTAAATCAAATAACTGTGCCCCACCAGACCTGGAGTGAGCCTACCACTCCTTGGCCCCCTTGACCTGAACAAGGGGAAAGCCCACACCCGATTCTCTGCAAATTCACAAGATACCCAGTAAAAGAAACATACCTTAAGGCTGCCAGGGAGCACAAACAACTGAATTATAAAAGGCTACCCCATCCAGCTCTACCAGGACTTCTCCTTTGAGCTGTCAAGAAAAAGGAGAGCCTATGGTCCAGTCAAGCACAGACTCTATTGGCTTAACCTGCAAGCCTCTCTGCATTATCCCGCCCTGCTGAGAGTTTTATTCAGGGGAGAATTTCTTACCTTCAATTCTCTGCAAGAAGTAAAGCAATTTCTGGCAGACATTGAAGGGGAAAGCCAACCACTGAGACTCCCACTGCACCCTCCTCGGGTTGAATCTTCTCCAGTGATGGATACAGCTGCAGACCCTTCCAAGGAAGTTCAACAGCATCCTAACATCAATCCTGTCCCAAAGAACATAGAAGAATGGCAGCAGGTTCAACATGGATGCCCAAAAAAAAGAAACATCAAACCCAGCAACCTGGGAAACAATCACCCACTTACAGAGCAAGATCCCAAAGAACCCGATCCAGAAGTCGACAGCGGAAGGCCCATCTCGCCAAAGGAAGCATGTCGTCAGCTGCAAACACCCTGGTGAAAGTCTCAAACAGATATGAGCTGCTTTGAGACCTCCAGCTGGCTGCTTTGAATTTTCCTGACCCGGCCCTCCTTAGCAATCTGACGGACAATGTGCCAACTCTGGATCCCCTCAACAGAGCCTGGGCACCCATCTATAGAGACTGGGCTGACAGCATCGAGGTGCCCCAGGAGAACCAGCCCCAAACTGTGCCACAGCCAAATGGCTGTGCTCCCACCGACCGAAGGCCCTGTGGGCTGGATCATGTATTTAATTAAGTAGCTGCTCCCTCCCTCATCCTCCTAAGGCCACTTTCTGGTAACCTCCCTACAAATTGTTCTCTTTGGGCTGGGGGGGTTATGTTTTTTTTTTTAAAAGCTGAGGGATGGGAGTTTGCAGCCTTACAATCGGGCTACAGCCCCATGACCATGGATGCTGTTTTGGTCCCAGACAGTGACAAAGGGGAGCAGCTACACTCAAGACTGAGGGGTAAATGTTTTTATGGTTCTGGACCATATGTATAACTGGGAGACTTGCCCATGTAAGGTCTTGCAGGCATATTGGGGTAACAGCGATTTCATTGCTGCATACTGCTGCACAGTCGTGCTGCTTCCCTGTATTGTGGCTTCTCCAGGAAACACCCAGTGTGAGCGTGTGTAATGGCCGTCTTACTCCATGAATTTCGAATTTCGGCCCTATGTGAATTGCTTAATCACCCGTTTTAAGGTGATGTTTTACTTTTTACTCAGTAAGCATGTCTCAGGTGCTATGCCAGTATTTCCTAAGCTCGGGCCAGCCTAAACACACAATGGTGTGTTCAGTGGTTGCTCCCTTGCTCAGATAAGGGCAGTCTGCACTAGGGATAGCTCCTATAGAAACACCAGGGAGAGCGGGGGCAGAAAATCAGAAGAGTGAATCTTTTTCAGGACTACCATGAAGGATTATAGGGGTTTAACCCTGTCATACCACTCCCATGCAGTACCAGTTTTCCAGCGACCCAAGGGGTACTCCTTGGATAAAACATGCCTTAAATATAGAACTGATCATGAACACCTATTATCTGCTCCAAGATCTTCCTTTTTTTCCCCTTGGAACTTGTTTACACATGTATATGAGAGTCCCCCTTGGCCTCCATCACCAGGTATCACACAGCCTCCCCCTCCCCATCAGGGGCACTGAGAAAACAATCAGTGGAAAGGTTTGGGTGCTATATCCCACAGGTGTTCCTAGACTCTCCCCACCCCACTTAGAGAAATTGACATAACACAGTCCTTCAAAGTAAAGACATGCAGAATTCCCGGTCATATTGGAGAGTGGCAGAGGCAGGTAGTCATTCCTTATTGGTTCATTTCAGCTCCAGAGGGCATGTTTTGCTGCTTCTGTTTATATGTTACATGTTGGCTCTCTGGGGTATTAACCACACTGGCTTCGATTTTACGGCAGGTGACACCCCAAAAAAATTTACAATGTTGTTGTATGTGTTATTAGCATGCTGTATGGGGAGTCCCTCCCATTCTTCATGGACTTTATTGTTTAAGAATGAAAATAGAGCAGTTAGCTGTATAAACAGACAGGACAGGTGGTTACATGTACTAACAGATACTAGATAGACTAATGCTAGCCACACATTTATCTCAAGGTACACAGAAAGGAAGGGGCTGTTATGAAATGGGTTCACAGGTACGATGGACCCCACTGACCATCTGAAATTATGCAAGACTGAGACACCTAGATAATAGCTAACACTCACAATGTGATAGCTACATCTTGGAACATAAAGGGCTTAAACTCACCAGTAAAAAGGAAAAAGATCCTGTCTAGGATATAGAAACTGGGGACACAGATTGCATTTTTGCAAGAAACCAAACTGAGTACGAAACAGGCAAAAAACTGATGCGGGTCTGGTTAGGCTGGGAAGCACACAGTGCATATCTCAATCTTGTTACATCACAAACTGCAATGATGCCCCATGGAGGTGGTAACCCCCAAGGGGCCAGTGGTTCTAGCTAACCTATATGCCCTCAATTGGAATGCCCCAGAATTTTTTGATACAATCTCTCAAAAACTTATGGACATCTCGTTTAACAACCCAGATATTCTATTAGGAGGGGACCTTAACCTCACAATGGACTTTATACTAAATAGATCTAAAACAAAACAAGAACCGCATGTTCAAGCACTCCGAGCACTAAAAGACATGACGGCTCTTCATCAGCTGGTCGACACTTGGAGGCTGTCCCACCCCATAGACAAGGACTATACCTACTTTTTAGCTCCCCTAGCTATGGCAGGTAGGATAGATCATTGGATTACCACTCCCAACCTGATAAGTGCCATGATGGGTATAAATATCTGCCCCTATAACTCTCTGACCATGCCTCAGTGGTTCTTAACATGTAGCGGGGGCCGCAATCCCCCAAATCCCTGCTGTTGTGGTTAGACCCACTTCTCTTACAGGACAAGGATTTTGTGCCCTGGCTCCAGAATGAAACAGATCTGTACTTTAGGGATAATCCTGCAGGATCAGTATCAGCCACTGTGATATGGGAGGTGTATAAGGCCATGACCAGGGGTAAAATTATTAGCTTTGCAACGCATAGGTGCAAACAGACAGAAAAGGAGCAATCCCAGCTTGAGACTCAATTATAGCAATTGGGGAACAAGTACAATGCCAAAACCTTAGTCTTAAAAACCCAAACTTGTTTTTTTAAATAACAGCACTGAGATTGAAGCTTAATTGTTTAGCTACCAGAAAGGCAGAATTATACGTTCACAGAACTAAACTTAAATATTGGGCTGAAGGGGGAAAGACTAGTAAACTCCTAGCGTTCAGACTTAAGCAGAGACAGGTGGAAAGGTCTATCCCACAGCTAAAAGACAGGTCAGGGAAATTTTCTGCAAACCCCAAAGTTATCAATCGGATAATGACCAACTTTTATGAAACTCTGTACAGGTCACAAACTAAGTGGGATGGGAAACAATATAAAAGCTTTGTAAAAAAAAAATCTTACTCTCCCTAAATTGTCACCAGCTCAAAAGGAGGCACTGGAGGCCTCCATCTCTGGTGTGGAGGTCAACCAGGCAATCTTTCTTATGGCACTTCACAAGTCTCCTGGGAGAAATGGGTTCCCAGTGGAACAAAACTATCCAAAGTAAGATAGCCTCATCAATTCTAAACATGTTACAAGAGGCACACACTAAAGGGGAGCTTCCTAGCATTTTGGCAGAAGCCATTATAACAGTTCTCACTAAGGCAGGAAAAAGACCACTCTCTCCCAGCCAGTTATAGGCCAATTTAAGTGATCAATGCAGATGCCAAAATTCTGGCAAAAATCCTGGCTCTATGACTGGAGAAAAGCCTCCCTGACATCACCCACCCTTCCCAAGCGGGGTTTGTGAAGGGCAGGATAAGCTTAGACCATATTCGAGCCTTGTTCTCCCTAATGCAAACTGCAGCCTCTTTTCCAACACAGCATCAGCTATCACAATAGACTTCAAGAAGGCTTTTGATTGGGTGGAGTGGGAGTATCTCCA
Organism: Neoceratodus forsteri; assembly: GCA_016271365.2. Taxonomy (NCBI): domain Eukaryota; kingdom Metazoa; phylum Chordata; order Ceratodontiformes; family Ceratodontidae; genus Neoceratodus; species Neoceratodus forsteri. Next base: position 31,415,518 of record JADMNL010000022.1, on the reverse strand, counting down.
TGTGGTCCTTGAAAGTTATAATTTTAGCCCCTAATTTGCAAATTAGATAAAGGCACTATATAACTTCCCCAAGGCAAGAGTGCTCACCAATAGCATTTTGTCCTACCCTTTCCAACTATTTAGAGGCACCAGGCAAGGGTACCCCTTATCCCCCCTGTTGTTCATCCTCACCATGGAACCCCCTAGCTGCAGCCGTAAGAGCCCACCCTCTTATAACTGGGTTAGCAGTTAGTAGTGAACAATATCACACTAAGCTCTATGCCGGAGACTGTCTGATCCTGACAAGTAAGCTCCCTCAGTCTCTAGCCCACATTCTGAGCATACTGGATGCCTTTAGGGGGTTCTTGGGCTTGAAAATCAATATCTTTAAGTCAGAAATCTTACCCCTCAATGAGCTAGCGCTTCCCTCCTCATTCAGCAATGCGAGACTGGCATGATCACATAAAGGGATTAAATATCTGGGGGTTCAGATCTCTCCCAAACTTGGGATGAGGGCAGATGTAAATTTTAAGCCCTTGGTGGATGCACTTAAAAGAGACATGGTGAGGTGGGAACACCTTGACTTATCCCTGGCAGGTTAGATAGCTGCAGTTAAACTAATGGTAGCCCCTATAGTGTTCGATCTACTCTCTCACTTGTTAAATTGAAAAGCGGCTAACTTGTAACTAGTGTGCAAAAAAAAAGACGAAATAAGACTTGATTTTATCTCAAAAAGTTAAGCAACTTTTATTGAATAAAATGCTCTCGCAACTCACTACACCAGCATCAGTTGATGCTGGTGGGGTGAGTTGCGAGAACATTTTATACAATAAAAGCTGCTTAACTTTTTGAGACAAAATCAAGTCTTATTTTGCCTTTATTTTGTATACTTGTTGCAAGTTACCGCTTTTCACGTTAACATTATATTATTATATGTGTGCTTCTGGCGTGGATTCCTTTAGCAGCTGCTTTTTGGCCTTTTTTTCCTACTCTCTCTCTTACCTATTATTCTGCCAGATAAATGGACACAGAAATTAAATTGTGTAGTGAGCACTTTCCTGTGAGGCTCCTCCCAACCCTCGGTATAGCAGGGCTAAGTTAAGGGCTTCCTGTAGAAGAGGGGGATGAAACCTCCCTGACTTCACCCAGTATTCCTTACCATACATTATGGCCAAAACTTTGAAGTGTTTTCAGCAATCGGAATCTGTACCCTCGATTTGGGTAAGCATTGAAACTGAGCTATTGCAGGGTACCTCCATAGCTGCATACTTAGGCCAAATCCTCCCCAGGCAACACCAACAGTGGCTTACAGTTAAACACTCATGTAGGGCCTGACTAAAGGTGGGCCAGAAGACCAAATGCTGCCTCAACTCAGGACACCACACACCAATATGGAACAACCCCTTCTGTGTATAGACCATCAGCAGTTTGTGTGGCCAGAATAGATGGCTTGCTCCATTAATTATCTGAGAGACCTAGAAATTCTGAAGAACTCAACGCTAGAGTCTTTCCAAGGTCTGAGAGCAAGATACAGCATTCCTAGGAAAGATTTTTGGAAATACCTGCAACTTAGGAGTGTGTATGCTTCTTGATATGAACAGAAATGTCCCTGTACAGTGTGTTCCCATTCTAAAAATAAGGTACCCCAGTCCCTTCCCATTTATATCTAGTTAAGGCATCGCAAAGGCCTGGTGGGTAAGATCCAATGTCTTCTGAGGGATAGTGCCCCTGAGCCCTCCCTCCCTGCCAGGGTTACGTGGGAATCTAAATTGGGGAGCCATATCACTGAATCTATAGGGTCACAATACTGGGCAAGGGCACACCAAGCCTGTACAGACCAGAGGAGCCTATTAATTCAAAACAAAGTGTTACATCCCTGGTATCGTACCCCCTCACAGCTTAAGAGGATGAGTTTATCTCCTACGGACAGTTGCCGGAGGTGTAAGGCTCCAAGCGCTGACCTCTTGCATGTTCATTGGCACTGCCCACCTATTAGTTCCCTATGGATAGCTGTGGCCCCTCACTGCTCAAAGATTTTAGGATTTCTTCCTCCTTGATCCTAGCTTATGGTTGCTGCCCCCTCCCCCACCTACCAGCCTTTCAAGGACACAAATCCTGTGGATAATACAGGCCTTGGCTGAGGTAAAAAGACTGATCCTGAGACGCTGGAGGACCACAGAGACACCAACACTTGGGGAATGGCTTTTCACTATGGAAACTCTTGCCTGCCATGCAAGGATATCACACTATAACAGAGGGAGCTTGCATAAGTATGGAGCCATCTGGACCCCTTTTTAGACTATATTTCCAACAAACAAATTCTCCAAAGATGTCCTTAGGCCCCCATGAATCACACACAAGATGTGGCTAGATGGTTTGGCCTTGAATATATGCTATCTTTCTAGGTACCTGGACCCAAGAAAAGTAGCTTGTTGCTTGAGCCCATAAGGCGTACAAGAGGAGAGGAAGCGACTCCCTCCCTAGACCTGTGTTTGATGTAACAATATATTCAGCTGTGTGAAACTTACAGACTGTGGAAAGTTTATGTTATCTCTTTCACCTTTTTGTTGTTTCCTTTTCTTTTGGACTATGTATGTAACTAAGTATTCAAGTGTGACTACTCCTGGCTGTATAACACCTGCACGTCATTGCAATGCATCATCCTGTTGTTTATTTTCGCTCATAACATGAAACAAGAACAATTGTAAAGTTCTATTCAATAAAAAGATTAACAGTAAAAAAAACTAGACTTGAATATGCCAAGGTGGACCTCTGGTTGGCGTTTCAAAACCTCATTCCTAAGGAATGAAGAATTAAAAAAAACTTTTAATATTAAAATCTCTCAAATTCTAAATGAGAACACCACTCAAGAGGTTACCTTCCAGTATACTATGGGATACACTGAAAGCAGTTATCTGTCGTAAACTGATAGTATGCGCATCACATAAAAAAGAAAAACAAAGAGAGGCAGCTTATAAAAATTTACAAATGAAACTATAGGAACTCCAGTAGACTATGGCGGCTAATATCCCTGCAGGTCATAGTAAAATATGCCAGATAACAGTGGCATTACAGAAAATCTTAGATGAGAAGGTTCAACATGCCTATCTTAAGAAATACAGATATGAGGGGTGTACCAAAGGAGCTAGAAATTTAGCCCGACGTCTTTGTGACCATAGGACCGCCACATGTATCTTGCAACCAACTTCTCCTCAACAGGGCCTTATAGCTAGGACAACACCAGAGATAATGGAGACATTTCAGAGTTATTATTGTCAGCTGTTTCTGGCATCCCCACTAGTAGCAGATTTACAGGTGGAGAGATTTTTTGCCCAAATATCACTTCCTACTATATCCCAGACTGCTCTGAAAGACTTCTAGCTCCAATCACAGCAGAGGAGTTAAAGTCAGCACTCTCTAGCAGTAAAACATTAAAAACACTTGAGCCAGATAGAGTGCCATTGGAGTGGCATAAGGCTTTTATAAAAAAACTTTCCTCCCCATTGTTGGCCACATTTTGTGAGGTGCAGAGCGGGGCTATTCTCCTCCCTCCTGGGCCTACTCCACTATTTCTCCAACATTAAAATCAGGTAAAGACCTGAAATATCCCATTTCCTATAGGTCAATTTCCATCTTAAATATGGACTATAAACTGTTTATGTCCATTTGGGCAAATAGACTAGAGGAGATGCTACCCAGCCTAATACATTCAGATCAGTCGGGGTTTATCCTTACCAGACAGACCATGAACAATATCCACAGAACAATACACCTGACAGACCATATAAATCAGAGAACTATACCGGCAGCCTTGGTTAGTTTAGATGTGGACAAGGTGCTTGATAGAGTCTCCTGGCCTCACCCTGAGCTTATATCAAAGTAAATTGCCAATTATCCTTTCCCATACACTTGATGCATGGGACATGACAGAGCTGCCCCTTATCCCCCCTTCTTTTTGTTCTATATATTGAGCCATTGGCTGAAGTCCTTCGGCAGCATCCAGTCATCCAAGGTATTCCACTGGGAGGGAGGATATTTAAACTTTCCCTATATGCTGATGGTATTTTGTTGACTCTGTTAGACCCAGAACAATCCATCCCACCCATGCTTGAAGTATTATGGACTTTTGTGACCCTGTTGGGTAATGAGATCAGAACAGATTGTGACAGGTGGAAGACCCTGTCCCCATCCCTAACAGGTAGTTAACACTTAAAATGTGCATATTACCACAGTGCCTGTACCTCTGTCAGTCCCTGCCAGCCCACCTCCCCCCAAAAATGTTATTGCATCAATGAAAGGTTATTTAACAAACTTTCAGTGGCAAGAAAAGAGTATGCATTAAACAATCCATTATTTGGCTGCCCCAGAACAGAGGCTATGGCTACCCGACATCTGTTTTTATTATTTGGCTGCCAGATGTCCTTTCTTAAAGGAGTACTCCACCCAAAACTTGCAAAAAATAAATGTTGTGTGGAGTGTTTTCATTTGTATGTGACATTCTAGTGTTTCCTTCCCTCTGACTGCTATTAGGAGATTTTTCTAAATTAGCCTGCTAGCTTTATGCTAGTTTGACGACCCTGGGGATCTTCATCTTAGACAGCTTAATAGTATTCCTGTTCCCACAGTGCATCTTGTCTCATGTGACAGCGATGTAGCAGAGACCCAACATTCAGCACACACATGCCAAGCAAACTAAATATCTTGGAAGCTTTACAAGCTGCACAAAAATTACCAGCAGCAAAGTTCTTCAGGACAGTAAGATCTTTATGATGAGGGTAGTCACTAAGCTGAATGCTATAGATTTTAAAATACAGCCATCTCTACTGTTGTGAACTGATTCTGCTGGATTTATGGTCTCTGCTACATCACTGTCACATGAGGAAAGGTGCATTCTTGGACAAAGAAATACAATTAAGCTATCTCAGATGGAGATCTCCAGGGGCTGTAAAACTAACCTAAAGCTAGCAGTCTAATTTAGTAGAAGTAGTAATACGTTTATTGTTCAGCCATACACGGCCATTACAAAAAGACAAAATAAGCACATTATATAAATTACATATATCTTACCATAAAATCTCTTAAATTCAACACTCACATTGAGTTATGAATATATAAATCTCATAATAAAAACATTCAAAGAACATCTTTCACCCTAAAAAGTCTAAATATGACAGCAGTTTCACATCAGTTTACAATTTAGGAAAAACATTCGATAGCAGACAGAGGGAAGAACACACAACAACTTAACATACAAATCAAAACACTCTGCACAACATATGTTTTTGCAAGTTTTGGGTGGACTGCTTCTTTAAGGATATACTCATGCCTCTGGACTCCAGATCAGTATGGGTTTCCTTTGAAACAGACAACAAACATGTTCCCCTGTTTAGCTCAGTCCTGGTGCCTGCCCTGATAGATGGTGTTGTCAAGCCAATCTGTAACCCCTTTACAAGCACCATTGCCAGGGTATGGCTGATGATGCACTGTGACAGAACGCCCTAGGGGCCTCTCCCCCAAAGCACTGATTCTCCCACTTCTCTAGAGATCAAAGTCACCCTCTGTTCAAAGAGCCAGATCCATTAGTCATTGGCACGACAAGGGGTTGATAAGAATAGGCAGCACATTTAAGGGTGGTCATCTGATACCCTTCAGGGAGCTATCCACACGATGTGCACTCAGTCCAAGTGACTTTTTTGTATACTTATAAGTGCACTCCTGACTAACCGAGGGAAGGGTGATGAATCTGGTCACCCCAAACAGATCCCCAGGGGAAGAGATCTTACTGATTCTTACACCCAAAGATAGATCAATGAAAACATTCTATGCTCTCCTCCTGGGGGTCTTGCAAAACCTGCCACACAACCTAAAAACGTAAGTCGGAGAGGGATCTTGGGTGGGGGGGGGTCGACCATGAACAGATGGAAGCTGACTACATGTGATGAAGGGGATGGAGTCCTGCTCAAAAAACATCTGACTCCATCAAATTCATTTACATTTATTTCACAGAGCTTACGATACTCCTGCCTTAACCTACCCCATTGATCTATCCAATCCCAAGGAATGCCCAAAGTGCAAAGTAGTGGTGGGTGACTACATACACATGGTTTTGTCAAACCCCCATATGCAAAGCTTTTGGGGAGAAATTACCAGTCTACCAGCTAGGACATTGGGCCTCCCCTACCAGCCCTGCACTGAGAGCATCCTGCTGGGTTTGGTCCCTGGAGAATCACAAGGCAAAATATATTGCCAACCCTTTTGGAGGCTAAGAATCTCTGAGGGCAAGAAATTAATTGCATAGATTTGGAAGAAAGTCCAGACCCCAACTGTGGCCCACTGGGTGGCTCTCCTGCTAGACTGTATGATAACAGAGAGAACACATATTGAGTCTTACATAAGCAGGCAGAATATAATAGCATATGGAGGCCCCTAAAAAATGCTGAGCCTACCTTGGTTCCCCAACTTTAAGCACCCCCCTCCAGTGATGGAAGTGTACCATTCAGAGGAACTGTTTTAAGGAATATGCATGTGCTTGACTGTAAATTTCCATTCTTATGTATATAGTTGAGATTTTATAATTTGTACTACTGAGGTATTGTTGACCAGACTCCTGCTTGGCATGTAACTATAGTATAGTACTGTATATGATCACTCCTTGTTGTGCATGGATTTTCATCCAAACTAAAAAGCTTCTGTATCACAGTCAAAAGTCATGGAATGCTGATGTACCCTTCTGTTGTACAACAGCTTTTTTAATTAGCATAGAAACTTGTGCCACCTGCCTTTTTACTTTCATTTTCCTCCCGCACGAAGAACCCAGAATCCCCTTAGCAAATAATTTTCTGTTATTTCAGCATTTTAAAAAACAGAAACCCACCCCTCACACAAGTGGGTTCTCAGCAGCTGAGAAAGGATGGATTTCTGTTTTGTTAAAAAAAAAAAAATTAAACCAAAGATTTCTTGGGGGGGGGGGGGAATGCAGCATTTTTTACTGTTTCAAATCACACGCTATACAAAATAAAACACGGGCAACCATGTACAATTTGGTTGTGTTTTCATCTTGAGGTTTTGCTATCAAGGTCCCTATGATGTCATCAGAATCCCCCAATGGAAACACAATCTTGTTGTGCATGGTTGCCCCTGCGTTATTCTCAATGTTTTGCACAGTTCATGATTACCAACCTCTGTACTGTCTGTATCTTATCTCTGCTTGTCAATAAACAAGAGTTAAAACAAATTAACTGGATTTCTGTCCTTTGTGAATAGTTTCTGAATTAGATAGTTTCAGTTACTCACCATTCCCACATTCTTCATTCTGTGATAGACAAACTGAGCGCCATGGCAAACAACTCCTTAAATGTCACATTTGTTGCTATGGCAACCAAATCCAATGACACCAAAACCATGCTCACGCATAGTTAGTATAAATTCATACTTTGTCGTTATTTGACTGATATTGTATCTCATGTGTTACTATTGTGTTACACATGTCCCTTGCTGACACCAGTTCAATAGTCTTTGTTTTAAAACAAAAGAGATCCCCAGAAGGAAAGAACAATCCTCCCTCCTGCCATCTAGGTTACAGATCCACTTGTACCCTCCATAAGTGAGCTCCCTTCCCTCCTGGATTCCTTCCATCTCAAACCCTTTAAGTGGCATCACTGCAGAGCCTTTGTGTCTTATTGCATTGCTGTAAGGAGCATGGCCTTACTTCTATTATTGCCCAGAATCTATTCTGTGAACCATGTCCTGAGGAGGGGAGGTTTGCCTGCCCCTCCCCCATCAGAAGCTACTAAATGCATTCATTATTATGCTAGCTCAGTTCTTTGTTCTGTTTTGTTTTTTTTTTAAATTGGATAAATGATTGTAGACATTCGTACTTGTAGTACATACCTATGTATGGTAGACAATTATTGCTGTCACCATTTTTCACTGTATGGTTTGTAAACTGAAATTTAAATAAATAAAACTGATGAGTGCCCTAGCTATCCAGACTTAGTAATATATGTCTATACAGAAATTGTCTTGCATATTCCATGTGCTGTCATATAAAACTGCTATAAAAAGAACATTAATAACATAAAATAAAAATTGGCTTCAGCTAGATGGACATTTCGTGCGGAGACTCACATAACTAGTGAGTCTACTCTGTGTATTGGACTTACAACCAATAGTTCAAAAACACCTGTTATCAAGAAAGATAATACAGGGTCTTGTGAGCTTTCATCTATATCGGGAGAGACAATTCGGACTGTGCTTTCCCCCCCAACCTGCCAAATCCAGCTTAAAGGAACAAGAATAAGACTGTCCAATCCCTCAAGACAGAATTAGTGGACACATAACCACCCTAGGAACTAAAAAATCCCTTTTAAGACCAAATCTAGAGTTAACAACTCACAATTTCTGAATCCATACCAGAATGCTACTCCTTTTAACAAAATAGCAACATTGTCCCTTTTTAATATTGGAAGGAAGTTTCATCTTCATGCCTGAATTTTTGTTGGTACAACTGAAATCTGCTTCAGGAGGCATATGAAAATAGATACATCCATCTGGATTTCCACATCTGAGATCATGTCTGTAGAAACTTGAAGTAACTAAATATCCTGAGAACCTGAGCCCTGTCTTTGGAAGCAAGAGAGCACTCTGTGATGCCCTTAAGTGTCCCCACTTGAAAACAAACCCCCAAGGGTTAAGAAGACCATATAAGAAATAATACCTGAAAGGGTGGGCAGTATTGCAGAATACCAGATGGCCCAGGGGTGTAATGAGGCCTGACACCACAGGCAGAGGACCTTATCGCCCCTGGAAGGTCTGGTATCCCCCAATACTGCCCTCCCTGGAGTGTATTATTGCACTTAGAAAATGGGCACAGTAAAGTGTTTCTTTAAAAAGGTATAATTTTATATTTAAATGTTAAAACCTTTAGATATTTAATTTATTCTGTAATAAAGTAGTTCCAATGCTTGTATTACAATGCCATTTTTTTTTGAGCTTCTGACTTTTGTTCTTTAGGAGTCTCTGTACATGTGCCTTGGATCTAGTTGTTATAGTTACTGTCTCACCCATAGACAGGGAGATTGAGCAAGCTGTGAAAAAAAATGCAGTGAACTCTTTTAAAAGCGGCACATTAATGTTTCTTTTAATGGTTTTGCTCTTCTTTTTGATGCCATTTTGCACAGCCAGCGTACATAATTGTGTAGGTACCAGGATCATACGGAGGCTGAGCGAGCTGCCACAAAAATATGAAAGAAACTGTTGTTAAACAGGTACATTTATGTGTAGTGTAACGATTTGCTGTGTATTTTGTAGCGGTATTGTGGAGCAGTACAGAATTGTGATGGTACTATGGATGAGGTACTGGTATAGTCCAAGGACTGCAGTGGCGGCAGTTCCGTGACATTCACTGCCCAGGTATGGAGATGAGCTGCCAGCTGCTCATCATCCTACATCCGGTATTTGCAACAGAAGAGCAGGCGAGTATTTCTCTCGCATCATTCCCATTTCCTGAGGCTGCAAAACAGTTCATTCTGTAACATATTTCTATTCATGTTTTTGCTGATGGGGTGACTAGCTGCATAACGCAGTTCATCAGTGGCCTTTTCAGGGGGGGTTGTCAAGTAGCTCGCTAAGCAAGTGGAAAAACAATGGCAGCAATGGACTTTGAAATTCAGGGTACCCAATGATAGTGTAAGTAATGGGGCACCCTGAATTGGTACTTGTTTATTACCGAGCTGAATTCAGAAATACCCGCCCTGTAATCCTAGTGTCCTAGACAATCAGAATGCTAGGATTCTCTCACCCATTTTCTAAGCTCAAATATGCACCACTTGGTAACTGAGCTAATCTGCCAGTTCATTACACTCTCCAAGCAGAGCAACAACTGATAAAGGTGTAGTGCTCTTTCACCCAAAGAAGCACGCTTAGGGCTGACCAGAGCATAAACTCATGCCTTGTGCTTCCCTGACTGTCCATGTGAGGGGCTGTCACTGTATTGTCTGAGGATACCTGCACCTCCTAAAACCTGATCTGTTCCTGCAACATGGAGGAGGGCAAAAGCAAAGCACATCCACAGCTGTAAAGCTTAACCAGAAAAACTTCTCCTATGGGTCAAAGATGCCTGAGTTGAGAACTAGTTCAGAGCTGAGAACTAGTCCAGACTCCCAAACAAATAAATTGAAATCTATCAAAAGAAGTATCTCCAGTAGAGAAAACAGAGAGACAGACCCAACAGGAAAGAACCATATCAGAATCTGAAACTGCTTTGAAACTGGAAGCCAAAAGGAGAGGAGATGCTCTAGGTAAAAACCTCAAGTAGAGATGAGCCCAAAAGGACTGATAGTTTTGTTTCCACCACCAGTCCTGACATTTGAAGGCATTAGTGCAACTGGGGTCCAAGCCATTGGATGTATTGTTGGAGATTCTCCACACTGGCTGAATGAGGAGAACTGAAGTAATTCCATCGGAAATTCAACACACTCATACTGTAAGTGTACAAGACTCTGGAATGGCTGTAGAAAATTTCTTCTCTATAAGTACTATCCTGCTGAGTTGCTCCAGTACTAGAAACGGTTTGAAGAGTGGAGGTTCAAACTGACTGCTTTGATGATTCCCTGATGTGAGTGGGATCATCCAGAAACAAGCACACATTGTGGCTGTTTGACCACAAGGGGCCACAAGCCATGTCAGTACTTCGGCTACAAAAACACTGGCACCAAGGTGAGACCAAAGCAGGAGTCTAGTGCTTGAAAAATGTCTTGAGGAAACCAAAACTCTGGAATTACCGATGTATATAATGGAAAGAAAAAAGCAAGACATAGTAAGCATTTGGCAGGATGATGTAAACCAGGAAACCCTCCTGGGAAAACAGTCTAATTATAGAGCAGAGGAGCCCCACCCAAAAGTTATGTCCCACACACTTATTCAGGGCTATGAAATCAGATAGGTAGAGGTCTGAGACTCTCTCTAAGGAGTATAGTGGATCATGGACTGCTCCATTCCCTCTCATTTTCTGGAAATGTTTGACTCTGGAAAGTAGAATGACAGTCCCCAAGAGGACAAAGTAGTAAATTCAATATTAGTATAGCCGTGCAATCTGATTTTATGAACTAGGAGTCTGTAATTGTCTGGACTTGTCTTCTACAAAACTTCTAAAGGCATCTTCCCAGAACCAGGGGAACAGAATGGACCGTCAAATCATGCTGATAATTCATCCCTTCGGTCAGAACCAGGGAACTGACTATGGGAGAAAGAACTTCTGTTCTGAGAGTGCTTGAACACAGAAAAATTCTCTGTTACACTGGTTGCCATAACATGGAGAGACATCATTTTGTGTTTCAAGCAATGGACATGGTAAACGCCTGCCCCCGTCCCCCCACACACACAAAAGAAGAGATACAACCATAGGTAGCAGATCCTTCTTATCTTTACATCTTTCAAAATGTAAAATGTTTTGAGCCAAATGTCCTGCCTCCAGAGAAGAGGCATCCACACAAATACATCTTGGAAACCTCATCTACAGACCACTGTCATAGCCTTAGTGCTCTTAGTAAGGCAGCAGCCACAGCACAGTTTATATCTGAAAGCTGTTGCATCACTACAGGCAAATTCTTCTAAGCAGAAATTATGTCTTTTAGTAGGAGAAATGTTTGCTACTTTAGAGTCCTCAGGAAAACCAATTTCCAGCATGGTTATCATCGCAGAAGGGTAAGCCCTGAACATGAAAAAAATGTTACCTTAATAGCTGACCCGACAGTGAACAGTGGAGTATACTCGGTGATAGGTGGCATCTTACACATGACTCCTTCCCATCTGAGAAAGGAACAGCTGCCTCAGTTGGGACTGTAATGTGGTCTTCCATATTGAAGATCACCACATCCAAGATTGGTGGGGTCTTCTATGATATAAGTATATTTTTTTGGGGGAAAAAAATAACATTATGCTCATTTCTTGGAAAATTGATCTTTGAGAGTCACCCATTCTTATCCAACTAATTATCCAGAATACATAAAGAACTGGCAAACACTCAAAAGTGTTGCCGAGCTTGACAGAATTAGGTTCACGATCAGTGGGCAGCAAGGTGAACTTCCACCAGCTGTACAATTCTGGTTGATACTTCAGTCAGGAAGACAACAAACTGTACATCAAATAAACAATGGTGCTGAGGCAGTCACAGCTTCCTCAGACCATTTGTCTTCCACTTCATAAAACACTCCTTCATCTTCCTCCTGTGTAGCACATGGAGTCGCACAGTATCACAAGGAACATCATTGTTGTTTTCTAGCTGCAGGATTTAAATGAGCCCTGAAAACCAACTGGAGTGGATAGATACTGAAATCTGGAAGAGCATGCCTGTCATGGCCCTCTTTGGCCTAAGGAACCCACCTGAGATATGAGTTATCTTCACAGGAAGACTTCAACATGCCAGATACAGATTGGTCAATGCCAGCAGAAACATCTGCCAGAACTAGAGAGACTTCAACATGCCAGATACGATTGGTCAATGCCAGCAGAAACATCTGCCAGAACTAGAGAGACTTCAACATGCCAGATACAGATTGGTCAATGCCAGCAGAAACATCTGCCAGAACTAGAGAGACTTCAACATGCCAGATACAGATTGGCCAATACAAGCAGGAACATCTGCCAGAACTAGACACATGGTGGATTCCCTGCAGGGCCTCAAACAACTGGTACAACAACCCACAAGAGTCAGGGCTATCCTAGATCTAGTACTGACTTAACAGGGAAAGGATCACAGATCTCCAGGTAGAAGGTCACCTGAGGGCCAGTGACCATCACATGGTATGGTTCAGTTTGGCCACTACAACCAAATCATCCCATTCCAAGGCAAAAATATGGGACTTCATAGGAGCTGACTTTGATAAGATGGCCAACAGAGTTAAGCTAGCCCTAGCAAAAAGAAATACAGGTGAGGGGGTACAGGCAAAGTGGGCAAGCATTAAGGATGCAATACTTGAAGCAACATCCCATTGTGTTAGAGAGAAAAGGAAGTGCAAAAGAAGAAGGAAACCACTTTGGTTCTCAAAAACAGAAGCAGAAAAGGTCAGAGCCAAAAGGCTGGCCTTCAGGAAATATAAGGGAATGCAGCGGGATGAAGATAAGGAGGCATACCAAGCTTTCCTAAGGGAAGTAGGGAAGGCCGTAAGGTAGGCAAAGGCCCAAACCAATGAAACACTAGCACAAACAGTAAAAGAAGGTGACAAGACTTTCTACAGAAACATTAGTGAAAGGAGAAAGTCCAGAGGGGGTATTGCTAAGATCAAAGGAGATAAGGGGGCGTGTGAGGAGGAGGACTATGTAAAAGCATCCATCCTAAATAGATACTTCTGCTCAGTATTTACTGAAGAGAAGGTAGGGCAGAGCCCACAGCTCAGCACCATGGACACAGGGGGGAGGGAGGTGTGCACTATTCCCATCACAAAAGAAAGGGTACTACAAGAGCTTGCTAAGCTCAGGGTGGATAAGGTAATGGGATCTGATGACATACATCCCAGGGTACTAAAGGAGTTAAGGGTGGAACTAGCAGAGCCATTATCAGAACTGTTTAGTGAGTCTCTAAGCATAGGTGAGATCCAAGAAGACTGGAGAAGGGATCATGATCCCCCTCCACAAGAATGGTAGTAGGGAGGAGGCAGGGAACTACAGACCAGTCAGTCTTGCCTCAGTAGTGGGCAAGATTATGGAGGCACTCTTTAAGGAAAGGATAGTACAACACCTGGAATCCATAGGAGCACAGGATCCAAGACAGCATGGGTTTACAACAGGAAGGTCCTGTCAAACTAATCTCATAGATTTCTTTGACTGGGTAACCAGAGTGGTGGACCAAGGAGTAGCAGCTGATGTTGCCTACCTTGACTTCAGCAAAGCTTTCGATACTGTTCCACATAGACGATTGATTAATAAGCTGGGTAGGCTCAGGGTGGGTCAGAAGTTGGTCAACTGGGTGGCAAACTGGTTGACGAGCAAAAAACAGAGAATGGTGGTAAACGGTATGCAGTCAGAAGAGATGCAAGTTACAAGTGGGGTACCTCAGGGATCAGTTCTGGGGCCAGTCCTCTTCAATATCTTCATCAGTGACATTGCAGATGGACTGGAGGGTAAGGTTTGCCCGTTTGCAGATGACGCCAAGATCTGCAACAGAGTAGATGCTCCCGATGGGGTGGGCAGAATGAGCAGAGGTCTGGATAAACTAGCAAAATGGTTGGAAGAGTGGCGACTGGGGTTTAATACAAAGAAGTGCAAGATCATGCACGTAGTGAAGAGAAATCCAGAAGCCACCTATAGGCTGGGAGGGGAGTTGCTGGCAGTCACAAGGGAAGAAACAGACTTGGGCATCATCATCATCGATGACCTAAAATCATCCAAGCAGACCACTAAAGTAGTAGGTAAGGCTAGAGGGATGTTAGGGTGTATTAGTAGGGGTATCACAAGTCGGAAGAGGGAGGTAATAATCCTTCTTTACAAGACACTGGTTGGGCCCCATCTGGAGTACTGCGTGCAGTACTGGAGGCCACACCTTCACAAGGATATTAACCAAATTGAGACAGTCCAGAGAAGGGCAACCAGAAGGGTGCAGGGACTGCATCAGAAAACATATGAGTACAGATTAATGGAGCTCAAGCAAAGGAGGGATAGAGATAATATGGATCGAAACATTCAAACACCTTAAGGGCATTAACAAGGTGAAAGAGTCTAACATGTTTCAATATAAGAAAAATAGCATGACAAGAGGACACAGCATGAGATTAGGGGGAGGTCGATTAAGGGGTAATGTGAGGAAGTTATTTTTCACAGAAAGGGTGATGAATGCATGGAACGGCCTACCTCAGGAAGGGGTGGATATGAATACAGTGCAGGGCTTCAAACAGGCATGGGTTAGGCATAAGGGAGCTATCCAGATGAGTATGAATAGATAGGCCATTGACAGAGCAAAGGCTGATGGCACCTTTATAAGGTAGAAAAAGAAATGGGCGGACTGGATGGGCCTTGCAGTCCTTATCTGCCATCAGCTTCTATGTTTTTATGTGGTTCTTTGTCATGGAAAAGATTTAATGCTGAAGATTTATGTATTTAGTTTTTGTTGACCAGGTAAGTGCACTAGACAAATTCTGCCTTTTTTCAGGTATGACCCAGGGGAGGGGGATACAGATAAATGCCAACTGACCTTGAACCAGATTAAGATGTTGGCGGCATTCTTAATGAATGATGTGGAAAGGGATGGTGTAAGTCAGATATTACACTGCCATCCAATAAGCCAGATGTACTATCCATCACAACTCCAGTGGACTGGGCACTAGTAGGGCATCTTATGAATATAAGAGTGTCATCTTGTGTGTTCTTAGGGCAACAGAACTGCAAACTGAAGGTGTTGGTGGTATTTAAGTGACTGGGGTAAATTTGGCCAGGACAGTGGGAAAATTTCCCTACTTTTCTCAAGAAGTGCTGTGGGATCTTTGCTGTCCACCTGAACTACCACCAGAAAAGGCAGACAGGACCTTGGTTTAACATCTCACCTGAAGGATGGCACACCCTGACAGTACACCATCCCCTTACTACTGCAGTTGGGTGCCAACATTTATGGTATGAGCTCAGTCCTGGTGTGGGACTAGAACCTGAACCTTCTGGCCCAGAGCAGGATGTGCTACCAACCGAGCCATCCTGATGTCTGTTGCTACCATGGCTGTTGTTCTCCTATACACTGAAAAAGCATTTGTTCTAGTGGACTATAGGCTTCTACGTTCTGCTGTAAGTCTGGTTTGCATACTATGGTAACGTTCTGTGCAATAGTGAGGCACTAATTGTGTGAGAGTATCTTGTGTGGGTCAATTTCACTGTCTTGGGGAACTCATCAGGTTTTCCCTCCTCCCTCCACGCATTTTGCTAGACTAATGGATCCACTTGAGAGGGTGCTACTGGCCCAGCCAGTACTAAGCGTATATGTGAAAAAAGAGCAACATAAACTAATACCAGCCGGGCTCATTTAAATCATGTCATTGTGAAACTTGTGATTTCTCAGAAAATCAACAGATCTGACATTTCTTGTAAGATCCTTGAGCACCCATTAAAATGTAACCATGAGACTGTGCCAAAAGGACATTTTGAAACTGCATTTTGTGCGGCACTTGTATTTCTTGGAGTTGAAAACACCATATTATGCTGTGGAACAAATTGCCTCCCAGAGGCTATTGGGTATGAAAATCTGCGCTGTTTGCTGATAAAAAGTTCAAACACCCCCTAAACAATTTTAGTTATGTGTTTCAGTGTTCTTTAGGGAACCAGTGCCATTCTTATTGCGATTGACCTGTGAAATGTTTCAGCTGCACCTGAGAATTTTATTAGGGCCCACTTATTACACACTGGCAACCTGTTAATGCTGGTATGTAGCTCACGGGTGGCAGTGTCACAGTCTGCAGATCATTTTCAGCACTTGCCTATACTGTCAGACTTTTGGGTAATTTGGAGCAAGCCTTAGGTTCTGCCAGTCACAAGTCATTACCCTAGAACTTGTTTTTTATTCTCTGATTAAACAGCATCTGCCAGATGAGTTGACATACCTCTGGGGTGAAGATATGTCAGAATATGTCACAGAAGCACTGTAGAAGGAAACTTCTTTCCATGCAGCGAAGGGCTCAGAGTCAGTTGACAGGGTTAGCTAAATGAAATTGATCCTCGTGGGAGCAGCTTAGTGCTGTAAAGATGAACATGGCCACACAAGCCTTATACATTATAAATATGCTTCCGTGGATACTTTCTCACTAAACACTTTCTAAGATCAATAAAATGTTAGCTGTAGTTTTTATGTGACAAATAGCTTAGCATTAATTTACAGAAACTTTATCTGCCCTCGGAGCAAGGTTGAACTTGGTTTCGCTAACCTTTGAATGCGTCCTCCAATGCAAGTATTTTCATTCAGCCTTCATATTGTCACATTAACTAGAACTTCACAAGGATTTGCTCAGTGCAGCCCTGTGATTTCTTAAAACAGCATCAAACTTTTTTTTTGTTTTCAAAAGTGAAAAACTGAAAAATCTAAGTTCAAGACAATGCTTCAGGCTGCAGTTCAAGACAAATCTGTAAAAGAATACATATGCATACCCCCTTTTTAGTTAGTTGTTAGTTAATTACAGTGGTAGAAAAATACACGCCCCAGTAAATCTTTATATATATATATATATATACATATATATATATATATATATATATATATATATATGGATATAATGCCGGAAATTCCATTTAAAAATTGTGGGCTTCCTTTTTTTAGATTTTTTATTTATTCATTTTGCAAGAGAAACATACACATATTAGGAGGACAACTGAGTTGTATTTCATAAGTTCCACTTATAAATGAGTCTAATACAGACACCTCCAACAGTTACTACATGGAGGATGGAACTTTATATAGAATGAAATACAGATTTTAAACCACATGCATACAGGCTTGAAAAATTAATGGGGATTGACATTAAAGTTTAAACAGTTGATGATCCTATAACCTTTTTGACCATACTGTCCAAAGATCCCCATTTTAAGACTGTAGCAAGTAAGAAAATAGTCTTCCCAAACACCCAGAAGAAATACATTTTGCCTGCATCATAGGCTAGAAAAATAATCACAGAGCAAAATTAAAACAGCGATAACTCATGTGAATTCCTTAGGGTGACAGAATAAACATTTTAAAGCTTTAACTCATTTCATACCAAGGAGAATAATTATACATGCAACCCCCCCCCCCCAAAAAAAATAGGCTTACCATTATGGACTATGTGCCTCAAAAATTAAAAGCAGTCCTAGCCTCATGACTGGCAGCAGGGCCAAAGACAGGAATAAAGCAGCTCTTGTGGATTAAAATAAAAGCAGCAGAGGCTGAAGCAAAAGAAATGCAGGATGTAGACATACTGGGTGATGTTCATGTAGTTCCGAGCATCTGGCTCTACAAAGACTGCTAGAAAATGGGTCACATGTCACAGATATCCAGCCAAGGCATTTGGGCCAGTCATCTGGGTCAGACTCTGCACGCCTGCTTTACATGGCTGGGTTGGCAAATCCAGAGATCAACCAGCCACGGGGTTTGTAGACCAATAAGATATCAAGTTAAGTAAATATAAAAGGGAATTGAACTTAACAAGCTGAGCTCAGTCAGTTCTGCCAGTGTGACAGTGAGATAGGAGCTGTGAGAGAGAGAATCACTGTCTGCCAGGCATAGCAATGGCAATACTGTGATAGGATGACAAATGCACAGGGGTTCTACCCAGTGGTACTCTGGTATCACAGTGGTAGATGACTTCTTGATTGTACTTGATGCCGTGGTAGGGCAGTGTCACAGTGGTACCTCTATGATGCTTTCTGAATTTATTTCCACATACACACATGCACAATGGTATTATGTAATTTTGAGATACTTGCATTGGGCAGATTTTCTCCCCCAAACATTGGCACAGTGATAGCACAGTGGTACTGTGTTATTCTGAGATTTTAGTTTTTGGCACCTCTCATATCTAATCCTGTACTAATGTGGTAGCACAGTGGTATCAGCATTAATCTCATTACACTCGGTACTGTAATTACTTTATGGAGAGTTCCAGTGTTTTTATTGGCTCACTTGTCTTTATTCCACTGGTAATGGATTACTAATGTAAACATAGCATATCAGTATATTTAATTTTGGAACCATTTATGACGGATTGATTGAGGAGGAGACAAAGGGGGTGGGAATATGGAAAGAACTGGCAGAATGAGCAATGCCTGGGAGTGGGTCAAGTGTTGGGGCAACTGCAGTTTGCACCATAGCAGACAAAATTTTATTAAAGGACACCTAAACCAGGGTTGTTCAAATCAAAGCTTCTAGAACCTGCACAACCACAACTGTAGCTGAGTTTGCACTTGTCCCTCATTCTCTACAATAAAAACAGTTCTCCTTGTGTCCTTGTCCTATAAGGAAAATTACTGCTTCCTGGCAGGGGGCAAAATAATTTGCACACCCATTCCTAAACCCTTATTTTTTTATGGCTGTGGGTGGAGCAAACTAGGAAGACAGCAGAGAAGCAAGGGAAAGCAAGAGAGCAGCAGCTGAAAACAGGACTTGCCCAGACCTGCCCACCGATAAACCCTTTAAATTCTGACAGAGCCAGCGAACAAGGAAGACAGCAGGAAAAGCAAGAGAGCAGCAGCAGATATTGTTTTTTGCAAGGGTATATTATCTGTTAAATTGTTGTTGTGTTACTGAAGGAAAAGAAAGCACTTACTGGGGTGGTGGGTCAGAGCTGAAGCTGATTGTTTCTGGAGGAAACGGGCTTGGTCCTGCCCATCCTACCCCTCACCCCATCCACCCCAAGGGTATCATTTCCTTTATACCAGGGGTTCTGACATCATTTCCCCAAAAGGGCAAAGGACATACACCTGCCATATTTTTAACAACCCATCACACTGTGTAGGGGGTAAACACATGCACATGCTTGCACACACTATAAAAAAAAAAACTAAAACAAATGTAAACAGAAAGGGAGAGAGACATGTGGGGAGTGGTGCAATGCACTGGTAGTGGGGCAGCAGTCTTCCAGGAGACATTCTGGAGGCTGTGATACTGTCCTATTTGCAAGCACCTCTCTGGTCTGAGGGAAGAGGTAGCCGGTCTCCAGACCAACCTGGCAAGGTTTCAGGAAACCTTCGCCCCCACACAGGGACCACCAGGTCCACTACCGCTGCCTCAAAGGTTGCAAAGACAGAGGAGTGGTTGGAGCACGGTGGGCTCAGGGAGGGTGAGGGTGGTGGAACAGAGGCTAATCCCTCCAGCTGTACCTCACCACAGTTCACACACCATTCTTGAAGAGTGTGGTTCCTCTATGGAGGCACTCACAGTGGAGATCAAGAAGGATGCTGGGAACCTCCATAAAGGAGACCCACAGGAGGATGGCATAAGACCCCATGGGGGAAGGAAACAACTCCTGGTGGGGGACTCAGTCACTGGAGGGATAAGACTGGGGAAGGGAGGGGATAGGGAGGTAAGGTGCCTGCCTGGTGCCATGGCTGGGAGGGACAGAAAGCCAATCCTCAGGATCGTGGGAGCAGCAATACAGGAGAGGGAGCTGGATGTCATTGTCCACCTAGGGACAAATGACCTGGCTGGGAATGGGATCAGAGCAGTGCAGGAGGAGTTTGTGGAGTCAGGCAGGGGCCTTAGACAAGTAGCACATATGGTAACCTTCTCAGAGGTGCTGCCTGTCTATGACATTGGTGCGACTAGGGTACTCCGCACCATGGAATTCAATGAATGGTTGAAAAACTGGTGCCGAGCTCAAGGCTTTGGCTTCATTGGGGACTGGGGGTTCCACCTTGAGGGATGCAGGCCTATAGTGGCACAATGGCCTGCATCTGTCCAGAAGGGGAACCAGAATCCTAAGTGATAGGTTTAAATGCTTCATTGGCAAGCTTTTAAACTAGCCAGGGGGGGGCACTGAAAAGGAGCAGAAAAATCCTAGCCCCTCTCCACACACAAAACAGGGTAGTTATCAAATTAAATGCCAAGGCAGAGAAGTCAATAGGGAGCAGGACAGGGGTAAATGGAGAAAAAAGCAAAGGCAGTAAGGAAAGGGAAGGGGCTAACAGGGGTAAGGCCATCAAAAAATAGAGGGTGATGAGTACCAGTGCCCATAGTTTGGGTAACAAGCTCCCTGAACTAGTAGCCTTGATGGCAGAGGGATGCTTGGATAGCATGACAGTCATAGAACATGGTACACAGAGAACCATGACTGGGATGACAACATACCAGGGTACATAATCCATAGGAGGCACAGGGAGGATAAAAAAGGAGGAGGAGCTCTCTATATAAGAGAAGGGATCAAAGCAATGGAACTAAAGGGTAGACAGGGAGGAGGCACTGTGGGTCACCCTGGAGACAGGAAATGGCACCGCAATCTGCACTGGGGTTGTATACTGGCCACCATCTCAGGGGGAGGAACTGGACAAGGAAATGATAGAAAGCATCCTTAGCATGGCAAAAAAAGGGGAGATATTGTTGATGGGGGATCTGAATATGCCTGATGTTAACTGAAGCACCTTTGCTGCAGCCACATCCAAGAGCAGGGTCATTCTCAATGCCCTACAGGGGGCATGCCTCAGACAGCTAGTGTTGGAACCTACCTGAGAGGGAGCAGTCTTGGACCTGGTACTCTCTAATGGGGATGGAGTCAGGATCTCGGATTTAGAAGTGGGTAGCCATCTGGGAACAAGTGACCACCAAACAGTGTGGTTCACGATAAACACAGCCATAGACTCAAGCTATACAAAAGCAAGGGTATTGGACTTTCGGAGAGCTGACTTTGGCAAAATGTGAGAGTACCTCAGAAAAGCACTAGCAAATGGACAAGAAGGAGGGGTGGAGGAACAATGGGGAAAATCAAAACTGCCAGCACAGTGGCAACAAGCTTTGGTGTGAAGCAAATAAACAAAACTAAACAAAGGAAAAAACACTATGGTTCTCAAAAGAGGTGGCGGGGAAGGTTAGGGAGAGAAAGACCGCATTTAGGAAGTATAAGGAAACACAGAAGGAGCAGGACAGAGAACTGTACCAGTTAAAGCAAACAAAGCAGGGAAGGCAGTCAGAATAGCAAAGGCCCAAACTGAGGAAAAGATAGCCAACTCAGTTAAGAAGGGGGGATAAAACATTTTATAGGTACGTTAGGGAGTGAAGGAAGACCAAAGGAGGGATAGTGAGGCTTAATAAAGGGAAGGGGATGGGGAGAGGGTGACAGTGAAAAAGCAGGGATGCTGAATGAATACTTCTGCTCAGTATTCACAAAAGAAGATAAGGGGGAGGTACCTAAACTAAACAATAGAAAAACTCTGGATAGAGGGGTCGCTACCAGTCCATTCACAGAAGAAAGGGTCCTGAAAGAACTCCTAAAACTGAATGTGCATGAAGCACTGGGGCCTGATGGGATTAATCTTAGAATTCTAGAAGAACTAAGGGGAGAACTAGTGACACCACTGACTACACTTTTTAACAAATCATGGGAGGATAGTGTGGTATCTGAGGACTGGAGGAGAGTAAATGTGATTCTTCTTCACAAAATTGGGAGCAAGGCAGAGGCAGGAAACTACAGACCTGTTAGTTTGACCTCAGTGGCAGTGAAGATGACGGAATCACTTCTGAAAGAAAGAATTTTTGAGTACCTGCAGGCCAGCAGGGCACAGGACCTAAGGCAACATGTATTCACAATGGGAAGGTCATGTCATATGAATCTAATAGATTTCTTTGTCTGGGTGATCAAAGTAGTAGACTAGGGAGGGGCTGTGGATGTGGCCTACCTAGACTTAGCAGTGTCAGTGGCTCAGTAGGTAGCACACTCGCCTCTGAGGCTGGGAGATGAGAGGGCTGTGGGTTCAGTTCCCACATCTGGCACTTGGATTAATATCCTAGTACTGACACTGTAGTGCAGCATGAGAGGGGTGCTGCACTTCTGAGGTGCTGTCTTTCGGATGAGACATTAAACTGAGGTCCCATCTGCCTGCATTGGTGTTACTACAGGTGGATGTTAAAGATCCCATGGTACTTACCAAAAAACAGTAGGGGAATTTCCCCCGGTGTCCTGGCCAAATGTTCCTGGGCAGAGACTAGGGGTTTCTTTTCTATCTGGGACAACCCCGACAGTGTCATAAATGTGAGTCACCTAGACACGTAAGCAACCAATGTAAGGTCATAAAATGTACCTAGTGTGGTCAAACAGGTCACACAGGCTTTTGCTGTAGACAATATTATAAATGTAACTTGTGTGAAGACTACAGTCACTCCTTCACGGACTACCAGTGGGCCTCACACAGTATGGAAAACCAGGTCTATGGTGTTCAGGGCTTTTACACCAACAAATTAGCAAGGGTAGCCAATAGGCTTGCCATACAAACTCCTGCAAGAGAAAAGAGTACACCCCCTCCCCAGCAATCAGAGGTGATGGTAACAGCCCCACAAGTACCCACTAAGGGAGAATCTGATAAAACCCCAGCCCCCCAGCAAATGAACAACAGGATGCAAAAGGGATGCCCCCCCCCTCCAATTTACCTGAAGTAGATGTGTTTCAAATAGTCAAGAAACATCATACATCCCCTACCAAAAAGATACTGGATTTGTTATCTGAGGTAGTGGCCCAGCCATCTAAGAGTCCAGAAAACTGTTCAGAGAACATTTGCACACAGAGCAACTATGCTATCCTTCAGTAGGGGAAACAGAAATGAGTGAGGAATCTGACTCTGACTCAGTGACGCCCTCACAAAAAGACATAGGGTCGGATTCAGAAAATCAACCTTTAGACCCCAGAGGACAAAAAAGAACGATAGGCCTGCAAAATGTAGAATTGGCCTGAAAGTTGGAAAAAAGTGACTTGATGCCATCACTCCTTCTAACTCACTGCAGGGATTATCCCCTGCTTCACTAAATACTAATAGTGTATTATCTGAAAAAAGAGGTTAATGACATACTTTTCATTTTCAGAAACTGTATATGAAATAGTATTTTTTCAGGATACTAGGTTGAGAAATACACATGATATACAGGTAGCTAGTAAGGCATTGATATGGGGCTGTTCCTTTTGGTCTTCAGGGGAGGCCAACTGTAGTGGAGTAGGTATTTGCACAAACTTGGATAAGTTTAAAGAGGACATGAAATCATTTCTAATTGGCAGCTGTTTATAAAGTTCTTATTCCTATACAAAAAATTGCATTTTGCATTGTTTTGTTTTTATGGGCAGAGTGCTATTGTAGTTCTCTTTATGGAGCCAATAACTTGGAGTTTTAACCATGTCATGGTTTGTGTACAGAACTTTAAGCATTGTTCTGATAGGTCAGCAGCTCGTAATTGGCATTCTGTGCACAAACCGTGACATAGTAAAAACTCTTAAGTTATTAGTTCCATGAAGAGAACTGTAACAAAAATGCTTCCCATAAAAACAAAACAATGCAAAATTCAGTTTTTATATCACTTTTTTAGTCGGGTACAGTTAAATATGGATAATTTAGGGGACTGCATATCATTTCTGAGAATAAGAACTTTATAAACAACTGAAAATTAGAAATGATTTCCTGTCCCCTTTAAAGTTCTTCACACTGTAGAAATATGGCGTGGGAGAGCATTATTGATAGACATAGATATAGACAACTGTGGATTTCTACTGATAAATGTATATGCGCCTCAAACCTGGTCATTGAGGATTGATTTGTTGAAAAAATACAACCATTTATTTTTACTGCAAGAAATATTTTGTTACGGGGACCCTTCAATATTAATCATTTTCCTGAGGATGGGGGTTCTAAAACAGATGCAGTATTTTGCGATGTTATGTGTTTAATCCAATTATTGTCACAAGCAGATTTAAGAGATGTTTTTTTTTTTCAACGAGGGAAAGCAGCCCAACATACTGTACCTTTTTTAAAGGAAAACTATCCATGAGGATAGGTTATTGGTTTTTGTCCTCTTCATTACCAGTAAGCAGCATGAAAGTTCTACCGGTAGCATCTTCTGATGATGGGCTGTTAAGGGTAAAGGTGTCAGAGATAACAGACACAACTAGAGAATGAGGCCATTGGAAATTAAATTTAAGTTTGCTAGATGATACAGAAATAGCAAAAGGGTTTAAATATGTACTAGAAGCAAGACAGTCTGCCTTTTTTGTATGAATCCAAGGGGGAATGGTGTGAGCATACAAAAGAGGAAATAAGTGATTTCTTTAAACAAGTGGAAAGATTAAAAGGGAGACACAATACTGACAGATATCTTGAATTCAGAGCTCAGTTCCATAAACTCCTGTCTATCCAAAATGGGAGTGGAGCAACAGACTAGGATTTCCTTAACGAGATAAAATATGAAATGGGGTACCTCCAGTATGATAGGATCAAGTCTTTAGAATCAGAACAAAGGTTTGGGGTACAAGAGTCCCATGCAAGTTTTAATCCTTTTGATCACTGTGCCAAAAAGTGAAATAATAAAGTTATTGTAGCACTAGAGTCAGAGGATGGGAATGTTAAATATACACAACCGGCAATAATGGGTGAGGTGGAAAAGTATGTGTAGCCCCTCACCCCTGCCTTTTTACTGAAACGACAGGTGGCATGCTGTTGGCGTTGGCAGCAATACCTGGTGGGGGACCTGGGTTCAGGGAGGATGAGGTTACCTGGCACAAGGGACCTAGGTTTGGCTACTCTGCACAGGGGCACCCAAGTAAATCCAACTACAGGAAGCAATAACTGTAATGTCCAGAACCAGAATTGGGATTTTTCAGTGTGGCTTTATTCAGACTAGATGACACATGACAAAGCATTGCATGGTCCCCAAAGGGGCTGCGTTTACTGTATATGCAGATAGAGACTAAAGGCGGTCCATTTGTAGAATGAACACATTTTTACATTGTCTGGCTCTGGACCCACCAGGCACTCAGCCCGGACTTTGCATGCGCTTTGGATACACAGCCCGACTGGCCCGGCTCCCCTGCCGGCCACTTGACTGATGGTCCACTTGAAGAATGAACCCAAACTTTACTTGGAAAGACTCCCATCAAACAAGGAGACTCCCAAACTGTGGCTCCCCATACCACTTAGAGTCTGTGACGCCTAGAGAGATTTGTTTTCTTACTTCCAAGTGAACTCCCATCAAACAAGGAGACTCCCATCCGACAAGGCGTAATTTTCCCATCCTGTGGCTTCCCACACCACTTAGAGTCTGCGACTCCTAGAGAGATTTTCAAGTTGCGATCCACGTCTGGGTACCCACCCCATCACTGGCCAAGTGCATGAGGCAAGTAGCAAAACACAGAAGAAACCCGTAGAGGTGGACCTGGTTGCTAAAGATGGGGGATTTTCCCACCTCCAGCTCCCACAGCCCATACCCGGCCATTTCTCTGGATACACACAGAAAACTTTAGAACTTTAAAATGTAGATTGAACGGTGGATGACCTGAAGCACCCCCTCTACAGCATTACTTGAAATCCAATAAAACTTTAGACTGTTTGACTGCTCCATTTGTTCGTCCTAGTTAACATAGTCCTCTCAAATAGCAGTCCACAACCATTTCCCAACTGAAGAAAACAATTTGTTTGCCCCTTCAAATGGAGCCAAACACTCACCCATTCATTGCAGGTGTCCCACAGGCGAAGTAACACGTTCTTTGCTTTTATACAAGAACAGACTGAACAAAAACCAGGCAGCTTCCATCCATAGTGGGTTAAGGGGATTGCCCCTGGGACCCACAGAGAACTTTTCCTCCCCCCTCCCGGAGGGAGGCGGCACTGAGACCGGGGGAGCGGTCTTCACCACTTTTAAAAAAGGTAAACACAGGAACACTTCCTTCTTCTTAGTAAGAGATCAAACAGCAGACTGATGCTTCTTTCTTGCTTAAGGACAAATGGAAGAATGACTTTGAAATTTCCCAAAGTTCTAAACTCACTCCCTGAGCTGTAGATTCCAATGTGGCTCATGCAGCTGCGACAGTTCTATGGTGTTGTCATCTCTCAAGTCTCAGCTGTGACTGAGAACAGAGTGAGACAGTGTGAAACCCATTTAACTGGAGTTTCACAAGCTGCCTTCCCTGCCTACCACTAGGTCTTACTGGGATTCTAGTAACCCCGGGTAACAAAGGAGTTACACTCGCCCTTGACCAGGAAAATGACTGTCCCCAGTCATTATGCACCCGGCCTTAGGCCATATCACCCTATGTGCTACCTGCGGAGGGGGGTGATCAGACCACCTCCTACCATGTGCAAACACAGGCAGGCAACACTAAGGGCCTAGAGGCCTATAGCTGACATGTCAGCCTCTACACTATCCACTTACTATGGACACCTAGTGGCTCTGGTAGAACCATCCAGAGCATAGCCCTGATAGATCAGTACTGCAGTCCCTATGGCCGTTCAGGACCACAGCCTGTCTATCCCTCCCAACCCTCTAGGGAAAACCTATCTGCCTCTAACATAACATCCCAAACAAAAACAAAACCCAAGGACCTCCCCGACCTTGGGCAACCTGCAACTACAACCATTAGCAATAACAACACAGTACTTTTAAATTTTACACTATAAAGCACTGATGAGGAACTCCAATGAGCCCCTCCTCCTCTTCTTGTCTTCTCTTCTGTCTTCCAGGAACACCTGTAAGAAAAGACAAAAACAAAACACACTCCTAATCTGCATGCACAGTCTATCTAAACAACAACAACAACCACCCCTACCATGCAGGAAAAAACACTGAACAATCCCCCAAAAAAACTTTTTTTAGAAAAAGGTAGAAAAAACAGTATTTACATTAGGGTACAATAATGACATTATTTACAATACACATTTGGGGGGATGGAGTGCCCTAAAAGTCCCAACTAGTGACTACAAGGCCTGAAGGCTAGTCCATTTAAAGAGTCTCTCCTGGGCCGGAGCCCTGTGAAACATAGTTCTTTAAGGCCATAATCCCAAAGGGGAGAGTCTTTGCGGACAATTCACACATTTTTGAAGTCTGTAGTGTAGGGTGTGTACTGCAATGTCATAAAGATAGAAAAAGGGTTTTGCGGACTTACCAGCCTCTTGAAGTATTCGAACATCACAAACCTGGTCCCTGCCGAAGACTCTCCCTGGCAGCATTTCTTCTGATACAGCTGGGCGGACATCTTCCGGGAACACAGGAGGGCACATCTGG
This sequence comes from Neoceratodus forsteri, assembly GCA_016271365.2. Classification (NCBI taxonomy): domain Eukaryota; kingdom Metazoa; phylum Chordata; order Ceratodontiformes; family Ceratodontidae; genus Neoceratodus; species Neoceratodus forsteri. The sequence goes on along the minus strand of JADMNL010000022.1, from coordinate 31,387,857 downwards.
AAACAGCTGGGCTGATCTCATCTCTGGAGAAGGAACCTTAGAACAGGAACAAAAAGAAAAACAGCTGGTACGACGTCATCCGATTACCAGGTGATGAACAGGAAACAGCTGGGCTGGTGTCCTCTCAGGATCTGAAGTCATCTGGTGTGCCAGTAGATGGTTGCTGAACAAGACAGTACACTGTGGACTGATGAATGTGGAGCACCTGAGTCCTTGGTTATTCATATTGGCAGATCAATAAGGGCACTTCACAGTCTAGATGTGGCAGTATTGACTACCACTGCTCGGCTCTCCATTTTGTAGGCATGGGCTTAATTACTGGGAGATCCTTGCACTGAGGCAAATAGTAGAGGGGGTCAGGGGCTTGAATTATTACTCCGTCTGGATGCACATAATTCACACAGTGGGAGACTTCACATCCCTCTCTGTCCACTATTCTCACTCTGTCCATAAACAGTGTCCTGCCTCTCTTCCACTGTATACTTTTCGTGGAACAGTCTATTCTTTGCATGCTGGTTAGCCCCAGGATGCACATGTTTCATTGCTTCATCCCAGATCCAGGATTTCCTGCAGTTCTGAATCTCCTCCCAGACTCTCCGAGGAAAGATAGGAAAGGTCATACCATAGATTTCATTGGCCTTTCTACGAACCAGTCTCTCCTCTTTACTTGCTTTGGTCAATCTAAGACCGCTGGCCTGGCTTGGGGGTGGCCAGTCCTGGTTCTGCCAGCTTCGCATCCTCAAAGAAATTAAAAACGGATTCCTGACTTCTTCTTCTTCTGGTGAAGCCAGGGCAGTGGCATCACCACCTTCTTGAACACATTCCTCGAGGCAAGATCTTGAGGCTGTGTACCCATTCCTTTCTCCACAAGGCCACATAGGTTCCCCTCATCTTCCTCTTCACTGAGGATCTGAGCCCAGGAGTGAGCAGTCGTTCTCACCCCCGAGACTATCCATTCATCACTAGGAGCGGAGGGCGACACCTCCCATTCAAAGGCCTCCCGCATCTCATCTTCACCTTCGAGACTTGGGCTAGGCCCCCCACCCAGGGGTCTATTAATGCTTTATCTGAACTTTCCTTCTGAGATCCAGCATCTAAAACTTCAATTTCAGATTCAGTCTCTAATTCTGCACCCCCTAGCTTTGTGCCACACTCCCCCGAGGGACTTTCCTCCACAGGCTCTGCCTGATGCCGTGTGCTGCCAGCTGCAGATTCTTGAATTTTTGTCCATGTGGGAACCAAACGAATTGGAGGCGCTTTATACAAGCCATATTTTTGTAGACATCCAGCACAGTGAGGAATCATAAAGACATCCCTTCCAGCACTCAAGCACATCTGGCATACACCACTGGATAATTAGGAATTGCCACATCAGGAGGGAGTTGCCCTCTATAACACCACTTTTCAATCTCTCTCAGTCTATTTACTGCTGCTGTTACTGCAACCCGGGCATGATCCGGGTAACGAGCTGGTCCTGAGGCCATAACTGCAGAAAAACAAACAAAATTCACTGTAACTGAAAGTCCCACTTTAATGAACACACTCTGTAGCTTTATAATGGCTCCTCTGCTGCTGTGTTTACTTTACTACCCCACCCTGTAATAGCGGCGGCAGCACTCCTGTGCATCAACATTTTGACTCTGGGTCAAGCCACTGCGCACCCGATTTACATCAGCTACTGATAACTTTTACTCAAACTGCACAATTTGCTCTGATCTGGCTGTTCACATATTTACAGGATTTCCCTTGGACTTTTCACTTGCTGGCAACATTCATTTAATTACAGTCCCTTTAAAACTTCAGGTTTCAGCACAGGATTGCCTGCTTCTACTAGTGTTGCACTTTTTTACAACCCACAGTCTCTCTCTGGCTGCAAACTTTAAACTGAGTCTACTTTCATTGCTATGCACACATTTAATGGCTTTACAGACTTGCACTTGCCAGCAGGACATCACACAGTCGTTACTTGCAAAGCGACTATACAGCTGCACACACACATTTTATATGGCATTTTCTGAAAATCACTGATTGAGCAGTTTTAAATTGTTTACTCACCGTTATTGTAGCAGATTGCTGTGATGGGGTAAAATGGCCTGCAGCCAGATTTTTGAAGGCCTCAGAATGCAAACAGGTGGGCAGTCTCCGCGATCGTCGGTTTCACCACACAATTCACTGATCCCACGATCGATATGCGGGTTGAGCCCAATTTTTAACTAGAAAGTCACTTTTTTACTATTTACAGTGCTTTGATTACTTCACGAACGCTCCTCCACTGTCAGTACACGCACTACTCTGTCTCCCTCTCGAATGCTGAGGCAAACTCTGAAGAGCTGGCTGAGGGGCGGGACTACTGGCAAACTGACCAACCACATGACACCATGCAAATGAGCCTCTTCTTCCTCGCGAGGGCTCCTCTCCTCACGGCGATCGTCGAGCAGGCAAATTTAAACTGAAAGATGCACTTTTTTTTTCCTCAACTAACTCCATGGCGGGAGCCCATTTCAACCATGTAACATTGCCATTAACTCTGCAGTCTCCAGCATTGCACAGAAAGCATTTCCAACGTCCAGGGCATAATTTCTCTGTTGCTACCCCTAGTTTTCCATACTTTCCTTCACAGAAATTCATTTTAAAAGCATTTCAATCGTCCAGGGCATATTTTCTCTGTTGCTGTCCTTAGTTTTCCACACTTTCCTTCACAGAAATTCATTTTAAAAGCATTTTAAACGTCCAGGGCACAATTTCTCTGTTGCTACCCCTAGTTTTCTACACTTTTCTTCACAGAAATTCATTCTAAAACTGACAAAAATGCTGTAAACTTTTTTGATGATGCAGGACAAGGGCACACTCTTTGGCTTTACAGCTCCTTGGTAAACAGTTGGCATTTTTTAAACAGCAGCACAAGATTCACAGCACACAGCAACACACTAGGGAAATTGCTTCAACTTTTTTGGGCTACTGACTGCCAGATAGCCAAAACGCTAGCCCACTTGCCCAAGCACCTTCCTTCCCGAACAAATCCAAAGTGGTGCCTCCAATTTTGTAACCCCTCACCCCTGCCTTTTTACTGAAACGACAGGTGGCATGCTGTTGGCGTTGGCAGCAATACCTGATGGGGGACCTGGGTTCGGGGAGGATGAGGTTACCTGGCACAAGGGACCTAGGTTTGGCTACTCTGCACAGGGCCACCCAAGTAAATCCAACTACAGGAAGCAATAACTGTAATGTCCAGAACCAGAATTGGGATTTTTCAATGTTGCTTTATTCAGACTAGATGACACATGACAAAGCATTGAATGGTCCCCCAAGGGGTTTCGTTTACTGTATATGCAGATAGAGACTAAAGGCAGTCCATTTGTAGAATGAACACATTTTTTACATTGTCTGGCTCTGGACCCACCAGGCACTCAGCCCAGACTTTGCATGCGCTTTGGATACACAGCCCGACTGACCTGGCTCCCCTGCTGGCCAATTGACTGATAGTCCACTTGAAGAATGAACCCAAACTTTACTTGGAAAGACTCCCATCAAACAAGGAGACTCCCAAACTGTGGCTCCCCATACCACTTAGAGTCTGTGACTCCTAGAGAGATTTGTTTTCTTACTTCCAAACAAACTCCCATCAAACAAGGAGACTCCCATCCGACAAGGAGTAATTTTCCCATCCTGTGGCTCCCCACACCACTTAGAGTCTGCGACTCCTAGAGAGATTTTCAAGTTGCGATCCACGTCTGGGTACCCACCCCATCACTGGCCAAGTGCATGAGGCAAGTAGCAAAACACAGAAGAAACCCATAGAGGTGGACCTGGTTACTAAAGATGGAGGGTTTTCCCACCTCCAGCTCCCACAGCCCATACCCGGCCATTTCTCTGGATACTCACAGAAAACTTTAGAACTTTAAAATGTAGATTGAACGGTGGATGACCTGAAGCACCCCCTCTACAGCATTACTTGAAATCCAATAAAACTTTAGACTGTTTGACTGCTCCATTTGTTTGTCCTAGTTGACATAGTCCTCCCAAATAGCAGTCCACAACCATTTCCCAACTGAAGAAAACAATTTGTTTGCCCCTTCAAATGGAGCCAAACACTCACCCATTCATTGCAGGTGCCCCACAGGCGAAATAACACTTTCTTTGCTGTCATACAAGAACAGACTGAACAAAAACCAGGCAGCTTCCATCCATAGTGGGTAAAAGGGATTGCCCCTGGGACCCACGGAGAACTTTTCCTCCCCCCCCCCGGAGAGAGGGGGCACTGAGACTGAGGGAGCGGCCTACACCACTTTTAAAAAAGGTAAACACAGGAACACTTCCTTCTTCTTAGTGAGAGATCAGACAGCAGACTGATGCTTCCTTCTTGCTTAAGGACAAACGGAAGACTGAACTTTGAAATTTCCCAAAGTTCTAAACTCACTTCCTGAGCTGTAGATTCCAATGTGGCTCATGCAGCTGCGACAGTTCTATGGTGTTGTCATCTCTCAAGTCTCAGCTGTGACTGAGAACAGAGTGAGACAGTGTGAAACCCATTTAACTGGAGTTTCACAAGCTGCCTTCCATGCCTACCACCAGGTCTTACTGGGATTCTAGTAACCCCGGGTAACAAAGGGGTTACATATGTCACCAGTTTGTTCAGAACATCTGTTTCTTTACCTACAGAGGTAGACAAGTGGCTAGAAAACTGTCATGTTCAGGTGTTACCAGATTTCATACAAAAATAACTTATTCAACCTATTACAGACCAGGAAGTAGCTGGTATTATTTCAAACTTGAAAAAGGGGACATCTCCTGGGAGAGATGGTCTTCTGCATGAGATTTATAAAATATCTTAGAACTAAAATCTGAAATGAATAACATGTATAATGAGTGTCTGGGAAAGGAAAATCTCCCAGATAGTATGTACCAAGGCCCGATGATCATATTATTCAAATCTGGAAATAGACGTCTGTTAAATAATTGGAGACCTATTACTCTGCTAAATGTGGATTTCAAAATCTTAACCAGAATTCTGAGTGTCAGACTGGCACAGGCTGTGGAAGAGATTATACACCTATCTCATTCCTGGGCCATCCCAGGATGGAGAATGGGAGATTCTTTTATAGTAATTAGAGAAATATTGGAAAAAGGGAGGAATGAGGGAATATCTGACTTCCAAGTGAGCCTAGACCAGGCTAAAGCCTTCGATAGAGAATCACATGATTTTATTTGGAAATGTATGGCATGCTATGGTTTTCCACACACATTTGTAACTTAGATTGCAACATGTAATAAACAAGCATGGTGCACACCTTATGTTAATGGAGGGCTTGGGAAAGAATGTGTTATTTGTAAAGGAGTCCATCAAGGGTGCCCCTTGAGTCCTCTATTGTACATATTGTCTTTGGACCCATTACTACAGACAATAAATGCTTCAGAAAAGGTGATAGGTCTTTCAGTCTCAAGTGAAAACTTAGATATCAAGACAGCGGCCTATGCAGATGGTCTCTGCCTGATATCGGCAGACAGAGACTCAACTGTCCTTGCAGAAAAGATATTACAGAGTTCTGCAGGTTAACAGGGGCACAAGTTAATTTATCTAAAAGTGCGTGCATCCCTATAGGAGAGTTGCAGTCAGAAGTACTGGAAGTCATTGGAATAAAGATGGTTAATGGTGGATGCAAAATTTAAGGAATTACGTTTGGACAAGAGGATCCGATATATTAAAATTGGAATATGGTATTAAATAATTCACAACAGCGAGTAAGGGTCTGGAATACATGGCACATGTCAAAAACAAAAAGAATATACATGATCAAAACCTTTCTAGTGGCTATGTTTTTACATTTGTCAGTAGTGTCCCCCCCCCCAAGACAGAGATTGCATTGTGTAGTTGTTTTTTTTTCTCCTGTTTTGTGGGTAATCGGCTTAACCCAATTAAAAAGGGTGTATTATATCTGAACAAAAATCAAGGAGGAATAGCAATGATTAATCATACTAGGTTTATCTATTTTAACATTAAACCTCTGTTAACAGGAGCATCAGCTATATGGTCCCCGAGGTTATTGGATAGTACAAGAGCATGGCTAGAGACCTGGCCAAGGGAAGGTTGTATAGCCAAACAGAAACTAATAGAGGGGCTAGCTCCCTTTTTCCTAGCTCATTGGGGGAAACTAAAACTGTGGAAAACTACAAAGCAACAGGTTCTTTCACTTAGTAGAAAGTCATTTTACAGCTATTTGCTAGATGGGCATCTAATAGAACTCCCTCACTATCAAGAGAGGCCTAAATAGGAGCAGAATTTTATAGGGAAAATGTTACTAACAAAAGAAATCCATATATGGAAAACTGAACGTGAAAAAAAATGTGAAACACAAAGAGGTAGAAGATAGGTTTTGCCCCAGAGAATCATGTGTGGCTATAAAGCACACGCCACTGGAAAACCAGCTGACTGTCAGCAGTACAAAGTGACCAGAAACGTGTGTACCTGAGCTACTTGCCTAGCCAAAGATGACTATTACAATGATGCTCTAGCCAATTTCTGGAGAGACAGCAGGAAATTCTGGGACAATCTCAGGGAACTGTCAGGGAAGCCCAGCAAATCCCTTCCAGATAAAGGCTCCAGGGAGCCAAGCAGGTATCGAGGGAGCAGCGGTACAGCTGGTTCGATTGAACTACAGGATGCCCCACTTAACTCATTGCTTCCTGATGATGCCATATGGCGTCATAAAAAAACATACCTCTTTTTCCTGATGACGCCATACGGCGTCCTAAATCATGTGCTGTAGTGCCTGATGACGCCAATTGGCATCCATATCTTTCTCTTGGTGCAGCTCAAGCATTTGTTTACATTTGATTAATTGAGTTGTACCCAGCTAATAGAGGACATCATACCCTTACTGATTTTACCTAATATAATACTCGTTCCCATTGGCTATTTTTAAGAAACAAGCCTTAAGCACATAAATAAATAAAATTTACTATTTTTTGCATGTGCTATGAAAATGTATTATGTTCATTCTGCCATTAGTTTGTATTGTAACAACAAATCATCTTGTTTTAGTGTAACATGTTAAGCTGATCAGGTTGACACTATAATTAATTTCATAACTTATATTTTATTTTTTATTCGAGCAATCCGATTGGCCGTCACCACTTTGGCATATTTTTTCGTCTTTTGGGGTATTTTTCTACTATAACATGTTGTCACTGATATCATGATTGTTATAACTATTAGTCTATTTATACCACTAAGTGAGCTGAATATTTCTGTATTTAAAAATCGAGCTCTGTGATTGGTCGGATTTTCTGACATCATCAATTCTGAATTGAATTGGTATAAAGGGATTGTCTTAGATGCAGGCACCATCCCCCTGATGAAGCCTTAGTTGTCGAAGCACTAGGGAACCTGCACGCAGATCTTTTGTTGTGCCTTCCACTATTCTAGTCAATGTGTGTGCCTGAAACGTTAGACTAAATCCTTATTTAGCATTCAAACAAGGACTCGTATTTTTTTTACAACCGTCACTGGAGGGAAAGTGGCTCTCTGGGCTCTGGAGTGTACAGTGATTTATTTTTAATGTTTCAGTTAGGGGTCGCAGCCCTCACCTGCACCTGCCCTAGCTCTGTAGTGCGTCACCATTTGGTCATATTGATCCTCACTGTTGCCATGCTTGCACTATGCTTATTGTACATGTCACTATTTCCATTAACCAGTTAGAGCACACACTGGTGCAGGAAGAGCATGGTGACTGGAAACTTAGTTTCAAGATGGAGGTGCTGCTCTTATCCTAAAATACTCACTTCATTTTGGTGCCAAAATCTCGATTTGTAATCTGTATTTACTTTATTTGTTTTTATTTTTATTTATGATAAAAGTTTTCATAGTTGTTACTTTGTTCATTTTGGGATAATTTCTGGTCATTCTGTGTGATCACATCTTATGGATCCGGCTGGCATTCCTGATGGGAGAGTGTGTTTCTTGTGCATGTACTAGATGAGGTCACATGAATTCAGCATTTTTTGTTACTTTTTAAAGAGTTTATGTTCGGATTATGGCTATGTTAAAATCTATGTGGCATGTTGCTCCCTGCGTTATGGATGATAAGTGGGTTAGGGTCAGTAGCATGTTTGTCTCATACTCTGCACTTGAGTTTTCTCCCTAATACACAGTTGCTGATTGTTTAAAATTAAGAAATAATGGTGTTGCCTTCAACTTATCTGACATCAGTCCAGCCCCAATCTCTGATGCATTGTGAAGGCCAAATCAGTTTTGAATCCCTCCACAGTCACTGGTGTTGTCCATCGACTTGTATGAAGTCAGTCCAGACGCAACCTCTGATGCACTGTAAAGTGTTCGTCAGGTTAAAATCCATCCACAGCCACTTGTAAGAACTAGCTCCTTACCATGCATCAGTCGAGCCCCAAACTGCAGTGAACAGTGAAGTGCAGTTCAGGTTCAGATCCTTCCTCAACTGATGGTGTTGTCCATCAACTTACCATGCATCAGTCCAGACCAATCCCATAATGCACTGTGAAGTGCATTTCATGTTCAAAACCCTCCAGATCCACTGGTGTAGTCCATCAATTCATATGACATCAGTTCAGCCCCAATCTGTGATACACTGTAAAGTATTCTTCAGGTTCAAATCCCTCCACAGCCACTTGTAAGATCTGTCTCCTTATCATGTGTCAGTTGAGCCCCAAACTGTAGTGAACAGTGAAGTGCATTTCAGGTTCAGATCCCTTCACAGCAGATGGCGTTGTCCATCGACTTACCATGTTTCAGTCCAGACCAATCCCACAATACATTGTGAAGTGCATTTGATGTTCAAAACCCTCCACATCCACTGGTGTAACCAATCAATTCATATGACATCAGTTCAACCCCAATCTCTGAAGCACTGTAAAGTATTCTTCAGGCTCAAATCCCGCCACAGTCTCTTGTAAAATCTCAGGCTCAAATCCCTCCACAGCCACTTGTAAAATCTATCTCTCCTTATCATGTCCATTGAGCTCCAAACTGTAGCAGTGAAGTGCATTTCAGGTTCAGATCCCTCCACAGCCAATGGTGTTGTCCATTGACTGATCTGGTGTCAGTCCAGCCCCAACCTCTACTGCACTGTAAAGTGCTGTTCAGGTTCAAATCCCACCAGAGTCACTGATTTAGTCCATCTGTTCATCAGTCTTCAGTCCAATCTTTATCTCTGACACTCTGTGATGTGCATTACTGATATGGATCCCCTCCTCAGTCACCATGGTGTAGTCCATTGTGCACATCAAGATTCATTCCAACACTACCCTCAGATGCACTGTAATGTTCTATTCAAGTTCGAATCACTCCACAACCACTTTAGTCCCTTGTGCTCATAATGCTTCAGACCAGCCCTTACCTCGGATGCACTGTGATGTGATCAGTGCCAGAGTATGACTTATACAGTCCATTCAAATGAAACATAGCACACAGTACACATGTGCACCAATGAGCATCACTCCATGGTGCAGGCATACCCACACTCCTTCCCACCCACACAGTGCGCCATACTGAATGTTCCAACATATCACATGTGTATGCAGGCAAACCATGTGACACAGCACATAGTACACAACCTTTACAGGTGCCCATGTAATCACCCTCTATGTGTACCCACAATGTTCCTGCATGGCATATGAACACCATTACCAGGTGCAGGCAGCCCCACCTGCTTCCCTACAACTGAGTATACCCCAAGGACGGGTGCCAATTCATGATGCAAAATGACTGCAGTGCCTATGAGCATCATTCCTTGGCACAGGCACACCCACCCCCTTCCCCATGATGCAGTATACCCCAAATTACCAGTGCCTTTTCAGCAATTTCATCATTCTATACGTATACCCATAATGTATCTACAGTGTCTGTTAGCACCATTATTAGATGCATACAGCCCCTCTCATTTCCCCAGAACATATGAAGTGTATCTGAGCCTGTATTATGAATGCAGGACCCCCCCCACCACCACTAACACACAGTGCTTCCTCATACAGTCATTCCCTCACCTTAAACCATCCCATAATACAACCCAAAAAAATACACTATGCCAGGAAATTAAATAATACACAGATTTATGTAACATGATGTTTACTGAAAGACTGTGAACTTTTACATGAACAACATCATGCTTCATTTACAGTATGATAAAGCAAACAGCACAAATAAAATACAGTTTCCTATACTTATTATGGGATTTTATTACAAAAATAAAATAAAACAGTTCATTTCAATGAAATTACACATTTTAACTACAGCAAATATGCAATTAGTCATAGAGAGACCTCCAGCACTAACACATGTATCCATTTCCTGTGTCAGCTCACTGACCTACACTGGAAGTGTTCTTCCTATTTACATCACGTGACCTCACAAAGCACTTCCTTCCTGCATCACTTCCTGATATGTCCTTCTAAGGTAATGTGTAAATATGTTCTTACTAAACTAGGGGAAAAACAAAACAATTGATAATCAGATTCATAAACTAAAATCAGTGGGTAAGAAGAATTAAACACTGCAAAAATTCCAACCAGTGGAGTGGAACAAAAAACTCAAACTGTAATAACAAGAGATTCAGATATTGATTTCTGACTAAAAAATGGTAAAAAACTTGCAAAATTTATATTTAGACAATGACAGATGTTTATTGTATATTTTTAACAATTTTAATCAACAATTTTACAGAAATTTAATATTTTTGCATGACTAAGTAAACAGATCATAATTATATTTAGATAAAATCATCAGAATTTATTAAAATATGAAAACAGCCTTACACAACATTAAATCCAGTTAAATAGGCATTACCAAACCTCAATCATTTTCAAAAACCTTTTGTCCTGAAAAACTTTTCTTTTTACAGTTTTAAAATTGGATGTATGGTTTTTAAGATACGTAGGTTTAAGCACAGAGTGTTTGTATGAATGCTGCAGATCTAAAACCCCTTCAGGCACACAGGTGTTCTAGTAGCAGGCAGAGGGAACCTGAACATTCTAAATGACAATAGGATAGAATGAGTTAAACCAGTACAGCGAGGGTTCCCAATGTAGCTAACTCGGTGAAAGTTAAACTGCTCATGCTTAACTGGGAAGCTGCCCTGTAGAGACAAACTGTGCTGCACTAAGAACTCCGGGGATTCGGGAGATTTCTGTAGCAGGCGCGAAGTGTCAGGGAAGTGAGCATTACAAATTTAGATAATATAGCACAGAAAAATAAATTGCATCAGGCAAAGTCTAGCACATTCAGTGTGGCTAGAAAGGATCTGTTTAAATCCCTAGCAAGAGACAAGAATTAAATAATTAAAAGTAAGCCCAGGTGCTGTACGTGGAATTGCATGATGACCCGTCCAATAAGAGGCACCAAATTCAAACAAAGACAATCCAGCAGGGAATTGTCTCCATGATCAGTTCAAGGCGTACCTGGTGTGGTGAGTTGGGGGCAGGGAGCAGCTCCTGCGGCTACTACCACATGTTGGGAATTCCCCTCTCCCAGACCTCCCATTCTTGCACTTCCTAAATTTGTGTTGGCAGCCCGTGAGTGCATTGTGGCTGCTGACAGTCTGTCTGTGGCTTTTTCTGCCAACCCCTCTTCACTCTTGTGCACAGCATAATCTGGAGGTGTTCTTGGTGTGATACACTCTGTCCCAGTTTTGCAGATGGATCCCGGCCCTGAGCCTGTGACTTTTCCTGAGTGCTCAGGGCTGGAGTCTTCACTTTGACTTGTATGGCCACCTGTCTCAGCTCTTCTTCCAGTACGGGACTTTGTTGCAGATTTAGGAAAGGGAGCCGAGGCTGCTTGCTTGGCAGAGGGACTGTACTGGTCTTTGACAAGCTCACAGGGCATTGGATCTATGGGGACTTCACTAGCAGAGGATACACAGGATGAGACTGCATTGCCCCAGTCATTGTCTAGGAGAGCTGCTCCGAATGGCACAGGAGTCTGAGCATTTGACTGTTTCTGCTAGTGGTTCATTACTGATGGTGCCGTCTGCAACTGTGGGTCCTGTGGAACATATCTCCTGTGTTTCTGCCCACCGCACTATGGACAAGTGGTCCGTGGGAACAGCGCTGTTGGCTGCAGGTTGGATGTGGGCTGAGGGCAGTGTTACATGGGTGCCAGTACCGATGAATCCACTGTCCAAGTCCACAGCTCCTGTGGGTCCATCTAACTTGGATGGATCCTCTGGCCCCCCAACCCCCACTGGTGTTCTACGGGATGCTGGATTGCACCCTATTACTCCAAGTGACTCTCTTGGTCTCCGCCCCCCGCCCCACTGCTTCTTCTGAGGTTGAGGTGTTTCATCACATGGAATCATTTTAACCCCCGGTGTTTCCTCTTTGTCTAGCACTTCTGCACTCAGGATGTCTGATTTATTCAACACTGCTCAGGACCCTGTTCTTTCTGGGAATGTTGTCCAGCTCCGGTATAGAGGCAGACTGGATTACCCCCTGGACAGGGCATACATCATACAAAAATTGTTAGAGGACTCACTGGGTTACACAGCCTGTGATTTGTACTCTGTAATTCATATAGCTTTTGTACTTCAGTTCTTTTGGATCGGTTTTAGTTAAAATATGAAAAGTTGAGTGACTCCCCCCGTGAGTTCCTTTTCTGGCCATTCCCCTGACTAAGCCTACTATCAAAACTGTGAGATTCATACTTCACAATGAGTATGTCAACATTTCCAATTTTGTATTGGGTAGAGAAGCGTTGCGAGGTTCTAGACACTCCTATCCCTATTATAGATTCCAAACAGGTTTGGACGGCGGCTGGAAACTTAAGGTAAAGCTGTCCCCAACTGTTGCAGGTATTGAACATCTGCCTGGCAGTTTTCATATCAGTAGAGATAAGGGGATTTGTTTTTACCTGGTGTAGCCCCAAGCAGGTCACAAATGTGAAGCTCATACTCATCTTAGCTCCACATGTAATGCAGTTTGCTGTTCGGGCTGCATGGAATATGGTCATCTTATTTGGACATGTTGCAATCCTTTCTGTTGTAATCTATGGGGCCTATTCACAAAAGAACATGCAAGAGGCATGTATGGGGCACACAGCTCCACACCCAAGGGAGTTCCGTGGAGGGGCTGCAATCAAGAACACCAGCCCCCTTCTGGCCCCTTTACTTGGCCCCACCCCCTGGCATACAGGTCTGCAGGGGGTAGGTGGGTGTGGAGTACAGATCATGGTGGGCAGCCAATTGGCTGCCCAGGCAGGGACCCTCAGTGGATCCCTTACATGCCTCTGGTGCCATTTTGCCAGCTGGTATGCAGAGCACCAACCGAGCCATTGTGGGTGGTCACTCTGCCTGACTGACCCCTGACTCCAGATGTGCCCCAGAGGCAGGGGCTGTTTTGTTGGAGGTACCAATGCCCCCCCGCAGTGCCCGCTGTATCCAGATGCAGCCTCCTTGGGGACCATGTAGCTGGTCCCGGTGGTTTACAACTGCCTCCCAGATGCAGATCCAGCAATCCCCACACACAGCACTCTGTGGGGTTGTAAATGGCTCGGAGTGCTGGCTTGCCCCCTGCACCACCCCCCAGCTTGCCCCCACGTGGAGCTCCGGGATTGTCCAGGGGATCAGGTGTATGGGGGGGCGCATCAGTATTGTAAATGTGGTGGAGGCTGCTCAGTGGGCATGGGCAGCTGTGCAGTGGCTTTGTGAAAAGACCCCAAGGCCAGTCCTTTAGGAGCTGCCCCTGGGCCTCCCATAACAGATCCGATGACCTGAATCAGGATGCCATCATTGCCTGTGGTCTCCTTGCTTCTGCCCCCCCCCGCCGGCTACTGATGGCCCAGGAGCTGATACTGGTCAGGCAGTTGCGGATCCCGTTGGCCACATGGAAGTGTCCCACAAGGTTGTTCCATCTATTTAAGATCCTCTCCCTTCCCCATGCCCCCTCCTCCCCCCAATGAGATTTCTACAGTCCCTGCTAAGAATTGGGGGCAGCAAGCTAGGGGTAGGGGTAAGCACTCTGCATCCCCTGCTATTCCTCTTAGGAAACCCTTTACAGCCCTGACTTCACCCTCCAACTAAGCAACGCTGAAGATGAGGGAGGGATGTCTGATGCCTCCATCACGTCCTCCCTGAAAGATGTTCAGTCAGATGCTGAGGATGGACAAGGTCTACAATTGGCTAAACGTGTGCGAAGCCACACTCGTTCTCAGGTGGCAGTGAGAGGGGGTAAACATCCATGATATTTTTGACCTTCATGCTGCATCTCACCTTTATGCCCCTGAAAATGAATAGTGTTAAGCCGTACGGGAAGAGGATTATTACCTTTTCACTACTGTGTACTTTTGTGAGCTCAAGAATGTTCTTACAAGATACGCACATTGAAGCTTTGTATGAATTGGATGCTGCCTAGAAACACTGGACTCAGGATCCCTCTTACTGGTCACAGGTCCAGGACCTGTGCGATGGTCTTGGAATTCTCATCCAGGCTTTTGATTTCCAGCTGACGAGATTGCTTGACCTGTCTGTGGAGAGATCCCTATTGCTGGACCTTAACCTGGGTTCCTTATCTCTTAAATTGATAAATGTGTATGCTCCCCAGTCAAAAGTGGCTATAGTCCAGTTATTTTGTTTAGTTCACCCATCCTATTTACCTCCCGCTTAGTAGTCTTAGGTGGTGATTTTAATTGTGGTTTAGGGCTACAGGATAGAGGTGGAAAAACATCTAAGGGGTTTTGTGATTTTAATTTTTTGAAGTCCATGGTTACGATGGTCAGGTTACATGACAGTCAGGTCTCGGCCCCGGGACCCCCTTGTCCAGTGTTTGTTAAGGGTTCACTTACTACACATATTCATTTTTTTTTATCCTGGGGTCTGAGGGTTACTAGGTCTGCAGTAATTCCTACTGAACACCCTGACCACTTGGTGTTGTCCTATTCCTGTACTGTAGGTTTCTCTCCCTCCCCCCAACACCAACCCTGGAGGCTTAATGCCAACCTCCTATCTGATCTGACTTTCTGTTCAGGTTGGCTGAATGTCTTTTTTTCTCATTGGTCAGTATTTGCAGCGTATGATGATTTGGGAGCATGGTGGCAGATTTTTAAATGGAATTTTCATTCCTTTTTTTTGGACGAACTCGGTTACATTCCAGCAAGTATCTGATATTTTTGGACTTGGCTATAGGTTTCAAAAGTTGATTTTGGTGGCTCATACCATGGGGACTGATTATGCAGAGTCAAATACGTCCCGTAAGTCCCGTATGCTCACATACCAGTATGACAGGGCTAAGTCCCTAGCACTAGAAGTGAAGTTTGATACTCAGGGTCGGACTCAATCCCTGGGTAACTTTAAGACTTGTGAAGCCAGGCTGTACCACCGCTACATGTGGGCCTTATGCTCCACGGATCTGGACGCACCTTCTTCAGACCCTGCCAAGATAATTAAGCAATAATGCATGATAGGATGTGTGTTGTGCTGGGAAAACATCACGCCTGGGGTGATTAGGCATGAGGCCACAGGCTGAGTGCGACTAATCACCCAGAAGTGACGTTATTCCAGCACAACACACACCCTGGAGTGCATTATTGCTATTATACAATTGCTCATTTGTAAAACAAAATAAAAAATAGATTGAAAATGTTTAAAATGTGTTTTTTTACTGATTTTTTTCATTGGGTAGGAATACATATTGGAAAAATAGTGCTGTTCTATTGTTCGCCCTGTAGGTGGTGGTGTTGCATTTGCTGCTTCTTCTATTCACTGCCCCCCCCAAACACACACACACTTGTTTCTTTTTTTTTTACCCATCAAGTTTAACTGAGCTGGTTCTACAGTCTTCTATGTACCAGCTGAAGATTTTTTTTTCTAAATAGATTGGTGCATGTGCATGATAAGGACTCAGAAGAAGGCTACAGATGCGCACTTCTGGTTTGCCAGTTCGATTGTTGGATTGTGTGTCTGTTCATGGAAAGGAGACGTTTACCATGCTGTTTTTTTTAAGGTAACACTAGTTTTTTACAGCCCTTTGTGCGATTGTTGTTTGGGGAGAGTTGCTGTTCTGTGTGGAACTAAGCGGCACCAGTGAGTCGCGCGACCAGCTGTTACTATCTCCGCAGGCACTGAAGCCAACAGTTTTGGGAAAACAGCTATATATATATTTTTTTTTGGCTTTCTGTGTTAGGGGTTGAAATAGTGACTTGATGGGAAGGAGGTTTCTACTGTTAGGTGTAACGAGTGGGGAGCGGCTTCAGAGTGAGAATGACGGAAGCAGACTCGCTGGCAGGGATGATAAGTGAAGCAGGCTGCCATGCAGTCATTCTGGTACCGGTTCATTCAGTCATTTGTGTACTGGGACTAGAGCCATGATGTTGTGCTGGGAATAACATCACGGCTACAGTCCCAGACGGACCAATCAGAGTCCAAGACTATTTTATGTCATTGTATAATGTATAAAGTTCACCCCATTCTCCTATACTGCACCCATTTCCATGTATTTCCTTATGGAATGGGGTGGATTATTAGTGAGATCAGTAAATGCAGGATGCATAGGATTTAATGCTACAGTCGATTAATACAAATTGGGATGCAAGGCTGAGTTGGTGAATTTGTCTTAGCTGTTACAGATTGCCAGTTAGAATTCAGGAGAGCCAGTTCTCAGTGATGGTCTTTACTGTAGAGATTAACAGAGGTACTTCAAGAGGAAGAGGCTGAAGGGTCTGCTGGAAGAATGGTTGATCTGGCTGAAGGTACTAGGTGCAAAATTGCAGATAAGAGTATAAGGAATAATGATGTCCAGGAGTGAAATCGAAGGTTTGGATGGTGTGGAGTCAGGAATCAGCTAGGTGGTGGAGATCCCACAGTGAATAATCTAGACAATATCTGTGCAATTCCTAAAACTAGCAATGACTGTTGGGGAGTGGGAGTTGAGTAACTTGGTCATCAGAGTCATTGCTGAAATAAGAGGCAGCATAAGGTAAAATGGACGATGTTCATAGTTGAATGAGTTATCTTGCAATTCCCGGTATCTATAGAAGCAATGCTGATTATGAAGTCTGAATATAATGGAAGGATTTAAGTCCTTTCTATGTATGAGGATGGCCAATGAGATGAGCCATCCAGGGAGTCATGGTGATTGGATAGAAAGGGATCAGGGGTATATCCAATAGAGATGCAGGAGATCTTCCTATTGTCCAGGCGAATGGGATTCCATGAATGATTATGAAGAACTGAATGGACATTGTGAGACTTCTATGATAACATAAGAGTCTATGAGGCATGTGAGCCAAGGAATGTTTGCTGGCAGTATTACTCCAGAGTAATGAATAAATGATCGAATGAATAGTGGAAGGGTACTGTTAGAAGGGCAGGAGTAGAAGTAGGGGATGGATCATATGGAAAAGCAGATGACTTGTAGGAGCACTGGTTGGAGACAGGATACAAGGCCCAAATCAGCCACAGCAAACAGTATGAAGCCCCAAGCCAGCAAGGCAAAGAGGAGGAGGCAGCCATTCAAATGTGAAGGAAGTACGGAGTGGATTCTGAGTAACTGAAGGAATAAGCAGAGGAAACTAGGGGCCAGGCGAAGCCAGATGACATCCAGAGCAGGAAGGAGCAGGATGACATCAGTTCCACAGTGAACAGCAGCAAATTGCGGGAAAGTTAAAGCAAGGCATCAGATGATGATCCACAGAAGGCCAAGGAACCAGCCAAGCACTATGAGCAATAGGAGTCCCACATCTGATGGAGGTTGGAAGCAACCAGAAAAATGATGGAAGGTGCTGGAGCGATGAAAGGATGAGGTCCTAAGTCTGTTAGAAAACAAATTTATATGACAGCCGATCTGGTGACCTGCAGTAAAGAAGTCCATAAGGCAGTCGACCTGGAGGGAGGGAGAGAGGGAGCGAACAAGCCGGCAGGATCCATATGATGAGGGAAAGGAGGCCAAAGGGGCTAGAAAATGAAGGTCCATGGAAGAGCGGGATGGCAAGTGGAGTCAATCAAATGCAGAAGGGTCCTCTGATTGAAGGAAAGTGGCAAACTCACAGGATGGAGGCAAACAAGTTGGAGAAGTCAGGTTCCACAGGCGAAGTCGCAGGTGGAAGTAGGAGATCCAGGTTCAGAAGGCTTGAGGCACTGGGTAGCAGGTGGAGAAAAACACATACAAAGCAGTGGAATGGAAGGAGAAGCATCCTAAAGGGAAGTTTGAGGCAAGAGGATCTAGACTAGATGCTGCTAGGGAATGTAGAACGATGAGAGAACATGATAGAAGAAGTTCCATTCCTGAATAGAAATGGCAATCCGCAGCGGTATAGATGCAAACAGTGGAGACAGTCCATGTAGAGTCAGACTTCCAGCCATAGAAGGCGCAGATAGAATGAATGGTCTAGGCTGCAGGTGAGATAAGATGGAGAAGCAAGCTGGGCAAAGTCCTGGTCCTGAAGGGAGCAGCAGCCAGATAGCAGGCTGAGAACATAGAAGATGAAGCACATGGTGAGCTAACCCACACTCAATGCTGCCAAACAGAGTTAGAGATGGAGGAAGTTAGGTTAGTAAGTAGGAGGTAGTTCTGTTCCTGAAGGGAAGTGGCAACTGGTAGAAATAAATAAGGTGTGGTATAATTCAGTAGATTGTAGACATGGCTCCCATCCCTGGTAGTCAGGGCGAGCTAACCTTCACTCAATGCTACCCAGCAGAGTTAGGGACAGAGAATGTCAAAATGATAAGTAGGATGAAGTTCTATTCCTGACAGGAAGCGGCAGCTGGTATGAGGTAGAGAAGGTACGATAACAGTTCGTAGATGGTAGACATGACTCCAATCCCCGGTCATTGGGGCAAGCAAACCTTCACTCGATGTTGTCCAGCAGCGTTAGGGACGGAGGCTGTCAGGCTGGTAGAAACATAGAAACATAGAATTTGACGGCAGATAAGGACCGCTTGGCCCACCCAGTCTGCCCATTTCCCTACCTGATGGATAAGCTGCAGGTCCTAGTTAACCAGCAGCCTACTTCTTCCTACCCCCAACCCCTAGAATTGCCTTATGACTGTCCCATGCATGCTTGAATTCCACCACTGTTTTTGACTCCACAACCTCCTCTGGAAGGCCGTTCCACACACCACAACCCTCTCTGTGAAAAATACTTCTAAATTACCTCTGAGCCGCCTCTTCTATCTTCAAATTGTGCCCCTTGTTCTGCACACCTCTTTTTGAAAGATGCTACCTCTTGGACGCTTTTTGATTCCCTTGAGGTACTTGAAAGTTTCTATCATGTCTCCCCTCTCCCTCCTTTCCTCGAGGCTATACATATTAAGCTCCTTAAGTCTCTCTTCATATGTCTTCCGGTGCAGACCCTGCACCATTTTAGTTGCCCTCCTCTGGACAGCTTCCATCCTGTCTATGTCTTTGCGGAGATTGGGTCTCCAGAACTGCACGCAGTACTCCAGATGGGGTCTCACTAGCTGTCTGTACAGAGGAATAATAACTTCCTGTTTTCTACTGGTGATGCCTCTTCCTATGCATCCCAGTATCCCCCCAGCCCTCCTTGCTGCCCTCTCACATTGCTTTCCCACCTTTAGGTCATCTGATATGACTACCCCCAGGTCCCTTTCCATTTTTGTTGTTGTTAGTATCTCACCCCCCATTGTGTACTCTTCCCCTGGGTTTTTGTTTCCCAGGTGCATTACCTTGCACTTCTTAGCATTGAATCTAAGCTGCCATACATTTGACCATTCCTCTAACCTTGCCAAGTCCCTTCTCATCCTTTCCACTCCACCTTGTGCATCAACTCTGTTGCAGATCTTTGTGTCATCTGCAAAGAGACATACTTTCCTTCAGTCCCTCTGCAATTCGCTTATAAAGACATTGAAGAGGACCGGTCCTAATACTGAACCTCGTGTACCCCACTACTAACCCCCTTTTTCAGAGTGGACCCATTTACTATTACCTCTGTGTCCTATTCTCCAGCCAATTCTTTACCCAGGCTGTCATCTGGGACCCACCCAGGCTGGCTAACTTGTATATTAATCTTTGTGTGGGACTGTGTCAAATGCCTTGCTAAAGTCTAGGTAGGCCATGTCCACAGCCCTCCTTGATCAACTACTTTGGTCACCCAGTCAAAGAAATCTATCAGATTTGTCTGGCATGACCTTCGCTGTGAATCCATGCTGCCTTGGGTCCTGTGCCCTCTGGCCTCTAGATACTCAACAATTCTTTCCTTCAGAAGTGATTCCATCATTTCCCTACCACTGAGGTTAAACTAACAGGTCTGTAGTTTCCTGCTTCTGCCTTGCTCCCACTTTTGTGAAGGTGAATCATCAGCCCTCCTCCAGTCCTCGGTACCACCCCATCCTCCATGATTTGTTAAACAGGGTAGTCAGTGGTGTCACTAGTTCTACCCTTAGTTCTTTTAAATTCTGGGATGAATCCCATCAGGCCCCATTGCTTTGTCCACCTTCAGTTTTAAGAGTTCTTTCAAAACCCTTTCTTCTGTAAATGGGCTGGTATCAACTTCTGTATCCAGAGTGTTTCTACTGTTTGTTTTAGGTACTTCCCCTTTTCCTTTGTAAATACTGAGCAAAATATTTGTTTAGTATCTCTGCCTTTTCACAGTCACCCTCTGCCCACCCTCCTCCCTTTACTAAGCCTCACTATCCCTCCTTGGTCTTACTTTTGCTCCCTGATGTACCTATAAAGGTTTTATCCCTTCTTAACTGAGTTGGCTATCTTTTCCTCAGTTTGGGCCTTTGCTGTTCTGACTGCCTTCCCAGCTTCCTTTGCTTTAACTGATACAGTTCTCTGTCCTGTTCCTTCTGTGATTCCTTGTACTTCCTGAATGCTTTCTTTTCTCTTGAACCTTCACTGCCACTTCCTTTGAGAACCATAGTGGTTTCTTACCTCGTTTCATTTTGTTTATTTGCTTTACACAAAGGCTTGTTACCTCTGTGATGGAAGTTTTTATTATTCCCCATTGTTCTTCCACCCCTCCTTCCTGCCCATTTGCTAGTGCATTCCTTAGGCACTCACCCATTTTGACAAAGTCAGCCCTCTTAAAATCCAGTACCTTTGTCTTTGTATGGCTTGACTCTATTGCTGTGTTTATTGTGAACCATACTGTTCGATGGTCGCTCTTTCCCAGATGGCTACCCACTTCTACATCTGTGAGCCTCTCCTCATCTCCATTTGAGAGAACCAGGTCTAAGATTGTTCTGTCTCGAGTGGGCTCCAATACTAGTTGTCTAAGGCATGCCCCCTGTAGGGCATCTAGAATAACCCCACTCTTAGAAGTGGCTGCTGCAACTGCACTCCAGTTAACATCTGGCAACATCTGGTAGAAGTAGAACATAAAGAGTGAAACAGACTCCCAACCCTGGTAGACAGGGGAAGACTACCTTCACTCAGCGCCTCAGAAAGTGCGAGTTAGGGATGGAGACCGGAATACTGCTGGTATGGGCTGGCCAACGAACAACACTGCTGCAGAAAGAGTAAATAGTGATGGAGTAGGTAAAAACAGTAAATGAAGTATTGAAACAAATGGTAGGCATAGAGATAATGGATGGAATGGCCACAGAGAACAGAAGGCTCAGTACAGATGGATGAAGGCAGGAGTAGGACAAGCTCAGGAGTAACATGAGGAGCAAACCATGGAAGGTCGGTTAGTTGCATATGAGTTATGCTTTGGCGTACCAGAACCAAGTGAGTTTTCCATGCTGGAACGGCCTTGCTGCATGGAGGTGCAGGCCGCTGGGATAAAGTAGCGAGGGGCAGGAGAAGGTATTGTGAGCTGACACATGCTATAATGGAGGGAAGCAGATGAATAAAACCTCAAGGGGGGAAGTGCTTGAAGACATCCTAGTATGATTAATGGGAAATAGAACTGTGCCAGGCAAGAGAGCATATTGCATGGCATGAATCGCCAAAGGAGGAGCAGCAGCAGTTATAATAAGGTACAAGCCTAGTTGCCCCCACCCCCCCCCGATGAAGAGAGTAGTGCAGGGTATCCAGTAAACAAGTGTCCAAGTGCCTATATGGCAGAACCAGCGGACACCCACCTTGAAGTGACTGACAGTAAATGGTGATAGATAATAAAGTAAGAAGGTCCCCAAGTATGTCAATTCTACGAGGCTGTAAAACGATGAGAAGATATGAGCTGGGTACTTACAAGCTGCTGGAGACTCATGGGGAGTCGCGGTATGCTGCAAGGTAAACAGCAAAAAAAGAAAGGAGAAATAAATCCTGACGGCGGGCGGGCTGATGCATGCTTGCTTGGAACTGTACAGAACAGGAGGTGTATCTGTTACTGGTATGCATTTAGATGTAGAATCAGATTCAGAATTCAGCTCCATAAGTTGAGTCTGAGACTGATGTATTAAAAGCAGAAGCTACACTATAGTCAAAAACACCTGCTGGCTCAGCAGAAGACTGCTGCAGAAAGCATCACTGTTTCTACGCTTGAAAAATCTGAGTCTATTGTTATCAGAAACCATTGCAGGCAACTGCGGTCCAAGCAGTCCCAATACGAATAGGAGCAGGGAGATGGTGATGCGAACTCCGAGAAGGCTGGGCTGGAGCCAGAAGAGAAAGTAGCACTAGGAGGCAGGGAAAGGAGGAGGCCCAGTGAGCACTGGGGGCTGAGAAGCCCAAAATGAGAAAAAAAACAGGACAGAAGGAAAAGAAAGAGCGGGAGAGGAGCCAGCTGGAACAGAAACAGAGACCAAAACAAAGGGAGAGACAACATGAAATGCAGGAAGGGAGAGGGGAGAGAAAACGAACCAGGACAGCAGTGAGACAAAGGAGTAGCCATACAAGCCATGCAGGCGCTCAGGAAAAAACACTCCCTAAGCAAGGGAGGTGTGTCAGAGGAGGGCTTATGTAGAGGTTGTGGGAGGAGCTGTTCCCCACATTGAACCTCGAGCAAGCCCTCCCATTCTACTTGTTGACAACTGCACTGCTCACCCTCACCTTGTGCTCTCACATGTCCAGATTGTTTTCCTCCTATCAATCACCACCTCCTTGATCCAACCAATGGGTCAAGGGATAATAGAAATCTCAAGAGGCTTTACAGATGCCACATGCTCAATACTGTAATCACAGCTTACTATGATGGGCAGGCAGTCTCAGCCACAGGCTTGTCCCATAAACAGTTGGTGCTTGGTGCACTACACATGTCTACACCAAGCATGGTCCAAAGTAAAGGCACAGACCATTAAAAATTGCTTTAAAACAGCAGGGTGCCCTAAGGAGATGGATGATGCATCTGAGTTATCTGGATCGGAGGAAAGTGAGGAAACTGTCACCGCACCAGAATCCATAGCCCTAATTATTTTTGACAATTTTGTGGCCACCATACCTCTCAACCTCCTGCCTCGTAAATCAGGGACAAGGCTTAAAAAAATCAGGGACAAAGGACCAAAATCAGGGACACATTTTCAAAATTGGTGTTATCCTCTCAGAAAGCTGGTAGAATAAAGGGCTTAGTGTAAAATGCACTTTCTAAGGGAGAACAAGTATGTAACTTTAATGTTTGACATTATTTTGTGCTTACAACCCCCACTGTTAGGTCACAAAAACACAATTTTTAGGAGGGACAGAGTAAAATTTTGAGGCAGAATCAGGGACGTCCCTGAAAATCAGGGACAGTGGAGAGGTATGGTGGCCACAGATGACAACCTCCAATGCACTGGGCTATTGATAGATGAAGAGACTGAAGCAGCAGCAGTTGGTGGAGGTGATGCAGAATTAGAGGTGAGGATGATGACGGTGAAGAGGCACCCCTATCTGACCCGACATCCAAGCATGTTTGTCAGTGTTTCCTACAAATCCGCCACTTCATAGAGAATAACGCCAGCACAGAGGATGACCACAGAGCTTTTTATGACCTGGAGAATGTCTGTACTAGAGCAGCAAATGAGAATTTCTGTCAATCAAAACTTACTGATCATTTTAAAATTATATCTTCACCTGCTTCCCCCGCACAATAGATGAACAGGCTACAGTGAAGCTAAGAAAGCCATTCTAACAGCAGAGCACCAGCATGTTACTCTGAAATGCATGCTATTCAACTCCCTATACCCCACCTCCAACCTCTGTATCTCATAAAGTACTGTACTGTATCAATTCATCAAAACAACAACAAAACAACAAAAATATACTGTAATGCCAGGAACAAGTTATACTCCACCATAACATAATAAAAATCATATTCAAACCCTTCTACAAACAAACCTCCCTCCCACAACATCAGCCAGCATCACTCCAGATTCAGAACACTACTATTGCATAATAGCATGACCCTGTTAGACATATAAACCACTAAGATCCAGAGGCTATGCATTTAAGTAGGTTTGTATTTACAGGTCTGCACTCTATTTATAGGCAGACAGACCAACAATGATAGATGGATAGATAGGTAGGTAGATAGATAGATAGATAGATAGATAGATAGATAGATAGATAGATAGAGAGAGAGACAGAGATAGATAGAGAGCTAGAGAGCTAGATAGACAGACAGACAGAGATAGATAGAGAGATAGATAGACAGAGATAGATAGATAGATTAAGCAACATATAGACAGAGATAGACAGATAGATATTTAGATAGATAGAGAAATAGATGATAGCTAGAGAGATAGAGAGATAGAGAGATAGATGGATAGATAGATAGATAGATAGATAGATAGATAGATAGATAGATAGATAGATAGATAGGTTCTGCTATATGCACACACTGTGCTACAGTAGATCTACCTCTCTACCCAAGGCAAAGCACAGCAGATTGAGCACTGCCTATTACTGCAGCGATCCAAGCAGTATTTGTAATACCTGTTAGACTGCTAATATGCCCCCTACCCCGCCAATCCTGGGGAAAAACATGATGCACTCCAAACAGAGCACTATAATTTTATAATAAAAAAAAACAGAATTACCAAGGACCAAACCTAGTCTACCACTTTGTAACAAACAGAATTACAACAAAACTCTGCTTCTAAACAGGAATTCTTACCTTGGGCTACGTTTTAAGAAGCTTAATGCAAGCTAAGTGCAGGACATGTAGTAGAGGGAAAACTACAGGGCAGAATCGATGGAGTAATGGACTCCAAGTCTTCTTCTGCCTGAAAAATTTCTCTGTTTCTAAGTTAAGAACTCCTGAAATCTAAGCAGTATGGCACAGTTGTTTAAGGCTCTGAGCTGCAAACCTGGAGATCTGGGTTTGAATCCCACAGCCCCCACTTGCATACTGTGTGACCTTGAGCAAGTCGCTTAACTTCCTTGTGCTCCCAGGTTGCACCTGTAAACAAGGTTTCAGCTCAGTGTGTCTCACCTGGTAAAACAAAGGTTAAAATAAAAAACCTCAGCCATTACAAGTCACTCTGACATTTCTAACTGCTAAAAAAATAAAACTCTGGGATTTTAAAACTCTCGATCCTACATGATGAAAGGATTTAAAAAGGCATCACAACATAATAAGTACTTTAAAACAACCAACTTCTGAAACTTTGTTGTTCCTATTTACAAAGCCATTTTCTAAGTCAAAGCGATTTTTAATATCAGGCCATTTTATAAGTACAATCACACACTCCAGGGTATTATATTGCTTGAGATACAGGCACTAACCTGTGCTGAAGTGCATTTTGGCCTCTATCATAGAAGTTGACAGCAGATGAAGACCTCTTGGCCTACCCAGTCTTTCCTATTTTCCCTGTCTACAGTGCCTGTATCAGCCCAGGCCTGGGGAACACCTATATTTCCTAACGAATGCACACCGCTTTGTGTCATTGTCCATCTCTATATAGGGGCTATGGCATGGACCTAGTAAAAATACGCCTGCTATTTTCTATGAGTGGTCCGTAACTGCATGACATCATTTATTTATTTTATTTATTTAGTTTTTGTTAACCGGGTAGGTGCACTAGCCATAAAATTACTATTTTCAGGCATGACCCGGGAGATTACAACAAAAAGAGAACAGTTGAACAACAGCAACAAGGGTACAATAATACAAATAGAGGAACAGTACAGCAGTGCTAAAAAATACAATGGGTAGAAACAACAAAAAATAATGGCAAGCATTATACAGATAATGGCAGTAAGATATATAATAAGTGCAGAAACCACAGACCCGACCTGTGGAGTGAAAGAGTTAATAAGATAGTAAGGTTATATAGAGAGAAATGTGAGGAATGTTCAAACATAACAAGAAAGACTGACAGAAGGAAGGTCAGGGGTGGTAACTGGCAAAACAACAGTGGATCACAAGTAGAAAATATCAGGCACATGTTTACTGGGTTCATGCCATATTTGATTCATGCAATGGCATGGGTTTGTGTGGTAAAATGGTTGGATGTGCGGCTGCTGTCTCATATAAGTTACTGTTAAAGTTCTGTAGGTAGAACTTTATGAGAACAATCAAATCCCAGAATAAAATGCTGACAGTCTTTTATTCTGAATAGCTCACAGTGAGAATATTTGCTTTATTTTCCATCAAGAGTGAGAACATCATGATATTCTCACTGTAGGTCATCCATCTAAAGGGAGAATATAATGATAGCCTCGCTGCATGTTCCTGGCAAGCAGATATAACCTGATATTTATGACTTTGCATTTACATTGCTATTGCACAAATAGGGGATATTCCAGAGAGCATCCAGGAATGAGCATTTTATTCCGTTGAGAATGTTGCCTACAATGCTGTCAAGCAATGAGTGGCTGAGTGAGGTGAAGCCATGAGTGCTAGGCTGCATTGTTGGCAACATACTAAACAGAATAAATATGGGATATACAATGGTGAGCTGTCAGATAAATGATTTATCTACACAAGGTGCTGTTTGACCTCAGGTAACCCCACAAGTGGCGTAAGCCACGAGTGAGATGTCAGAGGTCAAACAGCACCAGTGTAGATCAATCATTTATCTGACAGCTCACCATTGTTTATTTCATTTATGCAATAGGGATGCTTTCTGTCAGTGCAGGGACATTTGCTTTTGATTGTTTATAGTTTTTGCATATGTTTGTCAAAAAAGTGAACACAAAATTGCATTTTCTGCTCTTTTTTGCTTATTATAAAAAAAATCTATAATGTATCTAGAAATAAAACACCACTCATTTTGTAGATAATTTTGTGCTGAACAACTTTCATGCACACAGCACTATGCTACCTTTTTTCGTTTTAAAGTTATTTGCATTTGAATATAGTTAGTACCAGTTCCAGAGTGATTGTGACATATCTACTATGTGTAAAAATCTGTGATGATGCGTCTACTATGTGTATAAATGTAAAATTTTGAATCTATCACATAGTAGCTCAGATTTATCACATAGGATTTATGTCCACGCCTATTGCATAAAAAGTCTTATTCATGGATGCTTTGGAATATGCTATTTATACCATGGATTCTGTTTTGCCATTGTGACAAGGCTGTGGTGGAAATAACATGTGCTGCTGTGGAAATAACATTTCCACTGCAGCTGAATAATAGGCAAAAATAATAATTTTTATTCTACACTGTTATTTATCACTCCCATGGTATAAATACGGATATTTAATGTTCTGCCTGACAATATGGCATTTATTTGCTTTCAAATCTTGATAGTGCTGATCCTAGCAATAGCGTGGTGAGGCACAGCAGAGCCATGCGTGCTGATAAATGTGGTCCAGGATTAAAAGAAAGTACTTTCAGTATTTTCCTGGAAGTTATTATATGTCCTATACAGTGCATGGCTCATTGTCATTCTCAGATCTAACTATTGCACATGAGACGTAATGCCATGAAAAGGCTTTGTAATACTGGAACGCTAGTCAGGCTGAGTTCAGAATGAAGGGTGGCAACCACAGAAATCGTTCACTGGCATAACGAAGAGCACAAACCCAGTCTGTGAATTTCCATATATTGGAGTGTTTCGTTCAAAGATGTTATGAACTGTAGCTAATCAATTGTACATGTTTGGCAGCCCTGATAGAAAGAATGTCTAACACTGTACAATGGTATATTAACCTTGGGACACCACGTGCAAATCTACATACTACTGATTTCTATAGGGCTCAGCCATCCTGCTCAGTTCAGATTCAGATATAACATGAAGTAGGATGCTGTTGTAATCTAGTATGTGTGTCTAAGTGCAAATTTTTTTATGTACTTCTTTACTGAAAGAGTTTTACCTGGAAAGGCCTACTGAACCATACTAGCTTGTTTCCAAAGGTGTCCAGGGGGAAAGGGGCAGGTGGGAAAAACAATACAGCAGGAAGCAGAGAATTTATATACAGGTTAAATCAGCCTAGGCTGTCACTTGCAGGTGACAAGCCACAGCAGATGAAGATGACACTGCCAGCTATTTCCCGAAATTCCTGTGATATTTCCAGAAATATCTCCTGCTTTCTGCATTTCCACAGTAGGGGCAGCAGAGAGAAACTCTTCAGAAATTTTGCGAAATATCTGGAAATAGCTCGTAATGTCTGTGGCTACTATTGTAATTTCATGGGCCATTAAGTATTAGAGGAAGGCTAGTGCAGTATATGAATTAGAATATAAATCATGACTGCTTTTTTTTGTCACATTGCTGTCAGGTGCACTTTAATTCTACCACATAGAAATTTCATATTAGCAAAAGGAACACACAAAATGCTTTGGAAAGTACCACATGACTCCTTCCAGGCAACTCCCCAGCAGCTCTGCATTTATATTTTCGTGTTGCAACATCTGCTATATATGTACATATATATTTTCCTAAATAACTGTCATAAGTTGTCCTCCTAGATGAGAGGTTAGAGAGCTGGTATAAAAGTCATGCCTTCTAACCCATAGACCACCACTAGATGGCTGTATTGCTTTTGACTGGTATTCAAAGCTTTCACTACTACAGTAGATGGCACTCTTTACACAGACTGCCTTTTCTCACATACAGTACAACACTTTTAATCTGGAAACTGTATCTATCCTGGTCAACATCCTTCAATCAATCAGGCACAAAACATGGATTACATGACCACGCCTAGGGTGTTATAGTGATCCAAAAGCTTTTTTGGGATTTCTTCATTATTTTGTCATTTTTGACCAGTAAAAACACACTGATCTGACAGCTTGCTTCAAGAGGCAGTATAGCGTGGTGGTTTAAGGCTCTGGGCTGCAAATCTGGAGACTTGGGTTTGAATCCCACAGCCCCCCCCCCCACTTGCCTACTGTGTGACTCTGAGCAAGTCACTTAACTTCCTTGTGCTCCCAGGTTGCACCTGTAAACAAGCTTCAGCTTAGTGTGTCTCTCCTGGTTAAAAAAAAAAAAGATGTGCCCAACAGATGGATTACATGGGCCTGTTTTTTAAAAGGGGAATGTTGACCAGGACACCGGGCAAAATCCCTACTCTTATGATAAGTGCCATAGGATCTTTAACTTCCACCTCTACGTCACCAGAGATGGGCAGAAGAGACCTCAGTTACTCTCGTCTGAAGGATGGCACACTGACAGTGCGGCACCCCCTAGTGTTGCACTACAGCATCAGTGTTAAGTATTAGCCTAAATCCTGGTGTAGTACTAGAACTTGCAACCTTCCAATTTTTTCAGCCTAAAACATGAGTGTGCAACCTGTATGTTCTGCCTTCCAAATGAAGTGAGAAGCCTTGCTGTACATTAAGTACAAGCTGCTGGTGATAAATTAAACCACCAGACAAGCCTTTGCAGAGCACACTACAGTGGTCAAGTCTAGAGGAAATGAAGGCATGCACTAGTGTACACAGATCAGTAGGATTAAGAAAAGGAAGGAGTCAGGAAATATTTTGCAAATGATAAAAGTAGCCCCAAGACCTGAGAGTCAAATGTTGGATGTCCATCAAGGACTGCTCCCAGACTATGCACTAATACAATGTAAGCATCAGACCATATAGCTAAATCATTTTTTAAACCATTGACAAATTCAACATGAAGACATATAATTAATTTCAGTATTGGATGCAACATCAGCATTTATCTCCACTTTGGATACATCACAAAGGAATCCTGAAGCACAGGGGGAACAGCTTGCACAATACCTAATGACAACACAAAATGATTTCTGCTATACTCAAAACAGAGCAGTGGAATAAAACAGAAACGGGTTAATATTCAAAAACAACTCATTTGAAAGCTTTGCTATTTAAAATACATTGTATAAATTGGATACACAGTGGCCTGAATCAGAATATGCCACTTATAACTTGTTGGAGGGAAGGACTTACATAAATTTAATAGACAGCAGTGTAACCCATTAGCACCCACTAAATAAAACAAAAAGACTGGGAGGGATCAGCTCCACAAGGTTTCTACTTGAACAAACTGCCAACACAGTGGAGTAAATGACCATGAAACTTCGATAAGCACTGTTCATATTGCTTATCTGACATAGGAATGAAAAATAGTTAAATTCATACCCAGTGCGTCATTTACTCCAGTGTGTTGTTAGTAAGGATTTATATAACTCATTACTGTCCTGCCTCTTCAGTAACTCATGAAGATTTTATTTATTTTATGTAGTTATTTAAAATTGGTAACTGGGAAAGGCACACTGAGCCAAGTCTCATTTCCAGGTGCGACTCAGGGAAGGGAATATAGACAGGGTGACATACAAAATTTGAGAAAAATATCCGGATAACATAAAAATATCTGAGAGTACAATAACACAAATTGAGGTTACATTAGGCATCTTTACACATGATGAAGCATGTGGATACCATGTGTAAAGGCAGCAGTAATGTATATCGCAATATAAACATGGACACTCATGAGGGAGTCAGGAAAAGTGCTCGGTGCCTGTTGGGGTAGGTGACAGTGCAATCAGCCTGCACAGACAGACAAAAGGGGAGGCACAAAGGCAATAGAACAGGGTGGGACCAAGCATGAGGGAGTGACAGAAGAAAGGGGAGAAGAGTCAAGGGGGGTTGGCAGGAACAGAGAGGAAAATAAATATGCCTTAATTAGCATTTAAAAGTAGGACATGAGGGGGGACAGTTATAGAGGAGAGGGAAGCTGGTTCCAGAGGGAGGGGAAGTGGTAAGAGAAAGCAGCTTGACCTGCAGAGGAGTGGTGGTGAGGGACAGAGAAGGTACAGGAGTCCATGGAGTGGAGAGGTTAAGAAGAGGATGAGACAAGGGAGCTTAGTGAGGAAAGGTATGAGAGAAGGGACCCAGACTAGTATTTGACTATAAAGGAAGCACAGTGGGACTGGCAACGACCTGGTGGCAGGAGAATGGAGAGAGATGGATAGAGAGAGCAATGATGAGTGTGGGGGGAGTAGAGTTGGTAGCAAAATAGCAGAAGGCATTGCAGAGAGAATCCAGTCTGGCAAGGCAGGAGCAAGGGGTGGTACCATTTACCACGTCTGCATAGTCAAAGACTGGGAAAACGATTTTGGTAAGCTGCTCCCATCAGACTTGAAGGAAGAGGCAGTCCTCGTGGATGGACAGGGCACTGAGTCAAGGACAAAGCTTGGTATGGATATTGTCGATGTGGGCGAAGTCAAGCTTGCTGTCAAGCCACACACCGAGGTAGTTGAAGGCAGCGACAACCTCCAGAGGGGTGCCATCCAATGTGGAGAAAACGGAGCAGGGGGTGAGAGCCTGGCCAGTTTCTGGCTGGTGTCAAAGGTCATGAACATGGTCTTCTTTGTGTTGACCTGGAGTTGGTTAGGGTGGAACCCCTGCAGTACATTGTGGAAGTCGTGCTGGAGCTGATCCTCCAAAGCTGCTGCCAAGAGTCCAGAAGCGAAAATGATTATGTCATCTACGTACATGTGGATGTGTGAAGGGACACATGTAGAGGGGAGGCTGTTTAGGAAGATTCAAAATAGAATTGGGCCCAGGATTGAGCCCTTTAGGACTCCATCTAAGATGGGGAAGGGAGGGGACAGGACACCACATACATGTACTGACTGTTGACGATCTATAAGATAAGAGCAGAACCAGTCTACAGCAGGTATTGAGAGACTGGCTGAGCTCAGTTTGTTAAGAAGGAGAGGGTATGATGCTGAGTCAACGGCTTTGGCCAGGTCAATGAATATTGTTGTGATGATATGGTCCTGATCCATCCCAGTGAGAATACATCTAGTTACACACAGCAGGGATGAAACAGTGGAGTGGTGCTTCCAAAAGCCAGGCTGGAAGGGGGAGAGGAAGTTAAAGGACTGCAGGAAATCAGAAAGCTGAGAATAGACAACAATCTCATGAGACTTTGCATGAGAGTGAAGGAGAGAGATCAGCTGGAAGTTGCCAGTGGAGGAGGGGTCACCCCCCTTTGTGCAGAAGCAGAACCTTTGCTACCTTCCAGGCCATAGGGACTGTAAAGAGAGAGAAGGAGAGGTTCAGTATGTAAGCAAGTGGAGAGGCAATTGCTGGAGCACAGATCTGTAGAAGTTTGGGATCCAATCCATCTGGGCTGGATTTTAAGTGAGGTGAGGGCAAGAAAGATTTCCTGAGAAGAAACTAGAGGAAATTGGAAGCCTTCAGAGAGTTGAGAAGGGGGGGTATCAGGGGCAGGAGGAAGGGTAACCAGGAAAGGGGAGAAGAGGATAAAGCACAGGTGGTGAAAAATTTATCAAAGTGAGTGGCCACAAAAGGAGGGTGCAATACCAATCAGCCATCTACCAGAAGGGCTGGGGTAGTAGACTGGGCTGGGGGATTAAATATGGAGTGCATAACCTACAAGAAATTTGAGGGGGAATTAACAGACTGGAGGTTAGATTAGAAATGGTGATCCTTAGCAGCACTGATAACCTTAGTGCAGGAATTCCTGAGTGACCTGCAGGATTGAAGGTCTGACAGGGAGTGGGAGGATTTATAGCGAGCCCATGCAATGTCCTACAGCTTGCATAAATCAATACAGTCAGGAGTAATCAAAGGGTGGTAACAGCATTTAACCCTATACTACCTACGGGGTGTGTGAGTGTTCCAGGTGTAATTAAATATGGCATGGAAGAGGGATAGGGTAGAATCAATGTAAGGGCAGAATAGAAAGGGGATCAGTTAGAGATAGGAAGGTCATTTAGAGGGGCATTGGTGTCAAGAGACCCGAGTGATCTGCACCAAATATATTTAGGAGGACAGTGAATGGGCTTCACTTTCCAGACACAGTAGGTCATAGAGTGGTCACTGAAGGTGTCTGGGAGAATGCCAGCTGCAGTGATTTGGTGGGGGTGGAAGGAAAGCATCCAGTCCAGGAGCGAGGGATTTTGGGAGTGATGATTATGCTGGTGGGCTCAGATACTAGTAGAGAGCGGTTTTGGACCTCGTTCGTGTGGAGGGTAAGATAAATGGCATATTCTTGCATAGCCATTTTGTGTGAGTGTGTGTGTGTGTGTGTGTGCCCGCACATATTTACTGATGAGTCCCAACAAGGATGATCATGTGTCTGTGGTTTGCTATTTTCGGCTTTTGGAGTATATTTGTGAGGCCTTTTTGTACCTTAAAATTCTGCGTAAGCACAGGTCACCAATGTACAAATAAAATAAATAGCTGGCCTAAATTCCTGTATAATGATCTGCATACACTATATAATTAAATCAGGCAGATGTGGTTCCGCTGCACGAGGGAGGGGCAAGGAGCAGCTAGGAAACTATAGACCTGCCTGCCTTATTTCTGTTATTCTGTGATTGGACAACTGATGGAGATACTGAGCAGGGGAAGGGCTGCTTTCCAATGAAGTGGTGTGCAAAAGAACATATCAAAGTCACCAACTAAGAATACTCGCATTCACAACACCTGAACAGATGCTGTCAAGTAGTTTCTTCTCAGACTCTGGGGTTGTGATCACCTTGGGAGATGCACAGCACTTTTTTCAGCATTTTGAAAATGATATGTAAGTAAAATAAAACTTTATCTACTTGCACTCTAGTGAGTCTAGCATCTGTTCAATTATTGTAAATGTGAGGAAACTGAATGAGACGCTAGTCAAAGAAGATCTACTGAAATACCTGGAGAAAAACAGACTGCAGGATAGTATGCAGCACAGATCTGTCACAGAAAGATTTTATCAGACCAACCTGTTAGCATTTGTTGAGTGGGTAACCAAGGTAGTTGATAGTTGCCATGCTGTAGATTTACTCTACTTTGACTTCAGCAAGGCATTTGGCTCAGTGCCACATCAGAGGCCGCTGAAGAAGATAAGGGATCTGGGACCAGCTAAGGAAATAGTAAGGTGGGTTGGGAGTTGGTTGGAGGGGAGGCAGTGGAGAGTTGTCGTGAAAGGGGTCAGATCAGAGGAAATAGAGGTCACTGGTGGAGTACCACAGGGATCTTTTATGGGCCAAGTTCCCTTCAATATGTTCAGCACTGACATGGGAGAGGGAATCCAGGGTAGCATGTGTCTGTTCACAAATGACACCAAACTTTGTGTTAGGGTTGGCAATGTGGAGGGGATAAAAAGAGTTTCAGAGAGACCTACAAAGGCTGAAAAATTGATCCAAGGTCTGGCAGCTAAAAACGTTATGCATTTAGGGAACAAAGAACCCCAGAATAGAGTATCAGATGGGGGGAAGGGGTTAAGCTGGACACAACAACAGAGAATAGAGACCTAGGAGTCATCTTTAGTGACTCCCTTAAATAAACCAGCCAACTAACAAGGCCTTCAGCAAGGCTGATAGGATGCTGGGCTGCATCAGGAGAGGCTTCAACAGTAGAAGGCAGGAGGTACTGTTACCACTGTATAGGTCACTGGTAAGGCCACACCTGCAGTACTGTTCCCAGTTCTTAAGTCCCCACTTAAAGAGGGATAGGAACAGGCTACTGAAGCTACAACGTAGGATGAATAAGATGATTCAGGGTCAGGAGAGCAGATCCTATGAGGACTGGCTAAAGGCACTGAACGTGTAGTCACTCGAAACAAGAAGAGAAAGGGCGATATGATAACGACCTTCAAGTTCCTGAAATGAATTAACAAGGTGCACTGTGATGAGCTATTTATCAGGAACACAGAAGATAGGACAGCAGGTCATGCGTGGAAGTTAATGGGATGGAAGATTTAAAAAGGAGGAAGTGAGGAAGCATTTTACAGAAAGAGTAGTTGAGCGATGAAATGGTTAATCTACTGGCAGAGGTGCTGGTTGCCTAAATCATAAATTGCTGCAAACACAGCTTGGATAGAGTCAAGGAGATATGAGCTACTCAGCAGGAAGTGGGGGGAAATGTGGATGACAAAAGGGGGAACTGTGTAAGCAAAGTCTCCACAGAAACAGTAGATTTCCTGGGGCATCATAGGGCAATATGAGCAGATTGGATGGACCCGCAGTTTTTTTCTGCTGCCAGCATCCATGTTTCAATGTTTCATAATGCCTTGCATTTGTTGGGATGTTTATTTTTGTATC
The DNA here is from genome assembly GCA_016271365.2 of Neoceratodus forsteri. Classification (NCBI taxonomy): domain Eukaryota; kingdom Metazoa; phylum Chordata; order Ceratodontiformes; family Ceratodontidae; genus Neoceratodus; species Neoceratodus forsteri. Next base: position 31,352,591 of record JADMNL010000022.1, on the reverse strand, counting down.
TCTTTAAAGCAGCAGTGCAACAACAATTGTTTTTCAAAAACAGCTAGTTTCAGCTATAATTAAGAAACATATTAGAATACTGTACCTGTCAAATGTTCTTGTCTAGATACCTTCTATGCTGTGTACCACGACTCTTTTTTTTAATTTTTTTATTTTAACCCTTGCCAGGTCTACAATGCTATTTCCATGCAAAATGTGGTGGCCATCATTTCTTTTTTTTTTTTACCAACTAATACGCTTTATTGAAGTATGAACACAATGTAACAAAATACATTGAACAAGGAACCATATATGTACATAATCGGTGTGACAGGAAGCAAACTATCAAACACAAAGACAAGCAAAGAAAACCTACATACACCTAAACTGTCCTACTAAATACCCCCCAGCGGCCAACTTTTCTTCTTGAGCAACAACTCAATTAAAACATTTATAAAATACTCATATGTTGGTGGAATTAGAAAACTGTTCCATCAAATTAAACTGGAATATCCCTGGAATATTTTATCGTGTTGAAAATGTAGGATCACATGTTTTGCCCAATTTTGTTGCACTGCTTCTTTAAAACATGGATTTTTGACAGTGTGTGTTTTGTGTAACCCTTGCTTTCGTTCTTTTGCCTTATAGAAACATAGAAACATAGAAACATAGAATTTGACGGCAGATAAGGACCGCTTGGCCCACCCAGTCTGCCCATTTCCCTACCTACTGGATAAGCTGCAGATTCTAGTTAACCAGCAGCCTACTTCTTCCTACCCCCAACCCCCAGAATTGCCTTATGACTATCCCATGCATGCTTGAATTCCACCACTGATTTTGACTCCACAACCTCCTCCGGAAGGCCATTCCATGCATCCACAACCTCTTGTGAAAAAATACTTCCTTAAATTACCTCTGAGCCACCCCTCTATCTTCAAATTGTGCCTCTTGTTCTTGCACACCTCTTTTTGAAAGATGCTACCCTCTGGACTTTGTTGATTCCCTTGAGGTACTTGAAAGTTTCTATCATGTCCCCTCTCCCTCCTTTCCTCGAGGCTATACATATTAAGCTCCTTAAGTCTCTCTTCATATGTCCTCCGGTGCAGACCCTGCACCATTTTAGTTGCCGTCCTCTGGACAGCTTCCATCCTGTCTATGTCTTTGCGGAGATTGGGTCTCCAGAACTGCACACAGTACTCCAGATGGGGTCTCACCAGCTGTCTGTACAGAGGGATAATAACTTCCTGTTTTCTACTGGTAATGCCTCTCCCTATGCATCCCAGTATCCCCCCAGCCGTCCTTGCTGCCTTCTTACATTGCTTGCTCACCTTTAGGTCATCTGATATGACTACCCCCAGGTCCCTTTCCATTTTTGTTGTTGTTAGTATCTCACCCCCCATTGTGTACTCTTCCCCTTGGTTTTTGTTTCCCAGGTGCATTACCTGCACTTCTTAGCATTGACTCTAAGCTGCCATACATTTGACCATTCCTCTAACCTTGCCAAGTCCCTCTTCATCCTTTCCACCCCACCCTGTGCATCAACTCTGTTGCAGATCTTAGTGTCATCTGCAAAGAGACATACTTTTCCTTCAGTCCTTCTGCAATGTCGCTATAAAGACATTGAAGAGGACTAGTCCTATCTGAACCCTGCGGTCCCCGCTAGTAACCTCCTTTCTTCTGAGTGGACTCCATTTACTATTACTGTCTGTGTCCTATTCTCCAGCCAATTCTTTACCTAGGCTGTCATCTTGGGACCACTCCCAGGCTGGCTAACTTATATATTAATCTTTTGTGTGGGACTGTGTCAAATGCCTTGCTAAAGTCTAGGTAGGCCATGTCCACAGCCCCTCCTGATCTACTACTTTGGTCACCCAGTCAAAGAAATCTATCAGATTCATCTGGCATGACCTTCCCGCTGTGAATCCATGCTGCCTAGGGTCCTGTGCCCTTCTGGCCTCCAGAACGTGACAATTCTTTCCTTTAGAAGTGATTCCATCATTTCCCTATCACTGAGGTTAAACCAACAGGTCTATAGTTTCCTGCTTCTGCCTTGCTCCCACTTTTGTGAAGGGAATCACATCTGCCCTCCTCCAGTCCTCCGGTACCACCCCATCCTCCCATGATTTGTTAAAGAGGGTAGTCAGTGGTGTCACTAGTTCTACCCTTAGTTCTTTTAGAATTCTGGGATGAATCCCATCAGGCCCCATTGCTTTGTCCACCTTCAGTTTTAAGAGTTCTTTCAGAACCCTTTCTTCTGTAAATGGGCTGGTATCAACTTCTGTATCCAGAGTGTTACTACTGTTTGTTTTATGTACCTCCTCCTCCTCTTCCTTTGTAAATAGTGAGCAAAATATTTGTTTAGTATCTCTGCCTTTTCACATTCTCCCTCTGCCCACCCTCCCTCCCTTTATTAAGCCTCACTATCCCTCCTTGGTCTTCCTTTTACTCCCTGATGTACCTATAAAAGGTTTTATTCCCTTCTTAACTGAGTTGGCTATCTTTTCCTCAGTTTGGGCCTTTGCTGTTCTGACTGCCTTCCCAGCCTCCTTTTGCTTTAACTGATACAGTTCTCTGTCCTGCTCCTGCTGCGATTCCTTGTACTTCCTGAATGCTTTCTTTTTCTCTTGAACCTTCACTGCCACTTCCTTTGAGAACCATAGTGGTTTCTTACATAGATCTTGTTTTGTTTATTTGCTTCACACAAAGGCTCATTACCTCTGTGATGGCAGTTTTATTATTCCCATTGTTCTTCCACCCTCCTTCCCGCCCATTTGCTAGTGTATTCCTTAGGCACTCACCCATTTTGGCAAAGTCAGCCTCCTAAAGTCCAGTACTTTTGTCTTTGTATGGCTTGACTCTATTGCTGTGTTTATTGTGAACCATACTGTTCGATGGTCGCTAGTTCCCAGATGGCTACCCACTTCTACATCTGTGATCCTCTCCATCTCCATTTGAGAGTATCAAGTCTAATATTGCTCCCTCTGAATGGGCTCCAGTACTAGTTGTCTAAGGGCATGCCCCTGTAGGGCATCTAGAATAACTGCACTCTTCAAAGTGGCAGCTGCAACTGCGCTCCAGTTAACATCTGGCATATTCAGATCACCATCAGCAATATCTCCCCTTTTTCTGCCATTCTAAGTATACTTTCTATCATTTCCTTGTCCACTTCCTCCCCTGAGAAGGTCTGTATACAACCCCAGCGGATTGTGGTAATACCTGTCTCCAAATTTACCCACAGTGCTTCTTCTCCTCCCTGTTTACCCTTTGTTCTGTTGCTTTTATTCCTTCCCTTATGTAAAGAACTACTCCTCCCTCTTTACCCTCCCTGTCCCTCCTGTAGATAGTGTATCCTGGTATGTTTATCCCAGTCATGGTTTTGTGTGTACCATGTTTCTGTGACTGCCACTTATATCCAGATGTTCCTCCATCAAGGCCACTAATTCAGGAAGCTTGTTACCTAGACTACGGCATTGGTACCATTGCTCTCCATTTTTGATGGCCTTACCTTCTGCTGCAGCATCCCCACTGACCGTTCTACCTTGGTCTTTTCTCATTTAGTACCCTGTTTTGTAGGGAGAGGCTGGGATTTTTCTGCTGCTTGTCAGTGCCTCCCCATTGACTAGTTTAAAAGCTTGCCAATGAAGCATTTAAACCGATTGCTCAAAAGACTTGTTCCCTTCCTGGACAGATGCAGACCATCCTGCCAGTATAGGCTGAGTATCCCTCAGGTGGAACCCCAGTCCCCAATGAGCCTAAACCCTGTGCTCCGCACCATTTTTCAACCATTCATTAAACTGCATGGTGCCAATTACCCTCGCCTCCCCCATGCTTTTGACAGGCAGCACCTCTGAGAAGGATACTGTGTTTGCTACTTGTCTTAGGCCCCTCCCCAACTCTGCAATGTCCTCCTGCACTGCTCTAACCTCATGATGAGCCAAGTCATTTGTTCCTAGGTGGACAATTACGTCCAGCTCAGAATCCCTTGCAGCTGTTGTTGTGATCCTGAGGATGCGCTTCCTGTCCCTCCAAGCCATGGCACCAGGCAGGCACCTTACTTCAGATTTCCCAGCTCCTCCCAGTTCTATCCCCCTAATAATTGAGTCCCCCACCAGGAGCTGCTTCCTTTCCTTGCGGTGCCCTCTGCCTCCTTCCTGTGGGCCTCCCTTGGGACAGTTGTCCTCAGCCTCCTTAGTCTCCTCTGAGGGTGTATCTATAGTGTATCTATATATTCTTGTTTTTTAAATAAAATAGCTATATACCATAGTCATGGTAAAAACTGTCAATGTATTATTTATGGTTGCTTCTAGTCCTCATGCCCACAAAGTACAGGAATGTGCTGTTGGCGCTGTCAACCCTGACACCCACCACCCACTCCACTAGTCTCATGATCCAAGGCCAAGCTATAGGTCCGGGCTTGTGCCCCATGGGTCTGCTGCTCCAAGCTGCAGGTTTGGGGCCAGTTGAAACAGCAGCCCAGCTCCAGTTCAGCTCCACACACACCCATGCTGGAAGACTCCATCTTTCTTCCAGAATCATCTCTTCCATACCAGATAACTAGCATCTTCACAATCAGCAACCATGACAACAGTCAATCAACAGACCCTTGTACACTACACTTTCCTATCATTATATACAAATACACACAAAGTGTGTGTGTGTCTGTGTGTGTGTGTGTCTGTGTGACAAAAGGTGTAAATTCACTGAGAGATGAAGCATTGCTCAGTGTCACGTTCCTTCTTCTTCACTCATGTCAATCAGCGCCTTCAGACATGAACTGGTAAGCATGGATAGAGCCATAGCTGCTAATTTCTATGTGTTTCCAATAATTAGGTCTAGTCATTCACGCAGGGTGTTCTGACAATAGTGTCACAACACGACTAGACAAGAAGGAACATGGCACTGAGCAGCAGAGTTTAGGCATTCCTTTAGTGTGTGCTTAGGCATGAGGCCATAGGCTAACTGCTCCTCAGCACACACTCAAGAATTGCCTATATATTTCAATAAATGCAACATCATGGAGTGTGTTATTGCATTTATAAAATGCCCTGAAACATAATGTTTTTTTGCTGAGAAAAAGAAGCATTGAATGTACTTGTGTACGCATACATATGGTGTGATTTCTCTATGGAGGCAACTGCAGTGGAGATCAAGGAGGATGCTGGGTACCTCCACAAAGGAGACCCAGAGGAGGGTGGTACGAGACCCCACAGTGGAAGGAAACAACTCCTAGTGGAGGACTCAATCATTAGGAGGGTAGACCTGGAGGAGGGTGAGGGGAGACAGAGGTAAGGTGCCTGCCCAGTGCCATGGCTGGGAGGAACAGGAAGTGAATCCTCAGGATCATGGGAGCAGCAGCACAGGAGAGGGAGTTGGATGTCATTGTCCACCTAGGGACAAATGTAGACCCCGTAGCAGTGGTTGGCAGTTGAAATAGTCAGTTGCAATTCAGTGCAGTTGCAATCAGTTGCAATTGCATTGGATTGCCGTCATAAAATAGTGGAGTTGAAATCCACTGCAGTTGACAATTCTGTGACCCATCCAGGTTTGTTTTTGTGGTGCACTGCAGTGTGTTTTCTCTTTTTTTCTTTTCTAGGAGGGGGAGGAAGGAGGCCAGGGGGACTGCGAATATCTAACAGTCCTCAATTGAGCCTTACAGCCAATAAAAGGCACCCCTGGCTCCTGGACATGAAGCGTCCACCAATTAGGAGAGACAGAAGGAGGCGCCAGGTGCCTGAGAGTGTCTGTGACTGGCTGCACAACGTGGCAGGGAGAGCATGCCTAGGTAGGAGAGGAGACTGCCAGGAGAGGAGGCATCTCTGTTGGTGTGTGAGCAATGGGTCGAGCAGTGTTTTTAAGCAGGGATGAACTTTGGCAGTTCGGCATTTACTTTAAAATAAGTTAACTTTGTCCACTGTCCTGACTTGTCTGGTGCCCAAAGAGAGACTAGTGTGTGGCTGTGCAGGTCCCAGTCAGTCCTCCAGCAAAACCAGGCAGCAATCATGTGAAGGCAGCAAGTCAGTGGCCTGTTCATGGTCAGGATCAGCACATGACCCCATCAGCCGGGTTCGTTGGGCAACTCTCACTCAGTCTCGGTCAGGTCTTCAGAGTCGGTGAGGAGGAGGAGTGGAAGGTGCACTAGTTCTACTGCATGGAATACCAGAGTGGGGAAATAGGTCTGGGTTGGGGACCGACTGTGTGGGTTGGGAGGAGGAAGCACACAGCTCAAAAAAAACACTGGCACAACTACCAAGTAGAACAGCAGTGGCAGCCTGAGCCATGGAGCCACTCAACGATGACGACCAAATCATCACCCGACACCTAACTGAACTGGCAACAGGCTACTACAGTGAGCAAGGTATTGTATGGGATGTGTGTGTAAGGCCCGCCAGGGCTGGGCAGTGGACAGTAGGAAGGAGGAAGATGGTCTCTCACAGACTACTCAGTCTGTCTGTGTGTCTGCTGCATGTTGGGCTGGCTTGTCTGGCTGGTTGAGGGCTTGGGGGCTGTGGGGCCTGGGGGCCAAACTTGAAAGGCCAAGGCAATTGATCATCATCAATCTACTGCTGGTGGTCCAGCTGGGTTCTCTATGACTGTGGTGGCATTTTGAGTAAGTCAGACTCCCCCATAAGATCATGGAGCAGGCCAGGTGCAGGTGGTTGGTTGGTGAGTTCCCGGACCCATAGGAGGCCAGAGTATGGAGCATGGTCGGTCAGGTCCGATGGACAAAATGTTTGTTGTTTGCCATGGTAGGAATCAGTTAGACTAAATATTAAAGTCCTCACGGCAAGATGAATAAAATTTTAAAAACACATAAGTGTACATGCTGAAAGGCAAAACAGGTTCAGAAACTGTGTCAGAAAATGTTTTTTTAATATGCATGAGTGCGTTTTAGATTCAAATTTAAATTATGGATGCATCTCAGTTCTGGTATACCATACAGGAAGTATTTTTAGGGGTCCTCCCTTAAACTTTTAGTCTCACAGATTCTATGACTACTAGTGAACTAACATATATTGGTGGTTCGCTCTGCTTGCAAAAGGGTACCTTCTAGCTTCTGTGGAGTGTTTAAGAGGCCCTACCTATACTGTATTTTAGACTCACAGTTCTTTTTTCAAGTAACTAGTATTACTGCTGCTTATTTTTCTATACCATATACTGTTTTATTGCCCTGCTTCAACTTGTTACTTTCAGGGACTTAGTATACTTTGTTGTTGTTTTGACTGGTTATTGTGCTTTAGTGGGTCCCTACTGTATGTGGATTTGTTTCACTGCACTTTGTATTTGCATTTTAAAGTGCAGCCAGCTTTTTAGCTGCTGCTGACTAGTTGCTGCTCCCTCCAATATGCAGTACCTGCTTAAAACACTCGCACTAGCGGTAGTGACATCGCGGCGAGTTGTGATCTGAAAACGCGCTTGAGACCTGCGTCGTTGGTGCATGTCTTCCATGTCTCCTGGGGAAAATGGGAAAAGGGACTGACACACACTACTGAACTGAAACAGGTAACGCTACGTAACCCATTATTAAATCGCAAGTTCTCTCTCTCTATTCCGAGTGTTATCTGGGACAAACTCTAATCTTATCCAGTACAATGAAGAAAGCTAACAAAATGTGCTCAACCTGTCTCATGTATACCACAGGGAAAGAGACACCTAGCTTTGTCTGTGACAGATGTCTACTGGTAGAAAAACTCCAGGATGAAATTAAACGCTTGCTACCTAAAGATAACTTGCAACCTGAAATAAAAGCATTTGAGGAATACATAGACCAAATGTCTCTGTTAGTTGAAAATAATGTATCTGTTACTCAAATTTCTGAAGACCCACCACACCTTGATAAATCACTAAACAAATATACCTTTACCAATCTAGCGGAATCACCAGTCATTTCCTCTACCCCCCTCAAACAACAAACCTGATGAAAGCTGGTTTAAAGTCCCCCATAAAAAGTATACAACAAAAAATAAACACCTATGCACAGAAAACCAGGAATTGGCCTTGCATAACTCATTTGAAGCTTTAAATTCTGAAGTAACCGATGGACATAAGTTAGATAAGGTAAAAACCTCCTTAGATACATCAACCTTTTCCTTCCCCCAATATGTCAAACAAAATCTTCATTCAAATTCACAACCAAAAAATAAAATACCTGAAAAAACCAATGTAACAACAAAAGAACACCCCCCCACGGGCAATATAGAAATGAAACAAAAGCAGGTCATTGTACTAGGGGATTCTATCATTAAATATCTTGATAGACCAATATGTAACCCAGACAAACAACAGAGAATGTGTTCAAGTTTCAGAGGGGCTAAAGTAGCAGATATAACAAGAATGGCAAAACCAATATTAGCCAAAGCAGGAAAAAACCCTTTGGTGATAATTCACTCAGGCACTAATGACATCAAAGATTCAAACCTCATACAAATTAAACAGGACATTGTAGCACTAAACAATATTCTAAGTAAACATGGATGTTCAGTATGTATCTCAGAGGTGCTACCCATTCCTAGAGCCACCGAACATACCACCAAAAAAATCAAAGCCTTAAACGAGTGGCTACGAAAATGGTGCTACAAACAAGACATCAAAAGCCTAACCCACTGGGAAGAATTTGAAAATAGGCCATCTCTATACTGCTGGGATGGGCTACACCTCAGCAGAAGAGGGAGTACTATACTAGGACAAAAATAGAATGCTTACATAAATACCCATTTAAACTAACAAATGAGGGGAGTCTGGGATTTTATCCCAACCTCTAGTTAATAAAGTCAATTCACCACTAAACCACAACTTTAACATACTTAGCTTTAATGCCAGATCTATGACTATTCCTAAACATGCTGAACTAGAAATACTAACACATATTCTAGAATTAGCAATAATAGCTATAACCGAAACTTGGGGAAACACAAAAAAAATCTGGACAACAGAATTATCTGGCTACAAACACTTCTATAAAAATAGAGACAATACAAAAGGGAGGAGGGTTAGTTTATACATAAAAATGACCTAAAACCCTATCAAAAGACTCCAACCCCTGTCTAGAAAATGTTTGGGCATACATTCAAGTCACATGTTCACACAAAATACTGATCAGAACTTGTTACAGACCACCGCCTCTATCTAGACACCACCAGGTTGTTAACTGAGGAAATACAGCAATTTGCCGATAGAAATGATGTATTAATATTAGGAGATTTCAACCTACCAACTATTAACTGGAACTCATTATCTGGAATAAACCAGCATGACAAACAATTTCTATCTGCTATAACCGACCAAGGATTAAAACAGAAGGTGAGGGGGCCAACTAGGGAAAAAAATATATTGGACCTTGTTATCACTAACCTAGAAACCCCAACATCTGATATAACAATTTTACCGCCAATTGGAAATAGCGAGCATATGTCTATATATTTTTCAATCCAGCTACCTTCACAACCCAAAATAAACAATATTAAAGTAAAGCAATATCACAAAGCAAATTTTGATCTTATTAAACAAAATCTGTGAACAACCAACTGGGAGCAGATTCTCCCCCTTAAAATAACAAGAGCAGGGAAACAGTAAAACAAAAATACTACAACTTGATAAACAATATATCCCTGAGAGACTTAAATACAACAATAAAGGAAAAATCCCTCAACATATAAAAACCCTAATAACCCGCAAAAAAAAAATCTTCTCCAAGCTTAAAAAAACACAAGTATCTCAAACAAACAAAATATTAACATCCTATAGACAAATAGTTAAAGAACTTAAAAAACACAATAGCCAAACGCAACCTTGAATTCAAGATAGCGCATACAAAGGACTCCCACAAAGCTCTATATTCCTATTTAAAAAAAAAAAGAACTGCAACAACCAAATTGGACCTTTAGTCATAAATTCACAAACCATCACTTCAGATTTGGAAACAGCCATTGAATTAAACAACTATTTCTCTACTGTCTATACACATAAATCAGATTTTATTACTGTAATCCCTATTACTGATATAAATACAGATAAGATTTCAGAAGAAGATATTAAAAATGCACTAAATACCCTAAAAAAACATACAAGCCCAGGACCAGATGGAATTAGTTCCAGATTTTTAATGGAAACAAAGACAACATTATCCAACCACTAAAAATACTATTTAATAAATCACTGAATGAATCATCAGTGCCAAATGAATGGCGTACTGCAATAATTACACCAATTTTCAAAAAAGGCTGCCATTCAAAGACTGAAAATTACAGACCCATAAGTCTTACGTCTATTCCATGTAAACTTATGGAAAAAATCATTAAGATTAAAATAGAAAACGAACTAGCAACATTAAAAATAACTGACACATACCAGCATGGCTTTAAACAGGGTTTCTCATGTGTAACAAACCTCATCTCCTTCTACGAACACATCAGTTATCACTTAGACAACAACATACCTATGGACGTCATACTACTTGATTACAGCAAGGCGTTCGATAAAGTTTCTCACCCTTTACTGATCAAAAAACTTATTAAAATAGGGCTGTCACCCATATTAACTTCCTGGATAAACCAGTGGCTGAATAATAGAACTCAGAGAGTCAGGGTCAATAATGTAATGTCCAGGGAAAGGGGAGTAAACAGTGGGGTCCCCCAGGGTTCTGTGCTTGGGCCGGTACTCTTTAACTTATTTATAGGAGATATGTACATATCAACAAACAACAAAATGGTAAAATGTGCTGATAACACCAAAATCGGGGGAAAAGCTATCAATCAAACCAAAGACTCTGGTCTACAAGCAGAATTACTGCTAATCGAGCGATGGGCATTTACGAACGAGATGTACTTTAATGTCACCAAATGTGCAACTCTTCATCTGGGTAAAAATAATCCACTGCAAACATATTACCTAAATAATATGGCTATTAAAACCTCTTCTGTAGAAAAAGATCTAGGCATTCTGGTCAATAACAAACTGTCTTCCACTTCACACTGTACCAAAATAGCCAACCAAGCAAATGTCACTCTCAGAAGGATCAACAAAACTTTCATAAATAAAACTGAACAATGCCTACTACCACTCTATAGATCTCATGTTAGACCATTTTTGGACTACTGTTCTCCTTTCTGGAACCCCTACTTAACTTCTGATATCAATAAGATAGAAAGCATCCAACACAAAGCAACAAAGCGTATACCCCATCTTTCTAAACTCAACTACACCTCTAGACTAGAACAAACAGGTCTATACACATTATCTCAAAGAAGACTCAGGGGGAACTTACTACTACTATTCAAAATCACAGCAAATACAGAACAGATGCAAAATTGTGGTCTTAAATACTCCACTAAAAAAACAGTTTCAAGATTACACAACAGACAACTGGAGATCACGAGAGCAAAAACAAACAAAAGAATGAACTTTTTTACTATAAGAGCACCCAGAATATGAAATAAGTTACCTCAGGAAATAGTTGACTCGCCTAACATATTGTCTTTCAAAAACAAACTGGACAAATGGTTGACTAATTAGGGACTTACTCAATGATCCACAAATGTGGAGGACAATCATGATGGGGTGATCGACTTCTTTTGTCCCATACCACCAAAGTACCAAAGTACCTCACCTGCCCCAGAGTTGAGGTACATAAATACTTTTTTTTTTGTTTCTGCCCATTTATGAAGTTATAATGCTGCTTAATCCCAAATGTTAGAAACTGAGCTGCTTCCTGACCTTCTGGCATGCTGCATTACGTAGGCACATGCAGACCCATTTTGTGATGACAGAAGGCGAAGGCTGTGTGCGCATGTGCCCCATTGATTTTAAGGGGGGGACTTTTCCATACATTTTATTAACTTTTATAGTGAAAATTTTCATTAAAAAAAGATACGAAGTTAAAAAAAATACGACAAACTACTACATACTAAAATTCAATGATGGTAAAAGCTGAAAAAATTGGTTGGATTTTCTTCAGTTAGTTGAAGTCATAAATTTCAAACTAGTTAAAAAAATCAGTCATAATGTGTGGTAAGTCAGTCATAATTGTTTTTTCAACTGACTCCGGGGTCTAGACAAATGACCTGGCTGGGAATGGGATCAGAGCAGTACAGGAGGAGTTTCTAGAGTTGGGGAGGGGCCTTAGACAAGTAGCATGCACAGTAACCTTCTCAGAGGTGCTGCCTGTCTATAGCATGGGTAAGGCTAGGGTACACTGCACCATGGGATTCAATGAATGGTTGAAAAACTGGTGCGGAGCTCAGGGTTTTGACTTCACTGGGGACTGGGGTCCACCTGGAGGGATGCAGGCCTATACTGCCACAATGGTCTGCATCTGTACTGGAGGGGAACTAGGATCCTAGGTGATAGGTTTAAATGTGTCATTAGCAAGCATTTAAACTATCCAAGAGGGGAGGCACTGAAAAGAAGCATGGAAATTCCAGCCCCTCCCCCACAAACAGGGTAGTTAGTGAGGTAAATGCTAAGGTAGAGAAGTCGACAGGGAGCAGGATGGGGTCAAGGGAGAAAAAGGCAAAGACAGTAAGGACAGGGATGATGCTAAAAGAGGTAAGGCTATCACAAAATGGAAGGCGATTAGTACCAACGCAAGTAGTCTGGGTAACAGGCTCCCTAAATTTGTGGCCTTGATGGAAGCGGGACATGTGGATGTCGTGGCAATCACAGAAACATGGTACACAGAGAACCATGCCTGGGATATCAAGATATCAGGGTACACAATCTACAGGAGGGACAGGGAGAGTAAAAGAGGAGGAGAAATAACTCTCTATGTAAGGGAAGGTATCAAAGCAATGGAACTAAAGGGTAAACAGGGAGGAGAGGAGGCACTGTGGGTCACCCTGGAGACAGGAAATGGCACCACAATCCATTTGGGGGTTGTATACAAACCCCCATCTCAGGGGGACGAAATGAACAAGAAAATGATAGAAGGCATCCTTAGAATGGCAGACAAGGCAGAGATATTGTCGATGAGGAATCTGAATATGCCAGATGTTAACTGAAGCACCTTTGCTGCTCCCACATCCAAGAGCAGGGTAATTCTTGATGCCCTACAGGGTGCATGGCTCAGTCAGCTAATGTTGAAACCCACTCGGCAGGAAACAGTCTTAGACCTGATACTCTCAAACGGGGACAGAGAGAGGATCTCAGATTTAGAAGCGGGTAGCCATCTGGCAACAAGCGACCATCAAACAGTGTGGTTGATGATAAACACAGTTGTAGAGTCAAGTCACACAAAGTTGAGGGTATTGGACTTCAGGAGGGCTTTCTTTAGCAAAATGGGGGAGTGCCTAAGAAAATCATTAGCAAAAGGGTCAAGAAGGTGGGGTGGAGGAACAATGGGGAAATATCAAAGCTGCCATCACAGAGGCAACAAGCCTTTGTGTGAAGCAAATAAACAAAATAAAATGAAGGAAAAAAACCATGACAGTTCTCAAAAAAGGTGGCGGAGAAGGTTAGGGAGAAAAAGATAGCATTCAGAAAGTATAAGGAAACACAGAAGGACCAGGACAGAGAACTGTACCAGTTAAAGCAAAAGGAAACTGGGAAGGCAGTCAGAATAGCAAAGGCTCAAACCGAGGAAAAGATAGCCAATTCAGTTAAGAAGGGGGATAAAACCTTTTATTGGTACTTTAGGGAGCGAAGAAAGATCAGGGGAGTGATAGTGAGGTGTAATAAAGGGGAAGGGGTGGGCAGAGGGTGACAGTGACAAAGCAGAGATACTGAACTAATACTTCGCTCAGTATTCACAGAAGAAGAGGAGGAGGTACCTAAACCAAATAAAAGAAGCACACTGGATAGGGGGGTCAATACCAGTCCATTCACAGAAGAAAGGGTACTGAAAGAACTCCTAAAACTGAAGGTGGACAAAGCAATGGGCCTGATGGGATTCGACCCAGAATTCTAAAAGAACTAAGGGGAGAACTAGTGGCACCACTGACTACCCTTTTTAAGAAATCATGGGAGGATGGTGTGGTACCTGAGGACTGGAGGAGGGTGGATGTGATTCCTTTCCACAAAAGTGGGAGCAAGGCAGAGGCAGGAAACTACAGACCTGTTAGTTTGACCTCAGTGGTAGGGAAAAATGATGGAATCACTTCTGAAAGAAAGAAAGAAAGAAAGAAAGAAAGAAAGAAAGAAAGAAAGAAAGAAAGAATTGTTGAGTACCTAGAGGCCAGTGGGGCACAGGACCCAAGGCAGCATTGATTCACAGCGGGAAGGTCATGTCAGATGAATCTAATAGATTTCTTTGACTGCGTGACCAAAGTAGTAGACCAGGGAGGGGCTGTGGACATGGCCTACCTAGACATTAGCAAGGCATTTGACACAGCCCCACACAAAAGATTAATAAACAAGTTAGCCAGCCTGGTAGTGGGTCCCAGGGTGGTAACTTGGGTAAAACATTGGCTGGACAACAGGACGTAGAGGGTAATAGTAAACAGAGTCCACTCTGAAGAAGGGGAGTTACTAGTGGGGTACCACAAGGTTCAGTACTGGGACCAGTCCTCTTTAATGTCTTTATAGGTGACATTGCGGTGGGACTGGAAGGAAAATTATGCCTCTTTGCAGGTGACACAAAGATCTGCAACAGGGTTGATACACAAGGAGGGTTGGAAAGGATGAGAAGGAACTTGGCAAGGTTGGAGGAATGGTCAAAAGTATGGCAGCTTAGATTCAATGCAAAGAAGTGCAAAGTAATACATCTGTGAAGCAAAAAACCAAGGGTAGAGTACACAATGGGGGAAGGGGAAGGTATTAACGAAAACAAAAATGGAAAGGAACCTAGGAATGGTCATATCAGATGACCTAAAGGTTAGCAAGCAATGTGAGAAGGCAGTAAGGAGGGCTGGGGGGATACTGGGATGCATAGGGAGAGGCATCACCAGTAGAAAACAAGAAGTTGTTATCCCTCTGTACAAACAGTTGGTGAGATCCATCTGGAGTACTGCGTGCAGTTCTGGAGAACCCATCTCCTCAAGGACATAGACAGGATGGAGGCAGTCCAGAGGAGGGCAACTAAAAATGGCGCAGGGTCTGCACCAGAAGCCAGACGAAGAAAGACTAAAAGATCTTAATATGTATATCCTTGAGGAAAGAAGGGGGGGGGGGGACATGATAGAAACTTTCAAGTACCTGAAGGGAATCAACAAAGTCCAAGAGGGTAGCATCTTTCAGAAAAAGAAATGTGCAAGAACAAAGGGGCACAATTTCAAGATGGCGGGGGTGACTCAGGAGCAATGTGAGGAAGTATTTTTTCATGGAAAGGGTGGTGGATGCATGGAACAGCCTTCCTGAGGAGGTCATGGGGTCAAAACCAGTGGGGGAATTTAAGAATGCATTGGACAGACATAAGGCAATTCTAGTGGGAGGTAGGAGGAAGTAGGCTGTTGGTAAAAGTAGGATCTGCAGCTTATCCAATAGGTAGGGAAATGGGCAGACTGGGTGGGCCAAGAAGTTCTTAATCTGCTGTTAAAGTCTATGCTTCTATGCACGTGGCAGGTGTCCTGGTTTGTTCAATCAGAGTTGTATCTGTTGGGACCATCTTGACCCATTTTTATGTTGTCTTGCGCATGCAGCGCAAACAACATATTGTGGTAGCTTGGTGGAGTAGAAGGCTTGGGAGGTGCGGTCGCGTTGTGACCAATGGCGTCACTGCTTTTTTGGGCTGGGCTCTGCGGCACAAATGAAATAGCAGTAAGGCAGTAGTCCAAATCCCGGCTCATTCTCCTGTCCACTCCTTCACTGACCTGCTCCCATTCTCTAGTATGGCCATCTGACTGTATGAAGAGGCGTGCAACTGAAGGAGAGGTAGAGTGGTCTGTGTCACAATGCACCTGCTCTAATTCTCTAATACAGTGATCTGACTGTACGAGGGGGTGTGCAACTGAAGGAGAGGTAGAGCAGTCTGTGTCACAATGCACCTGCTGTCATTCTCTAATACAGTCATCTGACTGCACGAGGGGGCATGCAACTGAAGGAGTGGCAGAAGAGTCTGTGTCACTGATGCTAGGTAGATCCATTGAACATCAGTCTGGCTAGCATCATCAGTAATGCAGACCACTTCACTACCCTCAACGTTTGGTCACACACCCCACTCATAGTCAGATGACTATTAGAAAATGGGAGTGGGTGTGCTGCATGGACTGGGAATTGGGAGATGGAGGCTGGGGGAGTCAGGCTATGAAGGTAGGGATGTTTGAATAGACATTCTCAGTTCCTGACAGAAGCAGGCAGTGTTTTCTTAAACTTGAGTGTGGGAGAATGGGAAAGAGGCTAAAGGGTGGAGAATGACAGCGGTGAAGTCACTGCTTATTGTATCCTCCCCCGTTTTTGGTCTGCTTTACCTCCATTCTAATTGCTACGTTGAGAGCCACATTGGTGGAACAAATTCCAGATTTCAAAAATAAAGTTAGACTCAAAGCAGATAACACAGACAGTGATGGCAGAAAAAGGCCCGATGGTCCATCCAGCCCACCCACACTACCTAACTACACTGCATTGGTCCATAGTTGCCATACCTCTCTTTTGCTTCTGCCCCCCAACCCTTTCTAATTAATCCCACATGCCTGTCCAATCCCTGTTTGAAGCTGCTCACTAATTTGTCCAGTACCACTTCCTCCAGCACCTTGTTCCACTTGTCCACCACAGATGTCCCCGTTGGATCCCCTTCCTGTGACTTTAAGTGAGTTCCCTCTCATCCCTGTATTTGATCTCAGGGAGAAACATTCCTTGTCTCCACCCTATTTATCCTGTGCAGGTACTTGTATGACTCAGTCATGTCACCCCTTTGCCTCCTTTTCTCAAGGGTGTGTATGTTCAAGTCCTATAGCCTCTCCTCGTATGTCCTGCCCTCTAGTCTATGGACCATCTTGGTAGTCCTGCACTGTACTGCTTCCACCTTGTCACAGCCTCTTTTTGGGTGTGGACTCCAGTACCTTGCATAGTATTCCAGCAAGTGTGGTAGTACCAGTGACCTGTACAATGGGAGGATCACCTCCCGATTTCTACTGCTTACCCTCATCCATATGTAACTCAGCATCCTGTTTGCCTTGCCCAAAGCTCTATTTACAATGTGCTTCTGCTGCTGCTTTTAGGCTCTCCGATGTCATGACCCCTAGGTTCTTTTCCTCCATGGTGCTTTTCAGCACCACTCCCACCATTTTATATTGCACTCCTGGGTTCCTCTTTCTAATGTGCATCACTTTGCATTTTTTGAGTCGAAGCTCAGCTGCCAGATCTTTAACCAGCTCCCCAACCTGCCAACATCCTCCCGTGAGTTCCATTATCCCTTCCTCCATGTCGACCCTTACACAGCTCTTTTTATCAGCTGAGATGAGGCTGCTCTTACTCTAGATGCCTTTCCTATGCCACAAATGAGAAGAACTGGGCTCAGCACTAACCCTGACGTAATCCACTTTTTACTTCACCCAACTCTGAAAACTCTCCATTAATTACTAGTAGTTGGCACTATGCGGAGTCGCTACACACCATGTAACATGGGTGTGTAGCCACCCCACACTCAGTGTTCCCCTCCCACATGGTATGCATGAGGGGGGGTGCACAAACCCACCGCACCCGATCCCCCATGTCCAGGAGCATGCCAGCACTACACGGTATTCACTAAACTGCGTAGTGCTGGCTGCATGAGTGCAGAGGGTGGTGCAGGGTATGCCAGGCTAGACCCTGTCATAACCTTCTGCATGCCCCTATGGTCTCCACCCTCCAGACACCAGGAGACCTGGACAGTGCTTTCCATGCTGCCCCTGCCCACTAGGCAGCCGGTGAGAGTAGGGGCAGTGGGACGGGTAAGTGTCCATAATGCCAGATTAGCAGTGGCACCGGGATGTTGGGGGGGGGGACGGACCATGGCACCTGCCCCCCTACGGGGGCTCAGAGGTACGTGAGTATGGCTACAATGGTGTTGGAGCACAGCCACTGTTGCAGGAGTGCAGACCGGAGGTGGGTCCCAATGCCGGAGTCCTGCAGTGCACCAGCAGGGTGCGTTTGCCGAGGCAGGGCTGGTGAACCGACTGGCCATAGGGCCATGCCACGCATGTCCAGGTGCCTAGGCAGCATACACAACCCCGGACCCACACACCACAGCGCTAGGGATCAACTATTAGACACAGGATGGGCATCCCATTGGATGCCTGCTGGGTCCACAACTCCACCCTGGTCACCCTGTGGAGTCCTGCACACCAAGGGGAAGGAGCTGCGGACAGGTGGAGGGCATTTGGTGAATGCTGGTATGGGTGCACTTGTCCATGGGACGCAGGGTCGCGGGTGGGTACGCAACTTTTCCGCGTATTCCACCTGCTTCATGCATAGCACCCAGTAGTAGTATCTTTATTTATATGACACACTTCCCCTGAGGCTAAGGGCGCCTGAAAGATGAAAAACAGTTGTACACACAGCTGAGAGTAAGAATCAATAACATATAAATTAAATCCCGTATAAAACATCATAAAACATAGAACAGCATCTTTAACAAAAATCAGAGAATCGTTTTGAAGAGCAATCAGATATTTTTGGCCTCTTTAAAGAGGAAAGTTTTGAGACCTCATTTAAAGGCCTCCACCAAGGTAGCTTCTCTCAGGAGCTTTGGGAATGAATTCCACAGTAATGGACTGACCACTTTGAAGGCTTGGTCCCTAAATGATTTCAGTCTAGCACTGGGTACCATAAAGAGGCCCTCCTTAGTGGAGCGGAGCAGAGTGGAGTGGAGTGGAGTGGAGCTGAGTGGGGGCCTGTAGGGAGTCAGGAGCTCAGCCAGATAACCCAGGCTCAACCCACGTAGGGCCTTCTAAGTTAATAATCCAACCTTAAAAGCAATACACCACTTCACCTGCAACCAGTGTAGTTTGTACAAGTCTGGAGTTACATGACACAACCTTGGAAGGCCTATCAGAAACCTGGCCATGGTGTTCTGCACAAACTGCATGCACTGAAGGGTACTACCATTGACCCTGTGGTAAAGGACATTACAGTAGTAGAGCATGGATGTCACAGACTTATGTACCAGTGTTGCCAGGTCTTTGGGAGGGTTAAGGGATTTTTTCTGGCTGATGTTCAGGTGGTAAAAGCCATTGCGGACTACAACCAACACCTGAGCCTCAAGTGTCAGCCCTTCATCCAGAATGACCCCCAGATTTTTTACATTAGCGTAGGCCCCCAGCCTAAAGGGATGGAGCCAGAGCACCACCACTTTTGGCAACCCTGCCCCCACCCATATGCCCTGGGTGGATCACAGTACCTCAGTTTTGTCTGTTGACCATAGCCTGGTAGATGCCATCCAGTCCTGGATGTCAACCAGACACAAATTTAGCAGTTGTACCACATCAGGTGTCCCAGAAGCAAAACACAAATACTGCTGGGTATCATCTGCATAGCAGTGGAAACCCAGCATGTACCATTTAATGATTCTACCCAGTGGCAGCATATACACTGCAAACAACATGGGTGATAGGACCAACCCCTTGGGTATGCCACAGGCAGTGGCATAGGGTGAGAGGAAGAATTACCCTTCACAACCCTCTGTGTCCTATCCCTGAGGTAGGACTCAAACCAGAAGATGACTGTCAAATAGTCCATCGTACTCCTTCAGTCCTCCAGCAGCCAATGGTCTACAGTTTCAGAAGTTTAGCAGAGATCAAGAAAAGCAAGAACTGACCATTCTCCTCTATCCCTCACTCTGAGAAGATCATTTTGCACCCTGACCAATGCAGTCTCAGTGCCATGCTGTGACCTAAAGCCAGACTGGAGGGGCTCATAGATATCAAAGACTTTAAGGTGCACTTAAGCTGCAGCACCACAATCATCTAGATAACCTTACCCAAAAGGGCAGGTTAGAGACAGGTAGAATATTTTCAAAGTTATCTGGATTCAAAGGTGTTTTGTTTTTCATGAACAGAGGTGTGATTTTAGTGTTCTGCTGTGACATCGATGTCAGCTGCTGAAATGCATTACTCCATTTAGATGTATTAAATGGCTGGGAGTCCCATTTGT
Organism: Neoceratodus forsteri; assembly: GCA_016271365.2. Taxonomy (NCBI): domain Eukaryota; kingdom Metazoa; phylum Chordata; order Ceratodontiformes; family Ceratodontidae; genus Neoceratodus; species Neoceratodus forsteri. Next base: position 31,332,617 of record JADMNL010000022.1, on the reverse strand, counting down.
GTCCTAGTGCCCAAGATTGCACGCATTATACTATTATAACTCTCCCCTTGAGCTCTGTGACTACACTGACTCACCATAAATGGGGATGGTGGCTACTCTGAGGTTTCCCTCACAATTTGGTCAGCGTGATACCGCTGACCTACATAGGACCATTGTGGTACCATGCAACATACCTTGCTCTGTATAACCATTGTGTTACCACCAGCACAGACCATGTAGTGAGCTATCACTGTACTACCAATGACATACGGTACCACAGTGATCACAGTGGTAGCACACTGGAATTAGAACACATCCATTGTTGTAACAGTTGCAATTGCATCACGATGGCATCACCATTGTGGCACCATTGCACCCCATGTTTAACTGTGCTACTACTGTATGCAAATGGTTTCAAAATGACAGCAATAGTATCACACTGGAATGGCTCTATAGGCTGATTACATGTAATATTTGTGTCACAACTACCACAAGAGAAGGTCGGGAGAAGGAACTTTCACAAAAATTAACTGATATACAGTGGAGTGAAGCATGGAAAAATGCAACCAAAAGCAGCAAGAAGATGCAAGGAAGATAACCTAAACAGAGGTTATTCACAGATATTATATGCCTACGGCACTAGAAAAGATGGGTTTACTACCAAGGGGTGACTGTTGGAGACATGAAAAAAGAACATGTGAACATGCTATATATCTTTTGGGAATGTCCAAACATCTCCTCACGATGGAATCAGTTCTTTACAATATGTGAAAGAGTCAGTAATCTGTTAATTCCTAAACCTCCTTTATTTTTCTACTGGGGATTACCCCTGATACATTTCAGGTCTCTTACTCACAAAAAAAACTGGCTACTGGCAGCTTCATTACGTATTAAAAGGTTATTGTTGAGAAACTGGAAATCCAATACTGTCTCTGCAATTGATGATTGGTTTAATTATTAAAGTGCAACAGCCAGCAACGAGTGAATTAGTCTTCAACAAATAGATAGACTTGATGTATCTAATGCAACATGGTCACGCTTTTTGAACTTTGTTAGGGCAATGGGATGAACTATTTATACTCAATTACTGTATCATCATTCTATTGGCTACTCTGATTTTAATAGACTTTAGCATACAGTGTAGACATTGTATTTATTATATTTGTACAGTTTTTTGCTTGTATCTCTTGCACTGTTAAATTATCTTTTTATTGTAATAACTGAATACCCAATTAAAAAGTTTAATGAAAAATAAAAACAATGGCATCACTATGGTGCACAAGCAGGCCTACCACTGTGCTACCACCAATTGCTTGGTATCACACTAGATCTTCTTTGAGGGTATCTCTTTCATCAGGCCACACCTATGAAACTATAGCCATCAGGTGCTCGGACCACATGGAAACTTTCTGCAAGCAGTCCACTGGGGCAGCCCATGACGATTTCCTATGTTGGCACTTCCCACGTAAATGTGGGTATCCCCTTCCCTCCTCAGTTCTTTTTGCACCATTGACCATACTCGTTGGACACTCCATGGAAATGCTGCTGTTGCTGTCAATGTTTCAGTTTATTTCTCACCTTAGTGATCACTTGTTACAAAGTGATTTTCGATGTCATGTATGTTGACTAAAGAGCCATCGAAACTGTTCAAATACTGCGAGTGCAGCAAAAAGATATACAGTACTTGGGTAACTAGAATGATGTCAGCGTATACTGCCTCAACCCGGCCCATAACCTGAAGGCCTGCCAGATCTGCAGAAACGTCAGTAATGTTACCCGGTGATGCAGAGAGAAGGCATTGGAAACCCAACTCTTGAAGAACCAGGTGGCTAGAATGGAGAAAGAGCTCCAGGAGAAGAGGTCCACTATATCGCCATCCCGTTCCTCAGGCTCTCATTCCTCCAAGTCCAGGGAAAAAACATTGAGACAGCACAAGCATAAACACTGGGAGAGGGAGACTAGCAAAGAAAAGGTCTCCCCGGTTCGTTCACAGTTGCCCCATCCACTCTGGCACGACCACCACAGTGCAGTCCACTGCTATAGCGGTGACCCACCAGCCACCCCAGCCATCAACACCCAAACCCAGTTCGGGCAGGCTTGGAGTGCCACTAGGTCTATCATGGCTAGTGAGTCACCATCATCATCAGGGACAGTGCTTCCCCCATTGACACCCTCCAGCGTTCCCATCAACTATACAGACACCAACGTTTAGGCAGTACTCTCATCCTTTACATACATTATTAAGTGCCTGTTACCTTCCCCTCCTATACAAGGGAATACGTTGATGGGGCCAGCATGACAAACCCCAACATCGATGCCTGCCAAGCCAGTGCACCAGCTGCCTTGGCTTCACCTTCTCTTTCCCTGTGCCCTCTCAACCATGTTGATGAGGTTCAGGAGTACAAACCAGACCTCAATATGCAGAAGGAACCGGAAAAGGAAGAGGATTGTATGGATTCCTATGAAAGAAGTAGCTCCACTGTGTCCACTAGGAGAGAAGACTCTGTGGTATATACACCCAGGTCTCCCCCTGAAGATCACTGTTTCCATCACCATGATGCAGGAACTTCAAACTTCCATGGAGTTTGATTTAGAGGAATAGGTCATTACTAAGAAACACTTGGTGGAATGTTTTAATTGCCTGATTCCCAACCCATTACCATTCCTCCACTTATACCTGCACTGGAGGATGCCATCTTGGCTGCCTGGCATAGGCCCAACATGTTACCTGCCATACCCAGGAAGGCAGATAAGATGTATCAGGCCCCCTCAGGCAAGCCTTTTTTGAAGGCCAACTTGAGAATGATTCTGTAGTCATAAATGTTTTCCATGCCAGGTCTAAGGCACCACAACACTTTAGTTTCCTTTTACCTGATAAAGAGCCCAGGAGGCTAGATGTCTTGAGCAAAATAACTTTTGCTTCTGCTTCTCTGGACCTAAGAATTGCAAACTATCAGGTCCACAAGGTCAAATACCAACATACTCTTTGGAGGAAGGACAAAGCAGCTGCCCAGGCCCTTTCAGAAGGTACTCCTAAGCAGAAGATACTAAAGGTTATCACAGCAGGTGCCAATGTAAGTAAACATCTGCTATGTTCTACTTGTGACATCTCGGATGCCTCTGCCAGGGCAGCTGTCTCTGCCATATGCCTCAGGAGGTACACCTGGCTCAGAGTGGCTGACTTTGCGAATGATGTCCAGCAATCCATCCTCAATGCCCCCTTTAGGGGATATAATTTGTTTGGGGTAGATGTGCAGGACATCCCCTTTAATTAACAGGCCTCAGGTAGAACCCTGAAATCAGTCCATTCTGTCTATCACACTCAGCCAAAGAGTTGATAGAGGGTGCCATTTTGTCCCGCCACTGCCAGACATCAGTCTACGATCAGAAAGCAGGGTAAGGGTAGAGCAGCAGCAGCTCTACCTCCACCAGGAACCACCCCAATTGCCCACAGAAAATCCCCAAGAGGTGGCACTGCAGCACTATGCCTGATTCCTCCTTCAAACACCCACCACCAGTGCCTCCATGGGTGTTTTGTCAGGGGTTACCTTGCCCTCCACCTGGACTAATGGAGGAAGGTAACTTCAAATGCCTGGGTCCTGCAGATAATAGCACAAGGCCATGCTCTGGAACTTCTGGAATTACCTCCAGATCATTCACCAGTGCCTTTCTGTTACCCTCCAGAACACATCCCATTGCTCTGTAAGGAAATTCACACTTTACTTCAGAAATGAGAACATGACCCTTTGGAGCAAAGCAACACAGTGTTCTATTCTTGATACTTCCTAGTTACAAAATGATAGGAGATCTGAGACCCATTCTAGATCTCAAAGATCTGAGCTTTTTTATGGAGTACAAGAAGTTCAGAATGGTCACTCTGCAGTGCTTACTTCCACTGCTGCAAGTAGGGGACTGGACTTGTTTCCTCAATACGGAAGATGCCTACCTGCATATCAAGATTTGCCCCTTTCACAAGAGATAGCTAAGATTCTTGTTTTGGGGAACACTACCAGTTCAGGGTATTGCCCTTTTGCTTGTCATCTGCGCCATGGGTCTTTAACAAATGTTTAGTACTAGTGGTGGCAGCTCTCTGCAGGGAAGGGCTATATGTCTTTCCATACCTGGATGACTGGCTTCTCAAAGCTCACTCCAAGGAGCAGCTTTCCCACACCCTAGACCATACAAGACACCTGTTTGATGTTCTAGGGATTACCATCAATGAATCAAAGTCAGTCCTGACTCTTTGACAATGTCTTCAATACATGGGGGCAGTCCTGGACACAGCCTAAGGCCTAGCCTCCCTGCCCCAGGACTCTGATTGTACAGGCCTAGATGGTCTACAGTAACAGGTATGTCACAGCCAGGACATTCCTCAGACTCCTAGGCCTGATGGCAGCAGCCATTACCACAGTCCCACTGGCCAGACTTCACATAAGAGTCCCACAGTGGACATTAAGAGTCCAGTGGAATCAATGTACGGATGACCTAGAACAGAAAATTTTAGTGGATGGAACCCGCCCATCTTCTGAAGGAGATTCCTTTCCTGATCCCATCTCCTCATCAGATTCTGACTACAGATGCCTCAGGGATGGACTGGGAGAGCACATCTGGGGTCCCATCAGGCTCAGGGTAAATGGACCAAAGTGGAGAGCACCCTCCACATAAATGTCCTAGAAATGAGAGCTGTTCTGTATGGCCTACAAGCCTTCCAGTCTCATCTGTCCTGGATCCTCTGTTAACACAAATGGGCAACATAAGTGTGATGCATTGCATCAACAAGCAAGGGAACTCATTCCTACCCCCTGTGCAGGGAGACAATGAGAGTTTGGTATTGGGCTATGGAACACAGGCTAGAACTTTCAGCAGTGCATGTTCCAGGAGTCCAAAATGTCCTGGCAGACAGGTTAAACAGGTCATAGTCCAAGATGCACGAGTGGGAGCTATGACCTCTGTCACAGAAGACCTGTTCGACAGGTAGGGTTGTACAGAGTTGGATCTTTTTGCACCCCCGCACAACACAAAACTGTTGCTTTTCTGCTCACTCATTCCAGGGTCTGGAGTTTTCTGGTGAGACGCATTGTCCTTCTCTTGGAAGGGGAGGTTCCTGTATGCCTTTCTTCCCTTCCCTCTAATTCAGAGAGTGCTAATCAAGCTTCAAATGGAGGGTACAACTGTGATACTTATTGCCCCCCTGTGACCTCATCAGATTTGATTCCCCTTACTGTAGCGACTGGCAGTGGAATCATCAGTACCTCTTCCATTATGCCAGGGCCTTCTGTCATAGAAACAGGGAACCCTAGTCCATCTGGACCTCAGATCATTCCACCTTCATGCATGTCTCCTGAAGACATAGCCACTGCGCAGTTTGGGGTGTCACAAATGGTGGCTGATGTCTTGGTGGCTGTCAGAAAACCCTCTACCAGAGTCACTTATTGTATGAAGTGGAAGTGGTTTGCTTTGTGGGCCACTTTTCACCAACTGGATCCTTTTATCTGTCCACTAAATCAGGTTCTTGAGTATCTGTTGTCCTTGTCAGAGACAGGCCTGCAATATTCTTTTATCAAGGTGCACTTGGCTACCGTTTCAGCTTTCCATGTGCCTATTGAGGGTCATACGGTTGCCCAGCTGGAGGTGGCCTGTACATTTTTGAGAGACATTCTGCATTTGAAGCCTCCTATCTGCAATCCAGTCCCAGCTTGGGCCTGAATTCTGTGTTAGAAAAGCTTGCATTGGCTCCTTTTGAGCTAGCTGCAACTTGTGACCTACGTCTCTTTTCTTGGAAAGTGTTATTTTTAGTTGCTATTACTTCTGCTCAAAGAATTTCAGAGCTTTAGGCTTTAATGTGTGAGTCTCCTTATTTGATTTTTCACAAAGACAAGATGTCTTTGCGTACCAGTTCTAAGTTTTTACCAAACTATCTACCTACCAGTTTATTTTCCTGAGCATGCCAATCCAGGGGAAGCATTGTTCCATACATTAGATGTACATAGGATACTCGGGTACTATATACACCATACAAAGAACTGCAGGAAGTACTCCCAGCTTTTTGTTTCAATTGCCCCTGGGAAAGAGGGTGTGCCTGTCTCTAAACAGTGTCTGTCCAAATGGTTGGCTAATTGTATTACTTTCTGTTACAGAAAGTATGATAAGGAACTTCCTGGGGTTGTTTGTGGCCATTCAACTGGAGACAAGGCCACTTCTGTTGCCTGTTTCAAAAATGTGTCTGCTGCTGAGATTTGTGCAGTTGCCACCTGGAGTACTGTCAACACCTTCGCTGAACACTACAATCTGGAAATTGCCTCAAGAAAAAGGGCAGGTTCTGGCCTAGCTGTACTTCAAAGCCTCCTTTCTTAGCCCTGTAGGCTCCAGCCATCAAGACTATTTTTTTTTTTTCCAACTCTATTTGTAGCGCCTCACCGGACTGGAACTCTCTCGGGCTACCAGCCGGCATGCCACTCTACCACCCACTGAGTCCCCCAACCTCTTCAAGGGCATTAGTACTCCCCAAGAGACCCCAGGCCTCAAAGTCCATGGGGAGTTCAAAGGCAGAGGCGGAGGACCAGTTCCGGACGTGTGGCGGCAGGCACTGTGGAGCCGTCGTCAATCCAGCCTGTGGGGGTATTTTCTCTTTATGCCCCTAAGTTGCCCCCCGATGCATGGTGCATGCCCTGACGCACTGGCGCATGGCAACCCTGCCTGCCTCAGCCACGCAAGATACGTGCCATCCAGCTTTGCTGCAGTGCCCCTGATCTCCACCGGAGGTCACTGGCACGCTGAGCCACCCCAACCCACCCTCCCTGGGGAGGAGAGAACCATGATGGTACTCAATCCTCAACCCTCCCCTGCCGACCCCCGGCACCTGAGCTCGCTCCCGAACCTGGTTCACCGGCGCAGCACAAGGTGTGGCGTCCAGCGTCTCAACCCTCTGTGCCACCAGGCCAGCCTCAAGACTGTTTTATTGCCAGTACTGCTTGGCACTCATTCCATAGGTGTGGTCTGATGAAAGAGATCTCCTCAAAGATAGAGCAGTTACATACTTACCGCAGCAGTACATCTTAGAGAATCTCTGTCATTAGGCCACGCCGTCCCACCGTCCATCCCCCCAAGGATTTAGAGCTCCATAAATTCTGTCTTTTTCTTCAGAAAGGGCTACCTGCCACTTCCTGTCTTGTCTGGTAAGCACAGTCACAGGTTCTCTCCCGGTTCCCTATAGGAAGGTCCTCCACCCTTACAAAAACAGAATATATTGCAGTATATTGAAAAATATGTGCTAATGTATGTCAGTACACTGAGAAATACATTTTACCAATGTAATATATTATATAATATATTTTTAAATATGCTGACATAATATATTTCTAGCTCATAGTATGCAAAAATATATGTCAGTATATTGAGAAATACATTGAATCAATGAAATGTAATATACAGTATATTTCAGCATATACTGAAACAATAGATTTCTAATTAAATACATTACAAATGATGTAATGTATGTTACATATATTGAAAGAATATATTTTATGAAAATGAAATATATTTCGATATGCTGGAAATTATGTTAAGTATGTCAATACACTGACTTGATGAAATATATTAAACAATATATTTCAGAAATGTATAATCATAATTTATTTCTGCCTCATTCATTGCTTGAAGGATATCAATCTATTTAGCAATACATTGTCTGAAATATATTATTAGCATATTTCAAAATAAATACTGTATTATTTGTGTATGTTACATACATTTCTTATATATGTTAAATATATTTTTGTAAATGCTTACTTTGGTCCCATGTGCATATTTGCATAACTAATTTGCATATGTCAAAAATATAGTTTATCAACCAAAATTATAATAATTTTTATTTTTAAAATAATTTTGAATTGACAACATTAGCTTGCAGACTGAAAGGAAGGTTACAAGGTATAAAGCAAGTGCATCTAGGACCTCACCCTGACCTAAAAGGAAAACAAAATGGGGTAGTATAAATGCCAATCTGAGCCCTTAATAAGCATGAGCTTGTGAGATAAAGCTTATGCGTAAGTGTAAATCTATCCCTTCCTCTTGACCACATTGCCCCCTCTTGCACTTGCTCCTCATCCCCTCTCCTCCTTGTTTGGGAGGCAGTATAGTGTAGTGGTTAAGGGCACTGAGCTGGAGATGTGGGTTTGAATCCCCTCAGCCCCACTTGCATACTGTGTGACCCTAAGCAAGTCACTTAACTTCCTTGTGTTCCCAGGTCGCACCTGGAAACAAGCTGTGGCTTAGTGTTCCTTTCCTGGTTAAACAATTTCCCCTTTCCTTTCATCCCACCCCCGCCATCCCTCTTCACTTGTCCTCTCTCTTTGCTCTCTGTCTCCCCCCACTTATTCCCCTGCCGTCTCTTCTGGCTCTCTGTCCTTTGGTGCATCTGCTCTCACAGCCACTGATAATAGCCATCTCCTAGGCCTTGTACTTGTATCTGTTTCATGGCTGGGCACTTATGCTGTTGCTGCTAATTGTTGAACTCAACTGGGCACTAGCTGAAAGCTGAACTTTCATAGTATCCCTTTCTCTTTTTTCATGTCGGTTAGAATCTACCTCCTTGTACCAATTGTACTTGACACTGTAACTGTGTACCCAGTTATTCACCTGTTATTATATTATTAACATTCTAGTTTACATATTGTTATGTGTCCCTCTCCCCTTCCTCCGAGGACACATCTGGGAAACGAGCAGTCTCTGCTCAGTATGCCTTTCCCAGTGAAACTCTTGAAATAAATTATTAAATAAAGTATGAGATGTATGTTTGAGTTGAAGCTGCACTATAAAACAATATGTCCAAAGTGAATATCTCCATGGTTGCTAACAAGATGAACTCCAGTTGTACAGATAGAGGTGTATGTAAATCACAAATAATGCCCTTTGTTTTTGTCTAGTTAATATTTATTTTAATATCTATTACACATGTGTATTACATACATTTGTAAACATAGGAAACATCATTTGAAATGTAAAAAAATACAGAAGTGTCAAGCCAGGATGAAGTGCAGAAATGCTGCAGAATATCACAGAATGCTGCAGTTTACTGCAGGAACCATTGTAAGTCAATGGCAATTAAGCCCTTTTGTCATGCAGGATTTTGTGACATGTCATTACTACAAGTTACTGTGCTTCATCATAGCTGACACATCTGTACATTTATACATGTATTGGCACTATACCAATAACACATATTTACTGTCCTTGTTTCAATATATTTGGAATTTAATCAATACATTTTGCAATATACTTAGTTTTTAAAGTGGCAATAAATTGTATATTAAAAATGTATTGCAATATATTTGCAAATTTTAAAATATATAGAAATATACTCAATTTCCAATACATTACAATATATTACAAAACAAGCAGATTTATAATATATTGCAATGTATTGGAAATTCAGTTAGTATTATAAAACAAGTAGATTGAGCATTCCTACAAAGTAATAGTACAACCCACACCCCAGAGTGTGTTATTCTACTGATAAAGTGAGGGGAGTAGGAACTGCTGCATGCTGCCATACCGTGGAGTAAGGTGGAGAGCAGGATTTGCACAAGGTTCCTTTTGTATTTTGTAAAGGCATGCCACCGTTGCCTTAAATCCACACCTTCAATACAATGCAAATCTTTCTAGGTCATCTTGTGTGGCTCAGTTTTCTGTGCACCCTCCTTTTCTGCTGTCCCCCCCCCCCCAGCAGGGCCTGGACTTCAGTTGGTGGTGCAACCCGCCCCATGGGGATGAAGATGGATGTGCCGCAGGGCATTACCAGGAGAAGAGGCTGCAGGTCAGTCTGTGGTGGAAGGAAGGAAGGAAGGATCGATCCACAGCCAAACCAAATATTTTGGAGGACTAGGGGAGTTTCTGCCCTCTGAATTGAATCGTGGAGACTGTATCTGATTCTATCGACAAAACTTTTGACTATGAGGATTTGTTTTAAACACCCCCAATTGCTGGGCTAAAATACAACCCTTAGGTAGATTTATTTTAAGAAAGCTGGTCAGAGAATTGGTCAGTTTACTACCTGTGTACTGTAGTGTGATTTTATATGGGAGATATTACAAGTGGAGGTTTTAAACTGCACAATCAGCATAAACAGCATAAATGTACAAATAGCTCACTGGTAATGTTAACCCCAAATGACCCTTATAAATAATCATTTTTTGCACACTTAAGATACAGAAAGACCAATGGTATTTTTACCTTTTGTTTTTTTCTTATCCTTTCTTTTTTTTTTTTCACTTTTAAAGTTTCCAAAATCCACCCAGAAAAGAAATGTGAAATTAGCAGACTTAAGCACATGCGTGGCATTCCTTGATCAGCTCGCCATTTTCTACTTGGGGCAAGCATTGCTACAGAGAGGCAGGCTCGGGAAACAGTTATTTATTTTACCTTCTCCTCCTTATTTTGTTTTTTTGCAATTAGAACATGTAGCGCTCACCTAAAAATGCTTGAAAGTTATTTTCTATTTTTTCCTTTCTAATTTGCAGTGTACACAGGAAAGTTATTTTGTACACAAGCGCTGATGGGCCTTGTTACGCTGCATAGTATAATTCTGTGTAGTCAACTTAAGCAAAGTTAAAGATATCTTCCTCACTGCACTTTAATCTGCATTACTTTGTTGCCAATTGGTATTTGGGAATTATTATGTACATGGAGGAGACCAACAGAGTAAGTACGCTTTTAATCCTAAATGCAAAAAAAAAAAAAGAGCACAGTATAGAATAGCTTTTGATGTTATTATTTGTATGTATAAGAACCAAATGAAAAAGTTTCTTTTTAATTTTACTACAACTTTTACAAACTTATAGAGGTGCTAAGGTCAGTAATACAATTGGAAAGTGCCCGTTAAATAGAGAAGGGACAATTAAGGGACTGATTTTTACTTCTCTACTTTTTTCTTATAAATAGTTCTCCAATATCTGACAACTTCCTTTGCTGCTTCAAATGCTTCTTTCCAGTGGATTTACAAGTTAGGAGTAAAATAAAGAAAATAAATCGGTGGTTATCCAGGACAGATCTATGACGCCGACATGACATCCCCCACAGCGATATCCTCGACAGCGTCAGAAACCCGTTGACACCCCAACACTGATGTGTCCCCACAACGACCGACAACACTGCGATGCCCAATGCGGGGGAGCTGTGCACCCCCCTACTTTAAATATCTAACTCCACATTGCACAGACAATGGAGTTAGGTATATACCCCCCATCACCACAAAGTCCATCAAAATGAAATCCCTGTCACTGCTGATATAGGCACAGTTGGGGTTTTTCTGTGGGGGGGGGTTCACTGTGCCGGTGTCTCCGTAGAGATGGCATACCATCCAGGATGGGAGTCTCATAAATTTGAAGGATTGTGGTAAAGACTTTCCTGAAAAGATGAAATTTTGGTGCCAACTGCCAAGAAAGTCTTCATTCTGCTAGAGGTTTGAAGTAGGAGGGTGAGAACTCTGGACTAAAGGCCTGTGAAACCCACTTGGCTTGCTATTCATTGGGACTTTGTTGTAAAACTAATTTTATTTTTTGGACTGATCTACAGTAGACACTTTAAAACTGCTTTATTTTATCTGCAGTTTCGTATGTAATTGTGAATTGTTCCTGAATCCTCCTAGCAGGAATTAACTAATTATTTAATTCTCTAATTATATTTTTCCATTTTTTACTTTATGAAAATGATGAACACTCATTTACAAAGATTGAAGGACCCTAGTCTTTCACCTTTAATGTCTGACTGTCCAAATAATACGAATTTAAAACAGATAAGACAGTCCAAAATCACAGATCACTTACTGAAAAGTACAGAAGCCTTTTGGAGCAAAATGTCTACTCCCAGGTCCAGAGCTAATGGTGCTCTCCTAGTACCCTTTCAGGAGGCACTATTGATTAATAAAAAAACAGAAGTATCTGAGAATTTTAAAATTATTATTAATGAGACTGACACACCAGCTAAATCAGTTGTTTGTCCAGTGATCTCAACAGGTCAGCATGATAGTATAACTTCACAAGACTTAGAAATCTCTCCTGATCTCTGGGATACTACCAAATACAATAATAGGGACTACTATAGGGAAAGAACAACTCTAGGTGAAAACCTATAAAATATCATATCAGGATTTAAAGACTGTGAAAGTCAGTTGAAAAATAAGTTCTCCTGCAAAAAGTGTTGCTCACAACTACAAAATAATGAGGACAGTGTACCTAACATAAATAATTATGGATATCAATTGTGCCACTTAAGCGAGGATTTGATTCCAACATTAAAAAATCAACACTGCTAGTATATTGATATTAGAACAATTGATAATCAATAAAGATATCATGGAATCAATTAAGGTTGATATTGCCATAAATAGGGAAAAACTGGATCAGGTTCTAAATAGATTTCCTACACAGGAAATAACTAGTGACTGTGTGGTCCTGGACCCAAAGAAAGTAGCAGTGATGGAAGGAGAAGTACAGGAACAATTAAAATCATATTTTAGTTTATTCAAATTGCAGATAGTCCAATTCATAGTGACGAAGTAGGGAAAAAGTTGAAAAAGAAATGGGGAAAGAGCAAAAAGAAAACGATCCCTAAAAATAAAAATAAGCTTAGAAATGAGAAACAGACTGATAAGCAGGTTTCATGTAAAATTTCTAGTGAAACAGTTAAAGATTCTCTAAAAGAAATCATTGTCCCATAGGAAACTAAAAAGGATGTAATCTCCCTGGAAGTAGCTAATAATGAAATGACTCAATTAACACAATTTCCTTTATTGTTTTGTCTAAACAACTTAGAGGCAGAGACTGAGCAATTAAATCAACAGCTTGGCCTTAAGAATCCATTCTCAAAGAGAGAAGTTAAAAGTAAAGATATGCGGGATGAATCACCTAAACAACAAAGAACTCCCAAGAACAAATGAATTAAGAGTACAATATCTGTAAAAGAAACAAGTGCTGATGAATATTTTCCATGCAGACAGTGTAACTGGGGTGGACACTGAAGTTGCCACAGCCACAGAGTTCGGCCCTGGACTATTCGAGTTTGGAGACTCATCAATTCCCAACCACTGTCAGTGCAGCCTAAGTGACAAACTAGCCAAGTGCAGGAAAGTGATCTCCATGAATGAATGGAACATGGGATGTATCAAGGTAGAAAAGCACCACATCCAACTCTAGGACAACTGACCATTCCAAGAGAGACCCCAACAACTGGCCCCTGCTGGCATATAGGATGTCAGGTGCCATTTTCAACAGATCATCAAATAGTCCTGAAGTCCGCATGCATCACCTACTGGGATAGCTAGGAAGAAGACAGGTGTAATCCATATGTGAATGGAGTTTTCTCAGGTCTTCATACAAGTGAATGCTGGAAAATCATTCATAATTTAGAAGAATTATACATACCACAAAAAAAAGTAATAATAAATGGAAAATACCTCAATGCTTAACCCATAAAATCATAAAGCAAATAAAAAAGAAAGAAAAAGCATTTAAAAAAAATGAAAAAGTCAAAAACTGTGGAATCCATATCTTCATATAAGCTAGAGGTTAAAAAAAACTAAAGCAACTGTTAAAAATAAAATAAAAAAATGAAATTTAAACTGTCAGTATCTAAAGGCAACATAAGGAGGCAGTATGGTGCAGTGGTTTAAGGCTGTGAGCTGCAAACCTGGAGTCCTGTGTTGATTTCCACAGCCCCCACTTGCATACTGTGTGACCCTGAACAAATCACTTACCTTCCTTGTGCTCCCAGGTCACACCTGTAAACAAGCTTTCAGCTTAGTGTGTCTCTCCCGGTTAAAATAAAAAAGACATTTTATACACATCAATTCAAATAAAGGTAGTAACAATTCCATCAACTCAATAATCAATAAAGGGGTAGAGATTATTGAAAAATGGAGGTAGTTAATATATTTAATGAATATTTTGGTTCTATTTTTGCTAAAAAATGACATAAATCAAATGACTACCCCTACTCTGGATCAGTATACGGAAATAAGTCCAGGTGAAATTTAAACATCTATTTTATCTTTAAAGAATAGTATATCACCAGGACCTGACAATATGAACATGTACCTTATTAAACATACCCTAGACCAACTACTTTGCCTCTTGACCATTATTTTTAACAAATTCTGGAAGGATGGAGAAGTGCCTGATGACCGGCGTAGAGCCATTGTGCTACCAATACACAAAAAGGGAATTAAAAAACTTACAGAGAACTATTGCCCAATCAGTCTTACATTAATTGTGTGTAAAATTATGGAAAAAAATCTTAAAAAACAAAATTGACCTGGAGTTGGAAAAAATGGGTATCACTGATCAGACGAAACATGGCATCCTCAAGGGAAGATTATGCAACTTCAATCTGGTCACTTTTTATGAAACCATAATTAGGCTTGCCACTAAAGGGCAGGCCAGGTTGTCCTGGGACCCAACCAGAAATGAATGCTGAAAGGGGAAGGAGGAGGGAGGGGGAAGGGTCTGCAGGAAAGGGAGAGATGCTATGACCTCACTGATGGTGTCAAATGACCAGGCTCACAGCTTGCTGGCTGTTGGCCAAGTGATGGAGCCAGTAGGGGTCCTGATCAGGGGGTCCTTAGCAGCTATTTAAGGGCATATAACCCTCAGTAAGCCCTCTTTCTTGCTGTAAAATTCCCCACCCACCCTTCCTGTCTGCAAGAAAGAGGAGGGGAACATGAAGTAGGCACTGATGAGATAGAGGCACAAGGTGGAAGTGACCTCTAATGGGGCCTGGCATGAACCAGGTGGGGTCACAGATGGGTGGCCAGGGTCCAGGGGATAGGTGGAGTCCTTCTGGAAGATATCAGGAAAAGGGAGAGCAGTTCAAAGGGAGGAGGAGGGGTTGGGAGCAAGAGGGAAAGGGGGGCAGGTGGGGGGGTAGGTACCACTGGTTGGGGACAAAAGAACCTGCGTGGGAGTAACGGGGGAGAGGGGAGGGATATAGAACTAGAGGGTGGATCACTGTGTCCACACCTAGTTGGGGGGAGTGGTCCGAGTAAGTGTGGTATCTGGTTATGGTGATGAAATGGGGGCCAGATCACAGTGTCTGGACCCCGAGAGAAGCAATGGAGAAAGAGGAGGAGAACAAGAGTAAGAACCACAACAGAGAAGACAGGGCTGTTATGTCCTAGAAGTGACATGGGACTGTTATGTCCAAGTTGTAAATACTGATTGTTAGAAATGAATTGGGATGTAAATTTATGAATATACTGTAAATTGTGCCTTTTAAAATAAATATTGCCATCGAGCATCCAAAGTGTCAAAGCAGTGGCCAGAGTTATTTCTGGGTGGGGATCCAGGGACAAGCAATAGTTTAGACATAAACATATCCAACGACATTATTTACTTAGATTTCAGAAAAGCGTTCAGCCTTGTTCCCCACAATCTGCTAGTAAACAAAATGAGCAAACTGGGCTCTAGAAGTTATATGGTTAGATGGGTCAGAAGCTGGCTACATAACAGATCTCAAAGTGTTACAATAGGGGACTTTATATCTAAGGAGATAGTTATGACCAGTGGGGTACCACAGGGTTCAGTACTTGGGCCAGCCTTGTTCAGAATATATATAAGTGATCCCCACCATGGTGTTTCCAACAAACAGCAAATTTGCTGATGACACCAAAATTTCCTCTGAAGTAGATACCGAAGAGAAAATTACACTAATAAAACTGGATTTGTTAAAAATAGAAAACTGGGCAACAAGTAGTGAAATGTTTTTTAATATAGACAAATGTTCAGTTGTTCACCTTGGATAAAAAAAAAACATCACTAGTTATGGCTTGAATGGTAACATCATTAAACCGGTTACAACCCAAAAAGATCTTGGCTTTGTAGTGAATAACTTGCTTACATCTGGGGACCACTGTAGAAAAGCGGCCCAGGTTGTAATTTGCATTTAACAGCTATAAAGAGGTTATAATGTATGGTAAGTGCCTATTAACCACCATAATCAGCAGTTACACAGCTTTGTTATGCACTGTTTAGAATTTTAAAAGTTGTTACCACACTTCAGAACTTCCAAACAGTGGCAAAACAAAAAAGAATGCACCAGAGTTCCATAATTCTCACACATAGAATGCAAACAGTGTTTTTTTGACCATACACTATAAAAGATGATGGCTGGCGATCGGGTGATAACCACGCTGAAATCACCTCTCGTGGTTGCTAGGGCTACCGGAAACCTCTCGAGCTGCGCTCTCGAGGTTTACCATGTTGCCCTAGCAACCACTTGAGGTGATTACAGCGTGGTTATCACCTGATCCCCAGCCATTATCCTCTATGTTTATTACAGGAATGAACATTGCATCATGCCCCTCTATACCTGTAAATCATCTGTTCATCCTCACATTGACTATGCAGTTTCATGTTGGGCCCCCTACCTCAGTAAAGATAAAAAAATTAAGACAGCATGCAGAGGAAAACCACAAAATCAATACCAGGAGTTAGAAATCCACCATTTAAAGACAGACTAAATTCACTCAGCCTATATAAATTCCAACTGAGAAGGGATTATGGAGACTTACTTGTCTTATTTAATATCCTAAATGACAAACTTCTTATGAAGGAATGTAATATGATAATGACAGACAAACCTGAAAACCTAAGCTGTCAAAATAAACAGATCCACATTCCAAGAGTTCTAACTAACAAACGCCAACATTATTTTACAATTAGAGCAGTTACACTGTGGAACGCACTGCCTCATAATATTGTAACTATTGCGAACTTCAAGAAGTTTAAAATTGAATTGGATAAACTCCTATTGGGCTAGGTACAGTAAATTGGAATGCACCCTACAATGCGGGGGGAAGGTGGTCTCAATGGGTCTAGTGCCTTCTTCCACCTTTACAAAACCGAGTAATACCGAATAATACCAAGGAGAACCACACACTCAATAAGAAGACAGTGAAAGACACCCTGGCGAGCTTAAAGGAAGCAAGTGGTTCTCCATCCTAGAACTCTAAAGCGACTACTAACAAATCCCCATGATGGAAGGAGATAAAGAAAATACCTAATTTATCTGCTCCCTGGGGTGGTTCTGCCAGTTTGAGAGGATTTTATTTATTTATACAATTGTTTCACCAGGAAAGGCAAACTGAGCAAAACGATGCTTGTCTCCCGGTGTGACCTGGGGCAAGAGTACATAGGGAGGATAACACGCAGGTTATCACTTTGACAATAAACAGTTATGTAGAAGAGAGTGAAATATTCGATTATCACATACAGTCAGCTAAGAGCATATACTGGAGGAATACATACTTACATACCATTTACAGTACAGATTATATATAAACCAGCTTCCAGGGATAGGGTGGTGCCCCTGATCAGACAGAGGAATTTGGGGGGCATAATTTATTGGGTGCAGGTACAGTTTACCATGAGGTAGTTTGCCAGTGCAGTTGAAAGGGAATGGGTAGAGGAAGAGTGACGAATTTGTGGGGGGAAGGTATTCCAGAGTTTTGGGAATCGGTGCATGAAGACTGTTTGTCCGGCAGAGGTCTTTCATCTGGGAATATTCAGTAGCCGGGTGTCAAGGGACCAGAGGGCATGGGGGGTGGGGTCCGACAACAGTAGGGAGGTAGGAGGGGAGGATGCTAAGCCAGTATTTACAGACAAACTTGGAGCAGTGCAGTTGTCTGTGATTTTCGAGGTATGGGAAGGTGAGGGAGCAGTAGAGGTCACAGTGGTGAGTACCAAGGGGGGCATCAAGGGTGAGGCGGCAGAAAGCATTGAAGAGGGGGTCTAGTTTAGATAAGATGGATTTTGGTGCCACACTGTAGGCTATGTCACAGTAGTCAAATGAAGGGAGGATCATCTTCTGCACTAGTTCACGTCTAGCCAAAAGGGGGAGGCTGGAGCGGTTCCTGTAAAGGGCACCTAGCTTGGGGCGTGTTTTTTTTAAGATTGTGTCAATGTGGTCCAAGAAAGTGAGGTTAAGGTGAGGAGAGGATGCTCCAAGGTATATTTGAGGCCCCCGACACTTCTCAGAGATTTTTTTTTACCCCTCCTTTTTCCTTTTCTCCCCTCCCCACCTGTCCCATCCATATGTAGCATTCATTCTGAATGTGTTCTTCTGGATTGTTTGGGTTGCACTTGCCTGTGTTAACACTATTAATGTTGCTAAACAGCTCAATACTGTTTTCTTAATGTTTTGATTTTGTTATTATTATTATTACAGGGCCACAAGGAGTTTATAATTATTGAAAATACCAGGACCCAAGAAAAAGGAAAAATGTTTTGTCTTCAAAGACTAAGAAAAATATATTAAGCCTCTTACAAAGTTTATTGTTGGTGGTGGAATATCACATTGTTAAAAATTCATTTTTTTTATTGTTTCACAAAATTGCTTCAACACGTAAGAAACATTTAGGATTAAATACTGAATTAAGTCTTTCAAATTGAACTGATGACTCACTAATTGACCACAGAAATTTATTGGTCAGAAAGGGATTTTTGAATATACTGATTGATATATAAACACCACTAGGTGCACTCATTTTTTTAGCTCTGATGAAGCCCATTTGTGGGTGAAATGTAAGCTTGTACCTGTTTGTCATCTGAACAAAAAAGCCATGGAATAAACCTTTGCCAGTTGAACATAAGGTTTGATTACTGTCTCTGAAATGAGTGGTGAGTGCACGGTCTGAATTGTGAAGACTTCTCGGAGGTTAATGGAGAAGTTGGTGGGATATATACATGTGCAGGAGGTGTTGGTGTACCTAAATGACTGAATAGTGTTTGTCCACACACTGGAGGAGCAAGAAACCTGACTCATGAAATAAGAGGAATAGGAAAAACAGAGGAAGCAAGGAAGAGACTGAGAAGTTTAATGGGTGGTTGAAGTGATGGTTTCAGGAAGAGGGATACCACCATGTAGGGGACTGGGCGGGGCTCTGGGACAGAAGGTTCTTCAAGGGTGATGGCCTTCAACTGATGAAAGAGGGTACCAGTACTCTGTGGCAGAAGTTTGACTTCTACATTGGACAGTTAAGCAGACTGTGGGGGAGACAAAGGCTAGTGGAACCACTCTGAAGGGAAAGCAGGTGGGGAACCTAATTAGGGCTCCCCCGAACAGTGAAGTAGTAATAGCAAGGTGGGTAACATAAAGGTTGCAGTTCAGATTAGGTCAAGAGAAGAAGCCAATGCGAGAGAGAGAGAGCTGAAAAAGCCTACATTCAGTATGAAAAAATAAAAATTAAGGAGACTATGAAAGAATAAGGGAGAAGAAATAGGACAAAGAAGGAGGGGATCAGAAGAAAGATGGAGAGGGGTTTGCCTTAATGCCAGGAATCTAGGAAATAAAATTAGTGTGCTCTAGGCAATGGTGACAGATACCACGATAGACCTAGTAGCCATCACAGAAACTTGGGCCAGAGAGAACAACAACTGGGACCTCACAGTCCCAGGTTATGCTATGTTTAGATGTGAGAGAGGAAAAGGTAAAGGAAGAGGCATTGCCCTATATGTTAGGGAAGGCACAGAGGCAGTGGTGGATGGAAACATTAGGGGCAGAAATGGGGAAACAGAATCACTGTGGGTTCAGCGCACAGCATCCTCAAACAAGAAACTATAGATGGGGGTGATCTATAGACCTTTAGGACACGTGGAAGAGAGAGAGAGATGAGGCGCTGGGGCAGAACTAGAAAGGGGGTGGCATTAGGGTCTAAACAGTACAAGAAGTCTGTCTCTTCATGACCTACTTGTGGCTAATACATAGGGGTCACTGGTGCGCTGGGTACATTTATAGGTGGTTAATACCAGTACATTTCTTCATCTTCCTCATTGTTTTGTCATTTGTGGCAGATGGTAGAACCAGGTCATTATACATGGTGCTGTCACGAGATGTCGGTGCCATCTTTTCATTGGCTTGGTTGCGATTTTTGGTTCTGGCATGTCTCGGCCTAGGCTCTGGTACAGTCTCTGGAATGGGCTCAAGCTGACCAATAGGCAGAAGGTACTTACGGTGAATAGTTCTAATAATCCCCTGGACACGTTCTTGATGAAAGGGGTACACAGGTAAATCAGTTATCTTTTCCAGGACAACATAAGGTTCAGAAGACCAGCCATCAGCTAGCTTGTGCTTTCCACAGAGGCCAAGGTTTCTGAGGAGAACTCTCTCCCCAACTTGCAGAACCTGATGACACACTTTCTGGTCATACCTAAATTTATTTGCAGCACTATCTTTACTGGCGTCTTCTTTCAGTTGCTTCTTGAGGCATTTAATATATTCAAGGTAGGATTCTTTTGAGGTTCCATCATCAGACACTCTGAAAAACAGGTCAATTGGCAAATGGGTTTCTTGGCCAAACATTAACAGATATGGAGAAGTAGCTGTAGCACTGTTTCTGGTACAATTGTAGGCGTGCACCAACCTGGGAACATGCTGACTCCACTTTCTTTTTCTTTTCTGGATGCAACATTCCCAGCATGTTTAACAAGGTGCAAATAAACCTTTCCAGTTGGAGCCCCCTTGAGGATGGCATGGAGTGGTGCATGACTGCTGAACACCATGTACAGCTAGAAATTCTTTCACTAAGCGGCTCTGAAAGTAAGGACCTTGATCAAAATGAATATGCTGGGATATACCATTATGAATCACAAACTCCTCAAGCTTCTGCACGACAGTTCAGGCCATCTGATTTTTTGTTGGGTAGGTCTGTGCATTCCTTGTACAGTCATCAGTGATGACTAACATGTGGCTGTAACCTTTACTGTCTGGTTCCAATGACAAAAAATCCATACACATCAGTTCTAAAGGTTCACTGATTTAAAAATTTACCAGTGGTGCTGTTTTTCGGAGCAAAGTCTTTCTTTGGACATACCTGGCACAATTCTTGCAGTGCTGTTCCACGTCAGATAGCATTCTGGACCGATAAAATTGGCTTCTCACAAGGTTCAGGGTACGTTTGAAGCAGAGGTGTCCCATGTCATCATGAAGGGCTGTAAGGACAACTTTGCAGTACTTCCATGGCAGCACCAACTGGTTACAGGGGACCTTTGTTTTTGGGTCGTGGACAGTTAAAAAAAAAGCAGTCCACCTTTCAAGGACAACTTACTCCACTCTTTCAACAAAATCAGAACATCAACAAGATCCTTTGGCACTTTATCTGGGCCTTCTCCTTTTTCTAAAGCTGAGATTACCCTTTGCATTCTATAATTTAGCTTCTGCGACCATCTTTGTTTTCACTGTTTTGACTGGGGCAATTGACTGATGTCCAAACCCTCAAATTTGTGGTAGACTTCGGGTATAGTGTCAAAGTGGGTTTCCATAGCATCAATGGCCCTGGTGTGACAAACAGGCATCTTGTTATCTGTGTCCACATATTTTGTACATGCAGCTTTCATAGTTGCAGGGGTCATATGAGTCCATTGGCACCCATCTTGAGGGTGAGGTCGGTGAGACAGGGCATCAGTATCTGTATTGTTCAGGCCCTTCCAATACTCTAGGGTAAAGTCATATGTGGCAAGGGCAGATAACCAACAGTGACAAGCCGGATCAAACTTAGCAGTGGTGTTGACATAGGTAAGAGGATTGTTGTCAGTTCTTACTGTAAACTTGGCCCCATAGAGGCAGTCGGTGGAACTGATCTGTGACAGCCCATTTTAAAGCTAGAAACTGTAGTTTGTGCACTGGGTAGTTCTTTTCACTTGGTGTCAGGCTCTGACTTGCAAATGCAACTGGTCTCAGTCCCCCTGGATACTTTTGATATAGTACTGCTCCCAGCCCATCCATGCTGGTGTCCATGTATAAGAAATAATGTTTAGTGGTATCCGCAAATGCCAATGCAGGAGCTTCAGTAAGTCTCTTAATTATTTCCCTGAATGCATTTTCACAGTTCTGATCCCATCGATCCCCAAATGGTTCATTAACTTTGTAGTATATCTTTTAAGGTGCTTCCTTCCCCAGTTGCATCTTGTAATTGGCAGGGGGCTACCCCTGCATTAGATTCGTAAGCTGTTAGACCGCCTTGGAGAAATCCTGGACAAATCTCCGGTAATAACTGCAGAAGCCAAGAAAGGACTGTAACATTTTTAGATTATGGGGCCTAGACTAGGTAGTGAGGGCCTTGACCTTGTCAAGGATGGTTTGGACTCCTGCTGAAACAAGGTGCTTAACGTATTTTACAGAGGGTTGACAGAACTGACATTTGTCGATTCACACTTTGAGTCCAAATTCTTCAAGCTTGTCCAGAACTTTCATCAGGCATTCTTCATGTTTCTCTAGTGCATGTCCAAAAACAATCAGGTCATTCAAATAGACTATTATTTGTAGAAGATTCATGTCTCGTACGGCTTTTTCCATCAACTACTGGAAAGTGGCCAGCGCCCTCGAGATACCTTGTGGCATGCATTCAAACTGATAAAATCCCAAAAGGCAGATCAATGCAGTTTTTTCTTTGTGCTCTTCAGCCATGGGAATCTGGTAATACCCACTTCGAAATTCCAATACGGAAAACCATTTACTGCCAGTGAGACCGACCAGAGCATCCTCCACACAAGGTATTGTATACTGGTCTGTAACAGTGCGCTTGTTTAAAGTCCAGTAGTCAATGCACAAGCGGACAGCCCCACTCTTCTTGCTTGCTACCACAATGGGGGATGCATGATGGCTTCTGGATTCAGATATGATACCAGTGGCTAGTAACTCTTGTAAGTGTTTTCGAACATCTTCCACATCTGCCGGAGCTAAGCATCAGAACCCTTCTCGAAAGGGTCGGTTGTCATTCAGAAGTATGTGATGCTTTTCCCCTTGAGCATATCCCACATCAAGCTCACTGGTGGAAAAGACATTAGTCCTCTTGGCCAACTTCTGTTGCAGTTGCTACTTGCAAGATTCGGGTAGAGGTGAGTCTCTAAAATTGAACAAGTTAGGATCAAGCCTTTTACTGGTGGCTTGGTACGGAACTGCAAGTTGTACTGCCTCTGCTTAGTAGACATGTGCTAGGGTCCATCCTTTCTTAATAGTCACTTCTTTGTCAGTCTCATTCCTCAACAGGACATTAATCTTCTGAACTCCGGTAGATGTAGAGGGGGCTAGCACCACCCCTCTCTGTATTAGCAGGCTATTTGGTCTCTCTCTATCAGTGGGCATGTCCACAATGTAAACAGGGCTTCTAGTGGGTGACTCAAATGCCATTTCCCCATAACCTGGCACTCAGCACCTGGTGGTAAAACCAAAGGTCGGGCACCTCTTTGGTGAATCACTCCCACCTGCTCATCTTCAGACTCTGTCTTACTGGAAGTGAGCCCATTCATATAGACACTTCAGATCCAGGAATGTATCTCAAGGCTGTGTATGGACTGTGGACCCTCCATCTCTCAGCATAGTTGAGCCAATCATTGAAACATGTTGGTATTGGTACCAACCAATACTGGTGTCTCACCTTTCATTTTGGCATTGGAACACACCAAAGTAAGAGTCTCCATAGGGGCCTGGAACCCTGCAGTGCTTTGGGGAACTTTGATGTGGCTAACAATGTACCCCTGACATGGGTAAGGCTGATTGCTCACTCTCCAGACAGCCAGTCCCTCCAAAGGTCTCAAAGGTACATGACTCAAATGTTTCTGGTACCACTCTTCAAATACAACAGTTGCTTGGGTACCACTATCAAGTAGCACGGTGCAATCAACCCCTTCAGTCTTGGCTAAAACCCTCACAGATGGTCCTATTTGTCCCAGGGTGATACCGGGGCCAGTAACATTAACAAGTTGCATCTGGTTCATGGAGCAGGTTTGCTCAGGGACCTCAGTTCCCTCCTCCACTGGGTCCAATGGGCAGTTCCCCGACATACAGTATACTTCTCTTACAACAACATTTGTGCTACCAAATCAGAATTTTCATGTCTTTTTCAATATCTCCTTCAGTATCCCTCTTCACTGCACCAGAAACAGAAAAACCCATCCCTATTGGCAGTATTTACTTTCTCAAGCTCTGGTGGGGCAGACATTTAACCAGTGTAGTGTCTCTGACCCCGTGAGAATGGAATTGTCTCTTGCTGTGTCAGTTTTCTGGAAGCCCTTAGTGAGGCCACCTGTTCAGTCAATTCTTTTACTTGTCTCTTTAAATCCTTGGTTTCCCTGTTGTCTCCCTAGGTGAGTTGTTGGCTAGAGGGGTCTCTATTTTTTTCAGAAGTGCTGCCATTGGGTCTTGTGGTATAGCTCAATCCTCTTTCTCTCGGACCTCATGCATCAATTCACCATAGGAAGGGGGGAGTGCTCAGCCATTTCTTCAATCGCAACTTCATCAGAAGTATTTCTGAGTGTCCAGCTCCCTTTAGGACTTGTTCCAACCGCAGCCTATTCATGTCTTGGGCAGTCACTGCTCCCTTATGGTAGGCTGTCTGTATCAATTGCTCAAGATGTATCAAATATTTGGACAGCTTCTCACCTTCTCTTTGCACTGTCCCATTCAGCTTTCTCAGGATGTGTGTGCTACTGTCGGTACTCCCAAACATGCCTTCCAATGTATTGAGGTACATCTGGGCAGTAGTATCAGGTCAGATAGCTTGCAAAGCTCCAATGCCATCCATAGCAGGTCCTCTCAAACTCTCCCACACTCGACGTCTCTTCTTGACTTCAGGACACTGGGGATTGTGCACCATAGAAGTGGCTTGACCCATCCATGTTTCAAAGTCATCTTCCCTGGGTTTTCACCTTGGGTCAGAGCCTGTTCCTCTCCCCCGTGCCCAAGCAACAGACCAAGCCAGGGGTTCAACTGGCAGTGTGACAGTGTCAGACTTGTACATTTCTTGATCTTCTTGGGGAGTCTTCCCCTCTGACTTCAACCACAATTCAAATCTAACTTTAAAGTCCTCTACATCTGAGGTGTATACCATTAGTGGGACACCATGATTAGGGTGCCATAATGTGGGTGCCACAACAAGGGCATGAGTGACAGGGGCAATCTTGATTTTAGATCACCCCGCACTCACCCCACAGTGGGCATCCAATTTCTTTGCCTTCATGGCATGCCCACCCCGGAGAAAGTTATCTTTATTTTTTGGGGGTGTGGGGGGCACAGCCCCACTCCACAAAACCTGACTATTTCCCAGGATGGTGCTTTGGAAATCTGACTCCTGGGTGGTGCAATGTCAGTTGCAGTAATCCCAGGTGGTATATTGCCTGTGCCCTAATCGACATCGGCCAGATTCCTCACGCACCAACATGGGTGAACCCATCTGTGGGACCCTCAGGCATTTTCTTGGCACTGTTATGAGTCAATGGTGTCCAGGTGGACCCCTCCCCCCCACAGGGAGACAGTGGTAAGCAGCTTGGCAACATTAATTTTCATATCATTCTTAATCAAAGCATTCACACTTTGGCTATTACGGTCATACCTTAGTCCTTGAATCTTTAAATTGTCAAAACATTCCAAGCCAGCAGTTCATCAACAAATTTGGACCTTTTGAACCTTTCTGAAATCCCAGTTACTAAGAGGGCTTTTTTTACAGTCCAATTGCTCCCCTCGGCACCAATCTTCCAAATCTTGGAGTGCTATTTTGCCTTTTCAAAATATTCAGGGGCAATTCTACGGGACCAACTTTTTCCTTCTCTGAATTCAGTTTTGGGGTCTACCTGTGTGGAGTGTGGGAGGATCCCAGCAGTGCCTCCACATGTAAGGGGGATCTTTCTACTATGTACACCCTGGCACCCCCTCGCTCACTGATCTACCTTGGGGTCAGTCTGGGTTCTTTTGGGTGCAATACACAAATTGAATACCAGTAATAGGTTTTGGTGCCTCCACCTGAGGCAGGGTTATATAAGGCTACCCAATGTGGCCATAACCTCTCCCCAGGAACAATTAGTATTTTCCCTCCCACACACAGGTACAGTTTTCCCCACACAGTAAAGTTACACACAAAGCAATAACCATAAGCAAGAACTGTGAAGTGAACTAACCTCCTATGTATTATAGGGAATGGGTAAAAAGGGGAATAAAACAGCACAGAAACAAGCAATTGCTCAACAATTGTCCCCCACATGGTCCTCGTACCA
Source organism: Neoceratodus forsteri (assembly GCA_016271365.2). Classification (NCBI taxonomy): domain Eukaryota; kingdom Metazoa; phylum Chordata; order Ceratodontiformes; family Ceratodontidae; genus Neoceratodus; species Neoceratodus forsteri. Next base: position 31,306,605 of record JADMNL010000022.1, on the reverse strand, counting down.
CCACCGCAGATGTGCCCAACTTTCTCTCATGGCCTTAAATATTGAAATTGTCCATTGCGGTGGGTACCTCACCGAGTTGCTGGTGGCCAACTAGATATTGAATGGTGGTCGAGGATTGGAAATAATGAGGAAACAAAGTCTACGTTTGAATTGAAGAACTTAGAAATGGGGCCTCAACTGAATTTCACACAAAGTAACACTTTTAACACTTTTCAACTTCTGCCTGGGCTTTTCCTGCAGCTTAACCAAAGTCTAGACCAGGACTTCACCCCTCTGAATATCTAACTAACTACTTTTTTTTTTAAACAACTCCTCTGAGCTGCAGTCCAGAGGTACTCACAGTCTGTTGATAGTCTCAGGGGGTGCTGTGAAGGGATAAGGCTTGGCGGTACTGCTCTGAATACAGCAGTCTCTCAGGGAAACAGCAACTACAGGCTGAAGATTCTAAGCAGGTGCTGGATTCTTCACCTGTGATGGGTCTTTCATTGTCTTTGCCCCACAGGCCTTTCATCATCTTTGCCACTCTGGCCTTTCATTGTCTTCCAAAGGGACCACACAGGCTAGGGGTCACCCAGAGCGTTCAGCAAGATACAGAAATTCTGCAGGGACTTACACACAGCAAGGGATCTAACAGTCCCCAACCCAGCCCAAATGACTTTTCTTCCTGGCTGTAAACAATTTAAACAGTACAAGCACTTCCAAGGCTAGGAAACAGTTCAAACAGTCAAACTTTTTTATGGGCTTGAAATGGACTAACTGCAGTTTAAATAACCCCCTCTGGGAAACCAGTTTAGCAGTCCAAATAATTCCTTGCAGAGAAAGTGGGCTAGTAGGCACTCTGTCTAAATGTTTTCTGGGCTCAGAGGGGCCTGTCTGCACACAGGCTAGCATACAGACTCGTGCAGCCTTCCTGAAGCAGTCTTCTCCTCCTCCTCTCCAGTCTCAGCTGGACTCCTCTCAAAACCCAGGGCACTGCCTGTTTCATAATATCCCCAGCTCCTCACCTGATTTGTCAGAAATTTCCCAGGCTGCTGAAGGCACCCTTTGATCCTATCCCAGCAGCCAATGTGGTAGGGAGACTCACAGGAGCCGCCATGTTTGTTTATAATATGCCACCTTGCTTTGGCAGCTTACAACTTTTAATAAAAGCCCATTCAAGGGCTGTTAACAATATGCCCTGGAGCCGTTTGACAGGTAGGGGACAGGGAAACCCTTATTTTGACTGGAGGGAACCCTGATTGGTTGTTGGGGCTCCAAAAAGCAGAGGTGCATTTTCTGCACCTTTCTGAAGCTGCAGGTGTGCATGCACACCTCACTCCTATGATTCCCAGTCCTGGATGGCCATTAGGGGACCAGGAAAACACCAATCAAGTGCCTAGAGGCATTTTATATGTATATCCTGGCTCCACTGCCTGCCCTAGAGCGGGGAAACCTTTTACTTTGTGACTGAATGCACAAACTGTATTGGGAGCTGCCGCTCCTTTAAGGGCTGGCCACGTCTGCACAGCTACCGCATGTGTAGCCATGTTTTTTTACCTCCCGGTCTGGCTCACAGCCAACACTGGACCAGGTCAAAGTCCTTCTCAGTGCCCAGAGGTGCAAACAACACCCAGAAACCTCTGCCCGCCCTCCCACAAAGCTGAAAAACAGGGAGAGCCAGAGGCGGCAGCCACGCAGCATCCAACAGGAGCCCAGGCATGAATCCCACCAGTGCTTATGAACACAAGCCCTCCAGTCCTGATTCAGCAGTCCAGGGGACCAGAGGCAGAAGAGAGTACAACTGGGAAAGTAGGGGCCATAGCCAAACATATGCAAGCCCCACACAGAAGGGTGGGGGGCTTACATATACATCCCAGCATCCCATTAGCTCTCCTGATCTCTTTGTCACATTGTCTGGCCACCTTCAGGTCATCTGATATGATATTCTGAGAAAGTTACCAGATATTCCTACAAATTTCACTGGAGAACACAAAGGAAAGACTTAAAACTGGCAAGGTAAAACAGATACAACTAGTGGTGGTCTGTGATTTAATTGAATTTAAAATCAAATTGCATAAATTTGGTACTTGCATATGTCTGATTCTGCACATCTATGTGCTATGTGTGATATGTTGATCTTTATATAGTTGTTAATTGTTTATTAATTTACTAGTGCATAGTCAGTATAATTTGTATATCTTACTTTTTTATTATTGTATGTCATTTTTCATATATTACATTTTGCGGTACCTGATAACTTACTGTCAATATATTTTTTTCTGCAATAGGACAACTTTGTAAATTGGGTTTTTCCACCCTAGCAGTTTCATCCTGCATAAAAATAAAGGTTTTTACTGCTACTGCATAATCTCTTGTAGATTTCTCATATTGTTGTCATGCCAACCTGCACCCCAAGTGGACAATATCTATGTAGGGGTGTAGGATGATACCATAATATAACCTTCTTAGTGGGGCAGGACTGCCCCTCCTCCCGCTGTGTGCATCCTTAGCATAAATATATTATGTTCATATACTCTATAGGGACAATCGTGATGATGTCAGCAGTAGGTCACAATATTGAACTCCCACACCCTTATTAGCAATTTAGCAAAACATCAATTGTCAATCACTTAACAAGGCTCTTCTGGCCAACCAGACTGTTCAGGCATCAAAAGGATGTCACAGTTAAGTGTTGTGATTGCCCCTAGATATGCATTTGTACATGTGTGTCTACAAGGGGACATGCATACAGCTCTGCATGTCTGTGTATTCAAAAGAGAGAAAATTCTGTCATCTTTTGTGAAACCCTGAGACTCCATCCATCTTTCAGCAGTCACTTACCATTTCCTGAGAGTGTGTGTGCTGTACAGAAAACCAAAGCATATGCTGTTGCTGAGAGAGAGCAGTAGGTGGGCCCATTCCAGGCCTCTTCCTTCTCAGAAATGCACCATGTTTGCTCCGCCCCCTCTAGACCAAGGCTGTCCACTCACCCTCTGATGGAGGCAGCTGCATCAGTTTGACTGCAGTGCCAAGCGCCATCCCAGCATTCCTGCTTTCTGTGTACCAAGGCATACAAGACAGTCTCTGAGGACACATTAGTCTTACTGGCGCATGCCTTGCTGGAGTCCCATTGTGCAATTTGATCCCCACTAATGGCACAGTCTGAGTTTTTGATTTCTCCAGCTAGGAATCATTAGCTCGCTTACCTCTTCTTCTGTTTTATTTTTGTCCTGCCTTCTCAATAATAATTCCAATTTTTATGGGAGAGGGAAGGCAGTAAGGTCTTGAAGCCGCAGTGCCTCTTTCTTAAAAATCATGACACTGGGCAGCAGAGTACAGCCTTGATTTACTCTGCTGGAAAAAATATCTAATGACCTGGAGGCCAGTGGGCATTTAAAATCATTAATGGCCATTGCAAAGTACATTTAAAAGAATTTAAATGCATACTTTCATGATTTTGGTGTAATGACTCACTCTCATGATTCTGATTCTGAGTTAAGTTTGCTCTTATAATTAGGTTTTTTTTTTGTGATAATTCTACGTATTCTCAAAAAGATGTTATTTGTTTATGCTTAAAATTAATGTATTTTTGAGTTTTGCATTGACTAAAAGTGGTTTCCCAGATGGTCGAAAGAAATAAGAATTTTTGAGGGGTATTCTAATAACTTACTGCTGCACCTCCTTGGCCTATAGGGCTTGCATTGGTTTCATTATTCCCTCTTCTTTTGGCCCCAGCTGATGAAACTGGGCAGTGAGAGTGCTACCTGGATTTACAGAATGGCATATATATTTAACATTTTAGTCTAACATGTCTAGTTGGCAGGGGGTTGCACCCTCCTCTCCTGTGGAAGTCCTTTTACTGTATTTGATTAAATAGCAGTCAATATGTACTGAAAATACTTGCTTTGGAATTAATTTTCCAAGGCCCTCTCTACTAAAGAAGGTCTAACATTTTATTTTGATAAAGTACAAAGAGCTAAGAAGCATTGAAAACTCTATACTGTCAAATTTATGTTCTAGGGACATGAATGTGTTGCACTATCCACAGTTTGGGCAGTCTTCTTTTCCCTTTAAATCTAGCCAGAATTTCTTTAAGCTAAGCTCCCCCCACCCACCTGGGTGGTATCTTCCGTGGCACCAACCCATGATGCCAGATCTTCCTTTCTGCTGGAAGAGTCAGGTTTCCTCCTTCGCAGCTCTCTAAAGGGCAAGCCACTGGCTCCTTGGTGTCCCCATCAGGCTTGCAGGCCAAGATGTGGGTCCATGAGCCTGCTGAGATTTTTCTTGACCTGGTCGACCCATTGTCGGATGAGCTAGAGGATGACACTCTCTCTCCTGAACTGCAGTCCTCTCAGCCCACTCCCAGGAGGGACAGAAGAGGTCATCTGACCTTGCTGTTTCCTCCCAGGAGATTCCCCCCTCAGGGGTCTTGCAGTCTGACCTGGTCTGTGTGGTTTACATGGCCCCTTCTCCCAAGTCCCCTCAGTGGTGGCCTTCCGGTCGCTGGTCAATGTCCAAGTTGAGGACTCAGTGTAGACCCTGGTCTCAGGACTTGGACCATTCCTGTTCTCAACCCTCTCTAAAGTGCCATTGACACTCTTTCTCCTCCTTCTCATTGGATGAGGAAAGGCTTCACCACAAGCTTCATCAGCAGTATGAAGAGGTCCTCTAGCAACAATGGGTCTTGGGTCAGGGCCAGTCACTACAGTAAGCTCTGGTGCTTCCATGATCTGGTCCAGTGGGGCCAGTTCTGGCTCAGCCTAGGCAGACTGAACCTTCTCTGACTTCCCCATCTATATTAGTGGAGCCACTGCCCAGGCAGCCATCACATGGGGTTCTGTCCAAGGCTGCTCATCCGGCTTCCAGTCTCCCTGGCCAACTTTCAGTTCAGATTACCCACTCTGGCAACTCCAGAGTTGTTCATGGGGATCGAGCACTGAGAGCAGTATTTGAGGAGTCATCAGATACAGTCAGCTCCTTCATGCACTCTTCGAGGTCCCCTAGCTTTGATCAGGAGTCCTCCGAGGACCTTGCCTCCGACCAAGGCCTTGTGTCTTTCAGGGTCTTCTTCTGGCTTATATCTCAGTCTATGGGGATTCCACTGGATCCAGTCCAGAAGAGGGCCAAGTATCCCCCTGACTGAGATCCTGGACAGGGATGGCTCACTGGGAGTGGCCTTTCAAGTGCTGGAAGCCATCCTGGGTCTGGCCCTGGAGCTGTGGTATCATCATGCTTCTTGTCCTGTGACTTCTGCCTGCATGGTCCATAAGTATGTGGTCCCGACCGGGTCCCTTCCTGGGTTCTCCGATCACCCCTCGACCAAGGGGATAGTGGCAGACTCTGTTTTTTGCTGCACGGGCAATGTCAGGGACATCAACAAAACCCTCAACAAAAAATCAAACAAGCTGTACCACACCACCAAAAAGGTGTACACTGCATATTCCTTGGGACTCAGGCAGGCAAGTTCTGGCATTATGATGGAAAATTTCAGTCATGTGCTCATGGGGGTCCTTGGCCACATCATCCCTCAGCTTCCCATGGACTTGCAGTAAAGGTAGTCCATGACCAGGGCCATACTCTGGCTAAGCATTGGCTCCAGACAGCCTTGGACATAGTTGACTCCTGTACCTGGTCAGTGGTGGTGGTAGTAGTCATGTGCTGTACAGCTTGGCTTTGGATCTCCACCCTTCTGGCAGATACCCAGCATAAGTTGACAGATGTCCCGTTCTTGGGCACCAACCTATTTGGGCTGGGTATACAGGGCCACCTTATGAGGACTGAGAAATCCAATGTCACCCTGGACTCCATCATGTTCTCACAAAAGGACCCCAAGGGCCAGTGAACAAATAAGACCGTTTCATTTCAGCCCCTTCAGCCCCAGCAGCCTAAGCAACAGCAGCCCCAGTCAGGGTAGTCCCAGGTCTGGCAGCCCAAGTCGGCCAACCAGGGCTCCAAAATGTCTGAAGGTTGGAGCACCAGCATTTGTCTGGCAACCAACACCAAATTCTTCTCCTCCAAGGCTGCTCAGTGATGGGTTGGGGGGCATTTGCCTCCTGCCCACTGCACCCCTGCCTCAGCCTCCCATGGGGGTTCAGCTTTGCCACTTCTGGTATGGCTGGCCCACTATTACTTTGGACAAATGGGTGCTGGACATGGTGGATCAAGGTCTGCCTCTCAACTCTGAGGCTCTCCTACCTTGATCAGGCCCATGTCCTATGGGAGTCTGTGGCTTCCCTAGACATGTTGTCTGCCCTCAGGGAGGACATTGCCCAGCTCCTAGGGAAAGGCGTTGTGACTCGTGTCCCAGATGCAGCAGCTGACCAGGGCTTTGTGTCCAGGTACTTTGTGGTCCCGAAACGGATGGGGGGTTGGTGCCCCATACTGGATCTGCATGATCTGAGCCAGTTCTTGAGGAGATGAAAGTTCAGGATGGTCACTCTGAATCAGATTATCCTATCTCTGGAGCAGGGCATGTGGTTCTGCTCTCTGAACCTCCAGCACACCTTCTTTTACATCTCAGTCTGTCTGTTCCACTGAAGGTACTTTCAGTTCTGTGTGGAGGGGATTCTGTATCAGCTCCAGGTTATGCCTTTTGGCCTCTCCTTAGCTCCCAGGGTCTTCACCAAGTGCATTGCAGTGGTGGCAGCATTCCTAAGGTACTGCGGGGTTCGAGTTTACCCTTACCTAGATGACAGGCTAATTGACAGTTCATCCTGAGAGGCAGTGTAGCAGTCCAGGGTCTGACCCTCCAGACCACGAAGTGGGGAGAACAGGCATTTTGTCAGGCATAACACTCGATTAAATAGGCACTTTCACTCCCTTCCCTTCCATGTCCCGTTAGTAAAGTGGAATTGAACTGGGCGCTGCAAGAGCAAACATAAAATAGAAGGAGAAAAAAAGATTTCTGCCTGGATCTTCACACCCCAAAGTATAGAAGCATGGAATCCTGCAGTAGTTATTAGGAGTTCTCATGCATTTCAGACCTCAAGATATATGAAAGGCATAGGACGGTTAGGGAATGACAGGGTAAGCTGAACTGAGCTGAATAACTTTAAGCAATTTCCCAATATGTTGGTGTGGCTTACATGCTATGGAAGCCTATAGTGGTGAAAGTCTTTACATGGCAGTTTCAAATATTTTTGAATACTCTGTATTGAAGTAGAAGGGATCATAGTTTGATTCCAGCATGGCAGACAGCCAATCCCTTCACTTTCTGATTGATCTAATCTGCCCCCATGCTCAGGCACATAATGACATGTGCCCAGGGACAGCGTGGGGGTGCGCCCCATTAAAGTCAATGGGAGTCTTTTTAAAGTCAGTTTTTTTACCTATGAATGGCCAGTTTGAGATTAATGAAGCATGCCGCTCGACTAATATGGGCCTTTGCCATGTAAAGACTTTCGCCGCTAAAGGCTTATATGGACTGTAAGGTAAGTGTTATCCTACTGCAAGAAGGTTGGTAAATCACTTTAAACAAGATAGAATTATTAAACTAATGGGTACATTTGACATCAGTAAATATAGAAGTCAACAACAATTCATATACTAAATAGCATATTAGAAATATTAAAATTTACATCAAAGGAGCAGATAAGGATGAAAATGCATAATACAGAGATACTTATCCTGGAACTGATCACCTTTCTCGAACCCATCCCCGACTTTGCCTCTTGGAATCCCACATCTTTCATAATTGTATTTGTTTCATCACAACACTGGGCAATAGAGATACTGTGGTGTAAAAATGATTTGTTTGATTTTTAGATGTCTAATGGAACTGTGATTTTAAATCTGCTGTTTAATTATATAAGAATACATGGGAACCTTTTGCATAATATTACGGAATGTATGAAGGAAAAAATTATTTGTATGCACAGGATGCTCCTCTCACAAGCATCAAACCTGTGGATTAGTTAACACCCAAACAGCTCAGAATAAGTGAAAATCACAGAATTAACCAGGAGACAATTAATTAAATGATATTTGAGGGAAGGTGAGAGGAATATCTCAGCATTCTCCCTGATGAAGAAGCTGTTGGAGCCTCGAAGTGCTGGGGATTTTTATTCCTGGCTGCTATTGTTATTTTATAGTGGTGATGGTCAGAAAATGTAATAAGTGGTGAAGACACAATAAAAAAACCTTTGCAGCATCGCCTTGGTCCATAAGTGCTGCATTTTCCTTATCCATGACATTTGCTGTACGAGAGCACCAGGATTTACTGAGAGCACTGATATCATTTCCAGAGCATCTGGCCCTCCAGACTTGCTTGGCCTTGGGTCTTCTTATCAACTGAGCCAAGCCAGAACTCAGCCCCTCTCAGACTATACACTTCATCATGGCAGAGCTCGACTCCCTTCAGGCCAAGGCCCGACTCCCAGTGGACTGGGTAGTGGATCTTACCTCCTTTGACCAATCATTTCAGGTTGGGCACTCGTGCCCTGCCCAGGACTTCCTGTGGTTGCTGGGATATATGGCATACTGCATCAGTGTGGTCCAGTGGGCCCACTGGTGGATGTGCCCCCTGTAATGGGAGCTGGCCCTTCAGTGGTCTCAGTGCCTCAGTCACCTGGACCAGTTGGTCATGGTGACACAGCCAATGCGGGATGCCATCCAGTGGTGGCTGGTCCTGAAACATCTGCAGAAGGGGTCCCATTCATCCACCAAGAGCCAACCATCTTTCTAATGACCAATGTGTCTCTGGTGGGATGGAGAGCCCACTTGGGGGACTACAGAGCCCATGGGCTCTGGACCCCAAAGGAGTCCCTATACGACATCAACCCGTTGGAGGTCTGTGTAGTGCATCTAGCCCTGATGGTGTTCGCTCTTTTGGTTTGGGGTCTGGTCACACAGCTTCAGGCGGACAACACCACGTCAATGTACTATCTCAACAAGTAGGGAAGAATGCATTCCCTCCAGCTGTGCCACGAAGGCCTCCTCACCTGGACCCTTATGTGAAGTCTGGACGCCAATCTCCAGGTGATCCACATGGCTGGAGCCTCCAACCAGCTGCTGGACACCCTCAGCCAAGTGGGAAAGGCATTTCACAAGTGGTTTGTTTGTCAGCAGGTGATGACCCATCTGTTCTCCCAGTGGGGCACTGCCCAAGTTGACCTATTTGCCTCCTGGAAGAATGTAAAATTGAGGCTGTTCTGTGCCCACTCCCCCCCCCACAGTACAAAACACTGATGGGGGATGCCTTCACAAGATCCTGGACCTCTTCTATGCCTTCCCTCCCTTTCCCCTGCTCCACCAGGTGCTGGTCAAAGCTCGAAGAGACAAGGCACAGGTGATCCTAGTAGCCCCAGACTGGCTGTGACAGTTCTAGTACCCAGATCTCCTCAGCCTCATCAGCAGGCCTCCATGGCACTTGCCTATACATCCAAACCCACACTCCTGCCACACAGGGAAGGTTTTACACCTGGACCTTCAGTCCCTGTACCTGATAACCTGGTTGCTGAGTGTCTAGAGTCCCAAACCTTGGGTCTCTCTGAGGAGATTCTCCAGGTTGTGGAAGTCTCCCAGAAGAGGTCAACTTGCCAGTGCTTTGCCTTCAAATGGAAGCACTTTTCCTTTTGGTGCCAGGGCAGGGAGCTAGATCCCTGTTCTGCCACATGGCTAGCATCCTGGATTACATGTGGTTCCTCTCTCAGTCGGGCCTCAGGTCAACAACCCTCAGGGTACACCTGGCAGCCATCTTGGCATACTGAGCGTGGTCTGGTATGCTGACAGTGGTGTATGAAAAGGTGGTCAAGTGCTTCTTTAAGGGCCATGCCTACCTGTCCCCATCAGTACGTGAACCACCACCGCCTTGGGACTTTTTGCTGGTACTGGCAATGCTCATGGGTAAGCCATTTGAATCAATGCACAGGTGTCACATCTCTCATCTGTCATAGAAACTTCTTGGTGGCTGTCACCTCCACCAGAATGATCAGTGAGCTCTAGGTGCTCTCAGTGGAGTCTTCGTAGTTGGTGTTCACAGAGACAAGGTTGTCATCTGCCCCAAACCGAAGTTCCTCCTGGAGTTTGTTTCAGAGTTTCAACTTAACCAGGTGATCAACCTCTGGGTGTACTTCACCAACCCAACCTCGGAGGCTGAGCACAGGCTCCATATGCTGGACCTGAGCCGAGCACTTAAGTTTAAGTTTATTTGTTCGACTATGGTATAAGTCTTTACAATACAATGAAGAGTTATACAATCATCCATCACATCAAAAATAAGAATATACAAAGTATATACATAAAATTCCAAATGATCACGTAAAATAATTCCATGTACTGTGTAAATCGAGCCTAATTAGGAGTTTATGGAAGCAATACATGTTCAGCTATTCTATTTACAAATATCTTTATAACCAACTAAGCCATTTTCCATGACAAAGGTGACCTAAGACATATGAACATATGAAACTTGCCAGCAGAAATGGACCTCACGATCTATTAAGTCTGCTCAAATGCGTAGCTAGCACCCCTATACTGCAGCTGCCCTACCCATGGTTTCCCTTTTAACTACCAAGTGAATTTTATCCAACATATGGGGAAATAACCCAGAATATATGTCTAAACTCCAGGGAAGGAATCACCACAAAACCCTCTGCCAATTACCACAAACACATGTAACATTTCAGATATTTTCTGAGGTAAATTGTACCATATAGTCCATTTACATCTTAACAGGACTCCACCAATTTTATATCTCACTAAATGCCGAGTGATTACACTACAGGTTCATTTTACCACTATGTGCCACATACCAATTTAGGATTAGTAGGCACCAACTTGAAATTTAAGAACTTGGAACACTCGTTCACTGGCAAAAATGCAGGGTGACAATTAGTCCTATCCCGTCATATGCAATTTGACCTACACTTGTTTCTTCACCCCATATTCCCCCTACTAAGAAAAATGCACTGGGACCTGCAGTATTATACAAAATTGCCTCTCCCAAGCTTTCAGGTAAGACCCTGAAATCCCCATACATAAGGCAAACAATACCTGTGCAAAAGTAGCAAGGTCATTTCAGTAAATTAGATCATGAGCAGCGGCTCAACAAATTAGGTAACTCAGTGCATACTAAAGAAATCAGCTGAGCTCCCAATTTAACAAATCTCTTGGATAGTGTTGTTTGGCATATTTCAAGTCATTATTACAACAGTCTGGCACTACAAAATGCATAAAAACTGAATTAAGTTAAAAACCTATCATATGTTAAAATATCCTTCAAACATTTATGCAGAAACTTTTTAGTTTTGTTTTAGTTCACGCAAACAATACAATCCTTCTTAAAAACTCAAACTGTTATATATGTCCTTAGGACTTGAGCATGATTCAAGCATGTTCATAAATCCAGCTCCTAAAAGTCCACGTAAGGAAAAGTGTTTAAAATTTCAAGCCGGATTAAAAATAAATTCCAATCAAACAGAGAAAATGAACGGCTCCTTTTATACTTAGAAGTCCTTCAATTGACAAACTAAAGATAGAAGGCTTCATTATACAATGGCAAGAAAAAATCCTGGTCTCTGATTGGTCAGTCTTCAGCTGGACCCATGATGTAAACCAGTACAACATCACGGGTCCAGTCTCAGCCTCACTGTGAACCTGCAGATGATGATATGGCCATGGAGCTTGGTCCTTTTTTCATCTCCTCTTAAGAAACAAAAATATTTTTCCACAGTAATAAAAACATTCTTTAAAATTATTTTTTTATTTTATACATAACAACGAGCCATTGTATAATAGCAATAATGCCCTCCAGGGTGTGTGTCATTTGGGATAATGTCACGCCTCAGTTGTTGGATGCACTCGACCTGCGGCCTCATGCTCAACCACCTGAGGCGTGACGTTATCCCAGCACGACACACACCCTGTCGGGCATTATTGCTTAATTCACACAAGGGAGTTCAACAATCCTCAAACTGGGTTATTTATTTATTTATTAGATCATCGGTTTACAGACCTTTGAGTCAAAGACTCATTTATAAAGGCATTTCGTCAAGAGAGCAATACATGACAGCAAACAAAACAGTACAGTACATAACGCTTAGATTAAAAAAACAACCAGTGTTACAGGCATTCACTGGTGGTACAAGCTTAGTAATAGGTAGATCACAGTAGTCATAATAAAGGTACACGAGTACCACGTCAGGTAGCAACCAGAGATATTTTATTACATGGCTCCGTTATACTCTGGAGTCCATAATCCATAATTTATTAGCAAAGGTTAGCGGGGGGTTATGTGACTCCATATACGCTCAAGAGTTAAAGAATTAGTATAAAAAAAGACAGTATCAAGGTTCCAGAAGGATAAGGAAAATGTCTCAGAGCTCCTCATGAAAAACATTAAAGCTCTGTTGCTAATTCAAATGAAAAGGAGTCACTTCTATTTGATTTTATAAGACCATCACTATAAGGCTCTCATTTCATGGAGTCCTTAATAGTAAATACTTGCAAGGCAAAAGAATAGGTGAAGATGAAGCTCCAAATAAAAACTGGAAACCAGCGTATTATTTAAGCAATAAGGCATGACAAGGTGTGTGTTATTGTATATACTTGCATCCTCTAAATTGGAGTTATGCAATGAAGCCAGTGCTTCCACCACCCAGGAGTGACGTTATTACATGATAACGCACACCTTGGAGTGCCTTATTGCAATTATGCAATGGTTCGATGTTATAGAAAACAAAAATAAAAATTAAAATGTTTTTAGTAGATTTTTAGTGAGGCAGTATATCTTTGTTTCTGAAAAAAAAGGTGCAAGCTCCATAAAATCAACACAGTGATGTTATTGTGTAATATCATCACTGTCTCAGGCATACATTGACCAATCAGAATCTGGGAAATTTTCTTGCCATTGTATAATTATTAATATATGAAGCTAAAAAAAACAAGGGTCAAAAAAGGAGTTCTATAGCTTCCTACTATTAGACTTTTAAAGCCTTACCCCAATGACCAAACCAACAGTCTTGTTCATATGCTAAAACAGAAGTTCAAACGGTGCTCAGGTAAGCCATGGCGTGCTTGCAACATCCACTAAAATCACAGCAACCCAACAAAAAAAGAGAGAGGGTGTGCAAAGAAAGCCACAGGAGACTCCACAGGTAATGCTGGTGAAAAATGTATTGTGCACAGCGATCAGACAGAACACTTGGCCCCAGCGCTTCGAATCCCTGCAGATTCTTCATCAGGGGGAGGGGTGAGAGTTGCTAAGATCCATAATAAGTCTATGTACTAGAAGAATCACATTTTCCATACATGAACATAATTGATGAGAGGTAAGTAGTTTTCTCTAATTCTGAACCACTTGATGGCCACCTATAAGAGAAAAACACAAATAGCAAAGAGATCCATCAATAATATAATATAAAGAAGAAAAAAATATTGACAACCTAATGTAGTATAAGGTATATTAATCGATGTTTTCCAAATGTTTTATAAAGGGGCTCTCATTCTAAGTAGAAAAATTTAATCAAGTGCCTAACACTTCATAAAGGAGTTCCTAAGAGGTTAACAGTGAAAAGACCCTCAATAGACAAGACTGTGGATCAAACAGCATGCCCAAAGTGAAAAAGTGAAGTGTATAAAAAATAAACTTACAAAATTAAAATCAAAAAGAAAAAGAAACAAAAAATGAAAAGGGACCAACAAAAAATAAGGTGGAAGGACATGGACATGATAACAGTAACATTTCATCTACAAGTACGGGGTAATGTCCCAATCTTTCTTTATTAAGACCACCAGGTTAAAGTGCCCCTAGTTGGTAAATAAGTCTGCTTTCTCTCTGAAGTAGGGTGTTCTGACAGTTACCTCCTCTGGGGTTTATCGGGACATGGCCTACAGCCATAAATTTAAAAGCACCCAGGGTTTGACCATGATACATGGTCCAATGTGTACCTACTGGAGTGTCACAACGTCCATGTAAAATAGCTATGACGTGTTCCTGAGTCCGTTCTTTCAGGGTACAGGTTGTCATTCCCATATATAAGTTTGGGCAATCACACCAAAGTGCGTATACCACATGTGTGGTACGGCAAGCCACAAAATGTTGCAATTCCAACTGTTTACCATTTATGGGGCTGATGAAAGTCTTGCCCCTTTGCATATATTGACACACATTACAGGTTCTGCATCCATGTGAGCATGGTGTCAAGAGGAACAACAGGCTTTCAGACCCCGAATTCTCTGCAGTTAAATGATTCCTGACTATTTTATCCTTAATACTTTTCCCCTTTCTGTATGCCACCCTGGGGCATGTGCCAATTTTACCAGCTAAATCTGGATCTGCCTCCAAAACATGCCAGTATCTTTTAAGGATCCCTGCAACTTTAAGTGTAGTGTTTTTGTATTCAGTGATAAAGTTAATACAGTCTAAGCTATCTAAGGCTTTCTTTCTAGGTGTCAAAAGGTAGAACGATCTTGCAAAAGGGCAGAATCCATGGCATCCTGAAGTAAGGCTTTATCCTAACCTCGTGATTCGAATCTGTTCATGAGGTCATCGGCATGTCGTTCATGAGCTGAAACTGTGGAACAATTTCTCCGGAGTCTCAAATATTGACCCTTCGGAATACGTGTTTAAGATGTGGGGGTGAAAACTATTTGCTCTGAACAGTGTATTGCCAGCCATAGTTTTTGATAGTTTTCAGTATGGCTCTTGTCATCTTCAGTGGCACGCAGTTTCAAATCAAGGAAAGTGACAGACGCAGGGTCTGTTGTATAAGTAAACTGTAGATTCCAATCATTAGTATTGAGGATTTTTAAAAATTCCTCAGCCTCTGACTGTGTGCCACCCCAGATGCGCAAGATATCATCAATATCGTGCCCCCAGTACCTGATGCAGTCACAATAAAAGTTCATCCGGGGGTCGAAGATGGCGACCTCCTCCCACCAACCCCCCAAAAAAGGTTGGCATAGGAGGGCACCATCGCCAATCCCATGGCTGTACCATGACACTAAGTCAGAAGAGTGCCAATAATGACAGCATTGGCATGGTGCGTGAAGAAAAATAAGTGCCATTTTTTTTTTCAAGGGGGCCCTGCCCCCCAACCCGACCCCCATCTCTAGGATTCTCATTCCGAGGAGGAGCAGATCCTGGGGAAAGTTAAAATTCATGGGGC
This sequence comes from Neoceratodus forsteri, assembly GCA_016271365.2. Lineage (NCBI taxonomy): Eukaryota > Metazoa > Chordata > Ceratodontiformes > Ceratodontidae > Neoceratodus > Neoceratodus forsteri. The sequence continues at coordinate 31,291,519 of JADMNL010000022.1, read as the reverse complement.
CATGGAATACTGTTTCCATGGCCCCATGTAAACAAAACTAAGTCCCAATATGCAAATAAATGTCAGAGACCAGGATTAAAACCCTGGTCTCCATTGCCACTGGCTGAGTTGCTCCATGCTCCATCCCTCCACACCATGGGAGCCACTCGGCCAGCCTCCTGTTCCCTGCAGCCCTTGTCCTGTGCACAGGACCATGGACAGCGACCAGGGGAGTGCTTACAGCTAGCACTGTAAAATCCTACTTGCCACCTGTGTGAGCACTTACCAGACTAGCGCCATATAGTGCAGCTCTATTCTGGTAGTGCTCAATTGACAGGGTACCCCGAACCACAGACCAGTAAATAAAATTAAGAATTAAATGTAAAAAAACTTGCTTTTCAACACAAATTCAAGAGCGTCAATCACAAAACCAGGGTCAAGTGTAAATTCAGTTTGAAATAGAGCCATAAAAAAATTGGACAGCATGTAGTCCCAAATGATGTCTGATGCTGATATAGAGTGACTCAACATCAATAGTCAGTCACAGACAACTAGCATCAAAAGATTAATTAACTCAATATCAGATAAATTTAGGACTTGTTCTTGCTCTTGCCCCACAGGTTGTGATGTTTCTGTCTTGCTACTTGTTGATTTTTTTCTTTGTTTTGTACCTCCTCTACAGCCTTTCCATGTCTTCTTTCCACTGTTTTTGATTTGGTCCCGATACGCTCCAGTTGGCAAAATCCATACTGAAAACTATCAAAAACCTATGGCTGGCAATACACTGCTTAGAACAGATAGTTCCTCCCCTCCCCCCCACACACACACATCTTAAACATGGTATTCCTAAGGGTCAATATTTGAGACTCCGGAGAAATTGTTCCACAGTTTCAGCTCATGAACGACATGCCGATGACCTCATGAACAGATTCACATTACGGGGTTGTGATAAAGCCTTACTTCAGGATGCCATGGATTCTGACCTTTTGCAAGACCGTTCTACCCTTTTAACACCTAGGAAGAAAGCCTTAGATAGCTTAGACTGTATTAACGTTATCACTGAAAACAACAGCACTACACCTAAAGTTGCAGGGATTCTTAAAAGATACTGGCATGTTTTGGAGGCAGATCCAGCTTTAGCTGGTAAAATTGGCACATGCCCCAGGGTGGTATACAGAAAGGGGAAAAGTATTAAGGATAAAATAGTCAGAAGTCATTTCACTGCAGAGAATTTGGGGTCTGAAAACTTGTTGTCCCCCCTTGACACCATGCTCACACAGATGCAGAACCTGCAATGTGTGTCAATATATGCAAAGGGGAAAGACTTTCATCAGTCCCATAAATGGTAAACAGTTGGAACTGCAACATTTTGTGAGTTGCTATACAACACATGTGGTTTACGCACTTTGGTGTGATTGCCATAACTTATATGTGGAAATGACAACCCGTATCCTGAAAGAGTGGATTCAGGAACATGTCAGAGCTATTTTACATGGACATTGTGACACTCCAGTAGGTACACATTGGACCATGTATGATGGTCAAACCCCGGGTGCTTTTAAATTTATGGCTGTAGACCATGTCTTGATAAACCCCAGAGGAGGTGATCATCAGAACACCCTACTTCAGAGAGAAAGCAGGTTTATTTATCAGCTAGGGTCACTTTACCCTGATGGTCTTAATGAAGACTGGGACATTACTCCATACTTGTAGATGAAGTGTTACCATTATCCTGTCGCTGTACTTCCACCTTATTTTTTGTTGGTCCCTTTTCCTTTTTTCTTGTACTTTTTCTTTTAAATTTTCATTTTGTGTGTTTATTTTTTTACACATTTTTTATACCCTTCACATTTTCACTTTGGGCATGCTGTTTGATCTACAGTCTTGTCTATTGAGGGTCTTTTCATTGTTAACCTCTTAGGAACTCTTCTATGAAGTTTTAGGCGCTTGATTAAATTTTCTACTTAGAATGAGAGCCCCTTTATAAAACATTTATAAAACATTTGGAAAACATCTATTTATATACCTTATACTACATTAGGTTGTCGATATTTATTTCTTCTTTATATTACATTATTAATGGATCTTTGCTATTTGTGTTTTTCTCTTGTAGGTGGCCAAGTGGTCCAGAATTAATGAAAACTACTTACCTCTCATCAATTATGTTCACTTACGGAAAATGTAATTCTTCTAGTACACAGTCTTATTATGGCTAGTAATTATTATTGTGATACTTATGTGTGTTGATTTTTGAGATGTACGGTAATAGTTCTTACCATCAGCACTGTGGTTAATGCATTTTATAGCCTTGTATAAGTGTGTTGTGTTTTTGTATAATATTCATTATGTTCACTCTAGCACTGTCACTTTAAATCAGAACCCTTAAATTGTAGGGGCTAAGCAACTCTCACCCCTTCCCCTGAGGAAGAATCCGCAGGGATTCGAAGCACTGGGGCCAAGTGTTCTGTTTGACCTATGTGCACAATAAATTCTTCACCAGCAATACCTGTTATGTCTCCTGTGGCTTACTTTGTGCACCCTCTCTCTCTTTTGTTTGTTGGGTTGTTCATATGCTAGTGTGAACATATAAGCAACCCCAAAAATAGAGGCAGTATCTCTGAAAGGAATTAATTTCAGAGCCAATTTCCATCGTCACCAATAGAATCTCTCTGCTTAAAGCAGCCTTGGGGGATTAACACAACCAGAATACAAACCACCTTGGTTCCCACTCTTGTTCTAAAACCAGATGTCTGAACATTAAAATCTCTACATGGGCCTCCTCATCCCATATTCCTTTTCCTCCAATTTCCAATATTTTCATTGTAATTCATCATCATCCCACTGGATGCCAGTAAAAGCCACCTGCAAAATAAAAGGAATAAAATGCTCCTTTGAGCATAGTAAAATTCAAATAGGTATGCTGGGACCCCCCAATCCCCAGCAAAGCTAACATACCCTTAATTAAAGCAGAATAGGCACATCAACACAAGCAGTATAGCATTGACTCCTGTGTCAATTCCTTCTCAAGCCCAGTCTCCTCTCTTCAGTTGGGGAGAAAACGCCACTGAAGCCTTAAAAAAGTAATGTATCATCCTGGTCCAAGCTAGTGCAGCCAATAGCATCAGTCTCATGAAAACGACATTTGTTTCCAGCGTTATGCTAACAAAGCCCCCCCGACTAGGGTTCTGAGGCAAATATAATAAAAGTTTCATTCAGCAAGTATGGAATAAAACTGAATGTTTAAGAAACGCCAAAACACACACCAAGCGACGAGGAGCGGAGCAGCCTTGCCCGCCATCTTGCTGCCGAGCCGAGCACTTGCTTACTATACTGAGTGCACAGCTAGCGTTTGGGGAGAGGTTCACCAGCTTTTTGTCACTTATGTTGAAGCCACACCTGGCAGACTGGCAGACAAGCGGACAATTGTTAGGCGGACTGCATCCTGCATCAACCTCTGCAATAGGTTGACTGGTAGGGAGCCTCCTGTAGGGTTTAGGGGTCATAAAACCACACATACCACTGCCTTGGTGGTTGCTTCCAGGGATGTCCCTATCCAGGAGATCTGCAGGGCTGCTACCTGGAAGTCAGCACACACACCTTCATTTCCTATTACCACATCGACCTTGACTCATACCGGGATGCTGGTTTTGGGACCTCAGTTCTCCAATCCCTTTATCGAAGTAGGGGTGTGCACCTTTCCCCACCTCCCAGAGAACTTCTCAGAGTCTGCCAGAAGTGTGGATAGTGTGCCATATCCACATCCCAAGAAATGATGGCTACTCACCTGTAACCATAGTTCTAGAAGTGGTATATGGTGCACATCCACGTGACCCACCCAACCTCTCCTGGCAAGTGGTGCACTGATCCCTGCTTCCAGCGTGCAAGATCTGACATCACGGGGTGGTGCTGAGGAAGATACCATCTGGGTGGGTGGGAGGAGCTTAGCTTGAAGATGTTCCTGCTAGATTTAAAGGGAAAGGAAGACTGCTAGAAGTGTGGATGTGCACCATATACCACTCCTAAAACTATGGTTACAGGTGCATAACCCTCATTTTTAGTCTAAGATATCATTTGGGACTGATTGTAACATTTTGTAAGTTGTGATTACTGTGCTCAATATTAGTTACATATGCTGTATAATCATTGTCAAATGACTCTATGTCACCTGATTAATTATTAAATCTTTAAAAAAATCTCAAAATAAAGTTTAAGAAAAGGGCTCCTGTCACCAGCAACAGTCACTGCAGCCATGCTAATCAGTAAGGTGGAAGTTGGCATCTGGCTCTTTAATAATGTCTACCCTGGCCTTCCCTTAGGGGGGTGTGAGTAACAAATATAATTTCTCGAATACCATGAATAATACGCCATTTGTTACTTGGGAAGAAAAACAAATAATAGGTGCTATTCATGGCTATTCAGTGTTCTGCTGTTTGACAGGAGTTCAAGATCTTTTGAGATTTCCTGTCCAATCAGAAGGCACACTGGAAGCGCACTGAAGGCAGGTCATGTGACCTAGCACTCACAGAAGCTTCAGGAAGGAGAGACAAACAACTTGAGCTGCTGCAGAGAGTGAATCTACTTCTATCCACTTGTTAAAATCAGACAAAACCCAGAAATCTTGGCATTTTTTGTTCCCTTTCTAAATCCCAAGCTAGAAAGGATTGATTTTTTTACACTGTAGGGTGAAAATTAGGTTTTTAAGAAAGGGAAAATACTAGGACTGTATAGTGGTTGCTAATTTAAGGTTTTTTGTAACTTAGTTGTCTGAAACAAAGAACAAGGCAAACAGTCTAACTGGAGTGCAGTTAGCTTAGGGCCATTTTTACGGCTGCAGGGCAGAATTCTGCAGATGTTTTGCTAGGACAGTAGAAGTAAAGAGCTCACCAAATGTCTAACGGACTTTTTATTGGTGTTTTATTGTAATCCCTCTGCTCAGCAGTCTGTTTACTACACTGCTTGTTCTCTGTTAGTGTTTCCCAGTGAGGAATGAGGTTCAGATCTCTCAGATAAACACAGAATGAAGTGCTGTTTTTATTGCAGGGGATCAAGGCTGCCATCTGTAACTGTGCGAATCTGCAGCGATTGGTATTTTTTCTTTCACTCTGACAGTGTTTTTATGTTTTGATGGGAACTAATGGTCACAATAACAATACATGTATTTCAATCTTAATTTGTGCATCATTTTTAAGAGCGTTTTTAAATAACCCATAGAAAAAACAAAACTTAGCCATTAGTCGAGAACTACAACCAGAAATTAACAAACATCCCTGAGACTAGTAAGTCAAAGGTCATGGACTGGACTGCTATGAACCGACTCCTCAGATGTTCTAAATCTCACTGAAGCCAAAGTGTGTGTGTGTGTGTGTGTGTGTTTGTTTTTTTTTTTTGAAATTTAAGTTTATTGGTTTCAAAAAGATACAACCAAGACAAAAAGCAACAAAACCAAACCAAAGAAACATAACAAAACCAAACCCCATTCCCCATTAAACAAATGTACAGGATATCAGGAAATGCTTAAAAAGGTAAAGAAAACACGTAATACATATCCTGCAGCCCAATTTCAAGAAATACATAATCCCCCCACACCTCCTCCCTCCCCCCCAGGGTGCACCAGCAAAGGACCACAAACACAAAAACCTGAAATCTGGGATATCACAGCCTATTTACATAGTAACTTAACAGCCTAGGACAGTTTAAATTACTGACAGAAGAAAGGAACAGGTCTAGGATCCACAATGACACAAAGGAAAACTAAAAACACTACATATGCTATATGAGGGCCAAGGGATCAGGTTGCCAGACCTTGCTATTAAGGCAAACATAAGGACTGAAGTTTACCCCATCTCTTATGAAATAGATCCATCCGATCTTTATAGCTGGCAATTAAGTTTTCAGATTGGAGATATGACATTAACTCCTTTAACCAGTCAGAATATGATAAAACCAGCTGATCCTTCCAATGTCTTAAAACCAGTTTCTTGACTGCCATAGATACTAAAGCCATATGGTATCTGCGCTCCACACTGTCTATATGAGAGACATCACCCAGCACACAGATTTCGGGACAGAAAAAACTACTCAGACCCAGAAGAGGATCCAGATTGTCTCGGATCAAGGACCACAGTGGAGCAACCTTAGGACATTCCCAAAAGATGTGAATTAGGTTACCCTCGGCTTGTAAACACCTGAAACAATCTAAGACAGCGACCAGTTTACGCTGAAAAAGTTTAACGGTCGTATAGTAAAGGTTATTAACAATATTATATTGTACTAACCGAAACCTATCTTGGGTATGATATCTATGTAAGTTAGGCCAAAAATTACTCCAGAGCGGAACATCTTCAGAAAGAAGACGCGTCCAGACCAAAGGACCCCTAACGTCCTCCTGTGAATTAAAACTCAGGAGATAGGAATAAATCAGCGAGGTCGAATGAGGCTGAGAAGCCAGGCTGATAATGTTAGATAGAAAGGGGTGTACGACCGACGGTTTGACCGTAGTACCAAATTTGTTACCCACCAAGTGCCGGAGTTGGAACACCTTAAAAATACCTTTGGTTGATATATCAAACCTGGTTAAAATATCATCTGATGTAAGGAGCGAATCTTGACCAAACAAGTGTTCCACCCTCGATTCTTTGAGTTGTGGGAGCCAACTTGGTCCTATCCAAGAATTCCCCAATCTAATATTGGGATTGAGAACTATCGGCTGCCCTAGGTCCGTAAGATTGGAGATCCGAAAAAACTTGAGACATTGTACCCACGATCTAAGAGAAACTGCCACCATATCATCAGAGACCAACTGTGAGAGGGCTTTCGGGGTCTGGTAAAATAAAGCGGACATATCAACTCTAAGTTCGGAGAGAAAGGCCTTTTCCAACTGAAGCCAGATTGGGCAGGAGCTCTCAGTATTCGTAGAAAACCATTTCCCTAATTTAGACAAGTGGGCCGCCCAATAGTACAGAAGAAGGTTAGGAAGTCTCAGGCCACCTCTTTCCTTAGGGAGCGATAAGGTGGCATAGGAGCATCGCACCCCCTTCCCCCAACAGATAAAAGTGGAAAACAGTCTGTGGAGCTGTTGAAAGAAGGAGAGAGGGAACCAGAAATTAGTAAGATTCAACGGATAGAAAATCCGGGGAAGAACATTCATTTTAATAATATTAATTCTGCCCCACAGTGAGATAGGGAGGGCTGACCAACGTTGTAGGTCCTGGCTAACCGAGTCTCTAACTCTAATCAAATTTAATTTTTTAAGAAGGGAGGGGTCAATGGAAAAGTAAATTCCAAGGTATTTAATTGATCTGGGGGTCCACCTCATCCCAAAGGGAAGGAAATCATGTTTAAATGTATAATTGTTTAAAGGAAAAATCTCACATTTGGAGATGTTTAATTTGTAACCAGAGAAGGAGCTAAACTGCCTAATAATATCAAGGGCTGCCTCTAAAGATGATACCGGATCTATTAGATGCAGCAAGATATCATCTGCATACGCAGACAAAACTAATTCCCGCTCTTGGAGCTTGATACCTCTCACACAGGGAGAGGACTTGAGTTTAATCAGTAAAGGCTCCAAATATAAATTGAACAACAAGGAAAGGGACAACCCTGCCTGGTACCGGCAAAGAGACGGAAAGAGGGGACAAGACCCCATTACAGTAAATTTTAGCGGAGGGCACTGTAAAGTACCTGTAACGTGTTCAAGAAGGAGATCGAAAGCCCATTTCCTCCATTACTATCCATAAAAGGACCAGTCAACCCGGTCAAATGCTTTCCAGCATCAAGAGAGATTAGAGCAGCAGGACCTAAGGTAGACCGGCATACTGAGAAATGTGAGACAAGGTCCTCAGATGGTCAGCCATGACCTCCCAGAAACAAACCCAGTCTGCTCCAGGCTCAGAAGCCCCAGCCATATCTTTTGATCCTTTCAGCAAGTATTTTGGCTAGTATTTTAATATCATAATTTTGAAGGGATATAGGCGATAACTGGCGGATCAGAGGGTTCCTTATCTGCCTTAGGAATTAAAACTATAGTAGCCTCGAATAAGGCAGGATCAAGCTCAGGTGAAACCGGGAGATAATTATATAATTTAAGAAGAATGGGAGTTAAATCCTTGACAAAGACTTTATAAAAGTTTGCTGGGAATCCATCCGGACCCGGCGCCTTGTCTGGGGCCAGAGAAGCAATAGTGCTCCTTATTTCTTCAGCTGAAATAGGGGCTAGTAGACTCACTTGTTGGGACTCTGACATGCACGGGACACCTATTCCTCTTATGTAGTCTTTGATATCCGCTATAGGGTAACATGTCGGGGAGTAACTATAGAGACCGGAATAATAATCTTTAAAGACATGCACAATGTCTCTGGGCGAAGAGACACTATTACCCGATGGAGAGGTCAGGGAAGGGATAATCCTCGAACTGTCAAGTGCACGCAGGCGCAAAGCTAGTAGCTTACCAGATTTTTCACCGAGATCCAGATATTTAGCTTGGGTTTTTAGCAGGCAGTATTCTGTTTTTTCTTTCAGGAGGTCTGAGTATTCACTTTTAACTAAGAGAAGCTCCTTCAGATCCAACACCGAGGAAGTTAACGAATACCTACTCTCTAGGTCCCTAATCCTACCTACCAACTCCAACGACCTAGCCAAGCGTGTTTTCTTTCTGAAGGAAGCCATTTTAATAAAGTCACCCCTGAGATAACACTTTAAAGCTCCCCATATCATATCAATCCGAGGAGTGGAGTTCATATTGTCAGCCAGAAAGAGAGATATCCGCGAACTGATTTCTGAAACATATTGGCGGTCTTTTAGTAATTGAGTATTTAGTCGCCACATGGAGTCACGGGAGTAATCAGGATTTAAGGACATTTGCACCCAGACTATAGCATGATGCGACACAATGATTGGTTCAATGCCAGACAGAGAGACATTCGGGAGGAAAGAAAGACTGATTAATATCATATCTAATCTTGATTTAGTACCATGTGATTGGGATTGAAAGGAAAAGGCACGACAGGAAGGGTTGGCAATGCGCCAAGGGTCACCCAGACCCAACATCGAAATCAGTTCACAGAAAGCTCTCTGAGCCGGGGAAGGCATATGCTTATCCTGAGGTTCCCTATCCAACGTCGATGAGAAAGGTACATTCCAGTCACCCCCCAGTATAATTTGAACAGGCAAAAGGCTCGCCAACTTATCCGCCAGAGTCATAAAGAACTCAGGGTTCCCCCCCACCGGACCATATACTGAACCAAGAACTACGCTTTCTCCGTTTAAATTACCCTTCACTAGAACATATCTCCCTTCTGGGTCTGAGAGAACTAGGTCTTTGGTAAACATAACATGCTTTTTGAGAAGAATTGCCACCACCTTACTGAAACAAGAGTTCCCAGCAAGATAAAATTGAGAAAAACCAGAACGAGAAAGCATCTTAGCTTCGTCATGGCATAGGTGTGTTTCCTGCAAAAAAAGGATATCAATGTGGAGCAATGAGCAGTGATTAAAAGCCTGCAGACGTTTGACCCGATCCCTAAGCCCTCTAACATTCTAAGACGCTAATTTAGCTGTATTTCTAGCCATTTTAAAGATATATCAAACCAAACAGATATCCAGACAGAATAACTATCAGATACCATAGCAAGGTGCACCTCCCATATGAAGCTCTGAAATCCCACCGTGACCCTATCCCCATCCCCCAACCATTATCAACCAGAAAAAGGCCATTTAAACGAACCCACCAAATTACAGAAAAGTTAGATGAAATGTCAATCCGTAGCCCCCACCACACATATCCCTTCCCCAACATGAATCCTGGGCTTAGTAAAAACAAAAATGCCAGGAAAATCCCCCTCGAAAAACCCTAGAAACCAGTAATCAGTGTACCATAATGCTAACCCCCACAAACAACCCCAACTATGAGCCCCAAAAAAACTATATACACTTGGAAGTCCAAAAGGATATGGTCCAAGATATAGTCTGTTACCCCGAATCATGAACCTCCTTAATCCCAACGCGAACCTCCAACCCCCCGGAACCGGAAGCGAATACCCATATACTGCAAGATAGAGGTGTACCCTAAGTAAGAACAAAATCCCAACAATCATAAGCCCAGTCTTTCCCCAATCCAGCACCGGGCAGAGGTTAGCAACCCCCCCAACACACGGCTCGCAATCCCACATCCAGCGAGCAAGCCCACTAAGTCCTCCCCCCCCATAGCCGCCTTCCCCCACCCCAGCCCTCCGACATATAAATAAAACAGACCAAGACAAAACAGAGATAGAAGGGATAGGGTATGTAGAGGGGTTAATAAACAAAGAAGCAGAACATAGAAGGCCTCTAGATCCCAAGTCATAAAAAGGAGCCAAGCCCCCCTTGCCCCAACTGAGCCAGCATAACTCCCATCACCTCCCCGCCATAGTGGAGTGATTGGCACACCTACCCAGATCCACGCTGACTCTGGATATAGAAAGGCCATACCTCCAAATATCACTCCGATGGGCGATAGGGAGAGATCACTGGAGCAGCCTGATCAAGGGTTGCTGTTTCCGCGGGGGCCACAATAACCACAGGACCCAAAGCGGTCCGTCCTCCAGGAAGTTCCCACCCGGAAACTGCAACCACCAAACAGAAGTTCCACCGCGAGGATACAGACGCAGAAAACGGAACCAGGATCCCCAGCCACGACCCAAACCCAGCGATCCATCTCCCTCCAGCCCCAACAGACAGCCCACGGAAAGGACACTCAAGGGAAGGATCAGAACAGCCAGACCAGCAAAGCAATAGATGACAGAGAGAGCAAAGACAGAGGTAGGTAAGAAAAAGATAGGTAGAGACAAACGAGAGACCAAAGAAAGAAAAAACAGCCCACTAGGGAAAGACCAAATACAGACACATCTAAAATCAAAAAGGTCCATTTAAGAGGGCACTGCAGCAGCCATCAAAAGTCCACCGTAAATTCTTTCAACCAGGACCTTTGAACAAGTTAGGCAGTTTATTGGCCAGTTCCTTATGGGCCGCTTCAGGAGTGCCAAAAATAATAGGTGAGCCTCCAACAGTCACTTTCAGAGTTGCAGGATACACCATCCTGAATGGGATTGTTGCGGATAGCAACTTTTGCACAACCGGGTGGTACGCCGCCCTCTTCTCCCAGTTCTTTAGGCAAGTCTTGGGCAACACGGATCTCGATACTCCCAAAGAATCTCCTTCAGCTCCCGGCCTTCGAGTAGACATGCTGCCTCTCCACGAATTCAAGGAACTTCATGATGATCGGACGTGGGGGAGATCCAGCTGCAGGTCGAGGGTGCAATGAGCGGTAAGCCCTTTCAAGGTGGTAGGAGGAATTTATAGGGGATGGGCCCACTATTTTAATGAGGAATCTCTGCATGAAAGCCACAAGGTCTGGGCCTTCTTCTAGCTCAGGAAGGCCCATTATCAACAGATTGTTCCAGCGGTTTCGCCCCTTCAAGTTCTCAGCTTTGAGCTGCAGCCTCTTCACTTGCTGCCTGAGCTCAACCATTTCCTTCTCGGCCCTAGCTCTCCACTGCTCCAAGGAAGCGATCTTGACCTCCGCATCCGAGACCTTTTTAGAGATCGAGGTAAGGTCACTACGCAATGATTTAATCTCTCCAGTCAATCCTACGAGAAGATCCTTCAGCAGGTTAAGTTCTTGGAGGAATTTATCCTCCAACAGTGGAGTAGGTTGCAGTAACTTATCTCCTCCGCGGTCCGACCTAGCAGGGGCCTGGTTTCTCTGCTTTTTCGCAGCCTTCTCCGGGGATGCAGGGGGAGTGTGCTTATTTAGGCCTGCTTCCCATCCACCTCCATCGTGACCCAGCAAAGACTTAATTTCCCAAGATGAGGTCTCCAAATGATGGTAGGCTATTAGTGCAGCTTCTTTCTGGCTAAATTTACTGAAAAAAACTTCGGAATACCCTATAAAATTGCACAGTAAAGGCGTCCAGAGGGGGGAGCTCAGTATCCCAGCTGCTGCTTAGATGGATGCCATCACGTGACTCGTTCGGGTGTGTGTGTGTGTGTGTGTGTGTGTGTGTATGTATGTGTGTGTGCGCTAAAGCATATTAATTAGAAATATGTAAAATGCATAACTCTGTGTGTTCATTTGTCAATATTATTTGTGAACATTTAAACTAACACTGTTTAAACATGTGCATTCTGCAATTAGTGTTGATTAGTCAAACTGTAACCTGAAACAGGACCACCTTGTACACAGGGCCCTGTTGCCCTAATGATGTCAGTGTACTCAATACGCCTGTATGAAACAAATCTTTTACTACTAAATAGCAGTTCTGTATATGTGAAACAAAAGCCCAGGGAATCACCACCAACCAGTTAGAAACAAACCTCTGAACCCACATTTCAGGATCTTTTTTTTTTGTCTTCACAAAAATCATGAGCAAAGCCTGCTAGAGAATGCAAGTTCACTCACTGACCCTTTATTCCATTCTTTTTTTGGTAATTGGGTAAGGTCCACTGGGCACAAGTGCCTGTATTCGGGGTGACCTGAGAGCACTGGGTTAGTTAAGTGACTTGCTCAGAGTTACACAGTATGCAAGTGCAGGTTGAGGGAATCAAACCCAGGTTTGCAGGATGTACCAAGCTCATTCACAGATCATTACTCTAACCTCTAGGCTATACTGCCAGCCCCTTAAGAACATAATATATGTCAGTCCAATTCCAGCACCAAACAGTGCAGAACCCCAGGATGTTTGGGTCACAGCGACAGGAAAGCAGCATCAGACCATGTTTGTAGAATAGCTAATTCAATTCACAAGTGGCTAAAACACTAGGTGCATTTTATCCAGTGACTAATATTTAGGCCCTAGCATTTACTCAGCTGGCATGAAGCAGCACTGGACCATTTGCTGGATGTGTAAGGGAAATATTTTGTACCCCTCCCCATATCATATTCTTTTACACTTTGGAGTTGGAGAATAGCAATTTCTATTAGTTCTTAGCCAGCCCGGTGGCTCTGAGGGTTGAGGTGCTAGCCTTACCTCATGCCATGCCAGCAACCCATGTTTGGGTGTGGACCCGGATCACCAGGGATCGGCCAGAATGGAGAGGACTGAGCATCCAATGGACTGCTCTCCTCTCCTGGGGAGGGTGGGTTGTGCATCCCACAGTTCTGGTGGCTCCCAGTGGAGGCTGGGAGCATTGCCACTAGCAGGGCACATACATCTGGTATGGAGTTGGTGGTGGACATCCCACGGACCGACGTGGAAGCACACCCATTGTGCACTGGGCATCATTGCACATCTGCACCTCTGGGAACCTGAAACAAGGAAAAAGGCCCTGGCACCCAGGAAGGTGAAGGTGGGTCCAGTGGAAAGCCTTCATGCTCAATGCCAGGTCTACCCCAGCCAGCCTCTGAATCTGCTCCCCACTCCAGCCACCCTACTAGATTCTAGATAGAGCACCAGAGGAGTAGGTGGTACTACCTCGGGGGGCTCAGACCTGAAGGATTAGGGGGTTAGTAGAGGGGTAAGGAGAGATCCCAGAACAGAGACCATGTCTGGGGAGACCTCGGTTGGAGAGGGAATTGGCCAGTTTAAGTGACTCCACTGGAAGGAGTCCTAAGGGGCCTGAGAGGGGAGCATAAAGAAAGTACAAAAACAAATTCTATTAGTTTGTACTCCTTATCACAGCCCTTTGTGGGAATAAGGAACCTAGAGAAAATTAGACACATACATGAGTGGGTGATAACTAAATGAATATTTTACACAATTATGAGACAACTACATATGGACGTCTCCTGTTGTCTCAGAATTCTTAGTAATAACTCCAAGTATTAGAGAAAACAGCTCTGGAAAACAATAAGCTTTTATCAGTTTTTATACCTACAGTGTTATGTAGAGGCATGACATCATACTGTACATGGCTGGCAGGTATCCAGGCATCACTCTGCACTCTGTCCACAGGAAAATACATGTGACCAGCTGTCACTGAGCTTGCAACTCCTAGCTGTCTCAACTCCTCTCTCCTCTATTGCCCATTTGATTATCGTGTTTGTGTAGCATAGTACAACATGAATTATGTGTGCCGCACAGTTTACAGTATCAATGTTGCACCTATTAATAATTTTACACTGTAGCCATTTGAATCACATGATCTGTCATACATAGAAACATAGAAACTGACGGCAGATAATGACTGCTGGGCCCATCTAGTCTGCCTGTATTTGATTACTACTGTATGTTCACTTTTGCTGCAGATCCAACTTGATCTACAGCACTTTCTCTCCCACCTCCTTCTATCTTCCAAACCAAAAGTTAATTGGTCGAACAGAATTGCAGTCCCATTACAAGTGATTTTCCAAAAATGAATAAAAAAAGTTGCAAATTGTAAAAAGCATCCTTAGCTGTCTATCATTACTGCGTAGACAATGACTAGATTATTAAAAATAAAACAAAAATAAATAAAATCTCATATTGTAGCTTACTCAACATTGGTATACAGCTGGATACCATTATAATACAGTAAATTCATACAGTGTGTACCTATCATGGTGTCATGACTATATGAGAAGTATATTCCTTCACATATATTCCCTTTGATTTTTTCAGCCTTGCTCGATGCCTGTATTATTACTTATTTGATTATCATGTCTGTGTAGCATAGTACAACATGAATTATTTGTACCACACAGTTTACAGTATCAACAATGTGTATATTAATAATTTTACACTTTATCCATTTGAATCGCCTAACCTGTCATACATAGAAACATAGAAACTGATGGCAGATAATTACCACTGGACCCATCTAGTCTGCTAAATTGTAATTATAATTAGTTGTGCTGGAGACCCAACCTGATCTACAGCACTTACTCTTCCATCCCCTTCATTCCTTCAAGTGCTCTTTTGTGCCTGAGGCATTTTTGAAACCCACCACTAGTTTTATCCCCACTGCCTCCCATGGAAGGCTGCTCTAGGAATCCACCACCCTTTCTGTGAAGAAGTACTTCCTCATGTCTCTCCTGAATCTACCTCATTCCAGCTTCATATCATGACTGCTTGTTCTACAGCACCTTTTTCTCTGAAGCATACTTCCCTTCTGTACCTTATTAACCCCCATGAGGTATTTAAGGGGCTCCATAATATCCCAATTCTCCCTCCTCTCCTCCAGGGTATGCATATTGAATTCTTTCAATTTCCTCTCATAGGGCTTCTGATGCAGACCTTGCACCATTTTGACACCCCTCAGCTTTCTTTTTGTCACTTTCCCCTTTTTTCAATTGTTCCTCCATCCTCACATTTCCTCTCTGACTGTTCCTCCCCCACCTTCCTCTTTTGCTAATCCCCTGCTTGGGAGCTCCCTACTCTCTTTCTCATCCTGTGGTGGCCCACTTTCTGCCTCCTCCATTTGTTCCATCATTCCCCTTGGTTACTTTAAATGTATGTTGAAGTAACATTTGACATATGCACAGAGGACTATGGTTCCATCTTTAATGGAATCTGGCATTCACCTCAGTATAGGCTCTTATCCTTCCAGGTTGGTCCTCAGTCCCCAGTGTAGCCATACCTCTCCTCTCTGCACCATTTCTTCTACCATAACTTGAAGGCATTGGTGCGGATCTCCCTCTCCTACCCAACATAGTACAAGATGTGCCCACCGCTCACATGTTAAACACATGGGAAACACTGGATCAACCAGATAAATGATCCAACTTTACCAACAATGAAATTTACACACAAAGCTGCCTACAGCAATTCATGTTTACATTAAGTCCATGAAACACTCTTATCAAGTTAATGCATTAGCAGCCATAGTGGCTCTGACCAGAGTTTGTTTTTATTGTTGGTGGCTTGACTTAATGCCCAAGAAGAGTTTAAAATTTTTTTTTTCTGAGAAAAATCAGGTTTGACTATTATTAGTTGATACTCAGTGAGACCTGTCAGCTCAGCATTGCTGCAGTGACTTGATTTCATAATAAATATAATTAACATTTCATATCAGAAATCTTCCTTTCTATAGCACTTCACATTGCCAGTGGGTATTTAATACCTATGGATAATGTGCACCCCTACTAGGGGTAATGGTACAGCCCAAAGCTGTAGTAATAGCATAAAATCCTGGGTACATGAAGATTCCAAATAGCAGTGGATCTCCAGTCTTGGCTGTACCACAAAGGGGTCAATGGCATAGAAGAGCCTGTCTGAAAAAGATTTTGTAAAATTTATTATTTTAATAATAAGACTGCAGCAACCTTGAGCAGATTGGGACTCCTTGGATTCAGGGAACACCCTCAAGTTTAGAAAGTGTGCCTGTTAAGCTGCAGCTTTCAAACTGACTAATCTTCTAATATTTTAACCCGTTTCCAACTTGGACTGGGGACCTCTGCCATTGCTTAACTAGGGTGTTGTCCATGACTCCTTTACTTTTTCTTTCAACTCTGGTGCCCAAGTAAATATTTTTAACTTTTTATTGTTGGGGGTGTTAGATAGTTAGATTTTTTGTTTAACTACTGTACCTCTTTCCTTTCTTCCCTTACAGTAATGTTTGCACAATGCCCCCACCCCCATTCTCTATCAGCACAACAAAGTGTGGGTCTGAGTTAGCTCAGAATTCCAATTGATTCAAAAGAAACCTTTTTATTAGAGTTTTCCCTGGGTTGCTTCTGGGACTTAGTCTTGGCTGCCCAAGTGAATGGTGGACTGCCTGGGTGAATTGTGTTTTTGTCTTCTTCCTTGAAGACATTTTGTGAAGTAAGTTTTGGGTGGTGTGTTTTGTTTTCTGATTTGGTCAGTGTTCCAACCTTTAACATAGAAACATAGAAACATAGAAGTTGATGACAGATAAGGACTGCAAGGCCCATCCAGTCTGCCCATTTCTTTTTCTACCTTATAAATGTGCCACCGGCCTTTGCTCTGTCAGTGGCCTATCTATTCCTAGTCATTTGTATTGCTCCCTTATGCCTATCCCATGCCTGTTTGAAGCCCTGCACTGTATTCATAGCCACCACTTCTTGTGGTAAGCCATTCCATGCATCCATCACCCTTTCTGTGAAAAAGAATTTCCTCACATTCCCCCTTTATTGGCCCCCCTCTAATCTCATGCTGTGTCCTCTTGTCCTGCTATTTTTCTTATATTTAAACATGTTAGACTCTTTCACCTTGTTAATGCCCTTATGGTGTTTAAATGTCTCGATCATATCACCTCTCTCTGTCCTTTGCTCAAGAGTATACATATTGAGCTCCGTTAATCTGTTCTCATATGTCTTCTGATGCAGTTCCTGCACCATTTTGGTTGCCCTTCTCTGGACTGCCTCAATTTGGTTAATGTCCTTGTGAAGGTGTGGCCTCCAGTACTGCATGCAGTACTCCAGATGGGGCCTAACCAGTGTCTTGTAAAGAGGGATTATTACCTCCCTCTTATGACTTGTGATACCCCTACTAATACACCCTAACATCTCCCTAGCCTTACCTACTGCTTTAGAGGTCTGCTTGGATGATTTCAGGTCATCGGTGATGATGATGCCCAAGTCTCTTTCTTCCTTTGTGACTGCCAGCAACTCCTCCCAGCCTATAGGTGGCTTCAGGTTTCTCTCTTCCTATGTGCATGATCTTGCACTTCTTTGCATTAAATCCAGTTGCCACTCTTCTGACCATTTTGCTAGTTTATCCAGATCTCTTCTCATTCTGCCCACCCTATCTGGATCATCTACTCTGTTGCAGATCTTGATGTCATCTGCAAACAGACAAACCTTACCCTCTAGTCCATCTGCAATGTCACTAATGAAGATATTGAAGAGGACTGGCCCCAGGACTGATCCCCGAGGTACCCCACTTGTGACTTGCATCTCTTCTGACTGTATACCATTTACCACCACTCTCTGTTTTCTGCCCATCAACCAGTTTGCCACCCAGTTGTCCAACTTCTGACCCACCTGAGCCTACCCAACTTATTTATCAATCTCTATGTGGAACAGTGTCAAACTTTGCTGAAGTCAAGGTAGGCAACATCAACTGCTCCCTTGGTCCACCACTCCTGGTTACCCAGTCAAAGAAATCTATGAGATTAGTTTGTGCAGGACCTTCCTTTTAGTAAACCGGTGCTGTCTTGGATCCTGTGCCCTATGGATTCCAGGTGTTGCACTATCCTTTCCATAAGGAGTGCCTCCATAATCTTGCCCACTACTGAGGTAAGACTGACTGGTCTGTAGTTCCCTGCCTCCTCCCTGCTACCACTCTTGTGGAGCGGGATCACATGAGCCCTTCTCCAGTCTTCTGGGACCTCTCCTGTGCTCAGAGACTCACTAAACAGTTCTGCTAATGGCTCTCCTAGTTCCACCCTTAGCTCCTTAAGTACCCTGGGATGTATGCCATCAGGTCCCATTGCCTTGTCCACCCTGAGCTTAGCGAGCTCTTGTAGGACCCTTTCTTTTGTGAAGGGAGTAGTGCTCACCTCCCTCCCCCTGTGTCCATGGTGCTGAGCTGTGGGCCCTGCCCTACCTTCTCTTCAGTAAATACTGAGCAAAAGTATCTATTTAGGATAGATGCGTTTACAGAGTCCTCCTCCTCACATGCCCCCTTTTCTCCTTTGAGCTTTGCAATACCCCCTCTGGACTTTCTCCTTTCACTAATGTGTCTATAGAAAGTCTTGTCACTTTCTTTTACTGTTCGTGCTAGTGTTTCCTCAGTTTGGGACTTTGCCTGCTTCCCTTAGGGCAGTTTGGTATGCCTCCCTATCTTCATCCCGCTGTGTTCCCTTATATTTCCTGAAGGCCAGCCTTTGGCTCTGACCTTTTCTGCTACTGTATTTGAGAACAAAAGTGGTTTCCTTCTTCTTTTGTACTTCCTTTTCTGTCTAACACAATGGGATGTTGCTTCAAGTATTGCATCCTAATGCTTGCCCACTTTCCTGTACCCCTCACCTGTGTTTCTTTTGCCAGGCAAGCTTAACTCTGTTGGCCATCTTATCAAAGTCAGCTCCTCTGAAGTCCCATATTTTTGTGGAATGGGATGATTTAGATGTAGTGGCCAAATTGAACCATACCATGTGATGGTCACTGGCTCCCAGGTGACCTTCTACCTGGAGATCTGTGATCCCTTCCTGTTAGTCAGTACTAGATCTAGGATAGCTCTGTCTCTTGTGGGTTGTTGTACAAGTTGTTTGAGGCCCTTCCCTGCAGGAATCCACCATGTGTCTAGTTCTGGCAGATGTTCCTGCTGGTATTGACCAATCTGTATCCGGCATGTTGAAGTCTCCCATTATCAGAACCTCCCCTTTAGCTATCATGTTTTGTATATCTTCTAACAGTAATGTGTCTGTGTCCTCCCCCTGGTCTGGGGGCCTGTAGACAACCCCAGTTCTTATGGCTGTCCCATTTCCTGTTTCCAGGGTGACCCACAGTTCTTCTGGCTCCTTATGTGTATTCTGAATTTCTGTAACTTTGATATTTTTATTGACATACAGGGCCACTCCCCCCCCCCCTTTTTGCACATCGGTCTCTTCTGAACTGTACATAGCCAGGTACTGAAGTCTCCCAAGTGTGGTTACTGGTAAACTACATCTCACTAATTGCTACTATGTCCAGTTAGGCCTCTGACATTATTGCCTGCAGCTCTGGGATCTTATTTCCCAGGCTGTGAGCATTTGTGTACATGATTTTCCATTGGACAGATTTCAGTGTGTTAGCTGTTGGGTGAGGTTTGGCATTTCCCCTGTGCGTCGTATGGGGAGATGGACCTTTTCCCTTACCTGGTGATGCAAATGAACTGCAAACATGCTGAATCCCTGTTTGACCACCAGCTGAGGGCGGAGGGGTGTTCTTCCCATTCGACATATGGGGTGCTGCACCCCTCTCCCCATTTGCTAGTTTAAATATTTTGCAAAGACGTCAAACTTCTGCCCCAGTGCACTGACTCCCTCCTTAGTCAGATGCAGTCCATCAAATTTAAAGAACCTTCACTCCCAGAACTGTTGCCAGTTCCCTACAAATCTGTGTCCTTTTTCCTGGCACCAGCCCTTCAGCCACATGTTTAGGTCCCCTATCTCCCCTTCTCTGACACTTCCGTCCATCTGCCCCCCTCTCCCAGACTGGCAGGATCTCAGAGAAGGAGACGCCGGATGAAATGGATGATAGTTTGTCACCCAGTCTGGTCAGGTGTTCCTTGGTCTCCACAACTGACCGGCTCATGAGATCGTTAGTCCCTATGTGTACCAGGACATCAATGTTTTCTCCTGCTTTGTGAACAATTTTAGCAATGCGGTCAGTGTCTCCCATGCTGATGTACCTGGGAGACATCTGACCATACCCTGGCTGGAGATGGGTATCAACTCCCTGAATCATGAGTCTCCTATGATCAAGTTTTTGGATTTCCTTTTTGCTTTTTTTGGTTTGGTTCCTGATTTGGGTGAGTTTTGTTGTGCAAGCTCCTGTGCTGCAGTGTCCTGCTCTGCAGTGTCCTCTGCCCCTTTGTTTGATTTCAGAGATAGAGGCAGATGCCTGTTTGTAGTGTTGATATGGTTTTTGGAGGTAATATGTTGGAAAGCACAGAGTGATGGGGCACCCAATTTGCCCCTCCTAACCACCTGCCAACCTCCTGGACCAACTACCCTCTGCGGTCGAGGTTCTTCTGTTGGATGTTGGGGAAATGGCGGGTGGTTCTTATAATGTATTTCCTCTTGAATATGAAATTTGAGGTGCACAATCTCTGTCCATGCTGCCCGGAGCTGAGCCCTAAGATCTCCAATGGCCCAGCATGTAGGACAGTGTCCTAAATCCTGTAAGACTGTCCTTCTGAAAAGTGTTCCACAGCACCTGCAGTTAATGATATCCATTCCAGATAAGTTGCTGGGTTTATAAGCTGGTCAGAGTAATTAGAAGGAAGAAAATGCAAGTAATGGTTTGATTTTGTGTTTTGTTTTCGTATAACTTGTTATAACAAGTTAATTACTAGTGTCCCTGTAAATGAGCTCACCTTGTGGATGCCCCACTGATCCACCCCTTCCTGCTTTGCCACAGGAAATGTCACAACTGTGGTACCCTATAAAAGGAGTGTAGTGTGGGGTGGCTGGGGATGGGAGTGGGTGGCTGGGCCCTTCCCCTGCCAAAAAAGAAAAACCACGGATGAAAGAACAAGGAGGTAAGAGCAGAAACAATCAATCAGTCAACAACAAATGCAGCAACCCTGAAAGCTTATCCTAATGTTAGATAAAACTGTAAAACCTGTAAAGCAACACCTGTAATAATTTCAGAGAAGATATACCCTGTAAGAAACACTTTGCTACAGAGAAAAATAAAGCAGTAACAGAAGATATACCTTGCAAAAGACAATTTGAATCAGAAGATTACAGCAGTAATCTGTTAGCACACACCTGTAGGCACACCTTGTAGTAATGCAGAAGAAGGTATACCAGCAACAACAATTTGAATCAGAGAAAAATAAAGCAATTAAATGTTAGCAACAAACAGTGGCAATCCCTGTGAGTACAAAATAAAAAAAATAACAACACACAGTAAATCTGCTTAGCCAAAAGAAGCCTTAATCCTTTTCCCTTGCTCTGGTAAGGTTCTCTGCTCTGTCCTTTCAAGCAATCTTAGAAGGAAAGAGCTCAGGTGAAGCTAGGTGCCTTGGCCAGCAAACCAAGTCTTCTACCTCCAAGATATCAACTAACCTGACCTTTTAACCCTTCTTTGTGTTGGAAATTACTGACAGTTTGCCAGCTCCACCCCCCAGATACACACCTAATCCTCTGGAAGAGCTGTGGGAGGAAAGCAATTAACTCCTTCAATGTCAGAAGGAGACTGAAACACCTCTGAGATAACAAACCTTTTCAACAAAAAAAGAATAAAATAAAACAGTGTCAAACAGTAATTTTGCTTAGCCCAATGATAAAAAAGTCACAAACATGTAAGCACCACCTGTAATAATTTCAGAGAAGATATACCCTGTAAGAAACACTTTGCTACAGAGAAAAATAAAGCAGTAACAGAAGATATACCTTGCAAAAGACAATTTGAATCAGAAGATTACAGCAGTAATCTGTTAGCACACTCCTGTAGGCACACCTTGTAATAATGCAGAAGGTAACCAGCAACAACAATTTGAATCAGAGAAAAATAAAGCAATGAAATGTTAGCAACAAACAGTAGCAATCCCTGTGAGTACAAAATAAAAAAATAACAACACACAGTAAATCTGCTTAGCCAAAAGAAGTCTTAATCATTTTCCCTTGCTCTGGTAAGGTTCTCTGTTCTGTCCTTTCAAGCAATCTTAGAAGGAAAGAGCTCAGGTGAAGCTAGGTGCCTTGGCCAGCAAACCAAGTCTTCAGAGCTTAAAGCTGCTCCATTTGCACTTCAGGGTGCGTTTTTCTTCTTTTCTGCAGCCACGTGACAAGCTGACCATTGCTAGCAATCAGCCAGCAGGAACTTGTGCCTGGCAATAGCATACTAAGTGCTTTTTGAACCCCCCCAATGCTTTCATGCCCATGGCTGAGCGCACTCTAAAAGATGTGGTGACATCACATGCATTGCTATGATATCATCGGCACACACATGCACTGCTTAACACATTTTTCTACACTTTCTCCTGTTAACAAGCAGTTCTGTGGAGAAAGTTTTTTTTTTTTAATTTTCCATTCTTTATTTATTTTCAATAAAGAATGCATAATGCAAATAAAATAACTAACACATACAGACTATAAATTAACAAAAGACAGACCAAACAATCCCAAACGTACTGACAAAAGGAAGATAATAAAAAAAATATACAATACATTAAATGACCACCCTCCCCTGCTCTCACCCAAATCATAAAGACCAGGCTCTAATAAACAGAACAAGTTAAATCTTTACCCTACTGAACCGGGGGAAATAGAATTGGGATAAGCATACATATATATTGCATTAACTTATATACTGTATTTAAATATATTTTATTTTTATTTATTTATTCACAATTCGGATTTACAACCTTTGAGTCAAAGACTCATTTACAAAGGCACCTCATCGCAGGGAGGGGAGACAACATTTTGGTGGAACAAAACAGTGGGGAACAATACAGGTGAGATACAAAAAGCATACAAAGCAAAGCAAATGGACATACAAAGCAATTTCAGCGATACAGTGGAGCACACAGGTTTCAATGCATGGTGTACAGACTACAAGTAAGCTAATCTAAATAAATTAGTACATATGTAATACTATAAGATCGCTAGAGAGACTAGGTGGCGGATACCTGGGGGGTGCATAGGGGTAGTTGTTAGGGAGAGTGGTGGACCAGGAGGACTATGTCTGTGGATTGGCTCAGGCAGAGCTCTAGGTAAGACCCTGTCATGGACATTTGCAGCTCTGAGTGTCAGTGAGGTGTTTGCATAGGGTGATTTTGAAGGGGCCAATTTTAGAGATGTTTGTGATGTGAGTGGGGAGGGAATTATACCAGGAGGGGGCTCTGTAGTGGAAATGAAACAAACAATGAGAAAACAAATTCAACTAAATTATAAACACCAAATAAGCAAAAAATAAGTTAATGCCAAAGTAAATATACAGGTGGACAGATAAGCAGGATTCTACCTGTATACATAAATACAAATTGTGGACAAGACCATAACTGTGGGTGTATGGGCTCGCTGTCAGAATTTATTTTAGTAATAAATGATGAAGTTTCCCCAGAAGCCTTTGGAAACCATGAAGGTTGTTATTGAGACTTGCAATTATTTTACCAAGTTGTAGATTAAGTAAAATATTTGAAGACCATTATTTAAAAGTAGATGTGTCTGTCTAGATAGTACTTTAAAATAGCCTGTTTAGTAGATATTGCAATTAGAGCCATCATTGCTTTGTCTGATTTGTTAAGTAGGGTGTTCTAGTTCCCAATGGTACAGCCCTGCCCTCTATATTAAATGCACTCTGTAGGTCTAATGTGTCTATAACTCTCCTTTTAATGTCTATCCATAAAGGCTGAGCCAATGAACATTTCCATAAAATATGGTTTAGTGAACCAGTAACCAAATTGTAATTGGGAATACTTGTTGGAAGACAATAAACCACATCTAAATAGTTTACTAGGGTCCGGATATTCAGACTGCACCTGGCAATGGCGCGAGCATGGGCACAGCGCAGCTGGGATGCGCCGGGGCCAGGACCAGGTGATATTCAACAGTGATGTGCCACTGCGCATGGCACAGTGGCACTGTGCATGGTGCAGTGGTGCTGTGCTGGTGCAAGTCACAGATAGGGAGCATGGGGATGTACCAGTGCAAATGCAGTTGCACTGAGTGCAGCCCCATGATATTCAGAAGTGGGCATGCAAATGAGGCCATAAAATATGCAAGGCACAAATGGGGCCATTTACATGTCATTATGGCCCCATTTGCATGCCTTGCACAGGGCAGCCCAGTGAAATGCATCTTGTGCCCTGCACAGAATGCGGTGTGGACTGAGGGGGTCCTGAGGCATCCCCCAACCCGTAGCCACAATAATGGGTATTGGTCATTGAAATACAATCCCTGGTAGTCTAGTGGTACCCCCTCCTCCACCCACAGCTGCAATCACTGGTAAAGTGTCATATCTACATTCCCTGGTAGTCTAGTGGTACCCCCTATCTCCAGTAGCCGTGGTCACTGGTAAACTGACATAGATACATTCCCTGGCAGTCCAGTAGTTCCCGTGACCGAGCCCCAATCGCTGGTACAATGACAGAACTACATTCACTGGTGGTCCAGTGGCACCCCACCCTCCCACCCACAGGACCCCTTGCCCACCCGCTCCCCCATCATTGGCTGGCGGCAGCAACCCACCATCATACTGCCCAGCCACCCACCAAATGACAGCTTACAGTATGGGCTGTAAACCCATTGGTCCACACTGTGGACCAATGGGCTTGCAGGGCATTCGGTACTATGGGGTACCACTAGACTACCAGGGAATGTAGATATGACACTTTAACAGTGATTGCAGCTACAGGAGGGGGGGCATGCCACTAGACTGCCAGGGATGATATGGGTGCTTGTGGACTGTGCTCTGGGTGGGCAGGTGGCCACCCATGGCTGGCGGCTGCTGTGCTGCACCCTGCAATACAGCACCCCACCTGTGGGTGGTCAGCAGTTATTTCTGGTGTTTCCTGGCACAACTTTTTTGCCCAGGTTTGCGGTGCATCTGGGGGTTGTGCCACCATTTGCAAAGCACATCCCGGGCTGCATATCAGGCTGTGCCAAATATGCATGGGTATGCCCCTTTCATCTGCACTGCATACAATTGCACTGCACCCCAGCACATCAGGATTTTCACTGTGCAACTTCCCCTTTTGAATATCGTGCCGGGGTGCATTGTGAGGTTGCGCCTGGCACATCCGAGTTGCACCAGGTGCATCTTTTTGAATATCCAGGCCTAGGTACCATGCATGCCTTATGTAAAATTTTAAATTGCATCAGTCTCAAATTGTCCAAAGGAATGTATTTATAAATATTACACCAGATCATTGTCCAATCCTGAGAACTATTATCCATTATATGCATCCTGTATGATGGTCGAATTGGACTATAAGACAATTTGATAGAAAGTAAGATTTTGTAAATATTACCAATATGATGTAGATCATTGCTAGCATTTATGAGTCTAAGTAGAACTTCCTGATGGTCCTTAATCCAGGGAAATGGACCAAAGTGTGAAACAAGGGCAATTTATTACACAAAAAGATTTACAATATGCTTTTTACTCATGTTCAGTGTCACCAGTATTTCACTAAAAGGTAAAAGAAACCCATCTTTAAATAGAGAAGCCACAGTTAAGACATTGTTTTATTTATTTTCTTTAGTTATTTTCTGGAAACCATGAATTTGTCAAAACCATCCCATTAAGTTTGAAATTATAGTTATTTATAAGAGGTTCATTTATATCCTCAAAGACATGCAAGTTGAAACATTGACCTGTTTGGTTATGTAGGAAATTGCTATAACCAATTTTTTAAGTACAGGAGGCAAATTAGATGTTTTCATATATATTGTAACATGGCCAGGGGAGATGACTTGACTTGTTTGAAGAGAAAGAGTTCTATATCTAGCCAAACTGGTTTATAGCTGGTTTGATTTAAACCGTGAGACATCCATGTAAGATATTTATTATTGTGAGAAGACATGTAATAAAGAATAAAGTTAGGTATTTTAACGTTACCCTAAGATGTGGGTACTGTTAATTTATTTAAAGCAATTCTCGCCGGGGTTTTTTCCCCATAAAAACTCATTTATTAATTCTTGTAGAGGGACAAACCATTTTAGAGGGAGAAATAGATTTAACATATTTAAGGGATGGTAAAGTCTTGGAAAAATGTTCATTTTTAAAATATTTACCCTCCCCCATAATGAAAGAGGATGTTTTTGTTATCTATAAATATCTTGTTTTATTTTATTAACTAAATTGTTGAGATTGAGATTAATTATTTGGGTGTCATCTTGTGAAAGATAGATTCCCAAATATTTTATGTGATTTGGTGCCCAAAGTAAATCAAATTTCAAAATATCATCTTTAAATAGACTACTATTTAAGGGTATTACTTTTGTTTTCTTTTTGTTTAATTTATAATTAGAAAATTTGCTGAACTCCTGGATTGTCTTCAATAGCCAATATTGAGTCTCTTGGGTTAGAGACATGTAGAAGTACATCATCCGCGTATGCTGAAAGTTTTAGATCAAAGGGGCCTATCTTAATACCTTTAATATGGGGTTAAGTGTTCAAACAATATAAAAGAGGCTCAGGATAGAGGTTAAAAAGAGTTGGGGATAATGAACAGCCTTGACGCGTTCCACAGAACAACCAAAATGGAGATGAAAATAAGCCATTACAAAAGATTTTTGCTGTAGGATGAGATTACAGAATTTGCAGCCAGTCATTAAACAGGCTTGGAAAGCCAAATTTGTTAAGGGTAGCCTTAAGAAAATAAACATTAGCTCTGCCAAACATTTTCTCCGTATCCAGGGACACCAAAGCCAGTGGAGATCTGGAGTTCCTGGAGGTGGAGAAGACATAAGATCATTTTCTAATATGGTCAGAGGCTTGTCTAGAGGACATAAAACCTACTTGATCTCTACAAATCAAAGGGTTCCAGATATTCTTAATTCTTTGAGCTAGGATAGAGGTCAATATTTTTATGTCATAATTTATAAGTGAAATAGGGTGGTAACTACCTACCTTATCTCTAGGCTTATCTAGTTTTGGCAATAATATTATTAAATCTTCTAGTAATGTGTAGTCACTAAACTCAAATTTCAAGATATATGTAAAAGAGGCTTGCAAAACGGGTCCTAATAATTCCTTAAAAGTTTTATAAAAATTAGCCATGAAACCTTCAGGTCCAGGTAATTTATTGAGTTTTAAATTGTTGATAGCCTTTAATATTTCCTGAATAGTTACAAGTCTAATTAAATCCTGTGCCTGTTGGGGATTGATCTGACGACAGATAAAATTGTTCAAGTATTTAATAATCTCAGTTTGAGAAGGAGAATTGGAAATAGAGCCATATAAATGTTTATAAAAGTCTTCAAATTCTGACAAAATCTCTTATGGATCAGTTTTAACTAGGCCATCTTTCTCAGAAATAATGGAAACAATATTTTTAGAAATATCAATATTTTAAACTTGTTGGCAAGAAATTTACTAGATTTTTCACCCAAGTCAGTGTATTTGCTTTTGTTCTCATTATGAGGAATTCTGCCATCTCTTTGTTAAAGTTTCATGCTGGTCTTTATACTCTTAGTTCTTGGGATAGACATTCCGAGGAACAATTTGTAACTTGGTTTTCTAAGTATTCTATTCTAGTAAGAAAACAATCTAATTTGGCCATCCTTTGCTTTTTTCTGTTTTGACAATATTCTAATAAATTCTCCCCAATATAACATTTACATGCTGACCAAATGATATCCATTTTTTCCATAGACTTTGAATCAACATCCATAAAATTATTAATCAATTAAGTAATGTGTTATATAATAAAGTTGTCCCTGAGAAGTTGCTTATTTAACCGCCAAATAGATTGTTTAATGAAAGTGGAGGCAAAGCTACGCTTTAACCAGATCAAAGAATGGTCAGAAATAATTCTCATCATTATCTGAGTATCAATAATATCAGGTAAAAGTGATTTGCTAATTAAAAAGTAATCAATTCTTCAGAAAGAATTGTGTATTGACGAGAAGAATGAATATTTCCTAAGGTTTGGATTTATTGTTCTCCAAGGATCCACTAAATCATATAGTTGCAAAAAATTCCCTTAAAGCTCTGTTATCCAAATTATACCTTAGCCCTGTTAAATTAGATTTATCAAGGCAAGGGTCTAAAGGAATATTCCAGTCTCTCTCTAGGATTATTTTATATGAAGAAAATGGTGCCAAAACCTTTACCAAATACATTAAAAAGGCTGCAGATTCTGTACTGGGACCATAAATGGAACCCAAAAGCACATTCATATCGTGAAATGTCCCACCCACCCACCAAGATATATCTGCCTTCAGGATCTGTTATGATTTGAGTCTGATCAAAATAGCTACTCCCTTGTTAGAAGTGGAGTTACCAGCCCCAAAAATCATATGGTAGTCACACTTTCTTAAGAAGTTAATCTCTATTGACAGGAGATGGGTTTCTTGGAGAAAAAAAATATTGCAATCTGAAGATGATGTATGCTTTAAAATGTGCAGCCCTTTTATCTTAGAGTGAGCCCCTCTCACATTCCAAGAAGCATATTTAAATGTTATAACCTTGGACACAAGTTGCAAAAGTGCCCTCATTTTATGTCAGCTTGTGCCAAAGCTGTAGTGCAAGCCCTCTAAACCAGCTCACCCATGGATGCAAAGTTATGCCAGGGGAAACTGGCACAACTTTGCTGCATCACCGCAAGGGACTTGCCGCAGGGGGTTTGCAGCAAGCAGCTTACAAAGTCGCACTTGCGGCAAACCCTCTGCCGTAAGTCCCTTGTGGCAGACACACAACATTTTAAAATCAGGCCCATTCTCTAAATACTACAGATTGGATGTTCAAAGTTCTTGCCTCTGTGTTAGAATTCTGCAAGACAACAATGTGGTCCTCCATCCACACAGTCACTAAACACTACAGATTGGATGCCCAAAGTTCCACCAATGCAGCCTTTGGTCACAGAGTTTTGCAGGCGGTGGTTAGTAGATAATGACATTTCTCATCTATGGGTTATATGGGACATTATTTTCCACCGCCCAGTGGAACCATGAGCACTGCTTCTTAGAACCCATATAAATACCCATTGATAATGTGGAGCACTATAGAAAAAACTATTTCTTCATACTTTCTATAATTTCATCTGTTAGCTCCAAGATTGTCACTGGGGCCTCTCCCCAGAGTCTTGGTTCGTACTGGAGAATATTGTCCGATGTAAGTATGAGATGTCTGTTTTTTTCTCCAGAAATTATACTTTGCAAATATTGTTGGCATCCTATTCTGCTTTATCTGCTAACATGAAAACAGGATGAAATATATTGAACTGCAGGCACACAGGTTAACAGGTTGATGTTTCTGAACATAAGGTGGCACCTCTCTGTTACAGTTTAGTGTTTACTCTGCTTTTGCAGTTACACTGAATCTTATTGCATTTATTCCTGTTATACAACTTTATGTTGACAGCCATTGCTGATTTATCTGCCATGTCAGCCAAGAGACAATTGTGAGGAAGACTGGTTCTGCACAAGACACAAGACACGAAGAGCAGAATCCTTACATTTCAAGGGCAAGGTAAGACATCAGTCATTGCTTTTTCTGCAGATAGAAAGCTTCTCTGCACATGAAGTATGTGTTGTACTGATAAAAGAAGAGGACTGTATATTTTAAGCACTCCATAGATTTTTTAAGTTTTCATTCCACTGCTTATGCACTGTGAGGCCAGTAAGGGTCCGGAGATCTATTACTATTTGGAATTTTAATGTGCCCAGGGTTCTATGCTGCTGCTACAGCTTTGGGCTGTACCATTACCCCTAGTAGAGTTTTGCAGCTATTTTCAATCTTTCCTGGTTTGTGGCTCCTTGGCCTCCTGAAATACACACTGTTTGAGACTTTTCTAAAACATCTCCTTTATTCAAAATTTGCTCTATTGTAGCTGCTGTATACGTATGGGACCAGGTTTGGTCTTTGCAGACTGTCTCTATCTTCTCTGATAATCATCCTACTGTGGACTTTATAAATAAAGGCAGGTTTTCATCCCATTCCATTATATAGTTCATGCGGAGGATGACTTGGTTATCATTGTACCACAATTTCACCTTGAAATGTTTTCATATCCCTGGCTACACAGAGGAGGCTGCTGATTATCTGTCTCGATTTCAGTTCCAGGAATTCCATCGCATCTGTCCTGTAGTAGATTCTGCCATGATCTCTCCTCCTCAATTCACTGATCTAATCATGACTTAACATTCTATCGTCAACAAGCTGAAGTCTTTATGTGGTCAGCCCTAGCTCCTAGTACTCGAGCAATTTACACCACTGCCTGGAAGAAATTTTCTTCATTCTGAGTCTCCCAATCAATTCATCCAAGCTCCCTCTCCATTGATTATATCCTGGCATTTATAACCTGCCACCAAGCCTTGAAGTTATCATTCAGGACCATTAAACAATACCTATCCGGAGTTCAATTTTTTATGTATCAGTTAAATCCATCTGTGTCTTCAATCCTATCCCATTCATCAGTTAAATTCCTCCTACTCGGAATCCATAGAGGATCCAGATCAAATGCTCCTAAACAATGACCTATCAAAGGATTTATATTTATATCTATATTTTGTAAATTGTTGGATTTACTATACACCAACCCCATTTGACCCTACCTCAAACATCGTGATTTCTTCAGCTATCTGCTTAGCATTCTAAGGATTCCTGTGTCCCAGAGAGTTTACTACTTCTTCAGCCTCCTCAGTTAAATTTCTTACAGTTTCCAGTTTAAGAAAGTAGGAAGATCATTATGTTCTCTTCCTCCCGACTTCAAAAAACTGATAGATTGCATCAAGGAGTTCAGATTTCATACTACCATACTCAGAATATTTGATGTCCAGTAGCCATATTGGATCAACTCATGAACCATCATGCTTGTTCCAGTTCTTCAAAACCTCTCCTATCTATCGGTAACCTCATGCCACTACCAATCAAATGTTTCATGGAACATGTGAGAATCCTATTACAAAGACTCAGACTTATTCCTTTTGCCTTCACAGGTCACTCTTTTCGAATCAGAGCTGCATCTTCCGCATTGAAGAACAATATCCCTGCTCACATTATCAAGAGACGTGGAAGGTGGACCTCTTCATGCTTCAAGACCTACATCCCCAATCCTGAAGCAGAACTCAGAAGAGCTTTTAGGAATACCTCCTCCTAGTATGCCCAGAGAAAGTGAAGTTCAGTGACAATGGTTCCTCAAAGATTTTTTTTCCATTCCTGCATGCTACTGTTCACACTATCCATGAGTTGTAGGAAGTATCTCTTCTTTTTTGACCTTCTATTTCTGTAATCCTGCCCAGCTCCTCTACTGAGGGTGGGAATAGAGAAAGGTCAAAGTTCAGGTTAAAGTTCACACAAGCACTTACACTATTCCCAAACATTGAATAAGAGGGCTTTGCCAAGGTTCAATGTGGGATAATAACTCTTCCCACCCTCCACATTTAATCCAGCCTCTCCTCTCTCAGCATGTTCTGAACATCCTCCATTCTCCCATCCTGCTCCTTAAGGCACTCTCCTCACTGTTAGTGCTGGGCCTTCTATTTCCATAATGCCACATGGCTCCTCTACTGAGGGTGGGAAAAGAGAAAGGCCAAAGTTAAAGTTCACACAAGCACTCAACACTATTCTTAAACATTGAATCTATATAGCTTTTTCTCCTCCAGAGTTAGAAGAAAGGCTTGCTGAGCTCCATCTCCACTCCCTATGACCGACTGCTGCCTCCTTTAGTCCTCGGGGCTTAATTCCCCTGAGGATTTCTCCTCATAGCAGGGCAGAAGAGGGAGTGCTATACTCCCCCTGGTGAGCAATCCAGAAGTAGCCAGGGACTGAGTGGTGGCACTGACCAAGGGAGAGCAGGCAGGCTTCATTAAGCCCACCTAACTCCAGTTTCCATTTTCTCCCCATCCCCTGGATGTGATGGCATGCAAAGGTGTGCACATGGAGGCATACATGCACTGCGGAACCACGCCCCACCCATTGAGTTGCTCTGAGCTTGCACTACCCCCAACCGTCCATCCAGTGGCAGTCAAATGCTGAGATGGCTTAGCCACCCCTCCCTGGGAGAGGAGAGCAGTCCCTGGAATACTCAGTCCTTTCCCCACAGGTTGATCCCCACCAACCCGAGGACATTCCTGAACCCAGGTTGCCATCATGGCAATAGGTAAGGTGCAAGCACCTCAGCCTTTCATGCCACTGGGCCACTGCAAAATCACCTTCCAGATTGCAATTAAAAAATTCCACCTCTCTCAATCATAACATCGGGTCATAAAAAGACTATGCTGAAAAATGTGGGGTCAAAATATCAAACAACATTGAAGTTATGAAGAAACAGTGAACTTATAAGATGTTCTTTTTCTGTTCACCATTTTTACAGCTGTAGGGCCCCCATATTCAAACAGATAGCACAGCACCAACCAGGTTAGTGCTGCGCTGTGAATAGTGCTGGATGATAGGGAAAGGGGAAATTGTTTAACCAGGAAAGGCACACTAAGCCAGAGCTTGTTTCCAGGAGCAGCCTGGGAGCACAAGGAAGTTAAGTGACTTGCTCAGGGTCACACAGTATGCAAGTGGAAGCTGTGGGATTCAAACCCAGGTCTAGTCTGCTGGATGTCACCAGATTTGCAGCTCAGAACCTTAGACTACTGCACTATACTGCCTCCATGGTGCAGGGGGCCAGATTCAAAGGACCTTGATGAGTTGCACTGACCCGACAACATGACCATACAGAATATTCTGTTTCACCTATGCAAATGAGGGATCCCTGTGCATAATGGGCACAGTAGTATATTCGGCAATTTCAGCAGTGCTAAGCAGCCTCTGTCACAGCACTGTTTAGCACTGCTGAAACCCTGCTGTTATGCCCATGCACAGTGGCTCCACGATCGTCCATTCTGGGACTACCTTGCATATTCCTGATGGTCTAGTGGTCCCCCACCCCACCATCACCTGTCCTGTAGCTGTTGTGAATATTTCTGGTTGTCTAGTGTTCTTCTTGTGCTCTGATCACCCATCCTGTACCTGTCTTGAGTATTCCTGGTGGTCTAGTGGTCCCCCCTCCCATAAGGGTATCTAACCTCTTCCCGAGCCCCCGACCCCCACTCAGGACCCTCCTACCTGCACGTTGCTTCTCTCCCATCACCTAAGTTAAGCTACAGCAATAGTGATGGTGACCAGCACAGCCCTCCGCTCACCATCTCGGCCAGCTGTTGTCTGACCATCAGTGAACAATGACAACTATTGTAGAAACAGCTGTTTCTAGAGTTCTCACGATTGTTCACTGACAGTCAGATAGCAGCCGTCCAAAGTGGTGAGCAGATGGCTGTGCCACTCCCTGTCACTGTTACCATAGTTTAGCTTAGGAGACCAGGGAGAGGGCTGGGTGTGGGAAGGAGGGTCCTGAGCGGCAGGTTCAAGGGGGCCAGTTGCCCATACAGGGAGGTACACTAGATCACAAGGAATATTAAAGACAGCTACAGGATGGGTGATTGGGTGTGCGGGAATCACTACACCAGCAGAAATATTCAAGACAGCTACAGGACAACTGATTGGGGGGACCACTAGACCACCAAGAATATTCAAGAAGGCTACAGTACGGGCACTTGTGGTGGGGAACTCACACATGTTAATTTGCCCATAATGGGCATGCAAATGGCCCATAGTGCGTTGCATGCCCAATGATGTCATTAGCATGTTATGGCTGCATATGGCCCACAGAAGCCCTAACGCTATTCGGTTTGTACTGTGCTATCTCCACTAGGGTCCTGTGGTCCATATTCAGTCTGGAGCTGTGTCACAGCAGCAAATAGTCACTGTGCCGACATGGTCCCATATTCAGACAAGTAGTACACTCCTGTCAGAGCATGCTAATTGCCTGACTATTGACCCAAGCTGGCCATGCACTAATTGCCACTCAGCACTCCTGTCAGTGCACCATACATGGCTGGCTCTTAATACAGGGGCATATACCCTTTAGCACAGTGGAAAATAAAGTCCACAAAAAAATAGATAGTGGCTACTGGGGGAAAGAAACGTATGCCCGCAGCCTCAAGATACTGTTGTTCTAACTTGTAGCAGCATGCAAGCAATCATATTCAGCATTGACAAATGCTCGTTTCAATTAGAATGAAAACCCTTGCCACCTGCCATTTTACTCTCCCCCTGAAATACACACACACGCACAGAACCAAGACCCTCTGCCAGCACAAAATCTTCTTTTGTTTCATCATTTTAACCCTTGCAGAGCCATGGACTGATATAGCAGTCCAGAATTCCTGTATGTTCTAATTCTGTTGGCAGCCTAAGGGTTAAAAATGGAAATCTACCCCTTGGGGGGAGGCAACAATTGGGTGAGGGTGTTTTTTTTTTTTTAAATAATAAACATTTAAGGCTGGCTCGGTGGTGTTGAGGGTTGAGGCGCTGTATGCCACACCTCGTGCCATGCCAGTGACCCAGGTTTGGTAATGAGCCTGGGTTGGCAGGGGGAAGGCAAGATGCAGGATTGACCTGATGCAAGGTGGCTCTCCTCTCCCAGGGAGGGATATAGGGTTTCTCTGTCCTTGGCTGCCACCTGGTGGAGGACAGATAGTAGTGTCAGGCTAAGGGGAGCCTGGCCATTGCCAGAGGAGGGATGGAAGGGGGCTGGAACCAGCGCCACGGAGCATGTGTGCACCTCCACATGCACGCACTGCCATGTGCTGAGGACCCGGGACAGTAAAGAGAAAAATTGGGAAAAAGCAGTAAAATATAAATAAAAAAATAATAAATAAACATTTAAATGCAAGATCTCCTGGGAACAAACATTTTTATTTCAGATTCCAAACCATGTAGTATACAAAAAAACACAATTAGGTAACCGTGCACAACCCATGATTCTGATGACATAAGGACCTCTTAAGCTTTGCTGTTGCAGTCCCAATGATGTCATCAGAACCCCTTGATGGAAACACAGCCTTGTTGTGCACAGTTGCCTCTGCATTATTTTCTATCTAATGTAGACTCTGTATTCATTGCATTTCTTTTGGTGTTTCTGTCAAATCTGTAATGTGCTCTTATAAGAAATAAATATTTACCTACCCAAAATTTGGTATCATTTTTGGACCATTATTTCTTTGTTACTAGGCATGTCTACATGAAAACTGGATTCATACATCAAAGACAGGAGTACTGCACTAAAGCAAAAAGGGAGGCGCTCACCTAAGCCACGTGAGTATTCAAAACACATAAGGGGGCTATTCACCCAAACACCAAAGTTGTATGAAAAGGATGTAAAATGAGCCACTGAGATAACTGCCCAAAATTTTATTAAAATTAAAAAATGTGGGAACTGAATGACCCAATTCAGTGCAGGCAGGGCTCCTGCACCTAGGCTAACATTTTGCACTGTTGTCTAATGCATTCTCAAATTTGGGTTATTTTCCCTCACAATTCACTTCCAGCTGAGGCTGGGTCTGGAGCTGAGGTCATACAGTAGTCCACTGCTTATGACATCACAGTCATTTGCTGTGGAAACAGCTGTGATGGCAGAAGCAGGGCATGATGACTTCAGCTCCAGAACAGGCCTCAGCGGTAGATGAACTATAAGGGACAAATAGAGCTGTGCAAAATGTGGAATTCTGCCCATCAGATTCAGGCAGAAGGGCAGTTCCACTTTGTTTTGTAAATTCTGGAGAATTCCACAAGTCATTTCATTCAAGCTGCAGATTATTATTTTTTTTTTTGTGGGTAACGTCATTCCCAGATTTGTTTTACCACAGTTTGTGGAAAACTAGTCCATAGATTCTGTAAACCACAGCACACTAATACATGGCTTAAACTTCGAATTACTAACCTGGGATTTTGGAATTCTGCTTCCGATGGCATTCCACAGAGTTAGGTGGAATTTCCAAAATTCCACAGAATTCTGTTAGAAACAAAATTTGAAAATTTCCACACAGCTTGAGGGGGAAAGCTTCTATGTTGCTATAACTATCATCAGTGATGAAAATTCAGAAAAGCTGGAAGTTCAAGGTTTTTTTTTTTTTTTTCAGAATATGGTACAAATGAACTCTGCTGATGCTGCCAAGTGTGTGGGGGAATTTTTGCCAGTGGCTGGCAGAAGCGTTGTTAGGGTGACAACATATCCAGGACCCACTCCTTCAAAAGGAGTTTTTTTTCCTTTGTTACAAAACTATTTTCCAACAATGGTTGTCTCCTAATATCGTCACTTCCTGCTGATTGTTTGATACAGACAAAGAAATGAGGGTGATGAAAATGGTAACCAGCAATTTGGAAATGAAGAGAGAAGCTTTTTAGTTGTGAGATGGGCCATGTTCGACTCTTGTGAATTGACACCAGGTTACACCTCAGTTGAAGGCTGACCTGTTAAATGAAGACTGAGAGAGCCTGGCAAATATATCGATGACCAGACTATCACACTAAGAATATTCCATAATAAATCAATCATGCGGTCACAGCAGCTTATCGTTTCTAAACTCTCATTATCGACATATATCATGAGCAATGATATGCAAGGGACAGCACCAGGGTCAGGACCCTTTACTGAACCTCTAGATCACATGCCTCATCTGGTTGTTAATGCTTTTTCTTCCAGTAGTTATGTTGCTTTGTAAAAGTTTAGAAAATGCAGTACTGCATGTTTGACTGTACCACTCATTTAACTAGTGGCATTCACCACATGAAACAGAAACTGAGACTCTGAACCAATGTGAGCATGGCATACCTCATGGGTCTATGTAATAACAACACATAAAAAACAGCGAACGTCAAAACAACGAATGTAATATAGCAGCGGAAATAATAGCGAATGTACATAATAGCAAGGCACATAAGAGCTACATCAGCTCATACTTGCAGTGTGAATCCGTGCAGGACACTGATACCGGTGATAATCAGTACAGTGCCAGTACACCTTCTCTCGGAGCTCCTTATCCCTTCGGAAAAGGTAGCCACCATATACCATTAGTGGCATACCTTTCTGACTGAATAAACTCTACCACCATCTTCAGACAAGGATAAAGAGCCACACCACAAAGCATTTTTTATTACACTCAATCTAGCTGCTTCTAATTGTTTTTAACGCGGGGGATCCGCCCCCACATCCCCCGGAGGGAGCTGTGCCCCCAACCCCCTATCTCTAAGGTTCTTACTCCATGGCGCACATTGATGGTGGAGGTATCGGCCATCACCCATCACTCATATGTACAGTTGTTATATTGACATTTAGCTATCATGTGAAATTCACTGTTTAAAAGCACTCGCTGTTGTTTAGTCGCTGTTATTGTTTCACTATTTTAACTTCGCTGTTATCACATGCTACCATACCCCATAGTGCAGTAATTAATTGTCTTCCTTCTATACACATAAGAGAGTGAGAGAGAACCTTTAGTTACAGAATCATAGAAACACAGAAAATTACAGCAAACATACGAACATATGAACATACGAAGAAGCCAGCAAAAGAAGGCCATTCGGTCTATCTAGTCTGCTGGTATTGAAGGGTTCACAGCTTGAGCTACTGTCCCTACCCTCGCTCCCCACTCCTCCCATCCTCCCTACCCATGATGCTTACCTTCCCTCTATGCCTATCCCAGCCTCTCTTAAAGCTGCCCACTGTCTTCAACGAGATCACCTCTTCCGGCAGCGTATTCCAAGTGTCCAACACTCTCTCTGTGAAGAAGTGCTTCCTGACCTCCCTCTTAAACCTCCCACCCTCCAGCCTAAGACTGTGCCCCCTTGTGTTATGGTTGCCACTCAGCTTAAAGAGACTCTCCTTATCCACCTTATTTATCCCTTTCAAGTACTTGAAGGTCCAAATCATGTCCCCTCCCTCTCTCCTGTCTTCCAGAGAGTACATGTTCAGTGCCCTCAACTTCGCCTCATATGCCTTACCCTGCTGACCCACTATCATCTTTGTAGCCCTCCAATGGACCTTCTACAGCAGGTTAATGTCCTTTTTGAGGAGTGGGCACCAGTACTGAACTCCATACTCTAGATGAGGCCTTACCAGGGACCTGTACAAGGGCAGTATAACCTCATCTCTCCTACTACTGGTCCCCCTAGATATGCATCCCAGCATCTTGTTTGCCTTTGCTGCTGCTTTCTTGCACTGCATGAAGTGCTTCAGATCACTAGTGATCATCACTCGCGGGTCCTTCTCCTCCTCTGATGCAAACATTCAGACTCTACCCAGGTAGTACTCTGTCCTGGGATTCTTGGCTCCAGTATGCATAACATTGCATTTCTTGGCATTGAAGCCAAGTTACCAGATCCTGGACCACCTCCCCAGCTTTTCCAGATCATCATGCAGGTCCTGTATCCCTTCAGCTGAGTCCACTCTCCAGGAGAGCTTGGTGTCATCTGCAAATAGGCACATTTTGCCCTTAATGCCATCCCCAATGTCATTGATGAAGACACTGAACAACACCGGCCCCAGCACTGAGCCCTGTGGGATCCCACTGGTTACCTCTCTGGTGCCAGATAACTCTCCCCCCACAACCACCCTCTGGGTTCTGTCCCTTAGCCAGTTTTCCACCCATCTGCCTATCTTTCCCCAACCCCGAGATCCACCAACTTCCTGATCAACCTTTTATGGGGCACAGAGTCAAAAGCCTTGTCAAAATCAAGATAGGGGATGTCTACCACTTGGCCCTGTCTACTGTCTTAGTGGCACAGTCAAAGAACCCAGGACCATACAGGGTTCTAACGCACACTATCCAGTGCCATGTTTCCATCCGGAGCAACCACTAAGCCTTTCACACTGTTTCTGCTGTGTCTGAAACCACTGATAGTTTTGGCACCCACCATATCAGCTGGCAGATTGTTACACAGTTCCACCACCCTTTCTGTAAAATAACATTTTCTCACTTCCCTGTTGAACTTTCCCCCATCGCTTTCCACTCATGCCCCCATGTTCTTGATCCACTAATTATGCTAAATAGTTCCTTGCAATTTAACTTGTTTATTCCTTTCAGGAACTTGAGAGGTCCCTATCATATCTCTCCTCTCTCGTCTCGCCTCCGGTGAGTACATGTTCACTGCCTTGACCCGATCCTCATAAGATCCGCCCTGCTGGCTCTAAATCATTTTGGTCTCTCTATGCTGCTGCACTGTCTCCAGCCTGCACTTATCATTCCTTAGGTGAGGACTCCAGAACTGGGCACAGTACTCCAGGTGGGGTCTCACCACTTATCTATAGAGAGGTAATAATACCTCCTTCCTTCTGCTGTCAGTACCCCTTCCAATACACCCCATCATCCTATTTGCCTTACTGTAGGCCTTGTTACACTGGCTTGATTGTTTTAGGGAGTCACTGATGATGACCCCTAGGTCTCTTTACTCTGAGGTCGTGCCTAGCTTTACCCCCTTCCCCAGTCCAGCACCCTGTTCTGTGGTTCTTGTTCCCTATATGAATCACCTTGCACTTTTTGGCATTGAATTTCAACTACCAAATCTTTGACCACCTCTCTGGCCTTTGCAAGTCACTTTGCATCTCCCTAACCTCCTCCTCACTGTCTACCCTGCCACAGAGTTAGTGTCATCTGTGAAGAGACACATCTTGCCCTGGATTCCATCTCCCATGTTGCTGATGAACCCATTGAAAAGGACTGGACCCAGGACCAATCCTTGTTGCATCCCACTGGTGACCTCCCTCTCTTCTGATTTGACTCTGTTAACAACAACCCTCTGCTGTCTCCCTTCCAACTAGTTTCTCACTCATCTGTGTCCTTCGCTGCAACCAGATCCTCTAGCTTCTTCAGCAAACTTCTGTGAGGAACCGAGTCAAAAGCCTTACTGAAATCAAAGTAGAGTGAATCCACAGTGTGGCCCTTATCCACTACCTTCATTGTCTAGTCAAGGAATACTATCAAGCTGGTCTTACAAGACTCACAAATCTGTGCTGTTTATTATTCTGGAGATCACTGCTCTCCAGGTAGTTCATAAAGTCCTCTTTGACTAATGTCTCCATCAGTTTACCCACAAGAGAGGTAAGACTGACAGGACTGTAATTACCTGATTGCTCCTTGTCTCTTGCCCCCCATTATGGAACAGAACTAGGCCCACTACCCTCCAGTCTTTTGGAAGTACCCCTGTCTCAACTGAGCTATTGAATAGTCCCACCACGGGTTCAGTTAGTTCCATTGCCAATTCCTTGAGCACCATGAGATGCACCCCATCTGGACCCAGGGCCTAATCAAGCTTTAGGGCTGCTAGCCCTCTCCAAACCCTTTCACTGGTAAATACCTGCTGCCTCATCTCTGAGAGATCCCCCTTTCAGCTGCCTTAATGCCACTCTCTGGCTGAGGCCCTCTGCCTTCCCTTGTGAATACAGAGTAGAAGTAGTCTTTAAGAATAGCTGCTTTTTGTTCATCCTCCTCAATTACCTTACCTCCCTCTGTTAGCCTAACAATTCCTCTTTCCTTCTTTCTTTTTTCCCTAATATGTCTAATGAACTGTTTTCCCCTTCCTCGACCCCCTCTGCAATACACAGCTGTGTCTGCTTTTGCTTCTCTAGCACCCTCTTGGTTTCCTTGTTCTTATTTGGTGCTCTCCCTATTCTTGCTTCTCTTGGTTTTCCTTGTACCTGGTGAAGGCCTTCTTTTTGGCTCTCACTGCTTCGTTGGCCTTTCCAGACAGCCAAATTGGTCTCTTGCACCTATTTCTTTTGATTACCATTCTCATGCAAGACTTTGCTGCCTCAAGAATGGCCCCTTTGATTCCCGCCCATCTTTCTTCCACATCCCTGACACTGTACACTCCAACTAACTTGTCCCAGACCAGCTCCCTCATCTGATTGTAGTTTGCCCTTCTGAAATTGAGGACTTCAGCCTTTGATGAGGGCTTACATGCCCCAAGGACCAGGTCGAATCGTACAGAGTTATGCTCCCTGGACCCTAGGCGTTCCCTACTCTCACTCCTTCTACTGTTTCCAAGTTGATGGGCACCACATCAAGAATTGTAGCCTGCCTAGTGGGTTCCTTAACCAGCTGCACAAGCAGTCAGTCCTGCAATGTATCCAGCAGGGTCTGACTTCAGAAGTTCCTAGCTACTGGAATGGCTCAGTCAATACCTAGCAGATTTAGATCTCCCACCACCACCACCTCCCCCTTTGCCACCCCCTCCTTTCTAGTTCTGCCCCAACACCTCAGCTCTCTCTTCCCCATGCCTTGAAGGTCTATAGATGACCCCTATCTATAGTTTCTTGCTTGAAGATGCTGTGAGCTGAACCCACAGTGATTCTATTTCCTCATTTCCATCCCTGATGTTCCCATCCTCCACTGCCTCTGTGCCTTACCTAACAAATAGGACTGTGCCTCTTCCTTTACATTTTCCTCTCTCACATCACATCTCATCACATCACATCGCATCTCTCACAGTGTCAGTGGCACAGAGGATAGCACACTCGCCTCTGAGGCCAGGAGATCAGAGGGCTGTGGGTTCAGTTCCCACACCAGGCACTTGGGTTAATATCCCAATACTGACACTGTAGTGCAGCATGAGGGGGGTTCTGCACTTCTGAGGTGCTGTCTTTCGGATGAGATGATAAACTGAGGTCCCATCTGCTTGGATTGGTGGTAGTTCAGGTGGATGCTAAAGATCCCATGGCACTTATCGAAAAAGAATAGTGGAATTTCCCCAGTGTCCAGTGAAATTCTCCCATTCACTAAAAATACCACCAACAACTTAATCTGGTTCAATTTCAGTTTACTTACCATCTGTATCCCTTCCCCCAGGTCCCTTAAAAGGGACAGCTAGGCCCAGTGGGCTTACCGGGTCAACAAAATTCAATAAATAAATAAATCTAAACATTGTGTAACCTGGGATTGTAAGGTCCCAGTTGTTATTTTCTGTGGACCCACGTTTCTGTGATGCCTACTAGGTCCATCTCAGTGTCTGCCACTATTGCCTGGAGCTTGCTAATTTTATTTCCTAGACTCCTGGCATTAAGGCAAACCCTTCTCCATCTTTCTTCTGATCCCCTCCTACATTTCCCTGCTCCTTCTCCATTATTCTTCCCTAGTCTCCTTAATTTATTTTTTCATACTGAATGTAGGCTTTGTCAGCTCTCTGTCATTGGCCTCTTCTCTTGTCCTAATCTGAACTTCAATCTTACTGTTACCCACTTTGCTGTTACTAGTCCACTGTTCAGGGTGAGCCCTAGCTAGGTTCCTCATCTCTTCTCCCTTCAGAGTGGTTCCCCTAGCCTCCGTCTCCCCCACAGTCAGTTTAACTGTCCAATGTAGATGTCAAACGACTGCCACAGAGTACTGGTCCCCTCTCTCATCAGTTGAAGGCCATCACTCTTAGAGATCCTTCTGTCCCAGAGCACCAGTCCCCCACATAGTGGTATCCCTCCTCCGGAAATCATCCCTTCAACCACCCATTAACTTCTCAGTCTCTTCCTTACCTACTCTGTTTTTTCCTATTCCCCCCATTCCATGCTGAGAGGATCTCAGAAAAAGCCAGGGACACCAAATGCATCTTCAGTCTGTTCCCCAACCTCTTCAAGTTCTGCTTCGTTGCCTTCACAGGCTGCTTGGCTAGATCATTGGTACCCAAGTATATCAGCACCCCCTTCTTCACCATCCTCCCTAGCCTATCTATATCCTGGATGACTGATGCACCAGGAAGGCATCTGAAATTTTATGTACAAATTGGTAACATATGTTTACTTTCTGGTATGTGATGTAATCATATCACTAATACCTGCGCAGTTGGCCACTGGACTACTAGTGCTATGGAATCCTCAGCTATGCGAGGGGTCTGGCCAGGAGTTAATCCTGTAAGCTCTGGGACACTGGGCATGCAGCACAGGTGGAGTACCTTGCAAATAGTCTTCTCCTATAGTGGTACATTGTCCACAACCAGCACCGGAATCAGGTAGCTTTCGGTTTATTGAGGCAGATGGCACCGCACTTCTGCTTCCTCCTGGGTCCAGTCCAGTCACAACACACTATACAGTTTATCCAACACACCCTGCCATTGGTACTTGGACAGGCAGTCACATCTCTAGCATGCCTTCCTGGGAACTCATCCCCCCACCCTGCACAGTAGTGAGTATCTGCCCTGGCAAAGGATTAGACCTGCAATCAGGAAGGACTTAGGGAGGGGGTGACTTTAATTAAGGGGCATTACAGGAGCTCCTTCACCTCTCACAGCTTGCACATACTCCTTTTTCCCCCTTGAACACTTTAGAACCCAGAGGAGTACTTTAATTTCCTGGCGATCTCACACTCTGAGTCTGGAACAGCAATCAGACACCAGTTCTACAGTACACCCTTTATTAGTACCCTTTAAGGACACCCAGGTTGGGTGACCCATTCCTCCGAATGGGTAACCTGTTAGGTGGTCTCCATTACTTCAGCTGTGGGCTGCTTGGAGCTCAGGATTGAAAAAAAAGGGCAGAATCTTAGGCTTCTAGGTATTTGTAGCAGCACTGCACTCAGATTGTTCTCTCTAGCTGAAAAAAAAAATAGACTTGGAGGCTGCAGACTGGACTGAACATTTTGTTTCTTGGTCTGTTAATGGTATAAGTGTAGATTAAGATAAGCAGCATTATACAGCCCCACTTTTGAGTCAGGGGCTGCATTCTGCCCCCTCTTGAACTTCTTGCTACCCATCGCAAGACAAAATGTGGGTGCTACCAGCAGCATCCGGGTACACCAAGTGAGAGGGTTTGCTCAAAGTCCACCCCCATTCCTGCAACAGCACAGGCAAAGAAATGTATGAAGGGCACATAGATGGTCAAGAGAGTCCTTCAGGGGTGGATAAAAGGACATTGAGGTCCTCTAGAACAAATGAGCCTGACATTCCCAGCATACTGGCAAGCACATCCTGTAGCTTCTGATGCATTACCAGGGTCTACAGACATGTTGTTCATCCAGAAGCATAGTGGCAGTACG
The DNA here is from genome assembly GCA_016271365.2 of Neoceratodus forsteri. Taxonomy (NCBI): domain Eukaryota; kingdom Metazoa; phylum Chordata; order Ceratodontiformes; family Ceratodontidae; genus Neoceratodus; species Neoceratodus forsteri. The sequence goes on along the minus strand of JADMNL010000022.1, from coordinate 31,247,469 downwards.
GTAATTCACTGTTTATTTACAGACTGCTCAACCAGTACAGACAAAAAAATAAATTTTATTAAAAATATAGACATTTTCACTAATCCAGACTCACAGCAGATAAGCAGACACTATATAGTCCAAACAACACCACTTACATGGCCTGATGTTCTTGGCAAACTGCACTTGGAAAAGAAATCGTGCCACCCCGACATTTAGTTGCTCACCCTATTGCAGACAAGCTTCCATCTGTTTCAGGACCAGTAAGAAAACCTGCACAAACCTGCAATATTACTACCTGACTCTGTATTTTTTCTTTAATAATAAAAGGGAATTCATAAAATGAGAAAAAAGGTTTCAGGATAAAGTCTTTTAAAATGTATCTTTCAAGAAGCAATCTCCATAGAGTCTCATTCTTTGGTCTGAAAGGTAGACGCAACAGGATCCAGTGGGAACAAGAACATATAGGGTCAGCAGGACCAATGCCTAGAACCAATGCACAGGATCATCCGAGTGCCACCAGGGTATTCAGTGGTGCCGGCTATAACCACCTCAGTTCCTTTTGTCCCGCCGTCAAGGCACAGTGCTTTCCTCGTCAGGGACCAAAACTTCCCTTTTAATATAAATAGCATTCTAGTTTAATTTGTTGCATTTTAAATGGTGCAGTGAATTTATTATTTGTGTAACAGAGCAGTGCATAACAGTTTCACAAAGTCAAATCAAATTTTCCTCACAGCCCTATCACATTTAACATTGTTTGAAAACTGTCATGGCCAGTAGGGCACCTGACAAGGTTTCTCCAGTAACAAGGCTGAATCCAACCACCACTCCTCTGTGGGTGAGTGTACTGGTGTCAGACAGTCTCTCAAGCAAAAACATAGATTGTTCCCAAGTAGTCATAAAAATAAATGGCCCTGCCTGCTCATGCCTCACATAAAAAGAGAAAACCAAAGGTGATGGCACAGGTCCAGGTCAGGTCCTCATCACTCTATCCCTAGGTAGCTGTCTCCATTGGTGTAAGGGGAAATTCATTCTTTTTTGTCACCATTGACAAGGGATGATATGATGTTGGACTTCTTCATACTGTCAGGGCCACTGCCTTGATCTCTGACACCCTCTTTTCCTCTGTGGCAGGTAAGTCATCTGACAAAGCAAGTTGCTCTGGAAATGAGGCTGTGTCCAACCACCGCTCCTCTCTTTGAGCATTCTGGTGCTGGTAAGTCTCTAAACTAGGAGGATAGACAGTTCTCCCATATTCATAAAAGAGACAGTCCCAGCTCAGCTGAAACTTGGTATCCACTTCCCAAGACTGCTCAACCTCTACCTCATCCATGCGTAAAAAGAAAGGAAAAGTGACTATACAGGTCCAGGTCAGCTTCTCATCACTTTGCCCTGAGGCAGCTGTGTCCCTTGGGTGTTTCTCTCTTATGTAAATTATCTGCGGGGGGGGGGCAGGTGGGGGGGCAGGATGGGGGAAAGGCATTGTGGACTCCCATTCTGCCACCCCCGCAGATCACTGGAGCAGCCCCCCTTCCTTCTCTAGCCACCTGAAAAACATCCCTGACACTGATGAGCTGGCTGACTGATTGAATGAATGAGCATATGCTTGTACAAACATGCACTCATTCATTTCATTACAGAAGAAGTCAGTTGGGCTGCTGGCCGTGGAGGTGAGTAGAGGGCTGTGCTGGTGGCCAGCTTGGGGTCGGGGTGGGGGCCATGGTGGAGCGGAGTGGTGGCAGGGAGGATGGGCACTACTGGAATGGATGGGTGGGGCAGGGGGTCCACCACTAGACACCAGGGATTTTGATTTTTTTTATTATTGGGGCTGGTGATCGGTGGGGGTTGGGGGTCCACTAGATAACAGGGATTTTTTTTTTTTTTTTTTTTATTATTTGGGCTGGCGATCAGGGTGAGGGGTCCACTAGACACCAGGGATTTCAATTATTATTTTATTATTATTGGGGCCTGCAATCAGTGGGGTGGGGTGGGAGATCCACTAGACACCAGGGACTTAGATTAGTTTTGTGTATTTGGGAGGTGATCGGGGGGGCAACAGTACTTTCTGGGCTCTAACTCCTTGAATTGGCAAATTTCACGAATTGCACTCCCGGGTTGAGCACAATCCGTGGAATATTTTGCAGAGCGAATTTTATTGACTTCGACCATCCCTAGTCGTACATGAAAACAGGCCTTGGCTCATTGTATTTACCTGGTGAACAAAAGTTTAAATAAATAAATACAATGAATTGATGAAGGATGATATGATGCTGGATTTCTTCCATCCCCAACACCCTTTCTACCTATAGACTCTATAGGTAGATATAGAGGATGTCTTGGATGAGCAGTTTGGTTGACAGACAGATCTCATGGATCAACGGTTCCTCAGTAACTTATTGGCACCACCTGCGGTGTCAATCAGGGTGTCAGTGATGTCTAAGGGTTTGAATCCCTCAGGGTCAGTGCCATGTGCATTGTCAGCACTGACTTTCTTGCTTATGCTGTGTACATCTCTAGTGTCAGTGCTGTCCATGGTGCCTGTGCCACTGGTGGTGTCCATCCCATCATCCTTTTCAGTGTTGTTTGCAGTGCTGCCAAGGCCTTCTTCAGCACTGATGCAATTACCTTCTCAGGTACCACTATCAACACCAGAATGGGCCTGGCACCATACGGGGAGTTTTCCTCTGATCCAAACTCATCACTGATGCATGAGCCCCAGGTTTCATCCTCCTTTTTGGATGGTGAGCAAAAACATAACCCTGATCTCACTGCTGATGAGACAGATTATGAGGAGTAGCCTCCTGGCCAAGAGGAGGTCCCGACTATTAAGATAGCACAGTCTTCTCTAATGGATATCATTAAAGTCACTGTTGACGAATTTGCACAAAGTTCTGAACTTCGAGACAGTGGCTGTAAAATTAGGCTAAGAAGATACAGATGGAGACTCTTAATATTTTTTCTCCCCCACCCCCATATCTCTAGTGCTGCCTATCCAACCTGCCTGAGAGACCCTCACAGATGCAAACTGGCTTCCATTCTGGCAGTCCCTTGGCTTGATGACAGGAAGTCTACCACTCCATGAACTAAGCAAGTATAGCATACCAGCCTGTAGTGGATGCAATTGTTATCATGGCTGCTAATGATAAGTCACTCACTCTAAAAGAGCTCACTGTGCAAACCCCAAACAGGGAATCTCCCAAGATTAATATTATGAGTAAGAGGGTGTTAGTTACGACTAAGTCATCAGTCTTTTCAACATGGTGACCCAGATGGCTGATGAGAGCCAAGCTGTGAATTTTCTGTACTTCAATTTCAGCAAGGCTGGTGAAAAAGCTGTAAAGCTTGGGAATGGGTGATAGATAAGTAGACTGGAAACTGGTTAGGGGTTAGGACTCAGTTGGTGATGGTTAACAGGAGTCATTTGGGGGGTTTGAAAAGTGATGAGTGGAGTGCTGCAGTGGTCACTCCTAGGACCGGTACTCTTCAATGTGTTTGTCTGTGATACAGGAGTAGGAATTCTTGGCGAGAGCCACCTATTCATAGAAGACACAAAGTTACATAGATACATAGATACACAGACAGTGTTGGCAGATAAGTTACATGGCAGAGTTGACACAAAAAGAGAGAATCGGCTTTTTCTGAGGTGACCTGACAAAACTGGAGAAGTGGTCTGAGATCTGAAACATAGAAACATAGAATCTGATGGCAGATAAGGGCCGCTTGGCCCACCTAGTCTGCCCATTTTCCTACCTAACAGATAAGCTGCAGATCCTAGTTAACCAACAGCTTACTTCCTCCTACCCCCCCCACTAAGACTGCCTTATGTCTGTCCCATGCATTCTTGAATTCCCCCACTGTTCTTGACTCCACGACCTCCTCAGGGAGGCTGTTCCATGCATCCACAACCCTCTCTGTGAAACAATACTTCCTCACATTACCTCTGAGCCGTCCCCCCTCTATCTTCAAATTGTGCCCCCTTGTTCTTGCACATCTTTTTCTGAAAGATGCCACCCTCTTGGACTTTGTTGATTCCTTTGAGGTACTTGAAAGTTTCTATCATGTCCCCTCTCTCCCTCCTTTCCTCAAGGGTATACATATTAAGCTCCTTTAGTCTTTCTTCGTATGTCTTCTGGTGCAGACCCTGCACCATTTTGGTTGCCCTCCTCTGGACAGCCTCCACTCTGTCTATGTCCTTGCGGAGATGGGGTCTCCAGAACTGCACACAGTATTCCAGATGGGGTCTCACCAACTGTCTGTACAGTGGGATAAAAACTTCCTGTTTTCTACTATTGATGCCTCTCCCTATGCATCCCATTATTCCCCAGCCTTACTTACTGCCTTCTCACATTGCTTGCCCACCTTTAGGTCATCTGATATAATTACCCCCAGGTTCCTTTCCATTTTTACTGTTGTCAGTATCTCACCCCCATTGTGTACTCTTCCCCTGGGTTTTGGTTTCCGAGGTGCATTACCTTGCACTTCTTTGCACTGACTCTGATCTGCCATACATTTGACCATTCCTCCAACCTTGCCAAGTCCCTTCTCATCCTTTCCACTCCATCTGGTGTATCAACCCTGTTGCAGATCTTTGTGTTGTCTGCAAAGAGACATACTTTTCCTTCTAGTTCCTCTGCAATGTCACTTATAAAGACATTAAAAAGGACCGGTTCCAGTACTGAACCCTGCGGCACCCCACTAGTAACCCTCCTTTCTTCACTATGGACTCCATTTACTACTACCCTTTGCGTCCTGTTGTCTAGCCAATTTTTTATCCAGGCTACCACCTTGGGACCCACTCCAAGGCTGGCTAACTTGTGTATTAATCTTTTGTGAGGGACTGTATCAAATGCCTTGCTAAAATCTAGGTAAGCCATGTCCATAGCCCCTCCCTGGTCTACTACTTTGGTCACCCAGTCAAAGAAGTCTATTAGATTTATCTGATACGACCTTCCCATCGTGAATCCATGCTGCCTTGGGTCCTGTGCCCCACTGGCCTCTAGGTACTCAACAATTCTATCCTTCAGAAGTGATTCCATCATTTTCCCTACCACTGAGGTCAAACTAACTGGTCTGTAGTTTCCTGCCTCTGTCCTGCTCCCACTTTTGTGAAGAGGAATCACATCCGCCCTCCTCCAGTCCTCAGGTACCACCTCATCCTCCCATGATTTGTTAAAGAGAGTAGTCAGCGGTGTCACTAGTTCTACCCTTAGTTTTTTTTAGAATTCTTGGGTGAATCCCATCAGGCCCCATTGCTTTGTCCACCTTCAGTTTTTGGAGTTCTTTCAGGATCCTTTCTTTTGTGAATGGATTGGTATCGACCACCCTATGCAGAGTGCTTCTCTTGTTTGGTTTAGGTGCCTCTTCCTCCTCATCTTTTGTGAATACTGAGCAGAAGTAGTCATTTAATATCCCTGCTTTTTCACAGTCACCCTCTGCCCACCTCCTCCCCTTTATTAAGCCTCACTATCCCTCCCTTGGTCTTTCTTTGCTCCCTAAAGTACCTATAAAAGGCTTTATCCCCCTTCTTAACCGAGTTTGCTATCTTTTCCTTGGTTTGGGCCTTTGCTGTTCTGACTGCCTTCCCTGCTTCCTGCTGCTTTAGCTGGTACAGTTCTCTGTTCTGCTCCTTCTGTGTTTTCTTATACTTCCTAAATGCTATATTTTTCTCCCTAACCTTCCCCACCACTTCTTTTGAGAACCATAGTGTTTTTTTCCTTCATTTTGTTTTGTTTTGTTTATTTGCTTCACACAAAGGTTTGTTGCCTCTGTGATGACAGTTTTGATTTTCCCCATTGTTCCTCCACCCCTCCTTCTTGCCCATTTGCTTGTGCTTTTGTGAGGCACTCTCACATTTTGACAAAGTCAGTCCTTCTAAAGTTTAATACTCTCGCTTTTGTATGGCTTGACTCTATGGTTGTGTTTATTGTGAAACACACTGTTTGGTGGTTGCTTGTTCCCAGATGGCTGCCCACTTCTAAATCTGAGATCCTCTCTCCATCCCAGCTGCTGCCTTCCAGCAGCAACAGAAACAAAAGCCACAGGAGAAGGTGCAGACATCAAAGTCTCCCAGCACTACCCTCTGATGCAATAATAGCCCAAAGTCCCATTCAGCTGTCTAAGGGGAATCGCTTTTCTCCAGCTGGGGGACAATTAGCCCAGTCCTATCAGCAACTGGAGACCATTATCACGGGCATGTAGGTCTTGAAGATTATTTGGGATGGTTACTCCCTGGAACTGATAGAGTCACTTGAGGATTATCTCGCAGGGAAGCTGCATCAACTGACTGGACCTATGGCAGACCTACTTTTCCAGGAAGTAGTGGAGCTTCTACAAAATAGGGCAATAGAGAGAGTACCAAAGTCAGACCAGAGCAAAGGCTTCTATTCTGGCACTTCCTTGGTCCCCAGAAGACTAGCAGCATGTGCCCTATCTTAAACATTAGGCCACTGAAAAAGTACATAAGACAAAAGAAATTCAGGATGGTATCACAGGGGTGTCTTCTTCTGCACCTGAGAAACAAGGATTGTCTGGCATTACTGGGCATGTAGGATGCATACCAGCATATTCCTTTCAAGGTCAATCACTGCAGGGGCTGGCCCACCAGAGCAGTGGTTGGATTTCTGCTTGCGATGCCAGCGACCTGGGTTCGGGAACGAGCCCGGGAGCTGGAGGGCCAGACGGGAGGGGAGGACTTGAGCGTCCTAGGGACTGCTCGTCCTCTCTGGGGGGAAGGGGGATACCTGAGCTCGGTGCTTGTCTGACCCCGGGTGGAGACCTGAGGTACAGCAAGCCCGATGCTCCAACAGATGGGGGAGCGACGTAACAGACGTCGACGCTTCGGCGCCTTGACGTCACTGGACCTGGCACGTCGAGGAACACCAGGAAAAAACCCCTTGCAGCTGCCTAGTATACGGAGCACCAGGGCCCCGACCTTTAATGCCCCTACCTGTCCGGGGACAGTATGCTGACGAAGATTAGCAGAACGTCGGGGTGGTTGGGGTGTCCCACCCCGTACCCGCCTGGGGGGTATAGCCACGGCTCCATGGGGCATGGACTGCACCGGCTCCAGGTAGGTGAGCGAAGGCTGATAAGACCATAGGTGTCTCCTGAAGAGGAGGGGGCTGCAAGGAGGGAGGAGGATAAAGAGAAAATTTAAAAAAAAAAAAAAAAGGTCAATCACTACAAATATTTCCAGTTTCGTAAGGGGTCTTGAACAGTATCAGTTCAAAGTTCTGCCCAATGGGCTTACATCAGCACCATATATCTTCACCAAGTGCTTTGTGGTGCTTGCAACCCACCTCAAAGAGAAGGGAATGCACGTATTTCCTTACATGGATGATTGACTTATAAAAAAGCCCATCCAAGCATCAGATAGAGATGGTAGTGATCTCAGTATGCCAATTTCTAAAGTCCAAGGAAGTCATACTCAAGTGTCCAGACATCACAGTTGACTCCTTCCCAAAAGCTGCAGTTCATTGGGTCAGTCCCAGAAGCAAGGTCCTTTTTGCTGAAGGACAGAGCAGAATCAATCTTGTGCGTGGCTGCCATGTCAAAGAATGCACTCGGGTAACAGCATACTATGTACAGAGGATATTGTGGCTAGTGTTGCTCATACAGAATAGAAACATAGAAGTTGACGGCAGAAGGAGACCGCTAGGTCCATCTAGTCTTCCAATTTGTTTTAGACCTATTTTGACATTCTAGTTGCCCTTTGTAGTCAGGGCTCCCTTGTGTCTATCCCATGCATTTTTGAATCCCCCCCCCACAGTGTTGACCCCCTCAACCTCTTGGGGCAGACTGTTCCAGGCATCCACCACTCTTTCTGTGAAGAAAAACTTCCTGGTGTTGGTAGAGAACCTCCCTCCTTGCAGCCTATGATCATGTCCCCTGGTCCTGGAGCCCCCCTTGAAGTGAAAAAGTTCCTGTGCCTGTACCTTGTTAATGCCTTTTGTGTACTTGAATGTTTCAATCATGTCCCTTCTCTCGTTTCTCTGCTCCAAGGAGTACATATTCAGTTCCCTATGTCTTTCCTCGTAGGACATGTACTGCAGACCCGGAATCATTTTTGTTGCCTTTCTCTGTACTGTTTCTACCGGTCAATGTCCTTCCTAAGGTGAGGCCCCCAGAATTGAACTCTGTATTCCAGGTGAGGCCTGACCAGTGATCTATACAGTGGTAGTACCACCTCTCTCCTCCTACTCGTGATTCCCCTCCCACTGCAGCTCAGCATTCTGTTGGCCTTCAATGTTGCCTTCTCACATTGCTTACTAACCTTCAAGTCATCTGAGATTATGATTCCCAGATCTCTTTCCTGGTTTGAGGCCGCTCCTTTCCTGGATTTTTCTCTCCTATGTGCATGATCTTGCACTTTTTGGCATTAAATCTCAGCTGCCACACTCCAGACCATTCTTCTAGTTTCTTGAGGTCAGTTTCCATCTTACTTACTCATTCTGAGGTGTCCACCCTGTTACACATCTTGCTGTCATCTGTGAACAGACATACTTTTCCTTCCAGTCCATCAGCAATGTCTGCTATAAAAACATTGAAGAGCAGAGGCTCCAGCATTGAGCCCTGGGGCACCCAGCTGGTCACCCTGCCTTCTGTCGATTGCGTTCCATTAACGTGTACCCTCTGGATTCTGCCTTGTAACCAGTTTTGTACCCATCTGACTACTTCTGGACCAACCCCTGTGTGGTCAAGCTTCTTTACCAGCCTTCTGTGTGGAACCAAGTTAAAGGCCTTACTAAAGTCTAGGTAGACCACATCTACTGCCCCACCATCATCTACTATTTTTGTAGGGTAGTCAAAAAACTTGAGCAGATTTGTCTGGCATGACCTACCTGCTGTGAAACCGTGCTATTTAGGGTCTTGTTGGATGCTAGTTTCAAGGAATGCTATGATCCTCTGTTTGAGTAGTGTCTCTATTAGTTTCCCTACCATAGATGTGAAGCTCACTGGTCTGTAATTACTAACCTATTCGCAACTGCCCGATTTGTGAGGTGGAACCACTATTGCCTTTTTCCAGTCTTCAAGTACCACACCGCTGCTCAAGGATTTCATGAATAGAAGTGCCAGAGGGGCTGCTAATTCTGCCTCCAGTTCCTTAAGGATTCTGGGGTGCATCTCATCTGGCCCCATGGTTTTCTCTGCTGTTAGTTTATTTAGCGCCTCACGTACTTCAGCTTCTGTAAAGGGACTCGTGTCTACCCCTGGTCCTGAGGTGTTGTGTTTTTTCAGTGCTGGGCCATCCCTTGGGTCCTCTTTGGTAAACACTGAGCAGAAGTATTTGTTGAGGATTTCAGCTTTTCTTTTGGTGCATTTCCCTTCTTCAGTAGCAATCTTTATTATCCCCCCTTTTGCCTTCCTACGTTCCCTAATGTATCTTAAAAATGATTTGTCTCCTCTCTTTGCCCCTTCTTCTATCTTTTCCTCTGTCTGGGCTTTTGCCTTTCTAATTTGTTTGTTAGGCTCTCTCATTTTTTCCTTGTATGATTCCCAGTCTTTCTCAGTTTTGGTTTCCTGGTATATGTTGTACGCCTTCTTTTTTTTCTTTGACTGTGGTAGTCACTTCCTTGGAAAACCATAGAGGATTTATTTTTCTTTTTGCTTTGCTGACCCATCTGGCACATTGATCTGTGGCAGTCTTTATTGCTCTCTTGAGTCTCCCCCACTTGATCTCCACCTCTTCAACCTCTATTTCCATTAACTGGCTACTTATGTTCTTTTTCATTTTTTGGAAGTCAGCCTTTCTGAAATCTAGCACCTTTATCTTTGAGTGGCTGGTGTCCTGTGTTATGTGTACCTTAAAGCTTACCATGCGATGGTTGCTATTGCCCATATGGCATCATACTTTCGATGTCCTTGATCCTTTCCAAGTTTGTGTGGACAAGATTGAGAATGGCATCTCCCCTTGTTGGGGTTTTAACAAGTTGGCACAGTCCTGTGTCTTGTAGTGACAATAAGAAGTCCCTACTTCTTCTTGTTGCTGCCGTTAGTGTGCTCCAGTTAATATCTGGTAGGTTGAAGTCCCCCACCAGTATTACTTCACCTTTATCAGGCATTTTGTGGATTTCCTCTATTAGGTCTTTGTCTCCTTTACCTTCTTGATTTGGGGGCCTGTACACAACACCAATTCTGAAGGGGTTTTCCCTTGCCCGTGTCTACTGTTAGCCACAGTGACTCAAAGTTCCCAGGTTGCTCTTTTACTTCCATGGCTTTTATTTCCTCCCTTCCCTAGAAACTAGGAAGCCAACAGATACCTCCCATTTGGCCAGATAGTTGCTGTGGTAGGATAGCAGTGCTATCTGACCATGGATCCTATCCTCTAGGATCCAGTGCATGGATCCTACAAATGTTGTGGATCCTGTGAATCCTAGCAACAGATCCAGTGTGGATCCTAACTATCTGACCTAGGATCCCTGGATCTGACCTAGGATCCTTTTCTATCTGACCCTCGATCCTAACTATCTGACCTAGGATCCCTGGATCTGACCTAGGATCCTTTGCTATCTGACCCTCGATCCTAACTATCTGACCTAGGATCCCTGGATCTGACCTAGGATCTATCACTATCTGACCCTCGATCCTAACTATCTGACCTAGGATCCCTATACCCTAAATAGGATCCATTGCTGTCTGACCCTGGATCCTACATCTGTCTTTGGTAGGATTTCTGATAGGATCCTAGGCAGGATATCAGCAGGGATCAACCTTAACTTTGTTTTGCACTAGCCAGCTGGACAAGTTGATTAAAAATTGCACCAGCCTGCAGATGGTTGCACTAGCCCACAATAATAATGGTCAATTTTGATTGGTTATACAGGAAAAATGCAAGACAAGAAATAATCCGATCATTGCATATGTATCCTGGTCCCACATTGCTTCCTGCCCCAGCAAACAAAAAAAAAAGACTGCAGTCCAATCACACGCAGTGTGTACCCCCATTGTTTTTTTACCATGTGCCCCTTGCTTCCTCTTTCTTCACCCCCTTCCCGCCAAACCAGAGAATACCATAAAAGCAAATGTTCAATCAGGTAGTTCTAGCTCTGCACACACAATAGCCAACATCATCATGCATGTCACCACAGTCCCACCCTGACCTGTGGGGCAATGTACAGAATCAGGCAGAGAAAGACACTCTCATCCCCCACCCTGTGATTAACCAGAACTGCGCTTCTGGAAGTTTTCTTACACTGCAAAGTGAGCCAGGGAAAGTTCTAGGATTTTTTGAGAGAGAGAGAGTTAAACAAACACAGGGGGCTTGGGATGTAAGAAACTTTGACATATCTGTCTGTATATACCAGGCACAAAAATATTGATTTAACATGCTCTGCCCTTACAAAAACAGATTTTTCATAACAGTGTCCTTTCATCAGTCAAAGTGGAGCAGTATACAGGTATGATGCTGTACTACCTCTCTTTCTATATAGGATGATCTATGCACACCAGGAATACCTTTTTTTAACCTTTCAAATTATATATTTTACTATGGTTTTGCTTTGTATCATACATGCTCCAACATATTGTTTTTTGGATGAAATGACATGCTGGGTGGTTCTGCATTGATGGCATTGACTGGTGTGATCCATTAAGAGGAGCTGTGAACCCCTACACCAGTTAGTAATGGCAGGTATGGGCCTGTGGATGGCCACTTCAGAGCCTAGTCTGCAGTGGTATCCAGAGAAAGTATAGAGTGGACAGATCACCTGGCTGGGCAGACAATGTATACATGATAGCATTCTGACACTGCAGTGTTGGATACAGACACTCAAAAGGTTTGGGAAATGAGGCACACTGGTCTTAATATTGTGGGACAAATCAAAGACAAGTTTAGCAAACTGGAAGCTAGTGACTTAACCACTCTACCCTTGATCACAGCATTCACACTAGTTGACTGTCCTAACAATTGAGTGATAACGACTCACATTGAGTCTTTTGTTGGATCCCGCTCTTGAACTGCCAGATAATTACAGCTCTTAATGAGCTGCTAATTACACCAGGCTACCTGGAACACTGAGGGTTATTATCAAAAGGACTACAGCCTGCAAAAGTAGGGACTTTTTCAACTTCATTAACAGCCATGAAAAATCTGCAATAGTCAAAACGGACAAGTAGAGGGTTAGTTGCACTAGCCCTGGCCAATTTGCACTAGGTTCAGGGCTAGTAAAACAATGTTAAGATCGAACCCTGGATACCAGCACTATCTGACAGATAGTGGTAGGATCCACAAAAGCAGTATCTGAGCAACACTAATTGATGCTCATGGCAGCCATGGTCTTCACCATACCTCTTGAAAGATTGCATATGAGAACATCCATATGGATGCTCAGTACACAACAGTCACATGCATCTCAAATGCAGGATCATCTAATATAGGTGACAAAGCCTCTGGCTTGTAGCCACCTGTGGTGATCCTTGAAGGAGAACCTTGTTCAAGGGTTCCCCTTCTCCCCTTCAGAGCCACAGATGACAGTGGCCACAGACACCTCTTCAGTGGGGAGCATATTGCCAGGGTCATCAGACTCAGGGGACTTGGTTGGACTCGGAATGCCATCTCCACATAAATGTGCTAGAGCGGAGCTCTGTTCTGGATGGACTGCAAGCTCTTTCAGACCTGGTTTGCCACAAGGTAGTCCATCCTACTAATACACCATATGGTAGGACCTTGGTGACAGCCAGGGCATATGCTGTAGGATTTCCTGACAGGAAAAGCTTGTAAGTAACTCACCTACTGTAAAAGAAGTGAGGGGTGTGTAATCTGTGGAGGAACAGACTTGACAGGTAGTTTAACTTGTGCCAGCAAAGCTGTAAGGGATAATAGTCCTTAGGAGCTAAGACAAAGTATTTTCATTTTGCAGTAGCAAAGGTCTAATTTCTTCTAAGGGGCCAAGTGATTCTTTTAAAATGTAGGTTTCCAAGAAGTTTAAGGGAAATCAGGTCAAACTGTATAATATTCAGGGATTAAGTTCCAGCTAAAACTGGTTTAAGATAGGCAGAGATTTCCTGCACTATAAAAGATGAGAAGCACCAAGCAACCCCATAGCTTAAGAGTCCTCAGAGCAGGACAGTGTCTGCAGGGCATCCACAGGTTCACAGGACACTGCTAATTTCTTCATCTGGTCCAAGACAGGAAACATCTGGTTCACTCACCAAAGGTACTCTAATTGAGTTGTGTGTAATACAGTATAGTGTATCTGTACTTTGGGTGTTGTTTATGTAATGCCGAGGGATGGGTTATATTTAGACCTGTTCCAAGGTAAGTGTGAAACTGTAGGAAAATCCCATCTGGTTTGGGACTCTGTAAGTCTTTTAATCCAGAGAGCATTAGACAGTAACCTGTGTCAGTAGGCTAGTGTAGGAGGGCCCAGCTAAAATCTATTTGGGGTAGAGTGTGGTAGAGGTTTGTACACAGGATTTTTGTTGGTATTCAGGATAGCCTAGCATAACTCTGGTTCGGGTACAGCAGCAACTAGTTCTATCTGAAGGACTAAGACTTACAGAGGGGCCCAAAAATTGACAGAAGGAGCAGGCAGACAAAGGTGATGCCACTGAGATGGAGAGTTAGTTAGCTGCAGGAACTACACAGCTTCACTCCTCTGGGGTACACTGTGGAGGTGTGGGGTTGCCCAGTCTGCCAGAGGCTTGTGGCACTTCACTCAAACTGCCTGCGGAGTGAACCATAATGTGGCAGCTGAAAAGGAGTTTAGAGTAGAAGCCAGGGGCTTCTATTGCAACTCCTGTCTGTCAGCATCCCCTAGGGTTCCAGCAGGAGATGGAAAGTAGTGGACAAGGGGAAGAACATAGGATCACTGCATCAGGAGGGGGTGAGTACTTTGGGTTAACAACTAGCAAATATTTACCCCTGAAGGAAGTGGTATATACTCCTCTCTCAGTCAGGAACATCACCCTATTGCCCCAAGGCCCCAACAGCAGCCAAGCCTTCTGTAGAGAATGTGAGATTTAGTCAGAAAGAGACGTAAAAAGGTGCCCATAGTGGGGGATTCAATTGTTAGGGGTACCTAGACAGTGTTCTTAACACAGACCAGGTGGAGAAGATAGGTTACCCCCTAGGACAGACAGGTTAGGTAGTAAAGTGGGACCAGGAGGCTGAATGTTATTGTCTATGTTGGGATAAACAGTATGGCAGAGAATCCACTACAGGAAGTTAAGGAGAATGTCAGGACACGGAGACAGGCTCAAGGGGTTGGCTTGTACTGTGACCTTCTTGGAGATTCTCACAGTACACAGGAGTGGGTAGGCAAGGAAACTGAAAATCTTCCAATTCAATGACTGATTGAAAGGGCAATGCATCAAAGAGGGGTTTTGAATCCTGGAGAAGTGGTGTGTCTTTTGGTGGGACAAAGGCCTATTTAAACCAGATGGCCTTCATCCCACTGGAGAGGCAGCTAAAGTACTAGGATAGAAGTCTGAGGCCTACATTTTGGGACAGTTAAACTAGTGGGGGTGGGGGGTGGAGGGGCTTGGATCATCCAAAGAGTACCCCAATCAAGGAAGACCTAGAAAGCACTATCCTCCCAGAAAGTGCATTCAGAGAGCTGGGTGTATCACAGAAGGAGTAAAGCGTAGGGCCACATACCATGTGTAGTTCACTCTCCTTTGTGATATGTAACCCTTAATCAGCTTTTGGGAGGAGAAGTGCTTAGATGTCTTCACTGGGATGGGCTAACTGCTGGATGATCCAAGCCACTAACTTTAAATACTGCAGCCTCGAACTCTATCTGTACTCAAGCTGCCTCTCAGTGGGATGAAAACCATCTATTCTTCAACCAAAGACCTCTCCACTCTCCAAGATCAAACTGAAGGAATGCCAAAACTGATACGTGGGAAGGTTCAGCTGAACATTTATCCCAGGGAACTATGACAGTAGGACTAGCCAGTGGAAAGACAGAAGGTTGGTAGGCAGGGTTCATGAAGGGTACTCTGCTTAAATGTCAGAAACTTTGGAAATAATAGGAGTGAGCTTTAGGCAATGGCAGCAGATGGCAACCCTAACATAATGGCAGTAAGAGAAACATGGACATCACCTAACAATAACTGGGTCCTCACTGTCCCAGGCTATGTATTAATTAGGAGGGGCAGGGTAAATGGGAAAGGAAGAGGGTTACACTGCACCTTAGGGAAGGTATCAAAGTGAGAGAGGATAAGGAGATGGGGTGAGCATGGTAGAATTGTTTGGGCACAGCTTACAGTGGACTGGGAAGGGTTATCTGCTTTGGAGTGGTCTTCAGACTTGCTAATCAAATGCAGTAAAATATGTGGATTGGGCTCTGGATAAAATTATCAAGACAATAGTACCTGGAGGGAAAGTACTGTAGTCTTGTTAGTAGACTTCAACATACCAGATGATGACTGCAGCATACCAATGGCACAGAGCACCAAAAATCAGGCTTTGGTATCTTCAGGACTGCTTCCTAACACAACTAGTAGAGGAACAGACTAGGGACAAGACCATTCTCGACTTATTTCTTACCAGGCAAAGCAGCATTGGGGGAGGGTGGGTTAACAGTGGAAAAGATGCTAAGGTCTGGCAACCACAACACATTGTGGTTTAACATAGCACTAAAATCACAGGTGCAGTTGACCCAGACAATATTCTTGGGCATTAGGAATGCTGACTTCAAGAGGCTGGAGGAGCAGTAGAGGGGTTAGGGGAAATGACAAGGTCTTCTCTCAATATGTCTGGGAAAGGAGAATAACAAGGGTGGAACAGAGACAGTGAAAAAGGGTGAGGCATTGCTGGGGGGAGGGGCACAAAGCCGATATTCTGAATGAATAGTACTTCTGTTCAGTCTTCACTATTAAGGAAGGGGGGTCCTGCTTGAGTGCAGCATCCTGGTAGGGTGGGAAACAAATATGGAAATGGGTAGTATCACAGAGGAAAGGGTACTTAAGGGGCTGAAGAGGTTGTAGCTGGGTATGTCACTGGGACGTAATGGTTTGCACCCATGGGTACTCATGGAGCTGGAGAAGACTCTGGTACCACCCCTAACAGATCTATTCAACTACTCAGTTAAAACAGGCATAGTCCACAGGGACTGGTGGGTAGCAGATGTCATTCCCTGCACAAGAGTGGGGGTATGCAGCATCAGGAAGCTCCAAGTTGAAACCATAGTCAAGGAGCAGCTGGTTGACTTCTTAGAGTCCCGTGGACTTCAGGACAGCAAACAGCATGCCTTTGAGAAGGGAAGGTCCTGTCAGACTAACTTCATAGATTTCATTAATTAACACTGTATTGCAAGTGTTGGATATAGGCCAAGCATTGGACATCCTTTACCTGGACTTTAGCAAGAGCTTTGACCCTTGCAACCCACATAAGGCTGTCAAAGAAATTGTGGATGCTGGTGTTGAGAGAAAGTTACTAGATGAGTAGGGAAGTGGCTAAGGGGGAGAACCAAAGGGTGGTACTAAACAATATATACTCCGAGGTCAGGGGAGCTACAAGCAGGGTCCCACATGGGTCAGTCCTGGGCCCAGTGGTCTAGAAGGGGATCCAGAGCAAGATGTGTCTATTCGTAGATGACACAAAGATATGTGGAAAGGTGGATAGTGAAGAGGGTAGAAGGGAGCTGAAAAAAAATGGGTAAATTGGAATGACAGTCCAAGGCCTGAAAACAGAAATTCAGAGCCAAAAAAGTGCAAGATTATGCATTTGGGGAAAAGGAATCTGAGGAACACATATTGGATGGTGGTGATACAACTGGAGCAGACCTGAGAAGAGAAGTATCTGGGGGTTATAATTAGTTACAACCTCAAGACTTAAGCCCGGTGTAGCAAGGCATATGGGGAAGCTATCAGGATATGGGGATGCATAGCTTGGGACTTCTTAGGTAGATGGAAGGATGTGATCCAAGCCCAGTACAGGTCCTTGGTGAGGCCAGTTCTGGAACCCTCACCTAAAAAAGGACAAGGACCACCTGAAGTCAATCCAAATGATAGCATCTAAAATGATTCATGACTAGCAGGTGAAGGCTCATAAGGAAATAATGGCTGAACTTAATATGTATTCACTGAAGACCAGGAGAGAGAGGATACATGATTGAAACCTTAAAGAACCTGAAGGGTAGAAATAGGACAGACAGACAGACAGCAATTGTTTAAACTTAGCAAGGAGTCCATCACAAGGAGCAACAAAAATAAGATGACAGGGGAGAATGTAGGAGTGATATGGCAAATACTTCTTCATGAGGAGGGTGTAGTAAAAAGTGAGACTGGCAAAATAGTCTAGAGGTTAGAGTAATGAGCTGTGAATGAGGTTGTTACATTCAGCAGACCTGAGTTTCATTCCCACAACCTCTGCTTGCATACTGTGACTCTGAGCAAATAATTTAGCCTCCCCAGTGTCCTGGACACCCCTGAAAATAGGCAGTTGTACCTAGTAGGCCTTACCCGGTTACCAAAGAATAACATAAAAAGGGGGGCTGTCTACCAGTGGAGGTGGTTAATGTTAACACGGTACCAAACTTTAAAAGGGGTGGGTATAAACATGCGACTGGTGAGACTGACGGGGCAAGAGGGTGGAGCAAATGATGGAGGGGACAGTTTAGGCGGAACTATGGGATGATTGATCCACTAGAGACCTAGCCTGTGCTGGGCTGGTGAGGGTCTAAGGAGGAACCAGGCAGACTGAGTGGACCATGAGTCTTTTTTTCTGTCTGTAAACATCTGTTTGTCTATGTATCTTCAGATGGACATGTGTTTCTTGTTCGAACTCAACAAGCTAAGAGGGACCAACTCCTATCCTTTGTGCAGAGAAATAAGAGTATGGGACTGGTGCTTAGAGCTCAAGACCCTTCTCCAGGCAACCCATCTTCCTGGGTCAGAAAATGTCCTGGCAGAAAGTTTCAGTCAAACAGTGGGAGACCTTTATGAGTGACCCCTTGTGGAGGACATTGTATGGTCCCTTTTTAGTAAGTGGGTCATGCCAGAACTGAACCTTTTTGCGTCCTAACACAATGCAAAACTGTCACGCGTCTGCTCTAGAAATTGGGAGCATGACATTTTTTGTCAGGCTGTATTCAGGCTGCAGTGGACAGGTCATGTACTTTATGCTTTCCCACCATTCCCATTTATCTAGAGGGTACTCCTCTGGCTGGAAGCCCACCAGGACAAAATGATACCAATATCCTCGTATTGGCAAAGGTAGATCAGGTATTCATTGCTACGCCAAACAGTGATTCAGCAGTCGTGGACTTTTACCTCTGAGGGTGGATCTCCTGACCCAGTTCCAGGGTCAGCAAGTACATCTGCACCTATAATCATTTCATCTCCAGGAATGGCTCCTGAGAAACTACCATAGAAGTGGACAAGTTTCAAGTGCCCCAGAGTCTCTCACAAGTACTTGTGAGAGCTTGAAAGCCCACACAGTACTACCAGAAAAACTTTTGGTGCGCAGCAGAAGAATTTTTCATTTAGTGTTATATAGTAAATACTCCAAAGGTTCCTTATATTGCCCATGGACTATTTCTTGGACTTTTCTGAGTCTGGCCTTCAGTTTTCTTCAATATAAGTTCACTTGTTGGCCATCTTGGTTTATCACAAGCTAGTTGGGACTCTCCCCATAATTCTTTCTCTTTAAAAGCTTTCTTAGAGGTATCCTACACATGAGCCCCTACCATAAAGAAACCTGTTACCAATTGGGAACTCAACCTGCTGTTGTGCATTGTCACAACTAAGCTTTTTAACCAGCAGCTACTTGTGAGATGAAGTATCTGACCTGGAAAATAGTGTTTATAGTGGCCATTACCACTGCATGCAGTTACTGAACTATAGGTCCTAGTGAAGGATCCTCCAGTCATGGTTTTCCACAAGGATAGGGTGGTATCATGCACACATCCTAAATTTCTACCAAAGATGGTGTCAGAATTCAAAGTAAATCAGTGATGCTTCGAGCCTTCTTCCCCAAGTCAGAGAACCTGGGAAAAGTGGTGCTGTATTCTCTTGATGTTAGAAGAATCCTGAGTTTCTACCTTGATAAAACCAAGGACTACAGACAAGCTTCTCAACTATTTTCTCTTTCCGCCCAAATCAAGAAATGTTCCCTTTTACCAAACAGTGCTTCTGAAATTGGATTATCAATAGCATTCATCACTGCTACACATTAGTAGGGCAGCAACTGACAACAGCAATGGCAGCCTCAGTGGCTTCACTCTGTTCAGTCCCAATTTCCAAAATACTGTACATTGTGCTGCTACGACCAGTAGTGCTTGCACTTTCACAAAACATTACGTCATGTATGTCCATTCCAGGTAACACGCAGGTTTCAAATTGGCTGAATTACAAGGTCTACTGTCCTCATAAAAGTTAGATCACCAGCCTACCTAGTTTGGGGGACTTTTCTTACAAATTGCTAATCAAGACCAAAGAGTAAGACTTTATGGAGAAGATGGATTCTTGGAAGACAGGAACATTTCTTACCATAGCTCTATATCTTCTCCATAGAGTACCACTCACCCACCTTCTCTACTCCAGAGTCTCACTTCAGTCTCATTTATGCTGTCTTCTCTTTTTATCCTCCACAGTATCACTTCACTGTCATTTATACTGTCTTCCCAGCTCTTCGAATGGATACGGGCTGCAAAGACACTCATTGTTGTTGTCTCTTCCTACAAGGACCATCCAACTGTCTTGTCCCCTGGTTTCTTTTTCTTGCTGCTAGCATTAAAATAGATCAATTAGGTCTTCCTCCTCAGCAAAAAAGGTACTGAGCCAGTTGGGGCTGACGCCGCTACATACCCAGCGGGCACATGGAGATACCATGTGTCAGTGCTAGACACCAGCACAAACAACCCCAAATGTTCTGGTTCCTGCAGGGTCCTGTCCTCTCCAGCTCTAAGACCAAGGAGTTGTACTCTATTGTAGGAGCGGCAGATTGTTCTGCCAGAAATCAGAACCCCCCCCCCCCGAATCCAGGGCTTATCCACCAACTTAAATAAATACAGAGTCAGTTGCTCAAGTCTGATTCCGAGTCTGTGGACAAGCTAAATGCCAAAAATGCAACCAGATAGCTGTCTTTCATCTTGCACTTGTTTATATGATGCCACCGTCCTTCTGATTGCACTGCCATCTCCATTCCTGCATAGCTGGTGGGTGACGGATTGTGTGGGGTGAGTCATAGACTATGTGAGGCTCGGCATCAGGTTGGGTTAGCAGTGTGAACTGTGTATGTCAGCACCTCTGATAAGCCTCATAGGGAGGGTCATTTGTGAAACTTAGCAGCATCCATTCTGACGAGAGCAACACAAATCCAGACAGCTTGCACTACAGGAAAAAGAAACGGTCCACACTCAAATGCAGTAAGTAACAGCTTTAATGGTGAATTTAAAGAGCGACTACAAGCACTCTATACTCCACCTGGCCCCAGCGCTTTGGGTAACAACCCTTCATCAGGGCGCATGGTCTGATAAGAGAGCAAGAAGTGTTATCATGTGACACGGCTCTCAGTGACAGAGGATGAGACAGTGTAAATGGATGCTGCAGCATTCTCTGACAGAGAAAGAGAGAGAGAGATCAGATGGGTGCTGAGCCAAGGGGAGATAACATAAAAAATAGTTTAAAGAGCTAGTGGAGCCAAAACAGCAGACAGGAAAATAATACAAATTTTAAATAGTAGTCAATTGCAACATTTTATTTCTGAAGTATTTTTCCTTTTCCTTCTACTCATTAGAAAGTATTCTATGTGATAAGATTGTGCTGGATGTGTAGAATAGCTCTTAGCCTGTCAGCTGACTTGTCTACCTCTACTGATCCACACTGCATCATCAGCATTGAGATCTCACTGACAGTGACATCACAGCTGAATGACCTGGCAGTCACTCACTTGCTGTTCCTAAGTAGCAGTGATGTCACAGTCGGTGAGGTCACAATACTGATGATGCAGTGTGGGGCAGTAGAGCAAGATATGTCAGCTGCCAGGGTAAGAGCTGTTCCACACATCACACCTCCTAACATCAGGTAAACAATCTTCTAATCAAACAAAGGGAAAAGAAAAAGTACCTCAGATATAAAAGGTAATGGTTGGCTGCTTTTAAAATCTAATATTAGTTTTAGGCAGTACACTAGCTCTTTAAATTGCTTAAAAAAACTTGCTATCCTCTCTCTCTTCACTGGAGACACAGAGCACAGCAGCTGATATTTAATATGTGGCAGTGCTGCTGGCTAAAGGGGAATGCAGTAAGCCACAGTCTGCAACTGCTTATGTGTGTGACTGCTTTGTGAATTGAGAAAGAAATAATGGAAGGCAGGAAAAGGGATTTAAACAAACTCTAATATGGCTGCAAAATGATGGTATTGTGTGCAGTGAGAAATGTGTAAAAAAGAGGGAATGAGAAAACACTGAGAATGAAATACAGTAATATGTTTTATTGTGGAAAAGCTGAGTAGTGCTGGAAGACATAATATCAAAATATTACTGTTGTTATAAATAGTTTTGTACATGTTATAGCAGTGGATATAGCTATATATACATTAATAGAAGTTTGTGTCAGTGTAGTGAACAGCACTGACATTGGTTGTATGTGATTTTTTATCTGTACTAGTAACCCCCTCCTGCAACACTGAAAATAAAGCTTGTACTTTTAACCAAGCACCCCCCAACACTGTATACAGAAGCACAATGAACAGAAGCACAAATAAAATCAAAGTAAACACAGCACAAACCTAAAAGCAGTAAACCAAATCACTGCACTGTACTGTACGTTTTCCCTCGTTTCCCACAGTAGCAATTTAACCTATTGCTTAGTTCTCGTTCTAGTAACCACTCACAGCTTGCAGCACCATCTGCTGGTCACAGCAGACATCGCATAATGCGTACAATACTTAGTTGCACCAATGTGTCCGCATTAAGCGGCTTACACTGTACTAAGAACAAGTATTTGTCAATGCCGAATGTTTGCTTGCTAGTATTGGCTTTGGTAGTGCAAGAGTTAGAGAGCTGCATGATAGGAATGGTGGTGAAGTATTGAAGTAACAGCAACCCCACCCCCATCCTGCAGATACTGACAGGTGTTGGGGGGTGCCTTTGGGTCAAGGGCCATAACACCATTCCACCTCACCCCACCCTGCAGACACCAACAGGTGTCACAGTGTGCCTTGAGGTCTTCGGCCCTTAAACACACCCATTCCATAAAGCTATCAGTTCAGACAGGTGCAGTATAAGACAATGGGGTAAACATTAGGGCCAAAGACCCCAAGGCACACCTCAACCCCTGTCAGTGGCTGCAGGGTACAGGTGGTGGTGGAATGGTGTGAGCATTACGGCCGATGATCCCAAGTCCCCCCCCCCGACACCTGTCAGTCTGTACAGGGTGGGCATTACAGTTGGAAACCCTAACACCCTGGGTGTTTGTTGGTATTTTCACTCCAAATTTTCAACATGGGCTTTCTGGGACCCCACCTCATGAAGAGTGGCAGCATCATTTCATTACTCAATCCCAAAAGGTGATTTCACACAGCAAGTGTGCCATTCAGTGCCACAGGTGCGAAAAAGCATTTTGGACAGGATGTGAAAAATGACAGCTGAGTTGTTCTTGGGGAGGTGTGAAATAATGGTAATATTGAAAATCTGGAGTGAAAATATGAAAACTTGGCAAAGTTACGAGTGTGCGTAGAAAGTGTGCAATGCATACTCTCAACGCAGTCACTTTTTACTTTGATTGCACGCATGCACAAGAAACATATTGCGGCAGCTTTCTCCAGAAGTAGGTTGTGGAGGTGCGGCACTGTTGTGGCCAAATACCCCCATAGCCATTAAAGGCTTGGACTGCTTCCCCCAATGCCATGGCACGCTGCTGCTGACACTAGTTCGACCAGTGTGCCACAACCCTGTAAAAATGTAGATGCTGCAATCAGGGCTGCTTCATCATTGCAGCATCAGCCATTCACTGCAATGAGGGAGCGACCCGTCATTGCAGGGCGGAACCTTAAGACACTAATATTGTTTGTGAAAGTGGCGGTGTCTTGCCGCTGTGTTTACAAATAATATTAACCCCCCCGCCAAGGGAGTGCCCAATCCCCCTCGGCAGCATGTGCCCCCCCCACCATGTTTGTTTGCTGATGGGGGCCCCAATCCCCGTTAACTTCAGTGGACCAAGGTTTATGTTGCCAACGGAGGAGCCCACTTCCAGTTGGCATTGTGTAACCCCCCTGCTTTTGTTGTCTGCCGACAGGGTGCCCAATCCCCATCAGCATAATGTCACCTCCGCCTTTTGTTGTGTGCCGACGGGGGTGCCCAATCCCCGTCAGCATAATGTAAATCCCCCCTTTTGTTGTGTGCCAATGGGGATGCCCACCCCTATCAGCTACAGTTGCCCCCAAAGATCCGTTGGCTGCTGGGAGCCCAATTTACCGCATTGCCTCTTGTAAATGAAAACGGGTCCCGCAATGTCTTTTTTTTAACCTGTAAAAAGGAAGCAATCCTCAGTGGTCTCCCTGCCCCTCCCACAACCCATGCCCACCCACTGTGCACCTGCCTCCCACACCCCCTCACCCCATAGTTACCTCCGAGTCCGGTGATGATCTTCAGTGGACCGGAACATGTCTGCACTCTTCAAAGCCAACCGTGAACTGAAGAAATGCCAGTAAGCTGTATAATGGAATAAATAGGGTTTTTTCAACTTTGATGCATGTCTCAGGCATTTTGCAATTTGGCACCAAATTTTCAACATGGGGTTTTGGGACCCCTCCTCATGAATTCTGGCACTGGCTTGGCGTTATTCGGCCCCGAAAGGTGATTTCGAGGTCACTGCACAGAATCCCCTTTCGGGACTGATTAACAAAATGACAGTGCCAGTGTTCATGAGGTGGACTCTCAAAAAGCCTATTCTGCAAAGCTGGTAGGAAAAATCCCCGAAATAACTGTTTTACAAGCGTGCGTTGCACAGTTGCTATGCACGCTCGTAACTTTGCAAATTTGCAATATTGTCACGCCAGATTTTCAACACTGCCATTTTTTCAGACCTCCTTGTGAACAGTGCAGCTGTCATGTTCCACATCCCGGCCGAAATGTGTTTTCGCACTTCTGGCACAGAATAGTGCAGTCAGTGTGGGAAATCAGTGTTCAGGACAGATTATGAAAATGGCAGTGACACTGTTCATTAGCAGAGGTCCTTAAATGCAAATGTTGAACATTTGGTGATGAAAGTCCATAAAATGAGTGTGTTACGAATGTGCATTGCGAAGCTTCCACACACGCTCATACCTTCGCAACTTTGCAATATTTTCACTCTAGATTTTCAGCATTGCCATTTTGCCACAACTACTTATGAACAGTGTAGCTGTCATTTTTCACATCCTTGCCGAAATGTGTTTTCGCTCTTCCAGCGCACAATAGCATAGTCGCTGTGGTAAATCAGTGTTCGCGGGACATATTAAGTAAATCACACTGACACTGTTCATGAGCAGAGGTCCTAAAATGCCTATGTTGAAAATTTTGTGATGAAACTCCATAAAATAACTATGTTACGAGCGTGTGTTGTGCAGGTTCCATGCACCCTTGTAAGTTTGCAAATTAGTAATATTTTCACACCAGATTTTCAACACTGGCATTTGTTCACAGCTCCCTATGAACAGTACAGCTGTCATTTTTCACATCCTGGCTGAAATGTGTTTCCATGCCGCCAGCGCAGAATACCGCAGTCGCTGTCGGAAATCAGTGTTTGGGATAGATTAGGATCGAGCAACCGGGGGGGGAGTGAACGAGCTCAACTGAGCTCTGTTGGGACTGCTGCGGATTTCTTTGTGGGCAGGAAAAGGCGACAACTCAGGCAGCAGCCCAGTACAAAAGGGCAGCCTGCAGCGCCGGGAGACACAGAACGAGCGAGTGAGGAAGGGTGAGTGAGTGAGCTCAACGGAGCTCTGTTGGGACTGCTGTGGATTTCTTTGTGGGCAGGAAAAGGCAGCAGTGCATGCAGAGGCTGAGTACAAAAGGGCAGCCTGCAGCAGTGGGAGAAACAGAACGAGCGGGTGAGAGGGGGGGAGTGAGCGAGCTCAATGGAGCTGTATCATGACTGCTGTGGATTTCTTTGTGGGCAGAAAAGGGTGGCAATGCAGGCAGGAGCCCAGTACAGAAGGGCAGCCTGCAGCACCGGCAGAAACAGAACAAGCAAGTGAGACAGGTGGAGTGAGTGAAGCCAACAGAGCTCTGTCGGGATTGCTGCAGATTTCTTTGTGGGCAGGACAAGGTGCCAACGCAGGCAGGAGCCCAGTACAAAAGGGCAGCCTGCAGCACTGGGAGAAACAGAATGAGTGAGTGAGTGAGAGAGGGGGAGTGAGCAACCTCAACGGAGGTGTATCATGACTGCTGTGGATTTTTTTGTGGGCAAGAAAAGGCGGCAATGCAGGCAGGAGCCCAGTACAAAAGGCCAGCCTGCAGCGCCAGCAGAAACAGAATGAGCGAGTGAGAGAGGGGGAATGAGCGAGCTCAACAGAGCTGTGTTGGGACTGCTGCAGATGTCTTTGTGGGCAGAAAAAGCCACCAACGCAGGCAGGAACCCAGTACAATCGGGCAGCCTGCAGCAGTGGGAGACACAGATTGCACAAGTGAGGGAGGGGGAGTGAGTGAGCTCAGTGGAGCTCTGTTGAGACTACTGCAGATTTCTTTGTGGGCAGAAAAAGGCAGCAATGCACGTAGGGGCCCAGTACAAAAGGACAGCCTGCAGCAGAGGGAGAAACAGAACAAACGAGTGAGAGAGGGGAAGTGAGTGAGCGAGCTAAGTGGAGCTCTATTGTGACTGCTGCAGATTTCTTTGTGGGCAGAAAAGGGTGGCAATGCAGGCAGAAGCCCAGTACAAAAGGGCAGCCTGCAGAGCAGGGACAAATGGAATGAGCGAGTGAGACAGGGGGAGTGAGTGAGGCAAAGGAGCTCTGTCGGAACTGCTGTAGATTTCTTTGTGGGCAGAAAAAAATGCCAACAGAGGCAGAAGCCCAGTACAAAAGGGCAGCCTTCAGCACCAGGAGAAACAGATGAGCGAGTGAGACGGGGGAGTGAGCGACCTCAACAAAGCTCTGTTGAGACAGCTACGGATTTCTTTGTGGACAGAAAAAGGTGCCACCACAGGCAGAATTCCAGTACAAAAGGGCAGCCTGCAGCGCTGGGAGAAACACAATGAGCGAGTGAGAGAGGGGGAGAGTGAGCAAGCTCAACAGACCTGAATCGTGACTGCTGCAGATTGCTCTATGGGCAGAAAAAGGTGGTAACACAAGCAGGAGCCCAGTACAAAAGGCCAGCCTGCAGTGCCCGCAGAAACAGAATGAGCTAGAGAGAGGGAGTGAGCGAGCTCAATGGACCTGTGTCAGGACTGCTGTAGACTTCTTTGTGGGCAGAAAAAGCCGCCAACAGAGGCAGCAGCCCAGTACAAAAGGGCAGTCTGAAGCGCCAGCAGAAACAGAATGAGCAAGTGAAAGAGGGGGAGTGACCCACCTCAACAGAGCTCTGTCGGGACAGCTGCAGATTTCTCTGTGGGCAGAAAAATGTGACAACCCAGGCAGGAGCCCTGTACAAAACAGCAGCCTGCAGCACCGGGAGAAACAGAGCGAGCGAGTGACACAGGGCAGTGAGCAAGCTTAATGGACCAACACAATCAACATTCGGCATTGAAAAATGCTGGTTTGGAATGTTTTCACTAAATTTTCAACATGGCCTTTTTGGGACCTCCCCCTCATGAACAGTGGCACTGTGACTGCATTAATCTATCCTAAAAGTTGATTTCGCACATCGACCACGTCACTCTGTGCCACAGATGCAAAAACACATTTTGGAAATGATGCAAAAAATGACAGATGTACTGTTCATAAGGGTGTGTGAAAAAGTGACAATGTTGGAAATTTGGAGTGAAAATATTAATAAGCAATGCCAATGCCGAATGTTCGCTTGCAGGTATTTGCAGTGGTGTTTGGCACGTATGGTGCTTTACCGTAATGCCCTCTGCGATTGCTGGTATTTGCACAATTAATTTTCAGCATGACCTTTTTGTTACCCCCATTGTGCACTACATAGGCGGAAACACGTTTTGGGCAGGATGTGAAAAATGACAGCTGTACTGCTCATAAGGAAGTGTGGTAAAATGGCAATGTTGAAAATCTGGAGTGAAATATTGAAAATGCATAAGCGTCTGTGCGTGCGTAGGAACTGTGCAACGACTGAAAACAGTCATTGTTAGGAATTTTCACCAAATTTTCAACATTGGCATTTTAAAACCTCTGCTAATGAACAGTGTCACTGTGATTTTCTTACTGTGTCCCATACATTGATTTCACAGACCGACTGCACCATTGTGCACTACATGGGCGGAAACACGTTTTGGGCAGGATGTGAAAAATGACAGCTGTACTGCTCATAAGGAGGTGTGGTAAAATGGCAATGTTGAAAATCTGGAGTGAAAATATTGAAAATTCGCAAACTTACGAGCGTGCGTAGGAACTGCACAACGCACGCTCGTAAAACAGTTATTTTTAGGAATTTTTTCACCAAATTTTCAACATAGCCATTTTAAGATCTCTGCTCATGAACAGTGACACTGTGATTTTCTTAATGTGTCCCATACACTGAGTTCGCACAGCGACTGTGCCATTGTCCGCTACATGGGTGGAAACACGTTTTGGGCAAGATGTGAAAAATGACAGCTGCACTGCTTGTAAGGAGGTGTGGTAAAATGTCAGTGTTGAAAATGTGGAGTGAAAATATTGAAAATTCGCAAACTTACGAGCGTGCATAGGAGCTCCGCAATGAACACTCATAAAACAGTAATTTTTAAGAATTTTTTCACCAAATTTTGAACACAGCCATTTTAAGACCTTTGCTCATGAACAGTGTCACTGTGATTTTCTTAATGTGTCCCATACATTGAGTTCGCACACCGACTGCGCCATTGTGCGCTACATGGGAGGAAACATGTTTTGGGTGAGATGTGAAAAATGACAGCTGTACTGCTCATAAGAAGGTGTGGTAAAATGGCAATGTTGAAAATCTGGAGTGGAAATATTGAAAATTCGCAAACCTACGAGCATGCGTAGGAACTGCGCAATGCATGCTCGTAAAACAGTCATTTTTAAGAATTTTTTCACCAAATTTTCAACATAGCCATTCTAAGACCTCTGCTAATGAACAGTGTCACTGTGATTTTCTTAATGTGTCCCATACATTGATTTCACACACTGATTGCACCATTGTGAGCTACATGGGCGGAAACACGTTTTGGGTGAGATGTGAAAAATGACAGCTGTACTGCTCATAAGGAGGTGTGGTAAAATGGCAATGTTGAAAATCTGGAGTGAAAATATAGAAAATTCACGAACTTATGAGCCTGCGTAGGAACTGCGCAATGCACGCTCGTAAAAGTCATTTCTTGGAATTTTTGCACCAAATTTTCAACATGGGGTTTTTGGGACCCCTTCTCATGAATGATGTCACTGTCATGGCATTATTCGGGCCTGAAGGGTGATTTCACGCAGTGACTGCGAAATCCCCTTGGGCCTGAATAACGCCATGACAGTGACATCATTCATGAGAAGGGGTCCCAAAAACCCCATGTTGAAAATTTGGTGCAAAATTCCAAAAATGCCTGAGATATGCAATAAAGTTGAAAACCCTCTATCTAGCCCATTATACAGCTTACCGGCATTTCCTCAGTTCACGGTCGGCTTTGAAGAGTGCAGACGTGTTCCCGGTCCACCGAAGATCATCGCGCCGAGCTCCGGAGGTAAGTATGGGGTGAGGGGGTGTGGGGAGGCTGGGTGCGCAGTGGGTGGGTGCGGGTTGTGGGAGGGGACTGGGAGAAGTGCCGTGGAACCGTTTCGATTTACAGGTAAAAACAGACAACGTGGGACGTTTGCCATGCTGGGGTGGGCTCCCAGTGTGGCAGAAGCATGTACTGGGGGGCCGAGGGCCGACGGGGGATTGGGCACCCTCGGCAGACAACCGGGACATTTGCCACGCTGGGTGGGCTCCCAGCGTGTGCAGAAGGATAGCTTGGGAAGATGGAGACGATGGGGATTGGGCACCCCATCGGCAGATTAACACGGGACGTTTCGCCATGCTGGGTGGGCCCAGCATGGCAGCACAGATTTTGGGGCGGCGGACGCCGGGGGGCGTGACACGGATGGGCGGCATGAGCCGGTATTAGATACGACAGCGGTGGTTTTCTTTGAAGCGAAGACCACCGCTGTCATACACAGCTCCCACACCCATTGATGCAGGACCGCCACGCCTGCTCAACGGAGCAGTGGATTGAAAGGGAGAGGCACACCTCCAAAGTGTGCTACTCTCCCAAAACGTTCCTTGAGCATGCGCGCAAGCGAACGTAAAAATTAGTTAAGTTATGAGTGTATGTAGAAACTGCTCAACTGACACTCATAATGCAGTCATTTCTTGGAATTTTTTCACCAAATTTGCAGGAAGAGCTTTTTGGAACCCCACCTCATGAACAGTGGCATGGTCGTTTTGTTAATTGGTTCAGAAAGATGATTCCGTGCAGTGACCGCAAAATCACCTTTCGAGACTGAGAAATGAAATGATAGTGCTAGTGTCCATGAAGTGGGGTCTCAAGAATCCCATACTGCAAATTTGGGACCAAAACTCCAAGAGTTGGCTGAGATATCAATCTAAGCTGAAAAACCCCAGTGACTGCCATTATAGGGCTTACTGTCATTTCTTCATTCCTGGTTGGTCTTTGAAGAGTGCAGATGTGTTCCCAGTCCACAGAAGATCATTGTTCCAGACCTGCAGAGGTAAGTATGGGTGAGGGGGGGTGCGGGGAGGTGGGGTGCACAGAGGAAGGTGCAGGTTGGGGGAGGGGCAGCAGGAACGACGAGGGACCGGTTTTCTTTTTTTTCAGGTTTAAAAAAAAATCAGGGGACTGTTTTCTTTTTTACAGGTGAAATATTAACAAAATGGATTTTGGCACACTGGGGTAGGCTCCCAGTGTGCCAGAGTACTGGAGGACTGAGGAGGATTAATGTTGACCTGGGGATTGGGCACCCTGAGGTCAGCTGAGAACATAGGAGCATGGGCGTTCTGGCTCATCCGACACCAGGAGTGGGCATCCCGGTGTTGAAAACATCAAAGTAGTCTTTTTGGCACACTGGGGTTGGCTCCCAGGGTGCCACATTAAGGGGGGAGGGGGATACATGGTGACATGGGAATTGAGCACCCCGATGTCGGCAGGGGAAGGAGAACAGAGTGTGCGGGGTGGGCAGCAGCAGTGAGAGGGAGCTAACATTTAAATTTGTTGTTCTGCTGTGTGCCTGGTTGGAAGGGAGGAGGGAGCTGAAGCTGCAATGATGAAACTGTCCCTGATTGCAGTGGCAGATTTCTTTCAAGTGCGGCGCTCACTCTGAAACTGCCATCATTGGCAGCATCAGCATTAATTGGTGGCCGAGGGACACACCCTTTAAAGCATCTGCTGCACTTGCCACAACACTGCCACACCTCTGCAATGCTCTACTATCTCAATATGTTTCTTGTGTGCTGCGCGTGCAAGCAAACATAAAAATGGAGATGGCTGTTTTTGTTTTTTGTGGGGGGTTGTTTTTTGTTTTTTTACACCTATTCAAGTTTGTAGAAGTAGTGAGGTTTGGACCTGCGAAGTACCATTTCCTGTGTCTGTGCACTTACTACACTGCCTCCACATTATCTTTACACTCTGAGGAGAGTACTGTCATTATAAACACTTGTTATCAATGTATATGGTAACTATAGAAAACAGTTAACTTGATATACATGACCAGGAGCAATGTGTCAGAGAAGCGGAGCAATTGATGTTTTAATTTTTTTAACTATATATGTAATACAGTAACAACAAATGTCAAGGAAATAGGTTAATTATACCAGATAGCCCAACTGAGGTCTTGTGTTGTTGGGGTTCCTTCTAGAATTTGGTGACAGAAGCACAGGAAGGTCAGCGGACTTGTTGACGGTCACAGTGGTATTTTTTCAACCTAGTGTCCATATTTTACACAGTGTTCCTTTCAAAATCACTAGTTCACATTGCTACTGTTTTGGCCTTTACACTTCTTAAAAATGACAAGCAAAACTAGAAGCATTCCTAACTAAAGCAGTACTGCGTATTTGTAATTTTTTTCAGCTAAACCAGTGTTTCAGGAGATACTGTAGGCACTCTCCTTTTCTCATTCCTGCATCAATATATTTTGTAAAACATTTTAATCCAGGGACACATCCAGAAATGCTGGAAGGGTGGGCTCGATGTATGGGGGGGGGGCACTGTATTTTCTATGACTGGCACATTGTATTTCCTATGTATGTAAAGGTGCAGCATCCCTGTCTCAGCCTCTCTTTCTTGTATGCAATACAGTAACAATAAACGGGTCGGTCCCTCATTGCAGCAGTTGGCTGATGCTGCAATGATGAGGTGGCCACTGATTGCAGCAGTGAAATTGTCAGAAGTTGATGCAAAGGTTCCAAACCCATGTCACCAGCAGCGTGCAACAGCATTCGGGGAAGCGGGACGAGCCTTTGCAGGTTGTGGGGGCATTGGCCACAACAGTGCTGCGCCTCCACAACATGCTTTTGAGCAAGCTGTCCCAATATGTTTCTTGCGCTGTGTGCAATCAACATAAAAATGAGAAGAACAACTAAAAACAGTCGTAACTAAAGAAGTACTGCATGTTAGTCATTTCTCTCAACTAACACAATGTTTCTCACTCCTGCATCCATATATTTTTTAAAACATTGTTATCCAGGGAGGGTTCTAGAAATGCTGTGGGGGTTGGAGATTAGTGCATGTGGTAGTGTTGGGGGGATCAATGTATTTACCATGACCCACGCATTATTAACTAAAGGGCATCTCTGTCTCAGCCTCTCTACTGCATTCTGAGCAAATTGCACTTCAAGTTAAAACCAGAGTGACTATGTCCCCAGCAACCTCATTAGGGAAGCTCATCTAAATTGCTCATTGCTGTTTATCAGTGCAACTTGCATATATTTGACTCCTCACAGTAACTGGGTCCTGTAAGGCACACTGCGTTTACTGTCTGCTTAAAACTGCGCATCACTTGAGTGAGAGTGTTGCACTGTCAGGCACTAAAATGGATTAAGCAATGGAACAGCTGCTACAGCACCACTGCTTGGATATAGTTATGTCTGGAGATTCTGGATTACAAACATGTCGAGACCCCTGGACAACAGTATTTAAAAGATGCTGAAAATAGAACAACATATTGTTTTTCTCTGTTACATTGCTGTAACTCCATTGAGGGATTCGAGTGATAATCATTACCTGAACAGTGAAGCATGAGAGTTTATTGATGTCCCTAGAATCCCGAGATGCAATTGCAGCAAGGTAACAGGTAGAAATTCAAATGTTTTGGTAATACTGTACATAGTACAGCTACCAGTCTCATTTCAAATACCATTACATGTCATCACACCACCCATCCCTACACCAGGACTGCAACTACAAAACCCAATACCATGACTTACTATTAGACCACCTGCCACAACACTGAACTGCGACCACAAGGCAAAACACATTAGTTGCCTTCAAACAGGGAGAAAGAAAAACAGTCACTTGTACATGTGCATGGACAGAAAGAGAGAGAGACCATTACTTGTCATGACACTGCATGTCCCCACAGCAAACTGTACCTACAAACCCAAATACTATTACTTGCTATCAAACCGCCTACCCACACATAGACCTGCAACCACAATTTTTTATATATTTTCCCTGGTATCCACTGGTACCCCCACTCTCCAACTGTCATCCCATTAATATTTCTTTCTCTGGTGTCTAGTGGCACACCCCACCCCCTGATTCCCCTCCACATAAATAATTTATGTATCCCTGGTGTCTGGCGCCCCCACCCTCCCATGCCTGACCCTATAACACTGCACTTCATCTCTGGTGTCTATGGTGTCTAGTGGCACCCCTGCTTGCTGATGGTCATCACCCTTGGTAGCTATGCTTCCCCTCGTGTCTAGTGGCAGCCCCCCACCTCCAATGTCCCTCAGAGCCTGAAAAAAACATCTCTGTAGAACATTGCTGAACATCTAATTTAAATCAGCAATGACATGTATAAGCTGACAATTATCTGGATAGCAGGGGAATGGAGACAAGCAATTTTTGCACTAACCACTGAGCCACCTAACTGCACTTTCTAATTGTTGTGATACACACAAACACTGACTAATACATATACACATATATGCATATATATTCCAGTATAACATAGCAGTACA
The DNA here is from genome assembly GCA_016271365.2 of Neoceratodus forsteri. Classification (NCBI taxonomy): domain Eukaryota; kingdom Metazoa; phylum Chordata; order Ceratodontiformes; family Ceratodontidae; genus Neoceratodus; species Neoceratodus forsteri. The sequence continues at coordinate 31,214,282 of JADMNL010000022.1, read as the reverse complement.
CTGTCTACACACACATAGCATTGCCGCACACACACACACACACACACACACACACTAACACATATACACTACCTTGTATGACATTTATTTACTTATACATCTAACCCTAACTTTAATTGTATTTAGGATAAGCACTGTGACACACTAGTATACATGCACTGCTTCATGTTCTGAACAGTGCACAATACTACAATATAGCATTACAGTCATTTGCAAACTGACTAGGAAAAAGGTTACTGTACCAGGAAAGTGTCAACAGAATGCCACACAGACACACACACACACACACACACACACACACACACTCCTCTCTATTATGTGAGCAGAATTTAGAGATTTTTGTCTCTACCTGCCTGCAACATCTCTTTCTTAGCCTTCTTTATTGTACTAACTTTCACCAATTAATTTCAAAAAATATAAACAATAACCAGAACAGCCAATACAAAAAAAAATCATTAAGTGAATCATTGTGTGTTATTTACCGTCATCTTTTTTTAGCTCTTGCAGATCTCCTGAATTGATAACAACACCTTGCTCTGTGTTGATCTGAGTCACTTCCCAATAGCCTCTGAACCGCTTTCCTCAATATTGATTACAGTTTATGGCTGGAAAAGGCTGACTAAGTTGACGTGTTTATGATCTAGGAATCTTTCTTGAAAGAGAATACTATCCAGACTGAAGCCAGTAACCATGTTATCACACAAAATAGTGCGGTGCAACACTGCTCAGCTGAATGAACACAGCAGACTGCTTCAACTAGTGGAGTGTTTGCACTTTGCCTGCAATTTTGTCTGGTCCATTCAGAATCTGGAGAGCTCCATTTTCCTACTGTGATAGCAAGACATCTGCAGAGCTCCACCCTGCAGCCATAAAAATATACAGGCAGATTATACAGAGCAAAGAGAGAAGAAAAGAGGGCAGTAGGTGAGGTGGCTACCTGCATATCTCTCAACCTTTTGTTGCAGAAATGTGGAATGTGGGCACTCAAAATGAAAGACAACGAGGAACACTGTCCCTTACAATGAAGGACACATCTTCAAGCATGAAGATACAAGCTCTGAACACTGTGGGAAAAAAACATTTCTTGTACTTGAACAAAGTTTATTATTATTATTATTATTTAGCATCTTAGAATATTTTGAAACTTCTGTGTGGCAGTACCCTTTCCATGAGGGATGAGTGAGGGACAAAGCAATTTTGAGACAGAAAATGAAGGACATCCCTCGTAATCAAGGACCATTCAAAGGTAGCTGTACCTGGCAGGCTGAAAAAAATAGAGGCACTAAAAATATTTAAAAAGAAGCTGAGAGGAGAAAAAGAGAGCAAACATTGTTGGGCTGGATGCCCTTCTCTGTCTGCAGGCTGCTGTGTGCTATGAGTCAATGTTCCCACACCTATAGGGTGTATGCTCTGCTTGCTTACCTCCCTTCCACTTGAGCAATTCTACTTTATTTTTCATGCACATTATGATTTAAAGTGTTCCCTTTGCCCAACAGTGCTGAATAATACAGATTGTGCCCCTTAAAATGCATTTTAACACATTTATTGAAATATCTATAAATAATCAGAACTAATCAGAGCCCTCCCTCCACCCCGTGTTCCAGTTCTTATTTAATAAGGGTCAGAACTTCATTGAGTTCTTCCAGCCCCACTCTATGGAGATTTTCTTCACGATCTAGATACAGTAAGTAACTCTCCATTATTGGTAAATAATAACATATTCCTGCCTCCAGGCAAGCAGCTGCAAGTCACCATATCTGTGAACAATCACCTGGTCTTCTCTGATGAGGTTGAAGCAGGAATAACTGGCTCCCCTTCTATGACTGGAACTGCTGGATGTGACAGGGTTGAATAAGACCCTGCCCAATTTGTTATTCAGAAAGAGTTAAATGCAAGGATCTGTTCTGTCCACTCCTTTTCTGCCTCTTGACTGTCTGGTTGCACAAACAAATGTTCTTGTGAGACCTAGGAACTGATCACTCTGATGGTCTCACAATTCTCCACCTCTCGCTATCTCTCTGCCTTCACTTGCTGTTTCTGTCTTTTCTTCCCCTTGCATATCTGCAGTTGTAAAAATATATGTGAATCTTTGTATGAAAATGTAAGTGAAACTGGGATCCCTTGGTTTGAAATATATATAGTTATACTGTTGAAATGATTGCAAAAAGCTATTTGGAATTTAGGGGGTTAACCTGAGATGCAGTTTGAGCTCCTCTCAGGCTCATTTGCAAACTCTTTTGCAGAGATGTCAACAAGAGGTCAGTTCTGGGTCACCATGTTCTATTTTGTAGCACCTGCCAAGGCCTACTGGGTCATAATGTCATACGCTTAATAGCATACAGCATTATGTGTGAACAGTGGACCTGTGCCAGTTACAGACCAATCTCGTTGTTGAATTACGACATTAAGATTCTGGCTAAGATACTGGCTGATCGTATTAACCAAATAATCTCGAAGCTGATAGGGGTAGAACAAGTAGGCTTTATGAGAGGTAGATCCTCATCTGACCATTTCAGAACATTGGCACATGTCTTCTCGGCCTCCGAGGGGGCTGAACTCCCAATGGCGTTGGTCTCCTTGGACGCCGAGAAGGCCTTTGATAGGGTCCATTGGGCCTTCCTGTTTGTGTGATGGATAGATTTGGCTTCCCAGAAAATTTGTGGCTTGGATCAGGGCATTGTACACCAATCCTTCAGCTAGAGTTGTGTGTAATGGGGCTATTTCGGCATCTTTCATGTTACATGTTGGCACGAGACAAGGATGCCCCTTCACCCTATTATTCAATTTGTATTTGGAACCCCTTATAAGGTGCATAGTATTATCCCTGAAATTTTGGACATTAATGTAGGGGACACACATAAGTTACGCCTATGCCGACGATCTATTAATCTATGTATCGAAGCCTGATAGGTCTATCCCCGGTCTACTAAAGGTAATACAGAATTTTAGCATGTTAGCTAATTATAAATTGAACCAGGACAAAACAGTTGTTTACCCTTTGAATAACAGATTATTTAGACGGGATATCGAAGGGTTAGGTTTAGGGTGGAATCCCAAATCCCTTAGATACCTAGGCCTCACCTTGGTAAGTAGCCAAGACAGATTGCGTCAATTGAACCTAGAATCCTTAGTTCATAATATTAAATTAGACCTTAAAAGATGGGCACAGCTACCATTGTCTTTATGGGGTAGAATAAATATTGTAAAAATGAATATATTCCCCAGGCTTTTCTACCCTTATCCATGTTAAATGTTTGGATCCCCTTTCTTGGTTCAGGAAACTTCATGGAAACTGGCTGATTTTGTCTGGGGATATAAAAAGCCAGGATGTCGTATCTCAAGTTAGCTGCGCCCAAAAATCTGGGTGGTTTGAGATTGCCTCACTTTGCGCTTTATTTTTGGGCAGCACATCTAAATAAGTATGGGAGATGGATGCACTGTGAGGATAATATCTTAAACTCCGGATATACCCCATTGTGGGTTAATTTGGAAATTAGTTTTATTAAGAGCTTTGACATTAATCCTAAGGCTTTATCCTATGTACCTAACCGTCTACTTCCTCTCTATTGAAAAATTCTCCCATTGGACTTTCCTTAAAATACACTAACCAATTATGCAATTTTTGAAATCTGAACAAGCATAAGATATAGGACAGCCTGTTTGGGAAATCCTCAATGGCAGATAGGACACCGGACCATTAAACAGAATTGGTTACCCTTCCTGGCTGATTGCTCTTTGAAATAATTTATTAACTCAGGTGGCGGCATAATCTCATTGGTGGAGATCATGGCAAAGTTTGAATTGACACCTAGGGATACTTTCAAAATATATCAATTACGCCATTCATTGGTTCAGAAAATTGGAAGTCATCTGATCTATCCACCCCGTATTCCATTCTGGGAGGACCTTAGGTTATTAGCTGGAACTCCACAGGCCATCTCTAAGATCTATTTAGTGTTGTTCCATTGGGCCTCTAAGGACAATCTTGCACCGAGTTCATACTGGGCTGAAGTATTCCCTAATATAACTTTGGATTGGACACGGATTTGGCAGAATTGCCATAAATTTGTTCGACAAGATCATCTTAGGTTGGTGCAGTTTAAGATATTGCATAACATTTACTATACACCTCAGAAGTTAATGGATTTAAAGTTAGTATGGGGTTCTCAGTGCTACAGGTGTGATATGGAGGGGGGTGACCTTCTCCACATTTTCTGGTATTGTCCTAAAATTGCCCCACTGTGGAATGAGATAAAAAACAAGGCTGATCCATTACTGGGATTAGAGGACATGTTTTGCCCTGAAGTGTGTCTGTTAGAGATATGTCGGGTTTGCTCGGTTAAAACGAGGAAATTCCACATAACTCTGATCTCTTGCATAGTGAAAAAATAGTGTTGAAACACTGGAAGGACCCCTGTCAAATTACTTACTCGAATGGTTTATGGAGTTCCTCTCGAGCCTTAGGACTGAGAGGATGATTGCTATCTTAAACAACCAGTTGCCCCTTTTCGAGAAAATCTGGTCTCCACTGGTAATAGCCTACACATAATATATCTATGTTGTTGATGTTCTTTTTTGTGCGGTATTTGTAGCAGAGCCTTATGCGGGATGGTGGGAGGGAGGGGATGGGAGGGATGGGTAGGGGAGTGGGGAGGGCTTACGGAGGCTGTTTATGTTTGTATCCTTACAGTACTTACTGACCTATGTTTGATTTTACTTGTACTGTATTTGCTACTTCTTTCTTGTCTCTGCAAGAGGATGTATAAAACGTTTAATAAAGTTAATAGCAAAAAAAACAGTGGACCTATGCGCTCTGTGGTGGACCCCTGTTAGAATCTAAGTGGAGGGGTCGAGAAACACAACCCAGGGTGTGTGGGGGCAGAGCCCCACAGGTCAATAGTTATAAATAAATGGCATAATAAGAGTTATTGCCACTCAGCATTCTGTCGGACATTTTGACCCCATGCCCTGCAAGGAAACTGACAAGAACTCTCATATATTTTTTGAGAAACATGATGTTCCCTTAATGAGTTCAAAGGCAAAGACTTATAAAAAGAGCAGCAATACTTTTGCTAGAGTGAGAGACTGAGAGATTGAAACTTGGAATTAAAGATACCCTCAGATGAAGGACTTCTGTTTTCTCTGTTTGTATTGCCTTTGTAAATAGCTTTACTGTTTTTATTTTTTAATTTACTGTTATTGGTAATAATAAATGCTACTTGCAAATTTTATAATTGCTCCTCATTTTCCTATGCTTCCTGACTTGTGCCTCGATTACACTGGAATCCAAACACAGTCTTATTAGAGAGGAACTAGAATCCTATGAGTAACAGAAAGGGAGAGCTGGCCCTGAGTACACCACCCCTACCCTAAGTGGAGGTGCTGAACTCACTACATGGGCACTGCCTCACATACTGTGGGGGGACTAGGTGCCACCTCCCTAGTAACATAGAAATATACTTTAGAATTTGACAACAGATAAGGACCACTTGGCCCACCTAGTCCACCCATTTGTCCTTTCTTATGATGTCACCACAGAGCCTATGTGATCTCCAGCTCCCGCTCCCTTGCTTCCCAGATAAGATTCCCTTGTGCCTATCCCATGCATGCATGAAGCCCACCACTGTTTTCACTCCCACTACCTCCCTGAAAGGTTGTTACAGGCGTCCATCACTCTTCTGATGAAAAAATACTTCCTCACATCTCTCAAAACCTCCCCCTTCCAGCTTCATTGCTTGCCTCCTTGTTCTTGTGCATCTTTTCCTCTGAAAAATACTCCCTTCTTGTACCTTGTTGAACTCTGTGAGGTATTTCCAGGTCTCTATCATGCCCCCCCCTTTCTCCCCTTATCCAGGGGTTACATATTGGGGTCCCTCAGTCTTTCCTCATAGGGTTTCTGATGCAACCCCTGCACCATTTTAGTTTCCATCCTCTGGAGAGCCTCCCCTCTGTCTGTGTCCTTCTTGAGATGTGGTAATGAGAACTGGACACAGGCCTGACTGGTGGACAGATTTTAGGAACAAAAACAAAGCACTGCTTGAATCCAGCAAGAACAAACTGAACTTCTGAAACCTTGGCAGTAAACTGTAACAATGCTGGAACAGCGCTGGAACTCTCTAGAGGACATCTTCACTTCTGACAAGCACCTCTGCATGTTGGCGATGACTGCTCCTTCACTTCCAAAAAATGCCATATCCAACTGCTACTGCACTGCATTCTGCATCACTGTCATTATCTTTGATGAGCTGCAGGAAAGTTCATTGCCAGGGTCACCACCAAAGATCACTCAGGACTGGAATTTTAAAATGCAAAATCTTAGTTGTTTTTTTTTCCTTTTCAAGAGGCAAACAAAACTGGTATCTGATGCTGTTGTGCGTGATGGTGGCTTTTTCACTAAAGAACACACAGTGTTGCCTTCAGAGTTAAAAGGGAAATGAGGGAGGGAGGGAGGGAGGAGAGCTGTGGTTCAATAGAGGGGATGCTCTCGAAGATACACTGTTATGGTAAATAACTATTCTGTCTTCTTTGTAGATATCTCCCTCCATTGATCTAACTCGTGGAATGACTACCAAGTGGTAACAGAGCACTGGATGAAGCAGGAAGGATCAAATGACCCTAAGACAGAAGGCTTTGCAGAACTGTAAGACCAAAGTCAGCACATCTATGAGAGCCAAGGTTCTGACTGTAGTGTTAAGTGAATATGTGAACAGTATTCCACGTGGTAGCAGCAAAGATGGCAGTAGTGAGCACACGTTGTAAAACGAAGCCATGGAAGGGGCCATTCCATGAGAGTAATGTGCAAGAACAGGACTAGGAAGCTGCTTACCATGCTACTGGGCTGGCAACAGAAAGTAATGGAGAAAGCCAACCATTTGGAAAGGCCTTGCTTAGAAATAGGGGAAGCCCACCATCCTGGGAACTAAAGCACAAAGAGTTGAGAAAATTTCCTACAATCCTCAGCGTAATAAAGGTACCTATACAGCATCCGATTGACTTCTAGCATGTGCAGATAGTATTCCCCTCTCTCTGTGGGAGTCAAGAAGCAAACCAGAAGATCAATAGACTGATTCAGCGTGTGGTCAGAAACCCCTTCAGCAAAAAGTGAGGACCGGTAGACAATAAAACACTGATCCTTGTGGAAAAAAAGATAAGGGGGCTACTGAACCAGAACTTGCAACTCAGAAATTCTTCTTGCTGAAGCAATGGCTACCAGGAACAGTGTTTTCCAAGACAGAAGTGCAGCTCATAAGTAGCAGTCAGTTCAAAAGAAAGTGCTCTAAGGGTCTGCAAAACCATGCTAAGATAAGGCCCCACACTGGCACTGGGTCTTGGATTAAGAGGTGCAGAAACAGAATACCTCCAAAGAACCAACAGGAAACCTCAAGTTAGGCAACTGTCTTACCACCAGTGAGGGTATGAAAGGCTGACACTGCAACCAACTGCATCTTCACTGAGGTGTACTGGAGGCCTGCATCCGTAAGGGGCAAGAGATAATCCAAGACATGACTGAATGGACACATAAAGGGGTCCAGCTGACAGGTATAGGGAGGGTCAACGTGTTTTCTAGGGTTCTAGTTTGGTTCGGGTTTGGTAGGGTATAGTTTGAGTTTGGTTCAGTTTGATAAGTAGAAGTTTGGGTTCGAGTTCAGTTTGGTTCAATTTGATTTTTTTTGTGTGTAATTTTTCCATTCAAATTCACGTTAGGTGTCTCCCTACTGTCTCCATGTGGGTTCTCCTTGTCTCACATTGTCTGGGTTTGAGTTCAGTTCAGGTTCATCTGTTCTTTTCTTAGGGTTCAAGTTCGGATCAGGTGAAAATCTAAAAATTTGAGTTCAGTTCAGGTTCGGTTCATGGACGAACCGTTCCTCTACTGATGGATGGTACACCAGGTCATGAAACAGTTTCATTTTTGGGAGTAGGTGTACTGAGTAGAAGGCTTACTAGCCACCATTAGAACAGCTGTATCTGCAGGGGAGACCCCAAAGCAGGGGGGTTTCTATATCCTTAGAACCCAGGCATGGAGGTGCAGGGTTCAAAGAGGCAGGTGTACCAGACCACCCTGCTCCTGTGACAGAAGCCCTGCTTGTAGAGGAAGGATATACCCCTCTGACAACGACATTTGGACAATGACCGATACTACAGCAACTACAGCACCAGGTTGATGTAGTGTCAAAGCTGGACCCTGGCACTGTATTTGGGGGGTCTTGCACCCCCTCCTCTAATCAGCTCTGACTCAGAGTTGATTGCATTTAGTGGGGGCACGGGGGCACAGCACCCCATGTGGGGGGTTCGGGGGTGAATCCCCCAGAAGAAAACATGCCAGTAACTTAGAAACCATATGCCAACTGCAAATGCGGTCGACATGATGGTTTCACTGTACGGTCATTCTACAAAATTGTTGTTGTCGATGACCGATTGTAGATCCTAGTGGAAGCAGGACAGGGGGTTCCACTTCCAATTACTGCAAAAGGGGGAAACAAATTTGTCTGGTCCAGAATGGGGTCACCAGAATAAAGGTGGCTGACTCTGCCCTCAGCTTGACCAGGACCCTCTGTATCACAGGGAACAGTTGAAAAGTGTACATGAACCTCACTTTCCAGGAGAAGCACAACACATCTCACCATGGCCCTGGAGCAAGCATGCAGAAATGTTGCAATTTGTGTTGTATGGAGATGCAAAAGGGTCAATATCTGGGTGATTCTACTTTCCGAAGAAGTCATCCACGATGGAGTCCAAGAGCTCCCACCTGTGGGACAGCACACAGGACCTGTTGAGGTGATCTGCCAGAGCAATGAGGATGATGGACAGAAATGTGGCTGAAAGGAACATATCGCATTCCATGGCCCAATGCCAGACCTTCATTGCTTCCCTGCACAGAGGGTAAGAATGAACCCCACCTTGACGGTTGCTATAGTACACCACAGAAATGTTTTCCATACAAATCAACAGATGGTGATCCTGGAGAAGGGTAGTGCAGGCCTGTAGGCCAAGCAGAACAGCCTTCATCTCCAGATTATTGCTATGGAGAACACTATGTAGGACAATTGGCCTTGCGTTTGAAATTGTCTAAGATAGGCACCCCATACAGAGCCTTAGGTGGCCCTTGTCATTACTAAAAGAGGTGAGGGATGAAGAAACAGAGACACTGGGCTCGATTTTAAGAAGCTGACTTAGATTGGTGCATTATGCGCCCAACCACAGACCTGCAGAAACCTAGATGCACCAGGGTACCCTGTGTCTGATTTTACAAAAAGTGGGGTCCCAGCGCCAAAGTCCCCAGGTTTGCCACAATCCAACAGCTGCACCAAAGAAATGGTGCACAGAAGGGGAATTCCACAAGCCATGGGACAGGCTTGCAGCAGCAGTGACCAGTGATGGTGACCTGCCAGCCATTCGACAGCTGTCCTGGGCATGCCTTAACTCACGGGGGTGGGACATGTTGGGCTAAGGGGGTCGCAACTACCCCCAGTTGGACAAAGGCATGGTCAGTGTGGGTCTGTGTGGGGGGGCAGATGCACCAGCAGCACCACAGGGTGGGGGGTGGGCTCGTACATGTTATGGGCCAGCAGTTGCTCCAGCGATGGTGTGGCAGATGTCAGGTACTGTATAGATGCCCTCTCCAGGGGGGCACAGGGTCACCCCCCACCCAGTGATTGCTTCAGCAGTGGCACATGACAGGATAGACCAGCTCTGGGCTGGTCTAACGCAGGGTCCATGCGCCCGTGGGGGGGCTTGCATAATCCCACTTTAGGGGCTACTGCAGTGCTGCCCCAGCACAAGCCTCCTTCCACCATAGGGCACCAGGGCAGTTGTTGCAAGAATGATGCAAGCCCAGTTGGCACAGGCAGTCCCCCCAGTAGTGCAGGGTGCTTTACAAAATTGGGACTGGCACTGGTTACCCCCCCCCCGACAGTGACATTTCACCAGCGAAGTCCTCCACAGTGACTACAGCGCCATGCCGCTGTGGGAGACCCGCTGGAACCTGGCACTGTCTGTTGGGGGTCCTGCACCCCCCCAATCAGCTCTGATTGGAGTTGAGAATCCTTAAGTGGGGGGCGGGGGGCACAGCCCCCCTTGTGGGGGGTTCGGAGGTGAAACCCCCCCAAAGAAAACAGGAACGGAAAGCATGAACCAGCAGCTGACTGCAGAATGCAATCGATCTGCCGGTGTCACTGATGGGGCAGTCAACGAAAATTTTGTCTAGCACCCATCTTGGATCCTATTGGCACAAGGTATGGCACTAGTAGCCCTTTGCACCATTTCTCCTTGACACAAGCCCTTTGTGCCAGTCCTGATCCTTTGAAACTGGGCCCACTGTCTCAAATTTGGAGTGGTCCAACCACCATAGAAGAGACCAGTGAAGAGGAGAAATCACCTGTATGAGACAGTCCAGATCATCTCAATGTTAAGCCCACTGGACAAAGAGGAGCCAGTGTGGAATTCTCATATGCAGCCGAGCCAGCCAGGACAGTCAGTACTGCAGCAACCTTAAGACTGATCAGCAGTAGTAACCATCATGTGGCTGAGACATAATCACTGGAAAAGACCAGCTCAGCCTGGGCAACTAATACCACTGCATGGTTCGAAGAAAAAAATGCCCTGACAACCCCTGTGTCCAGAACTGCTCCTATGTATTGAAGACTCTCACACAGAGTGAGCAGTGACGTGAACTTATTTGCCAGGATTCCTAGTTGCTCAAAGAGCTGTTGGGATCAGAACAGGGTGTAAATAATCACCTCCTGTGATGGGGCCTTCAGCAACCAATTGTCAAGGTATAGGAAAACATACAGGCCTTCCCTGCAAAGGGCCGCTGCAACCACAGCAAAGTATTCGGTAACTACACATGGAAGGATATCTGTTTGGTAAGGGAGGATGTACCAGAGGAGCAGAGAGGACTTCTAGAATGTATCCTTACTGAACCACCTCTAGTACTGAAGCAAAAGTTGTCATCTCTCTCCACTTTGTAAGGAAGAGGGAGATGCGGCTTCCCACTGAGGTCACCTCATTTGTAGGGGCTAGGAGAGGTGTAAGGGAGTCAGAAGGCTCCAGGGCAGCCTGTGCACCACCAACATCCACACCTTTGGTGACCTTTGCATGGGCACCGGGAGGTAAAAGGGCCTGAAGGGCAGCAGGGTCTACTGGGACCCATGGATGGGACCTCTGAAGTAGCCTCCACCAGGACTGGTATAGGGCTTGTGAAAGGAACTTCTGCCCCTACCCCAAGGCTTGGGATTCATGGAATGCAGGGAACATAAAGCTATTTTAGAGGTCTGCCATTCCCACAAAACAGATTCAATATTAGTAACAAAAAACTGCTGATCTCTAAAGGGAGCATTAAGGACCAATTGCTATACATTGGCTGTAAAGCCGGTGACACAGCTATGAGTGCTGGCCAAGGCAATGCCTGAAGTGGCCGCGTGAGTTGAAGCATCACCTTAATAGGTGCTTACCAGCTTCTAAACCATGGGCAGCAGTCTGCTGGACTTCAGTTTTGGCTGGTCCATCAGACAACTTGCAAGCCATGGTAGTCATAGACTTCCACAGGCTATTCTAATATTTAATTATGTAATCCAGATTGTTGGCAATTCATAGGCTAATGGACACAGAAGCATATCTCCTCTTGACCATTACATCCAATTTTCTGGATTCCTTATCCAGTGGAAGAGAGCTCAGAATTTTAGAACTGGTCATGAGCAGCCATTATGACCACTGAGTCTGTCTCAGGCAATGGAGTATAAGAAGGCTTGGCAGACAGGGCAGGATATTGTTTGCCCCCCTTCCTACGCACAACTAGCAGAGCATTGGGGTTGTACCAAGTAGCTACAGTGGTATCTTCCAGTGCAGAGTGAATTGAAGTAACAATCACTGAAGGAAATGAAGGGATGGCGGAGCTTGAGGTAGGAGCTGAGAAGATACTACAGATATTGTCTGAAACAGCAACTGCACACTGATGGTCCACTGTATAAGGGGATTAGAGTCAGTGCCAGACCCTGACATCGATGTCTGACAGATGGTCAAGGGGGCAACAGAACCTGAGGACTTAGCTTGGGTCCTGTCTTTTTGTGCAGACGTACCCCTGTCCTCCTCACAAAGAGGAAACCTGGAAGGTACAGGAGATGCATCTTCTCCCGATGCCTCTTGTCAGCATGGTAATGCTTTTTCAGCTCCTTCTACTTAGCCAGTGGCACCAACAACCAGAGGGAGGGGGTCAACGTGAACTGGGAGCAGAAGGAGCAAGGGCAGCTGGCGTTGCTCCCAGCGATGCATGCTGTTTCTCTTTCATGGTCTCAAATTTTAGATACGTTTCAAAGGCCTTCCAACAATGTCTTCGAGTGGCCTGGTTAAAGCCCTGACAAATGGTGCAGGCTTTAATGTTATGAGCTAGGCTCAAACAGAAAATGCTCAAACTGCACATCGTCATTATAAATCTTTACAATGACAATACTGAAGCAATGAAAACATAGAAAGTGACAGCAGACGGGGCCCATCCGGCCCATCTAGTCTGCCCATTTTCTTACCCCGCCCATTAGCTGGTATTCCGTTTTATGGTGTCCTTGTACCTGTCACAAGTGTTTTTGAAGGTTCCCACTGTTTTGGCCTCCACCACCTCCGTTGGAAGGCAGTTCCATGCATCCACCACCCTTTTCGTAAATAAGTACTTGTGTGTGTTGCCTCTGAATATGCCCCCCTCCAACTTCAGGCTGTGTCCCCTGGTTCTTGATTGAGTTTTGGTTTGGAACAGGTGATGAGCCTGCACTTTGTTTATGCCTTTCAGGAGCTTGAAGGTCTTGATCATATCCCCCTTTCTCCCCTCTGCTTCAGGGAGTACATGTTCAGTTCTTGCAGGCATTCTTCAGAGAATTTATCATGCAGTCCATGTATCATTTTAGTTGCTCTCCTCTGCACTTTTTACAGTCTGTTTATATCTTTCTTAAGGTGTGGTCTCCAGAACTGGATGCTGTACTCCAAGTGTGGCCTCACCAGTGGTTTATACAGTGGTAGGATGACCTCCCTCTTATGCTGTGTATCCCTCTGCCTATGCACCTTAACATACCATTTGCTCTCGTCACTACCTTTTCACAATTTTTAGACACTTTCAGATCATTTGTTATAATGATTCCCAGATCTCATTCCTGGTTCTAGGATTCCAGTTTTGTCTTCCTAGGTAGTAATCCTCTCCTGGGTTTGTCCTATCAATGTGCATGACCTTGTAATTTTTAGCACTGAAATTTAGTTGCTGCGTTTTTTACCACTTTTCTAGGGCCTTAAGGTCAGCCTTCATCTTCTCCACCCCCTGGAGTGTCCACCCTGTTGCCTATTTTTGTGTTATCTGTGAACAGACTTACCTTACCCTCCAGTCCGTCCGCAATGTCACTAAAAAAGACATTAAGCAGTAGGGCCCCAGCACTGATCCTTGTGGTACTCCACCTGTTAAGTCTCTTTCCTCAGAAAGTGAGCCATTTACTAGAACCTTCTGGATCCTTCCAGGAAGCCAGTTTTATACCCAATGTACTACCTGTTTCCCTATCCCCATGCTGTCTAACTTATTTTTTGTTTTAAAACTGCATAAATATTGCAGTTTGAAAACAAAAAAGCAAATGAAGCAGTGTATTAGCAACTATGGTGAAACTATGGTACAGTGTTCTTTAGAGCCATGGATTGACAAGCAGTTGATGCAGAAGAAAGAAGTGAAGCATGATGGACCTGCCCACGTTAGGTGGGTGTAATGCACATGGATGTGGATAGCCCCAGCTAGCAACAGTTTCTGGGTGATCCTGATGCCAGTGGCTTACAGTTCCATGATGAGGCTCAGTGGAGGGAGATGCCCTTGAAGAAGATCTAATTTCACACATGGTCCTGCACAATTGTGTCCCCACTAACCCAGGATCTTAGTTTGCACCCATGTCCTTTTTGGGTGCCATTTTGTAACTAGCTGCTGGGTTAGTGGTACTATGGGGTCTTCAGCTATGTGAGAGGGGCTAGCCAGGGTTCATCCTGTAAGTTGTGGGACAAGAGACATTAAAAGGGGTAGTGGGGCACCTTGCAAACAGACTCTGAGTGACACAATGTCCACTAGTAGCACTGAGGTCAAGCACCTCTGGGTTTGTTCAGGCAGATGGCACAACACTTCTCCTTCCTGAGAATAGCATAGGCACATTATACACCCTCTTGGTGGCACTCAGACCGACATCCGCTCCTCTGACATGCCTTCCTGGGAACTCACACCCCCAGCACTGTAGAAAGCATCTGCCCTTACTGACGAGGGAACTTACTCTCAGGAAGGCCCCACAAGGACCCAGCTCTCAATCAAGGGGTGCTATAGGGGCACCTTCTTCTCATGCACACTTGCATATACTCTCTTTTACTCTTGTCAGTTTAGGACCCAGAAGAGACCCATATCGCACAACAGTTCCTTAATTCCTGATGGTCTCACTCTCTGAGTCTGGAATAGCAACAGGACCCTGGTTCTGCAATACATACACCCTTTCTTGGTACACTTTGGGGACACACAGACTGGGTGAGCAATACCCAGGAAGAGGTAACCTTTTAGGTGGCCTCTGTCACTTCAGCTCTATGTTGCTTGGTGCACAAGATTCAAACTACAAGTGCTGGCCCAGGAGCTTCCAGATATAGTACCTGAAGCAACACTCAAACTGCTCTCTTCGGTGGAACTGAAAAAATAAACCGGACTCACAAGCTTCAGCCCACTAGCTGAAAACTCTTCCTTCATCACTTCCTGTTTTTCTGGACTGAACATTCTATTTCCTGAGCTTTTAACCCTATAACTGCAGACTGAGAGCAAAATGTTACAACCCCAGTTTTGGGCCAGGTGGGCTGCATGAAGTGTTATGAATGTCATTGAGTTACACATTAATAAACCTTAAGTTGTAGGAAGACTAATTTAAGCGCTGGCATTCAGCAGCAATTTGAGGCCCATATTTAAAACATCTGTCACCAACTCCTAAGGCCCAGGCCTAATAGCACACCTGGTGATGCAGCTGGAGTCACCTTTAAGTGGCCATGTAGCCTGTAGGTTTTAGGTGGCTAACATATACAGTTGCATGATATTGTCACCATTACAGGAGCTCTGACTGGTCTCAATGTTCATCTAGTTGGCACATGGCCACAAAACTTGAAAAAATGTTATAGTTCATTTCCAGCCTTGAGATTCCCATCCCTTTGGGAAAGTGGAATCAAAGCAGCATCAAAAACTGCTCCACTTTAGTTCTGGAGGAGGGCTGAGTTGGCCCCTTAATGCCCCACGTCCTCAGTGACCAACGAGAGGCCTTGACGTGGTGACCATGATCCAGGGGTGGATGAGTCTCTCTTCACAACCAGTACTGACCAATGTGAAGAAGAGCAAATAAACAGACAGGCAATGCAAGTTCTAGAGAGAAAAAAAAAGCTCCTTGAGCCAAGCCAGTTCAAAAACTAAAAGTATTTATTAGATTAAAAATGCAAGCAATACAGTAGCAAGTAATTGGCATATAATTAATATTCATATTGTGCAAATTACTTGTTTTGAAAAGATGCTTGCAACCAGCAGGGCTCTCCAATCTACAGGGATTACTGTGTTTTACATTACAATTACAAAGCAATGGTTGGAAATGGAGCAGCTAAGTGCTCTATTTGAGTGACTGGAAAATGTTCCTGTATGACAAAAAAATGAAAGGCCTAGAGTCCAGGGTTCTGTGAGGCTGTAGGTAATGTCTGTTTCATCCCTGTCAATGCTCTATTGTTCATTTTTTGCACCTTGTGTTTGCAATGCAGTCAACTTGTAATTTGTGTTATGTACTGTTACTGTATTAAAGAATCCATGTGAGCGACTGTATTCTTCCCTATGACCTTCCATTCCACTCCCAGGTCATAACTGGAAACAAGTCTTCTGGGCTCTGTTTGTTTGCCTGGTAGAATATGCTTAAATGAATAGTTTAAGGGCAAATACCCAAGCATCCATCAGATGTTCAATTTCTGACCAACAGCCATCCGGCTGCCAGTTTGCCCACTTGTCTCCTGCCTTCCTTGGACCTTTCTGCTGTCTGGCTGCCAGTCACTCCTCTTGCCCAATGCAGTTGTTGCTTTTGAGGTCCAATTTTCTGCTGCTGTCTGTGGCTCTGGCAGCCTTCTGGGAATGTCCCAGTGTTTCGGCAGTTCTGTTTTCCTGTGTTTTGGCATTTCTGTTTTCTGGGTGCTCATGCACCCCCTATTGCTAGACTCCACCTTTGAGCATTGCTGCTGTGGTGGTACCTGGTAATTTCAACAAATACAATCAGTCAATCGAAAACATTCATCTCCTCTGGGATTGTAGGAGGATGGTGGATTGTCAGAGGAAATAGGCAGGACGAAATTATTTTGGTACAAGGTGCTTGGCAGTGTTGTTTTATTTAAAAGCAAAAACAAAAACAATAACTGACAGTGACTAATACAGAAATGTCAATTATGGCTTGTACAGAGTCTTTGGTAGTCTTCTTGTAGGCAGAACACCTGTTCACTGGTCTTGAATTTCTTTAAATTCATAGTCTTAGTTTTAAGGAATGTCTCAGATTAAAAGTTGCTGCCTCAAAGTTCTGAGCCTGTTGATCTGGTAAGCCATGTAAGTTTTTCACAGGCTCAGCTCACTTACATTACAAGCTTGCTACAGCAGTCTCCTCTCAGAACTCAGGGAACATGTCCTTCTCTCACCCAGAGGTGTGTGAGTAACAAATAGAATTTCCCAGATACCAGGAATAATGCACTATTTGTTATTCAGTTATGAATAATGAGTTGTTAAAGATTTTATTATTTCACACAGGACACACCAAGCAAAAATATAATATTGAGAGGATATATAAACCATACCACAACATTGGTACGAGCATCAGAAATACAACATGATGGATACCAAGAAATGGAATACAAAGCACTGTCGTAGGTAATGATCCAAACCTACCTAGGCCCTCCCACCCAATAGAGTAGAAGCCATGGGTTATAAACTGATGGACCCAAAGAAATAACAATAGCATATAGGGCCCAGGGCAGCGTATGGTAAATGGGGTTGTGTCCTGGATCAGGCCTAATACTAGTTGGAACTATATACACCATAAACAGGAAAAACAAAAAGGCAGACCGATTCTGAGATAAAAGAAAATACCTTGACAAGTATGAAAATACAACGGGGAAAGCCTATAAATTCAGACCAGACAGGAGTCTCTCAGGATTCACTGACCACCTAGGGTTGGACATCATGACAGTACTTGGAACGGAGATATGGTTGCCACCGTCTGTCAAATTGGACCAGTGAACCTCCCACAAAACTAGAGAGCCTCTCATACATAGCTCCTTGGGCTAATGCCTGAAGGAACTCTCGGAAGGATGGGAACTCTGGGGACCGCCACCTCATTAAAATAAGCCGTTTGGCTATCGCCCCCACAGCAGTAACCCACTGGGCCCCCGGACAGTGCTTGGGTGTATGGGAATGGGCACAACCTAGAAGAAGAAGAGGGGGGACCGGTACTACTTGAGGGAACAGGAAAGCACACATAACTTGAATTGTTGTCCAGAAGTGCTGGAGATAGGGACACTCCCAAAGTATGTGAAAAAGGTGGGTATCTTGACTACCACATCTCCAGCAAGTGTCATGCTGGAGGAGCCCCATCTTTTTCAGTTTAACCGGATCCCTGTACCACCTATGGAGGGTTTTGTTCATAATGAGATGGGTGTGCCCATCCCTACACGACATATGTAATCTCACCCAAGCATGGTCCCACTGGAGCTCGGAGATAGGAGAATGAAAATCCTTTTCCCATTGGGCTTTAGCTGACAAGGTAGGGTTTGCAGAGGCACCTCTAAGGGCATTATAGATCTCACTAGCTCTGTTCCTGAGGTGACGTAACTTGCAAGAGAAGCCGTATGAGGAGAGACTAAAGGAGCTTAATATGTATACCCTTGAGGAAAGAAGGGAGAGGGGGGACATGATAGAAACTTTTAAGTACCTCAGTGGAATCAACAAAGTCCAAGAGGGTAGCATCTTTCAGAAAAAGAGACTTGCAAGAACAAGGGGACACAATTTAAAGATAGAAGGAGGGCGGTTCAGGGGCAATGTGAGGAAGTATTATTTCACAGAGAAGGTAGTGGATGCATGGAACAGCCTTCCTGAGGAAGTTGTGGGGACTAAAACTGTGGGAGAATTCAAGAATGCATGGGACAGACATAAGGCAATTCTTGTGGGGGGCAGGAAGATATAGGCTGTTGGGTAACTAGGATCTGCGGCCTATCCTGTAGGTAGGGAAATGGGCAGACTAGATGGGCCTAGCGGTCCTTATCTGCCGTCAAAGTCTATGTTTCTATGTTTCTATGTTTCTATAGGCTGTTGGTTAACTAGGATCTGCGGCCTATCCTGCAGGTAGGGAAATGGGTAGACTAGATAGGTCCAGCGGTCCTTATCTGCTGTCAAAGTCTATGTTTCTATGTTTCTATGTAACCAGCGTGTAATAGGATGAGATCTTGATTGTGACCCTCTGTTCTTGGGAAAATTGGGTAGGTGGGCGATGGCATCTCTAATTTGGAGATATCTCCAAAAATGAGAGGTCGGGAGGTGGTATCTGGATCTTAATGCCTCAAAAGTATCCATTGAACTAGAATCTGGAAGCAATAAATCTTGAACCAAAAGGATACCCTGCGATTCCCAAGCTTTCCAGTGGATCATACTACCACCCACTACCAAGGTCTGGTTGTTCCATAGAGGCATAAACCTCCAAGGAGTTATATCCTGGCCTAGAAGAGTTAGAACTCTTTGCCAATATTGGATGGATAGAAGAATGGGAGAGGGAAGATTTGAGGGAAGATTTTTTTTACTATACAGCGCCACCACTGGAGAAGGGGCCTGTAGTAATGATGCCTCCAGCGGGAGCCAGGTAGGCAAAGAAGGGCCAATGTTAGAGAACCATAAAGTGGTCTGGGCCGAGACAAAGGCCATGTGGTACCCCTGGAACCATGGAAGACCCCAACCCCCCTACTCCAGTGCTGACGAAGTTTAAGCTTACTAAACTGTGGACAGAAGCCCTCCCAGAGGAAATTACCAATGACAGCATCCAATTTTTGAAACCATTTCGAAGGAATAGGTATTGGGAGATGGGATAACAGATATAATACCTTGGGGGCCACCATCATCTTGATGGAGTCTATTTTCCGGGCTAATGAGAGCCTTAAGGCTTTCCAATGAGCCGTGTCCTCTTTAATAGACTCCACCATTGGGGAAAAGTTGGCTGTGAGCATTTTGGACAAATTTGGGTGTAGGATGATACCCAAATACTTTATGCCATTAGGGGACCATTTGAGACCAGCAGCCGCAACATCTATACCACAGGGTACCAAATTGAGAGGGAGGACCTCTGTTTTGGTATGGTTGATCTTAAGGCCTGATATTCCAGAAAATACATTCAGTATATGTAAAATAGATTGAATCACCTGTGGGGTGCATTCTGTAGTGACCAACAAATTGTCAGCATACAAAAATGCCTTAAAGGGGATGCCTCGCATCAGTATTCCAGGGATAGATGGCGCTTCCCGAAGCATGATGGCCAGGGGTTCAATGGCAAAATGAACAGGAGGGGGGAAAGGGGGCAACCTTGTCTTGTACCCTTCTGCAACTGGAAAGGCGCCAATAGATTGCCATTAGTCAAAACTCTAGCCAGGGGAGAGGCATATAATAGTTTGATCCAGGAGAGAAAATCAGGTCCTACCCCCATTGAGGAAAGGGTATGAAACAGATATAACCACTCTACTGAATCAAACGCCTTTTCGAAGTCAACGGATAGAGCTACAAGGTGTTTTTTTGACAGTTTGGAATAATGCATTATTGAGAGGAGGCTTCTGTGATGATCAGAACCCAGACACCCCTTAACAAAGCCAGCTTGGGAAGGGTGACCCAGCCCTGATACGAGAGGCTCAAGTCTGCTGGCCAGAACCTTGGCCAGGATTTTGGCATCCACATTGATGAGGGAAATGGGATAACTACCCGGGGACAGAGAGTCCTTCCCCT
The DNA here is from genome assembly GCA_016271365.2 of Neoceratodus forsteri. Classification (NCBI taxonomy): domain Eukaryota; kingdom Metazoa; phylum Chordata; order Ceratodontiformes; family Ceratodontidae; genus Neoceratodus; species Neoceratodus forsteri. The sequence goes on along the minus strand of JADMNL010000022.1, from coordinate 31,194,262 downwards.
TCTTGGGGAGTACAGTAATAGTGGCTTCCCTTAGGGATGGGGGTAAGGTTCCTATGAGTAGGGAGTGCCTAAACATCTGGACTAAATACGGGGCAAGGTTAACACCTCGGACCCTGTAGAAATCAATGGGGAGTCCATCGGTCCCAGGGACTTTACAAAGATTCATGGATTGAATAGCCCTATCCACTTCTTCCACAGTGATCAGGGCTTCCAGCACTTTAACATCAGATGGAGGGAGCTTAGGGATGGGTAATGAATCCAAGAATTTTTGGATGGAGGGCAGACTGAGGGGGTAGGGGAGGCATATAACTGCCTATAAAACTGAGCCATAATGTCATTGACCCCAGCAGTGGAATAACACGGGGCCCCAATATGATCCCTTAAGGCATGTATCCTCTTGGACATTTGCTGTTGTTTAAGGTGATATGTTAGGAGTTTACTAGCCTTTTCCCCACCCTCCCAGTAGGTGTGACGAACCCGCCTAAGATTCACTTCAGCCTGACGGGTAAGGTGAGCGTTCAGTGAAGTTCTGGTACTCGCCAGTTGTGCGAGTAAAGACTGAGGCGGAGGTTTATCTTGAAAAGATTTATACTGAGCTTCCAGGAGATATAGTTGTTTTTCTAAAGCCCTCTGATCTACCTCCTGACAGCGTCTCATAGCCGAAGCAAAGGCCATTATCCCACCCCTTATTGTAGCCTTGAAGTCTTCCCATAGGGTAATATCCGAGACCTCCCCATTATCATTGTTAGTCCAATATTCGGCAATTGCAGGCCCCAGCCACTTCTGAAAATCCCCATCCTCCAGGAGAAGGGGGTCCAAACGCCAGGAGGAGGAAGAGGGGTGGTCCTGTCCCAGTTTGACCTGAATTTCCAGAGGGGCATGGTCTGAAACATAAATGGAGTGCATGCAAGAGGTAGACACCTTGTCAAAAAGTCCAGTAGAGAGTAGTCACAGGTCGAGTCTACTGGATGAACCATGTGTCTGCGAGAAGCATGTATAGCCCTGCACCCCAGGGTGTAAAGCTCTCCACGCGCCCATCAGACCATGTTCATCCATTAGCCTCAAGAGGGCTTTTTTGGCCTGCCTATATGGTTCAGAGGCCTTATTGCTTCTATCAGGAGAATGGTCAAGCACCAGGTTAAAATCACCCCCCAATAAAATTGGGACTTTGTGAATGTTAAAGTCAGTGAGGGCCTGATTAACCATATGGAAAAAAAGGGGACAATCCTGGTTAGGAGCGTATAAGTTAACTAGAACTAACGGGCCTTCTGGTGTCTCCATTTCAGCCATGATCCATCTCCCCTCTGCGTCATGAGTGTGTCTTTTAACCTTCCACCCCAGAGATTTATGTAGAAGTATAGAGACCCCACGCTTGTGAGAATCTGCCACACTGTGAATCTCTTCCCCTACCCAGCCCTGTCTAAGCTTCCTCGTTTCGGCTGAGGAGAGTTTCGTCTCCTGAAGGAGGACTACCGAAGGTCTGAGCTTCTTCAAATGGAGCTAGACTTTCTTCCGTTTAATGGGAGAATTAAGGCCTCGGAAATTCCAGGAGATAAGATAAGTCTCCATTTGACCTGGGCAAGATCATGGCAAACCCTATATGCATCCACAAACACCAAGGCCAGAGACACAATCCCCCAGGGTGGGAACCCTTTCTCTTAAGACAGCCTTGATGGAAATAGGTCAAAATCTCAGAAATCAGAATGCCTAAACTACTAACAGCATACATAACTACATATTTCTGAAAGGGGCTCAATAGGCCCTGAACATTAACAACAAACAATAACCATAACTTTGAATAATCCCAGATGTAAGAGACCCTCTCCCCCTTCCCCCAAAGCCCCTCCCCCCCAAACAGATCAGCTCCTGCTGCACGCATCGACCGATTTACAGCCCAGATACCAGCAGGAATCACTGGGAGGTAGGTAGTTATCTAACTACAGCAAAAGAGGAGTAGGACAACCCACTGCACAGATGACTCTCCACGCTATATCCCACCAGTACACAGTACCTGCACCATCAAATCGATTAAAGTAGCCACCCTCCATCTTAAACTTATTACACAGGCATTTGAGGGACTAGCCCCCCTTGCCCCCACCCATCGTACCATACAGTAGTTGCAAACTGCAGAGCAGTGAAGAGCTAGAGGGTCAACAGGGAGGGGCTGCCACGCACTGTGGATGACTATTTATCATCTAGTTGTGCCCCCTCTAAGGAGGAATAAAACAAATAGGTGACCAGAGAGGGAAACGTATCTCTGGATCCCCGCCCCCCGGCGGTAGCACCAGGAATGCCCAGGTATAATGGGCGCATACCCGGGGCTAGAGAGCACGGCTGACCACCGATACTACTTATAACGGGAAGGAGAGAACAAAAACACAAAGAGCAACAAGAAACTGTCCCAGTCACATTCAGCCCGCAGATTTAGCGGGGGAAGCTGCAGAGCCAAAGGGTGTTGGATAGGTGGAAGCAGCATCCATTATGGTGGAGGTCTCAGGAGCTAGCGACTCTGCAGCATCCGCCCAGGAAAGTGAGCATGCAGCATGGGATTTATTCCCCTTAGGAGATAGTCTAGGTGGCAGAGGTGGGTTCAGCTGAGATCCATCTGTCGGAAGGTCCATTAAGGCTCGGAATTGATTATTGCTCATGTCGGGCTGTATGGAGGAGCGTGAGGCCACGGAGTCAGGACTGGCACTGCGACTCCGGGAACGGAGCCGGGGGGTCTTATCAATATGGGCCCCATCGAGACGAGCCCTCCTTCTGTTTTTCGTTTTGCTCCCCGGGAATTTCTGAGGGGCAGGGTGAGATGGGGTCCTGGGCTGTAGGGCTACAAGTTGGGTGGACCCGGGGGGGGGGGTTGTAGAGGTTAGCGCAGAAGTCTCCATAGCCATGGCCTCCGAGCCCATAGATACCCTGGGTACACCCCGATTTAGCTTAGGAGCCTGAGATGCCAAAAAATTCTCAGCGACTGTTGGGCTGTCAAATAGCCACTGCGATCCATTCAGAATAATGCGGAGACAAGCTGGGTATCTCAGTGAATACTCTAACCTCAAATCAGTGCAGGCCCGAAGTGCTGCAGTGAAGGCCCTACAGCATGCAGTGAGCTTCTGGGAGTAAGCCACAAAAATCTGGATCCTGTGGCCTTTCCATATAAGTTCTTTTTGGCATGCCAGCCTGGTGATGGATTCCTGGTCCTGGAACCGGAGAAAGCGGGCCAGTATGGTACAAGGACGATTCCCAGGAGCCGGGCGGGGTGCCAACATTCTGTGAGCCCTATCAGTCTCCAGAGAGTTTTCACAGTACCAGCCCAACAAAGGGGGAAGCTCCTTTTGCAGAAAGCAAATAACATCAGGTCCTTCACAGCCCTCGGGAAAGCCCACAAACCTCAAATTGTTCCGTCTGCTATGGTTTTCTAAATCCTCCACCCTGGCCCATAATTGATGAATAAGCCTATCCTGGTCCAGCATTCGTGCCTCGGTTCGCCAGCAGCCATCTTCTGCCTCTGAAAGTCTGTGTTCGGTTATGCTGGCCTGCTGCAAGAGATCCACAATATCCACAGTGTTTTTCCGGGTAGCGCTATCTAGATTGTCCATGCGGTGCAAGATTTCAGCGAACATCTGCTGTATTTCAGCCAGTCCGCCCTCTGGATGCAAGGCGGGAGAAGAAGGTTCCATTGTAACGGTAGGCCCGGCCACCAGAAGGGTAAATAGACAGTGGAAATACTGGGTCCTTCCCGAGCAGGGCCGGGGTCCAGATCCAAGCTACCAGAGGGTGAAACAGTTCTTCGGCCAAGCAGAGCAAGAGAGGATGCAGAAAGCAGGCACGAAGTGGGTTTAACTTGGACGTGCGGTGGGAAATGCCAGGGCTCCTCGCTCAGGCTTCCATTAAGCTCGGCGGCTGACCACGCCCCCCCCCTCAGTTATGAATAATGAATAGTGGCACTATTCATGCCTATTCCTATTCAGGAAATACTATTTGTAAAGCAAAGAAAAAAAATTGGCCCCCAACTCTCCTCCCCAACCCAGTCCTTTAAAAATCAACCCACCGTCCTCCGCCAGCACCTACAATTTCATGTTTGCAAAAAAAAAAAAAAACTCCCATGATAGGTGACTGGCACAACGTGCCCACCTCCACAGCCAGCCATTGTTTTTAGCACTCAACTCCGAATGCTCCCCCCCCAGTGCCCAATTTTTCTTTTAAAAGAGAAGGTCACTAGTAAATGACAGGTACACAGATAACAAATAATTAATACAAATACCCAAATATTTGGGGCCTTGAATAGAAATATTCAGCTGAATATTTGAAATAAGGTATTCACCAACCCCTACTCTCACCAGCTCCTGGCTGGACTAAACTGATCTGCTTCCGATCTGATCTCAATCAATCTCATCTGCTTTTCTCTATAAGGGATTTTTATACAGGAGTCCTGTGAGTATGCGATTGTCCCCTTACAATAATTAGGGATAATACCTTCATACTAGTACATTTTATTTTTATGCAAGTTTTATTTTATGAAAGACATATACACACCATGAAACATTTCTGTAAGTTTTATCCAAAAGTTTACGATGCACCAAACATACATGGTTCACAGTATAGTCTAGAGGTTAAAGTAATGTGCTGTGAACAAACTTGGTACATCCAGCAGACCAGACCTGGGTTTGATTCTCACAGCCTCCACTTGCATACTGTGTGACTTTGAGCAAATCACTTAACTGCCCAGTGCTCCCAGATCACCCCTGAAAACAGGCACTTGTGCCTAGTGGGCCTTACCCAGTGAACAAAATGGAATAAACAAACATAGAAATAAATCACGTTTTGGGGGGTGGAGACTCCAGCTTGATTCCACCTTCCTCAGCTCCTTCAAACTAGCATAGCCCCACCTGCCTACCTTGATTGCATTTAAAAGCAGCAGGTGTGGGCTGGCCAGACCTCTATAGATCATTGCAGCAAGAGGATTCTCTGAATCAAGCCAAGCCAAGCCATGAGGTCTACCTGACCTTAGGTAAGTGAAACCTTTTGGAGTTCTTATTTCACTTCACCTTCGCAGCACAGTGCACTGTTCAGAGGTTTTCCCTCTTTTCATTTCTCTCTGAAGTTCATTCACTTTTTAACTTATAGATATCTTGTCACTAAGCCTGTATTCTCATAAGCAATTGCCTTTGGCCATGTCCGCACTACATCGGGCCGGTAGCGGATGTGAGCCGTTTACTGCCAAGCCGGTGCAGTGCGTCCACACCGTGGTGGTGTCTGTTACAGGACCGGCACCGGATTCACTGGCCAGGAGCAGGTGATCATTACGGCAGCGTCCGATCCCACCATGCAGCTCACGCTGCGCGCCGTGCCTACGAGGGAACCGTTATCATTGGTTCACACTACCACCGGTAACGCATTAGGGCGGGACCGGTTTCTATAACTGTTATTGAAACCACCTCATATGAGGTTCCAACAATGGTTACGAAAACGCTTCCTGTAATGTTACAGGTGTAAACGCAAACCATTGCGGTAATGGATTGGGCACTCTGTAACATTACAGAGGCGTAGTGTGGACAGGGCCTATATGCTAGTGCCCGATGATTTTGCCTTACATTTGTATGTAACCCCTCACTGTTTCATTTCTAAATCGGGGAGGGTGGGCTGATAAACAAATTAGATAAAGGGCACTGCTAAATGTACATGACTTTATCTGTTTCTGTTTATCTCTGTTGCTGGGTTTGAATGAACTATCTGCTAGTTTGGTACCCATTGCCACCTGTATTGCAGTTACAGGTGGGGAGGAAGGGCAGTAATACAAGAAAAGCCCTAAGAAAGCCCTACTTCTGGGCAGAAATTTGGGATATGTGTGTGAAATGAGCTAGTAACTTGTATTTTGGCTTACAGCTGAGCTCTTGTATATAAACAAGGAAAGGCACCATGGTGCTGCAGGGGGAGGCACCACAAAGCAGCATGTCTGCTTCTCACTGTGTTAAAGGGGTAGTGCCTACAGCAAACAATGTTTAACGCCGTCCAGAGCTCCATCATCAGCATCATCGACTACGGCCTCGTTATCTATGGATCTGCCACAGCTTCCTCTCTCAAACAAGTTTCAACTTCCCTCAATCAAGCCTGCCGTCTCGTTACTGGTTCCCACCGTCTCACCCACACCTGTGACCTCTACTCTAAAACAGGGTGTCTGCAACTTAACAACTGAATCAAATACCAAACCTGCGTCACAGCTAAGAAAATCCTACTGGATAAAGCACCACCTGGAGTCAGCACCCTCATTAAATCCAAAATCAACACCATCAACACCAGGAGCACTAAGCCACAAATCCTGCAAATCCCTCACTGCCGCACATCCCAAGGCCAAAGGTCGTTTTCTTACAGGGCCCCAAGTTGGTTTAACAGTCTCTATGGAGACATTTCCTCCGCTGCAATACTTGGTGTCTTCAAAACTAAGCTCCGCCTCTCCCTTATAGGCACCAACACCTGTGGTTGCACCACCTAACAAGCTGTGGCCCCTATACTGCCTCTGACCACCTCTGGTGTCTGTTCTGTTCTCTCTACCTGCACTTACCTACCTGTCCACATCCACTTCCAAAGCACTTACCTCGTGTCTGTCCTGACAAAGCCCATCGGCTGCCTCACTCTGCCGTCTACCACATATGCCATCCCCTTCCTCAGCCCTTCCCCCTACTGTCTTTTTCCTAGTGTCTGTATGTCACACCTCACCTCTAATTCTTAATGTCATCCTACGTTACTATATGTTATCCTGTACCGTGTAACTAATCTGTAACCATGTAACCATTTTGATGCTAATTGTCTGTACTACTGACGTGGAACCTTTGTAAAAGAGCCTTGGCTCAAAGGTATGTTGTAATCCTAGATTCAAATAAATAAATAAATAAAAATGCATATAACATTGCAACCAGCCCTGTCGCAAGGCAAGCAACTGAGACAGGAGCAGGGGGAGGCGCCACAAAGAAGGGAAAAGCATAACTAGTGTGTAGTCTGCCACTAGAGTTTGAATCTGCTTGTCATTAAACGCAATATGGTACTTTATAACACTCCTCTACATAATACTGGCCACCAGGATGGCTATGGATCTCATTCAAAGTCAAGGGAATCCTATTATGAAAGAGAAACAGAAAACAGAAAATAGAAGGTCAGAGGACCAAAACAAAGGAATAGAGGATGGCAGAAAAAAAAACTATAAGGGGAGGTAGGGCGTTGCTTCTGAGGGGCCAGCCCAGAAACCAGATAGAGGGATAAGGAAATAGCAAAGATCAGACAAGTAGAAGCATCTAGCTCTGTTTTTCTTCATATTCATTAGTGTCACGGGGGGCCTTGAAGGGACAGCACCACTTCTTACCAACATCCCCTTTTAATCTTAAAAAAAAATTTCTTAGCGGTGTCTAACCCTGCCACAGGAATTAACCTCCATGCCATACAGTAGGTACAGGGCTACACCCTCCTTACCATTTGTTCTTACTACTTCATTCAGGCATGTACCACAACAACAGTCACATCGAGCACTCACCCCAACATGTGACAATTCCCCTCAAGGGCTCATCTTCAGTAACACCCCTCATGAGTTGGACTAAACTCCTTAAGGGCTTGACTCAAACAATGTTCCATGAGTTTTGTGCTCGGAGGAGAAAGCTGTGCTGCCAAGCCTGAAGCAGCAGTTTCATACGTTGCGTTCTTCTCTCGGAAGTAAATATGCAACCCTCTGGTTTCTTTACTGACTGGGCATGCCCTAAAAATACTTCACCAGGAGTGGAGTACTCACATGCAGGGACTCCTTTAGTTGCAGGGGTGCACCCTGTAATGTCTAACCCGAACCATTAGCACTTGAACGAACTCTGGTTGCCTCACAATTCTCTGTTGTGCTAAATTTTTTTATTCACAAGAGTGATCCAATAATACAGACTATATGGGTGATGTTCATCTGATACAGGTACCAAAAATACCACCAACAGCTTAAAAAAATCTGTTCAATTTCAGTTGGCATCCATCTGTATCCCCCTCTCCCCTGGGACAAGGCTGAAAATAGACAAAAAATTGTCTAGTCCTCCTTCGTGGTCTACACAAACTAAATAAATAAAATCGGCTGTAGAGAAAGCAACCAAGCTCACCGATGCTTTGGAATAGCCAAGAGCTTTCTAACTGTTCCCTGTAGCAACTTGGCGAGGGTGTATTGTTTCATGGTGAGATAAATGGAGATGATGATGCTCCCTATTTTTCTTGGGGAGCAGCACGGTGGAGGTTCAGAATCTTCAAAGTTAAAGACCAAGTCTGCACTTCAGCATGTGCTTTCATAAATAAGATATTTAAGCTGTTACAATTCACTGGAGAATGCATTTTTTTTTAATTTTCAATGTTCCTTTCCAAGATTTACAGCACATCCTTGTAGCCCAGCTAAAAAGTCTGATTAGAAAACAGTTGCCTCTCCCCTGTTAACCTCACAGTGCCTTCGTTTATGACATCATAGCACTCACCATGACAGCAGACTGTGATGTCACAAACAGCAATTGTGTGGTTAGCAGGGGAGAGTCAGCTACATTTTGAAAGACTCACTGAAGTAACTGTTTCACCATTTACAATATTTAGTAGACCAACACCAAGGGAAACAAAATAACAAATAACTAGAAAACAAGAAAATGAAATCATTATTGGTGTAAATCAGTGTTTTTAAGCTTTTTTTTAATATTATAATAGTAGAGAGTTGCTCTTTAATATGCAGTTGCAATGAAGTTCACAGTTCTAATGTTGTTAGTAAAGTGGGATGGCATGAATGACCAGATACCTCACTGAATATTCAAACCACACAACTCAAGCCCAGCTTCAAGGTCGAGCCATAAGCATACAGAACTAAGCTTCCATTGTACATGAGCCATCACCTTAATAAGCAGGTGTCACTGCCGAATGTTGTCTTGCTGACATTGGCATTGGTAGTGCAGGAGCTACAGAGATGCATAATAGGAATGGCAGTAAAGTATGGAACTGACGCCAGCCCCAACCCCACCCTGCAGAGACTGACAGGCATTGAGGTGTGCCTTTGGGTCGTCAGTCATAACGCTCATGCCATTTCACCTCACCCTACCCTGCAGACTCTGACAAGTGTCGCATTGTGCCTTGAGGTCATCAGGCCTTATGCTCACCCCATTCCACAAGGAAATACATTGAGATGGGTGCAGTATAGGAGAATGGGGTGAACTTTGGGGCCAAAGAGTCCAAGGCACACCTTGATGCCTGTCACTGGCTGCAGGGTGAAGGTGGGGGTGGAATGGCACGAGCATTACAGCCTACACTCCAAAGTCACACCCCTGATGCCTGTCAGTCTCTACAGAGTGGGATGTTACAGTTAGAAACCCTAACGCCCCGGGCATTTGTTATGTTGGCACACTTGCGCAGCCAAAATCTTGCGGTAGTGCAGATTTGGAGGTGCAGTCACTGTTGGGCGAATGCAGGACACGCATCAGTAGGTGCATCCTGCATTCCCCAATCAGCCAGCAGCAGGAGCCGACACCCTGCCTAGCTAATAAGGTGACGACATCAGAGAAAAGGTCCGCTGCAATGAGAGCGACGCTCTCATGCAGCGTGACCACAATACGCCTCCCCCTACGTGCAGGCAACATGGCGGCAGTGACTGCCGCTGTTGCCTGTCAACTCCTCCATTTATTGTGTGCCAAAAGGGGTGCCCAATCCCCATCACCATCATGTAACCTCCCCTTTTTTTTTGCTTGCTGAGGGGGTGCCCAATCCCCCTTGGCTCCTGTACCCCCCCTTTCCTTGTTTGCCAACAGGGGTGCCCAATCCCCAGTTGGCTAAAGCACCCACCCACACACACACACACACACACACTCAGGTGGCATGCTGGGAGCCCACCCCAGTGTGCCAAAGCACCTATTAAAACGAAAACGGTCCCCCAATGTCTTTTTTTTTTTTAACACCTGTGAACAGAAAACAGTCCTTAGTAGTCTCCCTACCCCCCCCTCACCACCCACAGCCACCCACTGCACACCCTGCCTCCCCACACATCCCCTCACCCCATACTTACCTCAGGAGCCTGGTGCAACGATCTTCGGTGGACCGGGAATATGTCTGCACTCTTCAAAGCAGACTGCGAACTGAGGAAATGCCGGTAAGCTGTATAATGGAATAAATAGTTTTTTTTTTTCAACTTTTTGCATATCTCGGGCATTTTTGGGAATTTTTTGCACCAAATTTTCAGCATGGCTTTTTTGGGACCCCTCCTCATGAATTCTGTCACTGTTATGACATTAATTGGTCCCGAGTGATTTCGCAGTCATTGTGTGGAATCACCTTGGGACTTAATAATCTAGGACAGTGGCAGTGTTATCAGGTGGGCTCAAACCTATGTTGCAAATTTGGTGGAAAAAATCCCAAAACTGGCTGTTTCATCTAGCGCAGTGCTACAGAGTTGTATACGCACGCTCATAACTTCATGAATTTGCAATATTTTCATGCCAAATTTTCAACATTGTCATTTTTCTACACCTCCTTGTGAACAGTACAGCTGTCATTTTTCACATCCTGGCCAAAATGTGTTTTCGCACTTCCGGCGCACAATACCGTGTTCACTGTGGGAAATCAGTGTTTGGGGTAGATTACAAAAATGAAAGTAACACTGTTCATGAGCAGAGGTCCAAAAATGACTATGTTGAAAATTTGGAGGCGATACTCCATAAAATGACTGTGTTACGAGCGTGTGTTGCGTAGTTTGCACACTGTAACATTGTACATTTGTAATATTTTCACTCTGGATTTTCACCATTGCCATTTTTCCACACCTCTTGACGAACGGTATAGCTGTCATTTCACATATCCTGCCCAAAATGTGTTTTCACACGTCCGGCACAGAATAGCGTGGTCGCTGTGCGAAATCACTTATTGGGACAGTTTGAGGAAATAACAGTGACACTCTACATGAGCAGAGGTGCTAAAATGCCTATGTTGAAAATCTGGTGCCAAACGTCCATAAAGTGACTGTTACTAGCGTGCATTGCGCATTTCCCATGCACCCTAGTAACTTCGCAAATTTGCAATATTTACATGCCACATTTTCAAAATTGGCATTTTTTACACCTCCTTATGAACTGTACAGCTGTCATTTTTCACATCCTGCCCAAAATGTTTTTCTGCTCTGCACTATCAAAGCCAATGCCAGTGCGACAACATTCGGCATTGACAACTGCTTGTTGGTATTTGCACTCCAAATTTTCAACATGAGCTTTTTGTGACCCCACCTCATGAAAGCATTTGGGACCTCTACTCATGAACAGTAGCACTGTGATTTTGTTCATCTGTCCCAAATGTTGATTTCCCACAGCGACCGTGCCATTCTGCGCCAGATGTGCGAAAACACATTTTGTGCAGGATGTGAAAAATGACAGCTGTGTCATTCATAAGGAGGTGTGAAGAAATGGCAATGTTAAAAATCTGGAGTGAAAATATTAAAAATTCTCGAAGTTACGAGCGTGCATGGAAACTACACAATGCACACTTGTAACACAGTCATTTTTTCACCAAATTTTCAACATAGGCATTTTGGGACCTCTGCTCATGAACAGTGTCACTGTGATTTTCTTAATCTGTCCTGAACATTGATTTCCCACAGCGACCGCGCCATTGTGTGCCGGATGTGCAAAAACACATTTTGGCAGGAAGTGAAAAATGACAGCTATACTATTCATAAGGAGGTGTGAAAAATGGCAATATTGAAAATCTGGGTGAAAATATAAAAAATCTTGAAATTCTGACGTGCATGGAAACTGCACAACTGCGCTTATAACACAGTCATTTTTAATTTTTTCACTAAATTGTACGATAGGTTTGGAGCCCACCACGAATAGTAGCACTGTCATTTTGTTAATCAGTCCCTAAAGGTGATTCCGTGCAGTGACTGCAAAATCACCTTTCATGACCGAATAACAAAATGACAGTGATTAATTTCATGAGGTGGGATCCCAAGAACCCATGTTGAAAATTTGAAGCCAAAAGTCAAAATAATTCGCCAAGATATCCAACTAAGTTGGAAACCCCCCCCTTCCCCATTGATGCCATTATACAGATTAACGACATTTCTTCAGTTCGCGGTTGGCTCTGAAGACTGCAGACATGTTCCTGCTCCAGTGAAGATTGCAGCACCAGACCTCTGGAGGTAAGTATGGGGTGAGGTGGGTGTGTGGAGGTGGGGTGCACAGAGGGTGGGTGCAGGTTGGGGGAAGGGGGCACTTCTGACTCAACGACAGACCGTTTTCTTTTTTTCAGGAACAGACATAGCAGGAAGGTTTTCTTTATTTACAGGTGAAATAAAGCAACTGTTGGGGACACTGGGGTGGGCTCCCAGTGTGCCCCATGACTTTGGGGGGGTTATGCTGGCCACATTGGGTAGGCTCCAGTGTAGCACACAGTGAGGATACGGGGCAGGAACATGCCGACACAGTCGGCTTCGGAACACACAAAGCACACTGGGGTGGGCTCCCAGTGTGCCACACAATCTTGATGGGGGGTTATAAACATGCCGACAGGGGGATTGGGCACCCCCGTAGCTGGCTTTCTAAGAACTGTGAGAGGCGGATGGCGACAGCTACTGCCATGTTGATTGAAATGTTTCAGCAGGCAAGGCACGCCCTGCAATGACGGGGCGCTCCCTCATTGTGGCGGTGAATTTCTTTCAAGTTGGTGGCTTGCTTCTCAACTGCTGTCATAGACAGTGTGCTCATTCATTGGTGCCACAGAGACAAGCCCAAAAAAGCAGTGGCGCCATTGGCCACAACGCTGCCGCACCTCCACAACCTACTACTCCAGCAAGCTGCCATAAAATGTTGCTTGCGCTGTGCACGAAAGACAACATAGAAAAGAACTGCATTCAGCCTGTAAGCCAGCATTTTCTATATAATCTGATTTTCAAATACAGATTCACTTTCTGTTATAGTTCACCATTACTGGCCGTTTAGTAAATTCAGTAGGTATTTCATACTCACACTCTGCTGATAAAGACTAGGGGTGTGCAGGTAACTAATATTATTCCTGAATGCCACCAGTATTTGGCTTCCCAAATATTTTCTGTATAATGAATAGTTTTTGCCATTTGTATTCAAACAAGAGTATTTTGAAATTAATTAAAAAACAAGTTCTCGTCCTCATCCTCCCCAGGTGGCCACGGCCAGTCTCCTGTCCACCCTTCCTCTTGATTCCAGACTTTTCCTGAACACATACCTCTTCTCCAGTGTTCCACGCAGGGTTTCAGAAAAGAAAGCAATTTATGGATCTTGGCACTTTGCCAGAAGCATATAATGACCCCCCAGCCTGACTACTCCCATGGCTCCAAATTGTTGAAGTACGGTCTGTGCCCACACCCCCATTGAGCCTGAGCATTTACTTCAGAAGGTAAAAGCTAGTGCCAACATATCCTAGCTAGTCAATTGGCCTGTCTCCAGCCCACACCACTCAGTCCTATCACTGCTAATGAATGAATGAGCGTGAACAGGTGAGCAGACAGTCATGAGGGAGATGGCAGGGCAGTAGCATTAATAGTGACGTTAGGCAGCCTAACTGATCAGGTTGCCTAGCTTCACCACTGATGTCACTGCCCCTTCCTTACTACCATTCATGCCCACTCAGTCATTGATTCATTCATTATGTGCAAGGATAGGACTGAGCAGAATGGGTAGGTGCACTGCAGAATTGGGCATGACTGACTAGCTGGGTATATGGCACTAATCCCACGCCCCAGAAATCAAAGATCTGGCTCAGGAAGGAACTGACCTTATTTTTACAGTTTGGAGCAATCGGTGTAGTCAAGTTAGGGAGGCCGCATCATTATAAACACATCGTCAGCTCCTGGCCAGGTAGTAGAGACTGGACATCACTTTTTTTCTTTTAAAATTCTGTGAGGAAGGGGGGGTGGATGGGAAATGCTTGAAATGGAGAGGAGGGTTGTCCAAGACACTAGCCCTGGCAACCTGGGAAGGAGGAAGTTTTTTTTTCCCTATCCCATGCCAAATACTAAATATTTGGGCCTCCAAATAGACTATTAGGCCAAGTATTCTGAATAAGGTATTAGCTCACCCACAGTGAAGACCATTTTGGAATATAATAGTAGTACATGGCTTTCCCTATATCATCACTTATCCAGCCGGCCGAGGTCTTCATGCAGATGATTTTCATCATTTTCGTCAGTCTCTTCACTTTTTCTTTTTAATTTGCAGAGTTTCAGCAAACATGGAAGTAGAGGCAGCTTCCTGAGGAGTCTGATCAAGCAGCATCTCGGGATTCTCAGCAAGAGGGCTAATGTTCAAAAGTGTACTTACAGGCCGGCCTGGTAGCTCAGAGGGTTGAGGCACTGGATGCCTTACCTATGCTGGCGACCTGGGCTTGGGAATGACCTCGGGTCGTCGTGGTGCCAGCGTGGGAGGACGGAGCAGGATCAAGCATACTGGTGGGCAGCTCTCCTCTTCTGAGGGTGGTGAGGGTGGGTTGGCGGCCCCCCCATAGTTCTGCTCCCATGAGGTGGAGGTCCGGTGGGGAGTGTAGGTGGAGAGAAGGCAGCAAAGTATCCGGAGGTAGAAGGGGCTGAGCTGGTGCCACGGGGTGTGAAGCGTGCCTCCACACGCTCGCATGACCATGTGCTGGGGCCTTGGGGGGTTAGGGGAGAAAATCCATAAAAATTCATATGTGCCCCCATCGCCAGTTGGCGGAAGGAGGCGACAGGGACCAAACAGCTAAATTTAAAAAAAAAGTGTACTGGCAATTAGTTTGAGACTCACAGTAGCTGTAGGTATACTGCTAAACATTAGCTCTGTGGTTGATACAATAAAAACATAAAACTAAATTTCCTGCTTCCAGCTGTGTTCAGCGCAACTATAGTGGGATCTACAGTACATCACTAAAACTGGGAATTTCCGCAGAATCCCCAGGTGCCGCTTGATCGTACTCCTCAGAGTGCCACCTGTTTCTGTAATTGCGGAAGCTCTGCCAAGTAAAACGGATAATGTATTGAGACAAAAAAGTCTCTCTCCCTTGTATTCTCTGATGTCTGTAAGGGAAGCTCCGAGAAACTTGAGATCAAATCTTCTTTCTTATTTAAATTTGAAAGTCACTAAAACTAAAATGGGTGCTCAAACTTTTTCTATCTAAGCACAAAAATACTGGAATGATCTTCCAACTGAATTGAGAACTATGAGTAGTCATAATTTATTCAAAAAGTAACTGAAGCATCATTTATTGAGTAGCTTGCAACGTCACTGCTATTTTAAATAATTTGTATTATATTGTTTGTCTTATATGTCATGTATTTGTATTCTTGTATTAAGTGAATGTAAAAGTTATCTTTTTGTATAACATTTTGTGACAATTTTATAGTCTCGGGTTGCATATGAAAAAGGGCCTTGCCTCATATGTTTACCCAGTTAACAAAAGAAATAAAATAAAAAAAAGTACAAAGAAAAAGTGAAGACAGTGCCGAAAATTATGAAAATCAGCTGCATATAGAAACATAGAGATTGTCAGCAGATAAAGACTGCTATGCCCATCCAGTCTGCCCGCAAGCCCTATACTTATATGTGGCCACTGACCCTATGTGATCAATGGCTTTTCTACACTCCCTCCCCACTCAACGTTCCCTTGTGCCTGCCCCAGGCATGTTTATAACCTTTCACTGTGCTTGCTCCTACAACCTCTTGTGGCAGGCTATTCCAAGCATCCACCATGGAAACATCAACTGGCAAGGTAAGAGATATTATGGGGACAGCCCTGTACCCAGTACCTGTGTCGGTCACCTTAAAGCTGTTTCATTGTTGCACAATGCATCTGTGTTCTACGATAGACCTCTGTGGCTGAAAGAGACACAAATTACATCATACATTTCTAAAATTATACCTAGTACCTGTGGGTGTCAATCAGAAATGCCCACTGAGTTTATTAAAAGGCCAGTACAGCAGTAGGGCTACTTCTCATGATGCCTGCAACAGGAGTTCAGAAACTAGTCTTGGTCGTCCAGGGGCTGGCCGGGGGCAGACAGGATTGAGCATCCCATGGGACACTCTCTTCTGGGGAGGGTCCTCTGCCACAAGGCTGCCACCTGAGTAGCTGTAGGTGGCAGTGCAGCTGGATGACAGGCAGGAGGGTGAGGGACACCACTGACATTGGTAAGCTGACATACACATCATGCGTGCACCACGACATTCATGTATGTAACATCCAACGGAGCTGGTGGAGGAAACAAGGAAAATGGCCTAAGGCCCCCCCCCCATGATGGATCCTAATCTATCCAGTCTCCTCTTCTCCAGCACAGCACCACTACCTGATGATGTTTCAAGTTCATGGGTAAAGCACCTCACCACCTGTCACCACCCTGGGGGTTTGAAGCCAAGGATACACGGTGGTAGGTGGTGTCGAGTCTGGATGAGGTAAGGGTCAGGATGTGACTTGGGGTACTCCTGAGGGAGACAGAGCACTGGTAACTGGGGAGCATAAACAGAAAAGTAAAACAACAAGGAATTAAAAATAAAAGAATGGGAAACATTATTTAAAAGCTTTTACAGCAAAAATGCTTAGCGGTTCAATGCAGTTCTTCAACTTGAGACCACTCAGTTATTCATAACCTCGCATAAGCACTTTACACTAAGTTGCCTGCAGACCCAGTAAAAACATTAGGATAAAGCAAGCATTCTGTAGTTTCTAGTGGCACCCCTCAACCTCTCCTCATCCTATTCCAAACCCTCTGTTATCCAGTGACACACAACCCTTTCCCTGTTCCATGCTGTTACTAGTGACCAGTGGCTTCCCCCTTCATTTCCACTGCATCCCAATTCATCCTTGTTCTCCTCTCTGCTAAAATACATTTAAATGCTGACCTTCCTTCTGCCTATGACTATGTCTTATTCCCTCCCCATTTCTCCTCTTAATTAAACCAGTAATAAACATTTTTTTTTATCTTTATACAGCCACTCATCCCTCTGTCCCCTTTACTGTGTCTGTCCTAACTCAGCAGTACCCACATTCTCTGAGACTTACTGACCTCTTGACAGCCATCAGGAGGGCCAGGCTTTGCAAGTGTTAACAATTTTTTAAATTTTGATTTTATCCCCTACCATTCCGGTCCTTCCTCCTCCACTCTTTCAGGCAGTCTTCCCACACTGCTTCTACTAGCCTCACAGCCTACCCCCAACCTCCAGTCCAGAGCTGCCATCCCTAGAACACACCTCATGAGAAAGTCCCTCTCTGGCAGGTCTCAGTAAATGAAAAGTCCTCCAGCTTCACATGAGTTTGTCTTCTGAGGAGAGGAGGAGGAGGAGGAGGAGGCGGCTTCTGGTGTTGGTGACATGGGAGCGTATGGCCCACCATGTCTCTGAGACAGCAATTTGTATGTAACATTTTTACACCCCACCTCCCACAACATTTCTAGCATCTCTGGTTGAAAATGGCCTGAGGGGGCAGAAGGCTGCATAATCATATACAAAGTGTCATGCAACCCCTAGTCTCCCCTAGAAGTTACTGTAGCAGGGAGGATGGTGTTATCCTCCCCGCAGAGCATAAGAGCACTGCCTCCACAGCGCCCTCACGGTTCCACTAACCCAGGGTAGCTGAGCAGGTTGTGAAACAAACTCGATCACCCAGAGGGGAGCTCAACACCCTCCACAGGCACCTCTGGGCGGATGTGTTTTTTCGCTCCTGCACTGCTTCCTATGCATTTCTTCAGCCCTTTCAGTCAGAAAACTCCCAGCCTCACCTGCCATTTCCCCAACTGTCAAGGCCAGTGGGAATCCATAGGGTGGGGGCTCGAGAGTCCCAGCGGCCATTGTACAGGCAGTTTGGGAGACAAAGGTATCTCTTGTTTGTCTCCTGTGCCCCAGACCCTCACACCTCCCTGATACTAGCTGGTGCCCTGTCAGAGCTTGCACATATGCAGTGATTTCCCTGTGGATTACGCAGTGGTCAGTGTTGTGGCAGAACCACAGGGCCATCCCTCTTCAGCTGGGAGCACTGCCATGTGTCAATGTCACCCCAGCCCTCTCAGCCACTTAAACCAGTTCCAGACATGCTCCACAGATACCACTGGGCCTGTGCAAATTTTGACATTTATACCCAGACAGGTGGGGGAATAGGAAGGAGCAAGAAGGGAGGTTCTACTTTTAAACACATTTTCTGGGTCCGGCGGTGAGGTGTGCAAAAAGATCAGGACACACTAGAATAGAGAAAATGCTTTCTAGGTGTTTTTATGTTGTCTTGCATGTGCACAAGCAACATCTTGCGGTAGTAGCACATTCTGAGGTGTGTCAGTGTTGGCAAATGCAGGGAATGCTTTAGTGGGTGCATCCCTCAGCCACCAGTTAGCGAACATGCTCGCGATGACATGAAACTTCAAAGAGAGCCAAAACCTTGAAAGAAATCTGCCACTCCAATGAGGTACAGTTTCCTCATTGAAGCATCAGATGACAAGGCTCCATTATGTGCCTTTCCTGGTGAAACATTCCAAAAAATATAGCAGCTCCTCCTGCCCACCACACAATCCCCACAAAGCCGAGATCAGGGATTCCCAATCCCAGTGTCAGCATGTCCCTCTCCCCCCCAGTTCAATTTGTTTGCCAATGTGGAGCCCAATCCCTGTCGGCATCATGTTCCCCTCAAACTCGTGGCATACGGGGAGCCCACCCCAGTGTGCCCCAAAACTTTTTTTTTTCCCTGTAAAAGAAAAAAAAAAGTCCCTCGTCATCCCACCACACCCCCTCCCCAACCCACACCCACCCTCTGTGTACCCCATCTCCACACACCCACCCTCACCCCATACTTATCTCCAGAGGGCGGGCGCTGCAATCTTCTGTGGAGCGGGAACACGTCTGGACTCTTCAAAAGCCAACTGGGAATGGAACAAAATGTGGTAAGCTTTATAATGGCAGGCAATGGGGGGTTTCAACTGAGGTGGATATCTTAGCCATTTTAGAGAATTTTGGTACCAGATTTTTAACATGGGGTTCTAGGGACCCCACCTCATGAACACATGCACTGTCATCGCATTACTCAGTCCCGAAAGGTGATTTTGTGGTCACTGCGTGGAATCACCTTTCGGAACCAATTAACAAAATGACAGTGCCACTGTTCATGAGGTGGGGTCCCAAAAAGCCCATGTTGCAAATCTGGTGGAAAAATTCCAAACAATGACTGCGTTATGAGCGTGCATTGCGCAGTTTCCACACACGCTCATGCCTTCAACAATTTTTAATATTTTCACTCCAGATTTTCAACATTGCCATTTTTTCACATCTCCTCATCACCAGTACAGCTGTCATTTTTCACATCCTACCCAAAATATGTTTTCGCACCTGTGGCGCAGAATGGCACGGTCGCTGTGGGAAATCAGCTTCCAGGACAGATTAACAAAATCACAGTGCCACGGTTCATGAGGGGAGATCCCAAAATGCCTATATTGAAAATGTGGTTAAAAAAATCCCAAAAATAATTGCGTCACGGGTGTGCGTTGCACAATTTCTACGCACGCTTGTGACTTCACCAGTTTTTCATATTTTCACTCCAGATTTTCAACATTGCTAATTTGTTACACCTCCTCATGAACAGTACAGCTGTCATTTTTCACATCCTGCCAGAAATGTGTTTTTGCACCTGTGGTGCCAAATGGCGCAGTCACTGTGCAAAATCACCTTTTGGCTAATGAACTGATAGTGCCACTGTTCATGAGGTGGGGTCACAAAAAGCCCATGTTGAAAATTTGGAGTGAAAATACCAACAAACAGCCAGGCGTTAGGGTTTCCAACCGTAACGCCCCACCCTGTACAGACTGATAGGCGTCAGGGGTGTGGACTTGGGATCGTCGGCTGTAATGCTTACACCATTCCACCTCCCCCGCAGCCAGTGACAGGCATCAAGGTGTGCCTTGGAGTCTTCGGACCCAAAGTTTACCCCATTCTCCTATACTCCACCCATCTCAGTGTATTTCCTTATGGAATGGAGTGAGCATAAAGCCCGAAGACCCCAAGACACACCGTGACACTTGTCAGTGTCTGCAGGGTAGGGTGAGGTGAAATGCCATCAGTGTTATGGCCGATGACCCAAAGGCACACCCCAATTCCTGTCAATCTCTGCAGGGTGAGGGTGGGGTTGGCATCAGTTCAATACTTCACTGACATTCCTATTATGCATCTCTCTAACTCCTGCACTACCAATGCCAATGCCAGCAAGAAAACATTCAGCATTGACAAATGCTTGTTTCTTTTCTTGAAGCTGTCTGAGCATGAGTGTCCTGTAATCACATGAAATGTGACAATGGGTATTTAACTCATTGACTCCTATAGAGTCTTTTGAAGGTTCCAAGTCCTACTCCTAGGCATTCTATGGTGTTTTCCTATAGCTCTTTAGTGAACATTCCGTTGAAAGCACAATATTGCAAACAAATCTCAGTATCTCAAAAACCATAAGTCCTACATGCAAAGAATGAGTGGCAAAGTTGTTCAGTGGAAAAAACACATTAAAATGATGCCATCGCTGACTGTGTAGCTTTTATACTTTTTTAAATATTTTACACTTTAGGTCTGATGGCACTGAGGGTTGAGGCACTGGATGCCACACCTCGCACCACGCCAGTGACATGGGTTTGGGAGCGAGCCTGGGTCGTCGGGGGTCGGCAGGGGGAGAAGAAGGATCGAGCATCCGTAGGACTGCTCTCCTTCTCCGGGGGGGGTGGGATGTTCCAGTGTCCTAATGGCCTCTAGCGGTGGCTGGGGGTGATGGCAGGTCACAAGCAGACTTGGGGAACGTGTTACAGCAGACGCCGGGAAGGAGTACATGCGGTAGCATGCGTGCTCCTGTCCCTTGGCATCATTGCATGCTGTAGATGTCATAGGGAGAGAGAATATGGGAAATATGGGCACCAGTCACGGCGGCATCATGGGCATCCCCGGAAGGACTAGCTCAGCGCTGAGGGTGCATGGCTTAAGTGGATCCTGGTCTGGTGTAAGAGCTTGAGAGGAGGGCTCTCCACCTCCCCGCCATGGGGGGCAAGCCGCGGGGGTTGCCACGGGCCCAAATGTGGAGCCAGAGAATCCTTGGGATGGTGGCCGGGCATAAGCCTCAGAGGGGATGCCTGGATGTAGAGGTAAACAGACTGTTGGCCAAGGAGAAAAAAGTACTAACTTAAAAAAAATATATATATATTTTACACTTAATGCCCAGTTTTCAACCTTTTTTTTTTACACATAATGACATTTCAGAGTACAATATTTTAAAAAAAGTATAAAAGCTACACATTCAGCACTGGCATCATTTTAAAGTGCTTTTTCCACTGAACAACTCTGCCTCCATACTTTGTGTGTAAGACTCATGTTTTTTGAGATATTGCTGTTTGTTTGTGGTGTGGTGCTTTGGGCACCAAATTTTGGTTTTGGCAGCATTCAGTGGAAAAACCCGGACATTTTAAAATAGTAAAAAGAAATAATTTTAACAAATAGCTACATGCTTAAAAATGTGCAAACTGTTGTAAAACCCTTTGTAGTTTATGGATATGTAATTATATGGATAAAATATTGATTTTAATTTATTTTATAAGTGCTTTTCCCACTGAACAAATTTGCCACTGAACGCTGCCAAAGACTAAAGTTGGTGCCAAAACAAAACGAAATATTACCTGCAAAACCGTAACACATTTACACAAAATATGACTTCCAAAACTTGTATGGTGAGACAGACCTTGAGGAATTTTTTCTGCTGCCTTGCCAGTTGCAAGAGGAGTCCCCCAAGGATCCATCTTAGGTCCTATCTTGTTTTCTTTGTACATTAATGACTTAGATGCTAACATATCTACGTCCAATCTGCACTTTTTTGCAGATGATACTGTGTTGTATACTTCTGGCTCATCATTATCTGAAGTCAAGGGAGTGCTTCAAGCGGACTTCGCACAACTTGAGCATAATCTAATAAAGGCAAAGCTTCTGCTCAATGCTAAGAAGACTAAAGCGATGATATTCTCCAGTAGTGCTGTCACAGGCCCCCCCAATACCCTTGCCCAAGACTTCATTGTCACCACGTTAAACAAGCCTATGGAAGTTGTAACCAAATTTAAATATCTGGGTATCTGGATCGACAATAAATTATCTTTCAATGACCATGTCGAAGATGTCTCTAGAAGGTTAAAAGCAAGGTTAGGTTTCTTCTACAGAAATAGTCCCCTTTTCCCCCTTGAAACTCGAAACAAGCTTGTACAGGCCACTTTTCTCCCCCTACTCGACTATGGCGATGTAATCTATTCCTCCACCACTTTTGCAAATTAAGTAAACTGAACATCCTTTATCACCGTGTGTTACGGTTCATTACCAACTCCCCTTACCGTTCGCACCACTGTGACTTATATGCAGCTGTTGGTTGGACATCCCTTACTACTAGACGCCTGCTCCATGCTGGGCTATGGACTCTTAAACTGCTCCTGCAGAAATTGCCAAGCTATCTCTCTTCCCTTAGTAGTATCTCACATAGTGCATACTCATTAAGAAAATCTGACTTTATTATGCTTGACATACCAAGGACGTGGACTTCCTTTGGTAAGCGTGCTATTGCATATGCCCTTCCTCCATTTGGAACCAATTACAAACCGTCTGAAACTAACTAGCACAGTTTCAATAAACTTCTACAAATCGCTAAGTTCAGCCAAAATAAAAGACACCTGTAACTGTCATTAAGTCTCTTCCTTCCCCATGTGTACCATATTTATCCACTGGTAAGGTATAATTGCTTTGTCATATTAACTGCTTTCCCTTCCCCTTCTACTCCTGGCTTTATCTATGCTTACGCTCCACTGCTACTCTATCAAATCACTCCTCCCCCCCATATCAGTTGTAGTCTGTTGTTTGTTCTAGCTGCCAAAATATATGTACTGCACACACCAGTCATCATGTTTCATTTATCAGTATGCAACCTGTAAGTCGCTTCCCTGTGTCATATTAATGTTTACCACCTGCGGTCACCCTATGTGGTACCCTTGTATGTATATCCAGCCTGTATCACGTAACGTGCATTTCATGTATATACTGTTATTACCTATCTGTGTTTGTACTTTAAGTGTTTATGTCACAGGACCTCCTTGTGAATGAGCTTGCTCAATGGAGTTTTCCTGCAATAAACTTGAACTTGAACTTGAATAGAATGTACATGTATCACAACAATTCTTTTCTAATTATGTTTAGTAATTTTATTTTTTAATTTTTTTTTTGTGCAGAACATGAACCATGGGGTAAACACATCAAATCAACAGCATTATCAACATGAAGAAAATACAAAAAAAAGTCACTTACCTTGCCTTTTTGTCATCCCTCACCTTCTTGTCATTTGTTGATATAATCCTAAATAAAAAAAATAAAATACATGACAATAAAGGATTTATGAATGTGCTTACGGAATTGTGTTTTTGATGTCAATAAAGTCATTTCACAATTGTATGTCTGTGTCTACATTTACTGTGTGTGTGTGTGTATAATTGTAGCAGCCCCCCCCCCATTTAGTATAACTGTAGCACCATAATTGTAGCCTTTCCCCCAAAACCCTACATGGGCAGTGGTGTGCCCCGTTTGTTGCTGGCAGTTGGTCAAGATGAGGTTCTCCTGCAGCCTTTCTTTCATGTCCTGAATACCCCTTTAGGAGTTGTTTAGCCAATGCAGTCCGGAAAGCCAGCTGGTCGTGAGGCTTGTTATTGCCACACTTGCTCATCTGGACGTGGTTGGTGGACTCGCGCAGGAGGACGAAAGAGTTGCGTTGGCTATACAAAGATCAAAAAGGAACCAATACATATAATTCCACTATTACCTTGAGTGACGATTGCTGGAGTACTGCATCTGGATCTGATTAGCCATGTCCACCCCATTCATGTAGCTGTTGTACATAGCAAGCACTGGAAGGCAAGGTACCTATATTCAGGTCCCATTCTTCTGCCTCCTGGGAACTGCTGTTGCTGGTGCTGTGGGGTCATGGTTAGTTGACAATAGGAACACCAGATTGTTGTCCTTCCAGCCACATGCCACCAGAAAGTCCTGCTGCTGCTGCTGCTGCTGCTGCTGCTGCTGTTGATAGTAGCCTTTCTCCTTCTTCTTCATCACCTGTTTGTTAATTTGTTTGGGCCAACCGATTCTGTTCATCCGAACAGTCCCACAGCAGTACAGGCCTGCCTCCAGGAGATCCTTCGCTAGCTGCACACTTGTAAAGAAGTTGTCAAAATATACTTGGTAGTACTTGCCATGAAGGTCAGTTGTAAGATCCTTTACCACCCTGGAACCAAGTACCTTCTCCAACAAACCAGGTTCCTGCCCTGTGTAGACTTGTAGGTCCTGCACAAAACCATTGTGGGCGTCGGCACGCATGCAAACTTTGATCCCATACTTACTGGGTTTATTTTTCATGTACTGCCGAAAGCTTAGGCAGCCGTGGTACCCCATGAAAGAGTAGGAATATAGCTTAATAGGGAAAGGAAAGGGAACATTGTTTAACCAGGAGTAGCACACTAAGTCAAAGCTTGTTTCCAGATGTGACCTGGGAGCACAAGGAAGTTAAGTGATTTGCTCAGGATCACACAGTATGCAACTAGGTGGCTATGGGAGTCAAATCCAGGTCTCCAGATCTGCAGCTCAGTGCCTAACCCACTGTGCTACTAATACGTTTAAGGTCATTATTTTTACACAATTACATCAAACTATGGTGATTTCTAGATGTTTGTCCCATCACTATTTAGTGAATGTTTTTTGGGGTTTTACCATTCTTCCCCCCCCCCCTTAGAACCTCCTCCTCAAGCTCTGCCAGGCACTTGAGCCAGTGATCTCCCAGTCCTGTTAGCTGCCCACCTTCCCCCCCACCAGTTGCTGGAACAGTGGGAATCTCCACAGAGCAGAGGTGGAGATTGCCAGCAGCTGTCATTCTGACAGCCTATGCCCAGCTGGGTTTTTTTACCCATTTTTATGTTTGCTTGCACGCATGTGCAAGAAACATAGTGCCATCATCCGAGTTTTCGGAGGTGTGGCAGCCCTCTTACAATTCAGACAATGTGCAGGCGCGGCCACAGTTCTCCAATGCCTGCTGGAGCTGTCTATAACAGCTCCAAAATGCAGTGGCATACAGTTGAAAGGGGGAGCTACGCTTCAGTAGCAATGATAAGATATCGCCTGCTCATGCATGCTCCCCCTACACACACACAGGCATGCATACTGCGTGCTCGCCCCCCACGCACACACTGTGTAGCCGACAGGGGTGCCCAATCCCCGCTGGCTGTGCTGCACCCCCACCAAAACAGAGTTCCTTATGCCACGCTAGGTGCCCACCCAAGCGTGGCTATCGTATAATGGCGGGGTGCCCAATCCCCGTCGGCTCCACTGGTCCCCCAAAATGTACAGGGTGCCACGCTGGGAGCCCACCCCAGTGTGGCAACACATGCTATCGCCGACGAGGGGTACCCAATCCCGTCGTCCGCCCCCACCAACCCGTCCTTGTGCCGCTGAGCCCACCAGCGGCACCGCCCCGCCATCCTCATATTTAAAAAAAACTGAACGCAAAAACGGTCCTCGCTGTGTCTGCCCCACCGAGCCCACCCACCGCGCACCTCACCTCCCACACCCCTCACTCCATACTTACCTCCAGACTCTGTGCGATGATCTTGGTGGACGGGAACCGTCTGCACTCTTCAAAGCCGACCCTTGAACTGAAAATGCCGTAAGCTGTATAATGGGATAGATAGGTTTTTCAACTTTGCAGCATATCTCAGTCATTTTTTTGAATTCTTGCACCAAATTTTCAACATGGGGTTTTTGGGACCCCTGCTCATGAATGCTCTCACTGTCATGGTGTTAATCGGCTCCGAAGGGTGATATCGCAGTCACTGCGCAAAATCACCTTTCGGGACTGAGTAACAAAATGACACTGCCACTGTTCATAAGGTGGGCTCTCAAAAAGCCTATTTTGAAAATTTGGTGGAAAAATTCCTAAAAATGACTGTTTTACGAGCATGCGTTGCGCAGTTCCTACGCATCCTCGTAAGTTCACGAATTTTCAATATTTTCACTCCAGATTTTCAACATTTCCATTTTACCACACCTCCTTATGAGCAGTAGAGCTGTCATTTTTCACATCTTGCCCAAAACGTGTTTCCGTCCAGGTAGCGCATAATGGCACAGTCGGTGTGCGAAATCAATTTTGGGACACATTAAGAAAATCGCAGTGACACTGTTCATGAGCAGAGGTCTAAAATGGCTATGCTGAAAATTTGGTGAAAAATTCTAAAATGACTGTTTTATCGAGCGTGCGTTGCGCAGTTCCTACGCACGCTCGTAAGTTTACTAATTTTCAATATTTTCACTCCAGATTTTCCACATTGCCATTTTATTACAATTCTTTATAAACAGTACAGCTGTCATTTTTCACAACATGGCCGAAATGTGTTTTCACACTTTCAGCGCAGAGATGCATGGTCGCTGTGGGAAATCATTGTTCAGGACAGATAAAGAAAATCACAGTGACACTGTTCATGATCGGAGGTCCCAAAATGCCTGTGTTGACAATCTGCTGTAAAAAAAATCCCCAAACTAATTACATTACAGGTGTGCGTTGCACAGTTTCTATGCACGCTCATGACTTCACCAGTTTTTTTTAATATTTTTACTGCAGATTTGCAACATTGCCATTTTACACCTCCCATGAACAGTACAGCTGTCATTTTCACATCCTGTTCGAATGTGTTTTTTGCACCTGTGGTGCTAAATGCTCGAGTCGCTGTGCATAAGCAGCTTTCGGCTAACAAACTGATATTGCCACTGTTCATGAGGTGGGGGTCACAAAAAAAACATGTTGAAAATTTGGAGTGAAAATACCAATGAATAACTGAGGTGTTAGGGTTTCCAACCATAACGCCCCACCCTGTAGAGAATGACAGGCATCAGGGGTGTGATTTGGGATTCTTGCCTGTAATGCTCATACCATTCCACACCCTGCAGCCAGTGAGAGGCATCGAGGTATGCCTTGGACTCTTCGGCCCCAAAGTTCACCCCATTCTCCCATGCCGCACCCATCTCACTATATTTCCTGATGGAATGGGGTGCGCATAAGGGCGAAAGACCCCAAGGCACACCGTGATACTTGTCAGTGTCTGCAGGGTAGGGTGTGGTGAAATGGCATGGCCATTATGCCTGATGACCCAAAGGCACACCCCAATGCCTGTCACTCTCTGCAGGGTGGTGGTGGGGTTGGCTTCAGCTCAATACTTCACTGCCATTCCTATTACGCAGCTCTGTAACTTCTACACTACCACTGCCAATGCCAGCAAGCAAACATTCGGCATTGACAAATGCTTGTTTTCCCCTGTTTTTGTTTTACATAAGTGTCTTTGCCCTGGCTAGTGTCATTGCTGGAATATACTCTGTACAGGGAGGTACCCTAATCAGGACCCATGACACCACTCCCCAGACCTGCCCATTGTTCTCCACAGCTTGCCATCCATGACCAGAATCTGAGGGGAAGGCCATCCTTCCCCCAAAGCAACAGGATCCAGTGGCAGGTAGATGGCCCATGCTTCAGGGCAGCAGAATACCTAGCCATCTTCCCAATGCCACTGGGATTTTACACCCCCATATATGTCTTCTCTTGTCCCACGGTGCCAGAATAGCCATTGCAGGCCTCACAGAGCCGCAATGTGCACTTGGCCGACACAGTTCCTCAAGGGGGAGCAAGCTCACTGGACGACTGTGAAGGGTTGCTACACAGCTGGAGTTGGCTACTCAAGCTGCCTCACACTGCACTCCTCACCACAGGGCTACCCATGATCCTGGCTCCCAGGCTCGCCCCTGAACTGGGTCACTGGCAAAAGTTGTGTGACATACATCCACTGGGACATCAGGAAGCCCCTCAGTTTTTTTCCCCCTGATTTTCACCTAGATCCCTCCCTCCACATTATAGCAAGAGAACAGCCACTATTAGCATCAAGCATGAACAGTATGCCTCTGCAGTGAAAGCAGGCTTCCTGTCCAACTACATAGGTTACTTTGGCACTGGAACCTACTGCCAATTCTCCTAGACATATGCACACAGCCGCTCAACAGTTCCCACCACCTGTCCTGCCTCCCAAAGCAGTGACCAGAGTCTGGTCCTGAACTCAGGTCAACTGCACAACAACATGATTTGTTAGAGCTGGGCCATTGAGGCAGTCCACTTTTAAATGTTTCCCACCATCAAGTTATTGCTCGTGACATCAGAGGCTGTTGCGACGTATGCACTGTAATGATGTTATAACAAGTGTAGTATCAAGTCAGAAAGACCACATGAGAGCTGTTTATACAGCCTGCATCGGAAAATAGGTGAAACATACTGTGTGACCGGAGAAAGACAAGTGAAGGCTTTGGCAATGTGTTCTGCAGCCAAATATCATATAATTACGAAATGGGTAGAAAGAATGCTGGCTCCTGATTGGCCAAGAGGTACTTTCAGGCAGGCAGTTTTCCCAGCACAACAGCTGGGCTGAAAGTTACTCAACAAAACTATGTTTAAAAAACACATCCAGTTTACTAAAAAGGACCCATTCATAATAACAACAAGGCATGCCAGGGGTGCTTTATGGTGGGCTAATGGTTCTTTTCCAGGTGGTGGCTTTCCAGCCGCCTCATACTTCAACCCACGCAAGGCGGGCCATTATCCCACCATAATGCACTCTGTCATGCCTTACTGCTTAAGCATAGCCTCAAGTTAGTAGCTACGAGATGTGAACAAGTTGGTACATCCAGCTAACCTGGGTTTGATTCCCACAACCTCCACCTGAATACTGTGTTACGCTAAGCCATTCACTGTGCTCCCTCGGCTCCCAGAGTGCACCTGGAAGTGAGCTCCAGCTCAGTGTGCCTTTCCTGGCCAAAAATGATAAAATACTATTTGTATGCAATCACTGCATATTCTGAGGTTTATATCTAATCTTTAAATGCATGAGCAAATAATGACTGTTTTCATTTTTACTCTGGGACTTGTACACTATTTGTGCTTCAAGAAACATGATTAAGTTACAAGGAAGTAGGGCATCATGCTTTTAATTTCCTTCCAGTAGAAAACAAGAGATGAAATTTGCCCAGTATTTAGTTAGGTAAGTAAGACAAGCCATTCCACACGCATCCCCCTTTTCTCTGCCTCTGAGATTACAGCCCACCGAATGCCATTTCCCGCAGCGCTCCCAGATTACAAAATCAGAGCTGTTTCCAGCAGCAAGAAGTCGGCTCCTATTACTGAACTCCATCTGAATGCCCCCCTTCCTCTGCACAGAAGGGATTAAACTGCTGCATGGCTTGACACCCCCCCCCCACCTAGTAAACAAGCATTAGTATGGAAATGTGCCAGTCACAATCTTGGCAAGTCTTTCAAGCTTTGGAGGGTATCATGGAAATCTGTCTGATATGAAAATTAGGTTTTATTTTGTGATTTTAAGCAGTAGTTTTCAGCATTGAGAAACCAAGGGTGCTTTCTTGTATTCTGTAGCAAACATTATCTGTATAGGATTTCAAACAGCTTTTTAAAATCCTCAGTACAGTTATAGCTGGCGTCAGTTATATATAAAATGCTGCGCAGTAATCTCGCTAACAATTATTTTTCCTTATTTACTATTCATATGTACCTCCTGCAGAGCCAGGCGTTCCTTCAACCTATCCACAAGCTCTCAGTCATATCATGGGAACAGACCCCTGTGGCCCCAGATACCATCCACGGACCCTTCAAAGTTCCATCTCTGACTTCTCCCTTGAGAGAGGTACCAGTCAGGTACGTACTAGCTACGACAGGAGAATGTGGGTGACCAATTGGTCTATGCTACAGCTGTGTGAGGGTGGGGTGAAGTGGCCAGAGCATCTGTTAAAGGGGAAGTAAACATTTACCCGACTTAAAATCTTGGGTCTGGTAGGTCCTGATCTACAAAAGCACCTGTAAATAACATTTTTAGTTTTGTGCTTTTATAAAAAATGTGTTTTCTTTTTATCTGATTGATCCTGCCATCTAGCTCAAAAACGGATCACAGAAGAACACACTGCTGATGTCATTATTGATCTCAGCTGCAAGGGACTTTTATGATAGCCAGCCTGGGGGCAGGCGTACTGCAGTGCATACTGCTGCTGTCACTGCTGATGCTGCTCCTCCCCATGTGAAGCACTTGCACTAGAATCACGGTGTGGGGAAGAAGAGCAGTTCTAACAGTGACAGCAGTGAGAAGCACTGCAGTGTCCCCATCTCCAGTCTGGCTGCCATTAGAGCCCCCGCAGTTGCTCTAACAATGATGTCAGTCACGGGGGATTGTGGGATAGGTTCTTGATTCAGGTGGCAATTGTTGGATTGAAGAATCAACCAGATAAAATCTAAGTTTTTACGAAAACACAGCTAAAAACGTTTCATTCTGACAGTTTTGCAGACCAGAATTTATTGGAGAATGTTCACTTCCCTTTGAACTCTATCTGAAGTGTAACCCCTTCCCTCCCTTGGGTTTAGAGCACCGAGAATTGTGTACTTGCATGTACACTGCTAGGATATTAAGTGGGTTTACACAGCCCAGGCCCTTAAAGGGTTAACATTTGTCACCTCTGGGGAACTCTGGGGATGGGAGTGCCCTGGGAGGGTAGGCCATGGAGTCGGCACAGGAGCGCACAGGTGAGAAGGCAAGAGGTGGTGTCAAGGGAGCTTGGCTGATTGCCTGTTTGGAGGAATTTTCACCTTTTTTTTTTTTTTGTGGGTTGAGGGGAGAAAAAAGATGATGCTCCTGATGTGGAGGTGACCGCGTGAGAGAGTTTCCCCAGTGAGGGGAACATTTGTCCTGTGTCCCAGCCATGGCATGGGAAGAGAAGCCAAAAGTGAGATCCGAACCTGAGGTCAATGGCAAGTGCAGAGGAGGGAGAGAGCAAGAAAGGACTTTACGTCCCTGTGGGGCATAGTTAGAGAGACCCCCAAGGGTATTGAGAGGACTGGATCTGAGGGACTCTGGTCCTGAATTGAATATGTAGGGTCTGGGGTTCGCGGACCGATTAACCTGAGAGACTGAAAGCAGATGCACTAGTGGGAACGTGCAGATATAATTCAGATGAGCAGTCGCCCAGGAGTTGTGCCGGTGAAGACGATAATTTTGGCAGGGTTGTTGGCCCCAGTGTGTGAGGTCAGTGATCCCTGTGGGATGCAAAGACCTGAGTGACTGCTGGCTGCAGTGGGACAGTGTAGTTGGCAGAGAAGATGATGCTGCCTATGTAATTATGCTACCTGGATGGTTTAGGGGGTCATCTGACTAACGCCCCATGGTTACGGACACTATACATGCTGCCTATGTAATCATGCTGCTTGATAGTTGGGGGGGGGGTATCTGATTAACGCTTTATGTTTATGGACACTGTACTACTAGCTCAAGGATATCTTTGGACTCTGGACTAATGTGATTCCCATGGTTTGTTGAAAGCATATTATGTACCTGAAAAATTGTCAATTTTTCCCATTGGCTCCATGAAGTTATTTAGTTTATTTATTAAATGGGAGCCCACTGTTCTTTGAATGAAGTTTTGGCTCCAGTTATTTTAAAATGTTTGTGAATTGAAAGTAACATACTAACATACTAAAATGCCAGCAGAATAGGCCTAACGGTCTTTCGTGTCTGCTCGTTTGGTCAGCCCCCACCCTGGGTGCTGACCTTGCTGTCCCCCTCGCCTTCTCTGGCTTCTCCCTTCCCAGTTCCGGATATTCTTGCTGCATTGGATTTTGCTTCCTGAACCCTTCCCCTGTACCTGTCCCCCCCCCCTTGAACCCCTCCACTGTCTCTGCCTCCACCAGCCCCCTAGGTAGTGCATTCCATGGCTCCACCACCCTCTCAGTGAAGTTGCACCTCCTCCTTTCTCCCCTGAATCTTCCCCCCTCCAGCTTCCACCCATGCCCTCTAGTGGCCCCTTCCTCCTTCCTTGAAGCACCCTGACTGTTCCTCCCTATTTACCCTCTTCATGTACCTGAAGACTCTATCTTGTCCCCGGTCCTTCTCTCTTCCAATGTGTACATATTTAGCTCTTGAGCCTCTCCTCATAGGTCCTGTCCCCAAGCCCCAAATCATTTTGGTTGCCCTCCTCTGGACCCTCTCCAGGAGGTTAATGTCCCTCTTAAGTGTGGCCTCCAAAACTGCACGCAGTACTCCAGGTGCGGCCTCACCAAGCAGTTGTACAGAGGGAGTATCACTTCCCTCCTTCTGGAGGTGATCCCCCTAGCGATGCATCCCAGCAACCTGTTGGCCTTGGCTGCTGCCCTTCTACAAGTCTCAGAGTTGTTCATCTTGACATCCACCACCACCCCCAGGTCCCTCTCAGCCATTGAGACTTGTAGTATTTCCCAGGGTGTACACTTGGCCTGGGTTTCTGGCCCCAGGTGGAGTACCTTGCATTTCCTGCATTGAACCTCAGCTTCTACTTTCTAGACCATCTTTCCAGAGCCTCAGGTCCCCTGGAGGCCACCCTCCCCCTCCCCATCCACCACCCCCCCAGTTTCGGTCATCTGCAAAGAGACTCATCTCACTCCTGATTCCTGTCCTTATGTCAGATACGTAGGCATTGAACAGAAGGGCCCAAGGACTGATCCTGTGGGACCCCACTAATGACCCTCCTTGGGGATGAGACTATCCCACAACTCGACCCTCTGGGTCCGGTCCTGGAGCCAATTGCCTATCCATCTGATCATCTGGTTTCCACCCCATTTCTCCTAGCTTATCCAACAGGCCCATGTGAGGAACAGAGTCAAATGCCTTGCTGAAGTCTAGAAAGAGGACATCCACTGGTCTACCCAGGTCCAAGGCACTTGTCACCCAGTCATAGAACTCCACCAGGTTTGTCTGACATGATTTCCCGGGATGAATCCATGCTGTCTATCGTCCAGGCACCCGACTATCCAGGTCCCCCAGCCTCTCCTTGACAATGCCCTCCATCACCTTGCCCACCACCGATGTCAGGCTGACAGGCCTGTAGTTCCCTGCCAGCTCCCTTGATCCCCCCTTGTGGATAGGCACTACATGTGCCACCTTCCAGTCTTGGGGCACCCACCCTGTCCTCAGAGAGATGGTGAAAAGCTCTGCCAGGGTTTCACCAGGACATCTGCAAGTTCCTTCAGCACTCTAGGATGTAATTTATCCGCCCCGTGCTTTCTCCGTCTTAAGGGAGCTGAGGCTTCCTCACTCTCTCTGCTGTGATTCCACTTCTGGTACCTCTTCTCCTGCTTAGCCCTCCCCCATCTGCCAGTGATGCCCTCCCTCCTCCCCAGACCTGCCGATCGGTAAGGGTCCCCTCCTCATTATCTCTGTCTCCTCCCATGTATGATGCAGCATCCCATTTTCCTGGTGAAAACTGAGGTGAAGTACTCATTTAGTACCACAGCCTGCTTCCCGGGTCTTGTGCCCATCTCTCCCTGATTTAATCCTGCTAATCTGCCCCTTCACCCTTCGTCTTTCCCAATGTATCTAAAGAACCCTTTTTTCCTCTCTAATTTCCCTGGCCAGGTTCTGCTCCTTCCTTGCCTTAGCTCCCACCACTCTAGTGGCCCTTCTAGCCATCAGCTTGTACTCCCCTCATCCCTTTCACCCTTGAGCACTTGAATTTCTTTATAGGCTGCTTTCTTCTCTCAAGACCACCTCCTGGACCTCCTGGTCCACCAACAGGGTTTTGGGCCCTACCGCATTTCGTCTTACTCTTGCACAGGTGCTGGTAGCATCCTGCACCCCTCTCCTGATGATTTCCCACCTACTATCAAGCGTCCATGTCTGACCCAATCCCAACAAATGCTCATAAGGATCCTTCCCATTTCCTTAAAATCCGCCCCTGAAGTCGGTTACTTCCGTCTTTGTGCAGCCTCCTACCCCTCCTAGGTCCAGGCAGAAACCAGACCGTGGCATGGTCACTCCCGCCAATGGGTCCCTTACCTCCAGGCCCCAATCTGGTCACTGTCTGCCAGGACCATCCAGTACCGTGTCTCCTGGTCGGTTCCTCACCTGCTGAGTTAGGAACACGTCTTGAAAGACATCCAACAACCTCTGTTCCCTGGTCACAGAGGATGTCATAGTCTCCCAGTCTGTTCCTGGCATGTTTAAGTCCCTAACACCCACCTTTCCTCTGCCCAGTCTGCAGTGTCTCTAACATCTGCCACCAGACTGTCCTCCAGCTCCTCCGCCAGGGCAGGGGGTCTATACACCACTCCTATTTTTACTCTCTTGCCCCCTTGTTATCAAGGTGACCCAAATCGCCCACGGTTCCCTCCGCCTCTCTACTCCCCTATGCCAATGCAGTTTTGACTATCATTGCTACCCTCCCCTTCCTCCCCCTGTCCTTCCTGAACATAGTGTATCCCTCCAGGTTCAGGTCCCAGTCATGTCTTGCAGTGGCCCAAGTCTCAGTGACCACTGCCACATCCACTGCTCCTCAGTTAACATCGCCTGGAGCTCAGGCATTTTATTGCCCAAGCTCCTGGCATTTATGAGACTACCTTCCACCCTTTCCTATAGTTCCATTTCCCCTGCTCGTGTTCCCATGAGGATTCTGTTTTCCCCTGGTCTGCACTTTGCCAGTTGGCCTTTTCCTGCAATCCTCCTGGTCCCCAGGGGTGGAGACAGAGTCCTCCTTTATCGGCACCCCTTGACAGCCTTTTTCTCCCATCCCGCCCCCTTCACAAGTTTAAACCCCACTTTTCACCAATGAACCCTCTATTTTCAACCTAAGGATTCTCCTCCAAATTGAGATGTAGTCTATCTCTAGCATACAGCTCCTTATCCTCCCAGGTCTCCCCAATCCCCCATCAACCCATACCCTCTGGCCTCACACCACTCCCTGAGCCACTGGTTTATCTCCTAATTTTCCTTTGTGTTCCCCACTAGCCCTTGGCACTGGCAGGATTTCTGAGAAGGAAACTGTGCATCCTATCTTATGACAGACCCTGAGCTCCTGAATCTTGCCTGTATCTCTAGCTAGCTATTTCCCTCAATGTCATTTGTACCCAGGTGGACCAGTATGTCTGGGAACCCCACAGTCCTTTGCTAGCTGATATACCTCGTGCTTAGCCCGTGCACCGTTAGTCCAGGGAAGCATCTTGTTCTAACTGGCCAGGCTTCTCCCTCCCTATCCCATTTGATACCCCTGATCATAGAATCCCCAGCAGGAGCACTCTGACCACTCCTTTCCTCCATTCCTCCCCCCATGTCCCTCATCCTTTCTACCGCCCCTCGACCCAGCTGGCTCCTTGTTCCTCCCCTATCTGGGTGCCACATGCCACCCCTCCTTATTTACCATGGCCACTCCCTCCCCTCCAATCCTATGCCTCTCCTCCTCCTGAGTATCCTTCTGTACCTTGCTAATTCCCCCCTCACTGCTCGCAACTGGTCCTTCTCCCCCATCTGCTAAACTAGCCTGACTCATCCTCCCTTCCTTCCTGTCTCCATTTAGTTCCTCCTTGCTCGTCGTGCTCCCCTGGCCTAAACCCTCAGCTCCCTTTACTGAATCCTCCTTGTACTTCTGGTCCTTCTCCTTTACCTTTCCTCCCAACTGGTCCTTCTCCTTGCGCTTTCCTCCCTCTTCCCCCTGCCCCTCCTGCTCTGATTCACTGCTCCCCCCATTCTCCTGCATTCCAGGTCCCCCCCTGTTCTTCCTGCTATCTGGCCCCTGCCTCCTGCCTCCCACTCCCACACCCTTTCCGTCTCTAACCACCTCTGTCGTGGCTGCATCACCCCCCTCATCCTTGAGCAGAAGAAGAGAATTGAAGCGGTTACTGAGTATAAGGTCTGATCCACCTCCCCGCCTTGCTTCCTTCTGTCCAGCACTGGCCATCTGCCTACTTCCCTGAGAATGTTGTCCCTCCGTCCCCCCTTTGTGAGGGTCCCCAGTTACCTGCCTGCTTCCTTGGTAGTGTCCTTTTGGACCCCCTCTGCCAGGGTCCCTATGTGACCCCGGAGTATTCTCCTGCACTCCTGTTCCTATACCCCCACCCCCAGTGCTTGGTGCAACCCTGTGGGAGATTTCCAGCCCCCTTCCCCAACCATACCACCCCCCTTCCCCCAGCTTTCTCCTCATCCCCGCAACCTCCTCCCTAAGCTGTGCTAGCTGGTAGCACACTGGGCAACCACCAAACTTCCAGTAACTCATATTGCCTTCTAGCCCAGCACCCCAGGAAGTCGGGTGGCACCCCGCTCCAGAAGAATAGGTAAATGCAGCCAATTTTGATGTTTCTGCTGTTGTTCCCCCTTCCCACAACAGTTACTATCAGCACACCTCTAGACATCAGGGAGGGGGTGGGCTACACATGGAGGCTCATCCAGGATGTGTTTTGGGGTGCCCAGGGAAATGCTATGGCCCTGTGGGTGCTAGTAAAGCCATGGACTGTTGTGGACTTTCTGCATGGACTGAGTATTAAATATGGCAGTAGAGAATCATAGAAATTTGCACCTTGCACAGTTGTGGCATCGGGAGGGCTGGCTGAAGAGAGGCATATGTACTGTCTATGTGAGAACTATGTAGATCGACTGGGACACAGTATGAGGATGGGACTGTCTGACCTCATCAGGGCAGAGCTGTTTTTTTTCCTGGTACCCTGCAGCTGTATTGTTGTGGAGTGGATCATCGGGAGTACTGGTGTCAGCAGCTATATTCTGTTCCCACCATGCTTATTTTGTGCTTTGGACTGCTTTAGTTATAATTCTTGGCCAAGATGGTACAAGCAATCACAGCCTCTGATGTTGGAGCACCAACACAAATGTTCAAATGGATGTGGAAGATGGTGGCCAAGTCAATGACTGCCAAGGAGTGTGTCCTGTGCCAGTATGAGGGCCCTGAAGTGAAGCCTGTACCAGTGCATCACCAGTGTCGTGTTGGCAGATCAAGGGGCCAAGTAATTGGTCCCTTTCACAACCCCACAGATGGGCACGCTAGTCAGCTACCTTCCTGGAGTTTGAGGGATGGAAGGACATGATTGCTCAGTTGGGCCCCAAAAAGGCAGCAGAAGCCTCCACTCCTAGCAAGCAACTGGAGATTGCCCCACAGGTGAGTGTATCGGCAATGAGAACATCAGAACAAGTTAAAGACTGTGGGCCATATTTTTAAAGGGCATGTAGATTGCCACAATTTGCAACAAACTATGGCTGCGGTGCACTCTGGGTGCATCAAGGACCCTGCACCCAATTCAGAAAGAAGTGGGGCCCCTGCGCCACAAACCGGGAGTTGACACACTTGCAGGTGAGTGCCAAACAATCAGTGTACCTGCGGGAAATGTTGCAGGGTTCATGCTGCGCCCACCAGGTGCAACACCAGAGGAGATGGGAAGGTTCAGGGGATGCAGAAACTTGTCAGGCAGAAGTTGTCAGACAGCAGAAGTAGCATGGGGTGCCATAGTGGGTGTTGGGGAGGCTGTGGGTAGTCTGATCAGTGAAGCAGCACCCGGTGGGGGTGCCGATTATAGAGCACTTACACCGATGACATGCCACCCCGGAAGAGGAGTCCGCTGACACACAGTTCCATGGCCCAACATGGGCACAGCCCTGGCAGCAGCTCCAGTGTCCAGTTGAGGCAGGCATCAGCAGTTTAGGCAGGACCTTAGTTTAGGTTAGATTAATGTTAGGCCTGTAATACCACTACCTAGGGACGTGGGCAATCTGTCCTGAGGGTCCAGGTGGGTGGGTGGCCAGGGTGAGAAAGGTTGAGCATTTGAGAGAGTCGAGCTGGTTTGGGGCCCCATTTCATTAGGTTAGTAGGATCCCCTTTGCCATGAGGCCGCCTGAGCCCTCTCAGGGTCTGGCAGAGTCGGAGTGACCATACCTTTCTGTTTGGGCCCCAGTAGGGTGGCTGGTGGCACTCCGGAGCTTGCTGAGGGCATCAGGCTTTTAAAGGGGGGAAGTTGTAACACCCCTTTGGGACAGAGCACCGAGAACCACCTAAAGAACTGCATTTAACATGCAAGCCTGTATTTTCTGTAGAAGCTTTTTGAAATACTGATTCACATTCTGCTATTGTACCATCTTTACTGGTCTTTTAATAAACGCAGCAGGTGTTTCTGATCCTACTGGGTCAATATGTTATACGCTTAGTAGTGTGCGACAAAACCCTGAAAGAGAAACAGCGTGGTATAGGAGAGCAAGAAGGTGCAAAACTGCCAATGGGTCTGTGCACGATACTGCACCATCTCACTGTCCCAGACAGAGGATGAGACCTCTGCTGGGACAGGGATTCACTGAGCAGCTGCTGTGGCTCGACCGGATGAGCCACTGGCAGCAAGGGAGGGAAGCAGTGCGTTTGGGACCAGGT
Source organism: Neoceratodus forsteri (assembly GCA_016271365.2). NCBI lineage: Eukaryota > Metazoa > Chordata > Ceratodontiformes > Ceratodontidae > Neoceratodus > Neoceratodus forsteri. The sequence continues at coordinate 31,155,968 of JADMNL010000022.1, read as the reverse complement.
TCAGTTCCCGGTCCCAGATGCATGGAAGTTTTCTTTTTTTCACACTTGGTATGATATTTACTTTTAACCCCACCCCCTGAAGTTAGTTATTTAGTTGGGGGGTGTTCAGGATTGCAGCCCCCCATAACAGGAGGTGCGGGGGGCAGAGCCTCCCACAAAAACGAGACTTCAGCCGCATGCAATATATTGCACTGTACTGGCAGCACAATATATTGATGCGGCATAATGTCTTGCGATATTAAGACCCCTTGCCATTCCTGACTTGCACACTACTCATAGGGACCATTTTAGGGCTATATGAGGTAGTTTATATGTCCTTGCTCAGCTTTTCCATTATTGCCACAATGCCATGGGCCAGATTCTTAGAACAGCCAAAAATGTCGCAAGTCCCGGGTGCACCAAACATATGGCGTAACAGGGCTTGGATGCCTCCCCGGCCGGCAGACTCGAGCCCATGCATAGATTGCTGCAAGTTAGACCAGCTTTCTGGTCTAGCTTGTGGCAACCTTGGGTACCCTTTTTACAAGGCTTGTGCCAAATATTTGGCATGAGCTGCAATAAATGGGGCAAATTGTCATAATTGTGCCCAATCTTCTTGAATTGGTTACAGCGTGCAGCAAAGTTTCTAGCACAGCTGCACCGAACACCCGGTTTGACACAGAGCTTAACGCAAGTCCTGAGGCGCCCTTTTGAATCTGTTCCCGTGTTCTACTATAGAACGCTGGTACTAAAGGGGACATACACAACAGTAGATCATACAGTACTATAATGGTGCTTACCACCAGTGTATGAATCTGAGACACCCGCCGGGTTTACTATAAGCCAATAAAGATGGAACAATAGGAAATGGGGTTTCCTATTTAAAGCACAGCTTCTATAGAAGAAACACTGGATGGGATGTTCAAAGACGTGGATGCAGCAGTTTGCGTCCATATTTCAGACGCATGCTGCATCCACACAAATGTGTCCAAATGTCTGTGCCTTATTCACAGACATTTGTATGCATTTGTGATGATTTCTGCAGTTTACATCAATTTCTGCCGCAACTGCGGGAACTGCGTCCATTTTTCAGATGCAACTGCGGAATACCATCCCAGAAGTTAGACCAGCTTTTCGTGGTCTAACTCCCAGGACAGGTTTTTGTCATATGTGCTGTTAATAACCATGTTGCACACAGGTTATCGTGTGTGCTGTTAATAACCATGCTGCACACAGGTTGTCATGTGTGCTGTTAATAACCATGTTGCACACAGGTTATCATGTGCTGTTAATAACCATGTTGCACACAGGTTGTCATGTGTGCTGTTAATAGCCATGCTGCACAGAGGTTGTCGTGCGTGCTGTTAATAACCATGCTGCACACAGGTTATCGTGTGTGCTGTTAATAACCATGTTGCACAGAGGTTGTCGTGCGTGCTGTTAATAACCATGTTTCACAGAGGTTGTCGTGTGTGCTGTTAATAACCATGCTGCACACAGGTTGTCGTGCGTGCTGTTAATAACCATGCTGCACACAGGTTGTCGTGCGTGCTGTTAATAACCATGCTGCACACAGGTTGTCGTGCGTGCTGTTAATAACCATGCTGCACACAGGTTGTCGTGCGTGCTGTTAATAACCATGCTGCACACAGGTTGTCGTGCGTGCTGTTAATAACCATGCTGCACACAGGCTGTCATGCGTGCTGTTAATAACCATGCTGCACACAGGTTGTCATGAGTGCTGGTAATAACCATGCTGCACACAGGTTGAAGGTAATAAGATGGCAACTAGTTTATTTACAGCAAGTTCCTCTGGGTAATTCCTTCCAGAGGCCATAGAGTAAACTAGTTAAGCTGGTTTAGCTACAGCGCCACCTATCACCACCTCTTCCCTTTCAGGATACACCCTCCTACAGAAGTTCAAGCAATGTTATACTAACAACTTTAAATTGTACTTTAACATTTAAACTATGTTTAATGTTTTCTGTTATTGTTACCATAACAGCCCCTTGATTCATTTTTGGCTGTTCTGAGGCCCTCGAGGTCCTCACAGTAATCGCCTTTGAGGGGGCCAGCCAATGTTTGGATAGGTAGCTTTAGAGTGGTGCAGTGCCTCCACCTGGGGAAGTGGTAGGGAATACCTGTGGACAAATAGCAGGTTACCACCCCCCAGGAAATATTATTAGCTGTCCCCCAAACAGTTCCCCACATCACTGGTAATATCCCATTTCTTACAGAAACACTCTACAGCAGCATTTAACATCAACAACAACAGAATTTTATTGTAGGGGAAGGGAAAAGGGGGGACTAAAACAGCAACACTAATAACAACTGGCTAACAATTCTGCCCTAAACAATCCTCACCTCCCACCTGTGGGTCCACCCATCTTTTTCTTTGCAGCTGCCCAGAATGTCTATATAGTTTCTTTGGTGGGTACCTCACCGCTGGGCAGAAGTCAATGAGGGGATCGATTTGAGGGCCCAAGCTTTGAATTCACAACTCTTAACTTTAACTTTCAGACCTGGGTGCAGCTTTAATCTTGCCACAGTTCTGCCCAGGACTTAACCCACTTAATTCTGACTAGTCTGCTAGCTAAATAAAGACATCCCCATAGCCAAAGCCTGGGATATTTACAGTTCTGTAGTTCAAAGAGACTGGCAGAAACGTGTTTCATGGTACCATGCTGGCAAAGGAGTTGTTGGTGCACAAGCAGCATTTGGCTGAAGAAATTATGAAATCTGGTCTTCACCTGCAAGGCCCTTCCAATCTTCGCCCCAGGGGCCTTTGTATGTGGTGTTCACCTGGCAAGCCTCTCGATGTCTTCTTCTCTGGTAGTCTCCTCTTCGGTCTGGGTACAGAGCAGGCTGTTGGTTCCCTAGACGGATGGCTGGCATACACTTTTTTCAACTGTAGTAGGAAAACACGGCTTTGCACAGTCTCTGTTCCCAGCACTGACTATTACTCCAGTGTGCAGCAGAAGCAGTCTCTAATGTACTTGCCCCACCAAGGGGAAAACAGCTTGCAGGTCACTTTATATTCACTTGCAGACACTGGATTTAGGATGTGACCTTAACAGTCTCGGTTCTCCAACTGCCAAACTCCACTGGCTCTTTCTGCACTGCAGGACAGTCAGTTCTCTCTCGCTGGCAGCAATTCCCTAAAGTTTCTCACACTGGCTGCAGAATATAACTTTCTTGTCCCAGCTGCAGGTTCAAATCTTTGCAGCAACTTCCAAATCCTCAGCAGCAAATTCCCTCAGCCACAGGTTCTAATCCCACCCTGTGAACTTCTTACACAGACCGGTTATTTTTCCAGGGGCTGTTTTTCTCCAGCTGCTCTGCAGCTTGACCAATCCTGGGGCAAGGCAAGGCCTTTGGGCAAACAGGCAGACCTTTAGACCTAGCAAGCCCACAGCAGTCTCTCTCTCTCTCCCCTGGACTCTCTGGCAGCTCTCCCAGGACTTCCCCTTTGGTGCGCAAACAGACCCTTAAATCTTGTTTGCGGTCCCCTTTTCTGATTGGCTGCAGAGAATGTCCCACTGAACAAATTAATATGCATTTGGCACACTTAATGCCCTACTTGTTCCTCAATAGGGCTCCAAGAATTGTCCTTGTTTTTTTCCCCCATAAGTCCTTTGGCAGTCCCAAAAGTCTCTTTGCACAATCCAGCTTTCTGATTAGCTGTGACAGGGGGGCTATAGGTGGCTAACATGGCTGCTGTAAACATAGTTCAATACAGTGTCCCCACTTCAAAAGTCCTTTTTCAGACAGACAGATGTAAATGCCCCACAGTTCTGTAGCAGCCCCTTCGCCTTGTCATTTGAGTGCAGCGATGTAAGTTAGATAACTTTTCCCTGCCTGTCGCTACTGATGATCTACAGCCCCCCCAGGCAGCAGGTAGGCTCTCATTCATATTCATTTGCCCTCATAAATATTTATTAGGCAGTTCCCTTAGTGCTTATTGACACTCTCAAACTAAATTCTGTTAGCGCTCCTGAGGTGCCCCCACTGTGTCTTTGGACCTCAATTAACAGATTCGGGTCTCCGGGAGTACAGGATGAGCTTTAGTTTTGCCAGCAAACTGGACCAAAACAGGACATGCGGTACAGCGCATGCATGGATCGCCGGCTCACACATTTGTGCGGCTATAGCATGGCAGTTCCGCATCTTTTACTCCTCCAGACATTTCACAATGGAAACCATGCTGGGGGCCGGACAGAGAGTTTGGGGCTCGCAGAACCTGGGTCTGCAGCAGTCAGGACGCAGTGGCACTGGTAGCAAATGAGGTAAGCTCCGCATGGGGGTCTTACATTACCATTAGCTGTCAAGGAAGGTCAGGGTAGACTGCCTGAACACTTCCAGCTCAGTGGGAGGATTATTCTGCCTCTGGATCACTTGCCATGAAATTATGTTAACACATTCAGTCCTTTTTATTTACAAGCTCAGTCTTAGATGTTGGACCAGCTTCCATTCTGATCGGGTCACGACATCGCATATTACGGCTGCTTGTTCTGTAAATGGTCTGTCTTTCAAAACCCTATGCTGTGGTCTTAGTAATGTTACAGGATTTTCTAGTGGTACCAGTTGTACCCCGTCTGCTTGACCTTCTGGTGGATCATCTGGTGAATCCCACAGAGGCGGTGACAGTCCACCTTCCAATCCCTGGCCTTCTCCCTCTTCGTAGTGAAGGCAAACAGAGGGGCACCTGTTGTGTCTCAACTTCCCTGCAGACTCTGAAGAAGATAGGAACAAGGTGACAGCTGTTCTGTGACCTGTGCCAAAATCGTCATGTCTGGAATCCAGACTGGTTCTCAGGATGAAACTGTGGCAAAGTACGAGCTCTTTGTCTTAAGTCATATGATTGTTTACTTTTAAAACTTGAAAACTGGTTGAGGCCTTGGATTTTTTCTTGGTCTGGAAGAGTTGGATTCAAAACAGTTGGCAAAATAGGTACAGTTGTTCCCAGTTTTTGACCCATCAGAATTTCTTCCAGACTGTAGCCGTTGGCAAAGTGGTGTGGCTCAGTAGGTGAGTAGAGCTTTGATCAGATCATTAGCTTTCTTGACATCTCCTTACTGTTTGTTCTGCTCTTTCAGACTGTCTATTTCCTTGCAGATGTGTTGGACTACTAGTGACATATGCAAAGCCATAGCCTTTTGGAAAATCAAGAAAGGTTGAACAGTTGAACTGTGAACTGTTGTCTGATACTAGAGTCTCAGGCACTCCGTGACAAGCAAAATTTGCTTTCAAGTGTCCAGTAACATAACTTGCAGCGGTAACATTCAGATGAACAACATCAGCATACATAGATACATAGATACATAGATACATAGACAGTGTTGGCAGATAATGGCCTATGGCCCACCCAGTCTGCCCATTTGAGATTGTAAGTTCAGTTTGTTTTCCTAGAAGTCTGTTGCCCCTTACCCCTGACCTCCAGAATTCCTTTATGTCTATCCCATGCATTCTTAAATCCCGTGATTGTTTCAGCCCCCACCACTTCCTCTGGCAGGGTGTTCCACTTGTCCACCACTCGTTCTATGAAGAAATTCTTCCTCATGTTTCCTCTGAATCGTCCTCCCTCCAACTTCATCCCATGCCCTCTAATCCTGGAACATCTTTCTCACTTAAAAATAGTGTATTCCTGCACCCTGTTCCTCCCTGTAAGATACTTGTATGTCTCTATCATATCCCCTCTCTCCCTCCTCTCCTCCAGGGAGTACATGTTCAGTTCCTTCAACCTGTCCTCATAGGACTTGTGATGCAATCCATGCACCATCTTTGTTGCCCTCCTCTGAACCTTTTCTACCCTGTCTGTGTCCTTACGTAGGTATGGTCTCCAGAACTGTACACTGTACTCCAGGTGGAGCCTCACTAGTGTCTTGTATAGTGGAATTATGACCTCCCTTTTCCTGCTGGTGATGCCCCTGCCTACGAATCCCAGCATCCTATTTGCTTTACCTGCTGCCTTGTCACACTGTTTCCCTACCTTGAGGTCATCAGAGATGATAACCCCAAGATCCCTTTCCTGCTTGGTGCATGCTATATCCTCACCCCCCAACTGATATATTGTGCCAGGGTTTTTGTGCCCCATATGCATTATCTTGCACTTCTTTGCATTGAATTTCAACTGCCAAACCCTTGACCATTCTTCAGGTTTCTGCAGGTCCCTTCTCATTCTGTCTACACCCTCTGGTGTGTCTACTCTGTTACAGAGCTTTGTGTCATCAGCGAACAGTGAAATTCTGCCTTCTAGGTCCTGTGCAATGTCACTGATGAAGATGTTAAATAGGACCGGTCCCAGGACTGATCTCTGTGGTACCCCCTTAGTCACTCTTCCCTCTGTGGAATGACAGCCATTTACCACCACCCTCTGTGTCCTGCCACCCAGCCAGTTACCTACCCACCACACTACTATCCTGCCCACACCCATATTCCCCAGTTTGTGTAATAGTCTTCTATGTGGCACAGTGTCAAAGGCCTTGCTGAAGTCCAGATAGGCCATGTCCACTGCCTTCCTCTGATCCACCTCCCTTGTCACCCAGTCAAAAAATTCAACATGGTTGGTCTGACATGACCTCCCCCTGCTGAAACCATGCTGCCTTGTGTCCTGTAGTCCATTGACAACCAGATGTTCCACCAATCTCTCCTTCAGTAGTGCTTCCATGATCTTCCCCACTACCGAGGTGAGGCTAACTGGTCTGTAGTTCCCTTCCTCTTTGTTCCCACTTTTGTACAAAGGGACTACATCTGCTGTCCTCCAATCTTTGGGTACCTCCCTGTTTCCAGTGATCGACTAAACAGGATGGCCAGAGGTTCAGCCACCACCTCTCTTAGTTCTTTAAGGACCCTGGGGTGCACCCATCTGGCCCATTAGCATCAACTCTTGTACTTCCAGTTCCTTCAGGACCCTTTCTCATGTAAAGGGACTTGTGTCCATTTCTGCACCATTCTCACCCCTTGTACTCCGTTCAGACCCATTACCCTCCTCTTCCTCAGTAAAGACTGAGCAGAAATACCTGTTCAATATGTCAGCTTTACTGTTGTCATCCTCCACGTGGCCCCCATCCTCCCCCTTCAGTCTCACTATCCCTCCCTTTGCCTTTCTTTTTTCACTTATGTACCTGTAAAAGGGTTTGTCCCCTACCCACTGATTTTGCAATGTGTTCTTCTGTCTGAGCTTTGGCTTCCCTTACTGACCTCCCTGCCTCCCTTTGCTTCTCCTGGTACTTCTCTCTATCCCCTTCTGCCTGCATCTTTTTGTATTGCCTGAATGCAGTCTTTTTGGCTTTCACTTCCTTTGCTACTTCTTTGTAAAACCATAATGGTCTTCTCTTCCTTTTCCTCTTGCTAACCTGCTTAATGCATAATTCTGTTGTTCTTATAATCCCCATTTTAAATACTGCCCACTGTTCCTCAACCCCTGATTCCTGTCCCATTCCCCTTAATGCCTCTTTCAAGTATCTCCCATTTTCCCAAAGTCTGCCCCCTAAAATCCAGGATACATGTTTTTGTGTGGTTTGGTTCTGCTCTTTCTGTGATTTCAAACCACAATGACTTTTGGTCACTGTTCCCCTGGTGCTCCCCACTGTTACCCACATCACACTGTCCCTGTTTGTGAGCACAAGGTCCAGTATTGCCTTCTGCCGAGTTGGTTCCATGACCAGTTGCTTGAGGAAGGCACCCTGAAGGGAGTCCAGGATAAATCTGCTCCTAGTTGATGCTGCTGCTGGGATGCTCCAGTCCACGTCTAGAATACTGAAGTATCCAGCCAGTACTACCTCACCCTTGTCTGCCATCCTTTGGATGGCTAGCATCAGCTCCCTATCTGTTTCTTCCTCCTGGGCTGGTGGTCTATAGACCACACCTGTGCTGATGGCTGGCCCCATTTTCCTTTCCAGCTTAACCCACAGTATCTCTCCCCCATTTTGTTCCTCCTGGATCTCTGTGGCCTTTATGTCATTTGTCACATACAGTGCCACTCCTCCTCCCTTCCTGCCTGCCCTGTCTCTTCTGAATATGTTGTAGCCAGGTATGGCCATCTCCCAAATGATAGTCCACAACTGTGAGGAATTTCTGCCTTTTCAGGTTTAAGAGATCTTTAGCAACTTTTTGCCATGATCTGTCCAGAAATTTAGACAGAATCAGTGGTTCTACTGAATTGCTGGGGAGTTTGGCAAAGACTTCACACTTATTTATCAGGGTTGTTAGTTTTATACCAAGCCCAAGCCACCACACAGTCTGCTGTGCTCTCCTGCAACATTTTCCGATGCCCTGGTGTCCTTTGTGAAGTAGTTTCAGGGTGGCATCCTGCAGAGATTGAGGATTCACAATTCTGGTTCCCTTCAGAAGTAAACTGTCTTGAACTGTCAAGGTGTGTCGTTCATGCCAGAACAGTTTAATAGTATCCAGACCTTGAACTCTTGCTGGCCAAAAGTGCTGGCAAAATTTCATGACTTGTTGACATACATGATCTTTCTGTAGTTATTGCCTGATTTGCTCAAGATTGCTGTCTAATGCTGGAATGGTGTCTTGTATTTGAGCGAGATAGATATTTGTTCCCTGTATGAGGTCTGCGTCTCCTTCTGTAAGATGTCCTTTGAGAGAAGAAGGAAAAAAAAAGCATTTATATAGCACTTTTCATACTCGTTGTATCCCAAAGTGCTTTATACTGTAAGCAGCCTAGACTGGTAGTGAAGTGACTGAACATGTAGTGGCAGCCATTTCGCAAAGAAACATAGTAACATAGAATCTGATGGTAGATAAGGACTGCTTGACCCACCCAGTCTGCCCATTTTCCTACCTAATGGATAAGTTGCAGATCCTAGCTAACCAACAGCCTGTTTCTTTCAACCTCAACCCCCAAGAATTGCCTTATGTCTGTCCCATGCATTCTTGAATTCCACCAGTTTTTGACTCCACAACCTCCTCAGGAAGGCTGTTCCATGCATCCACAACCCTCTCTGTGAAAAAATACTTCCTCACATTACCTCAGAAACATTATTGACAGGAAATCAACGGTAAGAAGACATGCCTGAACATGAATAATGGTGTAGGTGTATCTTATCAACTGCATGCGGAATCTCTGTATTCTCAAAGAAAGGCCATCTAAGCTTCTGGTGCCCAGTAGACTTACTAGAGGTTTGTGATCTATCTATAGGGGAAGGAGAAATTGTTCAACCAGGAAAGGCACACTAAACTGGAGTTTGTTTCCAGGTACAACCTGGGAGCATAAGGAAGTTAAATGACTTGCTTAGAGTCACATAGTATGCAAGTGGGGGCTGATGGGGTTCAAACCCAGGTCTCGAGGTCTGTAGCTCAGTGCCCTTAACCACTACATTATACTGCCTTCTTTTTTTTTCCAGTTATGTTTATCCTCCTCAGCAGGCCATCTGCCAGCCTTACCGGTCTAGGGGTCGTTCAGGAACTTATGATGCTATGCGCATCATGGCAGAACCCCAGAGCTGGCCCAGAGGCTTCATCCTAGGTGGCCCCCAATTTTTCTTCCATTTAACCCCTATTCGTTTGTTTTTACCCGAGGCCCCAGAAGCGGTGACGCATGCGTGTGGAGGTGCAAATATGCACAACAGTTCCAGTCAACAGCCCCTTCCGCCCTTCCTCGGCCTAGTGCTGGTGCTCCTCAAAAGTGCAGCAGCTTCCCAGCCTCCACCAGGGGGCAGCCAAGCTCCAAGGAAACTCTCTCCACCCTCCCAAAGCAGAAGGCTACCAGCCGGCAGCCGATCAACGTCCTCACCCTCCCCCCCCGCTGACCTCTGACAACCTGGGCTCATTCCCAAACCTGGGTTGTTGGCGTGGTGCGAAGTGTGGCATCCAGCACCTCAACCCTCAGTACCACTGGGCCAGCTATGGCCCCTGATGCTCTGTGGCAGAATTTTCTGATTTCTGCGGCAGGGATCCTTGGTTTCTGCGGCAGCATTTTCTGCTTTCTGTGGCATGATTTATTCATTTCTCTGGCAGAATGCAGTTCTGTCATTGACTAAATATGATGTGATGTCATTGATGGCATCACATGCTGAGCATACAGGAGGGGCTTCAGAATAAACGAGATGGGAAAGAAAGCCTGACGCTATGGAAAAACAGTATATTTAAATGAAAATTCACCAAAAACAATGAATTCTGCAGCACTGTATATATTCTGCAGCATGATGCAAATTCTGTGGAAATTTCTGCAACCGCAGAACTGCAGAATTCCAGGGGTCTTAGAAACATAGAAGTTGACAGCAGATAAGGACCGCAAGGCCCATCCAGTCTGCCCATTTTTTTTTCTTCCTTATGAATGTGCAATTGGCCTTTGCTCTGTCAATGACCTATCTATTCATACTCATCTGTATTGCTCCCTTATGCCTATCCCATGCCTGTTTGAAGCCCTGCACTGTATTCATATCGACCACTTCCAGAGGTAGGCCGTCCATGCATCCACCACCCTTTCTGTGAAAAAGAACTTCCTCACATTACCCCTTAATCGGCCTCCCTCTAATCTCATGCTGTGTCCTCTTGTCCTGTTATTTTTCTTATATTGAAACATGTTAAGACTCTTTCACCTTGTTAATGCCCTTAAGGTGTTTGAATGTTTCAATCATATCACATCTCTCCCTCCTTTGCTCTAGGATATACATATTGAGCTCAGTTAATCTGTCCTCATATGTTTTCTGATGCAGTCCCTGCACCATTTTGGTTGCCCTTCTCTGGACTGCCTCAATTTGGTTAATATCCTTGTGAAGGTGTGGCCTCCAGTACTGCATGCAGTACTCCAGATGGGGCCTAACCAGTGTCTTGTAAAGAGGGATTATTACCTCCCTCTTCTGACTTGTGATACCCCTACTAATACACCCCAATATCCCTCTAGCCTTACCTACTGCTTTAGTGGTCTGCTTGGATGATTTCAGGTCATCGGTGATGACGCCCAAGTCTCTTTCTTCCCTTGTGACTGCCAGCAACTCCCCTCCCAGCCTATAGGTGGCTTCAGGGTTTCTCTTCCCTATGTGCATGATCTTGCACTTCTTTGCGTTAAATCTCAGTTGCCTCCCTTCCGACCATTTTGCTAGTTTATCCAGATCTCTTCTCATTCTGCCCACCCCATCTGGATCATCTACTCTGTTGCAGATCTTGGTGTCATCTGCAAACAGACAAACCTTACCCTCCAGTCCATCTGCAATGTCACTGATGAAGATATTGAAGAGGACTGGCCCCAAGACTGATTCCCGAGGTACGCCACTTTTGACTTGCATTTCTTCTGATTGTATACGATTTACCACCACTCTCTGTTTTCTGCCCGTCAACCAGTTTGCCACCCAGTTGACCAACGCCTGACCCACCCCAAGCCTACCCAGCTTATTAATCAATCTTCTATGTGGAACAGAGTCAAAAGCTTTGCTGAAGTCAAGGTAGGTGACATCAACTGCTCCCCCTTGGTCCACCACTCTGGTTACCCAGTCAAAGAAATCTATGAGACTAGTTTGACAGGACCTTCCTGTTGTAAACCCATGCTGTCTTGGATCCTGAGCTCCTATGGATTCCAGGTGTTGCACTATCCTTTCCATAAGGAGTGTCTCCATAATCTTGCCCACTGCTGAGGTAAGACTGACTGGTCTGTAGTTCCCTGCCTCATCCTTGCTACCGCTCTTGTGGAGCGGGATCACATGATCCCTTCTCCAGTCTTCTGGGACCTCTCCTGTGCTCAGATACTCACTAAACAGTTCTGATAATGGCTCTGCTACTGTAGTTCCACCCTTAGCAACTTTACCCTGGGATGTATGCCATCAGGTCCCATTGCCTTGTCCTCCCTTAACCTTTCGAGCACTTGTAGGACCCTTTCTTTTGTCAAGGGACTAGTGCACACCACCCTCCCCCCCCGTGTCCATGGTGCTGAGCTGTGGGCCCTTCCCTACCTTCTCTTCAGTAAATACTGAGCAGAAGTATCTATTTAGGATAGATGCTTTTACATGGTCCTCCTCCTCACACGCCCCCTTATCCCTTTGATCTTAGCAATACCTCCTCTGGACTTTCTCATTTCACTATGTATCTATAGAAAGTTTTGTCACCTTCTTTTACTGTTTGTGCTAGTGTTTCCTTGGTTTGTGCCTTTGTCTGCCTTACTGCCTTCCCTGCTTCCCTTAAGGAAGTTTGGTAAGCCTTCCTATCTTCATCCTGCTGCATTCCCTTATATTTCCTGAAGGCCAGCCTTTTGGCTCTGACCTTTTCTGCTACTGTGTTTGAGAACCAAAGTGGTTTCCTTCTTTTTTTGCACTTCCTTTTCTCACTAACACAATGGCTATACTGCCTCCTTGTTAGTTGATAGTATCCAGACTTTAAACCCTTGCTGGCCAACCATGTTGGGAAACTTTCATGACTTGCTGACATACATGATCTCTTTTTTTTATCTACATTTTTTGGCCCCTGTTTTGGAGAGCTGGTGGGCAAGGTGCCACCCCCCTCCAGGGGGGGGGCTCATATCTGTCCCCAACTGGTGTCCTCATCACCAAGAATGCCACCACGACATCATGGAGCCCGCCAGCTCTGTTTTTCTCCCACCCATGCCACGCGTATGCATGTGGAGCATGTGCATGCCGTGGTTTTGCAGTGCCCTCCCTATTTGTGCCACCCACTTGCTTGCACTACCCCCGGGCCTCCACCTGGGGCAGTTGTACTGTGGGGGCGACAAGGTCCCTCACTAGGAGAGGAGAGCTGCCTTGTGACTGCTGAATCCCACTTCCTCCCTCCCCCCAGCTGACCCCCGACTACCCAGATTCATTCTCGAACCCAGGTCACTGGCACAGTGCAAGGTATGGCATCCAGCGCTTTCAATCCTCAGCACTACTGGGCCGGCCACATACATGACCTTTCTGTAGTTGTTGTCTGATTTGCACAAGATTACAGTCTGATACTGGAAGGATGTCCTGTATTTGAGTGAGACAGATAGAGTTGGACTGAGTGAGACAGAGAATGAAAAAGGTTAGGATTAGAGGAAGTAACGATATTTGGATCACCCCCAGATACTTACACGTAAGTTAATGAGGAAACGAAACAAAATTTGCACTGAATAAAAAACACAGACCTGCTGAACTTTTGATTGAATATAAGACACTGAGGAATAAATGTCAAACAGCAGTTAGAACTGTGAAACACAAATACTTTAAGCAAATATCGACCAAACATAGAGGGGAACACTAAATTCACATGGAACATTTTAAATACTATGATGGGAAAGTCAAAAGCCTCTGATTCTTTTTCATTGGATTTAGGTGGCACCATAATAGATGATCCAGTTAGTGTAGCCAATGCATTTAATCTTCACTTTACAAATTTAGAAAATTGTAGGCCACAGGCACAAACCAATACTGGACCTCTGGATGATAGTTTACCATCACAAATATACAATGTTTCTATTAGAAAAGCTGTTAAAGGTATTCTTAAATTTTACTTTCATGTTCTATCACCAGAGAATGTACTATTATAGATTAATAAAATGAATCCGAGGCCAAGTCTTGGTCTAGATAAAACTGACTTTGGGATTCTGAGAAAGGTTGGGCACTCGTTTGCCCTTCCCCTGACCAAACTGTTAATTCTTCACTCAGTTACAGTGTTTATCCCACCTTATGGAAATGCGCTGTAGTTCAACCTATATTCAAATCTGGTTCTAAATCTAATCTGAACAACTATCACCCCATATCTTTGTTGGCTCCACTCTCAAAGATGTCGGAGAGAATAGTATCAGACCAAATGACTGAACGTCTTGTCAAGTATGACCTTTGATCTGGGGCACAGCATGCTTTTAGAGCTAACCATGATACAGAGACTGCCTTAGTGAGGTTCACTACCCAAGTGAACAAAACATTTGATGAAAATAAATCTGTTGCCTCGGCTTTTGTTGACCTCACCAAGGCATTCAATCTGGTTGACCATGCTGTGCTCCTAAACCTTTTAACTTCGATGGAGAAAAATACCTTATTTATTTCCTGGGTGGATCAATATCTTAAGAATCGGTCGCAAAGAACACTGATGCATGGATTTTCATGTATAGATTCTGGTCTTAGGTGTGGAGTACCACAGGAATCCATATTTGGACCCCTGTTGTTCTCCCTCTTTGTGAATTCTTTTTCCGAGCTCTTTACACAAATTGAATTACTTTTATACACAGACAATGTGTTTTTTTTTTTGCTCAGGTAATAATATTAAAAAACTACAAGAAACCCTACAACAAGATTTCAGTATTCTCCATTCATGGTTTGAATTGCATAATTTGGTCTTAAACTCCACAAAAAACAAATGTTCTTGTTTTCCATAGCTCCAGGAAAAATCCCATTGATAACTTTTTACTCTTTGGCAACAATAGAAATAATATTGCACAAATAACCTCCTTTAAATATTTTGGTTTAATATTGGATCAACATATCACGTTTGAACTTCATATTACTGACTTAATAAGTAGACCACATAAAAAACTAGATTCATTATTTAAAAGCAGAGAGCTCCCCTGGTCATGACTACCTTGAGCCTAAGTTCCTTAAACTGGGTGCTTAGGCCCTTGCTCATCCTGTCTGTGACCTATTTAACCGATCTTTCCTCTCCAGTACCATTCCGAATAAATGGAAGGTGGTGTTAGTCGTTCCTGTGCATGGGGGGGGGGGGGGGGGGCCCAATACCATTGTCTAAAACTTTAGACCCATTTCTATACTCTGCCCTTTGGCTAAAATCCAAGAGTACATAGTATACAACCATCTTCAGGACTACCTAGAGCTTCACAGTCTACTATCCCCCTATCAATATGGTTTCCAACGGAATCACAGTACCCTTACCCCTTTAAAGAAAAATGTGACCACAGACATTTTCCAGGTAATGGACCAGGATTCTGCCACCAGTGCCATCTTTGTTGACCATACAAAAGCGTTCAACCTGGTGAATCATGGTCTTCTGCTGCATCAGCTTCATGCTCTTGGTCTGGACTCCAGTGCTCTGAATTGGATCAAAAGTTATCTCTCCTGCCGTTTTCAAAGCATCAAGTAGGTTGGTTCTGTTTCCAGTCTTAGACCCATAACTCATGGTGTTCTGCAAGACTTCATTTTGGGTCCGATATTATTCTCACTATTCATCAATAACTTACCTAGCTTTTGTGGAGGAGCCTCAGTACACCTCTATGCTGATGATGTAATCATCTATCGCTCCTCTCCTGATGTTGATCAAATAAATAGAGATCTTGCCTCTTACTTTGCTTCCCTTGAGGGCCGGTTCAGGCATAATCAACTTGTTCTGAATATGAAAAAGACTAAAAGCATGTTATTCTCTGACCTTCCTCCCTCCACGCATGCTCTCTCCTCCCTTAGCATCACCTCTCTCAATGGTGATACCCTTGAGTCTGTTCATTCCTTTAAATACCTGAGCATCACTTTGGACTTCTCACTCTCTCTTGAAGCTCATGTCTCCAATGTCACAAAATCGCTGAACCAGAAACTAGGCCTCCTCTTTTGTATCCGTCCCTTCCTCTCCACTGCTTTCTGCCTTAAGATTGCGTCCTCATCCCTACTTCCCCTCCTGACCTATGGTGCTCCTTTACTGCTCACAGTGAATTCCTCATCCCTGTCTCTCCTCTCCCAGGTGTACCATAGGGTGGGAAGGTTTGCTTTGGGGGTTAACATCCGTTATCATCACTGTGATGTCCTCTCCTCACTTGGCTGGTTACCTTATGAATCCAAATTGAGGTATTCCTCCCTGAGTTTCATGTTCATGCTTGTCCATAGATTCACACCTCCCTACCTCAGTGAGATTATACTTCTCAGGCAAGCTCCTCACACCCTCAGATCTGCCTCTCTCCCCCTTCTCATGAAACCTAACCTGCATCTTGCCATCGCCCACAAGTCATTCTCCTTTGCTTCAGTATCTGAATGGAACTCCCTGCCTCCCTCCCTCCCTCTGTCTTGTCCTGCTCCTCTTTCCCTATGTTCCAAGCTACTCTATATGCCTCTCTCTTAGCCTCTGTGTCATGCTCCTGCTTCCGCTGATACCGCTTCTATTTCTCACTCTGCTTTTTTTCCTCTCTCCTTCTTCCTATCCCCTGAACCTGGCCCCCTCCCACTAGCCCTATCTACTTGCCCCACCTGTTTATTTCACCTTCCCTCTCCATTCCCTCTCCACCCCCACTTTGAACCAGTAATCCTTTCCTTTAGCTTTAGGTCCTTTAGTTTGTAGTTTCAATATAGTTTTACACAATGTAATTTATGATTTTATTGAATTGTACATAACCTCTCCATGTTCTGCTTTATTCATGTATAATATTAATACCCTTTCTCTTGCTATGTCAACTTTTATCATGTTTGCTACTCTGCTTATTGCACTGTGCTGCCTCCACTTGTTGTAACCCTGGGTCGACCCTGAAAAAGGGACTGTAATTGTCTCAGTGGTCTTGCTGGTCACCAAAACTCAAATAAAAATAAATTGTATCGTATTACTAAATGTCTTACTCCTGAGACGAGAAAAATACTTATCTGCAGTTTTTTGCTTCCATTAATTCATTATGGTGCTAATATTTATTCATTTTCAACTCAAAGAATTCTTAATAAACTCAGGTCAGCTTATAACAGTATCTTACGTTTTGCATTGGGATTACCTAGACAGACTCATCATTATGTACTGTATAAATACTTTGGATGTTTACCTCTCACTGAATCATTCTATTATGGTGCATTAATATTTATGCATAAAGTTCAGTTAGGGTGTCTGATAGTATTATACTTTTGTTCTTGAAAAATAACCCACTACTCTGCACAAGAACTCAAAGTAGACAACTCTTTAAGGTTCCTTTTTTTCATTCCACTTTTTCACAAAACTCATTAACTTTGTTGCAGTTAAACTGTATAATGATTTACACAATCATAGGTTGCACTAGGTTGTCGGTATTTAAGAGAATGCTTAAATGTTATTTTTTAGATAGAACTGTTTGTAATTGTTATGACTAATTTTCTGTCCATTTGATTGATATGTCTGATATGTGTGTAAGTGTTTGAATTTTTAAATACTGTACTATTTATAACTGGACGCCTCTGAAAATGGGCATTGCACCCACAGGCCTTTCCAGTATAAAATAAACATGAAATGAAGATATTGCAGCCATATAGAATGAAGTGTGCCCCCACAAGGTAACAACTAAAGCATTCACATGCCCACACTAGGGCAAGTGTCTCTTTTTCAGTTTGCACATAGCACTGTTCTGTTGGTGTCAGTGCTCTTGAGGTGTACCCAGCAGGTTTCCAGTGGTTTTGCATCAGGACCCCTCCTTGTCTGAGGGATGATGCATCTGCTGCTACTCTTGTTTCTTTGTTGGGATTGAACAAGGCTAGAGTAGGCAGTGCCATAAGTTCTGCTTTGAGAGCTGCAAACCCTTGTTCTGGAGCTGGATCCCAACCCACTGGTTCAACTTTGACAAAAGTTCCTGTAGAGCTTTTCTCTTCTGTGCTAAGAAGGGTATGAACTTCCCCAGTTGGCTGACCAATTCCCAGGAAACCTTGCACTTCAGACACATTTGTGGGATTAGCCATCCTCTGTATGGGTTCCAACTTCTCTGGGTCAAGTTGTACACCTTTGTCTGAGATGATATGTCCCAAGAAATGAACTTTGGTTTTCCCAAATTCACATTTTTTGGCATTCAGTGTGAGCCCTGCACTCTGAACCTTTCTTAGGGCTGCATAGACTCTCCGATCATGCTCCTCTGTGTGTGACTGAAGACAAGGATATCATCCTTGTGGCACACAACCCCCTACTAGCCTTCCAGGACTCTTCCCATTCTGTGTTGGGAGTGCTCAGGGACAGATAAGATGCCAAAGGGCAATCTTTGAAAGCAATATGGTATAATGAAGATGTTCAGTTTCTCTGGTGCTTTTGATTGATGTACCTGCAAAAATCCTACATTGGCATCAAGCTAGGCGAAGAGAATTGCTTCTTCCATCATTCACAGGATCTGCTCCACTGAGGGAAGGATGAATGTCTCCCATCTGACCAACTAGTTCAGCTTGGTAAGGTCAATACAGATCCTTACAGCACCATCTGGCTATGAGACCACTATTATTCCAGCACACCAATCTGTCAGTCCCTCAATCTTGATGCTCACACCCAGATTCTCCATTCTATAAAGTTCCTCTTTGACCCTGGACATCAGCGGAACTGGAAATGTCCTGGGTGCTGTCAGTGAAAACTGTATGGGTCCTGATGTTAGCTGAATATAGTAAATTTTCTGAGTTCTCCTAGACCATTGAATAATGTTGGAAACTCCTCACTCCACCTGCTTTGTTCCACACTATTGAGTCTGACAAGGAGATGATGTTTCTCAGTTGCCTGCCTACCTAGCAATGCAGTATGGAGGTTCTTTACAACATAAATATTCTCTTGACGTGCATTTTTACCTTTAGTTACAGTAGCAGTAAGCACTCTGCATAAATTTTATTTTATTTTATTTGATAACCGTGTAAGTACACTAGTCCAAGGGACCATTTTCAGTACTCTCTGGGCTATATAGATGGCACATATGACATACAAATTATACAATCACAGCAAAAAAGATCACAAATTGAAAACACAGGCAGTGAATACAGTTACATCCATGGTGCATCTTCCTGACCCCATCAGGACTTTACTTGTGGCCTGCAAAGGTATGCAGTGTTTGCCCCCACATTCATTTACAAAGGTTTTCTGGCACAGCTGTGACATCTGCACTTGTGCCTATCTTGAACTCTGTTGGCATCTTCTTGATGAGAACTGTTGTTTTCCAGCTAGTTCTTTCACAGCCTACAATGCCTGACTATATGCTTCTCCTGCCGGTGGCGTGGCCTATTCATCTTCACTACACACCACACTGAACAGCTGCCCAAGACCTCTTCATATCAACTTACAGCCCCTGACTGGGCACTTCTCCTGCTGGTGGCGTGGCTGATTCATCTCCACCGCACGCTGCACGCAAAAGCCACCCGAGACCTAATCATTCTGGAGCATTCCAGATGCTTAGGAAATCAGGAGGGCAAGGGGACAAAGATGAGTACATGAAGAAGTCCAGGGAGGTTACCAGGCTAGTCAGAACAGCCAAAGTTTCCAGAGAGCTGAGACTGGCACAGGAAATCAAGGAAGGGGAAAAGGATTTATTCAGATACATTTGTGAGAGAAGAAGAAACAAAGACCAGATTGTGAGGATTAAGAAAGATGGGGAGTGGACGGAGAAGGGGGAGGACCAGGCAGAGGCACTGAATGAGTACTTCTGCTCTGTGTTCACAAAGGAAAGAGGGGGCAGATACCCCATGGGAAGGGTGCAGTGGGCAGGAGGGAAGGGGAGAACTGAAATCAGAACTACAGAGGACAGGGTGCTGGAAGGACTAAGGGTACTGAGGGTGGACAAGCCTCTGGAGCCAGATGGCATTCACCCTAGGGTACTTAGGGAGCTAGAGGAGATCCTGGTGGGACCACTGGCAGACCTGTTTAGTACATCACTGGGCACAGGATGCATACCACAGGACTGGAGAATGGCCCTTGTGGTGCCCATTTATAAAAGTGGTCCAAAGGATGATCCAGGAAACTATAGACTCGTGGGTCTCACTTCAATCATGGGAAAACTAATGGAGTCAATCCTAAAAGAGAGGCTGGTGACCTTTCTGGAAAACAATGGGCTCCAAGACGGCCATCAGCACGGTTTTGTATTGGGCAGATCCTGTCAGATGAACCTAGTTGAGTACTACGACTGGGTTACCAGGGAACTGGACAGGGGTCATGCAGTGGATGTCCTATATTTGGACTTCAGCAAGGCCTTTGACTCAGTGCCACATGGGAGGCTGGGGGGGAACTGGAATACATTGGGGTGGGGACAAAAATGCTCAACTGGATCACCAACTGGCTGAGGTGTAGGCAGCAAAGGATGGTGGTGATGGGGGAAACTCTCATCACCAAGGGACATTACAAGTGGGGTGCCCCAGGGTTCAGTACTGGGACCAGTGCTGTTCGGGATATTCATAGCTGATATCTCAAACAGGATCCAGAGTAGGATCAGTCTGTTCGCAGATGATACTAAGATCAGTGCAGTGGTAGATGACATGGAGGGGTGGAGAGGGCTGCAGGAAGACCTGAACAAACTACAGGAATGGTCAGAGACATGGCAGTTGGGGTTCAACGCCAAGAAGTACAAGGTACTGCACTTTGGAGCAAGGAACCAGGGGTGGAAATATCAATTGGAAGGGGTACAGTTGGAAAGCACAGTGGAGGAAAAGGATCTAGGGGTACTAATGATGGGGAGTATGAATCACTTAGCTCAGTGCAGGAAGGTGGCTGCACAGGTAAACAAGATGCTGGGGTGCATAGCGAGGGGAATCTCCTCCAGGCACAGAGAAGTGATCCTACCCCTGTACAGGTCACTGGTCAGGCCCCACCTGGAATACTGCATGCAGTACTGGCATCCATTCATGAAGAGGGACATCAGATTGCTGGAGGGGCTGCAGCATAGGGCATTGAAGATGATACAAGGACTTAAGGGAAAATCCTATGAGGAGAAACTGATAGAGGTGCAAATGTATTGCCTGAAAGACAGGAGGGTTGGGGGGATATGATCGAAACCTTTCAGTACCTAAAAGGGTATTAACAAGATTAATACAGAAGGGATTCTTCAGATCAGAAGGGGGAGGGACATAAGAGGGCATCATCTGAGATTGGAGAGGGGAGATTCAGGAGGGAACTCAGGAAACACTTTTTCACAGAAAGGGTGGTAGATAAGTGGAACACTCTGCCCGAGAGGTGGTATCGTGTAGAACAGTGGGAGGATTTAAGAGAGGGTGGGACAGAGTGAGGGGGGGGTAGTTATGAGGAGGGGAGGGGAGAGTGGGGCAGCTGCAAGTTGAGGAGTTAGCTGCACAATTGAGTAGACCCAATAGACCATGAGGCCTGTTTCTACTGGCATTTCGTATGCTCATATCAGCCTACAGCTCCTGACCGGGTGCTTCTCTTGCCATCGGCGCAGCGGATTCATCTCTGCTGCACGCTGCACTGAACAGCTTCACCAGACCTTATCATATCAGCCTACAGCCCCTGACTGAGTTGCTTCTCCTGCCGGCGGGCGTGGCCAATTATCTCCATCACACGCTGCATTGAACAGCCACCCAAGACCTCTTCATATCAGGTATAGTCATAGTGCCAACCCGGTACTCTCATTTCTCAGCACTCTCCGGCTGCTCCCATCCATTAGCTGCCATTCACGACCTGCTGCCACCGATTAGTGCGCCTTTCAGCCTGGACTCTGCTGGGCTCTTGGCTTCCTGCCATCTCACCTTTATTTGAATTTTACTGCTAATTCTTTGGCCTTTTTGGCCTTGGTGTGCACTATTTAGCTTACTATTTTCGTTGTATGTTTAAGGCTGGCACAATACCTGAATTGCCAAGGGAATACTTTGCCTGTGCTAATTGTTATCCACTTCTAGAAATATTTAAAGTTTGCCTTTAATTCTTTTCACCACTTTCCTCCCACTTTACTCCTGCATCGCATTTACTTTCAGCTTGCCTCATTGCTTCCTCTTCCTCCCCACCTCCTCTCTGTGCTAGGCATTGATCCACACTGTCCCCAGCCTCCTCCACTTCTCTCTGCTTCTGTGAGCTGCCCCCCTCCAATTTAATCTAATCTATGGTCTAACTCTATGACCCAGCCCCCAGCTTAAGCCTTTCTCTGCCTCTCCTAGCCATCTCCTGACCCCTGCTGATCTGCTGACGCCTGCTCTCGGCAGCCTCTGCCCCCCTTCTACTCTACGTGCCCTTCTGCCACCCCACCCCTGTTTGCTAGTATAACTAATTCTCATTTTCTTCCCTCCCCACAGCCTACAGCACCTGATCAGGTGCTTCCTTATGACAGCATAGCCAATTCATCTCCATGGCACACTAAACAGGCCTTCAAAACCTCTTCATATCAGGTACAGTTACAGTGTGACCGGTAACTCTTAATTCCCGGCACTCTTTGGCTGCTCCCATCCGATTATGTGCCATCGTGGCCTGATGCCACCCGATAGTGCGCCTTTCAGCCTGCTGCCACCTGATTGGTGTGCCTTTCAGCCTAGACTCTGCTGGGCTCTTGGCTTCACTGCCAACTTGCCTTTCTTTAAATTTTACAGCTAATTCTTTCAACTCCTTATTTTGTCCCTCCCTGTCCCCGACTTCTATTAAATACGCTCAGGACCGCCCAAAATAGCCTTCCCTTCCCTCAGTTGGCCACCATTTGTTCTCAGTCTTGCTCTAGCTTTTTAACCTTGTATTTCTCTAACTCTAAGCCCCCTATAGTTCTGTCTGTCTCTTGCTATTTAGCTCATTCACTCTCTCACCCCCTC
Organism: Neoceratodus forsteri; assembly: GCA_016271365.2. Lineage (NCBI taxonomy): Eukaryota > Metazoa > Chordata > Ceratodontiformes > Ceratodontidae > Neoceratodus > Neoceratodus forsteri. The sequence goes on along the minus strand of JADMNL010000022.1, from coordinate 31,133,640 downwards.
CCCTTAATTCCCCTTATTTCTACTAGTGCTAAGCTCACCACTACTGGAACTGCTCTCCCTGATAAGCTGCCTGCCTGATTTACTCAGTAATATGCCCTCTTTCATTCCCTTCACCTTGCACCTCTTCCCCTACTTTACATCCTCCTCTCTCTTCTGCCCCCATTGCAGAATACTTCACCCCCTCCCCCTTTATATATTCTCCTACCATGCTCACACCCAGTATCATCAATGGCTGCTCCACACCCTTCATAACTGCTTCACTTCCCTCTCTGACCTTCCCCCTCCCTCTTATCTATACTTCACTCTTTCACACTTCTACGCCTCCTTAAATTTTCAGCTCTCCACTTGCAGCCACTCACACCATTCCCCTAGATCTACTAACATGCCCTGGATCAAGGGCACCAAGCTTCACTTCATCATCATCTCCCTATTACTCCTCTCTGCAGGCGATGTTAATCCAAACCCCGATCCCCCACTCAGTATTATGGTTGCCTCTCCCTCCCCTTCTACCCTCCTCCCTACCTTAGGTGCACTCCCTGTGGCTTAAAAATCCTTACATAGAAACATAGAATTTGATGGCAGATAAGGACCGCTTGGCCCACCTAGTCTGCCCATTTCCCTACCTATCGGATAAGCTGCAGATTCTAGTTAACCAACAGCCTACTTCCTCCTACCCCCCGCTAGAATTGCCTTATGTCTGTCCCATGCATTCTTGAATTCCCCCACTGTTTTTGACTCTGCAACCTCCTCAGGAAGGCTGTTCCATGTATCCACAACCCTCTCTGTGAAGAAATACTTCCTCACATTACCTCTGAGCCATCCCCCTCTATCTTCAAATTGTGTTGTTTGCACATCTCTTTTCTGAAAGATGCTACCCTCTTGGACTTTGTTGATTCCTTGAGGTATTTGAAAGTTTCTATCATGTCACCCTCTCCCTCCTTTCCTCGAGACTATACATCTTTGGTTCCTTTAGTCTTTCTTCATATGTCTTCTGATGTAGACCCTGCATCATTTTGGTTGCCCCCTCTGGACAGTCTCCACCCTGTCTATGTCTTTGCAGAGATGGGTCTCCAGAACTGTACACAGTACTCAGATGTGGTCTTACCAACTGTCTGTACAGAGGGCCAACAACTTCCTGTTTTCTACTGGTGATGCCTCTCCCTATGCATCCCAGTATCCTCCCAGCCCTCCTTACTGCCTTCTCACATTGCTGGCCCACCTTTAGGTCATCTGATATGACTACCCCCAGGTCCCTTTCTATTTTTTTGTTGTCAGTATCTCACCCCCCATTGTGTACTCTTCCCCTGGGTTTTGTTTCCCAGGTGCATTACTTTGCACTTCTTTGCATTGAATCTAAGCTGCCATACATTTGACCATTCCTCCAACCTTGCCAAGTCCCTTTTCATCCTTTCCACCCCACCTTGTGTATCAACCCTGTTGCAGATCTTTGTGTCATCTGCAAAGAGACATACTTTCCTTCAATCTCTCTGCAATATCACTTATAAAGACATTAAAAGGACTGGCCCCAGTACTGAACCCTCAGTGTTACCCCACTAGTAACCCTCCTTTCTTTCACTGTGGACTCCATTTACTATTACCCACTGTGTCCTGTTGTCCAACCAGTGTTTTACAGGCTACCACCCTGGGACCCACTCCAGACTGGCTAATTTGTTTATTAATCCTTCACCTCAACATTCAGTCTCCTTCCTAAGATTGACCTGCTTCTTCCAATTGTAATATCCTTTAATCCTGACATCCTTGTGATATCAGAGACCTGGCTAACCAACAAAATCTCTGATTCTTCCATCACAATCCCTGGGTATGCAGTTAACCTTCAGGACTGTGCTGGCAAGGGCAGGGTGTAGATATTTACTACTACTACCTATCCAAACCACTACTGTGCTTTCAACCACAGACCCCAATGCCTGTGAAGCCATCATCAAAAGGCTTTTATCTTCCTTTCTCTGTACCAATATACATTGCAGGAACTTACTGTCGTCCTGGTCTGCACCGTTCTGTAGTCACTGAACTTATCACTATCACTGGGACCCTTAACTCTTTGGGCGAGCTTTACCTACTAGGAATCTAAACCTAAACTGGTTATCTCCCACACTAGAAAAATCTCTCACTGACATAGCTGCCCTAAACCTAACCCAATTAATCGAGGAGCCTACACGCCTAAACCAAAAAACCCAGAACCACTCTCTTATCAACTGGGCCCTTACCTCCCATCCCCACAGGTTAATCAGCTGGCATTTGGCCAGACACTCTTAGTGACCATCATATGATCTACCTAGTCAGAAAATTTCGCAGTCCTAAGGACCCTCACAAACTAATAATGATCTGCTCCTATAAAACACTAGAACTTGCTTCTCTACTCCACAACCTAACTCAAGTTGACTGGACTCCCTTATCCTTAAACAATTCTATAGATGATGCACTGGCATACTTTACCACAAATTTTTCCAACATCTGGAACAAGCATACTCCCCTACCCCTGAACTCCTGGCTGTCAACAAGCATGTGACAAAGCATGGCAACAAAATCCTCCAGACTCATAGTGACCTTGCTATCTACAGAACACTTCATAATACCTGTACCAAAGCCAACCACCTGGCTAGTAGAATATTTTTAATTCAACTCTAACACTAATATAGTTCATGCAAAACCATAGTAGTTACATTTTATGCAGTTTGTTTAACCCACCATGCTTGAATGAGAACTACATGATATGAAACCATACTAAACTGCATCTAATGTATACATCCAGTCAGATAATCTTCAAATTTCAGGATTAAATTAATAGTCTCTGCCCCCTGCTCAAAGGTATGCTGTGTAATGTGCAACATATCATTGTGACCTAATAGTATAACACTCTATCAGAGCTTGGAATATTATTTGGGCATTTAACCTAGAACAAACCAATACAAAACAGTGTAACAACTAATAATTAACAGAAGACCTGTGTGAGGCTAGTGTTTTTAGACTTAAATACTAATCTATGTAAAAAACCTATCCCCGGGTGGCTGACCCACCCCCCCCAATGAATTATTACCCCCATGCTTGCTGGGACAAGACCGAAGTGCCTTCTAATTCTTCAATAAAGACCAAAACTGCCACATTTCTGCTCACTCATTCCAGGGCCTGGAGTTTTCTGGTGAGCTGGGCGTAGACCTGTTTGCATCTCCATAAAGCGCAAAACTGCCACGTTTCTGCTCATTCATTCCAGGGCTTGGAGTTTTCTGGTGAGATGCGTTGTCCCTCTCCTGTAAAGGGAAGTTTATGTATGCTTTTCCCCCTTTCCCCTCTAACACAGTGGGTTCTGGTCAAGCTACAGGCTGAGCCTGTCACCCTGATTCTGGTGGCTTCTTAGTGGCCAAGGCAGATTTGGTTTCCACTACTCCAGCAACTGGCAGTGGAGCCTCCTGCCCTGCTCCCCCTGCGAGCTGGACTTCTGATGCAGGAGGAGGGTGCAGTAGCACACAGATCTGCAATCCCTGCACCTGCATGCCTGGCTCCTGAGGACATAGAGCATTCCCACTTCAGGGTTTCCCCAGTGGTGGCAGATGTTCTGTTGGTGGTTAGAAAGCAGTCTGCACATGTTCACAAAAATGGAAATGTTTTACAGTGTGATTCACTCGGCATGCCCTGGATCCCTTTACATGTCAAGTTCCTAAAGTGCTGGACTACTTCTTGTCCCATAAGCACTTGGGGTTAGGGTACTTCTCTATTAAAGTCCACATGGTCACTGTGTTGTTTTTTCATGCCCTCACAGAGGGCAAGACGATGGTCAGATGGAGGTTTCCAAAAATTTCCTATGAGATATTCTACTGCAACCCCCACCTCGGTCCGAGATCTGGTTGCAGCGTGGGACTTTAATGTGGTCTTAGAGACCCTCTCTGCATCTCCATGTGAGCCTGCTGTTACTTGTGAGCTGTGCTCCCTCTCTTGGAAGACACTGTTCCTAGTGGCTATGACATCTGCAAGATTCATATCTGAGTTACAGGCTGTGGTTGCAGACCCTCCTTTTATTATTTTCCACAAGGACAGAGTCACCTTATGTACCAGTGCTTGCTTCCCTCCAATGATAGTGACTGAAAGAACACTAAATCAGACAATAGACATGCTTGTTTATTTTTCGTCTCCCACAGACAGTGGAGAACGTCATTTATATTGGCCGAACATCTGATGGACTCTGCATTGGTACTTAGATCATACAACGGAGTGTAGAAAATCCTCTTAACTGTTTATAACTTCTGCCCCAGGATGGTGGGCTTTCCAATTTCTAAACAGGGCCTGTCCAAGAGGCTGGCCAATTTTACTACATTTTGTTACCAGAAGTGCTCATTTCACCCAAGGGGTGGCTACTTCAGTGACTTGTTTTCAAAAAGTGTCCGCTGCTGACATTTGTGCTGCTGCTACTTGGAGTACTGTTCATACATTCACTAAACACTGCAGTCTGGACATCGTCACGTGTAGGCTTTTAACTCAGTGTTCTGCGAGTCCTCCTCACTCAGGATCATTAGATCCTGCTGTCCTCCCTCAGTGCTTGGTGCAAGAGAATTGTTCCATTATGTGGTCCAATGGAGGGAGATATCCTCTAAGAAGATAGATCTTATTCAAGTATATCTCCTCCATTAGTCCACACCTTTTGAACTATATCCACCAGGTACTAGGGCCACGCAGAAACTTTTGCTAGCTGGGGACTGCCCGTGATGACATAATGCAGCAGCGTCTATGTAAATGTGGGTGGCCCCATCACTCCTCAGTTCTTTTCTAATTGTCCATCACCTCATCAGACCTGCTGAAGGAAATGTCATCAACTAGCCACTATTTATTCATTTTACTTTGAAAAAATGAGGCTGGCAAACATTTGCTACTCTCAGCCTGTAATGTCCCTGATGTGTCTGACAGTGCTGCTGCTTTTGGAATTTGTATGAGGAGATATTCTTGGCTAAGGGTTGCTGGTTTTGCAAATGATGTGCAACAAACAGTTTTTAATGTCCCTTTTAGAGGGACAAAACTGGTTATGATGTTGAAGAAGCCCTAAGGGGTCATCAGACATTAAAAATTACTGTAAGGTCTGTCAAATACCCGTATCCAACTGCTGCCGGGTGGCATGGGAGAGGATCCTTTCGTCAGCCTGCTGACAGAGCTGACTGTGCCTATTATCAGCAGGGCCATGGAATAGGAGGTGGCCCTTTGCCAGGACCCCTCCCCCCCAGGTGCAAATGCGTGTCACAGCAGTTGGTACTGGTGGCACTGTCACCTTTACTGTTATGGGACAGACTCTCCCTGCATCGAAACAATGGAGGGAGATCACAACAGACGAGTTGATACTGGAGAATTGCAAGGGGGAATGCTCTGGAGCTGCTAGAAACCCCTCTGGATCATCCTTTGCCTCTTTCCTGTTATCCTCGGGGCCACTTGTCCCTTCTGAAGGAAGAAGTCCAGTCATTATTGCAAAAACGTGCAATAGAACTGGAACCTCCTAGAGAAAAATAAAGGGCTTGATTCCAGATAGTTCCTGGTCTGAAAATGGACAGAGGATCTGTGTTCTGTGTTGGATCTCAGGAATCTCAACTTTTGCATTGACTACAAGAAGTTTCAAAAGGTGTCCCTGCAAGCTCTGATTCCCCTTCTGCAAACAGGAGAGTCGATTTGTTCTCTGGACATGAAAGATGCGTACTTTTGTGTCAAGATCAGAAAATCTCACAGGCAATACCTACACGTTGTGCTGGAGGGGGAACATTACCAGTTCAGAGTATTGCCCTTTGGTTTGTCTTCTGCGCCATGGGTCTTTACAAAATGCGTGGAAGTAGTGGCAGCAGCCCTTCACAAGGAAGGCCTGTATGTGTTCCCCTATCTGGATGACTGGCTGTTGAAGATCAGCTCCATGGAAGCTTTACTACATAGCTTGTCCTGGACAAGGCAGTTGGTCGAGGATTTGGGGGTCCCAGTAAATGCACTGAAATCTATAATGATTCCCTGCCAGAGACTGCAGTACACAGGGGCAGTCTGGGACACAGAGAAGGGTTGGTTGTGCTTTCCTGCCACAGGCAGGGCAGACATCTTTATAGCCCAAGCACAGTTGGTATACAGGAGTAACTATGTCTCTGCAAGAACAATGTTACGTCTGATGGGCTAATGGCAACGACCATTCTGACAGTGCCCACCTACATATGAGAATCCTGCAGTGGACACTCAGGGGCCAGTGGGATCAGCTGACAGATGAGCTGGACCAAAAGGTTGTCATGTCGGGGATCAGCTAAAAGAAGACCCATGGCGCAGACTGGCTGGGCCTTGCGGTCCTTATCTGCCATCAACTTCTATGTTTCTATGTACTGGATCAAATGGTCCTCATCATAGCTCCGCTTCGCAGAGCATTGCTATGGTAAATGTATCACAAAAACCTATTAAAGAGCATTCCATTTCTTGTATGAGCTCCTGTATAGATCCTAACCATAGATGCTTTGGACTGTAGCTGGGGTGTTCACCTGATCCTTATCAGACACAGGGACCATCGACCAAGATGGAGGTCAGGTTACACATAAATGTCCTGGAGATGAGAGCTGTCATGTATAACTTCCAGGCATTCCAGGAGCATCTGTGCTCAGGTCCGCTGTTAATAGAAATGGACAATGCCTATGTGATGCACTGCATCAATAAACAAGGGGACACTCATTCCTATCCGGACACTCATTCCTATCCCCTGTGCAGGGAAGCAATGAAAGTATGGTACTGAGCTTTGTCCCACAGCCTATAGTTGTCAACTGTGCAACTCCCAGGTCTCCAGAATATTTTAGCAGATTGGCTAAGTAGGTCACAGTCCAAGGTGCATGAATTGGAATTGAGACCTCCATGGTAGACGACATCTTTGCAAGATGGAGTTGTCCAGAGTTGGATCTTTTTGTGTACCCACACAACGCAAAACTGATGTGTTTCTGCTCACTTGCTCCAGGGTCTGCAGTTTTCTGATGAGATGCATTGTCCATCTCTTGAAAAGGGAAATTCCTATATGCATTTCTCCCAGTTCCACTAATACAGAGGGGACTGCCCAAACTATAGATGGAGATGTTATTCTCAGCCTCACTACTGTGTTATAGCCTCACAAGATACATGTCCACTTCTGCAGCATATGGCAGTGGATCCTCCTGTCTACCTGCTTCTGCGTCAGGTCTGTTGTCACGGGGCAAGGGATTCCTGGTCCATCTGAACCTCAGATGCCTACATTTGCATGCATGGCTTCTGAAGATCTAGCCATTGCACATTTTGGGGAATCCCCTAAGGTGCATGCTACTACCCTGAAGCACGCCAGTCAGGGTGAGTAAGTGCTGCATACTTCAGATGCAAATAGAACACTCAGATAGTATGTGAATTGCACAAAGGACTGCAGAAAGTCCTCTCAGCTTTTACTTTGTTCACCCTTGGGAAAGAGGGTGCTTCTGTGTATAAACAGTGCCTGTTCAAATGGCTGGTACGTTGTATTGAGTTCTGTTATAAGAAGTATGGTAAGGAACTTCCTGGTGTAGTTCGTGGTCATTTCACCGGGGGACTGGCCACATATGTTGCTTGTTTCAGAAATGTTTCCGCTGCTGACATTTGTGCTGCAGCCGCATGGAGCACTGTCCGCACCTCCATCAAACATTACAGTCTAGACATAGTCTGTCGTAGATGTGCTGAATACATGCTTGATGTACTGCAAGACCCGCTATCCTGAATATATATCAGAATGTAACCACCTCTCAGTTGGTAGGTAGATAATCTTTATGTCATTGGCATATGCCATTACAGAAAATAAAAGGTAAAGCAATACAATGTATACACTTCTTAAAAGCATGTTAAAATCGTAAAGACATTAAAATAACAACTGAAGATCTGTCAACAATGTCATATCATCTTAATATCTAAAAGGATTTGTTTTCCTGATCCATGTAATGATGACGTATTCTGCCAGTTTGTTAATAATAATTTCATCCTGGATTATAATTAAGAAATTTAAAGGGTCACCAGGAATGTAACTCAGATCTCTCCAAATACTGTATATCCTTGTTTCAGAAGGAGCACCCAGGCTGCAGCTGCAGCCAGGAGCAGAGGAATCCTGGATGCCCTGCAGGGGGCATGCCTCAAGCAGTTTGTGGTGGAACCCACTACAGAAGGAGCAATATTGGACCTGGTACTCACCAATGGGGACAGAGTCACCAATGCAATGGTGGGTAGACACCTGGGATCCAGTGATCATTGTACGGTGTGCTTCAATGTGAGAACAGTGGAGGAGTCAAACCACAGAACAGCAGTGGCCTGGATTTCAGATGGGTCAACTTTGCAAAAACGGGGGACTGTCTCAAGGAAATCCTGGCAGGAGAAGAAGAGGGAGGATGTAGAGAATGGAGAAACAATGTTCTAACCTTAAGGAAGCCATAGGAGAGGCAACACGCCTTTGTGTTAGGCAACTAAGTAAAACTAAGAGAAAAAAAAACACTATGGTTCTCAAAGGATGTGGCTGGAAAGGTAAGAGAAAAGAATAACTTCAGGAGGTACAAGGAAACACAGTGGTGGGGGGGACAGGAAACTTAATCTGGAAAGGCAGAGGGAGGAGGGGAAAGCAGATAGGAGCACAAAGGTGCAAATGGAGGAAAAAATAGCCCAGGCAATTAAGAAAAGAGACCTTTTTCAGGTACATTAGTGAAAGAAAGAAGACCAGGGGTGGGATTGTGAGATTAAAAAGGGAGGCAGGGGGTGTGCAGAGGGGAACCTAGGAAAAGCAGCAATCCTGAACAAATACTTTTGTTCAGCATTCACAGAAGAAAGGGAAGGAGGAGGACCACTATTCGGTGATAGGGGCACCAATGTGAGATATGTGGACACCAGCCCATTTTCAGAGGAAAGATTCCTAAAGGAACTCAAGAATCTAAAAGGGGACAAGGCTATGGGGACAGATGGGATATATCCCAGAATATTAAAATAATTTAAAAAGGTGCTGGCAGCACCACTAACAGCCTTGTTCAAGAAATCAAGAGAGACGGGGTGGTTCCAGGGGACTGGAGGAGGACAAAAGTAGTCCCTCTCCACAAAAGTGGGAACAGGGAGGAGCCTGGCAACTACAGGCCAGTCAGTCTGACCTCAGTGGAGGGGAAATTAATGGAGTCACTGCCAAAGGAAAGGATTGTGTTATTTCTTGAATCCAGAGGAGCACAGGACCTGAGGCAGCATGACTTCACAACGAGAAGGTCTTGTCAAACAAATCTGATAGATTTCTTTGACTGGGTGACCAGGGAAGTAGATTAGGGATGAGCAGTGGATGTGGCCTACCTAAATTTCAGCAAGGCCTTTGACACCGTCCTGCATAGGAGATTGGTAAATAAGTTGGGAAGCCTGGGAAGTGGGCCACAAGGTGGTAAACTGGGTCAGAAATTGGTCAAGTGACAGGACATAGAGGGTGGTGGTAAATGGTGTTCAGTCCAAAGAGATGGGAGTGATCAGCGAGATGCCATAGAGATTCATGCTGGGGCCAGTCCTCTTTAATGTGTTCATAAGCGACATTGCAGAGGGGCTGGAGGGGAAGGTATGCCTCTTTGCAGATGACACTAACATCTGCAACAGGGTCGACACTCTGAGGGGGGGAGGGTGGAAAAAAATGAGGAAGGACCTAAACATGCTTGAGGAGTGTTCAACAGTATGGCAGCTAAGATTCAATGCAAAGAAGTATGAAATCATGCATTTGAGGCACAGAAATTCAAGGCAGGAGTACAAGATGGGGGAGAGGTACTGATGGCCACCAGTCAAGAAAGGGACCTGGGGTAATCATAGCTGATGACTTAAAGGTAACCAAACAATGTGAGAAGGCTGTAGGGAGTGCCAGTGGGATGCTAGGGTGCATAGGGAGAGGTATCACCAGCAGAAAAAAGGAGGTGGTTATGCCATTAAACAGATCACTAGTGAAACCTCATCTGGAGAACTGTGTCCAGTTCTGGAGGCTGCATCCCTGGAAGGACATAGACAAAATAGAGGCAGTCCAGAGAAGGGCACCAAAAATGGTGCAAGGACTGCACTAAAAGTCATATGAGGAAAAGACTAGAGGACCTCAGTATGTATTCCTTGGAGGAGAGGAGAGAGAGAGAGGGTATATGATAGAGACATTCAAGTACCGCAGGGGTATAAACAAGGTACTGGAGGGTAGCATCTTTCAGAAAAGGTGTACAAGAACAAGGGCGCATAATAAGAAGTTAGAAGGTCATAGGCTCAGGGGCAGTGTGAGGAAGGTGTACCAGAAAAAGGGAGCATGATGTGAGGTTGAGGGTGGTAGGTTCAAGAGCAACATGAGGAAGTACTTTTTCACAGAACGAGTAGTGGATGCTTGGAACAGTCTCAATGCGGAGGTAGTGGGGGCAAAAATGGTAGGGAAATTCAAGAATGCATGGGATAGACGTAAGAGTACTCTTGCAATAGGGAAGAGAGGGTAATCCGCAGGTCAACTAGAGTCTGTGGTATTGCATTAGGTAGGGAAAAAGGGCAGACTAGGTGGGCCACAGAGTCCTTATCTGCCACCACCTGCTTGTTTCTATGAGGGAGTCAGCCAGCGTTTGGTAGCTATCAAAGCCAAGTTCTGCCCTGATACCTGTATATGATGTTGGAAAGTTTTAATTAGCCCTAGAGGGGATTTAAATTACTGTATGGAAACTTGCTCTCATTCTGAGCTCTTACAAGGCACCTAGATCTTGGCAGTGAAAAGAGCTTGTGGGGTTATCTTAGAAAAGGAGGCTAAAATTAGGGGATAAATGCTGTTACCAACATAGCTATAATTAATTTTTTTTTAGGCCAGTGGTAGTTTGTTTAATCTTGGTCTTAGTATTCACTATGGCCCCTATGCACAATACCAATGTGCCGTGTACACTGGGTGTGTTAGCATTGGTACAACGGAATGTGGCAGAGCAGGGTCCTGTGGACCCCGTTTGGCATTCACAAAGGGTGCACAATTACATGCCTGTTACCCCAGCTGCGCAGACAGCAATGCATGGGCAGGGGTGTACCTGCACTCCACACCATTCACAAACGCATGGAGTGCTGGGTGCGGGGGGTGCACTTTAAGCTGAGTAACACCCAGATGTAAGGGATATGCGCCCCCCCCAGGATGCCGCCGCTGGCTGCAATGCTGAAATGGGGGCACTGCAGGCCCCCCACATGCTGCCCTAGCCCATGGATCTACAAGGAGGGGCTGGGGGCAGCTGACCGGGCACCCACCTGCCCCGAGCTGGTGGTGCACATCATGCCTTCTGATGTCATCTGTGCCCATGGGTGCAAAGGATCCATTAGCGGACCGGGTCCGGGCATCCCACTGGATATGCACCCGGTCTGCGGAAATGTCCTCCACGTGGGGCCGCCAACAGGTGGTGGCCGGTAGCGAATACCGGTCGGTGTACACCTGTCCGCTGGTGCGGAACTCCACGGGTGGGTGACGAGCCTCCGGTGCATATTACCCACCCATTTGTGCATATGGTGGTGCCATGAGCCACTGGACAAAATAGTAAGCCCCAAATAGATACACTTGTCAACAATACTTAATTTCCTATTTTCCAGTTCCTTGTACTAGATTAATATATTTTATTAAAAACCATGATTTTAGATTTGTTCAACGTAATAGTCAGGGATAGCCTACGTGTTACTTTGTCCAGACAATCCAGTTTTCTCTGCAGCCCTATAGATGTTAGGTACACGAGGAGTAGATTGTCTACATAAGCTAGGTTGGTATGACCAGCGGACCTATTTTAGGTGAATCGAGCGAGTCCAGTGCAATTGTATTTAATACAATATCCATATAAATGTTGATTAAAGTGGGAGCTAAAATACATCCCTGACCCACCCCTTTGTTGATCCAAAATTTATTGGAGGCATTGCCTTCAGAACCTATCCTGCCATGGGCCCACGTTTCACTGTATAGCACTGCTACAACTGAGGCTAAAGAGTAATCAGTCCCTTCATCCAGTAAGCTTTGCCATAGAATGCTGCATGAGATTGAGTCGAATGCAGAGGAGAAATCAATAAAGGCAGCAGAGAGTTTCTGGCATTGAATTATGCATTTTCTTCCCATAAGTGTCTTAAGATAAAATTATTATCCAATGTGGAGCAGTTTTCTCTGAAAACAAATTGTAGCAGGGAAAGTCTACATTTGGCCTTGAGTTCTTCATGCAAGCAGGCAACATAGAAACATAGACTCTGATGGCAGATAAGGACCACTCGGCCCACCTAGTCTGCCCATTTCCCTACCTACAGGATAAGCTGCAGATCCTAGTTAACCAACAGACGATTTCTTCTTACCCCCTACAAGAATTGCCTTATGTCTGTCCCATGTATTCTTGAATTCTCCCACAGTTTTAGACTCTACAACCTCCTCATGAAGGCTGTTCCATGTGTCCACCACCCTCTCTGTGAAAAAATACTTTCTCACATCGCCCCTGAACCACCTCGCCCCCCAATCTTTCAATTGTGTCCCCTTGTTCTTGCACATCTCTTTTTCTGAAAGATGCTACCCTCTTGGACTTTGTTGATTCCACTGAGGTACTTAAAAGTTTCTATCATTTCCTCCTCCCTCCTTTCCTCAAGGGTATACATATTAAGCCCTTTAGTCTCTCCTCGTTTGGCTTCTCTTGCAGACCCTGCACCATTTTAGTTGTCCCCTCTGGACTGCCTCTATCCTGCCTATGTCCTTGCGGAGATGGGGTCTTCAGAACTGGATGCAGTACTCCAGATGGGGTCTCACCAACTGTCTGTACAGAGGGATAACAACTTCCTGTTTTCTGCTGGTGATTCCTCTCCCTATACATCCCAGTATACCCCAGCCCTCTCTACTGCCTTCTCACATTGCTTGCTAATATGATTACCCCCAGGTCCCTTTCCATTTTTGTTGTTGTTGCTACCTCCATCCCCAATGTTTAATTTTCCCCTGGGGTTTTGTTTTCCAGGTGCATTATTTTGCACTTCTTTGCATTGAATCCAAGCTGCCATACTTCTGACCATTCCTCCAACCTTGCCAAGTCATTTCTCATCCTTTTCACGCCTCCTTGTGTCATCAACCCTGTTGCAGATCTTTGAGTCATCTGCAAAAGGCATACTTTTCCTTCCAGTCCCTCTGCAATGTCACTTATAAAGACACTAAAAAGGACTGGACCCAGTACTGAACCCTGTGGTACCCCACTAGTAACCCCTCTTTCTTCAGAGTGGACTCCATTTACAACTGCCTTCTGTGTCCTGTTGTCCAGCCAATGTTTTACCCAGGCTACCACCCTGGGTCCCACTCCCAGGCTGGTTAATTTGACTATTACTCTTTTGTGTGGGACTGTGTCAAATGTCTTGCTAAAGTCTAGGTAGACCATGTCCACAGTCCCTCCCTGGTCTACTACTTTGGTCACCCAGTCAAAGAAATTTATTAGATTCGTCTGACATGGCCTTCCCACTGTGAACCCATGCTGCCTTGGGTCATCTTCCCTACTGGCCTCTAGGTAGTCAACAGTTCTTTCCTTCAGAATTGATTCCATCACTTTCCCTACCACAGAGGTCAAACTGACAGGTCTGTCGTTTCCTGCCTCTGTCTAAGGATGATCTTATTAAATATTTTTTCTGAAGTGTCCAGTAAGCTAATGGGGTGGTACATTTTGGGGTCAGATTTGTACCCCTTTTAAAAAATTGGTATGATTTCAGTGCCACTCCAAGAATTTGGAAAGACGACCTCCTTTATGCAGTTGTTAAAAAAAAGAAAGAAAAAATGTGCCCAAATTAAAGGGGCCTGTAGGTAAACCTCTGCTGGAATTAGGTCTGGCCCCGGGGTTTCTTGCATTTCAAGGACAGAATTGCAGTGCATGCCTCCTCTACAGTAAAAGGATTTATTGGAAGGTAAACGAGAAAGGGGGAGTTATGACTACATGAGGGATCATAAAATAACAAGGTGAAATATTCAACCCATAACTCAGCTGTTATATAGTTGTCTACTAAGCTAGTCCAATTAGAGGTACTTTTAGCCACCAGCAACTAAAATGCCTTTGAGTCTTTTTTATTAATAACTTCAAGTATGAATTGCCATTTTTTTTTTTTAAATAAAATTTTTTTCACCTGAAGGTTTTTATGTTTTCCTTATTTTGTTTCAATATCTTCTGTTGTCCCTCGTAGGATGTTTCTTGGTGACCTTTAACAATTTTTAAAAGCTTTGCTTTCTCTTTTCTGCAAGAGGTGTCAAACCAGGAAGACTTACTTCTGGGCTTAATTCTGTGTTGTTGGTACAATTTATTTTAAAGTTTACAGAAGAAAAATTCCATCGATCTATATAGGTCATTTGCTGTACAACTTTTCAGTTGAGCCTGTGACATCTGGGTCAAAAAGGTGGATGATGAGTGTCTTTGGAAATTTTGTTTGTCCATCTAACCTGCTGCCTGTTGATGATATCCATTTTAGGGACGTTGCACCTTTTTTTGACTCCCTCCCAAGGTGAACGGGGGGAGTGAAGAGTCTTGTACAAACCCAATACTAAGGGGAAATGGTCACTTTTTGATGACTCGAAGGGAAGACCAAACATCCATGGGACAGTCCCAGATGACATAATCTATAATAGAAGCCCCTAAAGCAGAAAGGTATGTAAGCCATCCCTCCTTATCTCCATATAGTCTACCATGTAAAGGATAAAAGTTATATTCCTGCATGAACTCAATAAAGTTTACCCCAGCTCGAATTGCTGTAATATCCATGGAGTTTCTACTTGGAGGAGGCTGTGAGACACATAGGGAGCTGACTGCCGAGTTATCTAAAAGGCCATCAGAGACACTTATTCTAGCATTAAAGTCACCCATAAAGAGAATGGGTGTATGTGAAGATTTCTGATATAACTCTTCCAATAGCTCACCCAGAATGCACCATAGATTGGCTACAGAAAATCTGGATGATGAAGGTGAGATATATCAGTTAAGTAACAGAAAGTTGAAGCTATCCATCATAGTATGTAATGTTAAAGTGAGATCTCTGATACTGACCAGGTAGGCAGAACCCCCCATCTTAATATAAGTTACCAGTCCTCCTGAAGCTTTATCCCACTTACAATCTTTTTGGCTGGGACCTGTAAAAGTTTGAAATTATTAATTTGAATATGTTGTTCTATAGAATGCCAGGTCTTTTGAAAGCAAACAATGTCATAGGCTGAGATCTATTCTAGCCATTCTGAGTCTACTCCTTTTGTATCGAAGCCTGTGATATTCCAAGATAAACTGTAATTTGAAGTTGGTTCCGATTGTTTACTGTTAGAGTCACCTAGGCACGACTGTAGGGAAAACTGAGTCTCAGCCATTGGTACCCTGCCAAAGCTTTGAATCTGTTCACTAAGGGTAGTGGGCCAGAAATACGGTATACCCCATGTCTGCAAAAGTGTGAAGAAACATGGCTTTCTGAGGTTCTAGTACTGAGCTACTAACAACATAAATGCTCGCGTTATCCAGCCTGACTGTTGTGAGGCACTTCACACCCACCCCCACCACCCTGGGTCGGCACTCCATATATTGCTGCTGGCAGGTCACATGATGTGACACGTGACCTACTCTCCTTTTTACTAAGTGTCCACTTTCCCATTTGCAGGTTATAGACACCAACCACTAGGGGGATCACTGCACTTTCTATTCTAGCTGCTCTCTCAACTCTATACCCCTCCTAGCTACCATTTCACAGCTGACCCACTAGAGGTCACTACAGTTCCCTTTGAATCCTTCTACCACCTACTTTCCGCACTTCTCCAGCAGCCTATTTCTAAGCACCTGCTAGCATCAAACCTGGTACCCTTCTCTCCAAATTTTACTGACTATCCTCTAAGCCAATGAAGCAGGCCAACAACTTCTTCTATTTTCATACTCTTAACCCTCCCTCACTCCCCTCCTTTTCTGAATTAAAAATTAAACCTTTCTACACTCTGTCCCTGAGCTGTGTTCAAACCCAGTACCCTTGCAGTCAGAGTCAACTGCTCTACCTCTGCACCACATTGCCTACCTATTTTATGATTACTTCTAAGCCTTTTAATCACTTACCCCCCCAACCTGCCAAAATATAAGTTTACCTCTTCTCTCTTGCTGCTTTTCAGGATTTAAACCCTACACCCTTATTTCCAAAGTCCACAGTTCCACCACTCAGCTAGAACACCTGCCTATTTTTACTGCAGGATCTCAAAACTATAAAGAACGCACTAATCCTCTGACACAACTAAAGTGTTATCTAAGTGCTTCTGCAAACCTTGACTCAAACTCCCTCCTGCTACCCTGGTCAAGGCTTGAACCTGGTACTCTGTGCACTTTAGGCACATGCACTACCACTACACCATAGCAGCAACTAGGCTCCAGAGATGACCTCTCGCTACTATCTCCTCTTTCATCCTAGTACCCCATTCTTTCCTCACTTCAGCTCCCCACCTTCCCAGCTATGCACATGCATCCCCTGCTGCCAGCCTATCTCTCTCCTCCTCCTCCCTTTGCCTTCCACATACCCTAGTGTCCCTATTAACCCTCAGCCTCACTACTCCAGTGTTCCTACCTACCCTCCTGCCCTCCCTCCTCCTTACCACTGCTCTACCCTCCCTCCTCCTCCACATCCCATATGCTCTCTCCACCCACCCCTTCCAGACATTACCTGTCCTCCCCCAGCTCCCTGCACTTCTGATCACTCAGGCCTCTCTGCCTGTGCTGCCCTACCCACCCCTGTGCAACAAAACCCCTTCCTCATCCTATCGCCTCCCGCATAAACTCTCCATCTGTCACCTCTGACCAGAGCTGTTCTCCTCCTTCTACTCCTAACAGGGAACATACATCCCAACCCAGGCCCTGCCCCTCCCACCCACCCAGCCCACTGGTCTTCAAGTAGCTCCATGAACATATGCAGTCTGTTGAAGAAATTTGACGCCCTACAGTGCTGGGCCTTGGCTCACCAACCAGACATCATAGCCCTGGTTGAAACCTGGCTGTCCAAATCAACTCCTGACTCATTTGTCTCCCTCCCAGGCTATACCTTATACCAGGCGGACCGAGTAGGCAAACGAGGGGGAGGCTGTGCAATCTACACCAGGGACACAATACCTGGACACGCACTCCCCACCCCTGCCCTTATAAATGGGGCCCAGGCCCTTACCCTCAGACTCACCCCAGACCCCTCTAGGAGCCCTCTCTATCTCACCACAGCCTACGTTCCCCCAAAGAACCAGCACCCGGCCCTGGTATCTTTAACGGACTACCTGGCCACCCTCCACCATAAGGCAGAACAAATCCTAGTGGGGGACCTTAATGTAAATTGGCTCAGCACCTCCTCATCCACGACCAGAGACTCATTTACTGCCCAAGATCTGATGCAACTCGTCACCCAGCCCACGAGACTTAACCCTAAGAGTGGTACCAGCACCCTTCTGGATGTTATTATAACTAACCGACCCCATAAAATCCAAAACATCCAGGTCCTCCCAGACTCCCTAAGTGACCACTCCCCTATCCTATTTCATTGGGTAGCCCCCAATCCCAAACCCAAAGCCCAGACCACCCTCCGCAGGCGCCTCCGCCCTGGTAGGCTGAAACACTTAAGGCACTCTCACCCAGATAAACTGGTCCCCATTCAGCATGCAACCAACATTGACACTGCCCTCGCCTTCTTCCTCCACACCTTCAATATGGCCTGTGATCTCTTGCACCCTTAACCAAAATCTGGTCCAAAAACAGAACGCCTCTGGGTTAGCCCAGCCCTCCTACAACTACTTAGAAACCGGGATAACCTCTGGCACCTTGCCACTGAAACAGGTCGTCTGTCTGATAGGCAACTCTACAATGCAGCCCGAATAAGTGCTCATGGGCCATCAGGAAAGCCAAGGCAGACCATTACCAGGCCTCCTTACCTCCTCCTGGGGCTCAGCCCAGACCTTCTGGGATAATATTAAGCAACTTAATGGTAAAACCTGCTCCCCTGCCCCATCCCAGCTCACTAGAAATGGCACCACCTCCACCGAGCCTGCCACCATAGCTAACTGGTTCAACACCACTTTCACTGACCTTAGCTCAGTCCTCCTAGTAATTTCTTTGACCCTCCCAGCCAACCTCCCCTGTCCTCCAGCACCCCAGCCTCCACCTGCAAAAGATTTCCACCCGGAAGCCAGACCCATCCTAATCAAAGCTCTCAATGGCAACAATCCTGGCAGTGACTCACTGGACCCCAGCATCCTTAGGCTGGTGCAGATGAAGTCCTTGCCCACTCCATAGCCCTAATTAACCAGTCACTCTGCCTGGGACAATTCCCCACAGCTTGGAAAACAGCCATTATCATAACTTATTCATAAGGGGCGACAGGTCATTGTCAACAACTACCGCCAATCTCCATCCTCCTCCCTCTCTAAAGCCCTGAGAAAGTGGTGGCTATTCAAATCACTGATTATCTGGCTAAGCATAACATTTTATGCCCAGAGCAACATGGCTTCCATGCGGGTCACAGTACCAGCACTGCCCTTATTGAATTCTCCAACTTTCTACACTCCTCTTGGATACCAGCTCCTAGCTGGTGCAGTGTTCATCGACCTCTCAAAGGCTTTCGACACTGTCTCCCATCCACTTCTGCTGAATGCACTCTGCCACACTGGTCTCTCAGCTGGCCCCTGGCATGGTGCACTAGCTATCTTGACACTCGATCTCAGTGTGTAAAAATTAATGGCACACTCTCCGATACCCGTCCCATTCTCTCTGGGGTCCCCCAAGGCTCCATCCTGGGCCCCCTTCTCTTCTCGCTCTATCTGAACACCCTGCCCAGTGCATGCCCTGGCAAAATTCTACTGTATGCAGAAGGAGCTGTCCTTTTTGCCACCCACCGCAATCCCATCTCGGGCGGTGTTATGTAATGCCAGGTCCATTAGGAACAAAACTGCAATTATTGTAGATCTTGTTGCAACACCTGACCTGGCATGTATCACTGAGACCTGGCTGGATGAAAATGCAGGTCCTGTATTAGACTCTGCTGCTCCGGCTGGGTTCTCGGTGATGTACCGTCCGAGATTGGATCATAGGGCCGGGGGAGTAGCCATCTTTTTTAGAACAGATCTGAGTCTTGTGGAGGTGCCAGTGGGTAGCACCAGATCTTTTGAGTGTATCCTGGCAGCAGGTGCAGAGTTTAGGATTCTCCTCATCTACCGTCCACCCGGTGATGGTGGAGAATTCCTGAAGGAGTTCGCGGACTTCATCGTTGATATGGCATTGGAGTCACCCAGATGGTTAATACTGGGTGACTTCAATGCCTGGGTCAATGATTAACTCTCGCACTTTGGAAAGAACTTCCTCCAACTTATGTCTATGTTGGGCCTGTCACAGGTAGTTACCACTGCTACCCATATAGGGGGTCACTCTTTGGACCTGGTGTTCCTACTGGATTTGGATGTCATGCATCTGGGGGTGGAACCGAATGTGTGGACAGACCATCACACCATAAGATTCAGCTTTGAGGCACCCCCTAATAGGCCTGCCTCTATGGAGATGGTCCAGTATCGCCCTTTAAGGGGAGTTAACCCAGAGGACCTACTAGCGGTACTGGACCTATCAGGTATTTCGGGTGAAAGCATGGGTTCAAGGGACCTTGTTCTTGCCTATAATAAGGTGATGAGCAAGACCTTGGACCAAATTGCCCCTACCAGAAACATCTTAATTACCAGCGCTCAAAGACCCATGGTCTCATGAGTCTTCGAAGGAACTGAGGAGAGTGGGCGAAGGCTAGAGAGGGCCTGGCAGAAATCTTGCCTGATGTTGACAGACTTAGGTTGATGGATCATTATGGTATCTATCAATCGGCACAACCCGTAAGAAGGCAGAATTCCTGTCCAGGGAGATCGCTGCTCGCGCGGAACTGACCAGCTCAACTCTTTCGGACTGTTGACAGACTGTGCAATCCACTCTGTCTACAGTCTGGAAGAGATTTTTCACAAATAAAGTGTGATGAGCTTGCTCAGTTTTTCGCAGATAAGATTGCCAACATTAGGTCAGATATCAGTCAGGCTCACTCTTTAAGGGTTTGCGGTGATCGGCAGGGGGAAACAAACACCTGTGTCACCTGGTTTGACTTTGATAAACCTGAATTCATGAATATTGTGAGGATTGTCCAGACTGTACGTCCAACCAGCTGTAGTTTGGATCCGGGCCCTACGCCACTATTATTAAGTTGCATAGATACTATCTGTCCGATCATTGCTGAAATTGTTTGGAAATTTCTGGAGCAGGGGATCTTCCCTGATCCCCTAAAGGAGGCGGTCATTCGACCACTCCTGAAAAAACCTTCACTGAATCTGAACTGTCCAGCTAACTACATACCTGTCTCTAACCTGCCCTTTCTGGGCAAGGTTATTGAAAAGGTGGTTGCACTACAACTTGATGACCACCTTGCAAATCACAATGTCTATGATACTCTTCAATCAGGATTTAGGAAAAGACAGAGTACTTAGACTGCCCTTGTCCAGGTTCTAAATGATCTCCTGATAGCAAGAGATCGAAGGGCTCATACTATTCTAGTCCTTCTTGATCTCTCTGCATTGATACTGTGGACCATGGTGTGCTTGGAACGCTTATGCTCTTTGCAGGACTGTCTGGTACAGTTCTGCAATAGTTTCAATCTTTCCTCACGGGGCGGAGACAGAGGGTCATCACTGGAATTTATTCCTCTGATACCGTTCTCCTGCCCTGTGGGGTTCCGCAGGGCTCCATTTTGGCACCCATGTTGTTTGCTGTCTATATGCTGCCATTGGGAGACATTATTAGGCAACACAGCTTGAGTTTTCACTGCTATGCAGATGATTCCCAGCTGTATTTGTCCTTTAGTCCCGGACAGGAAGATGCATTCTCTATACTTAACAGCTGTCTATCCGAGATCAAGGATTGGATGAGTGCCAGCTGGCTAAGGTTAAACCCAGATAAGACTGAGGTGTTGGTGGTGGACCCAGGTCACCTTGAGGCGGGTTCTAGGGCTGAGCTTCCTTCGGGCGTATGGATCGATGGTGCCCAGCTCCCAACCTCAGACCGGGTGCATAACCTGGGCGTTATTATTGACGATGGTTTGACCCTGAAATCTCAGGTGTCATCCGTTGTCAAATCCTCCTTTACCATCTTAGGAATATCGCTGGGGAAAACACCTAGTTCCTCCGCTGACCTTCCGACATTGGTCCATGCCTTTGTTACTTCTCGCCTTGATTACTGCAATGCCCTGTACCTCGGGCTACCGGGGGTTGATATCCACTGCTTGCAGCTGGTGCAGAACACAGCAGCCAGGCTTTTGACTGGGAAATCTATGAGAAGTCATATCACGCCTGTGCTGCGTGAACTGCACTGGCTGCCTGTTCAGCGGCAGATCACCTTCAAGGTCGGGTTACTGACCTATAAAGCCCTACATGAACAGGGACCACAGTATCTTCAAGATCTCCTTATTCCCTACTGTCCCTCTCGCTCACTCCACTCTGCCGACGAGGGATTGCTAGAGATTCCCAGGGTTCATTTAAAAACATCTGGGGCACGGGCATTTTCCTATGCTGCCCCCACCCTGTGGAATTCTCTACCTCGTCGGATACGAAGCTGCCTGACCGTCGAGAGTTTTAAGGCAGAATTAAAAACTTATTTATTTTTAAAAGCATATGGAGAGTGATTTTATTGTGATTGTATTGTTATTATTGTTGTTAATGTTATATGTTTGTATTTTAATTGCTTGCCTATTTGTACAGCGCTTTGGTTTTGAAAAGCGCTTAAAAATACATTTTTACTTACTTACTTACTTACTTTACGGACAACCCTGGAGCACCATTCTTATTTGTTACATGCCTAGTAATTTTCAGTTGAGATAAACTGGCTATGTGATTTTTTTTTTTTAATTTTGTTTCCTCTGTAGTTTAGTAATACTTTTAGATGGTGCCTGCTGATCATTCTTGACTTTTTTTCCTGTGATTTTTTTTCCCTTTTTTTAAGGGTTCTAAATAGCCACCAGGGCTAAAGTCGGACGCCATCGCAACAGCCATTTGTTCACTTAATTGATCCCTTGTGATCACCATTTTGCAATAAAGGAGGACACTGTACCAAACAATAAACCAGTGCTAGAAAAAATGGTGATTAAGCTTAGATTAAGGTTAATGGAAATAAACTGAGCAAATAGGGAGTGCTAGGAGATCAATCCTTCATCAAGTCACACACTCAGAAAC
Source organism: Neoceratodus forsteri (assembly GCA_016271365.2). NCBI lineage: Eukaryota > Metazoa > Chordata > Ceratodontiformes > Ceratodontidae > Neoceratodus > Neoceratodus forsteri. The sequence continues at coordinate 31,111,433 of JADMNL010000022.1, read as the reverse complement.
TCACAATTGCCGGCCTGGTGGCACTGAGGGCTGAGGCACTGGTGCCTTACCTCGCCCTACGCTGGTGACCCATGTTTGGGAATGAGCACGGGCCATCAGGGGTCGGCAGGGGAGGAGAAGGATTGAGCATCCGATGGACTGCTCTCCTTCTCTGGGAGGGGGGTTCTGGGTGGTCGGTGTTTGTTCGCCCCCCGGCGGAGGCTGGAGGACAGGGCGCCACACCACAAGTAGGGGAGGAGTTGGGCCAGATGTCTGGAGGGAGCACGTGAGGACTCGTGCGCGCTCCACTCCATTGATGTCACGGCATGGTCCCAACTCCTGGGAGAACAGGAGAAAAGTTACTGCCGTGCAGGATGGTGGAGGGTGCCTGACAGGCTCCATCCCCAGCTAGCCACGGTACTGGCCACCTAATCCAGTCCTCAGTGGGGGAGTTCGATTCCCCGCGGACCCCGCCTGGGGCCAGGTCAGCGTCTGTTGGTGGACTCCGGGGGATGGGGCTGGGGACGCCCTCCTGATGCAAGCCGGCGGTAGGAGGTGAGAAAAGAAAACAACTACAAAAAAAAAAAGAAACTCACAATTGCAGTGTATAGTGTCTTCCACAGAATAAAGGGGTTCCAGTACTAATTTATATAAAGAAATTACTAATGCGATATTACATACACCAAATCAAGAATATAATTTCACCAAATCATAAAAACTGAAACCTGCTTATTCAATTCTATCAAAAGCAGAAGCCTAACATTCCTGGGCTAGTTCACACAGGGAGTGAGAGTGGTGTCTGAATGATAAAATCCTATGGTTCTAAGCTATTAAAGATAGTAGACCAGCAGTGGGTTCCCATGTAATGACAGCAATGAACAGTAATGAAAGTTAATGCAGACAGTGATAGAGAAAATTAACGTACTCACTCAACGTTAAAATTTTGATTAGACTCAGTCTCTCAGCTAAATGTGGAAAAGCTCCTACAGTTTCAATTCAACTAGCAGCAGCTGACAGTGAAGCCTTGGGAACGCTGATGTATGTGTTCTTAGACTTTGCTAGTCATGTGACTAAAAGGCAGAATGTTTTTTTTTAAAGAAAAATATATTGAAAGACAGATTAAAAACTAAGACTCACAGGACAAAAAATGAGAACTACAGATATTACTGTAAGCTGCCTGTCCTTGTTACTCAGACCAGAGTCAGAGCATACAAGGCAGGCTCATTCACTATAGTTCAGATGCGGTCTGAACTATCAGCACATTTGGAACTGTGTAGGATTGTAAAAATTACATTTGAAAGGTCTAGCAATTTATAAAGTAGGAAAAAAGTTAAAAAGACAGTGTTTGTAAAGATTGCAGCGACAACTGCAACGGCATCACGGTTAAAACCAAATGCCAGAACCCAATACTAACAAAAATTAAAAAATACAAGTAAATGAAATAGAGTAATAAATAAATTCAGAGAACAATTCCCAAGAGTTCACCACCGTACAGTCTATAACACTCTTGTAATAGTTCCTTAAAAAAAAAAAAAAAACCTCCTTTGGAGGATATACTCCATTCCTTCACATTCATAGCCAAATACTGGCTTGGGTCCCTCACACCCTACCTCTTCGCCCTCCTCTCCCCCTCCTCCCACCCTTCCTACCACCTTCACTCTAGAGACCCTCAGACCTTGCCCTACCGCGTCCCTCCTCTAACTTTGGGCAGGTGGCCTCTCTTGCTGCCTTCCCTCATCTGGAACTCCTTTCCCTCCTCGCTCACTCTGGCACCCTCTCTGTACTCCTTTAAACGGTTTTATATGATAAGGGCAAAATTATAAGAGCGAACCTGGAATCACGAAACTAGCTGGGCAAGACCCGAAATGGTGGCCTTTTTCTTGTGGGGTGCAAGGCCCCACACACCCCCCTTACTCATATAACAAAACTACGAGGTCGTAGCACCTCAGAGAAGGGGCGAAACTTTTGTCGTTGTTTGGGCTTTGCGCTTTTCCCATTGCAGTTCCGTGTCACTTTTTCGGGTTTCGCCCACTTCACTGCATACCCTTTAAACACACCCCTCTCCTCTCCCTCTCCCTCTCCCTTGTAATTGCAAGCCCCTGTCTAGTCCCCTACCTTCTCCTTCCTGATGCTGACCTGCCAATCTTTCTGCTTAGCCTTTAGCTCAACTGTATGCTCTTGTTGCCGCTGTATTTCATTGCATTGTATTTGCGTGCATTATTCTGTCCTAGTAACTGCTTGTTTCATTGCACTGTATCATCCAAGCTGCCATGTACACGTTAGCAATGTACAATCTGTACTACCTGTATTTACGTTTTGCAATATTTGTATTTTGTATGTTATTTAATGGACACTGTACTCCTTGCTTTGCCTTATCTTGTGTAATTTTTACCTCCCTTTTTCTCTTCCTCAAGGTCGCACCTGGACACGAGCTTCAGCTCAGTGTGCCTCTCCCGATCACCAAACTTTAAATAAAAAAATAAATAAATAAATATAGAGAGTCCACACCAGGTCCACACAGATATATCTAGGTGTTCGTTAGGAGGCTCTGGCTGAAGATTAATATATCTGATACTCTTCTAGTAAAGCAAAGTTAAAATAAAGTTAGGTTAAAAATAACAAGCCAGTCGTCTGGACTCGTTTGGACTGCTCCATCCAACTGCTATTCTCTCCTCTCAGCATCACACTCCCTGCTCCGCTTCATGACTGATAGGAGCCACTGGCACTATTTGGTGCATACAACCCACCAGAAGGGCCACCCCATCCAAACTCCACAGATTTGGTACAACCACTGTCTGGTAACCTTCCTCCTGTTGGATGACAGAGAACACCAGGACAGTACCAGCACCAAGAAAGACACACAAGCTGGACTGAAAAGATCTGAGAATAAAATAGGCAATGGTGGTATACCTGTTATAAAATAATAAGAGCCTTTTTCAGATCCTGCTACTACTGTTACTCCTCAACAGACAGCATGAGTGTCAGCAATCTTGGAATCCTTCAAGTGTGTCGTTGAGTCATAAGTACCCAGCTGGTGTTTGGAACTGCCTGGAAATCATTCCAAAGGTGTGGACTAATGGAGGAAATATCCTGCAAAAAGATAGAACAGTTACTTATGTACTTAGGTAAAACAGGAGTAGATGTGCACCATAGATGCTTCTAGTCTACCCCCCCAATGATACAGTGGTGATCCACTTGTCATCCTAGGTATGTACTTAACATAACATAACAGTAGATCTTTGAGAGACTATCTTCCATTCACTATCCTCCATGCCATCCCCCTTCTGCTTCAGTGAGGGTTGCATCAGATATTGTGCCTGCACCTAATATATACATTATATCTCCAGCCCTATGCCTCACTTTGTGTGCCTGGGCTGGTCTCATCTCCTGGTTCCCCATGGTTGGAGATCCTCAGAGTCTAATCTCCACCAGGAAACTGAGAAGTGATGGGGCGGCCCACATTTATATAGACATTGACACATGGCATCATCGTGGGTGGCCCTGGCTAGCAAAAATTTCCATGTGGTCCTAGTGCCTTGTGGCTATAGTTCAAAAGGTGTGGACTAATGGAGAAGATTCTCTTGAAGATATATTGTTACAGTAAGTATGTAACTGCTCTTTACCCACAACAATAGTAGATCTTTGAGAGACTCTCCTCCATTGAGCCACAGCTTTCCCTCCCTCCTTTCTTTCCCCCACATTCTGGTGATGGGTGACAGTACTAACTGCCTGCTCTCGCAAGCTGCTTCTCCTTTGATGCCTTAAAGCTGCATCTGTACTCAGGTTGCCATATCCTCTACTGTGTGCCTGGTTTGGTCCAGGTCGCTTTGGTCTCTGCTGGTCTGATGACTCTCTGAATTTGTCTCCAGTGGGGAACTGAGGCATGCTGGGATGCCCACATTATATGGGCGCCAACTAGGCATGTCGACTTGGGCAGCCCCAGCCATCAAATGGCAGATGGCTTACAGTTCCATGATGTGGCTCTGTGGAGGAGATTCTCTTGAAGATCTACTGTTACGGTAGGTAACCATTCTTTAATGTACCAACAGTCAAGCCCATCCTGCAGCACCCTGGTATAGTGTGTAGACATACCTCGCAAGTGTCCCTCATTATGAGGGACATCCCTCATTTTACCTCTTAAAATGGCTCTATCCCTCATCGGTCCCTCATGGAAAAGGTGCTGCCCACACAGAGAATGTGCTGTAAATTCAGACTTTAAAGCACAAATTCTTAATATTCTAAAATATTAAATCAAACATTAACTTTGTACAAGTAAAAACTATGATTTTCACAGTGTTTTGAGCCTGTATCTGCATGTTTGAGGATGTGTCCCTCATTCTGAGGGTCTGTGTCCCTCATTGTCCCTCATTTTGGTGTCCAAAAATATCAGTGTCCCTTATTTCAGTGACAAAAGGTTGAGAGGTATGGGGGAGGGGCACTGTGCTCTACTGCCTAAACATACTCCATGCACCGACCTGTGAGTTTTTCCTTCATCTCCCTGGTGTAATGAGTAGGGGGCACTGTGGTCTTCAGAAGGAACCTATATAGGGCCAGCCCAGTGATGTGGCAGTAGCTCTCTCGCCCACCATGCCAGGGACATGGGATCAGGAGCAATCTTGGGTTGCTGGAGACTGGCCGGGGGGGGGGGGAAGAGAATTGAGTAGCCTTTGGACTGCTTTCCTCTCCCGGGGAAGGAGGCTTGTCACAACCGGTGACTGACTGTCACCAGGTGGAGGCCTGCTCACAGTGTGGGTCTGTGAGTGGAGGCAATAGTTGGTGGGTGCTGCGGTATTCCGTGACATGCACATGCCTACACATATGCATGTTGACATGCATGCCGCAACAATGGGGACACTGGGACAAAAATGCAGGAAAACTACACCATGGAAGGAGTCAGTGATGCTCTGCACACTGTGCCCTCACCCTCCTTGCCACTAGGATGAATCTGCCAACCATTCTGGATGTGGTCTTCGGTGGGGGGGAGACAGTCCTCCATCTCCTGAACCACCATGGGGGGACAATCTGTGGGAGTAGCCAGTCCAATGGCTCAGCCCTGGGGAGATGGTGGATGGTGGGATAGAGTAGAAGAAAGCCCTAGCCTGCCTCAGCCAGAAAGTATAAACAAAATATGGAAAAGAAAGAACCCATATATAGTTTATATATATATATATATATATATATATATATAGTTTAGATATATACTGTATGATTTAAATATACAATTACGTAACACCTCTCACTCACCTGACGACTCAAAGGATCAATTTCTCCAGCTAACAAATCTTCATAAGTAACCACAATGAGTGAGCAAAATGTTGCATTTAATATAGTCAACTGAAACACTTACCCAGCATAAATCTGACCTGTACCTCCAAAGGCTGGAAAATTGGGCCAAAGTATTGCAATTAAAATTCAGTGCCTGGAAGTTCAAAGTGGTTCACTTAGGGTACAAAAGCACCAGCATAGGGTACTGGATAGGAGGGTTTCAGCTGGACACAACCTCAGAGGAAAGGGACCTAGGAGTCCTAATTAGTGACTCCCTTTAACAAACCAGCCACTGTAACAAAGCCTTCAGCAAGGCTAACAGGGTGCTTGGGTGCATTGGGAGGGGGTTTGATGCTAAGAAACAGGAGGTACTGTTACCTCTTTATAGGTCACTGGTGAGACCACACCTGGAATACTGTGCCCAGTTCTGGAGTCCCCACCTAAAAAAGGGCAGGGACAGGCTAGAGAAGGTACAGTGCAGGGTGATCAAAATGATTCAGGGCCAGGAGGGCAGATCCTATGAGGATCGGCTAAAGGCACTGAACCTGTATACAGTCAAGTCCAGACATAAGTGTGGGAACATGATAGAGACCTTCAGGTTCCTGAAAGGAATAAACAAGGTGAACTGTGAAGAGCTATTTCCCAGGAACAGAGAATATAGGACATGTGGTCATGAGTGGAGGTTAATGGGGTGGCGGGGGCAGGTTCAAAAAGGATCTAAGAAACTATTATTTTACAGAGAGTAGTTAAACCACGGAATGGTCTGCCGGCAGAAGTAGTGGGTGCCAATACCAGAAACCACTTCAAACATGGTTGGGATTGAGCCAAGGGTATAGTAGCTACTCCAAGGGATGAGGGAGGTGGAAACATGCAAAACAATCACAGAGAACGATACAGCGAATGAGGTAAGCGAAGACTCCACAGGGACAACATGTCCCAGGGTATAAGAGCTAGAAGATAACATGGGCAGACTAGATGAACCATCAGTCTTTTTCTATTACCATTGTCTACATTTCTGTAAGTTAAAATGTGGACTCACATACTTGTTGCAGACTTATTTAAAATTAAACCGTGCCAGAAATACTGTGAGGAGATTAAATGTGACTAAATCAGACCCTTACACAGAACTCAGCATTCCCATATATTTTGGCAGTGCCCAGTCTTGCTAGACTTTTGGCAAGAGCTCGATAAGCAGTTGGAGGAATTATCCCTCTCTGGGGACTTAATATCCCTGACCGTGATTTTGATGTTGAGTCCTCCTCCAAGATGTCAAATTGGTTCTCGCTCAATGTCATATTTATACATCCTAGCTGCTAAGAAAGCTATAACGAGATTATAGATGCACCCTAAATCCTCTACAGTGAATCAGTGGCAAGTTATTACATCAAGTATACATGCCAAGGAATGATTAACTGCTTCATATCATAACAGACTGCCCCAATTTACTGATAGATGGTAAAACTGGGTTACATGTGTAATGGCTGTAGATGAAGACTTTGTCCCATAGCACTCTGACTAATGTTAAACTGGATCCAGAAATAACGCAACGAGAATTCACTTGGACACTACACGACAGAAGGCGTAACTATATTCCTGCCTACTGCAGCTAATGTAGTGCCCTGTAAGTCTAATGCAGTTAAATAAGTATATTATTAAACATCAATAATTGCCTTTTTTGAATACTGTTGTACCATTCTACCACTGATATATTGTCGAACTGGCAGAATGTACTCTCTATTGCTAATCACCCCACAGTCACTAAACATTTGAACATGTATCACTGTGTTAAAGAAAACATATGTTTACCATCAACAGTTCTCAAAACCAAACCCACAAAGCAGTTCCACGTTCACACACTCTGCAGTAAACCTGTTTACAGTTGTTAAAATGTAACTTAAAACTATAACTCCTCCCTAGTTTTTTAAAAATAAAGTTATTGATGCAAGCACTTAAGTACCCCAGCTGCCAGGAGCAATGATAATAGTTGACTTAATACATAAGGGGCCCCATATTCAAAAGGTCTAGTGTGGCAGAAACTGGGTTTGTGCTGCGCTAACCCAGAATAGCGCCAGACATCAGAGTGTGGCCATATTCAAAGGCCACCTATGCGCAGTGCACGCATATGCAAATGAGGGATCCCTCATACATTTGCAGCATCACAATACTGAAAGTTTTCAGAAGCCTGAAACGCCCACCAGCACATCACAGTTTAACGTTTCTGAAACTCAGCCCTTAACAGTGTGCAGAGGGGGGTGGGTGCTACCCTGTCCATGCACTGTCAAGAGCTGGGTACCCTGGTGGTCTAGCTGTCCCTCCCATGCCCCGATCCCATTGTATAGCAATGTAAGAGTCTCTCTTGTGGCCTAAAGGTTCCTCCTGAGAGCCAATTCCCTCTGACAGTATAATAAAATCATCCCTGGTGGTCTAGTTGTCCATCTGAGCCCCTCTGACATTACAACAAAATCATCCCTGGTGGTCTAGCAGTCCCTCCTGAGTCCCGATCCCCTCTGATATTACAGTACAGTACGCCCTGGTTGTCTAGCAGTTCCTCTCAAGCCCCAATCCCCTCTGAATATACAGTAAAAAATTCCCCAGTGATCTATCGTTTCTCCTCTCTAACCCCAACCTGCCCACATCAGACATATACATGTCCTTGGTGGTCTAGTGGACCCCCACCCTGGACGTTAGTGTCCCATAACTCCTCCCCCAGCTCAGCCCTGAGAGCAGTGACTGGCACAGCTCTCCACTCACCACCATGGCCATCTTGCAGGATTGAGCTGTCAGTGGGAGCTTGTACAGTACACGCTTGTATGAGAGGCCAGTCTGTGGCAGACCATGGTGATGAGTCGAGGGCTGTGCTGGTCGCCATCTCTCAGGGGTGGTGGGGTGGGATGGTGAGCGGGGTGGTGGGACACTACCAGCCGAGTGTGGGGGGGTTACTGGTCCAACAGACCACCAGCATAATTTTATTTTAATATCAGAGGGGATAGAGCTTAGGAAGGGCATACTACACCCCCAGGGTGTATTGTATTTTAATATCAGAGCGGATCAGGGCTAAGGAGGAACCGCTAGATCATGAGGGCTCATTTCTTGTATTGGATGGGAACTCGGGGTTTGGGAGGGGGGCCTGACCTGGTGTATGGGCTGATGCATACATGCAGATGAGTGCATAATGGGAATGAATGTGGCCCGTTAGCGCCCTATGTGCCCAAGGCCTCATTTGCATGTTTCAACTGACTATTGCCCATAGGAGCCATGGCACTAACAAGTGTGTGCCCCACTTTTCCCCTATGGGTGGTCTTTGGCCCGGGTTCTCTGGTAGCGCAACACACAGCATGGTGCCTGCTTGCCCTGTGCCACACTACCAAGACCTGATATTCAGACAGTGTGGTCAGTTCAGATTGCGCTGTTTGAATATTGTATCAGAGCCAGCCAGCCCTATTTTTTTGCGCAACACACCTGTGTGTGCGTGCTGCCGGCTGGCTCTGAATATGGGGCCCAATATGTCCCATCACGTAACAGCCTTTAAGGTGCTGTACCTTGTTCTGAAATGGCGATGATGCAGTGCTTTGGCCAGGGAGAAGCCACTGATCTAGTCACTCGCTACCAAAATGAGGTCTGCTTAAACTGCCTCCTGCAGTCTTCATCAGTCCTGGGATTTCTGTGTCAGTGACTTTTCAAAAAGCTTTATCTAGTACTAAAATGAAACCTTACCCTGACTCGTTGACCTACATTGACCCTATGCTGTTAGACTAGGTAAGGGGAAAAGGGAAAGGACAAATTGTTTACTAACTAGGGAAATGCACACTAAGCCAAAACTTGTTTCCAGGTGCAACCTGGGAGCACAAGGAAGTTAAGTAACTTGCTTAGAGTCACACTGTATGCAAGTGGGGTCTATGGAATTCAGACTCGTGTCTCCAGGTTTGCAGCTCAGTGCCCTAAACTACAATGCTATACTGCCTCCTAGGTAGGTAACTGTCCCCAACTCTTATTTTGTCAAGAGTTAATCCTTTGACTTCTCTCTTCCACCGCTGCAGAAAGATGTTTGCCCCCACAGACGAACATTCTCTCTGTGTCTGCTGTATTGGGCCTGACCACAAAGTCTCTGACTGTGAGCTCTGCCAGAAGCTTAACCAAACATATGAACATATGAAATTTGCCAGCAGATAAAGGCCTAGAGGTCTATCAAGTCTGCTCGAATGTGCAGTTAGCACCCGTTATTCTACAGCTGCCCCTCCCTTCCACCCTTCCCCTTCATTAACCCTCCCCCTTGTCCTGTCCCATCCCCTTTTGAAGCAGTCCACTGTTCTACTGCATACCACTTCAGCAGGTAACGCATTCCACCCAGCCACCACCCTCTCTGTAAAAAAGTGTCTCCTCATCTTCCTCCTGAACCTTTCTCTCTCCAGTCTCATATCACGGACTCTGGAGGCAAACAACCCTCAGGTGATGCAAAAAGGCTCTTAAAAGTTTCCTAATAGAGCAACAGGTAGCCAGTTCTGGGCAGGGATCCTCTGCAGTCCCAGCCTCCCAGTTGCTAGCAGGGTCATCAAGCTCCTAGACCACTATGGCCCGAGACAAGTCCTTGGGGAAAAGTCACAAAAAGGACAGAGATCGGGAACACTCCCATCGGTGGCGGTCTCACTCCCTGATGGCCTCTCCTCCTGCGTCCAGGGGTTCTTCATCAGCTGTGGCTGTGCTGACGCCTAAGTCTGCTGTCCAGATCTCTGTGCCCAGCAGACCCATACCAACAGTGCCTCCATCCCCCTTCACAACCCCTCCAGGCTTTCCAGTCTTGAATGTTTACCCAGCTCCAAGCGCGGCTTCATCATACAGCCGTTGCTGCCTGCCCTCCCATGGAATAGGCTTTCCAGCTCAGAACTGATGCCCAGCTCCAAGCACGGCTTCCTCCTACAGATGTTACTGCCTGCCCTGCCATGGAATAGAATTTCCAGCCTGGAACTGGCACCCAGCTCCAAGCATGGCTTCCTCCTACAGCCATTGCTGCCTGCCCTCCCATGGAATAGGCTTTCCAGCCCGGAACTGACACCCAGCTCCAAGCACGGCTTCCTCCTACAGCTGTTGCTACCTGCCCTCCCATGGAATAGGCTTTCCAGCCTGGAACTGGCACCTAGCTCCAAGCACGGCTTTTTCCTACAGCCGTTGCTGCCTACCCTCCCATGGAATAGGCTTTTCAGCCCAGAACTGGCACCTAGCTCCAAGCATGGCTTTCTCTTACAGCCGTTGCTGCCTACCCTCCCATGGAATAGGCTTTCCAGCCCAGAACTGGCATCCAGCTCCAAGCATGGCTTCCTCCTACAGCCACTGCTGCCTGCCCTCCCATGGAATAGGCTTTCCAGCCCGGAACTGACACCCAGCTCCAAGTGCGGCTTCGTCCTACAGCCGTTGCTGCCTGCCCTCCCATGGAATAGGCTTTCCAGCCTGGAACTGGCACCCAGCTCCAAGCGTGGCTTCCTCCTACAGCCATTGCTGCCTGCCCTCCCATGGAATAGGCTTTCCAGCCCAGAACTGGCACCCAGCTCCAAGCATGGCTTCCTCCTACAGCCACTGCTGCCTGCCCTCCCATGGAATAGGCTTTCCAGCCCGGAACTGACACCCAGCTCCAAGCACGGCTTCGTCCTACAGCCGTTGCTGCCTGCCCTCCCATGGAATTGGCTTTCCAGCCTGGAACTGGCACCCAGCTCCAAGCGTGGCTTCCTCCTACAGCCATTGCTGCCTGCCCTCCCATGGAATAGGCTTTCCAGCCCAGAACTGACACCCAGCTCCAAGCACGGCTTCCTCCTACAGCCGTTGCTGCCTGCCCTCCCATGGAATAGGCTTTCCAGCCCAGAACTGGCACCCAGCTCCAAGCACGGCTTCCTCCTACAGCCGTTGCTGCCTGCCCTCCCATGGAATAGGCTTTCCAGCCTGGAACTGGCACCTAGCTCCAAGCGTGGCTTCCTCCTACAGCCCCTGTGGCCTGCCCTCCCATGGAATAGGCTTTTTAGCCTGGAACTGGCACCCAGCTCCAAGCGTGGCTTCCTCCTACAGCCATTGCTGCCTGTCCTCCCATGGAATAGGCTTTCCAGCCTGGAACTGGCACCTAGCTCCAAGCGTGGCTTCCTCCTACAGCCCCTGTGGCCTGCCCTCCCATGGAATAGGCTTTTTAGCCTGGAACTGGCACCCAGCTCCAAGCGTGGCTTCCTCCTACAGCCATTGCTGCCTGCCTTCCCATGGAATAGGCTTTCCAGCCTGGAACTGGCACCTAGCTCCAAGCATGGCTTTCTCCTACAGCCGTTGCTGCCTGCCCTCCCATGGAATAGGCTTTCCAGCCCAGAACTGGCAGCCAGCTCCAAGCATGGCTTTCTCCTACAGCCGTTACTGCCTGCCCTCCCATGGAATAGGCTTTCCAGCCTGGAACTGGCACCCAGCTCCAAGCGTGGCTTCCTCCTACAGCCACTGTGGCCTGCCCTCCCATGGAATAGGCTTTTCAGCCCAAAACTGACACCCAGCTCCAAGCGTGGCTTACTCCTACAGCCGTTGCTGCCTGCCCTCCCATGGAATAGGCTTTCCAGCCTGGAACTGGCACCTAGCTCCAAGCGTGGCTTCCTCCTACAGCCACTGCTGCCTGCCCTCCCTTGGAATAGGCTTTTCAGCCTGGAACTGACACCCAGCTCCAAGCGTGGCTTCCTCCTACAGCCGTTGCTGCCTGCCCTCCCATGAAATAGGCTTTCCAGCCTGGAACTGGCACCCAGCTCCAAGCACGGCTTCCTTCTATAGCCACTGCTGCCTGCCCTCCCATGGAATAGGCTTTCCAGCCCGGAACTGGCACCCAGCTCCAAGCACGGCTTCCTCCTACAGCCACTGTGGCCTGCCCTCCCATGGAATAGGCTTTCCAGCCTGGAACTGGCACCCAGCTCCAAGCAGGGCTTCCTCCTATAGCCATTACTGCTTGCCCTCCCATGGAATAGGATTTCCAGCCTGGAACTGGCACCCAGCTCCAACCGTGGCTTCCTCCTACAGCCTATGCGGCCTGCCCTCCCATGGAATAGGCTTTCCAGCCTGGAACTGGCACCCAGCTCCAAGCATGGCTTCCTCCTACAGCCGTTGCTGCCTGCCCTCCCATGGAATAGGAACAAGTGCTGCTCAGTGAAGCCCTGCTTCTTTTTTGAAATCTGGCGCCATTTCTTTGCTTGCCTCTATTGGTGCCTTGCTTTTCTTGTACTGAATTTTGTAAAAGGCAGCATTAATTGTAGGCTGCTTCTGCTTAAGAAAGACAATCTCAAAGCAGGTTAACTTTATGAATTTTAGGCAGATTAAGTTTATTTTAATTGTAAAAGGCTGCATTAATTCAAGCTGTTATTAAGTTTATTTTAATTGTAAAAGGCTGCATTAATTCAAGCTGTTAAACCTGTTTCTCTGAATTTTCTTAAGCAACACTTTGCACTCTCTCCTCTGCTCCAAACGACCTTTTTAATCCATTCTGGCCCTTGAGGCTGTATGCTTCCCCTTCTTCTACTTCGATCCTGCTTTCACCTCCGAGTTAGGCTTTGCTACAGTAAGCCCCTGGAGACTGCATTCTAAGCACCCTGCCCCTCTGCTCTTCTCCCTGTCTGCACTCCTCCCCCCCTTCTACACAACCTCCCTGACTTTAATAGTGTATACATAACTACTCTTCCTTTCCCTCTCCCCTCCAGGCTTTCCAGCCCTGAACGGGTGCCCATCTCCAAGTGTGGCTATCTCCTACAGCTGCTGCTTCCCGCCCTCCCACGGAATAGGTAAGAGTGCTGCTCAGTGAAGCCCTGCTTCTTTTTTAAATCTGGTGCCTTTTCTTTGCCTGACTCCATTGGCTTCCTGCTTTTCTTGTACTGATTTTTTATGTTTGCTTGCACGCATGTGCAAGAAACATAGTGCCATCATCCGAGTTTTTCAGAGGTGTGTCAGCATCTTCCACTTCAGTCAGTGTGTTTGCAGGCATGGTCACAGTTCTCCAATCACTGCTGAAGCTGTCTATGACAGCAGTTGAAAATGCAGTGGCATACAGTTGAAAGAGGGAGCTATGCTTCAGTGAGCAGCTCCTCCCTCCACACACACACACACACACAGATCAACTGTGTCGTTGCCTGATAGGATAGTGTAGTCTTGTCTAGCTAGAGACAAGCTACACATCATTACTTAAGAAACTGTTCCCTGCCAAAGCAGGACCACCAAAATGTGTAGGTGCCTAACAGTCCTTACACACGCCAGCTCTCCAAAGCACACCTTCATGGACTCCATGGGTTCTAATCCTCCAGAAAAAAATACCTCAGCATTTGATGTGAAAACTCAGACTTCGTTGTATGCGTAATTCCAAGCATTTTCTCTTACTAGACTGTCAATGTGAACTCCCCGCTGCTAAAACCTATGCAAACGAACTTGAGCGTACTGTACTACCTGCAGCTGAAGCAAAGAACAGCCAGAATGCACAAAGGAGAACATACTGCTATGCATTTCAGCAGCAGCCAGTGGGGGAGGTTTTCATGACTGAAGCACTTTAATGCGCCTTTTAGTGCTGTCATATACACACCCCTGTGTGGTAATTTACTAAACTGCACACACAGTCAGGTAATGCAGCTTCAAAATATATTTTTTTCTCTGAATTGCCGTGAGCTGGCATTTAAATAGAATCACACAGCTCTTTCTCAAATCAGATGCTCAATGAAGTCACATCACCTTGTGACCCTAAACATCTTAGGGTTGGACATGTGCCCTAACAAAATAGCGAAAACTAGGTATAGAAAAAGAAAACACACATTCAACCGTAGCTCACAATCGAATCCACCCTTTTCTCCAGTGAATCTGAAGCCGCCTAACAGCCCACCCCTGGGTGCTCATGCACTCCCTCCACCCGCACAACATATGGCTGACAGGGGTGCTGTTGCATTTTATTTCATAATTTCCTGATCTTGTTGCTCCCACCATACTGATACAGTAATACTTTTTATGCTCAAAACTGCTTGACATTAACTGAATTACAAATGGCATCCCTGTTTGACGCTGTGGTGCGGAATATGGTGGTGCTCAAATTTTAAGCCAAGTATTACATGCAGATATGTTGTTATTGACTCATGTCACTTACCATTTTATACATCTATTGATTTTTCAATTCACTTTTGCTGACAAATGTTGATCGTGAGGATTCTGGTGTCACAATTCAGTTCAGTGACGTGTAACATCTTAGTGCAGATGCTAAGTAACTGTTTTAAAATGCTGAAAAGTTGACAGCAATGAAAGTGCATGAAATTCTTTCTTCCGTGTCTGGAGCTCTAGTGGTGTTATTGGCAAGTGCATGTCCCTTTGCTCCAGATCTATTATTAGAGATGTCTATTCTGTGCAATGGACAGTAGCTGAATGTTATCAGCTGACAGTTTTCATTTCATTATCAACAGATAAATATTCAGGGCTTTGCAAATGCAACTTTGCAGGTAGCACAGTTTCATGCCCCCAAGTGTCTCATCAGTTAGTGGTTATATCTTAACCGATGACCACAAAAAGTATGAAAAAGATTTGCCGCTGAGTAATGTAAATGCCAATCCACCTAAGCACCTTTAGGCTGCAAACATAATTTGAACGTATAGGGATTCTGGACCAGTGTATCACTCCGTGGCACAGCAACGGTTAATAAGTTTAAGCACATTCTCAGGACATTATTTCACTTGCCCCCTCTCCCCACTATGATCCTGGTCACCAGGTCGCTCCTGTAAAAGCTTTCAGCTAGTGTGTTATACCTGGTTAAACAACTAAATAAAAAAATAAATAAAAAAATAAAATAAACCTGATATTTTAGTATCTGTTTTACACCTTGGCTCAGTTAGGCAATCAATGCTGTAAGAACATAAATGGACATATAAATGGGGACTATAAGAACATGCCGTGGGTGCTTGTGCCTTAGTCCAGCTGTGCAACATCAGCCTGAAGCTCAGGAAGGGCTTACTGTCTACCACTTTGTTCACCCCCCATGTACCTGTACCATTTCACATCCTCCCTTGCCTTAGTCCAGCTGTGCTACATCAGCCTTGAAGCTCTGGTAGGGCTTACTGTCTACCACTTTGTTCACCCCTACCCATGTACCTGCACCATTTCACATCCTCCCTTGCCTTAGTCCAGCTGTGCTACATCAGCCTGAAGCTCTAGTAGGGCTTACTGTCTACCACTTTGTTCACCCTACCCATGTACCTGCACCATTTCACATCCTCCCTTGATCTACAGTGAGTGGATCCTCATTCATACGTCACATATGCAAGCACAAAAAAAAAAAAAAAAGGTCTTCAAAAATTAGGATACATTTATCATGTTTGTTATGTTTGCTTGCACGCATGTGCAAGAAACATAGTGCCATCATCTGAGATTTCGAGGTGTGTCACCCACCTTCCAGTTCAATCAGTGTGTTGGCAGGCGCGGCCTATAAGCCAATGTATGATGGAGCTGTCTATGACAAGCTCCAAAATGCAGTGGCATACAGTTCAAAGGGGAACTACGCTTCAGTGAGGCAGCGATAAGAATATCGCTTGCTTATGCTCAGCCCCACACACACACACACACGCGCAGGCGCAGCGCACCCTCCAGCATGCACACACACACTGATCTAGCCGACGGGTGCCAATCCCGCCGGCTGTGCTGCGCCTCTACCCCCCCCAAAGCCTAAATGCCATGCTGGGTGTCCACCCCAGCGTGACAACTCATGATATAGCCGGGGGGTGCCCAATCCCCCATCGGCTCCACTGTCCTCACCCCCCCCGAGTACTGGGTGCCACGCTGGGAGCCCATCCCAGCGTGGCAATCGATGCTTTGGGCGATGGGGGTGCCCAATCCTCCATCAGCTGAATGCCCACAACCATCCTTGTGCCACACTGGGAGCCCACCTCAGCATGGCAAACATCCCGTGTCATCATTGGAAACAAAAAGAACACCTGTAAAGAAAAACGGTCCCACGTAGTCTCCCTGGCCCCCCTCCCACAACCCGCACCCACCCACTGCGCACCCTGCCTCCCCACACCCCTCACCCCATACTTACCTCCGAGCCTGGCACGATGATCTTCGGTGGACCGGGAACACGTCTGCACTCTTCAAAGCCGACCGCGAATGGAGGAAATGCCGGTAAGCTGTATAATGGGCTAGATAGGGTTTTTCAACTTTGTTGCATATCTCAGGCATTTTTGGAATTTTTGCACCAAATTTTCAACATGGGTTTTTTGGGACCCCTTCTCATGAATGATGTCACTGTCATGCATTCATCTAAAGGTGATTGCAGTTACTGCACAAAATCACCTTTCGGACTGATTAATGAAATGACACTGCCAGTGTTCATAAGGTGGGCTCTCAAGAAGCCTATTTTGAAAATTTGGTGGAAAAATTTCAAACAACGACTGTTTTATGAGTGTGCGTTGCACAGTTCCTACGCAAGCTCGTAAGTTTGCAAATTTTCAATATTTTCACTCCAGATTTTCAACATTGCCATTTTACCACACCTTCTTATAAGCAGTACAGCTGTCATTTTCACATCTCACCCAAAACGTGTTTCCACTACATGTAGCTTAATAATGGCTAGTCAGTGTGCTAAATCAATGTACAGGACAATTAAGAAAATCACAGTGACACTGTTCATGAGCAGAGGTCTTAAATGGCTATGTTGAAAATTTGGTGAAAACATTCCTAAAAATAACTGTTTTACAAGTGCGTTCGTGGTTCCTATGCATGCTCATAAGTTTACCAAATTTAATATTTTCACTCCAGATTTTCAACATTGCCATTTTATTACACTTCCTTATGAACAGTACAGCTGCCATTTTTCATATGCTGCCCAAAATGTGTTTTCGCACATGTAGCGCACAATGGTGCTGTTGGTGTGTGAAAGCAATGTTTGGGACAGATTAAGAAAATCACAGTTACACTGTTCATGAGCAGAGGTCTTAAAATGGCTATGTTAAAAATTTGGTGACAAAAGTCCATAAAATGACTGTGTTACAAGTGAGCATTTCGCAGTTTCCATGCACCCTCGTAAGTTCATGATTTTGTAATATTTTAAGTCCAGATTGTCACCAGTAGCATTTTTCTACACTGCCTTATTTACAGTACAGCTGTCATTTTTCACAACATGGCCGAAGTGTGTTTTCACACTTTCAGTGCAGAGATGCGTGGTCACTGTGGAAAATCATTGTTCGGGACAGATAAAGAAAATCACAGTGACACTGTTCATGATCGGAGGCACCAAAATGCCTGAGTTGACAATCTGCTGTAAAAAAAATCCCCAACCTAATTATATTACGGGTGTGCCTTGCACATTTTCTATGTACGCTCATGACTTCACCATTTTTTTTAATATTTTTACTGCAGATTTACAACATTGCCATTTTTTTACACCTCCCCATGAACAGTACAGCTGTCATTTTTTACATACTGTTCAGAATGTTTTTGCACCTGTGGTGCTAAATGCCGTAGTCGCTGTGCATAAGCAGCTTTCGGCTAAGAAACTGATATTCCCCCTGTTCATGAGGTGGGGGTTACACAAAAACCATGTTGAACATTTGGAGTGAAAATACCAATGAATGCCTGAGGTATTAGGGTTTCCAACCATAATGCCCAACCCTGTAGAGAATGACAGGCATCAAGGGTGTGACTTGGGATTCTTGCCTGCAATGCTCATACCATTCCACACCCTGCAGCCAGTGAGAAGCATTGAGGTATGCCTTGGACTCTTCTGCCCCAAAGTTCACCCCATTCTCCTATATCGCACCCATCCCACTGTATCCCTTAATGGAATGGGGTGCGCATAAGGACCAAAGGCCCCAAGGAACACTATGACACTTGCCAGTGTCTACAGGGTGGGGTGTACTGAAATGGCGTGGCCGTTATGCCTGACGGCCCAAAGGCACGCCCCAATGCCTGTCACTCTCTGCAGGGTGGTGGTGGGGTTGGCTTCAGTTCAATACTTCACTGCCATTACTATTACGCAGCTCTGTAACTTCTACACTACCACTGCCAATGCCAGTAAGCAAACATTCGGCATTGACAAATGCTTGTTTTAAAGGCTGCATTGCCTGTTTTTCCATTTGCACATTATATTATTTGGCCACAAGAGGGAGCATAACTCCTTCCTTATCACTTTACTTTACTTTAATAGAAGAATGTAGGGAAGAGAAGGAAGCTCAAATTCTAGGTTGAGGGTGGTGTCTCTGAGTGCGCGGAGTCTTGGAAGCAAGATGGATGACCTGCAGGCACTATTAGCAGACAGAAGGGTGGTTATAGCTGCAGTAACTGAGACTTGAGCAACATCACGCCATGACTGGGACCTTGCAATTCCTGGATATAAACTATACAGGAGGGACAGGGTAGTTGGGAAAGGGGGGAGGGGTGGCAGTTTACATCAGGGAGGGAATTACTTGCACGAGGGAGGAGTCAGAGGAAAGGGAGGTGGAGGCATTATGGGTTCAGTTAAGGTCCAATAGAGGGAGAAAGGTGAGGTTGGGGTGGTTTACAGACCACCCAGTCAGGATGAGGAGAGGGACAGGGAGCCGAGCTCACAAATATTGGAAGCCGCCGGGAAATGAGAGGTGACAATTGTGGGGGATTTCTCCCTGCCCAAGCCGGGCTGAAGCATACCCTCCACAACATGTGCTAAGAGTCAGGTGATCCTGGAATGAAATTAGAACAATTGTGTTTGCAGATGATTTGTGCTTAACAGTTTCGGATGCACAAGGTGTACTGGAATATCGAGTACTTAAGCAGTTGTTGTTACATATTACAGGTGCTGATATAAACTCAGAAAAAGTATTTGTCTTAAAGTAAATAAACATGACAGGGTGGAACATAACACAGGAGAGGTTAAAATAACCACAGGTCCCTGTAAGATTTTTGGGATATTATTTTGATCTGATGATATGGCAACATATAATTGGGAACAGTGTTTGAATTAAGGTAGAGCTAGGGTCAGCAGATGGAATGTTTGGAGAATGTGCAAGTTAAAAATATTTTTTTTAATAAAATACTTTTTGTTGCCTATGTTTTTATTTGTTAGCCACATATTTTTGATTCCTAAACAATTAGAAACCACATTATTAGCACGCTTTTTTACATGTTTTTGGGGAAGCAGGTTGAACCCGGTTCAGCAGAATATCCTGTATTGGGAAATAGCAGAAGGTGGGGTAGGCGTGCCTAATCCATTGGTTTTCTTGTTTACTACCTTTTCATATTCTAATGTGGTACCTTTGATAAAAAAAAAAAATTGATAACCTTTGGAGTTTTTGGGTAAGTTCGACTGGCACAGGGTCATAATGTCACAAGACATTATGCCTCATGGCAAAATTGCGCTGCCAATACAGTGCGATTACTGCCATGAGGCATAAGTCTTTTTCTGTGGGGGGCTCTGCCCCACACCCCCCATTATGGGGGGCTGTGCCCCTGAACCACCCTCCAAAGATTCTCAACTCCGGGGGGGGGGTTCAACTCAGGGAGTGCATAAATGTGTAAAATTAAAAGATTCTGGGACTGGGAATCAAACCCAGTCCCAGACACAACACCAGGGTTCCTGCTGCTGTGGCTCAGTCCTGTAAGCCATGGCAGCTGCTCAGCAGAACCCACTCCCAGCAGAGTTGATAGCCTCTGCCTGGGAAAACACTACTGGTGCAATACTCATACAGCAGTATCGTGATTGC
The DNA here is from genome assembly GCA_016271365.2 of Neoceratodus forsteri. NCBI lineage: Eukaryota > Metazoa > Chordata > Ceratodontiformes > Ceratodontidae > Neoceratodus > Neoceratodus forsteri. Next base: position 31,091,499 of record JADMNL010000022.1, on the reverse strand, counting down.
ACCATTAGCGTTAACAGCCAACGCTGTAGTCATTTAGCCATAATGTCATATGCTATTAGGCGGCAACATTATGATCTTGTAAAGTTCCGACTTTGTCAGCAGTGGTTCAGGAATGGGAGGAAGGAGCCTTTATTCATAAGGATAAAAGGAAATATACTTTACTTATTACATGGGGTTTAGTTTTTGATTTCATTAAGAAATGGGATGTCAGATATGTCGCAACTTTAACATTTTCAGGAAAAGGTATGTATTTAAACATTCTGGAGACTTTCTTCAAAGGGGAGCCATTCCCACATTTTTCTGAGCCTGAACGAAAACATGTTTCCAGGAGATTAAAGGAGAAAAGAATTCCTCAGAAAATGTGGGATATCACATGGCTGGGGGTACATGGTAAGGTTAATATCAGGGGCAACCATAAACATAAAGCCCTTAATGAAAGACACTGTTTAATGCCATCTTGCATTACAGTAGTGAAACTATGGGCCACTTCTGTTTTGAGTGTCCATTTATTTACAATTTTGGGATACCCTGAAAGAAGATGAAAGCCCCGAAGAACTTTCTGCTCAGCAGTTATATTATGGGATTTATCCTAGGTCCTGGAGAAAATGTCATGATGGCACTTTCCATATTATTACGGTCATTATATTGTATTGGATTTGGCACATTAGATGTCCTTTTGTTTTTCAACAGCAGCAGACTACTGCATTGGAACGTTATATTATCATAACACAAGAACTTCAAGGCCTTAAAGCCAAAGAAGGCTACAACTTTGGACACATGAACGTTATGTACATTTTGGAATCAATTTGACTTCATAGACTACTGGTACTTTATATGGATGCAACGGACTTGAAATGTTGCATTCCTTTTATGTCTGTTAGTATTCATTTTGGTTTTTGATTATGTGATAAAATTTTGATTATATTTCTGGTCTTGATTTTCTTTTTTTTGTTATAAATGAAGTAATATTTGTTTGTGCACATTTTGTTTCCAAGTTAGGAATAAAAATTCCGTTACTCTTGTCTATACATTACACTCTTGTGGGGGACCCTGGCAGAGAAGTGGGACACTCCTATCCTGGCGTGTACATCCTATGAAGTCTTTCTATTAGGAGTTTGGAGTCGTCCATGGGATATATGGCATAAAAGTACTCTGAAAGTTATATGTGCCAGTCTTAAATGGTGGATCTGGCAAGCGAGATGCCAGTGTGTGTGCAGCAGAATAAAGATATCCCCTCTAATCAATCAATCAATCGATCAAATCTTTATTTATTCAGGTGATCATCATTGAGCAAGGCTCATTTACAAGATGGACCTGATAAGGTCAAGGTTCGAGTTGGTGCACAGCAATTACGTCACATACTTATGAGGCAGTTATACATACAGAAACAAGAAAATGTTATTTATAACATTTATAATAATAACACAATAATATACAGAGAATTCACATGTTAAAGCTTGGGCAAGAGAAAGTTAAACTAACATCTACAATATGTACAATACATATATATCACAATGAGGGCCATGACAGTCACTCACATAATGAGTACAAGGATGGTGAAGGGACTATTGGGTGCCATATACTGGCGGTGTCTGGTTGGAAGGAATATGCCATATGTGATTGGAATAAGGTTTTGTGGGATGACTATTCTATCTCTAGCGGTAGCAACTGCATTTCTCTGTGAAGAAGGCTGTACAGTGCTGCTTGAAGGATGTAAATGGAATGATAATGGACAGTTTTAGGGATTTTTGTAGGGTGTTCCATGCTATGGCTAGAGAGTAGCTGATTGCTGCCCTCCCTATTTTGGTGTTACTTTGGGCAATTTGAGCAGGATGATATTGCTGCTTCTTAGGGCATAGGAGCTGGGAGTGGTCAGGTTGAAGCAGTCCAGGATATAGCTTGGGAGTTTTTTGATAAAGCTCTGTAGATCCATAGAGCTGCATTTCTGCTCCTCCTGACATGAAGGGAAACCCATCCAACTGAATCATAGAGAGAACAATGGTGAGTATTATATGGCAGGTCTGTAATGAACCTTATTGCTCTATGGTATAAGGTATCCAACTTTTGAAGGTAGGGAGTGGAGCAGTGACTATAGAGGAAGTCTGCGTAGTCAATGACTGATAGAAAGATGGCCTGGACTAATCTCATCTTTGAATCTCTATTAAGGAAGGGTTTTAATCTGTAGAGGAGGCCAAGCCTTAGAAAGCTTTTTCAGCAGTTATTCTAGATGCTGAGTAAAGTCAAGTCTGTTGTCAATCCACACCTAGGTATTTGAAATTTTCAACATACTCCAGGATTTTCTCAATTATAGTGCATATCTGGGGAGAATGATTGAAGAGGATGTGTTGGTGGAGTTTTGGGTTGTGAACATCATTGCTTTGGTTTTCTTTGCATTTAGCAGAAGCTTTTTCTCGAGAAGCTGATGGGAGAATTCTGCTTGTAGGATTTCATGAGCAACTTTAGGTGAAGGGTTGCTGACATACAGTACAGTGTCATCAGCAAAGAGATGTACTGAGGACTTGGTAAGGGTTGAATCAATTTTATTTATATAAATGGCAAAAAGGATAGGACCCAGAATAGAGCCTTGGGGGACTCCTCTTGACAGTGGTCTTAATGGGGAGAGGTCACCTTCAGCTTTTACCTGCTGTGATCTACCAGAGAGGAAGCATCTGAACCACTTAAGGGAGGATGGATCTAGGCCAATGGAGTGTAGGGTTGAGAGTAGCAGTTCATGGTCCACAGTGTCGAATGCTTTGCTCAGGTCCAGGAATACTGCACAGACATTGTTCTTTTTATCCAGTTCGGTTTGCCAATCATTGGTGACCTTGGCTAATGCAGTGATAGTGCTATGTTTGGCCCTGAATCCAGATTGAGCTGGATTTAATAGATTAGCATTGTCCAGATATTCCTTAACTGAATACTCACTAATTTCTCCAGCATCTTGGATAACACAGGTAGGATGGAAATGGGCCTGTAGTTATTAAGATCCATAGGGTCCCCTGATTTTAGAAGGGGAACCACTTGGGCTGTCTTCCACAGTCTGGGAATAGAGCCAGAGTTTAGGGAAAGGTTAAAGAGGTGAGTTAGGGGGACTGCAAGCACATGACACGCAATCTTTAGAAAGAATGGGTCCAGAAGATCTGCTCCTGCACTTTTTTTGGTATCTAGATGCCATAATAGATCCTCAACTTGTTTCAACAGTATAGGTTTGAAGCTAAAGGAGGAGTCAACTCTTTGTTCACCAGTATAGTGGGAGCTTAAATGATCCCTTAATAGGTTAGCTGGGGAGAGTCAAAGGCAAGGCCAGCTGTTGTGAAGTGGTTGTTGAATGCATCCAGGATTTCCAATGTGCCAGTAATGGGGCCATAGTTACTGTGTAAATGGGTTGGAAGGGGGTTGTTAACATCCTGGCCCATCATACCCTTGATGGTGCCCCAAAATCTAGCAGTATTATGGTAGGAGGAGTCGAGCTGGGCCAGGTAGTAGGCAGCCTTTGCATCCCTAACTTTCCTAGTGCATTTATTCCTGGCTTTCCTAATGATCATCCAGTCCATAATATTCTTAGTTTCTCTTGCTAGTTTCCAAAGTTTATCTCTCTCCAGCAGTGCAGCTTTGAGGTCAGCTGAAAACCAGCGACAGGATTTGTTTTTTATTCAGATACTAGAGATTGGGGCATGGGTGTTAAGGGCATTTAATATAATGCTATTTAGCACCTGCTGAGCTTTTTCTACAGAATGTGCAAGATAGAACTTTTGCCAGTGTGGAGAGTAGGCTAGATCATGCAGATATCCTTCAATATTGATGTTTTTCTTGGATCTCCTCATGAGGAATTTTGCAGGATCTGTTTTAATGCTGTTGGATCTTACCCCTGCGATGGGGCAGTGGTCACTTCTGTCGCATAGGAGCACTCCAGCGTGTGTGAATAGATGTGGTTTACTCACTAGTATGATGTCAAGTAGAGTATTGTTACTACTATTCCTTGCATTTAGCCTTGTTGGTTCATTAATTAACTGTGTGAGCCCATAGGTGTCACAGAATGATACCAGAGGTGTAGCTGCCTGGGTGAGCCAGTTGAAATTCAGGTCCCCTATGATAATGACTTCTTCAGTACAGGACTTGACCAGGTTTCCCAGGTGGGATAAGAGCTTGTGTTCAGCAGAGGGGGGTCTGTAGCATCCAATTAAATGGAAAGCTGCTGTATAGGGGAGAGAGACTTTTAGAGATAGACACTCAAATTCCTTGGGCATAGATGTTGCAGCAGTACAGGATACAACTAAACCAGCTTTTACATATATGGCTACTCTGCCTCCCCTTGTTTGGCGATCAGCTCTGAATAGCTGATAGGTGGGTTAACTTCCCTGTACATTGTGGTGGTCTTGAGCCATGTCTCAGTTACCACAAGAAAGTCTGGCAAGGTATGGGCAACCCAGGATTATAGCAATGTAAATTTTTTCAACAGACTGCATACATTAATATGCAGGAAACTGAGGCCTTTAATTGAGGATAGGTCTGAGGGAGAGGTGATGCTTTCAAGAGGTCCAGGGTTGATTTCTACATTACCAATACAGAGCAATAGGAAGATCAGTAATTTCATAAGGGCTGCCAGTGATAGGGAGAGGGGGCTGTCTTTGGTCCTCCTTTTTTTATTCCATTGCCACTCTTTGTTTTGGGTGCTCCCTGTGGATTTAAGGTAGTGTGTTGGGATACCAATTAGCAGTTTGATGACTAGGCTTAGTGGGGATCTATATACCCAGTAGTGGGGCCTTGTCTGAGACATATATGTGGTGATGTGTGTAACTTTATGGTGATTGTACCACTGTAGTCGATGCAGCAATGGCAAGACATATATGAGGGTATGGGTGTCAGCCACGGGGGATGTTCCAGAGAAACTAGGTGGGTTGACCACTTTAGGTTGTATAATAGGGTCATCTTCATTGTGGAACCCTATGGCTATTAGTGACAGTAGTATCAGTAGCAAGCTCCCCATTCTGAGGGATATTGATAGTTGGCAATAGGAGAGTATGAAGTTGCTGATTGGTTGGTCAGCAAGCTGGTGTGACTGTCTATTGGTTTAGAGAAAAAGTGCTGTGGGCGGGAAGAGATTTTATGGAAGATGCCTATAAATTAACACACACAGGAAGGGGAAGGGCGGTAGGCAAAATGTTGCACCTTTCCGACTGCTCCCTCGCTGTTCCTCCTGGCCTTGTGTTTCCAAGTTTGGCTAAGGTGCCGCTGATCGCCCACTGCGGAGCGAAGCCGCCGCGCCAGCTGGTTGCTGTGGGCTGAAGGAAGCAGGCTGGAGAGAGACAGAGGAGGGTGCAGCAATTAATAAAGGCAGTAGCAAGCCTTTTTCTGAGCGTCACTGACCAAATCTGCACTACAAAGGACTGTGGGGGGGGGTCCTGTGGCGCCTCAGCATCTAGCCCATACATATTCAGACAAGGAGCTGCAATTACTTTAAAGAGCAGTAAAACAGTAGTTTCCCCTTACAATACAATAGTGGATAACAGCACTTTTTTTGATGATTTACACATATAAAACTAGAAGGAGAGTGGCGCCTCAGTGTCTAGCCCACTGCTGCTAACAGAGTCCAGCAGAATTCAACAGAATCAACAGCAGTTGCCCTCTATAGATGTCTCACCAGAGTGGTAGCAGCTCTTCTGGGAAGCTTGCAGTAGAACACCAGGGGAAGAGTAAAAGACAAAAAGAAAACAAATTTTCAAGTCCCACACAGATTTCAGCAATACAAACTGAGCCAGTGTAAGTCAATGGGAGAAGAGCCAATCGGCTGCTGTGCCTGGTGGGCAGCTCACTTACGATTAGCTGCGCCTTTCCGACTGCTCCCCATTCCTCCTGGCCTTATGGTTCCCAAGTTACGCTAGAGTGTCGACCGCCTACATGAGTCGGGTTCGGCGCTCAGCTGGTTGCTGTGGGCTGAAGGAAGCAGGCTGGAGAGAGACAGAGGAGGGTGCAGCAATTAATAAAGGCAGTAGCAAGCCTTTTTCTGAGCGTCACTGACCAAATCTGCACTACAAAGGACTGTGGGGGTGGGGGTCCTGTGGCGCCTCAGCATCTGGCCCACCTTACATATTCAGACAAGGAGCTGCAATTACTTTAAAGAGCAGTAAAACAGTAGTTTCCCCTTACAATACAATAGTGGATAAAAGCACTTTTTTTGATGATTTACACATATAAAACTAGAAGGAGAGTGACGCCTCAGCGTCTGCCCACTGCTGCTAACAGAGTCCAGCAGAATTCAACAGAATCAACAGCAGTTGCCCTCTATAGATGTCTCACCAGAGTGGAAGCAGCTCTTCTGGGAAACTTGCAGTAGAACACCAGGGGAAGAGTAAAAGACAAAAGGAAAAACAAATTTTCAAGTCCCACACAGATTTCAAATGCAAACTGAGCCAGTGTAAGTCAATGGGGCAGGAGAGCCAATCGGCTAATCACTTTAAAACATTTATTAGAAAAAGACATGAAGGATTTAAGAGTATGGAAATATAAATATTTACCCACATCAGTGTTTAATAAATGTTGGGAAAACGTAACATTTCTGGTATACGTTTAATGCAGAAGCAATCATAGAACATGTATATATTTATAGAAAAGGTTTGTAAGTAAAAAAAAGGAAAAAAGGAAAACAAAAAGAGGCTACGTTGGTGCGAGTTTGGGGCTACATTCCCAATTGTAACAATGTCTTATTATGACCACCATGTTCTGTAACTCATTGTATCTGCTCTTTGATGATCATCTGTCTTATGTTTTGTAACATAGAAGCATAGACTTTGACGGCAGATAAGGACCGCTTGGCCCACCTAGTCTGCCCATTTCCCTACCTACAGGATAAGCTTCAGATCCTAGTTAACTAACAGCCTATTTCTTCCTCCCCTCCCCTCCAGAATTGCCTTATGTCTGTCCCGTGTACTCTTGAATTCTCCCACACTGTTACACTGTTTCACTGACGTGGAGCCTTTTTAAAAGAGTCTCTGGCTCAAAGGGTTGCAAATCCGATATGGTCAATAAATAAATAAATAACTAAGGGAATGTATTGATTTAGGTTTCTGGTGTTTTTGTTTACTGCATTTTGTGGATATTTTATCACAAATAAAAATTCCCCCTACCCTTGAAGGGGCGATGTACACCTATTTCCAAGATGGAGAATCCTGGCACTATAGAGGAGGAGGAGGATGGAGGCAGATGACTGGAGAGCAGTCCTCAACTCAGGCACTCTTACGTAAGAGGACAGCGTGCATAAAGTAGTACAGCATGATACTAGTAGTAGCAGTAGATTTTATTTATTTAAGAGCGCCTTCCTTGAAGACTCTGGGGCACCCTTACAGCAAAAAACATAATAAAACATCATAATAGATCAGATAATGCATCAAAACATCACTAAAATTATAAATATAATAAATAATTAATCCCATATATGATTATATTCTCTATACTCTTAGACAGAAACAGTAGTTAGACTCTATTTACTCTGTTAACTCACAAAGGCTTGTTGAAATAAGAATGTTTTCAGTCCTCTTTTAAAAATCTCAACAGAAGGAGCTTCCCTCAGGTACTCAGATAACAAGTTCCAGAGGATTGGTACCACCACCTCAAAAGACCGGTCCCCGGATGATTTCAGTCTCACCCTTGGCACCTCCAGGAGGCTCTCCCCTGCTGACCAGAGAGAGTGACTGGGGCTGTAGGGATGCAGTAGCTGTCCCAGGTAACCCGGACCCAACCCGTATATGGCCTTACAGGTCAGTAGACTTATTTTAAAGGAGGTGTGCCAGCACACCAGCAGCCAGTGCAGTTTGCACAGCACTGGTGAAATATGACATGATCTCAGAAGACCCATCATAACCAAGCCACACCATTCTGCAGCAGCTGCAGGCGCCACTGCACACCCGCTTGACCCAAGGTAGAGTGTGTTACAGTAGTCGAGTCTCAAGGTGACAAATGTGTGTATCAGTGTGGCCAGATCTTCAGAAGGGACAAGGGATTTTATACAGGCAACATTCCAGAGATGGTAAAATCCATTCCGGATAACCGCCGACACCTGGGCATCCAGTGTCACCTCGTTGTCCAGAACGATGCCCAGATTTTTCACCTTGGAGGAGGTCTCCAGTTTGGACATAATACTGTAATGGAGCATTGTGGTATTAAAGCAATGGCTAATGCATGTATTTTGGAAGAGAAAACAGGTGATTTACCTAAAGAGATGTTTTGAGATATGGAGGTCCGGGCTGCCAGAGAATTTTGGATGCAGAGTTACAAAGAGGAAGACTCATCTACAAATAATAGCAGATGAGAAGGAAAATATAAGAAATTAAAGATGAGCTTATTTCTGAAAAGTGCTCCTGTGCAGTTGTCCTGCAATTCTCAACCATCCAAGACAGCACAAATGAGCACCAGCCCATAGAATACAACAGGAATCCTTGGCATCCAACAGTCTCTCTCCCCCCCCCCCGCGGCATCAACCATCCACTCTGCCACATACCTGTACCTGCATCGTCGGTGTAATGGGAGCACAGATAGTGACTGGCACATCTCTCCTCACACCTCTTTGGCTGGCCATCTTATATGATGGGCGGAGATGCGCACAGAGGCACGTGTGGTCAGCACATGTTGGCTGTGTCTGTTGGGGTCAGCTTTGGTACTGGGGCACAACATCTATGGAAAATAGACAGTCCATATTCCAGGTAAACATCTGTGCAGTACTTAGGGTATAACACTGCCAAATAGGTATTGAAGTTATAACAGGCATTGTACAATACATTAGGTGGTACTGCATTGGGATTTAACATGGAGCACATGAAAGTTTGTACAGACTGCTATATATATGTAGAAGGGGAACTGTTTGATGGGTTTATTTATGATAAATGAGAATTAATTGTAGTATTATATAAAGAATAGAGTCACTCCAACAGAGGGCACAAATACAAAAAGGTAGCACTTTATTAGAAAAACTCATTGACACAGTTGTGAAAAGTACTCATGAGTTCCCCAACCTACTGCTAGGGGACCTAGGAGAACCAGGAGGCATACCTGGGGTAAATAATAAATCACCGAAGGGAGCAGCATCACGGGACCAAACAGAGGTCAAGAAGTAATGGTTCTTGGTCCAGAAGGGATCAAAAAAAGGGAGGAGGGACATAGGCAGGGCAAGCAACCTAGCCATACATAATCAATTCAGTATATTAGGTGAGGGCGAGCAGCAGTGGGAAAGTATAGCTTTGCCAAACAGCAACCCTCAAGAGTCAATTAGCCCCCCAGTCACCACCAAGATGGGAAGCAGCTAACAGTCAGCTGACAGACAAAATTCTACCGAGTTACCATCTAAAACCCGGCCAGCACCTAGGGATATACTTGTAGTTGATGACTCCCTGTTACGATATGTTGACCGTATAGTATGTAGAAACAGGAATGAGCACACTCGATCAGCACACTACCAGGTGCAGGAATAGTGATGTCAAACATTTACTCAATGGCTTAATGCAACACTGTGAAACACCAGTCACAGTCCTTCATGAGGAGTAAACAACATGGGTGAAGAAAGCTCATTGATATCAAAGAGATTTTGAGGAGGTGGGCAGTACACTCAAGGCAAAATGCTGTGAAGTGCTTATATCAGGGAGACTCCGGTCCCAAGGGCAGGTACTGCAAAACAAGGAAGTCAGACAGCTAAATGGGTGGCTGGGAGGAGGTGTCATAGGGAGAGATGGCATTTATTGACCATTGGAAAGCTTTAATAACACTAGAATCTATGGAAATGATTGACTGCATACAAATAAACTGGGGGTTCGAATCTTGGCACAGGAAATCAAGCAGACGCTGCACTCCCATTTAAACTGAACCATGGGGGGGCCTGGGGGAGGTAATAAGAAGTACAAGGGCTGCAGCAAAACCAAAAAGAATTCCTCTTGGGAATGCTTAACTTTTAATGCTAGGAGCGTTGAACATAAATTTGATGAACGGAGATATACATTACACACAGATCATATACAGATTTGTGCTATTACTGAAACCTGGTGGGGTAACAAGGATACATGGGACCAGCATATTCCTGGATATCAGCTGTAGTGCACAGATAGGCCAAACAGAAAGGGAGAGAGGGTGGCTATATATGTGGTGAATAACATTACATCTGAAAAAATAGAAGTAAATACAATAGATGGTATTGAACAGATATGGGTCAAGGTAAACTCGGGAAGAAATGCCAAAATCACTATTGGGGTGATATATAGGCCACCTTCGACTCCCCTAATAGCTGACACAGCATTATTTGAACAAATTGAATCTACAATAAACCCAGAAAACACCATATTACTTGGAGATTGAAATTTACCCGGCATTGCCTGGGAAAACTATAGACTGAAATCTGGTATTCAGGTGAGATACATGGATGCATTTACCATCAGAGGCTTAGAACAACATGTGCAAAGAACAACTAGAGGGGACACTCTATTAGACCTCGTACTTAGTAATATGGGTGATAGAATACAGCAGTGCACAGTCCCTACACCACTTGGCTCTATTGATCATGCCAGGGTGGAATTTAGCATAGCGGGACAACAGACTGGAGTGTCAGGTAGTACAATGATTAGGATATACTGTATGATAACATGGACTACAATAAACTGAGAAGACTTATAGCCAGTGGAACTGGGTGGCTGACTTTCAGCAAAAATCTGTACAGAGCATGTGGGAGGCTTTGCAGGGTAATATAAACCATGTGGTAAATAAACACATTCTGGCCAAAAAGTATAATAGGTCAGGGAAGATCCTGGCATGGAGTAGCAAGGCAAGAGTCAAGAAGATGATTAAAAACAAAATAAAACTACGCAGAGGCTAAGAGAAGTGGACATGAAGAAAACTGGGAAAAATGCAAAGTAATGCTGAAAAAAAAAAAAAAGCCGTAACAGCTGCAAGGAAGGGTTATGAGTTAAGACTAGTAGAAATGGTTACGGACAACTATAAAACATCCTGTAGTTACATTAGTAATAAAAAGGGGGATCACAAACTATAGGTCTACTTAAAGACCCAGGAAGGCACTTAGCTCAGGACAACAACCAGATAGCGAAAAGATATAACAGCTACTTCTCATCAGTCTATAACATCAAAACCCTGAGGAATAAACTGCATTGTGACAAAGATTTAAATACACCCAAGTTAGAGGCTGAGAATGTAAAAAAAAAAAAATACTGCTCAAGCTATATCCGAGCTAGTCTTTGGGCCCAGACGGCATTCACCCAAGAGTAATCATTGGATTGGCTGAGCTAGTGGCTGAACCACTAACAGTGGTATTTCAGGCATCACTAGATCATGGGGAGGTGGTGAATGCATGGAGAGTGACAAATGTGGTACCTGTTTTAAAAAGATCTAGGCGTGAGGTTGGAAAGTACCGACCTGTAAGTTTAACATCGGTACTGGGCAAGGTCCTGGAAGGAACCATAAAGGATCACATTGAGAAATCTATGCTATAGGGGATGATATTGATGAAACTCAGCATGGTTTTAAAAGTGGCTGTTCAAATCTCCTTGAATTTTTTGGAAACATTATCTGGGCTTTAGATGAGGGTGACTCAGTGGACATGATATTCCTGGACTTCTTGAAGGCCTTTGATAAGGTGCCACATGGAGAGCTGATGGATGCCCTGATTAGCCATAAAATTCAGGAGAAACAATGCTGGATAGATTCCTGGTTACAAAATAGGAAGCAAAGAGCCACTCACTGTGAGGGCTCATTGCTGGAGACTGACGGAGGGTGATGAGCGGTGTCCCTCAGGGGTCTGTGTTGGGACCTTGCCTCTCCAATGTATATATTCGCTCTATGACAAGTGGAAGGGAGGTATGGGAATCCAAGTTTGCTAATGACCAGTGGCAGCTCTTCACCAGGGCCCGCCAGGGCATGTGCCCTGGTAAAAAAATGCTGTGCCCCAGTGGGTGCCCCATATGGTGCAGAGATTCCCCCATAGTAACAATATATAAGTGCCCTGGCTACCATCTGTTGTGCCCCGGCTGTGCTCTGGTAGCTATTTGCGGCTAGAGCCATTGCTGCCAATGACACCAGAGTAGGCTCTATTATTAACAATGATCAATACATAATCAAACTGCAAGAAGCCCTGGAAAACCTACAGGGCTGGGCACATGATTCTAAACTGACCTTCAATATCGACAAGTGCACAGTTATGCACTTTGGGAACAAAAATAGAGCAGCAGAATATAAGCTAAATGGGCAAACCTTAAGAGAGGTAAAAGAAGAAAAAGACCTGGGGGGTCATGGTTTCAAATTACCTTAAGTTTAACCAGCATTGCTGTCGGGTAGTTAAAACAGCTGGAAACATACTGAATTGCATAAACAGGCACATTAGTAGTAGAAGGAGGGAGGTTCTGGTACCACTGTATGGGTCTCTTCTGAGGCCACATATGGAATGCTGTGCCCAATTCTCATCACCAGGCTATAGGATGGAGATACAGTTACTGGGAAGAATCCAGAGAAGGGCCACACGCATGATTAAGGATGTACAACACAAAGAATACCATGAAAGGCTAACCCGGTTAGGGATGTACACATTGGAGTTTTGCAGGCTGAGAGGAGACATGTGCATGGTTTTCAAAACACTATCAGATATGGGGTTATGGGAGAAGTTGGGGCTTAAGTTGACAGAGAAAAGTACCAAACTAGAGCACACCCGTCACAGTTAGTAGGCGAAAAGTATAAAACAACCAGGAGGAAACATTAGTTCAGCATTGGAGTGGTGACGATTTGGAACAGACTACCAATAGAGGTGGTGACTAGTACTAACATGCAAACTTTTAAAACAAATTTGGATACGTACCTAATTAGTAGCAACATATAAGGTTATGGCTAGATGAAACATAGTGAGCAGTATGGACAGTTTGTCTTCTAGGCTCCGAAACAACCTGGAGAGCATATGCCCTATGTACTGTACAGGGCATGCATCCACGCCCTGTACAGTATATAGGTATGCGCCTCTGGCATTGCATATGGCGGCCAGCCAAGAAGTTGGTGTGAGAAGGGCCTGCGGTCACCATATGGGCTCCCCGCAGCAACCGGGGCGATGCAGGTAAGGAGGGTGGCAGGTGGGTGGTCGTGCCATGGGGAGGGACTGCTAGACACCAGGGATTCCTGCTGCATTATTCAGGCTGGGGATTTGAGGGAGGAAGAAGCACTAGGCACCAGGGACTGTTTCGTGATATGGGCCAGTAACTGGAGGACTGGGAGGACCACTACGCACCAGGGACTAGGTTTTACTATACAATCTGGCAAGCAGAGTGAGGGGACCACTAGGCACCAGGGTTTCTGTCTTTATTATACAGATTAGCAATTTGGTGCTGTGGTACACTAGGCACCAGGGGATCTCCTTCCTCCATGGGACCAGGCAATGGGGGAGACAGCGCCCGCACAAACCTGCCACCACTATCCATGCAATGGACCTGTAATGGGCATGCAAATGGCCCTAAGCGCCCTGTATCCCTAATGGGCTCATTTGCATGGGTCCTTGAAACACAAATAGCGCTTCAGTGCTATCCACTCTGTGCTCTCTTTCCTGCTCAACAGGGTTCCACGTCAGGACAACCTACTCGCCTTAGCACTGCACTGACTTGGCCCCTACATTCAGCTGGATAGTGCTAATGTGCTATCTGACTGAATATAGCATCCTTGGACTCTTGGGCAGTTGCAAAGTGCACTGAAAATTGTTGCGCTCTGCTTCGTGCTTCTTGGAATATTGGGCCATATTTATTTTGACATGCTGTCTGAAGAACAGAAGACCGCTATTAGCCTCTAATTCCATTTCTAAAGTTACTACTGTTATTAAAAGTTTAAGTTGTTCATCAGCCAGTGGGGAAGATGGGTTACCAAATGAATTTTATGTTTCTTTTATAGATGTTTTGACTGAAATGTTGACTATTGTTTTTTAATATATTTTGGATTCAGAAACTTGCAGTGCATCTTTTGTATTACTTTAATAACCTTCCGATTTAAAAAGGGTGATTGCGAATTATTAGCAGATTGGCATCCTATTAGTCTTCTAAATTCAGATTTTAGGATCTTGACAAAATTATTATGTAAAATGTTACAATCTGTAGCTCACTGCCTGATTAAGTTGGCTCAGACATGTTCCATTCCAGATAGGTCAATATATGAGAATTTGTACACGTTAAAAGATGTAATAGAACTAGGGGTACAAGGGAAAGTTTCTGGGTGGGATTTTTCATTAGATCAGCAGAAGGCATTTAACAGTGTATTATGATTATTTGTTTTCTGTTTTACCTCGCTATAGGCCCTACGCATGAACGGTCCGCACTGCACACAGCCATTCATAGGGCATGTGTGGATGCCGCTGCGTTGTCCCACTGCGCACGCTGCAGGCACACTGCAGACAGGCAGCATGCATGTAGTGGGTGCCCATCGTCCCCACCCCAAGCACACAGCAACGACAGTCACCCCCAACGTCCATGCTCTCATGTGGCCTGCAGCTGGTCATCTCCTGATGGCATGGACCAGGACCTGGTGGGTGTGGAACCCCTGCTGTCATTCTTCTCCTCCTCCTCCGCTTGCACTGCTGCCACCGCCGGCTGCCGGCCGGTGAATTTCAGCATCGTCTGCCTGATGGGTCCTCTGTAGCACTGGAAGGAAATGGAACACAGATTAGAACCATGTACAGTCACCTGCCCCCTGTACCTACTCAGTGATGGGTCATATATGACCCATGCCCCGTAGGACAGATCCTCATAGAATAGGTCACAGCCAGCCCCCTTCAGAATCAGGTAGTTAGGGTATTGCTCTTGAAACCACATGCATCTTACTGCCCTGGAGAAGACATTGCATTTTGCACCCTTGGGCTGCACTTGGTGGCAGAACTTTAGCCTGGTTGCCATGCCACGCAGGTCCTATGGGGAAGAAGGGACACACATCAGCAGGCATCACACCAAGTGCCTATGCCACTACCCTACCAACACCAATGGCCATGCGGTCTGTGAACTGAATACCCACCTTATCGAAGCTCCAGATGCACCAGAGGTCCCTGTACTCCCAGGCATCTGTGTAGTCCCCCTCTGATGCACTGAAAAGGTGCAAGGGGAACATGGTCCTCCATTCCAGCATTCGTGCTGCCATGACTGCCAGCATGCACCACCCACTTCAGCACAGTGACTCACATGTGCGGACACATGTTGCCATCTCACGCACGGGCAGGGCACAGTGCCACACAGCCACATCCCCTTAAGGGTGTACACAGTGCATTGCAGCAGTACATAAGGGGCCACTGTGCATGGTGCACCGACCTACCAGAAGTGCTCACTGTTAGCAGGATGTACCCCGGTGTGTTAATGCATGTCCACCTGATAGCTGAGTTCACAGAACAGCTACGGAGATGTTGGCCATGACCACGGGTGTTCCACACCCACATTGACGTGGCAATATAGTGTGACACGCACTGCACAGAGAGGTTCTGGCTCCCTGGGACACAATCACATGGCTGTGTGCCAGCATCTGTGGCACAGTAGCACCATGGACACACCGGTCACATGCCATGTCCGTGGAGACCAAGGTGCTGTGTGCCCTGGGCTACTATGCCACGGGATCATTTCAGCAGGTGACAGGTGACACCACGGGGGTGTGCCGGTCCTCTCTCTGTATCCAGGGCAGTCACACATGCGACGGATACCGTCCTTGATCATCCGGGGGAGCACACTGCCTTCCCCACCATGATGGCAGAGGTCCGGGTGACTGAGGAGGCGTTCTATGCCATGCATGATATGCCTAATGTGTGGTGACATCAATGGCACACATGTACTTGACTCAGCAGTGCATGTGGAGAATATCATAACCATAAGGGCTTACAGCATCAGTTGCCAGGTCGATTGTGACACCCGGGGCATCATCACAGATGTGTGCACCGAGTACCCTGGATCATCGCGTGACTCATGCATCCTGGATACCCCTGGGATGGGGCACTGCTGCATGCTGGATGGATGGACAGGTGGCTGCTCAGTGAGTAACAAAACCCTACATGGGTACACATGCACCTGTATGGGCGCCTGTCACAATACTGATAAATTGTGTTCCATCCCTGCAGATGACAGTGGCTATCCACTGGGGCCAAACCTGATGACACCTGTCCATGCCCCAGGGATCCCTGTGGAGGAGACATACAACATGGTGCACAGACACACGAGGGCCATTGTTGAGAGGACCATAGGCCAGCTGAAGATGTGCTTTAGGTGCCTAGACCATACAGGTGGAAGTTTCATGATGTCCTCCGCCAAGGCTTGCAGGGTCTTCATGGTGTGCCATGCTGCACCATCGTAAAACAGGATAACATGCCAATGCCATGGGTACAACCTGTAGACCCCCAGGATGATGGGGATGGTGGTGACGTGCCTGTTCAGGTGCGGGGACAGCAGGTGGCCGTGTTGCCCAGCAGGCTCTTATCGACAGTACATTCTGCTTTTAGAAACTGACACTCAGCATGGCCATGGCATGAGCATGCCTGCCGCTGCCACAGGCTGGTGTGGCTGGACCTCCCAGACCCCTGGGCATCACATAGGATATGTGCACACAGGCCAGTGCAGTGCATCTCACAGAGGTGGTGGGGTGCACAATGATGATACATATACCTGAGTGGCACCACAGCGTGGGTGAGAGGGGAGCCTGGCAGACAGGATGTGTGCTGTACATTGGGGGCATATGCATGTCATTCATATGGTGTGGCTGTGTTGTGGCGAAGAAGGTGAGACGTGGCTTGAGTGTGTGTGTTGACAGCGTGGTATTGTGCACTGTGGCACACAGCTATCTGGTCCCGTCAGTGTTGGGCTTGCCCGGTAACCTTACTGATGTCCTGCTCCTGAGTGCCTGTGGCTGTGCTCCCATCTGGCCTCTGCATGCGCCTGTGTACCGGTCCATCCCTGCATCATATGTAGTGTCCCCAGCTACATCATCCTGGTGCCCAATGCACACTGCTGTGCTGCCCCATCCCTTTCCCCAGTGTTGCTTGTGTAGGTGTGGCCTGTGGCCTCTCACGTTAACACACGCGATTGCTACAGGTGGGGTGTGTGGCAGGGTGGGCGTGGCTGCCACTATATGCTGTGATAGGCATGGTGTTGGTGGGGACCACTGTGTGCCTGTGTCAGTGGTGGCCACCTGTGCATGCTGTTCCACTCTGCTGCATGCCTGGGGCTGTTGCATCAGGTTGTGGATGCCTCAAGTGCCACGGTGCAGCGCAAGAGGCCATCTGTGTGTCCCTGGACACCTCACTGTGGGCCTCCAGGTGGCTGTGTTGCAGCATTGTGCGTCCATGCGGTCCTGCTTCAGCTGTTGCAGTTGGCGGTACTGTCCCTCCATGAAGCTGTGTGTCCATGCCATGTGGCACCTTCTGATGGTGTGGTCTGATGGGCCCTCATCACCATTGTCTGTGCTGTGTGTTTGCGCTGGCCCGCTGGGGGCAGGTTGGGGTGTGTCAGTCCCATCCCCAATGCTAGCATGCACTGCAGCCCTCCCACACTGCGGTGCTGTTGCTCTGGCCCCTGCACCGGCATCACGTGCCTGCGACATAGATACATAGATACATAGACAGTGTCGGCAGATAAGGGCCTATGGCCCACCCAGTCTGCCCATTTGAGCTTGTAAGTTCAGTTTGTTTTCCTAGAAGTCTGTTGCCCCTTACCCCTGACCTCCAGAATTCCTTTATGTCTATCCCATGCATTCTTAAATCTGATAATTGTTTCAGCCCCCACCACTTCTTCTGGCAGGGTGTTCCACTTGTCCACCACCCGCTCTGTGAAGAAATTCTTTCTCATGTTTCCTCTGAATCGTCCTCCTCCAACTTCATCCCATGTCCTCTAGTCCTGGAACATCTTTTCACTTAAAATAGTGTTTTCCTGCACCCTGTTCCTCCCTGTAAGATACTTGTATGTCTCTATCATATCCCTCTCTCCTCCTCTCCTCCAGGGAGTACATGTTCAGTTCCTTCAACCTGTCTTCATAGGACTTGTGATGCAATCCATGCACCATCTTTGTTGCCCTCCTCTGAACCTTCTCTACCCTGTCTATGTCCTTACATAGGTATGGTCTCCAGAACTGTACACTGTACTCCAGGTGGGGCCTCACTAGTGTCTTGTATAGCGGTATTGCCTCCCTTTTCCTGCTGGTGATGCCCCTGCCTATACATCCCAACATCCTATTTGCTTTACCTGCTGCCTTGTCACACTGTTTCCCTACCTTGAGGTCATCAGAGATGATAACCCCAAGATCCTTTCCTGCTTGGTGCATGCTATATCACCCCAACTGATATATTGTGCCAGGGTTTTTGTGCCCATATGCATTATCTTGCACTTCTTTGCATTAATTTCAACTGCCAAACCCTTGACCATTCTTCAAGTTTCTGCGGTCGCTTCTCATTCTGTCTACACCCTCTGGTGTGTCTGCTCTGTTACAGAGCTTTGTGTCATCAGCGAACAGTGAAATTCTGCCTTCTGGGTCCTGCGCCATGTCACTGATGAAGATGTTGAATAGGACCGGTCCCAGCACTGACCCCTGTGGTACTCACTGGTCACTCTTCCCTCTGTGGAGTGACAGCCATTACCACCACCCTCTGTGTCCTGCTCCCAGCCAGTTACCTACCCACCACACTACTGTCCTGCTCACACCCATATTCCCCAGTTTGTGTAATAGTCTTCTATGTGACACAGTGTCAAAGGCCTTGCTGAAGTCCAGATAGGCCATGTCCACTGCCTCCCTGATCCACCTCCCTAGTCACCCAGTCAAAAATTCAACGAGGTTGGTCTGACATGACCTCCCCTGGTGAAACCATGCTGCCTTGGGTCCTGAGTCCATGACAGCAGATGTTCCACCAATCTCTCCTTCAGTAGTGCTTTCATGATCTTCCCCACTACACCGAGGTGAGGCTGACTGGTCTGTAGTTCCCTGCTTCCTCTTTGTTCCCACTTTTGTATAAGGGGACTACATCTGCTGTCCTCCAGTCTTTGGGTACCTCCCCTGTTTCCAGTGATCGGCTAAACAGGATAGCCAGAGGTTCAGCCGCCACCTCTCTTAGTTCTTTAAGGACCCTGGGGTGCACCCCATCTGGCCCCATTGCTTTATCAACTCTTATTACTTCCAGTTCCTTCAGGACCCTTTCTCGTGTAAAGGGACTTGTGTCCATTTCTGCACCATTCTCATCCTTGTACTCCTTCAGACCCATTACCTCCTCTTCCTCAGTAAAGACTGAGCAGAAATACCTGTTCAATATGTCAGCTTTACTGTTGTCATCCTCCACGGCCCCATCCTCCCCTTCAGTCTCACTATCCCTCCCTTTGTCTTTCTTTTTCACTTATGTACATGTAAAGGTTTTGTCCCTCTACCCACTGATTTTGCAATGTGCTCTTCTGTCTGAGCTTTGGCTTCCCTTACTGACCTCCCTGCCTCCCTTTGCTTCTCCTGGTATTTCTCCTATACCCTTCTGCCTGTGTCTTTTGTATTGCCTGAATGCAATCTTTTGGCTTTCACTTTCTTTGCTACCTTTTGGAAAAGCATAATGGTCTCCTCTTCCTTTTCCTCTTGCTAACCTAGCTTAATGCATAATTCTGTTGTTCTTGTAATCCCCATTTTAAATACTGCCCACTGTTCCTCAACCCTGATTCCTGTCCCATTCCCTAATGCCTCTTTCAAGTATCTCCCCATTTTCCCAAAGTCCGCCCCCTAAAATCCAGGATACGTGTTTTGTGTAGTTTGGTTTGCTCTTTCTGTGATTTCAAACCACAATGACCAGTGGTCACTGTTTCCCAGGTGCTCCCCAGTGTTACCCCATCACACTGTCCCTGTTTGTGAGCACAAGGTCCAGTATTGCCTTCTGCCGAGTTGGTTCCATGACCAGTTGCTTGAGGAAGGCACCTGAAGAGTCCAGGATAAATCTGCTCTAGTTGATGCTGCTGCTGGGATGCTCCAGCCCACGTCTGGAATACTGAAGTCTCCAACCAGTACTACCTCACCCTTGTCTGCCATCCTTTGGATGGCTAGCATCAACTCCTATCTGTTTCTTCCTCCTGGGCTGGTGGTCTAGACCACACCTGTGCGGATAGCTGTCCCATTTTCCTTTCCAGCTTAACCCACAGTATCTCTCCCCATTTGTTCCTCCTGGATCTCTGTGGCCTTATGTCATTTTTCACATACAGTGCCACTCCTCCTCCCACCAGGGAATCCCGACATGGCGACATGGCGGATCCTGCTGCTGTGTTGCTCCCCAACATGGTGTCCTCCTCCTGTGGTGCAGCGGTGCTGTCTTCCTCACTCCCCATCTCCACCGGGGTCTCCATCTCTGGCTCTGCACCATTTGGGAGACAATGGGCAGATTACAGGGACATGCACCTGACACAGGTATGCCCCAGAGCAGACCCTCCCTGGGGTGTGCATACATACCTACTGGCTCCGGTTGTGGGCAGCTGCCGTGGGATGCGGCCGGGACACGGTCATGGCCGGGGATTCCCTGGTGGGCACCGCACCTCTCTGGGCCATTACGTGAACCCAAAGACAAATGTGCTGCGACCGGCAGACAGAATGTAGGAAGGTGCTTAATTAAGGGTTGCCAACCCACGAACCAGATCCAGAAGAAAAAGCACTCTGGCCTGATAGCGGCAAAATGCAGGTCCAAACAAAAGTTAAATGCTGAAAAATGTGGTTTTAATGCAAGATGCAAACGTTCTTTGAAAGGACAGTGTGTCAACAAGTTCAGGACATTTTGTCAATAAAACTATTCCTAAGTTTTATAACATGACACAAGAAGAAGAAACTGCCTTACAGAGTTTGTGTAAAATGAATCTATAGTGGTAAAACCAGCAGACAAAGGGGTAATATTGTTATTCTAGGAAAAAAATCACTATTGTAATATAGTACTTGCATTGTTGGAAATACTGACAATTACTATAAATTGCCTTCTGACCCCATTAGCTTTTAAAAAAATTATTTCAGCTATTAAAGCACACAGTGGATAGTGGTCTGATTACTAGTGATGAATATAAATTCATTTGGCAGGAATCTCCTGCAGTTCCTAGTTTTACATTCTCCTAAAATCCATAAAATTTAGTGAACCCTCTGGAACTCCCATAGTGTCAGGATGTAATTCTTTAACACAGAACTTGGGAAAATTCATTGATTTCTGTCTGCAATTTCAGGTTGTGGCTCTTCCGTCTTATATCAAAGACAGTAAGGACATTTTAAACATTGTTAAGAATCTAAGTGGAAATCTGATTACAAATGGATTAAGCGTAGATGTTGAATCTTTGTATACATCTATTATTCAACACCACATGGGACTGAGGTGCATTGAAATTTTGGTTAGAGGAGTTGTCAAGGACTAGTAACAACATTCCACATGAATTTATTTTGGAAGCCACGGAATTTTTATTAACACACAATTATTTTGAATTTCAGGGGGAATTACAGAAGCGTGGTACAGCGACAGGCTCTTCTTTAGAACCTAGTTATGCTAATTTATGTTTAGGTTATTGGGAAAGGACAGTTGTCTTCTCTGACTTCAATCCATTTGTCAAATACATAGTTCATTGGCATCGTTTTATTGATGACATACTATGTATTTGGGAAGGACCGGAACAACTCATACCTGATTTTATGAAGTGGTTAAACATATACAGTATAAATATAATTTGAGGTTTACATGCAAGTGGATCCAACAACCATTTCTTTTTAGATTTGAACCTGACAGTTAAACACAACAGAATTGAAGCGAAATGTTTTAGGAAAGACACTGTCACTAGTTTGTTATCATTAGCCAGCAGTGCCCATCCTTACAGTTTAAAGAGTTCAATCTTTTAGCCAGATTCTCAGACTTAGAAGGAACTGCAGTTGTGATAAAGATTTTTTAGATCAAACTGACAAACTTATTAAAAGATTTGAACATAGAGGCTATAATGAAAAACAGTTAAAATACATGAAAGAAAAAGTTTTTGACATGAACAGAGAAGATCTCCTCAAAAATACGGCAAAGGAAGTTAGAAATAAGGAAATGATACCTTGCACCTTTGTGACAGATTATAATCATGTGGCAGGACAGATAGGCGACATTATACATAGGAATTGGCACATTTTATTGGGGGACAGTGATTTAGCTGCTTCTGTCGGTAAGAAACCCAGAATAACCTTTAATAGAAGTGAGAACCTTAGAGACAAATTGGTTCACAGTAGAATGACTATGCCCTTAAGAAATACATCTACCTGGTTGCCTTCATGTCCTTGTGGTTATTACAGATGTAATCATTGCAATATTTGCGAATTTGGTGTCCCCTCCAAAAAGTTTGTACATCCTAACTTGTCTGATATTACAATTGACATCAGAGAACTGATAACTTGTGATACCTCTTATGTAGCATAGTGTATTTGTAATTTACTTTATGTTGGTAAAACCATTAGGCCCTTGAAACAGAGACTACAGGAACATGTTCATTCCATTACGAATGGTAGGGGAAATACCCCAGTAGGAATTCATTTTTTAGATGTTCATAGATCTAAACCAGATTATTTGAAATTTGTGGGATTAGAACATGTTCCACCTATGAAAAATGGAGGAGACAGATTGAATTTGCTTTTACAGCGTGAAAGTATGTGGATTTACACTTTACATAGTGTTAAACCACAAGGACTGAATGACAAATTGGACCTGAAGCCATTTTTGCTAAAGAAATGATGATTAGTATTATTATTTGCTGTTTTGTACATTTGCCGTTGGTGCTATCTATGAGACAGGAATGAGATCTAGTATTTATATTATTTTCTTATTGTTAAATAGCCTCTTTTTTGTATTTTCCCTAGGTCCATTCTCATTTCATTTCATCTGGCTGCCCTCCGGCTTTTTGGTCCTCACTTACCAGGAGGGCCTACAAATAAAAAGTTGCTTTGCAGTTTATCTTCTGCCTGTTGCCTTGCTGTGCTGGAAGTTTGGCCTTTTCATGTTATCATCTCATTGTATGTACATTCATTTAGAAATCAGCTGCATTTCTATATCAATAAGTATTTAGATGTGTTTATTACGCTTTAAATAGCTGCTCCGTCTTGTGATTCAAATGTAGAACTGCATTAATTGTTATGACTGTTTTGGCATGTTTGTTTCTCTTATGAATATAATTTGTGCTTTATTCATTTTTTCATCTTCGCTGCCCACTGGCTATTTTGGTCCTCATTTACAAGGAGGTCCATTTAATGAATGTTGCCTTGCAGCCTATTTTTTATCTGTTGCCTTGCTATGCCGGAGGTTTGGCTTTTTTATGTTATTATGATCCCATAGTATTATTTGTTTGTTGTGATAAATCAGTCACATTTCTATATCAAAACGTGTTGAGATGAGCTTTCTGTACTTTATAAGATGCCCCATCTAGTGATCGAAATGTAGAACTGCATTAATTGTTATTTGTACTTTGGGATGATTATTTTTCTAATATATATCATGTGTTTTTCATTTAGATCTAAATTATTTAATTATTTGATTGTTGTTTGGATTTAGTCACCACATTTAAGGTTCTGTATCACCAGTTATGTGTTACCCCTCATGAAGACTCTTGTTTGAGTCGAAGCGCTGGGTTTGGTGTTCTGTGTGTTTGGTAGCCTGAAGGTCTTTTTGCATCTTGCATTAAAACTACATTTTTCAGCATTTAACTTTTGTTTGGACCTGCATTTTTGCCGTTATCAGGCTGGAGTGCTTTTTTCTTCTGGATCTACCTCTCTGGGCCATGCCTGCGCTGCCTGTGGGTGCAATGCGACAGGGTTAGTGCAGCCACAGTGCATTTAGCCATTTCAACGCCACATGCATGGTTGGTGGCCCTACCTACCATGGTGTCCACTCCATCCACCTCGCCATGGACAGCCATGTTAGTGAGCGTCTCCACGACAAGGTGCTCTAGGGGTGTCAGCTGGTTTTCAGTGCTTGGTGAGCCCCCACCTGTGCACCAGCAGGCCCTGCTGCCGGTGGTGACCTTCTTCTTGACCGCTGCCCACAGGTCCTGCCACTTGTGTTTTATGGCCGTGAGGGTTCTGGCTGTGGACTCAGCAGCACTAGGGCTGCCTGGATGTCCAGTCATAGTCTGGCCTTTACCTTGGGGGTGTTGTCAGTGGCACTGTACAGGGGGCTGTAATTCAGCCGTATGTTGGCTACCATGGTAGACACCTGGCCACCACTGAAGTTTATGGCCTGCGTGCACCCACGCACCTCATGAACAGCCACGTCCAGTCCTACATCACCCCCTGCTTGCGCCCACCTCGCCACCTCCTCTTGCTGCGGACTTCCCTCCACACCCACTTCCTGGTCCACCATTGCTTGATCAATGGTCAGCTTTGTGGCATTCACAGACATGCCTCTGCATGGGGTGTTCCATCTCCTTATATGGCGGGGTCAAGGGGTGGTCCTGCGTACTGTGGCACCTTCACTCTGTGCAGTTCATCATACGGCACTGGCACCCCCAGCGTGCATTGCCATTTGTGAATACCACCTAATGCTGGAGTCCTGCACGCTGCGTAGCTGTGTGCCTCCCCTACGTCGGTTTTTGACGTACTCTCCGTACGTTCGTGCATAGCCCCCATTGGTATCCCAGTCAGCTTTATTTGATGGATTAGGATTTTGTATGCTAACGCCCTGACAGTTCTCACTATTAATGGGCATAAGGGAAAAGAACTTGTAGTTAGGAAAGGGGTTAAACAAGGTTGCCCTTTTAGCCTGTTGTTGCATGTGTTTTGTTTAGATCCACTGGTCCGGTATATTCAACAGTGTGTCTCAATAAGAGGTATTATACACCCTGCAGGTGGGACTCAGTCATCTATAAAGGCTTCTGCAGATGATGTGTGCCCTGTTTTGGCAGATGAAATATGAGCAGTGATCATCTTGGATGTTTTGCCCAATCAAACAGATTTTGGGATGTGACATCAATAAATCAAAATGCCTTGGGTTTAGAAAAGGTAACCGTTCGACGACTCGGGGAAATATTGCAGGTATTCAGGTTTCTGAGAAACCAGTAAGAGTTTTAGGCATACATTTTGGTCACAAACTTTACCACAAGATCATTGAGCAGAAAGGCTTGAGATCTGTAATAGAAAAGTACAACAGCGGAAAAGCTGGACACAGTCCAAACTGAAAAGAGTAGCTTTAATTAAAAACGTTTCTTTTACCTATTTTTTTTTAATTTTTATCTCATGTTTTTCCTCCACCTGTTGCTGCGGAACCAAGATTAATGAGTCTTTCCTTCCAATTATTGTGGGGAAGCCATTAAAACCCAGTACACAGAGAGGTGACATACCTCCCAGCTAAGGAAGGAAGTCTTAATATGGCTCGTCCAATTATATTTTTCCCTGTTCATTGTTTACATTTTCATCCATAAGTCATTCTTTGGATAGTATGTAGTTTCCTTGGTGGTTGGAACATTTTTGCAGAAATGGGTATTGACTACATCTAAAGTAACAAAATTATTTTTTCTTCCAGACTATGTGGTACCAGCAATTAGGAAAATGGGAATTTGGAAGTTGTCCAGACATCAGATTCAGACTTTGTCTAGACCGGCTCTTTACGTTGAGTTAATACACACTAAATGTTGGGCGGAGCCAACTTTTGCAGATTGTACATCTGATAAGTTTCAGATAGCAGGTGCACAATGTTTTGGATCCTCATGTACCTTGGCAGGTCTAGGGCACAGTTTGACTTTGTTGCCAAGGGAGATTATTAGTAAGAGGGAATAATAAACAAAAGCAGGTGGTGGAACGCATGTGCCCTAGATGTCCTGGTCAATTGGAAACAATGCAGCATTTCTTGAGACGCAATTATGTTAAAGGTTTTTGATCTTTTGCCACACTACAGTGGAAAATGCCATGGCTGGAGAGACTATTGCATGAAGACATTGTTTTGGGGTGGTTTTCTGCACAGTCCGAAGCTTATAATGATAGCACTTTAATTTTTTTTTGCCTGCTTAAAATGTTATTTTTGCCCGCTTCAAATTTTATTTGTGGCGAGCAAGATACCAATTAATGCTACAACAGCTTGAATGTTCATAGCTTTCTATTGCTCAAATGGTGGAAAAAGCCATGCATGTACTTAAATTGAGGGAAATTAATATATTTTATAACATAGGGGTGGCATTATTAGTGAGCCGATTGGTAGAGTGCTGCCACCTGACCGTGAATTAATACACCATATACTAACAGTTGTTGTGAGTGGTTCAGACAGGGATTCAGTGGGCATAATGAGGCTTTTTTTTCTCCCTTATAGAAGAAATGTGAAAAGCAGCCATTTGTCTCGTGGCACCTTAGCGAGTACCACAGTCCAACCCACCCACCCGCTCCTCGGATCTTGGGGAACCGAACACACAGTAAAAGAAGACAGGCAGTGCTTTTGTCACAGCGTATCTGTCTGAGTGTCTGTAGAAGCAAGCGGTAAACACCATGGGTGATCGGCAAGGTAATGTTGCAGGTTTGTCTCTGCTTACCCACCTGCCCTGTGGACCTCTAGGCACGAGAGGACACTGAAGTCAGAGTGGATAGCTAGTGAAATGAAATGGGTACAGACTGAAATGCTTTGTGCCTTCTGTCCCATCCCGGTCCATGCTGCAGCATCCCCCCCCGAGCAGTGTCAGGGCTCTCTTGCAGGTCAGGTGACAGAGAGACACAGAGAGCCAGACCATGACATTTCATTGAGAGGTCCTCCAAAGCTCTGTGTCTCTCTCTGTCATATGCGGTCTGTGCCACAGCATTTCTTGTCTCCCACCCCCGAGCAGTGTCAGGGCTTCCGTTGCAGGTCAGGTGACAGAGAGGCACAGAGAGCTGGACCATGACATTTCGTTGAAAGCTCCTCCAAAGCTTTGAGTGTGTCTCTGTCATATGGTGTTTGTCTTGCGGACCATCCTGCAAACCTGATCGCAATTCCCTGGGCATAGTACTTACTTATTCTGCTTGTTCATGTTTAGTGGCATAGAGACCATACCAGACACAGTGACAGAAAACTAGACAGCAACAGAGTGCTTAAGTAAAAGTTGCTGCACTCTCCGCTGTCTATGTATCTCTGTTCAGTTTCCCTGTTTGCCAGTGTGAATGTACAAGCTTCACCTGGCTTTGGAGAGACAGTAAGCACACCACACACAGTTACAGAAAGCAAGACAGTGACAGACAGGGCAAATACACAGCAACAGAGTGCGTAAGTAGAAGGAGTTGCACTCTCCACTGTCTGTGTATCTCTGTCTGTGTATCTTTTCAGTTTTCCTGTCAGCAGCAGAGGTTTTGCAGCACTTAGTTTGGGGACGAGAACACACACACACACACACACACATGACAGCAACACACAGTTAATGCAGAATGTAGTGTTCTGTATCAGTGCCTGTCTGTGTGTGGCAGCTACCCTTCAATTCAGCCCTGCTGTAATGTTGTCTTTCTGTTTCTGTCTGTATCCTGAGGAACATTCAGTTCAGCACTACTGTAGTGGCAGCAGAACTTAAAATAGTTCCTACGTTTTCATGAGATAATCATGTTTTCATGTTCTGTTTTTAACGTATCTTGACACCCCGTGTTATAAGCGCAATAACCCACTCCAGGGTGTGCGGTTATTGGGGATTAATCAACATCCTGGGTGCTGTGAGGGCACTCCGCCTGCGGCCTCGTGCCTCACAACATACCCGGGGTGTTGATTAATCCCCAATAACTGCACACCCTGTCTTGAGTTATTGCTTACTTCTGTTGCACAGGTGGATGAATTGTGGAAGTCATTTTGTTGGGTGTGACTACTGGAATGGAACACGGGAAGAATTTCGTGCCTTAGGTTAAGTAGAGGTATAGCATATCATGACATCTCGGTGAAAGGAAATACAGTGCAGTGAAAACCATGAAAGTCAGAACCGCTTGGAGAATACAACCCGAGAAGAAAAATAATGTATAGGTTACAGAATTTCACTGGAGTAGTGGTCCATGGAGGCATGGTGTTGTAATAGTAAATCACACTTAAAGAAAAATTCTCGGCAGTGTTCTCCATGCATGGTTTTGATTTGCACGGTTTTCACTGTGCTGTTTTTACCACACTGTATTCCCTTTCACTGAGTTTTCATGGAACTGGGGTATATATGTCATATTTATACAATGTTGGTTTGTTTTGTTTTTATTTATTCTTTTTCTTATCCTTCTTTTTCTTGCTTTTGATGGTTTTGTTATGCGGCTTTCTTTATGATTTGTCATGAACCAGGCCCCAATTGTTTTGTGGCACTTTGGAACCAGTTCTGTGGCAGGATTACCATTTGCTGAAGAACTTCCGTGGCAGTGGTTTATTATTTCTATGGAAGTTCTGCGGCACCAGTGAACTGCCCGCGTCACAACATCAGCTTGTCATCCAGACACCATGTCCATGTACTGACTCACGGCAAATGGGATGGGGAACGCACAGTACCAGTAGTTCAAAAATAAACACAGAGACTTTTGGAAATAATATAAGCGAAAAATATCTATCACTTAAGGTCCTATCCTATTGCATAAATGAAATACACAGAGGGGACCTTGTGTGATAAATGATTTATCTGTATGCATGCTGTGTACGTCACTCGTGAGGTCCCCACTGCGCATCACTAATATATTTATATGCAATCTGTAACATAGCTTTTTAAAAATAAATTTCCCTTTTTGTGATCGTCAGATTGTATCCTCATTCATACAGATCTTGAACCTAAACAGTGGTTCAGAAATCCTCCATAACCTACAGCTCAGCTGATTCTGCAAGGGATCCAGTGAGCCTTGACTAGGCCAGGGACCCCTCAATCTCTTGAACCTAAACAGTGGTTCAGAAATCCTCCATGAGCTACAGCTCAGCTGATTCTGCAAGGGATCCAGAGAGCCTTGACTAGGCCAGGGACCCCTCAATTTCTTGAACCTAAACAGTGGTTCAGAAATCCTCCATGAGCTACAGCTCAGCTGATTCTGCAAGGGATCCAGCGAGCCTAGACTAGGCCAGGGACCCCTCAATTTCTTGAACCTAAACAGTGGTTCAGAAATCCTCCATGAGCTACAGCTCAGCTGATTCTGCAAGGGATCCAGAGAGCCTTGACTAGGCCAGGGACCCCTCAATTTCTTGAACCTAAACAGTGGTTCAGCAATCCTCCATGAGCTACAGCTCAGCTGATTCTGCAAGGGATCCGGCGAGCCTTGACTAGGCCAGGAACCCCTCAATTTCTTGAACCTAAACAGTGGTTCAGAAATCCTCCATGAGCTACAGCTCAGCTGATTCTGCAAGGGATCCGGCAGCCTTGACTAGGCCAGGGACCCCTCAATTTCTTGAACCTAAACAGTGGTTCAGAAATCCTCCATGAGCTACAGCTCAGCTGATTCTGCAAGGGATCCGGCGAGCCTTGACTAGGACAGGGACCCCTCAATTTCTTGAACCTAAACAGTGGTTCAGAAATCCTCCATGAGCTACAGCTCAGCTGATTCTGCAAGGGATCCAGCGAGCCTTGATTAGGCCAGGGACCCCTCAATTTCTTGAACCTAAACAGTGGTTCTGAAATCCTCTATGAGCTACAGCTCAGCTGATTCTGCAAGGGATCCAGTGAGCCTTGACTAGGCCAGGGACCCCTCAATTTCTTGAACCTAAACAGTGGTTCAGAAATCCTCCATGAGCTACAGCTCAGCTGATTCTGTAAGGTACTAACTCGGACTTTTGGATTTGGTACCAGTGAAAGCTGATTTCCAAGTGGCCCACACTATCTCCTGCTTAACACATCTCTAACTACTGTATCTCCCTCTGTGTCTCTAGTTGAATTTATGTGCCAGGGTTTAATAATTTGTTTAATCCTTACAGTCATTTTAAGTTCTGAGTTGATATTAGAAGTGAATTTTGAGCTTCTTTTTTTTTGTTGACTTTTCCATTAGCAGATTATATCCTCTCACCACTAGAGGGCTATATCTCTGGTAGCAGCTCCTATCCTATCTGGCACATCACACACTCTGTTCTTTTATCATCACAATGCTCCCTCCTCAGTGGGCTCTCCTTTTCCTCTCTCTCTCCCTTCTTAAAAACTAGATAAGCCTGCCATCCACTCTCTCCTCTAACCACTTGTGCTTCTAGCTCCAGTCTACCTTCAGGGGTTAAATGCAGATGCTCTCTCCCACCATCTGTAAACACACCTAGGGAATTCTTTTTCTGCTGTAGCCCACAATATGTTCCTCCTTAGAACCCTCTTTCTACTTCTATCAGTTCTGATTCTGGGCCCCTCTACAGGACAGGACCACACAAAATTCTTGCCAATATACGAATATGACTCCATCAAGGACGCATTGCAGAATATGAGGAGGACATTAATTCTCCACCTCCAGACTGTAGTGCCACAATATCACCACCTGGATAACCAAAAACCACAAATGCGCAGCTGTCAGTAACACAGCACATCATGCCCCCTACTACATGGGTCTATATGAGCAGTGGACAGGCTGGCTATCCCCTCCCTCCACCTGGTAGTGATGTACCCCTAACCTGCCCATGTACCATGCCAAAAAATCATGTCGCATTACACAGTCGCAGGCCTAACATATCTAAAATGGCAAGCTATAAGGACCACATGGCTGCTCTACTGATCTCAGGTAATAGCCATCCCAACCCACGGCCCGATGATGTACACTGCAACAGTTCATAAGAAACAGAATGGTCTAACAATAGCATCAATAAATATCTGCAGCCTGCTAGCAAAATGAACACTCTCCAAGTCTGGGTCCAGCATTACCAGCCCGACATTCTTGCGATAGTAGAGACCTGGCTATCACCTAGGGTGTCAGACTCTGCCATACAACTCACTGGGTATGCTGCATTCACACTAGACAGACTCGGTAAAAGAGGAGGTGGTTGTATTATATATGTTACAGATCATATTCAGGGCCAAATACTTAACCCTTATGACACCAAATGTGGGGCTCAACTGATGGCCATAAATGTAATACTTGGCAAGAACAGGAAAACCCTAACAATAGTCTCGGCCTATATCCCTCCCAAGGAACAAGCGAACGGTTTCAATTCTGTCATCAACTACCTCTCTGAAGGGGGACCAAACACAGAGCTGATAATGGTTGGAGACTTTAGTGTCAACTGGGCCTCTGCTGAAGCTGTGCACTACAAGGACTCATTAGCCACTCTCAACCTTGTGCAATTGGTAGACTCCCCCACTCGGTATAACAGCAGAACAGGCACGGGGTCAGTAATTGACTGGGTGGTCACAAATCAGCCAGAAAGAATATCCTCCATCATGGTTCTCCTGACTCCTCAGTGACCATGCCCCAGTAATCTGTAAATGGTCAAATAAGGCCCCAAAGGCACCATCAGGACTATTACTGCTAGATTTCTGAAGAAAGGCAAGTTGGGAGCTCTAGAGCACACCTCAGCCTCCAAGATTGGAGCTCTGTTGACCACAAAACAGATGTCAACACTGCCTAGAATGCTTTATAAACAAATTCAATGATGTGTGCAATGTCTCGCCCCTACACCAAAGAAGGATCCGTGACTATGACAGCCCCTGGATCATGGCACAGCTACAAGCCCTCATGAAAATAGAGGCGACTTGTGGTACAAAGCAAAAACTCTGGTACCCAGACAGACTACCAGAGCTATAGAGCTGCATGTAATAAATGCACCTGGGCTATAGGCTAAATACACTCACTTTAAAATTAGCTGACAAACTTATTGGGTGACAGTAGACTGTTCTGGGAGAACATCAGGTGCCTAACGGTAAACCTAATAAAACTCCCCCACCTTCCTGAACATTGAGGGCCAACCTCGTGGGATCACAGTCACATAGCAAATGTCTTCAACAAAGCTTTTACTGACCTCAGTGGAGTGTTGCCCCTAGCTCCCTTCAACACAAAGCAGATACTTGCAGAATGAAACCTGGGAGCTCATCAAACTCCCATCCGCCTTTCTATTTCAGAGTGATCACTTTTATGGAAGCAAAAAAGTACATCCTAAAAGCATTAGGTAATTCCAGAACTAGCTCTGATCAACTGGACCTAAAACTAGTTAGGCTCACCCTGGACATAACTTTCAAACCCCTCACCAAAATCTTAAATCTCTCCTTGGTATCAGGCGAATTCCCACAGATCTGGAAGGTGGCAGTGGTTACCCCTATTTACAAAAGTGGTGACAGGGCCAACTCTACAAATTACTGCCCAATATCTATCCTTCCTCCACTCTCCAAGGCCCTGGAGTGAATTGTGAGTGACCAACTGATGGAATATCTAGAACAAGTATCATTTACAATGTCAACAACAACATGAATTTTAAAACAACACAGTACCACAGCCACTCTAGTGGAGTTTATCAGCTTTATCCATAATGCTCTAGACAGAGGGCTCTTGGTGGGGGCAACATATATTGATCTCACCAAGGCCTTCGACACTGTCAATCACAATCTGCTCCTGGATCAGCTCTCCAATAGTGGCCTCTCCCCTGCAACAGTAGCATGGTTCAGAAGCTACCTCCCTGGGAGGGTCCAAAAAGTGAAAATCCTGGACACCTTCTCTGACATCCTTAGTGTTAACACAGGCATTCCTCAAGGCTCTTAGCCCTCTACTGTTCAGCCTGTTAAACAACCTCCCTCAATCGGTAAACAACCAGCTACTACTGTATGCAGATGATGCATTCCTATATTCATGTAATTCTGACCCTACAAACTGGAAAAGCAAATGCAGGCTAATTTCACCTCGGCTGAGCATTGGTTCCTTCAATCAAAGCTGCTCCTCAATTACAAAAAAACTAAGACTATGTTATTCACATCATCACATAACAAACACTGCACTCACCAACTTTGCATTCAGAACAATCAGAATACTTCCCTGGAGGTGGTTCAAACATTTAAATACCTAGGATTGACACTGGACTGCACACTCTCGTTCAACCAACACATAGATGCAGTCGCAAAGTCGTCAAATGCAAAACTAGGATTACTGTACAGACACCGAAAAGGCTTGACTTCTGAGGCACTTAAAACTGCTGTAAATAGCTCAGTTCTCTCAGTGACAGACTATGGTCTAGCAGTATATAGGACTGCCTCCCAAACTGCTTTGAAGCGTATCAAAACAACACTAAATAAAGCGTGTCATTTAGTCCTAGGTGACCCCATCTCACTCACACCTGCGAGTTGTACACTCAAACAAAATGGCTCAACCTTGACAGTCGCCTCCAATATCAAGTATGCATGCTCGCCAAGAAGTTTGTTAGGACTTACCACCCCAGGTCTACAAAGCCTCCTCAGCTGACCTTATTCCATCAGATGCACTAGGGGTACAAACAACTCAGCTCTCTGCATCCCTTTCCATAGAACCACACAAGGCCAACGGTCCTATGAATACCAGGCACCACTTTGGCTTAATGCGCTTGACCTAGGCATCACAAAAGAGGACAAAATAGGCCCCTTTAAAGATAAACTCTGAGTGGCCCTTGCCACAAACAGGAACTGTGACTGTGAGACCTGAACTCCCCCACACTCTCCCTTCCTCTTTCCTGCTACCTTCATTCTAACCTGCACCCTTGAGTCTCCTCTCTTCTTACTAACTAACACTCCCCTAGTAGGCTCCAGGTCCCCGCCTCAGCAGCCCCCCCCCAGTGAGTCTAGCCCTCCTTTATGACTACACTCTTTAGCACTTATGACAAAATAATTGCTGCCCATCAAGTTCTCGCCTTCTTGCGTTTAGTATTAGTTAATTATTTTACAGACTGTATTGTCCTCTGCTCCCTACCTGATTCACTCTATATCCTGTAGAATCTCAAGTTGTTCACTTAACAACCTGTCAGCCTAGCCTGCTTTAAATTATGTGCCTGTATATTTTTACTTATGTACTCCCTGTTATTGTAATTATGTAACCTCTGTAACCTGATGTACTCATGTCTTTCTAGGCATGGAACTGCCTTGTATCTGCTTATGTACTTGTAACCATTGTAAATGATATAATGCCCATGTATTACTACGATATGGAACTGCTGTAAAAGAGCCTTTGGCTCAAAGATACTTCCTAGAAATAAATAAATAAATAAAAAGATCCCTTTGGAAATTGAATCAACAGAATAGTGGAGATATTTCAAAGACTACATTTTCATGCCAACTCACTTTTCCTGATGCACCACATCACCCCATCAGGCCATGACAGGCAGATCAATCAATCAAAATCTTTATTTATCCAGGCGAACATCATTGAGCAGAGCTCTTTTACAAGATGGACCTGGTTAGAACAGGGTCGGGTAACATCCATCATAAAAACATATAAATACATGTAAATAACTATATAAACACAAACACAATGGTGCAGTAATAGGGGAGTTAAATGATAAAAGGAGGACAAGGCAAGCCATAACAGAGGAGGATTCAAATACAAGGGGGCAGGTCCACCATTGAACCATGCAACTGTGTATAAACCATGTTCTCTGTATAGAAGTACTAGTTAGTTCATTTACCAGGGGCAGTCACTAGTACTAGCCATGAAAATGGCTTGGAGAACCACCAACTAATGGAAGATGAGGTACCAGGAGGGGTATGTAATATGTAAGCGAAGGATAAACATTGTGAGAAGTGAAGGCCCAAGGATAGGTCGGTAGAACTGATGCAGTGGTGGGGGCCTATGGGGAGAGGGAAAGAGGAGTTAGGACTTTTATAGTATGACTGTGCGTAGATTGTGGATGAGTGCAGTACAGAGTTGTGAAAAGAAGGCTGGAGAAAGCAGGAAGATAGACCAGTATCAAAGGGAGGACAGAGGCATCAAGGTGTTACATGAAAGCATGATGACAGACTAGGGCCAAGGAGGAGGATGAATCCCTTGTGAAGGAAGGCTCCCTGGCCTGTCACTAGGTGTCACCTGCGCGACAGAACACTGCGCCATAGCTTCCCAGGCTTGGAGCAGTGGAGTGCAACAGCGCTGCCCCCTCCCATTCTTGTGCTGCCCAGCCAGTTCCCCAAGTTCATCCCTGGACCTGAGCTGCTGGCATGGGAACACAACACGCTACCCTCTGGCTCAACAGCTGCCCTGCACACAATTTTTCTTCATATCTTTTGGGTAATTCCATCCACCCATAATAACATGTAATCAATAACCCTGGCAAACAGGTGTACGGCACAATTATTCATTTAATAGATCTGTTCTTTCAAAAGGTCTATACATCATTATATTCCACATTTCTGATCATAATTCTTTAATTTTTTTTAAGACAGGTTAATTCATTTTACCAGTTATTCCTGTTAGACGACATCACTAGACCTTAAAGGCACTAATAAATCTGTACAAGTAAGGTATTTAGTTAACAGGTCTATGCTGTTGTCAAGTATTTGTTTAAGTTGGCCCCAGTGTAATAACTTAAGACTGAAATTTATGTTGAGCTATATAGTACAGGTTAAGCAAATGTACAGTACCTGATGTGCTGTGTTACTTCCTCAGAGAGTGGGGGCTGTGGTAGATAAATATTCATTTCTGTGGCAGAGTGCAGCACTGTCATTAGCTAAAGTGTGGTGTGATGTCATTGATAACGTCATGTACTGAGCATAGAGAGTTTTGGATATAAAGAAGGGCAAGGGAACCCGGTGCTGTGAAAAAAACTATAAATATTAATAAAGAATCATCAAGAACAGTGAATTCTGTGGCACTTCAATGAGATTGCAAGTTCAACGCAAAATTCTGCGGCCGCAGAATTCTAGGGGCTTTGGTCATGACTTGTCTATGATTGTTATGTTTTCTTTTAAATAAAATGCCCTTACTCTTCCTGCAGGGGGTGCTCCTGACTTCCTGCAGGAGAGTATGGAGAATCCTGGAGTGGTCGCTGGAGGTGGTGATGAAAAGGAGACCGGAGAGTTGACCTCCTTCTCTGTCCCAGGGCTTTTAGAGGTTGCTGTGGTTACAGAAGAAATAGGTGTTTTGGATTGACCCGTGGATGAAACTGATGAGCTAGAAAAGCGCCTCCACAATGTAATGCAGGAGAAAAAGGGACTCTTGTTAAGTATGATGGAGGAAGAAGCTAAATGTCATTTGGAAAGAAACAGGTTGGAGGAAGAAAAGACAAAACAAAAAAAGAAAGAGCTTTCAGTCAGCGCACAGAGTTTACCAAGGAAAAAGGTTCAAGCTGGCACAGCTGAAAGTATTCCTTTCCCAGTATCAGAGTCTGCAGCCTTGTTACAATAAGCCCTGAGTGTTCTCAAGTACAACAACATTTAAATTATGGACATACCGAAGCTGATCTCCAGAGAAGGCTTTTGCTGATGAAGCGATGCCCCAAATCTGGAAAATGGATTCCAAACATGTTGGTTCCCTTCTATTGGGAGCGCCGACTAGAGTTGTAGGAAAGGGTGCTGTCGGTAGGTCCAGGGCTGGGCGCAACACTGCAGACATGCTGACAGCTGTTTTGGCAATCCACTGACTGCCACTGATAACCAGGAGCAGGTTCTGTCAGCACAAGTCCTGCTGCCACAGGCGCTGCATGAGTAGAGGAGGCAGTACCTGCAAGACTCCCAGAGGGCGAGATCACTGAACTGTGCCCTGCAGCTACAAGGCTGCCAGCAATGGTGTAGTACCAAAGAGACTCCTGCTGACATGCTGGAGTTGGAGAACAACAGTGCGTGCCCTGAGAGGTCTGCCAGTAGCACAGAACCAGCAGTCGCAGCCTCAGAACTGGCGGAATCCATCTCTGCAACCGCTGTGGTGTAAATTACTGTAGCTCAAACAAATACTGTTACCACTTTGGATGATGGATTTCCATAGCTGGGTAGCCAACATACGGCCTCTTCAAATAAGGCACCCCTCTTTCCTGATTCGGTGCTGTCTGTTGGTGGGGAGACCAGGCCAGGAAGAGTGACTCAGCGCACTGAGCAGTCTATGGGGCACTGAGGCGTGAATACTGTTGAAGACTCCACAGGCGCCTCGCAGCTACTGGCTGCCTTTGCGACCCATGCTCCTGCCATAGCAGCTTCTTCCCCGGTGGGGGTGGGGAGAAGGGCCAGGCAGAAGAGACAATGTAATTGTTCCACATGCAGGCCCATCTACTAGGGAAGATACAGAGGCTCCTGCAGACAATGCTGCTCCTGAGACGAGCCAATCTGGGTCTGGGGCTGGTAGAGAACATGGTGGTGGTTACTCAGAAGACACCCCAAGATTTCAGATGGTGGACTTGTTCGCTAACAGATCTGAACACAAAAAAAGACATTGTGCAGTGTAGCTATGATATAAAAGAGGCCTAAACACTCTGCCTGACCGCACTTCTGTAGCATGCACCCTTTTGAAAGATTCTTTAACATTTTTTGTGTGTGAGATATACACCTTAGTGCACATATCAGGGGAAAGTACTTTGGATATGTTTCAAGACTATGGCCTCACTTGACAGATTTTGGAAGAAATACGGTGAATTAAAGAGCCATACCTGTAACTAAACCACCATACAGGATTATAACAGCATCATTTAGGAATGAGGGTGTTTGAGTGTCTGTTATTCAGTATTGGCTCGGCACAAATGTGAGATCAGGGCATACCTGAGCCACTCTTGTAATGAAGAGGTCTGGATATGGGGTGGGCGAGGCTGGAAATTTATAGTCAGATTACACCAAGACAGATTCTGAGATCTTCTTCAAGGATATCTCTTGCAGCAGGTTACACACTAGGAACCTCCACTGTCAGGTACCAGGATCACAAGGAAACTTTTTTTGCTAGCAGTCTGCCTAGGACCACCCACAACATCAACGTTACCTGTCGACGCTACCCTGTATAGTTGTGGGCGATCCCATACACCCATGTAGAAGCAGAGCTGCTCAATGAGACCTAGGTGCTCCATGGCAACAAATCAATTCCAAGAAAAACAAGCAGTCATGGCATTCTTGTCTCAACAAAATAAAAGTAGGAGTTCAGAATGTGTTCCAAAATGTGATTTCCTTTTTATTTTTTATTCTAAGGCAGTTAGCCGCAGCAGAATGGAACAGAAGAGATCTAGAAGAGATTCTAAGGAAGAAGCCTTTTTGGTTGAAATGTTAGATCTCTTCTGTTCCACTCTGCTGTGGCTAACTGCCTTAAAATAAAGAGGAAGTCACATTTTGGAACACATTCTGGACTCCTACTTCTATTTAGTTGAGAGGTGAGAGTGCCGTGACTACTTGTTTTTCTGGACCCCATACACTCCTTAGTTCTTTTCCCCTTATCGACCAGCACGCCTCGGACTCGTGGAGCACCATTGCTATAGCCAACTGCCATTCTCTAATATCATGGTTTATTTTTCTTACCCTAGTTTTCTGTTCGTTTTAGCCCCTAAAGTGATCTCCCTCCCTTCCTCCTTCATTTATGCCAGATTCTCTTTTTTGTCACAGTCAATGTGGACACAAGATCTTCAACAAAGATCTCCACAAGGGCTGTGTTTGTTGCCCTAGGCACTGCTCATGACATTCTGGTCTGTAAAATTTGCTGCAGGTTTAACAAAGCCACCCACCACCATCGTCTAAAGGAGCTTAAGGCCTTCTTGATGGAGCAGAAGGTCACCATTTTGGAGAAGAGCTTCAGACTCAAGGCTCCCATCCCCAGCTCCATCCTCGGGCTCCATTTCTTCCAAGGCTTGGGACAAGTCATTGTCGTGGAAGCCCACCATTGGGAGAAGGATCTAAAAGCTCCCATGAGTGGTTTGGTCACTGCACCCTGCACTGACCACTTTGTGGTCATCTGGCTCCATGATGACCCCCTCTGAATCTCTAGTCCTCTTGGCTCACGATGGCGGTGCTGGCAGCTCTCCTCTCAATCTGGCAGTACTTTGTCATTAATGGGCTCGCTTGATCTCCCATTGACAATTCTCAATGCCTCCCTTACCTTATCTGGCAAAGGGGAGACATAGGCAGTGAGGCTCGTGGGCTGTGCCAACATCGGGCCCTCATCATTGGGGCTTCCCCCGCTGATCCCTCTGGCACGCCTGCCCCTGTTTAATGCTCCCCCTTCTCCTCATGTGGTGCACTCAGGTGGCAGTACTGGCCCTTTGCTAGCAGCCAGCGGCCATTCTGTGCTGGGAGCTCAACTAGCTCCATTGTCGCCCTTGGTCATCCCTTCAATGACAGAGATGCCGATTTCCCCAGCTGGTGCCCCAACCAGCCCCCATTTAGTTGATTCGACCTCTGTCTTTTCTTTCACTGGGGCAACAATACACCCCTCCTCAACCTCAGGGGATCCTGTCCTCCTCGGCGACGGTGGATGTCCAGACCCTGTTTTCTTCAGTCCTGAACCTGTTTCAGAAGGTGGCTCCCCCCAGCACCTTACCCAGCAGGACCCTTTGATCGGGCAGCACCACCACGCCACTCATTGATTAGACTGCTCCCTTCACGATTGTCCCTGTCCTCGGTTCTCCCCTACAAGCCTGGGGATGATGACGATGACTACCGTCCTGATTTCCTCTTCCTGGAGGTCAGTGACGATGAGGATGATGAGGATGTTGGGGCTAGAACCCCCTCCAGCACCTCCACAGTCTCTTCTGCAGGGGTGACTCCCCTAAGTATGTCCCTCGGTCTCCCTCCCCCCCCGGATGACCTGTCTTTCTCCTTGTTCATGTGCCAGCTTCAGGTGGCTATGGGATTGCATCTGCTGAGCAAGATGTGTCCAGGTGGAAACTGGCACATTATTTGCACCTACCAGGATCCCCACCCTGGTCATTCCACCCATTATTGATGCTTATGAGGATGCCATCCTAACTGGTCCCCCCTATGCCCCCGAAGGCGGACACCCTGTACTAGGCCCCTTCGGGGAGGCCCCCACAGGCAGACTCAGTTGCCATAAATGCAGCCCATGATCACTCTAAACAGCCTTAGCATTTTAGCTCCCTCCATCCTGCCAAGGAGTCTAGGAAGCTAGACTTGATGTGGAAGAGGATTTTCACCTCCTCTATCTTGGCCATTAGAGTCCTAAATTATATAGGCCACATGCTGTGGTATCAGAATGACCTTTGGGACTCAGCTAGAGCAGCCGCACAGTCTCTACCAGATAGGCCTCAGAAACAAGAAATGCTCAGGGCCCTTCAGTGGGGGGCAGATGTTAGGAGGCACCTGCTGAGGGATGCCTACAACCCAGTGGATGCCTCGGCTATGGCTTCGGCAGTGGACATCAGTCTCAAGAGACACTCCTGGCTTAGAGTTTCAGGCTTCTTGACTGATATTCAGCAGTCAATCCTGAATACCCCTTTCAGGGGCCATAAATTATTTGGGGGTGATGTACAGGACATCCTCAATCATATCCAGGCCTCAGGTGGACCCTTCACTCTGTTACCTTACCACACTCAGCAGAAGAGTGGACAGCGTGTCTCCTTTCTGCATGCTACCCACCATCCATGGCCCACCTCCTTTAAGCAGCCTAGCAGCGCAGAGCTTCTGCTGTCCTGCCTGCAACCACCCCTTCTCTGATACAAAGTCCTCCCAGGGTGGTGATGTAGCTCCAGCCATGGGTCAGCTTCAGCCTGACTCCTTGCCTGACCCCCAATCTGGGCCCCAGGATGCAGTTGTTGGGCATCATTTCTCCACCACCTAGAGGGTGGCGTGGATTACCACAGATGCATGGGTGCTTCAGTTGATTGAATAGGGTCACACTTTGAAGTTCCTCCAGATTCCTCCAGACCTCCCTCCAAAACTGTCTTTTTACCCTCCAGACCAAACGTTGCTGCAAGAATGGGCCATATAACTTGTCTCAGAAAACCAGCAGAACCAGAGATTCTATTCCCATTTCTTTCTCATCCCCAAATCCTCTGGGGACCTGTGACCCATCCTGGACCTGTGCAATCTGAACCTCTTCATCCAGTACAAGAAGTTCAGGATGGTCACCCTTCCGGGCCTGCTACCCTTGCTATGACAGGGAGATTGGATCTGCTCCCTGGATATGCAGAACGTGTACTTGCACATCAAGACTTGCCCTGCTCACCAGAAGTTCCTCAGGCTCCATTTTCAAGACCAGTATTTCCAGTTCTGGGCCCTTCCCCTTTGGCCTCTCCTCAACACCATGGGTCTTTACCAAATACCTGGTGGTGGTGGCAGTGACCCTCAGGAGGGAGGGCTTCTGTGTCTTCCCATATCTGGGCTCATTGATGGCTGTACGGTGGCCCAGTTGGATGTGACCCGTACGTTTCTGCAGGGCATCCTTAACTTGAAGTCTCCCATTCATAAAATGGATGAAAAATGAAATAGCTTATAGGGGGCACTGTGGTCTGCAGAGGCCTTTCCCAGCTATCCAGTATTGTTTGTTGGTGCACTGTGCTCTTGACACAGGTACCTAGATATACTTCATCTACCAGCCTCCGAGCTTTTTCTTCAGCCCCCCCAGCGTAGTGTGTGTAGGGGGCACAGGTGACTGTAGAAGGAACCTAAATACAGAGTATGTATCAACAGTCACACCATCCCTCCAAGACATTGCTGCCTTTAAGATTCTTCATAAAGTAAAACTGTATGACAGGGACATAAAAACAGAAAATGAAGTGCTGATGTAAGTGAAGAAGTTGTTTACTACAAGGCATAAAAGAGGCAAAATAAGCAGATGTTACTTAGAGAGGGCTCTTGCAATAGTTAATCAACATTAGCACTGAGCTGCCAGGTGCTTGGACCACATTGAAAACTTTAGCTAGTAGTGTGTAACAGGGGACCACCCTGACATCACGTGACCGGTGTTGGCCAGATGCCATATAAGGGGCAGTCCCCATGCCTGTCCTCTAGTCCTTTCATGCCATTGACCTTCGCTGTGGATCTCACAGAGCAGCTGCTAACGTTCAACTGCCATTTTCAATAAGTTGATAATTTGAATTTTCCTTTTTTTTTTCTCATAAAAATTGTAGTACTTGTCGTCAGCTTGCATGTCTTCTCCAACTCATTCCGAATCACATCACAATAAGTGCACCTGCGGCAGGCAGCTCCCAGAGAAGGACACTCACACTTTGTGCCTCTTGTACTTGGGACCCGACCACGACACCAAGGCCTGTGCGGCATGCCAGAAATTTAACCAGGCCACACAGAAACACAGGCAGCAGGCTCTGAAAGCCCACGTTTTGAAGACAAAACTCGCTTCCATGGAGAAAGAGCTGCAGCAGATGCAAAGTGCTTCCACATCTCTCAGAGGTTCTTCTGACTCCCACAAGCAGAAGAAGAAGAAGGACAAGGAGAGACACCGGGACCGGGATCAGTCTCCTCCCAGGCCGCAGCTCCCTCTGGGGACCGCGGCCGATGAGAGGCCTTCCTCCAGCAAGGGAAGCACCCCTCCAGCTAAGTCTGTTTCTGCTATGGGGCAGAACCCTCCTATACCACCTCCGGTGGTACCTCCAGACCCTCATCCCTTCTGAGCCGGAGGAGGAGGAGCAGCCACCCACTGGTACCTCAAACATGCCAGCTTCAGACTGCCCATTGCTGGACCTCCTTTCGGGGACTCCGATGCCCACCCCAGTGGACCCTCCGTCTGGGCCTTCTGCTCCTCCCCAGACTCCAGTGGGTCCCTCCGGCTCTTCGGGACTGTGACAGAAAAGGGACCAGAACCATGTATTCCTTTGATTGTTATTCTTTTGAATATGCATCTTCTTCAGACAAGATGGTTGCCAGATCACATGAGCAAGTATATATGGAAAAGTTAAAGTACAGGTCTGGTGGGTCTCATGAGAAAGTTAACAGGAAAAGAGCAGGCAGGAGGCAGTAAAGCAATACACCCTTAAACTCAGTGGGGTATGCTTCCGGGAAATATTCCCATGTTAAACACAAAGAACCAGGTGGAAATTATTATAGTAGCAAGGAGGTGCAGAAGGGTGGGGGGGGGCACACATGCACACACACTCTCAACAAGGGCTGGGCAACATGGGCCTGTCACTCAGAGTGAGTAGGACCCTTCCCACTTGGAGCAAGGCAATATATTGAGGGGCTTATATTCAGCTCACTCTCTTGGACTCACACCAAAAAGACCAGAGCCCCTGCCATTACAAGGACTAGCTGAGGTAAGATAGCACAGTGAGGGAAAGTGCTTCTTTAGCTAGGGCAGGTGAAGCTTTCTAGGGAGGACAGCTTAGACTTTGCTGTACAATACCTATCTGTCTAATGTGATTTTATTTTCTGCTTCTTAGTAAATGTGCAACCATTTTGTTTCTTGTAAATACATCCTGTTGTAAATACCTGTAGTACTTTAGTAAACAGTCTATTTTTATAGAATCGGTGACTGCTTGTGTGTTATTTAAAAGGGTAATTCTATTTCTGCTGGACTCTGTTGCAGTCCATCTCTGAGAGAACCCTCTACCTACAGTTATTGTGTTGACCTTCCTGATCTTGTGCAAAGGGAAAGTCAGAAACAGGCTTCCTGGGCCATGTTGGTAAAAAACCCAGGTAGTGGTAGTGAACTGAAAGTCCTAGTGAGGATCTGCATCACAGTGACTGATGCTGGGTCTTCCTCCAATAGGCCCTCAGCCTAACCTGACCCTACCGGGGCCTCCCATATTACTTCCTGGTCTGCATCAGCTCCTTCAGCACCACTGTTGGGGCCTACCCCAGGCTACCTGATGCTGGGTTATCCGACGACGCACACCCTATTCGGGTATCTGACACCGCAGTGTACCTGATGCCGGGTACCCTACACCAGGGTACCCAACATCGGCCATCCAATTCCCCAGCTATCCAACACCAGGCTATCCAATGCCAGGCTACCCAATGCTGCAATACCCGGTGCTGGGCTATCGACACTAGGCTATGCGCCATTGTACCAGCCACTCACCTCTACCTCCTCCACAGCCACAGGTGAATTTTGAGCCATTTTTTGACTCTTGGTGGGCTAAAACCAAGTCTCAGCTGGTTATGGAGCTGGACTGCCATCAGCCAGTAGCAGCCTCCATGCCAGTCCACCTGACTCCCACTCCATGGTCTCCGTCACTGGTAGAAACGCGCCCCTACATGTCGGGTCACACGCTGAGTGCCTCCTCTGTGGAGGGCCGTGGCAGTGGGTTGGTTGAAACTTGCAAGGAGGTTTCCCATCCCATGGTTTTGTCCCCAGATGGAGCCCTTCGTCGGACTCAAGTCTGACTCTTCCTCTGCGACCAGGTACGAGACTCCTCCTCCAGAGGATCCCAAGCCTAAGGAAACTCCCAAGTCACTCCCAGAGGACCTTTGCTTTATGGAAATCCTCAAGAAGATCCAGGAGGCTTATGGTTGGAGGACTGAGGATCAGGATCCTCAGCATAAGAGATTCGTGGAGCACCTCAGCCTCCCCAAGATGTCTCCTCTTCTCATCCCCCATGGACTGGGCTTCATGAAGACTTGGCTGCCACTATATGGCAGCAGCTGTCATTGGTCCCTGCCATCTCCAAAAAGGCAGACAGGTTATACCATACACCAGAGGGAAGCCCCCCCA
Organism: Neoceratodus forsteri; assembly: GCA_016271365.2. Lineage (NCBI taxonomy): Eukaryota > Metazoa > Chordata > Ceratodontiformes > Ceratodontidae > Neoceratodus > Neoceratodus forsteri. The sequence goes on along the minus strand of JADMNL010000022.1, from coordinate 31,047,138 downwards.
AGGCTGCTTCGGTGGTCATCAACACAGAGCATGACTGCACCACTAAGCCCAAACATATGAGTACTTTACCTTCAGATAACGAGTCGAGGCAGCTGAACCAGTTTGGACGTAAGTTCTACTCATCCTCTACTCTGGCTATGCGGGCTCTGAACTATCTGAGCCATATGATTCTTTATCAAAAGACTGCGCTGGGGCAGCTCAAGTCTAAATTTGAGGCCTTGCCTGCTTCTAAAGCCAGGACTGAAATTAAACAGACAATCAGAACAGCTGATATTACCTGCTGCCATATGTGTGAACTGTCTACAATGCTGTTGATGCGTCGACTCAGAGTACTGCCACGGTTGAGCACTGCCTATACAAATACTCCTGGTTGCGGGTCTCTGGATTCGCCCAGGATGTTCAAATCTCTATTCTGGATGACCTTTTTTGAGGCTTCATCCTCTTTGGGGGAGATGTCAAGGACATTCTAACAGAATTACAAGAGAGTGGTAAGCTTTATGCTCAGTGCAGTCTCTGCACTGGTCTAATACTAAGCAGCCCTGCGCCATGCAACAAGGTGCCAAAACAGGCAGCAGCCTGCCAGATATCAGACCAAACATTGGGCTACTTTCTCAGCCTCCCTCCTCCAGCCAAGTCTCACTGAGTCTCGGGGTGGCACATCCCAACCCTCCCACTGCCTCTGACTCATGGCTTGCCCCCTCTTCCTCCAACAGGTCCAGAGGAGTCAGAAGGGGGCAGGTTCACCAGCCTCCTGGGGGTCTCGGCCCCCAGGTCGCATCTGGAATCGAGCTCTTAGCTCAGTATGCTTTCCTGGTAAATCTCGTAAATAAATAAATAAATAAGGGTGTGAGGCAATCACGGCAGACTCATGGGTCCTTCAGCTCATACCTCAAGGTCACACACTAAAATTTCTAAAGAGAACTCCAGAAAACCCTCCAGGTCACTCTCACTACTGAAAAGGTCACACTCCACTCATCCAAGAGGAAATCATTGCTCTGCTGAGAAAATCCACCATACAGCCCATTCCTCAGGGCCATTTTGGAAGGTGATATTACTCCACTTTTCCTGGTCCCCAAAAGTTGGGATACGTTTGGCCAATATTGGACCTCATAATGCTCAACCTGTACAAGAGACTTTGTATGTTGACTCTACCTGGTCTGTTGCCTCTGCTTCATCAGTGATAGTGGCTCTGTGACCTGGACATGCAGGATGCCTACCTGCATATCACAGTCTTCTCTGCCCACTGCCACTTCCTCAGGTTTGCCTTTCAGGGGGAGCAATTCTAGTTTAAGGCTCTCCCTGTGGCCTGTCTTCGGCACCCAGGGGCTTTACCAAGTGCCTAGCAGTAGTGGCAGCGGCTTTGCATCTTCAGGGCCATTATGTGTTCCTTTACCTCAATAACAGGGTGGAAACAGTGCAGCAGCAGGCCAGGCATGTGGCCTCCAGCTGCTGAGTAATGGCCAGGGACATTTTACGTCTCCTGGGCCTTATGGCAGTGGCCATCACCGCTGTTCCATTAGCCAGGCTCCACATACAGGTCACGCAGTGGGCTGTGTTCAGTGGGATCAGAGATCGGACAACCTGAAGGCAGGGTTCTGGCGTCCAATCCTATGTGGCAGGATCTCCTTTGGTGGCAGAACCTGAACAACCTCTGCTGAGGCATTCCATTCACCCCACTCTAACAGACCCTGACAATGGATGCTCTGAGTCAGGGCTGGGGAGCTCATCTGGGGAGACTGCAGGACTCAAGGATCCTGGTCTCAGAGGGAACTCTCTCTGCATATCAACGTGCTAGAGATAAGGTGGTAATGTATGCCCTTCAGGCATTCCAGTCCCTTCTCCTCCCGGGTATACTGCTAGTCCAGTTGGACAACATGTGCATGGTATGTTTCCTCAACATACAAGGAGGCTTGTGTTCATGTCCCCTGTGCAGGAAAGCAAGGCTTGTATAGGTCTGGGCAGTCCAGCACTGCCTCCATCTCATGGCAGTGCATGTCCCAGGAGTTCAAAACATCTTAGCAGATGGTCTCAGTCACACCCAAGCAAGGGCCCATAAATAGGAACTGAGTCTGTCGGTGGCTGAAGACATCTTCAACCTCTGGGGTCACCCAGACCTGGATATGTTCGCCTCCCCATAGAACACAAAACTACCCAGTTTCTGCTCACTCATTCCCGGGCCTGGTGTTTTTTGGTGAGACATGCTGTCTCTTTGCTGGATACGGAGGTTCTCGTACGCTTTCCCTCCCTTCCCACTCCTGTAGAAGGTACTCCTGAAATTATGGGCAGAAGAGGTTCACATGATTCTGATCGCCCCTTATTGGCCTTGTCAAATTTGGTTCCCTCTGCTCCAGAAGTTAGCAGTGGAGCCTCTGGTTCTGTTTCCCCTCTGCCAAGACCTTCTAACCAGGAGCAGGGCAGGCTGGTTCATCCAGGACTCAAGTTCCTTCACCTTCACGCGTCACACCTTCTGACATATCTGCCTCGCATTTTGGAATCTTTTCCAGAGTTGCTCAAGTCCTTGTGGAGGCCAGAAAGCCACCCACAAGAACCACTTATGCTATGAAATGGAAACAGTTTTCCATTTGGTCAACCTTGAAGGACTGGGAACCTTTCTCCTGCCCTGTCCCACAGGTCATGGAGTACCTGCTGAACCTTTCAGACCTTGGGCTCAGCTATTCTTCACTGAAGGTTCATTTGTCTGCCATTTCTGCCAACCGCACTCCGGTGGATGGAAAAACCCTGGCTCAGTTGGAGGTATCCTGAACTTTTCTGAAGGGGATACTCCATTTGAAACCCCCAGTGAGGAACCCTGTTCTCCCATGGGATCTGACCTTTGTTCTCGAGAAGCTCACTCTGCCTCCTTTTGAGCCCACTGCGATTTGCCACCTGCATTATCTGTCATGGAAAGAGCTCTTTTTAGTTGCCTTTACTTCGACTCAGAGGATTTCCAAGCTTCTGACTCTTATGTGCAAGGAGCCCTTTTTGATTCTTCATAGAGACTGGGTGGCTCTGCATACAAATCCTAAATTTCTACCGAAGGTAGTTTCTGAATTTACTTTGAATCAGACTATACACTTACCAGTGTATTACCCTGAACATTCCAATCAAGGGGAGGCAATTTTTCACATCTTAGATGTGCACAGAATTTTGCGCTACTACATAAATCGGATGAAGTCAGTCCACAAAATGGATCAGCTTTTCGTTTCCTTTGCACCCAAAGAGAGGTGTGGCAGTTTCCAAACAGTGCTTATCCAAATGGTTGGCAAACTGCATTTTGTTTTGTTATCAGAAGTATGACAAGCCACTTCCAGGGAAGTTAAAGGGCACTGAGCCAGAGCATGCCGCTTGTGCTGAGAAATGTTTCTGCCACGGACATTTGTGCAGTAGCCATACCTTGGAGCTCTGTCGACACCTTCACTAAACATTACAGTCTGGACATTGCCTCTCAGTGCAGGGCAGGCTTTGGACTAGCCATCCTTCATGGCTTCCTGTCTTAATCTTGCACCAACTGCAGGCCTTTCCAGCCTCCTGTGTTCAGCCTTTGTCTGAATTTTACTGCTTGGAACTCAGCTCCTTATATGGCGCCTGGCCAATGCCAGTCACATGGCATTGGGGCGGTCCCCCACTATACACTGCTAGCTTAAGTTTTCCGTGTGGTCCTAGTGCCTGGAGGCTCAGTCCTAATAGTTATTACTTACTGCAAGATCCTTTCTCGAAGATCTACTGTTATGGTAAGTTCTTACGTAACTGTACTATCGTCAACTAGGAGTGCCAAAACTAGTAACAGAGCAAAATCTCCTTTGTAAATTCAGTCAGTACTGAAGTTTGAGGTAATTTTATGTCATAAATGGGAAAGGAAAATACAGTCCCATCTCCTACCCCTTTATCCCAGCCTACCCCCCTCTGTCCACACTGTCCTGTCTACCCCAGCCCTTCTTTCCTTTTTCCCCTACTTCTCCTTCTGATGCAGGCTTACTTTGCACATCGCCGCAGTTACTGGTTTGGCTTGGATTTATGTACCCTTATGTTAATATTGTCATTATCTGTTTACTGTCCTCTCAATGTTTCATCTGTTTATTGTCCTGAATTCCTTGCATAGTTGTTTATGTACATGACGTGGAACCTCTCAACGAGTATCCGCTCACAGGTGTATCCAAGATTTCAATAAATAAATGAAAATAAAAAAATCACCTGGTGAGGATAAAAATACAGAGAGAAAAAACAAAAAATGGGCATGCCACTACAGTTAAAGGTGCAGCCCTCTGCAGCCACAGCTGAAAAACTTGCAAAAACAAACCAAAAGGAGCACACACCATCTATAGTATAGTAGCCACTACTTTATTACAGAATTCATCAGGACGTCAAACACAAATGCAGTGCCAGTGATGGTACATCAGGGAGATCTTCCCATTAAAAAGTGGTATGTATGTATGTATAAAGGTAATTCTAATATAAATAATTTAACGTGTGAGATTAACACATCCTAAATACCTGTGTGAGGAGATGAACTCAACATACAAAACCCCTAAACAGCTGTAACAACCCTTTCCTTGCAATAGGGGGCAGGGTTGTTACCATCAGTGCACATCAGAGCACTGGGTACCTTGCCACTGTCACTCTTCCCATAGTGGAGAGGGAGCAGTTTAGAATACAACCTATATTATCCCTGTGGGGGACATCAGGGTGGCTATGGATACAGTCAGATGGGTGGAGAGTTGGCTAAAGAGAGACAGCAACAGGTAGTAGCAAATAGTATAAAATCAGAAGAGAGGGAGGTCACAAGTGGGGTACCGCAGGGGTCTGTCCTGGGTTTGGTCCTTTTCAACATGTTCATCAATGAAATTGGAGGATGGATCCAGGGTAGGCTAGGTCTCTTCACAGATGGCACAACACTCCGTGGAAGAGTAGATAGCGCTGAAGCAATTCGAGAGCTACAAGAGGACCTGCAGAGGCTAGAGAGAGATTACCGAAGGTCTGGCAGTTGTATTTCAGTGCTAAAAAGTGCAAGGTAATGCGCCTAAGGAAAAAGAACCTGAGGACAGAATACTGGATGGGTGGGGTACAACTCAGTACTATGGCAGAAGAAAATGACCTCAGAGTCATTATTAGTGACACACTTAAGCAGGCTAGCCAATCAGACAGGACTTGCAGTAAGGCTAACAGGATTCTGGGATGTATAGGGAGAGGTACTGACATCACAAGGAAGGAGGTGATACTCCCCCTCTACAGATCCCTGGTGAGAACACATCTGGAGTACTGTGTCCAGGTTTGGAGCCCTCACCTTAGAAAGACGAGGCTAGGCTGGAGGCAGTGTAGCGCACGACGATGAAGATGATTCAGGGTCAGTAGGGGATGTCCTACGAGGAACACCTTGGGGTACTGAATATGTATTTGTTGGAGACTAGAAGGGAGAGAGGGGATATGATAGAGACATTCAAGTTCCTAAGAGGAATAAACAAGGTGAACTCTGGGAGACTGTTTATAAGGAACACCAGCTCAACAGCAAGGGGGCACGACTGGAAACTGACAGGGAAAGGTTCAGGAGGGATGTGAGGAAGCATTACTTTATGGAAAGGGTGGTGGAACCTTGGAACTGCCTGCTGGCTAAAGTGTTGGCAGCTGAAATGGCAGGTGGTTTCAAATGTACTTGGGACAGAATGAAGGGGCTAGTCATCACTGGCAAGGACAGGAATGGGGAAGGAATAGGATAATTGTTGGGGAGGGGTAAGACCCCGATTGCGCCTGATCACGAGGTTATATAGAGACCGTGGGCAAACAGGATGGATCATTGGTATTTTTCTGCTGTCATCTTCTATGTTTCTGTGTATATTATGTGCCTCAGCAGTCCCAAGAGAGATGAGTGGGAGTTCAGAGTCAGGGTTGCAGTTGATTACTTTTTTTTTCTCCATATAGGTTTTCTCCCCTTGGGGCACTGGGCAGATTCCATTCAGATCCTCTCCACGAGAGGACTTGTTCTGCCCGCCAGCTCAGAGGCATCATGCTACCTGCCCCAGTGCTCCCTTTCTGTTTTCTCCCATTATCCAGAGACCCTGGTACATGGAGCGCAGGTGAGTGGGGAGTGCTACGTGGTCTGAGGTTCTGATGCTGGCCTCTTCCTCCTATCCAGTCTAGAACCAGGCCCCCTAGATTTGGCACTCCCACGAGCCTCCACCTGATGGCAGCCAAGAGCCAGGGAAACCCCATGTCCCTCCCTGGGAGAGGAGAGATGCCAGTGGCAGCTTGTCCAACTCCTCGCCCTTCCCCCCCAGTCAACCCTCAGTGACCCATGCTCATTCAGGTACATGGATTGCCGGCATGGGAAGAGATAAGGCGCCAGTGCCTCACCCTTCTTCGCCACTGGGCCAGCGCAGCTGATTACTCAATAGAGTTGCAGTACATGGTTGGATATCCTGGTGCCCCATGTGCTTAGAGGATCTGGAGGCAGCCCTCTTCAGGAAGCTCCGATCCCATGTCACAGGCATGGGAACTGGGTTGGCTCAGCACCCCACACTGGGGTGCAGGGCAGGGACTTCCCTGCAGGCACTGCCAGCTTAAGTGTTCTGTGCCTGGGCAGCATGGTGCACTGGAGTGTTGGGCACATGATGTGTCCCATCATGTGGCTGGCTGCAGGACACAAGCCAGGGTGGCTTGACCCCAATTGCAGGCATCTCTCTTGATGGTTAGGTGATATGCCATCCTGGACGCTTGACAGGAGAATGGTGTCCTGGATGGCATGTAATGGGACCCCAGGCATCTGTGTTGTTCCAGTTTTCACCAAGTCACAGGGCATGTATGCTGTATGGTAGTGTCCTTATGGGACAGTTAGTAGGACCCCAGAGAGAGTGTAGGAATCCTGGGTGGGTGCCCTAAAGGAGCACTCATCGATGGCTCTTGTCCCTAAAGGATTCCCTGAAAGGGGGACAGAGTGTGAACTAGGGATAATTTGGAGCAGCAGCATGGCCATCAGGCAATAGGAAAGTATGTCTGGGGGGCCCTCTGGTTTTCTGAACAGTATCAGTGCAGGTAAAAAGCATGAGTCAAGAATCGCGGGAGTTCCCTGTGTCTGAGGCCAAACTGGCTGCACCGCTCTGCAGAGTGATAGAGCCCAGGGAGAGTCTGCAGAGCCTGGTGTCCACTCTAGTGGATTTGACTGAGGCTGCCCCATGAGAGAAGATGGGGACACTGGGATCAGTAGGACACCAGGGCATGGTGTTGGATAGCCAGCCTGGTGGTTTGTATAGAAGCAAAACTGACTTATGACATTAGTGGCTTTGTCTGTGTGGTGCTCAGCATCACATACAATTAATGTTTTCTGGCTCGTGCTCGAGCCAGAGTCTGGAAAGTTTTCTGTGTGTGCTTAGGGGTGATGGGATCCCCCAACCTGGCAAGATAAGGGAAAGTATTTATTTTTACGTAATTACTGGTGACCACTTTAATACATAGTTTCAGAGCTCTTTTCAAACACCGTATGATGCTATACCCAGATGGCGTTTTCTGACAACTTTTGTTTCAAGTTCCTTTTCAACAAGGGAACAGGAAACACTGCTCTGTAGACCGAGTCAGTAAAAGGGTGACTCACTGTCAGCACTATGCAGCAGTCTCTCACAAAAAAAAAAACAAAAAAAACACCCATTATAAAGAATAACTAGCTGCAAATCTGCCTGAAAACCACAATTTATACTGGGCCACTTGCTTATTTCTTAACAGTTCCTGACTTCTGCCTCCTCAAGTAACCAAGTGATATCCTAGCAACAGCAGTAACAACATCAAAACATGGCAAATGCAAAAATACACTTCAAAAAATGCTTATTTTAAAATTCTAACAGTGGCCTGTATCCTGGATTTTAGCATTTATTAAAACAGTGCATTTGTTCATTCACAGACTGTCTTGTCTCATTGAACCTGTTGTAGACTGCTCCTGCACCAGTAATTATAAACAAACTCTGGTCAGAGCCGACACGGCTGACCAGAGCAATGGTGAATTTTGTGCAGCAAGAGCAAGTGAAACATACCTGGCACTCTTGCCGCATCAGAGACTGCTTTGCACAAGATGGCAGCTCAACAGATCTGCGCATGCATGTTAACGCGCATGTGCAGTTGCATCAGAGCCACCGTGTCCTGCAAAGGCGGCCGTCACTTCTGCAGTTGCAGAAAATAGTATGCCTGGGGGCAGCACCGCAGATGGAGCTCCGTCCATGGGGGAGGGAAGGAGACCACCAGAGACCACCAGCAACTTCAGCGCTTTGGATAGGAACTACATCACTGTGGAGAACACAGAGATCAATTCCAGTTTTCTGCTACAGTAATTGATCCTAAACAACTGCAGGGCTCCGCCCATGCAGCCGTAAAATGAAACTTAGATGACTGTGTGTCTATGAATGTTTTTTAGGTTCTATGTGATAACGCAACCCCCAAAGGTTGGTCACTGTTACGGCAAAGTCAGAGCCGAAAATCAATTGAGCACTCTGATTCTCTAGTGCACAACAAAACGGCGCCAGGGACTTGCATTTTTACGCTTATGTGGGGGTTGTGTCCCGCACCTCCCCAGTTAAGAATTCTCAGCTCCAGGGGGGTAAATGTTGGGGGGCAAAACATAAAAATAAAATCTGACTGGGAGCAACAAAATGAACCTGCACCCTAGCCACCAAAGCCGCAAGCCAACCCGCTATACCATGAGTTCAGCTCAGCAGCCTACCAGAGTGCCACCCCTCAAATCCCCTCCCACCCGTCGCCAAGCGTGCTCACTGCCCCTGCACGCATACCTGTCACATGTTCGCTCCCACCCACACGCGTACCTGTAGCAACTTCCTGTTACTACAGTCGCCAACCCACCATATCCGGTCACTGTAGCTTCCCAGTAGCCACTGTGCCATGTGCCTCGATTAAGTTGCCCTTTCGGGGGTCGCTCAATCACGGTCACGCACATCACGGTATACCTCTTTTACATACCCTCAGTATATGATGATCTTATAAACCTCTTGAGCTTCTGTCAAGGTTTATGGGTCATCACACACCTTGATGTTTACAAGAATCCATAATACACAGTCACCTGTGCATTATTCTCTATAAATGTCCCATCCAAATGGCTCAAAGTGCTTCACAAAATGGTATTTTTTAATGTACTTTTTAATGAGTTTCAGTGGAAAAATACAAATGTTAGTCCCCCCCAAATCTGAGGACTTACCTGTAGCCTCTTCCAGCCACCAGGACCTTATCTTCACTCTCTGGTCACCCTGGACTGTCATTGGGACACTGGCAGGGCATCGGTGCTTCCTGTCCAGGAGCCGTGGTGGGAATCTGTGCCAGGGCTCCCGTGTGAGCTTCATGGCTGGAGCCGCCCACCATTGGCCACGATCTTGGCCCCAGCATTGCACTGTGGGGGCCAAGACTGGGTGGAAAAGCACCACTGGGCACAGGAAGTAAGTTCTCTGACCCCAGTGCCAGCAAAAGTTTTGGGGCAGGAAATGCCAACGCCACCATCAGAGGAAGCAGAATGACCACATATGTGGGGTAACTCTGACCTGAAGCCATAGTTCCGCTTTCCAAGCTGGGCCACGTGCCCACATCTGTCAAGGGGCCCTGGTTCCAGGGGAGGCAGCAGAGCCAGTACTGAAGCTAGTCAGCACCATCGGTCACATAAACAAAGGTTGTTTCTCGGCCCTAAGGTAGGCAGCAGAGCCAGGAATGAAAAGAGCACCGTGGGCATGTGCACCAGCTCAGGAGAGCAGGGCTGTAAGGCCACCTCCTAGACTAGAGCCCTCAATGTCTACATGGAGCAAGTGCCCATTTAAACAAGCATCTCCCTGGTATGAGGACAGACAGTGGGGCCAGATCAAGACAAATTCAACTTTTTAGAAATTAAAATAAAACTGAAGCTAGTTTTTAAAGCCTGCATATGTATGTAATCAAATATAGCAGGCCCTCATGTCTTCCTACCCTGCAAAGACTTCTGAGAAGGGTCGTAGGTTGGCATTAGATTTGCCCATAAATTTTGGCCAGGCAGGAGCCTGCAAAGCAATTCAGCCTGTATGTAAGCCATGCACAGCTGGATTAACTTTCTAAAGACTGTACATAGGTTGGGGTTGGCACTATAGCCTAGAGGTTAGAGTAATGAGCTGTGAATGAGCTTGACATCCAGCAGACCTGAGTTTGAGTCCCACTACCTCCTCTTGCATACTGTGTTCCTGGGTTGCCTCTGAAAACAGGCATTTGTGCCTAGTGGGCCTTACCTAGTTACCACAGAAGTAAAAAAAAAAGACTGCTGGGGAACAAGCCTGACTAATCAGGTGTCAGGTTTCATACCATATAAAAGGGGCTGTTCCCAAGGATAGAGGCCAGTTCAACCAAACTGCCAGAGTGAGTGACTTTGTACTGGAGCATGGAGCCAGTGTGCCACTGTCTGTGCAGGCATTAGAGGTCTAGTGGACAAGAAGAGTCTAGGATCCACGTGAGAGTTGATGAGAAGGAAAAACAGCAGTTTTAAACAAAACTACAGAATGAAGGCAAGTTGGGAACTGGGGTGTTCCTGTCCCCACCAGAGACTTTCTCTTCTAGGGGACTAGCTCCTGCAGTGTCTACAACCCAAGAACACTACTGTCTTGTTCTAGGTCAAGGGACCTACATCAACTGCAGAATCAGAGTCTCAGAGAGAAAGAAAGAGAGAAGTGAAAACAGTGAGAGACCACCAGCAATCATGGGGAAGTCTGCATCCCAGCTGGGAGCAACTGCATCCATCCTGCCTGTCCCAGCAGTTGACACCAGAGGTATCATTTGAAGCACCAAATCATGAGTAAACACCAAAGTTTTGGCCCTGCAACTGGGGAGAAAGTGTACTGTACTAGGGACTTAGGGAGAAGTCCTGGGTGGGACTTTGCCAGTGAGATAGGCCCAGGCAGAAGACTTGTGGAGGCCACCCAGTCACCCATCCTCTGTGGATTACAAATAGGGGCCCTTTTTCAAACAGTTGCAGTTCTTTGCTCTGCAACAGTTATTTAAAGTGAGTTTTGTGTGCAACAATTTAAAGCATGCTACTAAGCTCCATCCTGCTAGCAGAATCTACATGCCCAGTGTGGTATCCACTGCAACCCAAGAAATATAGAGCACTCTCACTCATGGCCTTTGGGGGGAATTAAAATGGGTGCACCCATATTGGTGAATTTGAGGATTGCCATGGGGTGGGGAGATTCTGTGGGGCAAATTATGAAACTGTTTTGTTGCCTGTTTAGAGTATTTTACTTGCATAGAGTATAAGTGTCTTACTACATAGAGTTTAAGTATTCTTGCCACCCTGTTGCTCCCATTTACCCTTCTGCCCCTTGTCCTTTCCGTATCCTTCCTTTTAAATAAATTATTTGTTGAATTGTGTTTCTTGGTTTGGCGGTTGTTACTGCTTTTGTGTGTCAGTTGTTTTGGGGTGGGACTGTGTGGGCAGATTATGCACTGTTTCCTGGGGGTAATAACCTTGTGTGTGAGCATCCGGGTACCCCATATTGCCAACCCAGGTGGAGGCACCACATCGCGTTAGGCCCAGGTACCCATTATAGCACTACTTCAGGGAACCCAGGCCAGCCCCCTCGGGAGGTTGTGACAGGTGGACCCCGAGGAACCCAGATGGCCCACTACTCAGAAATAATGCAGAACATAAAGGTTATAGCCACATATTCAGAACAATAACACTGGAAAACTTGAATAAGAGAAAAAATGATAAAATGTATACTCTATAAAGAGTCATACCATGTTAACATTAATTAGTACAAACTTTAAACAGAATTATACATACATTCAGTCTTTGTAGTATAAGAAGGGTTCCCAAATTTTTGGTAAAAAGATCAAGCTGATTTAGAATCATATAGCTCATTCTTTCGATATTAGCAGTAGATCCCATCAAATGTAACCATTACCTGAGAGAGGGAGAGTTAGCACATTTCCAGTTTTTTTAAGAATAAGTCTTTTAAAGGTTAATGATGCTGATAATAGCCATCTTTGATGGATTTTCCCAAGGTGGGATAGTGGTGACATATCACTTAAGAGAAAAATCAATGGAGAAAAGAAAAGGTCTTTCCCAATATTTTTTGGCAGAGAGAGAGAGTGGATTCCCTTCTAAGTACCGGGATAACAGAGCATGACCATAACATATGGAACAAGTTAGCTGATGGGGACCTTTGACAAGAGGCTAAGTTAGAATAACCCATTTTCTTGAAGTTTGTCAGGGGAACAATAACAGTGATATAATATTTTAAACTGTTTCAATTTGCCTTGGGTTTCTTTGCACAATAATAGGCATATATCCTGTAGTTTTGACCAGATGTCTAGGAAGATAACAATGCCAAGTTCCTTCTTCTATTTGGTTTTAGCTGGGTTGGTGATGGAAATATCCGAATCTGCAATTATTTTGTAGACCAAGCTAGTACCTCTCCTCATTCATACAATCTTCAAGAAACATAGAAACATAGACTTTGACGGCAGATAAGGACCGCTAGGCCCATCTAGTCTGCCCATTTCCCTACCTACAGGATAGGCCGCAGATCCTAGTTAACCAACAGCCTATATCTTCCTGCCCCCCACAAGAATTGCCTTATGTCTGTCCCATGCATTCTTGAATTCTCCCACAGTTTTAGACCCCATAACTTCCTCAGGAAGGCTGTTCCATGCATCCACTACCCTCTCTGTGAAATAATACTTCCTCACATTGCCCCTGAACCGCCCCCCTTCTATCTTTAAATTGTGTCCCCTTGTTCTTGCAAGTCTCTTTTCTGAAAGATGCTATCTCTTGGACTTTGTTGATTCCCTTGAGGTACTTGAAAGTTTCTATCATGTCCCCCTCTCTCTTCTTTCCTCAAGCGTATACATATTAAGCTCCTTTAGTCTCTCCTCATACGGCTTCTCTTGCAGACCCTGCACCATTTTAGTTGCCCTCCTCTGGACTGCCTCTATCCTGTCTATGTCCTTGCGGAGATGGGGTCTCCAGAACTGGACACAGTATTCCAGATGGGGTCTCACCAACTGTCTGTACAGAGGGATAACAACTTCCTGTTTTCTGCTGCTGATGCCTCTTCCTATACATCCCAGTATACCCCCGGCCCTCCCTACTGCCTTCTCACATTGCTTGCTAACCTTAAGGTCATCTGATATGATTACCCCCAGGTCCCTTTCCTGTTTTGTTGTTGTTACTGTCTCCCACCCATTGTGTATTCTTCCCTGGGTTCTTGTTTCCCAGGTGCATTATTTTGCACTTTTTTGCATTGAATCCTAGCTGCCATACGTCTGACCATTCCTCCAACCTTGCCAAGTCCCTTTTCATCCTTTCCACGCCTCCTTGTGTATCAACCCTGTTGCAGATCTTTGTGTCATCTGCAAAAAGGCATACTTTTCCTTCCAGTCCCTCTGCAATGTCACTGATGAAGACATTAAAAAGGACTGGACCCAATACTGAACCCTGCGGTACCCCACTAGTAACCGCCTTTTCTTCAGAGTGGACTCCATTTACAATTACCTTCTGTGTCCTGTTGTCCAGCCAATGTTTTACCTAGGCTACCACCCTGGGATCCACCCCAGGCTGGTTAGTTTGACTAATAATCTTTGTGTGGGACTGTGTCAAATGCCTTGCTAAAGTCTAGGTAGGCCATGTCCACAGCCCCTCCCTGGTCTACTACTTTGGTCACCCAGTCAAAGAAATCTATTAGATCTGCCTGACATGACCTTCCCTGTGAGAACCCATGCTGCCTTGGATCCTGTGCTCCACTGACCTCTAGGTACTCAACTATTCTTTCCTTCAGAAGTGACTCCATCACTTTCCCTACCACAGAGGTCAGACTGACAGGTCTGTAGTTTCTTGCATCTGTCTTGGTCCCACTTTGTGAAGGGGAATCACATCCGCCTTCCTCCAGTCCTCGGGTACCACACCATCCTCCCATGATTTATTAAAAAGAGTAGCCAGTGGTTTCACTAGTTCCTCCCTTAATTCTTTTAGAATTCTGGGGTGAATTCCATCAGGACCCATTGCTTTGTCCACCTTCAGTTTTAGGAGTTCTTGCAGAACCATTTCTTCTGTGAAAGGACTGGGATCGAACCCCCCATCAAGAGTGCTTCTGTTAATTGGATTAGGCACTTCCCCCTCCTCTTTTGTGAATACTGAGCAGAAATATTCATTCAGTATTCCTGCTTTTTCACTGTCCCCCTCTGCCCACCCACCGTTCATTCTATTCAGCCTCACTTATCCTCTCCTTTGTCTTTCTACTCGCTGATGTACCTATAAAGGTTTTATCCCCCTTCTTAACTGAGTTGGCTATCTTTTCCTCAGTTTGGGCCTTTGCTATTCTGACTTCCTCCTGCTTCTTTCTGCCTTAACTGGTACAGCTCTCTGTCCTGCTCCTTCTGTGTTTCCTTATACTTCCGAATGCTGTCTTTTCTTCCTGACTTTCACAGCCACCTCTCTTGAGAACCATAGTGGCTTTTCTTTCATTTTGATTTGTTTATTTGCTTCACACAAGGCTTGTTGCCTCTGTGATGGCAGTTTTGATAATTCCCCATTGTTGCTCCACACCTCCTTCTAGCCTGTTTGCTAGTGCTTTTCTGAGGCACTCTCCCATCTTGCCAAAGTCAGCCCTCCTAAAGTCCAGTACCCTCACTTTTGTATGGCTTGACTCTGTAGCTGAGTTTAACGTGAACCACACTATTTGATGGTCACTTGTCCCCAGATGGCAACCCACTTCTAGATCTGAGATCCTCTCACTGCCCCCGTTTGAGAGTACGAGGTCTAAGATTGCTCCCTCATGAGTGGGTTCCGAAACTAGCTGTCTAATGCCTGCCACCTGTAGGGCATCAAGAATGGCCCTGCTCTTGGATGTGGCTGCAGCAAATGTGCTCCAGTTAACATCTGGCATATTCAGGTCTCCCATCAACAGTATCTCCCTTTCTCTGCCATTCTAAGAATACCTTCCATCATATCCTTGTCCATTCCTTCCCCTGACATGGGGTCTGTACACAACCCCTGCGGATTGTGGTGCCCTTTCCAGTCTCCAAGGTGACCCACAGTGCCTCCTCTCCTCCTGTTTACTCTTTTGTTCAGTTGCTTTTATCCCTTCCTTTACATGAGAGCTACTCCTCCCCTCTTCTCCCCTGCCTGTCTCTCCTGTAGGTTATGTACCCTGGTATGTTAACATCCCAGTCATGGTTCTCTGTGCACCATGTTTCTGTGACTGCTACGATATCCAGGCATCCCTCTTCCATTAAGGCCACCAGCTGGGGAGCTTGTTGCCCAGACTATGGGCATGGTACTCATTACCCTCTGTTCCTGATGGCCTTACCCCTTTGCCCATCCCTGTCCTTCTTGCCTTTGTCACTTTCTCCATTTACCCCTGACCTTCTCCCCTATCGACACCTCCATGTTGGTGTTTGCCACACTTACTACCATGATTGTTTGGGGGCTAGGATTTTCCTGCTCCTTTCCAGTGCCTCCCCCCTTGGCTAGTTTAAAAGCTTGCCAATGAAGCATTTAAACCTATCACCTAGGATCCTGGTTCCCCTCCCGGACAGATACAGCCCATCATGCCAGTATAGGCTTGCATCACTCCAGGTGGACCCCCAGTCCCCAATGAAGCCAAATCCCTGAGCTCCACACCAGTTTTTCAACCACTGATTGAATCCCATGGTACGGAACACCCTAGCCTCTCCTATGCCATAGATGGGTAGCACCTC
Source organism: Neoceratodus forsteri (assembly GCA_016271365.2). Taxonomy (NCBI): domain Eukaryota; kingdom Metazoa; phylum Chordata; order Ceratodontiformes; family Ceratodontidae; genus Neoceratodus; species Neoceratodus forsteri. The sequence continues at coordinate 31,031,442 of JADMNL010000022.1, read as the reverse complement.
CGAGAAGGTTGCCACTGCAAGGTTACTTGACTAAGGCCTCCCCCAATTCCACAAACTCTTCCTGCACTTCTAATCCTTTCTTAGCCAGGTCATTTGTCCCTAGGTGGACAATGACATCCAGCTCTCCCCTGTGCAGCTGCTCCGCAATCCTGAGGATTCGCCTCCCTGCCTTCCAAGCCATGGCGCCAGGCAGGCACCTTTACCTCTCCCTTCCTTGCCCAGTTCTACCTTCCTAACAATGGAGTCCCCACCAGGAGTTGTTTCCTTCCCTGCAGGGTCTCCTGCCACCTCCTGTGGGTCTCCTTTGTGGAGGTTCCCAGCATCCTCCTTGGTCTCCACTGTGGGTGCCTCCATAGAGGAACCACACTTTGCCAGAATGGCATAGGAATTGTGGAGAGGTACAACTGGAGGGATGCGCCTCTGTTCCACCACCCTCACCCTCCCTGAGCCCACTGTGGTCCAACCGCTCCTCTTTCTTGGCAACCTCTGAGGCAATGGCAGTGGCACTGGTGGTTCCTGGATGGAAGAGGAGGTCCCACAAATCCTGGCCAACTCAGCCTGGAGATGAGCAACCTCCTCCCTCAGCCCAGAGAGGTGCCTGCAGATGGGACAACACCGCATCCTCCAGAACATCTCCGGAAGACTGCTGCTCCACAGCCACTGCACTGCACCACTCAATAATGTCTTATTTCTGGCCCTTAACTGTTTGCAATCCTTACTCTTTTCTTTGTTTTTCTCTCTCTCCTTACTTTCTGCCTGTGTGCCCTTTAAGCTCCTGATTGTCCTGTTCTGAGACAAGAATATCCTATATTTCTCAGTAGACCACTTACTTGTTCAGAGGCAGACCTCCAGCAGCTAGAGGGGGCCGGAGAGCTACTCTTGCCCTTCTAGGATGGTGGGTCCTTGGTGGTTCTGTGATCACTCATTTCCTGCCCCTAAACAGGAAGTTCGTGTTGTCAGTCAAATCCTGTGCCTATAAAAATAGAACTAGCTGGGGGTGGAGGGGAGGGAAGGAGGGCAATATAGTCCCAGCAGAGAAGTTCAGTCACACAGCAGTCCTTTCTCCTGGTGTCTTGAGACCATTCCAGGTTGCTGTCAAATCCATGATTAGAATCAAGTATATTATTTGAAAGAGCCTCCCTGACTTGCAAATAAATTCAAAAATGAAATTTATGAATTTTGCATTTTATTTTGACCTCTTCAAAAGAGAGAAGCTGGTTATTAAGTGGGTTCAACAAATCCCCTACCTTTCTTGTGCCTCATTTGCTCTAACCTAACCCTTCACTTGTTTGTTGTTAAACTGAATGAGTGAATTATTCCATCAGGGGTTATCCTGGAAAGGGAATGATTTAAGTTTCAAACAGAATAGTGATTTTTTACAAATTCAGATGGAAGTCAATATAGTAGGGTAATTTTTCAAGTAAGGAGGCGTGCTAATAAAAAGCAGATCAGTAATTTTAAAAGGTTTAACAACATTACTCCCCATGATAACTCATAGAGGTAAATTTTTGCATTGATAAGTTGAAACCAAGAAGGCATTTTCGGCGTCGAGAAGGACAGGTGGTATCAAAATCCTCTATATTTACAAGGGGCCATGAGTTTTTAAGGCTAAGTTAAGTCATTGTATTAACCTAAAGAAATCTGGATACTAGTCTGTTCATTTTCTTGAACCAAACTGAATTATACAGGTGGGGAGATTATTCAAGACATAAAAGACTTTAGGGAATATAACCATCTTAATGGAGTTAATTTCCCCCCAAATTGATAAATGTAACTTGTCCCATTTCTCCAGTTCCTTGTAGCTTTCTGAAAATACAGTAAAGAGGAGAGATTATACTCTACAGTTCACTTTGTCAAATTGTATATGGACATACCCAGATATGTTAAATTATTTGATACCCATGATATATCAAATGATTTAGAAAGGCTAATTTCTTCATGTTTGGAAGGGTTGAGCATTAGACCTTCAGATTTATTCCAGTTAATTTGCAGGCCTGAAATCTCACCAAGCCGTTCTACTATAGGTTTCAAATTACTGATTGAGTAGTAAGGCTGAAACAGTTAATAACAGATTGTCTGCATAAGCCAAGACCTTGTGAGGCTTATTACCTACTATTACACTTTCTATTTGTGGTGTTCAAGAGTTTCTGAATTAGGGGTTCTATTGATAAAATGAAGAGAAATGCAGAAAGAAGGCAACCTTGCCTTGTACCTGTACCAAAACTGAAAGTGTGCGAAACTAAGGCAGCTTAATATGTATACCCTTGAGGAAAGGAGGGAGAGGGAGAGGGGGGACATGATAGAGACTTTCAAGTATCTCAAGGGAATTAACAAAGTACAAGAGGGTAGTATGTTTCAGAAGAAGAGATGTGCGAGAACAAGGGGGCACAATTTGAAGATAGAGAGGGGACTGCTCAGAGGTAGTGTTAGAAAGTATTTTTTCACAGAGAGGGTTGTGGATGCATGTAACAGCCTTCCTGAGGAGGCTGTGGAGTCAGAAACAGTGGGAGAAATCAAGAATGCATGGGACAGGCATAAGGCAATTCTAGTGGGGGGTAGGAGGAAGTAAGCTGTTGATTAACTAGAATCTTCAGCTTATCCATCAGGTAGGGAAATGGGCAGACTAGGTGGACCAAGTGGTCCTTAACTGTCATTAAATTCTATGTTTCTATGTTTCTATGTTAAACAATGTAATTGGTTATTATGAAAGAGTTAGGTTTGTTATAGAGGACCTTGATCCATGCCAGATATTAGGGCCACAATTATATTGCTCTAAAACTTTAGAGAAAAATGAGCATTTGAGAGTGTTGAAAGCTGTATTAATATCTAGTGATAAGAATGAGGAGGGAATATTAATTTTTTTGGGTGCCCAAATAATAGAGAAAAGTCTTCTTAGATTGTCTGAAGAGTTTCTACCTGTGATGAATTCAACTTGTTCTTTTGCTACCATGTTCTGTATCACATTTTGTTATCTATTGGCCAGGATGTTAGCTAATATTTTGTAGTCTACACTGAGTAGGGAACCTGGCGCATAACTGGAACATTCCAAAGGGTCTTTATTCTTTTTAAGTATAAGAGATAAAAGTGTCATTCATTGAAGAAGTAAGCGATCCATCATGAAATGATTCCAGATAGGCCAAATGTAAGTATTTAGTAAATGTTTGTATACTTCACTGGAAAAAAAACATCACCTCCTGAAGCAAATAAGCTAACAGCTTAAGAAATTTCTTGCTTGGAGATTAGAGCTTCCAAAATAACTTTTTCCTTTTCAAATAATGTAGGTACCTTAATAGCTGAAAAGAAATGTAGCAATTTAAAGAAATGTCCTCCCCTATGAGAGCTACCTGTATACAGTGTGGAATAGAAATTTCTAAAGATGCCATTTATTTATTTTTATGGTTGTAACCTTGCTGTTAGGGAGATGAATTCCATCAATCAATCTAAATGTAGTTTGATTTTTGAGTTGATATGCTAAAAGTTTACCGACCTTCTCCAGATTCCCACTAATTCTATCTGGTGCCAAAACAGCACATTCTGCTTTATGGGATACAATGTTGTTTTTCTCATATTTCAGCAAAACAATTTGGTAAATTAGATTATGGCTAGCCACTGGATTTTGTTTATGTTGAGTTTGTAGTTAAGCTAGTTGACCTTCTTTTTGGGAAGCTTTCTTTGTTTCTTTTTCTTATTATTGGCCAAGTAACCAATTACTGGTCCTCTAATATAGTCTTTGAACACTTCCCATAGACGTGTCTTAAGGGTTTCCCCATTGTAATTGTAATTGTAATTGTAATTGTAATTGATTTAGAAAAGTACAGATACTTGCTTGTTAAGCCATACCTTGTAAAAAGGACCTGATAGTGTGATAGTGATTGTGTGAATTGCTGAACCTCCATCTGGGTTCCCCGTTATAGGTATTGTCGATACAGATGGTGATTTTGAGCATGCTGTGATCAGAAATTAACCTGTATTCATAGTTAATGAATACAGCATCATTACATACTTTTAGAAGCAGGAAAACATGATCTAGCCAATTGAAAGTGTTATGCCATGCAGAGAAGACAGAATAATCTCTAACTTGAGGGTGTGCAATTCTCCAGGCGTCAACTAGCCCCAAGTCATGTGACAGGCAGTGTTCCCTCTAATTTTTAGTCTCTGTGGGTGGGTGACTGATATGTGTGTGCGGCATTTTGTGCAAAAAAATTGATTCATGTGCGCAAATTGGGTGGCCCAAACAAGTGATATATTTTATTGCCAATAAACACTAGAAAACATAACCAAACACTCAAATACTCCATGCAAAGCATAAATACACATTCTGACACAGTCAAAAGCTTGGATGTGCATTGTGCACCATAACAGTATAAACTGGAAACATGTGTAAACTATGCACATTTTAAAGAATCTTGCATGCATCTAAAAGGGGTGCTGATGATGCATTGCTAAGAAATCAACATTTACTGTTTTTCTCTCCTGTCTTTCCCATTCTTCCAGTGGACATATATTTTATTAAGATCCATTGTTTTCCACCAGATGCTAAAAACAATTTTGTTCGCATCATCATATCTAAATGGCTTTCTTCCAAGCGGTTTCTTTGTTTGCTCTTAATGCAGTTCAAGAGGCTGAAGCCTCTTTCACAGTCAGCACTAGAAGCTTGGAATGTTGTTGTAGTAGTACTACAATTTATTGACAGGCTATGTAGTGTTTTTCTGGCTTCGGTATCAAATGTCAGTTTGCATGGAGAGGATCTATCTAGTAGCGGTCCACTCAATGTAAGTTCAGAGATGGAGAAGTTTGCAAGTTCAAACAGTATTTTTGTAAAGAAAATCAGACTGTTCTGAAGTAGGGGCATATGTATTACATAGAGTTGTAGTCTTTCCATGAAGGAGACCAGTAAGGATATGAAATGGTCACACTGGGTTGGCGATATAAGAGATTTTAGTGAAATTAACACCTTTATAACTTATAATTGCGACATCTATTTTTTTACTAACGTAGCCACTATGTTCTATGAGGGAAACCCAGATTCTAAGGAGTTTGTCAGCCTCCGAAGGGATAAGGTGAGTCTCCTGTAAGAAGGCTATGTCAGTTTTATGTTTGCTGAGGTATTTGAGAACTTTCTTATGCTTAATAGGGGAGCTCAAAGTCTGCACATTCAATGAGGCGATATTAAAGATACTCTTAATAGAGGTCTATGGAATAACAAGAATAGCAATAATAATATAAATTTAGGATATAGCAGTTTGACTGAGTCTTAAAATACAACTGAAGTTAACAGATATTCAAATTTAGTTAAAACAATGTCACCAAGGAAACATATTGTGGGTTGTATTGCAAATGTTGATAACACCGTAAGTTATTCCTTCAAGTAAATATGTCTGAGAACTGAAGTAGCAAAACTTAAGACCAAAACTTTAACAGCTTATCTATTATGTTATTAACTATTTGTCTTTATAAAATGCGTAACTGTACACTATTAGAAAGTATTGATTAGTTAATTAACAAATGAACAAACAAACAAGTAACCAAGCTGCGAGGGATGCCAACCACGATCCCAAGGTGGACCACACAAACTTACTGATAGACGAGAGTTAATGTATACTCATACCATAAATAAAGCAATTCAAATTTTGATAAAAATAAGAACCATTCATGTTTCTCTTAACTCCATAGAATCACAGAATCTTGTCAGCAAAAAGGCCCTCTGGCCCATCCAATCTGCCCTTTCCACCCCTTTAATTATTCCCCCCTTTCCTGTGGTCCCTTTCCCATTCCACGCAGCCCCTTATGTCTGTCCCTGCCATCTTAAACTCTATCACTGTTCTAACCCCTACCACAGCCTCCAGAAGCCTGTTCCATGCTTCCACCACCCTCTCCATGAAGAACTGTCTTTTCACATTGCCCTTGAACCCCCCATAGTCTCAAACTATGCCCCTAGTTATTGCACCGTCCTTCCTAAGGAATAGACTCCTGCCTTTACTTTGTTGATCCTTTGTCATATTGAATGTTTCAATCATGTCTCCTCTTTCCACTCTAGTTACTAAGGAGTACAGCCCCAGTTCCCTGCATCTCTGCTCGTATGATTTACCCTACATGCCCTGTACCATCTTAGTCACCCTCCTCTGAACCCCCTCCAGCCTGCTTTGTCCTTACACAGATGTGGCCTCCAGAACTGGACTCCAAACTCGAGGTGCAACCTCACCATTGCTTTGTAAAGGTGCATCGGTACCTCGCTTCACTTGCTAGTGATGCCCCTGCCAAGAAACTCCAGCATCCCATTTGCTTTTCCCACTGCCCTGCTGCATTGGTTACCTGCCTTGAGGTTACTAGATACTATTACTTCTAAATCCTTCTCATGCTCTGTAATTCTAATGTCCCTCCCCACCCCCGAGTCACACATAGCACTCCACAGCAGCATGGGGGGGGGTAGAAGGGGAACAGGAAGGAAGGGAGCTGGGAAAGTATGCAGGCTGAGAAGGAGGGATATGTAGTGTGATGAGGATGTGTGTGTGTGTGTGTGTGTGTGTGTGTGTGTGTGTGTGTGTGTGTGTGAGATGCATAATCTAGTAGATTTAAAGAGAACAAAGGATTTAGATTGCCCAGTTATTTATCTCAGAATATTTCTGAGGGTACCCATGTTGACTGCTATCTTTGTAGTAAGTGTATAATATTAATACTTAGATTACATCTCTCACTTTATTTATTTATTTATTGATTGATTAATATTGGATAACACTTAGCCCATCTGCTGTACAATGGAATGGTATACACTGCTTAGGAATGAGGTGAAGTCTGGGTCAGGAGCTCTGGCAAAAGATCAGTAGGGGCCATACCGACACCTCAGGATTCTCCATTCTAGCGCTTACATGAGGCTGTCTTTCCCTGTGGTATTTCTCAGATTACTCAGTCCCCTGTCATCAGTTTGTGGACTACGCCCAATATTATAAAATCCAAACACAGAATGTATCCAGTATTAGTTTGTATAGTCATACCATGCTTTCACTACTTCAAATGGGTTGCTCAGTAAAATCCTATCACTAGTATATAACTATTTATTATTTGCTGTAAACACTTCAGTTCTGCAGTATAAATTAGTCAGACACATGCATCTGCTCTCTCCCAACCCTGTCATTTTTAAAGTTTCTTCCATAGACTCAGCAACATAAGATTCGATGCAGCAGATCTATTCTTGCTTGGAATAGCAGCCGTACACATCATAAGAGAATGAAAGTTTATGAGGAGACTGTTAAGAGATGTTCATGTGCAAAAGTGCATACTTTCACTGGCACAACATTCAGGGCTGGAAATTGACATTGCAGTTGTGTATATGCTTTTGAGTACTCTAGGATCATTCATTGAAGTCAGCGGCTGTACACGAGGCAGCATTCATTTATTTAAAGCAGAAAACTTTCAGGAATAAGACCATTTGGAGGTCAGAGGTAGTCAGTCCATCGGTACAGGATGTGAACAAAGCACTAGTGTGACTGATGTTGAGTGTTTAAATGGTGGTCCCGGAATATATTAAACAAAACAAGGTATGTGGCAAAACAGGTTTCAAACTGCACATATGTGAAAGTCAGTGTGTTGTAAAAACCAAAGAATTATTTGATTCATCAGCTTCCTGGTATAAAACAGCTTCAGGAGTAAAGTCAGGGATTAATTTAGGGTCTGGAGAGTTTGAAACGTTGCAGTTGCTGCTGTTCTTCAGATCTTGTTCCTTGTTTGGGACTTTTAATTTTGCTTCTGAAGCATGGTGTCTGTTTTTGACAAGGGGCAGAGTTTTCCTTTAAGACTTGACAGACCAAGACATGAGATTTGGGTATTTTTTTTCCACCCAGAGCTCCGGCTGCAACCCTGCTATCTGTTGTCCCCCGGCACCGTCCATGAAGATCAAGCCCCCTCACTTATGCACCCCATGACTTACCCTTCGCAGCAGGGTGGTGGGGAGCTACTCAACCCATCCCAATGGATCCATACCAGGGAGGTGCCTTCTTGGGGACAGCGCCGCCAGAGCACAATGCCATTCTGCTGGGCTCTCTCTTTTTCCACTTTCTCCCCACGGGACATGGTGTGCAATGACGCCAGAGACTGGGTGCACACACGCTCCCGTGCATGCCCCAGTCAAGCGTCTGCCACGTCCAACCCCCTTGCCTTGCAGCTACGTGCCACTGACCCCCAGCCTCCATCAGGGGTCAGGCAAGCACTGGCCACCCGAATCCCCCCCTCCCCGGAGATGGAGAGCAGTCCATTGGATGCTCAGTCCATCTCCTCCCTGCCGACCCACAGCAACCTGTGTCCATTCCTGAACACGGGTCGCCGGCGTGGCGCAAGGGGTGGAGTCCAGCGCCTCAACCCTCAGTGCCACCAGGCCGGCTGAGATTTGGGGTTTTAGTTTTGTGTGCATAAGATAGTGGGTATTTTAGCAGGCCAGGTGGCGCTGAGGGTTGAGTACTGGATGCCATATCTTGCGCCATGCTGGTGACCGGGTTTGGGGAATGGACTCAGGCCACTGGGGCTGGCAGGGAGAGGGAGGATTGAGCATCGATGACTGCTCTCCTTCCTCTGGGGTGGGTAGTGGGGGCTCGCATCACCCTGTGGCGGCAACTGGCAGAGGCCAGTCGCACTACAGTGGCATGCAAAAGAAGGGGTGAGTGGTGGGCATCAGCACCATGTGCTCGGAGGCCCTGCACATCTGGCTCTCTGTAAGGGGAGAAAATGTGGAAAATGGCGGAGGGCAATCTTGCGCTGATGGCCACACCTTGCACCCTAGTAGAGACCCAAGAGAGTGCAAACCCAGGGGTGTGTGAGCGATGAAAGGCCGCCCCTGGTGGTGCAGGTTTGTGGCCTACGCACACAACTGGGTCCAGGGGTGCAGGCCAGCAGCCGGAGATCATGGAGGCTGCTCTGCCAAGGAGACATAAAGTATAATAATAAAAAAGATAGTGGGTGTTTCATGGAGGGTTTGTTTAAGCTTGTTGCTACCAAGGTTTGTTTAAGGTGAGTAGCACCTCAGGCATAGGGAGGCACCGTGCTTAGCATGGCTCGTGAAGTTGTGTTTTTTCCTTCAGACTGCCTTGTAAGGGGGTTATATGTGGTGGCCATAGGCCAGAACTCGTGGATGAATTCCCAGGCCTTGTTGACACTTTTCATTTATTTATTTTTATTTATTGAAATGTTTCACCAGGAAGGACCAGGACACCATGCAGTTCATGGAACCCTCCTCTCCTATTTACCATCAATACCGCTGGATAATTAATAAAATAATTAACATTTGCTTTCTGAAGCACAGTCCTCACTGGAGTGAATGTTTTCCTTTTTTCCACCACATCTGATGAAAAATCCTGGAAGACTGAAGTTCTGTTTCTGCTCCAAGTCAGTATTTTTCTTTCCCTCGCTACTTAGAGAATCTCCTCCTTAGTGGTGAAATGGAGGAATTTTGCAATTATTGATCAAGGTCTCTGACCAGGTTTAGGGTTGAGGGAAAACACCCTGTGAGCCCTTTTAGTTTTAAGGGCACGTGCCACTGGAAATTTAGCAGTGCGGGAATAAATGACTATAAAAAGCACATATTTATCTTCTCCATCCCTCAGGAACACCCACAATTCTCACATTATTTCTTCTGTATCTATTTTTGATGTCCTATGCTTTGGCATAAGTTAATCAGTTTGGTTTGTATAGGTATCTGTGGAGACTTCAAGTCTTTGTTAAACATTCCTCTAAGTATACTAATCATTCCTCAAAGGAATCGACTTGTTTTGATAACTCAGAAAATGTATTTTTATTGTCTAAGTCATTGTTTTTAAGATCTGAGAGGTCTGCTTTGATAGATTGATGCATGTCATTGATGAATGACATGTTGCTTTACCAGAGGCCATATTGAGGTAACTAGTGAAATGATTATGACACCAACTGGGCACCAAGGTATATGTGACAGCACTGGGCTTCCAAGGTAGGAGTCCTGAGTTGGGCTCTGTGCACACAGGAAATACCCTGTGGCTGGAGTTATCTCTTTGGAAATGGGAGGCCTCAACGGTGTGGCTTGGTGGTGGGAGCAGCATCAATGACAAGGGTCAAGCACCTGCTCTCCTATGACATACAGTAGCTTGATATGCTAGGTAAAGGCTGCTAACAAGGCTCATAAGTATTGCTAAGCCAACCATGGAGGAGAGGAGCCACCCTTCCCAACCACCTGTGATGTAGCACTTTGAGAAAAATTCAATATCTAAGTAAGCAGAATGCCAGACATAATAGTACACAGGAGCTCTAGGCCCACAATCACCATGTTATATAGGTCAGTCATGTGGGCAAAAGCACTTAGAGTCATATGCTTTGGTCATGTGGCACTCAGAATTGAGTTTGAGTGCTTGGGTCCATGTCTAACATCAAACCCCTCGCAAAGATTATACGGCCAGTCTGCATGAGAGTCTGAGGTAGGTGGGCAGTACCCAATAAAAGGGGAGTCTAGCTGCAGTACATCATGTTAGTTAGACTGGTTATTGCCCAGTCATTGTATTTATTATGCAGCCAATATCCTGACTCTCAGTCTGAAGAAACCATGACCCAGGAGCTTACAGCCAGATGTATGTCTACGTGGGACAATCCTCCCACCTGGCAACCACATGTCTCTCCAGCAGATTGAACCTGTCCCTCCCGCCCACAGCACCATTCAGATATCTCGCCAACCCCTCACATGCAAAGGACAGGTGAAAGGTGTCTGTCCAAGGAACAAAGAGTCACCAAATGTAAAGAAAGTCTCCACTACAGGGAATAACCAAAGTTATACCACTGTAGTTGGTCTGCCACTGACAGGGCATGCCTCACAAGGGCCTGATACCACAGCTTGCCCCTCTGTCCAGCCCCAGACACAGCAGTGTAGATAAAATCAGAGGCCTTTAGATATGGCGGTGGGAGCAATAGCACTGGGGAGGGTAGAGACAACTGTAAGCCTGCATTAATGTTAAGACTGGTGCTTGAGGCCGGGACAGCCAGGGAAATACAGGGCTCAGCCCATCCATCTATCAGGAGAAGGACACCAGAGCACAAGAGTAAACTCACCATAAAAAAGATGTGACTACCAGGTGACAGGGATAGGCAGCACCCCAACAGAGTGCATCGCATGGCTTATATTCTCGGAGGACCCCAAATACAATCAAGTCCACTGGAACGTGCTTCAGTATTTGGCTCAGCAGCTCATTTCTCTGGAACGAGTAGCTTGCTGGGAGCTGCTTAGATGCTGTTTTATTTGCTGGAACGTTGCAGCCGCCTGCTTCTTAGCATCTGCCTTATGCCATGCTTGCCATGCAATTTTAGTCATAAAGGAGGGTAAAGGTCCAGCGCTGGGTCGAATTCTGAGAAGGACCGTTACCTTTGCATTCAATTCCTCTCAAGCTTCTTATCACTGTGGAATAGGGCTGGGAGCCATTTGGAAAGTGAACAACAAGTATGGCAGGGAAAGGCATGTAGAACTTAGGCCAAGCCTTCATAAGCTATTGGCTCCCAAACAAACTACCCTCCAAGGTGACAGTCCCTCCCTCTCCTAAACTAAGCAAGGCTCTGCTCATGTCCCATTACAAATCTTCACCAGCCTGTCCTCATTGCCTAGCACGTACCCCTAGATGAGTCCAGGGCTCCATCCCCTGGCCTGCGGCATTACCCAGGCTCCCCCCAAAGCAGGCCCCACAGGCCGGGGCCTGTGGAAGGACAGAAGTTCTGTAACTGCAACCTCACAAAGATAGCACAGCAAGGCTGACAAGTAGACTACTTCTATCCATTGCTCTCCATACAAATCCATACTTATCTGTGCAATTGCTGAGCCTTCCTGGAGGGGCTGAAGCAGCTACGTGTTGTCCTCCCAGTCAACTCATGTTATCTCCTAATGTATGCACAATGTTAAAAACATATGTACCTTGTACTGTATGCACTCTGTAATTATTCCCTGTTCTTCCAGTTCTAATGTCTGTTCTATGACACTGACTCAGTGTATTTGAATGATATGCTCTCAGTATTCATTCCCTATTTCTCCTTCCCCCAGGTCACAAGTGGAAATGAGCCCTGGACTCCATGTGCTTACCTGGCAAAATATGTTTAAATAAGTAAATAATATTAATAGCATATATTCTAGTATGCAATATTAACAGCACTTCTTGAAACAGCAGGCATGTATCCTTTTCTGAATATTTATATAATATGCTTATTTATTTATTTATTTTTTAATATTTATTGTGGTCTTGGATTAATACCTTTGAGACAAGCTCATTATATAGGTTCCACATCAGGGTAAGCAAACAGAGTTAAGGATTAACAAAAACAAAATTACACTGGAGAACAGTAATTCAGTAGTGCAGGGAAAATACATTCAATGGACAGTAAACATAGGCATGGAAAGTAAGATTCATGTAACATTCTAATAAAAGTACAGTGACGCAGGCAATAATAATGAACTGACACAGACTAGTATGTGCTCATGTAAAATTAAGTTGCAGAGTGAGATACAGTAGTTAAGGGATATTGAGGAACAAGCAGGTGAAATCATTATGGAAGGCAGGGGAGGGGAATATCAGCCCGGAACAGGCTGCTTGAGCCACATAGGAATGAAGCAGGGAGGGTGAAAGTATGAAGCAGCCAGGCAGGCTTTGTCAGCGAGGCTGGGAGGAGCCCAGAAAAGTTCAGCTTGGCTGGCCTAGGAGGCTAAGACACAGACAGAGAAAGGATAGAAGTAAAGGGGGGAGGGGGAGGAAGTGGGAGGAGAGAGGCAGGAGTAGTGGATGAGAGATTACATGCAGTTATGAACCATAACAAGAAAACTGCTGAACAGCAGGGGGGAGCTAGTGGAAACAGTCGCAGCTAGCAGTAGCAACAAGATGTTTTCTGAGTTCATGTTTAAAGAGACCTAATGTTGCTGTACTGGAAATGGCAGTTGGAAGATTGTTTAGTTCAAGTTCAAGTTTATTGCAGGAAAACTCCACTGAGCAAGCTCATTCACAAGGAGGTCCTGAAGCACGATACAGACAATTACACGATACATGCAGTGAATAACATAACAGTAATAATAAATGCGGACTAGGGCCCGATTCTAGTACAGTTCGCCTGGTGTAACAGCACTTGCGCCAAGTATGATGGCGCATGTAGCAACTTATGCCAGCAGTTGTGACATGCGCGATTCTACAATGTGGCCTGCGACATGGTGCAGGCCACTTGCACTGAACAGCTGTTACACCGGCAGTTGCATCATAAACCCCCTGCAACATGTCGCTAGGGGGTTTACGGCAGCTGTTGTGCCCCGTTCCAGAAGGGCAGCAGCAAAGTCCCCAATGTCGGGATTCTACAAGAACCCCCAGAGAAGAACCGGCAACATAAGTTACACCAGTTTTTAGCTGGTGTAACTTACGGATGCCCCCCGGGGGTCCTGTAGACCCACCAGCTGCCCAGCAGTCAGTCTTCAGATACCCTCCTCATGCCCAGCATACCCTAGTAGGTGCCCATGAGTACCCATACCCCAGCCCCAGATCTCCTGTTGCGAATAGCCCCAAGTGTCACCCACACCCCAGCCCCAGATCTCCTGTTGCGAATAGCCCATAGTACTCTTCTTACCCCAGCCCCCGATCTCCTGTTGCGAATGGCCCCACAGGGGTGGGCGCAGTCACCCCACCTGTACCCGACCCTGGTCGCTACACAGAAATGTAACATAACCCAGCCCTGGTAGACTAGTGACCCACCCAGCCATGCCAGTCACCCAGCACCCCCACCTGTCCCCAGCCAGTGACTGGCACAGCCCACCTCTCACCTCCACGGCCAGCCGCCGACTGAGTTCAGTTTGAGCATGTACAGTAAAGATGCGCTTAGACATTTTTCTGAGCACGTCTTTTCTGGGGGGTCCACTGGACCACCAGGGATTTTGATGGGGTTTATTTTCACGTAGCCCGCGGATCGGGCTTGCAGGTCCACTGGACCACCAGGGATTTTGATGGGGTTTATTTTCGCATAGCTCACTATCGGGCTTGCAGGTCCACTGACCACCAGGATTTTGATGGGGTTTATTTTGGCGTAGCCCGCGATCGGGCTTGCAGGTCCACTGGACCACCAGGGATTTTGATGGGGTTTATTTCTTTGTAGCCAGCGATCGGGCTTGCAGGTCCACTGGACCACCAGAATTTTGGGGATATAATTTTGTGCTTAGCCACGATCGGTGGGCAGCAGTCCACTGAACCACCAGGGATATTGGACAGATTTCTTTATTACAAATGCCCGCGATCGGGCAGACAGCAGTCCACTGGACCACCGGGAATTGTGATTTTCCATTTTTTTACTGCAGCCCACGATCGGCTGTGAAGCACATTGCCGGCTGCAGGGGCGTCAGTCCCGACAGCTGCTGGCCTGGCAGGGCGCCAGGCACAAGTGGTCAGGATCGCACACCTGCATGCAAATGGGCCGATATGACATGCAAATGGCCCCATTTGCGTCTGTGTCACATTATGGCCCCATTTGCATGTCAAGTTTGAATATAAAGGTTGCTGTGCATGGCGCAATGGAACTTGTGCTAGCGCATCCCCATGCTCCACTCTGGCCACTGGCGCTGGCACAGTGCCACCTCATACATGCACACTGCGGGTGGCCAGGGGTGCGATATTCAATGATGCTGTGCCATGGCTGTCCATTGAATATCATGATCCACACCCCTGCACAGCCAAGTTGCGGCTAGCCTAGCTGCCTACAGCCTGGCACAGTTTGAATATCTGGGCCCTTGTGTTATATGTCCAGTTCTGGTGATCACATCTCCAGAATTACATAGACAGAGTGGAGGCAGTCCAGAGTACGGCACTAAAATTGTGCAGGCTCTGCATCAGAAGTCCTACAAGAAGAGACTGAAGAAGGACCTAATATGTACACCCAGAAGAAAGGGCGGGCTATGACAGAGATCTTTAAATACCTCACGGTGGTTAAAAAGGTACAGGAGGAAGTATTTTTCAGAATAAAAGGTGCTTAAGAACAAGGAGACATGCTACGAAGCTGGAGGTGATAGATTCAGGAGAGATGTGAGGAAGCACTTCTTCACAGAAGGAGTGGTGGATTCCTGGAACAGCCTTCCAACAGAGATGGTGAAGATGAAAACAGTGGTGGGGCACAAGAATGCAAGGAAAAGGCACAAAGGAATTGGAGGGAGAAAAAGCTGTAGGCTTCAGTGTGGTCTGCAGTGCTAATGTAGTTAGGGAAACATGGTCAGACTGGGTGGCCAAGCAGTCCTTATTCTGTCAGATTCTATGCTTCTGTTTCCGTCCAATCAGAGGCCACCTTAGAAGTTCGCTGAAGGCAGGTCATGTGACCCAGCACTCACAGAAGCCAGAGGCAGAGAGACAGATGTCTGAGCTGCTGTGAAAGAGCAAACTACTGCCATCTGACAACTGTGCTAAGGAATGGATTACACAATGATTTTTAAACTGTATCCAGTGTGTACAACGCCTTATTGGTGGGGTAGGTTCTGTAATTTGGCACCTTTCTACAGTTTTCCTGTAAGACGCACAGTTTCTGCGTGCAAAGCTCCATGCAAGCTGAATTCATGCATATACATCACGAGTGAACTGTGAACACAAGAATGCCGACCATGGCATGTTGGAACCCCCTCTAGTCCAATGTATAGAATCTGACGTGTTTTCGCATAAACAGTGCTTTTCAAAGCCTTTGAGAAAACACAGTTCAAGTGTGACATGCATATAAGAGCTTCTGAGAATGCGCTGTTCAAGCATGAAATGCATCAGGTGGTTTATGCGGGACTGGAGGGTCCAGCGTCGCCATGGTCAGAGTTCTGTGTTCGGACTATGATGTATACTCATGAATTCTACTTGCATGGAATTTTGCACTCAGAGAACACTGAATAAAAGGAAACTGCACAAGGTAACCTGCTTCTGCTTTACATTTTTTGAATCCAGAAATTAGAGAGTCACTTTGTCTTACGTAGGTGCCAGTCACCATTTTTGCATCTCCTGAATTCAGTTAGACTTGACCATGGCACTATGTCTCCCAGGTACAGCTCTGACAAAAAAAAAAAAATTGAAAATATGATCCCCTATGCATCCCTCCCACCAACACTCTTGTAAAACACTTTGGGATGCGATATGTATGAAAAGTGCTATGTAAATGTAAATTATTCTTCTTCTTAAGTGACTTGCTCAAGGTCACACAGCCTGTATTTGGCTCTAGTGGGATTTGAACCTGTTATTTCCATGTTCCCAAGATGATACTCTAATCTTTAGACTACAGCATCTTCGCAAAACATATCCGGTAATGCGGTGAGCATGGAGCCAAGGGCACTTGATATGGTTGCACTAGGAACAATGCAGAGCAATCTAGGACAAGGGCATGGCTACCTACAGGATACGAGGTAATGGGATACCTAGAAGGAAGTACCAACTGGGAGTACTGGGAGGGCATAGCCTTTAGAAGAGGGCATAAAGAAGGTACTACAGGCAGCAATGTGGTAGGATGGTGAAGCAAGGCGTGGGATCTATGGGGAAAGGATTTGATAGAAAAAGGTGGCACTAGGAGCTGTACTCAACAATATGGGTCTCAGGCATGGACAGCTACAAGGGTATGGGACACCTGGGTCAAGTGTCATATAGGTAGGGGTAGGGGTAGGGTGGCAAGCATATGTGTGGGATCCTACCAGGGCAGTAGTACTCAAAATGAATATAAAATGTTTTCAAGGGTTTTAATGCAAATACAAAGCTCTAGTGGATCTGGATTTGTATTCAGATACAAACTGAATACTATTGGTGGTAAACTAATTGTATTCATATGAATTCAAATGCACAGCTAATTTAAATATTTAGGACTATATCAAGACTAACAACTGGTCGCATTTATGTGGAATACAACATGAATGAAGGTCTATAAAGTATTTGGGCAACCTGTATTCAGCTGTTGTTTGAATAAAAAAAATGACAAGAAAATGTATTCAAAATTTACCACAAATTGAACACAAACTAAAGACATCATGTTTGGTAAAGGGGGGCTCAACCTCAGCAATCAGCATGACTAGCCAGACCCTTGATTACTCTTGGCCCTGTCCACACTCGCCTCTGTAACGTTACAGAGGGTGTAAAACGTTACCGTAACAGGTGGCTTACACCTGTAGCGTTACAGGGCGTCCATGCTGTGTTGAAACCACATATGAGGAGGTTTCAACAACGGTTATAGACCGTCCCGCCCTGGTACCGCTCATCGTGCAGTGTGGACTGCTGGTAACGGTCCCCTGCAGGGCACAAAGCGCCTTGAAGCCGTGTGGGATCGAGCGCCACTATAACGGTCACCGGATCCCAATGTGTGGCCGGCAGTGCGGTCGATAGCAATACCGCCCGGTGGGCGCACTGCACCGCCTGCGCCGTAACAGATTGCATCCGCTACCGGGTGCAAGCGGTAGTGTGGACAGGGCCTTAAGGGGCCCAAAGGGAGTTACTTGAGTGTGAATAGGAGGTATACATCCTGTCACTGCAATGCAACTAAACTGTTTAAAAAATAAAATAAAAAAAAAACAACACACTAAGCTGAAGCTTGTTTCCAGGTGCATCCTGAGAGCACAGGGAAGTTAGATGACTTGCTCATGGTCACACAGTATGCAAGTGGTGGCTGTGGGATTCAAACCCCATTCTCCTGGTTTGCAGTTCAATGCTTCAACCACTACACTACACTACCTTTGCAAACTACTGACCTTTATCAGGGATTCTGTGACAAACCAGCAGTTATAAAATATTTAGCAGTGCATAACAGTGGAAAGAAACATTTATGTGGTTTTGTGCTTAGAGAATCATTTTCTCTTGCAGCACAGTACAGCCACTATAACAAAACAAAGACTTCCCTTTTTTCTGTAAGGGACAGAAAACCGATGCTAATTGGCAGCAGTTAGTAAATGTTCCTGTTTACAGAAATTAAATTCATATCTCCAAATGAGCCAAATTTCACCATACCTGAATAAACACTGATGTGAAAACATGTTTTTCAGTTGTTTTCTTTCTATGGGCAACATTCTGCATTGTCTCTTCACGGTACCAGTAATTTGGAATGTTTACTCTGTCACAGTTTGGACACAGAATGCCAAGCAGGAGCTCTTCACCTATCAGAACCATGCTCAGAGTTCTCTACACAAACCATGAAATACAGTGTGCCCTTATTTATCCACCAATCTCCGTGCATCCTAAACTTGACAGATAAAAGATGGTGACGGGACAACAGAGGTGGCATTTAAAGAAGGAACTGACACTACTAGAAAAACAGGACAAGGCTCACATTGGCAGCAAGCGAGGGTGGTGGATAAAGGGGGTAGTGGATAAATGAGGGCACACTATAGTAAAATTCAGATCACGAGCTGGCCTGTCAGTGCAGCAGTAGCGCCACCAATCGCAACACCTGTGACCCAGGTTTGGAAGAGCCCAGGTCGTGGGAGGCCGTCTGGGGAGTACTGAGCATCCCACATAACCCTTTCCTCCTACAAAGAGGGAGGGTCACTGCCTCTGCTGCAGTGCTGCTTCCCTAGGTGACCATGGATGGCAGAGCAGTGAGGCAGGCAGATTATAGAGGCTGTCGAATGGGGTCTTGTTCAGCATGCTGCTGTGTGTGCTCACAGGAGTCCCACTGCACCGTTAAACAGAGTGAAGACAAGGAAAAGAGTGCCTCAGCTTCCAAGGTGCAGGGACCCTAGGTACATCTGAGTCCCTGTGTAGTCCATCACCTGCCGCTTGACTAGACATGGGAGAAAATCAGGGGTACATCCACCTTACCCTGACTGCCAGGTGGGCATGCCTCAGCTTCATGGTGGGGCAGAGGTAGTGTAGCAGATGCAGGGAGACAGCCTGAGCTATGGGAGTCCCAGAGAGATGAGGGTGTCGGAGACCAAGGGAGCATAGAAAACATGAGTAAAAACAAACTCCAGATCACTGGTTCCATGAGGAGAACTGTAACAGAATGTTGCTCGTAGAAATAAAACAATGCAAAGTACTGCACAGTTTTTCATGTCACTTTTATTCAGGGCCAGTTAAATATGGATTATTTCATGGTATGAATTTTATTTCTGTACATAGGAATGTAACCCCTAGATGGCGCTATCCCAGGGCTACTACCCCTGCCTGATTTGCCACTAACAGGTTGAGGGCCTGGATCCAATGGCGGTGCCTCCACCCAGAGGTCAGGGTTTGCAATAGTTAAACTTACTTGGTCACAGCCCTCTGGGACACTGCAACCCCCTTTCTTCCCACTAGTGGCCCCACAATATAGCAGAATTACCTTCACAGTATACACTTACCCCCAAGGCTGGTTCAGGCACCGGGACATCCTGTAAAATAAGATACAGTGCAACAATCACAGTACAGTACTTTAACATAGACAAATACCTCAGGCAGTATAACTTTGTTGAAACAAACAGCTCTGATTTATTTAGGGGATATAACAAGGACAGGGAAATCAGGTTAATTAGCTTATCACTTTACTATCTACCTGGCTCTGTGCACAGGCCTATCCCTACCAGTTACTGTCCCTGGGTACCCAGGCCCTAGTGGCTAGTCCAAACCGTGGCAGCTGGTAGGGGCCCTTTCACACAGAGAAAAGGAAAATTAAACAGTCAGCAGTACAGTAATTCCATTTGGATTTAATGTGGCAATTCAACAGGGGCGACCGAATTAGTACTCACGACCTCCAAAGAAGATATGGTCCTTCAATGTCAGCAGGGCTACTTTTGATCTCCAAGAGACTCCTCACACATTTATATGGTAAAAAAAGAAAGCACTATACCAGGCAGGCTGCATCTGTATCCCAATTGCAATTACTGCACAATAACCAGGAGAACACACAGCAGATTCAGTTCCTGACAGACCGAGTGTAATTCAACAATTTCTTCAGTCTTCTACAGGGTGAGCCTGGTTTCTACTCTTCAGAGATCCTTTGATTCTTTTCACTGGAGGATTCAGTCCTAACAAGCAGTTACACAAGTTGTAGACGGAACTCTGGGCCTTGCACACGTTTTTGACTAAAACTGCACACTGAAAAAGCACAGGGCTCCTTCCTTCTTCACTGCCAAAGCTCAACTGAACTCCAACCGACAAAACCGGCATTTCCTTTGAGTTCCTCCCAGTTCTTGACTGGATTGGCTGTCACTCACAATAGACTGCTGCTGTTGGTCCAAAAGGCACTGAAGTCTAAACTACATCTCCCAGAGTCACTGCCCATACAATCCTCTTGTGGCTGGCTCAGATTATGAGTCAAGTTCTGGATTCCAAGGCACCACTCCAGAGCTAGCTTACCCCACACTGATTGGTCCAGTTCAGCAGTTCAAAACTAGAATGGGGAACTAGCAGACACAGTTCTGACTGCAAAGAAAGCAGGTTAGACAAACTGTAATTTCATTATTACTCTAAATAATTTCTGGCAAACAGTTACATCTTTCAGATAGGTTCCTTTGCACTCTAGTGACTGCAAAATGAAGTAAATTGGCAGCAGTTCGAGTGATACTCAAACAGAGAAGCACAAGTCCCCCATACAAACTAATTATGTCTGCAAGCAGACAGCTCTTAAAGAGACAGTACCAGGCTCTAAAACACTCACTGATAAATGGCTTAGCGCCAAACACCATTCAGGCTTGGAGCATTCAAGCAAGCTCTGGAAGTCTTTTGGAACCCCCATTTGCAGAGGTTACACCCTTCCTGGCCTGGGAAAGCTGCGTCCGCGTCAAGCAAGTACCCATAAGTTTCAACTGCAACCATATACATTTGCATTAGGCTGCATGTAATCATCAGTCAATATATCATTTTACCAAGAACACATTTCTGAAACATTGCAGTACGTCACTCTTTACACAGTATTATACACATTGTACCATAACTCAAGTTATTACCTCTTGTACATGAAACCTGAAGAGAGGGCCCTTCCTATCAGTTACCTTGGGGCTGGATGGGGCAAGGGCACCATATAGAGGGCAACACAAGTAACTTGGAGTTAGCACTGATGCTCAGTTTGGGCAATGAGCCTGGGACACATACACTCCTTTATGGACAACATTGAGAGGCAAGTCCACAGGCCTCCCAAGTGAATCATAACTGAGGTGCACCACAGGCTTTACAGCTCGGCCAGTCTTTCTAGGGGAACTGTTATAGTCTCTGCACTCTGAGCCTCATTTTCAGCATTGTCCTCACTTGTCAGGGAGTCTCCATGGGGTAGAGAGGCTAGAACTTGGGGCACTTTCAGCTCCAGGAGTTACAGTTTCTGAGTCCACAACATTTGGCTCATGGAGAGCTTCGGACACTGGCAGTGGACTGTCAGGGCACTCAAAATACTCTTCTTGTTCGGTGTATCACCAGTCTGCCCCAATCTATCATTTTCCTCCCTAAGCTCAAACAGTTCAACCATGCACAATGATTCCATTTCATCTGATCTGATGCTTTGCACTTCACTTTCTGGGAGCATTGGCTCAGGGATGAAGCTGGGGCATAGACAGTCCAGAAGGCCCAGCTTTGTCTCCAGTATTGACTAGGGGATTGCCCCAAACAATTGACTCAGTTCGTAAGAAGGATAGTATTCAAAGTCACTCTCACTTTCTTCTGATATGGACTGACAGTCATGCTCAACTGGGACTTGTGCAGGGGAACACTTAACTCTGCTTCTGTAGGTGCAGACTTCCTTGGTCTTTTCTTAGCAGCAGCTCTAGTCACTGGTCCAGAGGGCATCTTCTGGGGCTCAGACTCAATCAGGATTTGTCCAATGGGTAGTAAATGATTTCTATGCATTGTTTTTACATCTTTGAATTGTTCTCAGGCCTTACTTTGTACACTGGCAGATCATCTAGTTTGCCCACTACAATGTGAGGAGATGGTGCCATCTGTCAGCAATCTTGTGTTTGCCATGCAGTCCCAGATTTCTTAGTAATACCGATCTCCCTCCTGGAGTTCCTGTGCTTTCACCTTTTATCATACCTTTCTTTGTTGGCCAGATTTCTTTTGGCAGCCATGGTTTGAGCCAGTTAGTACATGAGTTAGCTGGGCCTTTAACTTTTGCACATACTGTAAATAGTTGTCAGCTTGAACCCCATCAGGAGAGACCCCAAAACACACATCTACCGTAGTCGAGCTTCTCTTCAAACATCAGGCGGTGGGGGAGAACCCAGTGGCATCACTTTTGGTGCAGTTATAAGCATGTACCAGGGTGCTAATTTGTTGGCTCCATCTAGGCTTGTCCTTTGGGTGCAGGGTGCCTAGCATATCTAGCAAGTCTGGTTGAAGCGTTCAGGGCTGTGGGTCCCCTGGGGGTGGTAAGAGTGGTTCTGGACTTTCTCACTCCCCACAGAGAAAGCATCTCTTTGATCAGAGCGACTCTCAAAGTCTCTCCCTTGATCAGAATGGATTCTTTGTGGAGCCCATAGTGAACAAAAAGTTTTCTGAGTACTTTGGCTACAGTGGATGCTTTCTGGTCTTTGGTGGGGAAAGCTTGGGCATATCTGTGAAATGGTCAGTGACCACCAGCACATTACTGATATTTCTTTGATCTGACTCCAAACTCAGAAAATCAATACAGACCAGCTCCATGGGTGCACTGGTGGTTATGTTAACAAGGGGCAGCCTCTGGGGCAAAGCTTTCCTCTGTAAGCAGCGACTACAAGTTCGTATGTGTTGCTCCACATCAGCCCCATCTTAGGCCAATAGAATCTGGATCTCACCAAGTCAAGTGTTCTGTCTATACCAAGGTGCCCCATGTGGTTGTGCAAGGACCTCAATACTGAGTCTCGAAAGGCAGTGGGCAGCACCAGTTGTTGTTTGTCTACTTGTCCCTCTGTCTACTGTTTTCTATATAACAGTTTATTGATCAGTTTCAACTTAGGACCTTCTTTGTATAACAGTGCAGTTCTCAAATCAGTGGAGCGTAATTTGGACACATCTTTTCCTGCATAGAGGGCTTCTAAAGCTGATTTGATCATAGGATCGTGAGATTGAGCCGCGAATACTGTCATTGTCCAGCTGAGGCAGTGCACCAATGTCTATTGCAGAAAAGTGGCAATAAGCAGCAGGTATGCAATTCTCAGAGGTCCCAAGCAATCCACCATGCAGTCCCTGCGTCCGTGGACATTGTTCCTCCCTGTCAAACTTCGGCAGAGTGCCCGAATGTCAGGTTCTGCCAATCGGACCCAATCATTCTGGGAACAGGCCTCGGAGAGAGCATCAGCATCTATGTGGTTCAGACCTGCTCGGTATTCGAGAGCATAGTCATATGTAGATAATGCAGAAAGCCACCTGTGGCCAGTGGCATCCAACTTAGCTGAGGTCTGCACATAGGTCAAAGGATTATTGTCAGTTTTTACTAGTATTTTAGCCCCATACAAGTACTCATGGAATTGGTCAACAATAGCCCACTTCAAAGCTAGGAACTCTAACTTATGTACAGGATAGTTCTTTTCGGATGGGGTCAGGCTTCTACTGGCAAAGGCCACTGGTCTCAGGCCATTCTCGTGCTCTTGGTACAACACAGCCCCAACCCTTGCAAGCTAGCATCAGTGTGCAGGACGTAAGGTTTCTTGGATCGGCATAGGCCAGCACTGGAGCATGGGTAAGTTGATATATGATCTCATGAAAAGCAGTCTCACAATCAGGAGTCCAGCGGGCCCCAAACTTCACTCGGATGAAAATACACTCTTTCAGTCTTGAGGGCGCTGACTTTTGGTATTTTTGTGGGTTGGGGATACCCTTAGTAGAGTTAAGTAAAGGCGGATCACTCTTGAATAGTCCTTGATGAAGCATGATATAACCACAAGTCCAGGAATCTTGCAGTTCTTTTAGATTTTTGGGCTGTGGCCAGGTGGTCAAGGCCTCAACTTTACTTGGGTCGGTCTCTATTCCTCGGTGGATACTATGTGTCCCACATACTTTACTGATGTTTGAAAGAATTGACACTTATCAATGGACAGTTTAAGGCCAAAGTCCTCAGTCGATCCAATACCTTAAATAATCTGCTCTCATGTTCCTCCAGTGAGCTGCCAAACACAATAACATCATCTAGGTATACCAGGCACTCTAGTAAGTTCATGTCCCCACTGCACGCTCCATCAATCGTTGAAAAGTGGCTGGGCACCTGAATCCCTGAGGCATCCTCATGAATTCATAAACCAAGCAGTTGAGATAAAGGCTGTCTTCTCACGGTCCTCTGGGGCCATCGGGATCTGGTAGTACCCTCGCGGAGATCCAGCACAGAGACCCTTGCTCCGTTTGAGCAGTCACAGCATCCTGAATGCGGGCATTGTGTACTGATCAGGATAGTCCCGCGGTTTAAGAATGCGATAATCACGCACATCCTTACTGTCCCATTTTTTCCTCACTACCACAATGGGGAAGCATAAGGGCTTCTGGATTCTTGTATTACACCAGCCGCTAACATCTCTTGCAGATGCCGTCTCACATCATCTATATCAGCAGGTGCCAGGCGTAGAACCTCTCAGGGAAATGGTCTTCGTCATGCAGCGGATATTGTGCTCAACTCCTTGCACGCATCCTCGTCCCATTCCTTTAAAGAAAACACCTGGTCTCTGGGCAAGCTTCTCACTGATCCTCACTTTCCATTCAGCTGGCAGCGGAGTTGCAAATCAAACAAGTCAGGCGTTACTCTGTCATTCTTCCTTGAACTCTTGCTGCTGGGTAGCACTGCAGTGTCTGCACAATGCACATTAGCCAGGATGCAACCTCTATTTACTCGAATGTCTCTTTCAGACACATTATGAACTTGGACCATTACCCTTCTGGCATAAGCATGGGCTCTAGCGGGCAAAATACTAGGCTTGACCAGCAGTCCCTCTGGCAATTTTCCATCGCCTGGTGCATCCAACATTAATATTTTATTCTTAACATCCTTTCTGATACGGACCTCTCCTGTAAGGTACACTGGGCATTTGGTGCCAGGATCAGAGACTCAGGATCCTTCTTCCATACAATTCCAACCGGTTCCTCTGGTTCTATATTTTCAGCATCTCTGTGCCTCATAGGCCTTCTTAATTAAAGCGAACTCTTAAAGCTCTACTAGTCTTTGACCCTGTTTTCATAACACAAATGTGCCCAGCCTTCGAACATATGAGCATTTGTTCCAATCAACAAAGGGACACCATCATACAGTCAGTGGGGGACACACTAAGGCTAGGGTCTCTACTTGTTCGGCCACTCCAGCCACGGAGGTGGGGAAGACAGCCAAATTGGATATACCCAGAATAGGGTAGGCCTTCTCACTTAACCCCATACATGCAGTCCTTCTAATGGTTGTAAGGTACGTCTGACAAATGCTTCTGATACCAATCTTGAAACATAATTGTCACTTGGGAGCCACTGTCTAATACAGCTCTTGTAGACACTCCATTTACCTTTACAGTGGTCTCCATGGAGGACCCACTATTCTGGACCAGTCTGGAGAGGTGGTAGTGGGGGCCTGGGCAACTGACCTTGCCACAAGGGCGTGAATTAGCATTTTTGGTGCCTCACTGGGATCATTTGTGCACCTCTTAACCACTGATTTGTTCTCCAGCTCTCCTTGTAGCCTATATGCAACTTTGTCAGTGTCTTTTGGGATTGGCATTCCCTTTTCATGTGCCCATCCTTCCCACAATTATAGCAAAACATACTTTTGGAGTTTGAGCTGGCGAGGTGCCACACTGGGAGCCAGGGCGGGGTATTACTAACTGGAAACCTTGGTGCCATCTCTGTCTGCGCGTGATAAGCATTTGGAGACATCTCGTCAGTTTCTCCACTTCCATGGTCAAGGAATCGAGGTTCGGAGCTGTTATCAGCAGGAGATACATGGGGGTATCCCCACCCCATAGCAGATGCAGTCGGATATAGGTCGGGCCCGCATTGCAGGCGTGGCCTTCATAAAGGGACTGTTTTTGAATTCTCGATCTCTCTCAACAGTTCACCCCATTGTGGCATATCTTTTTCCTTATCAGAGCACTCATTGACTGCCAACCTCTGCCCCTGAACTTCACTTGATGGGCCACCTCAGCACTCGGGTCAAGCCACAGCTATTGGTGCAGGTCCTCCCGAGTCGCCTTTTCTCAACTCCTCAATTTCTCTCATTAACTCATCATAGGAGGGTGGGGATCCAGTCGATTTGCCAGGCGTAACTGAAGCAACAGCAGTTCTGAGAAGGGGCAGACTTAAGGATTCTGTCCAGTCTGGTTCGGTCCAGTTCAATCGCTGGCAAACTACCCTTTCTGAGGCATTCTTGCAACAATTTTTCCAGCCGAGACATACACAGACAACAACTCCCTTGGTACTGTTGTGCATTTCTTACTCTCCACCATAGGTCCTCATCAGAATCTGGGCTCCCATACACATTCTCCAAGGCCTCAAGATAGGCTTGTGCAGTCGCTTCAGGGTTACTGGGTCTGCTTAGCACGGATGGTAGCCAGGGCAGGACCTCGGAGGCTCACTAACCCTCTTTCGCTGCTTCCGAGCATTGCCATTCTAGCACTTAGGGGCAACAGTCTATCCAGGTCTCCCAGTCATCCTCCCTTGGGGGTGGGAGGGTGCCAGAGAAGATCCTCAACCTTCGGTAAGAGTCGTGACTAATGGCAGGTGCAGAAATAGGAGTCTGCATTGGTTCAGCCACCATTACGGTACTGGAGCAGGAGAGGGTGTTGGGGAGGAACACCCCAGGTGGCAAGAATAGTTTCTTCAAGTCCTCCACAGTTTTCCTTCTCCCAGCAACCATTTAGCAAATTTCTCCTCAAAAGTTTCAGATAGTGGTGGGGCTCATTCTCCGGTCTTTACTGTCCTTAGTTATCACTCTCCAAGCAGTGAGGGCTCCCTCTGGGGTAATGGTCTGTGGTACTTGGAGCTATCTATGGATCCTTAAACTCTACTAGGGCCAGGAAAGTGTGGGTGAGCAGATTAGCGGCCGACCACCACCACAGGATTTTGTAAACCTTCCACCTTGGAAAGTACTCCTGCACAGTGTCCTAGATGATACCCAGGGGATGTCCAGGATAAGTATAGCATTTTGGGGGTCGATCTCCTCCCCAGTACACCACTCCACCAGCGGTGCACAGCCACTTGCCTGGGGTACCCATTTATTTATTTATTTATTTATTTTCCCTTAACAGTGGTTTGTAAATATGGCCACTAGAGGACACACAATCCCAGCGGTGCTTCCAAAATGTAACCTTAGATGGCGCTATCCCAGGGGCTACTACCCTGCCTGATTTGCCACTAACAGGTTGAGGGGCCTGGATCCAATGGCGGTGCCTCCACCCAGAGGTCAGGGTTTGCAATAGTTAAACTTACTTGGTCACAGCCCTCTGGGACACTGCAACCCTTTCTTCCCACTAGTGGCCCACACAATATAGCAGAATTACCTTCACAGTATACACTACCCCCCAAGGCTGGTTCAGGCACCGGACATCCTGTAAAATAAGATACAGTGCAACAATCACAGTACAGTACTTTAACATAGACAAATACCTCAGGCAGTATAACTTTGTTGAAACAAACAGCTCTGATTTATTTAGGGGATATAACAAGGACAGGGAAATCAGGTTAATTAGCTTATCACTTTACTATCTACCTATGGCTCTGTGCACAGGCCTATCCCTACCAGTTACTGTCCCTGGGCACCCAGGCCCTAGTGGCTAGTCCAAACTGTGCAGCTGGTAGGGGCCCTTCACACAGAGAAAAGGAAAAATTAAACAGTCAGCAGTACAGTAATTCCATTTGGATTTAATGTGGCAATTCAACAGGAGCGACCCCAATTAGTACTCACGACTCCAAAGAAGATATGGTCCTTCAATGTCAGCAGGCTACTTTTGATCTCCAAGAGACTCCTCACACATTTATATGGTAAAAAAAAAAGCACTATACCAGGCAGGCTGCATCTGTATCCCAATCGTAATTACTGCACAATAACCAGGAGAACACACAGCAGATTCAGTTCCTGACAGACCGAGTGTAATTCAACAATTTCTTCAGTCTTCTACAGGGTGAGCCTGGTTTCTACTCTTCAGAGATCCTTTGATTCTTTTCACAGGACGGATTCAGTCCTAACAAGCAGTTACACAAGTTGTAGACCGGAACTCTGGGCCTTGCACGCTTTTTGACTAAAACTGCACACTGAAAAGCACAGGGCTCCTTCCTTCTTCACTGCCAAAGCTCAACTGAACTCCAACCGACAAAACCGGGCATTTCCTTTGAGTTCCTCCCAGTTCTTGACTGGATTGGCTGTCCTCACAATAGACTGCTGCTGTTGGTCCAAAAGGCACTGAAGTCTAAACTACATCTCCCAGAGTCACTGCCCATACAATCCTCTTGTGGCTGGCTCAGATTATGAGTCCAAGTTCTGATTCGTCCAAGGCACCACTCCAGAGCTAGCTTACCCCACACTGATTGGTCCAGTTCAGCAGTTCAAAACTAGAATGGGGAACTAGCAGACACAGTTCTGACTGCAAAGAAAGCAGGTTAGACAAACTGTAATTTCATTATTACTCTAAATAATTTCTGGCAAACAGTTACATCTTTCAGATAGGTTCCCTTTGCACTCTAGTGACTGCAAAAATGAAGTAAATTGGCAGCAGTTCAGTGATACTCAAACAGAGAAGCACACAGTCCCCCATACAAACTAATTATGTCTGCAAGCAGACAGCTCTTAAAGAGACAGTACCAGAGGCTCTAAAAACACTCACTGATAAATGGCTTAAACGCAAAACACCATTCAGGCTTGGAGCATTCAAGCAAGCTCCTGGAAGTCTTTTGGGAACCCCCATTTGCAGGGGTTACAGGAACATGGCTCGAAGGTTGGGACTGAGTCGATGCATTAATAGCCCACTCTGGGGAGGGTTGATGCCACTGGGCTTTGCCTCTTGCCTCAGTGCAGCTACAGAGTGGGTTATTGGAGCACAACCCGCACCTCTCTTGGCCTTTTGCTTACATAGCATGAGAAGGGTAGCAACCTGGATGATACGCTTGGATGTGTCCATAGTCAGATTTGGTATACTCACTGCAGTGTGGCAGAAGAAACAGAGAAGGTGGATCCCAAGTCCATTCTGTCGCAATATTATGACATTGCAACCACCATCGCAAAACTACATTGTGACGGTGGTCATTGGCCTGATTGTCTAAGTCCTAATGGGCCACAACCTGCTTGTCTATATCCTGGTACCCTATGGCCTGTTTGTCTATATTACTTACTGCTTGGTGTATAAGGACACCTGTGGAAGAATGTTTTCCAATGTCTTTTGTAACTTGTTACTTGCATCTATTACCTTCCTACCTCTCCCCATCCCCAGGTCGCAACTGGAAACGAGTCTGTTTGTTTGCCTGGTAAATACATTTAAATAAATATCTTGGTGGTCCGTGGCTCTAAGTCCTAGTGTTCCACAATCTTCTTGTCTATATCTTGGTGATCCACTGCCTGCTTGTCTAAGTCCTCCTGTTTGCCTATTTCTCTGCTAAAGGTGTCAAACCCTCCTTAGGCCTCACATCATCCCTACTGTAATTTATGATTGCTCACATTCAGAAGAACAGACTGATGTAGTGGGGGAAGTATGTGCTTCCTTTCTTACATAAAGGTAAAACCTGGCTGTCAACCATATTACTGCTGCTACACAAAACATGTTTACATTTCTGGATCTACCCATTTGCATCCTTCCTAAACCTTGGAACCCCCGAACAGACAGACAGACACGCTCGCATGTACACACACACACACACACACACACATTAGCCATTTATGATGCAATTGATGGAGACAACTGCATCATGTTTGGCTGGGCTGTGTTGGGGTATTCCTATATAGTTCAGGATGGATACAGCGAGACGATAGCAAGGATTTGAAAAAAAAAATTAACGTTTAGCATATTATCAAGAGGTGGCCTGTCACTTAGTTACACAGACACCTTCTTAAAAAAATTAGCAGTCATAGCATGTGGTCCTGAAATTAGAAACAACATAAGGCACAAGGGTTGACAATGTCTCTTAAAAGGTTACCCAAACTGGTGCATTGTGAGGCATGAGGCCTTTATGCTGACTGCCTTCAGCACTTGAAGTGCAGTCATCACATAACTACCCACACCCTGTGCTTTAAAAGATAGGTAAACCACAACATCTTAAAATGGCAACTCTAAAAAAAAAATAAAAACAGGTACATTTCTTTAGTTAAAAGTAACTAGTAAAAAAAAGTCTATCATGTCTGTCTATCATCTGTCTTTCCACCACGTTCAGTAGATTGAATATCGTTGTCATGGAATGCAGCGATGCAAACTTCTACAGAAGTCTCTAGCAGAAAGTTCACTTCTCTCCACACAGACACACACACAGCAGAAGGCCTCAGTAAGGCATATGTTATGTTTGTAAATCTATTTAAATATATGCATATGGGGCTCATGTTATGTTTGTGAATCTATGTATGCATATGAATCTATATGTACTGTATATACATATGGGGCTCACATTATGCACATGAATGGATGTGTATGCATATACAATTATAACATTATGTATGGAAATCTGTGTATGTATGTATGTCTGTGAATGTATGTATGTATATACACGTGAGGCCCACATTATACATGTGAATCTATTTTTATTTATTTAAAATCTTGGTAACCAGGGTAGGCACACTTAGCCAAGGCTCGCTTTCCAGGTGAGACCCAGGGTACAAGAAACAGGAGTAATAAGCAGAACATATAAGAATACAATACAATTAATAGTGATTGGCTGAAGCATACATACTGATTGGATCGTAACAAGGATAAGGAAAGATTACAGTGCAATATGACAAAGCATACATGTCGATTTGATGGCAGACAGAGAATCAGGCAAACTTGCACTTTGATAAATAATGAATTCACGGTACTAGGCTAGTAACTGGATTCAGAAAATATATAGTGCAAGGTTTTAAATAGCGATGTGCATCACAATTTGCGATGTGACCCGACTGCTCATGTGATGCATTTTTAGTTATGGATCACAAAAAAATGTGACCCATTTTGTCTCACTTGTGTGAGCCTCCTCCCCATGTCAACTTTCCCCACCCATGTCACCTTTAGGACACACTCACCACCAAGTAGTTATGATCACTGCTGGTTGCCATTGATATTATGCAAACACCATCACCACCGCAGGCCCAAATACCGCGCAGCCCCAGTAATGCTTGCGATATCGCATGGGACGGCTTCGGGCACTCGGGCCCATGGTGGTGAGAGGGTTAGCAAAGCATCAGTGGCATCCTACAGCGATCATAACTACTTGTTGGTGAGAGTGTCTAAATGCTTCTACTGTGGTCCAGGAGAGATTGTATACCTCTGCATCTGCCAAGTTTGACAAATTCACAGAACTCGATCAAGTCAACGATCACTCCGTCTCAATGAGAAACCATCTGGGTGGGTATTTGTTGGTCTTCTCCTTTTCAAGCACAGAAATACACAAAGGAACTGTAGTTCAGTTGCAGGATGAATAAAACATTTTTTATTTACTAAGATACTCACCACAGCTACAGCTGCAGTGGTAGGGGACATGCGTGGGGAGGGTGGTGGCGATGAGATGGGGTGGCATTCCTCTCAATGCAAAAGTGAAAACGCCACTCACCAATGACATTGGGACCTGCACAAGCACACCTGAACACCAGGGATTTAAATGTTCTGAGACTGAGTATGGAAATAAGGGACTGGACTTCTCTGATATCCTATAACTGAGTCTGGTGATTCCTTTTACTTTACCTATGCTGGTGAATAGCACCTTTTCAATTTTGCATTGAATTGATTTTATTTAAGTTATCTTGGTCACTGTTCCTCATTTCAGTGTCCATGCCCCTCATTTCAGTGCCTAAAGGTTGGAAGGTATGGTGGGGGAGGGTTGTGGCAGGTGACTCAGACCTTTAGTTTTTGCAAAGGAACATGGCTGGGGAGGCAGAGATGGGTGGGGGTTTGCAGGTACCCTATTCTGGAAAGGGGACATAGGTGGAGTGGGTGGTTAGGCACTGATATGGGTGAGAGGTGGGTTTTGGTGGTTCGGGCAAAGGGACAAGGGTGGGGAGGGTGTGGTACCAAGGTGTGTGTGTGTGTGTGGGGGGCACTGAAACAGATGAAGCAAAGACAAAACTGGTGTTAATGAAAATGTTATTTAAGTTACTATATATATATATATATATATGAATTTAAACATTTTAATGTTGCTAATCAAATTGAGGCATGTGCTATTCATTTTCACAATTGATTATCATTTTCACGTGTAAAACTACTAATCAATTTTCGAGTTTATTTAAAACCCTGTAGTGGATGAGTGTGAAGGTAAGTTGACTAAGCAGGGAATGAGTCAATAGTAGAGTTAGGGTGAGACTTATGAGAAAACAGCTGGAAATGGAAGAGGAGGGTGTGAGGGAGGGAGGAAGAGATAAGGGAGAGGAGGAAGCAGGGCAGGAGCAAGTGTGGAGCTTGAGGAGGTGGATGTGTTGCTTGAAAGAGGAAAGTGGAGGAGTTATGGAGTTGAAGAGAGAAGGTCTCAGGGAGTGGAGGCTGTAGAGAAGGCAGATTGACCGGTAGAGGTGCAGGGATGGGGTGGGAGAAAGAGCGAGGATCCCTGGTGCATAAATCATGGAGGAGGGGAAGCTGGATAGCTTGGAGGAGAGGTAGGGGGGAGTAGACCGAACCTGAATTTTGCAATAAAAAGAAGTGGTAGAATGCCCGAGGAAGAGTGGGAGGAAAGAGAGACAGCAGTAGAGATTAAGTAGGTAAGGGTATTGATAGCAAATCAATAGAATGAGTTAAGAAGCTGCTCGAGCTTGGAGAGTGAGGAAGCTGGAGCAGTTCCGTAGACTACATCAGCATAACTGAATATCAGTAGAATCATTTGGAGATTAAGTCACGACAAACAGGGAGGGAGACAATCCTTGTTTTGGTGTAGAAGTTCCAGTTTTGGATGGAGTTTGGAGCATATGGAGTCAATGTGGGTGGCGAGTCTAGATGGTTCTCCAACCAGACCCCTAAGGTATTTGAATTCGGACACTTACTCAAGTGCAGAGCTAACCAAAGTGGTAAAACCTGTGGGGATGAGGCTCTGGCTAACTTTTGAGCAGTGACAAAAAGCATTGTAATAGTCTTTTTGTGTTGACCTTTAGGTGATTGGTTTCAAACCATGATAGCACTTTATTTAGATCTTGCTGGGTGGCATGAATGTTGGTTGTGGAGGGACCTGAAGCGAATAAGATAGAGTCATCTGCATACATGTGGATAAGGAATTGGTACACACTGAAGGGAGAGCATTTATAACACTGAAAAAGGATGGGGCCCAAGATGGACCCTCGAGGGACACCAGCACGGATTGGGAGAGGAGGAGAAGAGGTGTTACCCACCTGTACTGATCGATGTCTATTGGAAAGATATGAAGTGAACCATCTGACAGTGAGGGGGAGGGCGCCCAACGGAGTAGAGCTTGTTGAGTAGAGGTGGTGGGAGAATCTATGTATGTATGTGTATATATATATATATATATATATATATATATATATATATCAGTATACATACAGGGCGATGTTATGAAAGTGAATCTATGTATATGTGTGTGTATATATGTATATCTATCTATATATCTATATACACATGCACATAAGAGGCCATTATGTATGTAAATCAATGTATGTATATACATATTAGGCCCCAAGACATATGTAAATCTCCATATGTGTACAAGCTACCCACGCTATACATGTGAATCTATTTATTTATATACAA
Organism: Neoceratodus forsteri; assembly: GCA_016271365.2. Lineage (NCBI taxonomy): Eukaryota > Metazoa > Chordata > Ceratodontiformes > Ceratodontidae > Neoceratodus > Neoceratodus forsteri. The sequence continues at coordinate 30,997,724 of JADMNL010000022.1, read as the reverse complement.
ATGGTGCTCTATGTCATATGTGAATTTATGTATGTATATACATATGGGGCCCATGATATACATGTGAATCTATGTATTTATATACATATGAGGTCCATGTTATGCATGTGAAACTATGTATGTGTTTACAGGGGCCCAAACTATGTATGTGAGTCTGTGTGTGTCAACTGTACATACATTAGGGCTCCACGCTATGTATATGTATATATATATGTGTATATATATATATACACAGGGCCCAAGTTATATATGTGAATCTATATGTATACAATATATGTAGGAATTGCACTACTTAGATAAATGCATTATTTTCCCAAGACTGACCCAAGTGAAAGATAAATGGTGCCATTCACCCAGTGGGTAAATAACAACAGAGTTTATTTTTCACTTGCCCACATCACAATCAACTTGACTGACAGCCCATTCTGCCAATCCCACAATGAATGTACCCTCAGTTGTCACACAGCACACAGACATTGTATACATAGAACATACAATGGCTCAGTGTCTACTATATGTCATCTATTTCCATTCGTGAGGGTGGAACTTTCATAACTCACTCGTGGCTTTGCCACTCATGAGTTATAGTCCCATGCCTCACTCATGGAAATAACTGTCATATTAGAATTAAGGCCATTGTGTGTGTATATATATATATATATATATATATATATTATATATATATATATATGGACCAGTTCTCAGTCACAAAGTATCGAGGTGTTGACCTGGGTTTGGGGCGAACTCAGGATATCAGGGGTTGGGGGGATCGAGTGTCCCAAGGATTGCCTTCCTCTTCCGGGGATGGAGTGGCACAGTGCCCAAGGTAGCACTGGCCCTAGCAGAGGCTAGGGACCACTGCACCCGGGCAGCAAAGGAGGGACAGAATCTGGCACATTACACACCACAGTGTCTGTGGCATCACCACTGTTATCACTGCACGCCATTCCTAAATGCCACAAGAGAGGGAGGAAGGAGGCACAGAAGCAGGAGAAACAGTCCTGGCATTGCATGGATAACCACCCACACTCACAGGCCCCGTGCCTGACAACGGGTCTAGGTCAATATGGCACCAACAAAACACGCAGTCAATATGCGGCACACAAAATACCAACAGAAACAACCCCATATTAGCAAATGCAGCGTGAACTCAGGACCACGCAAGGAGCAGGGCGATTCACTGTCCTGGGTAGACACAACTTGGGGGGTTGAGATGGGGGATTTACTACTGTTAACTCCAGAGGCATACAACTCGAGGGGTTTACTACTTGGGGAGCATGCAACTCAGAGGGGGAGGAGTTGGGGGTGATTACTATTGTTAACTCCAGGGGGACGAATCAGTGGGGGGAGCCACAACCGAACTAGTTCAAGGCCAAAATGTGACACAGAGCAACCCTAAAAAGACGGAGGTTGTAAGAATCAAACCCAGGTCTGCTGCATGTAACAAGCCCATCCACAGCTTGTGACTCTGATCTTCCACGCTACACTGGCAGTATGCTTATATGGCACACTTTGGGACTTCAGCACAAGATCCCTGGGGTGAGGGGATGAGTCACAGTACTGCACACATGCCTACTTCTTTCACTCGAATTGAGAATGCGCTATAAATGGAAACGCTCATTTTGTCCACAGGATGATTCTTACCACGCTATTAGTCTGACGACATTTGCCTGCACTCATATTCCAACGCCTTTTGACTGGATACCCCAGTAACCTGGGCACAGTCACCGATCTTTGCCCGGCAGGTCAAGCATGCTCCTTGCTACCCCACCATGGGAGTGTAAGCCATTGAGGAAGGTCAGGTAAGTCCCAGGAGAAGCTGGGGTGACAGGGCTGGTGGTGGTGGGGGTCTGGTGAGATGGAGAGCTATCCCAGGGCAGGGGCAGAAAAAGAATTAATGAAAAATAAAGTGTCATGGTGCACAACAGGGTGCAAACAACCACCAAATTGTGCTTCCACATTATGATGACATACCCAGAATTGGTATTAAATCACGGGGGTAGAGTACCCTGACTATGTCTGTATTCACATCGGTCTGCCAGATGTAGTTAACAGACTGGTTAGTAATGCCCATGGAAGTGTGAACACTGCAAAGTGCCAGTCCATTCGTGCTATGCATGCACAGAGCTAATGGGCACCAGTGCTACTGCCAGATGCCCCCACCCACCCGCCCGCCCGCCCTGTGTCCTTATTAGAGCCACTTCCGGCACTGCTGTAAAAAATGTTTGCTATCCTCCTGACCAGATTCCTGATAATTCAGTGCCCCTCACCAACCTGCATTCTAGTCCCTCAGCACCCCCTAGCCTCCTCCCTAACTTTGTTCCCCACGACAGCACCCTTTCTTACAGGTCCTGTAGCAAGCCACATCCCCTGCAATTTCACCAGTATCAGTCTCAGAGTTGTTACAACCCTACCACTTGCCTGTGTTGGTTCTACAGGCAGGGGTGCTGCAGTGGCAACCTTGTCACCTTCCCTACACAGTCGCAATGTCTTTACAGCCATGCTGAGAAGGGTTGTGATGGTCACAAAGTCCTGGTCTCACCAAGTCTTTCGCCACTTAGCAACGGTCTCTTGCAGTTGTGTAGAGAGCATTGTAAAAGTGCTGCAAGTGTCTCTGGTCTGTATGGATCTCTGTGTGTTTGTTTTACTGTGTGTGTGTGTGTGTGTGTGTGTGTGTGTGTGTGTGTGTGTGTGTGTGTGTCTCTCTCTCTCTCTTTCTCTCTCTTTACCAGCCATCCCCAAAAAAGGCCATTTGTTCTTGGCTCAATTTGGTTTCCAAAAAAAAAAAAATAATATGGTGTGGGGTCTCTATCTATTTGAAAACTGTCTGCATATGTTTAGGTGTTTTAAAATACTAACACTAAAATGGCAAGCCACTATGTAACATGTGACTTCCCATAAGACAGCATCAAAATAACACCAGGGCCAATGTGGGGAGATTTTAACCAGACAGAGTGACATCTAAGGACTCTTTCACCACCAAGTACAAGAGACTTGGCAAACCCTACTCAACAACATACTTCAAGCACTCTTACTGTATTGCAAATGCCCTGGTAACAGAATCTGGGTCGGTTACTGTCAGCATGGATGCTACCTGTCGGAATGCATGGTACGTAAGCTGAATGCAGTCTGATATCTTTCATAAGGACCCTGATATGAGGAATAAATACCCTGTTCATGTGGACTGCGTCAGTCAATGCCAGCTAACTTCCTGCTTATTGGAATGAATACTAGCAACCCCTCTATTATGATTTATATTTACATAGCACCTCATAAACTCTGTATCCCAGTGTGCTTTTCAAGCACTTAGCTAGATGTAAAGAACAATGACTGTATGTGGGCAAAGCTCAATGAAGTCAGCTCCTTTTAATAAGAACTCTGATGGAAGGAATGCCCTGCTAATAGGAATTCAGCCCTGGCAGAGTCCGAACCTGCTGGAGTGAATGTCAAAGAAACCCTCAATCCAGTCCTGAGCTCTTTATTAAGAACAGTGTTGAGAACATCACCCTGTTCATAGAATGTAGTCAGTCAGACCCTGAAAGTCCTTGGGTTTCAAAATTACGCAGCAAAGAAGCCACAATACAATCCAGCTTGTTTAATAAGATCTTTGCAGTGATGACTGTGTTAGTGTCTGCATACCCAGTCAGTCCCAGGCCTGTACCAGTGAACTCAAAGGGACGAACACTGGCTGAAAGAACTGTTGTGTTGACCACTGACCTCTTTCAAGAGCTTCTCCCAAAAAGATGGCAAGCAGCAATCCTGGGTACAGGAAGTGGGCCTACTACATCTTCTGAACAGGATGGAGGTAAGCACTAGATAACACCCACCCACCCAAGGATGCCCACAAGGTCTGAAGATGTCTGAAAAAGTTCACCAGGCTGAGCGAAGTCAGAGGAGGCCCAAAAAAGTCCTTGCAGGTCTGAGGTGGTCCAAACAGGTGTGAAAGTTCAGCAGCTCCAGACAATGCCCCATCCCCCACCCGACTCCATGCAGTCTGCTCACTGCCAGCACTGAGGAGGGAACTGGCTGACCTCGCACATCTCCTGGATTGCATTCCCCATCTGGTTGTAGCTCAGGCGAAGTCGCATTCTCAAAGGTTGCTGGAGGTGATGGTAGGATACAAGAGAAAGAAAGAAAATTTATCACTGCAAGCATTCACATGTAGGGGACAGTGTAACCGAGCAGTTAAGGCAAACAGCTGTTAAATTGGAGCCCATGTTTGAATCCCACAACCTCCACTTACACACAGTGTGACCTTAAGCAGCATACTTAACCTCCTGTGCTTTTAACCCCTCTCTCTCTCTCTCTCTCCTCCTCCCTTTCTCTTTACCCTTAACATATCCATATTTCTTATCCTCCCTGCACTAATGAAATGGCTGCTGCAACTGATCTTGGCTTGTAAAGCACTTTGAAACACTGTGTGATGCTGTTCGATGGCCCCAGCTCCATGAAATCCCACCTCGCCATCATTATAAGGCTCTCACTCTTAACACTCTTATCAATGCATGACTACCATATCAGAGTTCCCAGATACAGTACCTGCAATCCTCTCCACCATCCCAATAAGGTTCCTTATTTTAACACTCCATCCGTCTGATATCAGGTTGCTATACCATGACTCCTACATATATCGTTTGCAATCCCATATCCACCCTCTTAATAAGGTTTTCTGTTTAAACACTATGTCTGTCTGATAGCGGGTTGCTACACTGTGGCTCCTTGATATATGCAGTCCTCTGTCCACCCTCGTAATAAGGTTTTCTGTTTTAACACTCCCTCCTATGATATAAGACTGCTATATTGCAACTCTCAGATACATGCAAAGCACTACCCACTATCTTCTTCATTTAAGAGCAGAGGATGCTTGGAACAGGCTTCCAGCAGAGGTGGTAGGTTACAACAGTGGTAGACTTCAAGCAGCATGGGATAGGCACAAAGGAATCTTGGTAGGGAAGTGGGGGCACAGTCAGAGATCTGGCAGGGTCTGCGGTGACAGTACAGGCAGACAAGAACTGGGCAGACTGGTGGGCCAAGTGGTCCTTATCTGCTGAAAAATTCTGTGTTTCTGTGCTAATAACATTCTCTGCTCTAACACTCCCTCTGTCTGATATTAGGCTGCTGCATTGTGACTCCTAGATACATGTAATCCCTCTCCATCCTCATTTTTTCAAAGTTATGTTTTATGCCACTTTCTCCACCTCCATTGGGAATCATTCCACACTCTCCCCAGCTTCCACCTACCTGCATCTGCCAGCCACCATGAAGCACTGGCTTACCCTCCACCCACTGGCATGGTAGAAAGTGGGTGGATATACACCCAAGCATGAATCATGCTGGGTGGCAGCTGAGGAGAGAGGCTGGCCCAGAAAACTCTAGGGTCCTCAGGAAGCCAACACTGGGGCCTCTTTTCTGTTTTTCTTTCCCCTCAATCCCTGGTAGACACCAAGTGCATGAGTGGGCCCAATGCATGTGCACTGTATGCACAGCGCGGGTCACCAGCATCACAAGTGGGACACGTGCCGTGCACATGCACTCTATACACAGACGGGTCAACAATGTCACGAGTGGGACCAATGCACTTACATGCATTGTACACAGCGTGGGTCACCAACATCGCATAGTGGATCAATGCACATGCACTGTATGCACAGTGCGGATCACCAGTGTATGAGTGGGACAAATGTAAATACGCATGCACTGTGCACAGCATTGGTCACCAGCATTGCGAGTGGGATCATGCACATGTATATGCACAGCACGGATCACCAGTATGTGAGTGCAACCAATACACATGCACATGTACTGTATGCATAGCATGGGTCACCAGCATCATGAGTGGGACCAATTCACATGCACATGCACTGTACGCAATTATGGATCACCAGCATGAGTGGGACCAATGCACATGCACCGTATGCACTGCATAGGTCAACAGCGCCGCAAGTGAGACCAATGTATATGCACATGCACTGTACATATAGCGCGGATCACCAGCATGTGAGTGGGACCAATGCATGTGCAGAATCTCTTTATGCACAGCACAGATCACCAGTATCAATAGTGGGAACAATGCATGTGCACATGTATGATATGCACAGCGCAGATCACCAGTGTTGCGAGTGGGACCAATGCATGTGCACATGCATTGTATACTAGCGTGGGTCACCAGCATTGCCAGTAGGACCAATGCGTGCACATGCACTGTATGCGCACGCGGGTCACCAGTGTCGAAGTGGGACCAATGCACATGCACTGTAATAACAGCATGGGTCAACAGCATCGTGAGTGGGACCTATGCACATGCACTGTATGTACAGCGTGGATCACCAGCGATGAATGGAACACATGCACTGTATGCACAGCATGGATTACCAGTGTCATGAGTGGGACCAATGCATGTGCATGCACTGCATGCACAGCGTGGGTCACCAGCATTGCAGAGTGGGACCAATGCACTGCATGAACAAGCAAGATCACCAGCATTGTAAGTGGGCCCAATGCACGTGCAGATGCACTGTATGCACAGCATGAGTCACCAGCATCACAAGTGGGACCAATGCACATGCACTGTATGCACAGCACGGATCACTTGCAGCGTGAGTGGGACCAATGCTGTGCACATGCACTGTGTGCACAGCATGGGTCACCAGCATTGCGAGTGGGATCATGCACATGTATATGCACAGCACGATCACCAGCACGGAGTGCAACCAATACACATGCACTGTATGCATAGCATAGGTCACCAGCACCATGAGTGGGACCAATGCACATGCGCATTATGCACTGTATGCACATTACGGATCACCAGCATGAGGGACCAATGCACATGCACCGTATGCACTGCACAGGTCACCAGCGTCATAAGTGAGACCAATGTATGTGCACATGCACTGTACATATAGTAGATCACCAGCATGTGAGTGGGACCAATGCATGTGCAGAATCTCTGTATGCACAGCACAGATCACCAGCATCACTAGTGGGACCAATGCATGTGCACATGTACGATATGCACAGCGCAGATCACCAGTGTTGTGAGTGGGACCAATGCATGTGCACATGCACTACATGTACAGTGTGGGTCACCAGCATTGCGAGTGGGACCAATGCACTGCATGAACAACACAGATCACCAGCATTAAGTGGGTCCAATGCACGTGCAGATGCACTGTATGCACAGCATGAGTCACCAGCATCACAAGTGGGACCACGCACATGACCTGTATGCACAGCGGATCACTAGCAGTGGATGGGACCAATGCATGTGCACATGCACTGTGTGCACAGCATGGGTCACCAGCATTGCGAGTGGGATCATGCACATGTATATGCACAGCACGGATCACCAGTATGTGAGTGCAACCAATACACATGCACTGTATGCATAGCATGGGTCACCAGCACCATGAGTGGACCAATGCACATGCACACATGCACTGTATGCACATTACGGATCACCAGCATGAGCAGGACCAATGCACATGCACCGTGTGCACTGCACAGGTCACCAGCGTCAGCAAGTGAGACCAATGTATGTCCACATGCACTGTATGCACAGCGTGGGTCACCAGCATTGCAGTAGGACCAATGTACGTGCACATGCACTGTATGAATGGCACGGGTCACCAGTGTCGCAAGTGGACCAATGCACATGCACTGTACACACAGCGTGGGTCAACAGCATCACGAGTGGGACCTATGCACATGCACTGTATGTACAGCGTGGATCACCAGCACATGAATGGAACACATGCACTGTATGCACAGCATGGGTTACCAGTGTCGTGAGTGGGACCAATGCCGTGTACATGCACTGCATGCTGGCGTGGGTCACCAGCACTACGATGGGACCAATGCACTGCATGAACAACGCAGATCACCAGCACTGTAAGTGGGTCCAATGCACATGCAGATGCACTGTATGCACAGCATGAGTCACCAACATCACAAGTGGGACCAATGCACATGCACTGTATGCACAGCGCTGAACACTAGCAGCATGAGTGGGACCAATGCATGTGCACATGCACTGTGTGCACAGCATGGGTCACCAGCATTGCAGTGGGATCATGCATATGTATATGCACAGCATGGATCACCAGTACACGGTGCAACCAATACACATGCACTGTATGCATAGCATGGGTCACCAGCACCATGAGTGGGACCAATGCACATGCACACATGCACTGTATGCACATTACGGATCACCAGCATGAGTGGGACCAATGCACATGCACCGTATGCACTGCACAGGTCACCAGCATCGCGAGTGAGACCAATGCATGTGAACATGCACTGTATATACAGCACGGGTCACCAGCGCCGTGAGTTGACTAATGCACATGCACATGCATTGTATGCACAGTGCAGGTCACCAGCACTGCAAGTGGTAGCCATACCGCTGCACTGACAGGACAACCTTCTCGCCATCCTCTTAATAAGGTTCTGTTTTCTAACTCCCTCTGTCTGATATGACTGCTACACTGTGGCCCCCAGCCCCATGAAATCTCCTCACAATCCTCTTAGGGCTGTTCTTGAACGTAGGCCACATACACACTAATGGTGCATAAGTGGGCTCACAGCAATGCTCTTGCAGATCCACAGCCACCGCCTTCCTGCCCAGGGTATGTAAAGCAGTGCTGAGGTGGTGGGAACATGTTGGGCAGAGCAGGGCAAGACAGTGGGCATGCAGTCAGATACCTGGCCTGGCACCAGAGTGGATTTCCTGCTCCAGGCGGAACAAGGGATTGTGGGATAAGGCAGTCCTCTAATTTGTGCCGCTTCAGGGTGTGCATTTGAGAAAACATTGAGTGCCCTTGAGGATCCTCAGGTTCCAGTTGTCCTGGTAGCACAGCTGGTTAGTGCTGCGGAATGATATTCTGAGCAGACCTGGGTTCAAATCACAGCTGGGGAACTGATCTCTTTCTCACTTCTAAAACTGTGCTTCAAACATATATGCACACCACACTCCTTGATAATAAAAGTCCTCCAAGGACTATCATATCTTTAAAGGATTCTTGATGAGATAAAAAAAATATTAAAAATTACTCTGCCAGCCCCTAGCCTTACATGCCAGCTAGGGGCTGGGGCACAACTAGAACAAGGCTGTTCATGTCTTGGAAATGTTCATGGAGGGCTGGGAGACCTTCATGCTGGGCTGGATGGCATTACTGCACACCTCTGGGTCACATAACACTGCAGGCCTTTGCAGACCCTCCTGGTGTGACAAACAGTTTCAGGATCACACAGAAGTATGTCCACATCCTATTGCCTGCTCCCATCTGGCTGCCTTCATTGATGTGTGGGCAGATTGTGATCACGTGCACATGGGTGCCCATCCAGAACTGTGGATATCATGGAATGCCTGCATGTGGACAGCATATCCGGGGGACATTCCACAATGTGTTCTGTCCCTCACGTAGGAAACCTTCCTTGTAGCCAACCAATCACAGACTAGCTCTTGTTCTTGTATGCTGCAAGCTTTACTTTCTCCATGAAATGGTGTTCTGCAGCTCGTTCACGATGCTGTATACATTTCAGAAGGAGGGGGCACTTTGTAAACCAGGCAATTAATAGGATTCTCTGTTCTTACACTCCCTCTGTCTGATATAAAGAAGGTTAATTGTGTGGCTTAATTAGATTATATGAACTGATTGGTATTAACACTGGAGTTTTTCTTTCTGTCTAGCAAATTAAGTGTTTTGTGAACAAATCAAAACTTGTAAAATGTAAACAAAACGTGAAGTCAGGACAACCTTGTAAACAGGGCCTTCAGGACTTAAGTATTTTTATCCCCATGTGGCTCTCAGCCCAATGAAACTGTTGATATTTGGACCTGTTGCATATAATGACTCCCAGCTCCATAAAATCCTATCTCCACCTTCATTATAAGGTCCTCTGTTCTAGCTTTCGTTTTCTCTCTCTCGCCCTTCCTCTCTCTCTGATATTTAACTGCTACACCAAGACTCTCAGTTGCAAAAATCCCATCTCCACCTTCATCATAAAGTTCTGTGTTCTAGCCCCCCGACATTTGGCTGCTACACCGTGATTCCCAATTCCATAAAATTCCATCTTCACCATAATTATAAGGTTCTATGTTCTAGCTCTCTCTCGCTCCCCTCCTCCCTCCATGATTTTTGACTGCTACACCATGACTCAGAGTTTTATAAAATCCCATCTCCACCCTCATTACAAGGCTTTTCATCACATAACACCCTCCACTGAAAGCCTCTCAATACACTGGCCAGTTGTGTTGATGGCAGTAGCCATGCTTACCTTCTGAGGGTTCAGCAGTTTAATAACCTGAGTGGCCGGCTCCGTTGTTGAAGGCAGGGATGATATTTCCACTGGGAGACAGAATTTGGATCTGGAAACTCTGTAGAACACGAAGCTCTCTGTTACACTGTAATAGCCAGCTCAGTTTTGCTTACTGGGGGCCGTCTTGAGTAGCCTTTTAAGATAAGGCATAACTCCCAAGTATTATTGTGCTTATTGTCTATTTCTGTATGCTTCGTGGTTTCCCTCATGCTGTACCCTTTCCCCAGGCATGGCTGAAAATGGACCCTTTTGAACTAGTCCACTTTCCTGGTAAAATGGAAAAAGTAAATAACCGGGCATTTCTTCGCCACAGTTCCACCTTATGCAAAAATGAATTTAAAACCATTTTTGGGCTCCAATTTAAAATTCAGTGCATGCCTCCTTCCGCCTCCCTCCCATTAATATAAAGTGTTGAAGGGACCATCCACTGTTGCCATCCTTTTTGGAAATTTAAATTCAAATGCATAGACAGCCACAAAGTGACTTTTGTCATCACAGAGTCTCGTGGATGTTGGTGCCTCACAAGTGGAGAGTAAAGGCAGTTTACATACATGCATCAGTTTCTGGATTGACTTCCATTTCTTTTGGTCTTTGCCACTTAACTGTGCACTTTTAGCACAAGTGGTCACTGACTGTGGTTTTAAAGACTGAATTATTTTTATATGATTTGAGTATTTATATTGTAGTCAGTTTATGATTTTCTCAAAAGAACAAGTACTATGACATTCACTCTGTCTCTAAATGGGAAATACAGTAAGTGTGAAAAAGTCTGATACGGTAGCTTGCATACATATTAGCTCTTCCAGTGTTATGTGATAGGCTACTGTGCTGTAGCAGCCTATCAGATCCTTTAAAAGTGATGTCAGTGTGCTCTGAGCATCTAGTTCTTGTGCCGATCCACTGACTGTCCCACTAGGAGGAGGGAGGCTACCATTTGACTTAGGGAGGATCTACTGTGCATTTGAGGAGGACTCAGCATGAGTCATAGTCCCATCCTTCTTGTGTCTAGCAGCTCCCCAAAAGGTCCTGTTGCTGAAATCCCTGGTGTCAAGCAGATCCTCCGTTCCTTTCCCAGCTGGCCCTGATGAAAAATTTCCCAATGTCTAATGTTTCCCCTACTTCTCCCTGGTCCCAGTACTGAATTCCCTGGCCTCTAATGGCCCTGCCTGATTCTCCCCAGTCCCAGTATCAAGCTCCCTGGTGTGCATTGAATTTCCTGGTCTCAAATGGCCCTCCCTGATTCTCTCCAGTCCTAGTATCAAACTCCCTGGTGTGTAGTGGCTTCTCCTCATTCTTCCCAGTCCTGTGATTACCATCCCCCAGCTCATGTAGCACACCACTGTTGGGCATGCTAACTAAGGTGGCTACTAGTGAGGCGAAGAGACTGGTGCACCCTCCTCATACCAGTTCAGCTGTCCACCATCTAACTTGCCAAGCAAGGCCCTTTATCAGTGTCGGTGGCTCAGCAGGTAGCACACTCACCCTCTAAGGCTGGGAGATCAGACAGCTCTGGGTTCCATCCCCACACCAGGCACTTGGGTTAAATCTCAATACTGATACTGTAGTGCAGCATGAGGGGTTGTGCACTTCTGAGGTGCAGTCTTTAGGATGAGACGTTAAACGAGGTCCCATCTGCCTGTTCTGGTGGTAGTTCAGGTGGATGTTAAAGATTTCATGGCACTTCTCAAAAAATGGGAAGTTTTATTGACAAAATGCATAACAATACATAGAAATCAAAATCCAAACAATAAGAGACAACAATACATACCACATGCCCACACTTTTATCCCATTCCGATCATAATAATGGGTACCTTAAATTCCACCCTCAAGTATTCACCCCGTTACACCTTCTCCCCACCTAAGCATATTTTTCAAAAAGTGAAACCCTTCCACCACACCATCACACGTGCTCTAGAATATACCTTAATCTCCCTCTATATATTCTAGTCAATGACGTTCACAGATATTGCCGAGCACCTCATAAACCATGAGTTTCTGCTGAAATATAAACTGACATCTACTTTGCCATAACACATATTTCAAAATAGCAAAAAATACTGCTAAGTTCTGAACTATCATTGTCTTTGTAATAGTCCATTTGAATAATTTTTGAAAGTAACTTTAAAAAGTGGCTATCGTGCTGGTCCCAGTCAATCTAAACGGGAGATATGTCCATCGAGATAAGATGTCCCATTATCAGGGCTGGTTTCAAATTATGTAGCCAAAATGTTTATGAAAAAACTATAGGATTAATCATGCCACCCCCACCCTCACCGTTGGTTTGGACATATATGTAATTTCCTGTTTTATGGGGTTCAGGCAGCTCCCCAAAGCATTTTAAAAAAAAAAAACTGTAAATTCTGGTCTCTAAATTTATGGGGGAGGAAACACTGTGCTAACATATAAGAAAATAGGCAATAAAAACTGCTTTATCACATGCACTAGTTTCAGTTTTGACATGTTCTAGGTTTTCCATCTGTTCACTTTTTGTCCTCCTGTCTGTAAAACAGCTTCCCAGTTTTGAACTGCACTTCCACCTCCTCCAATACTATATTCCCAAATTTTTATAGGCTCCTCAGACATAACTATTCCTTCCACTCTGCCCCTTCGTCCAGACTGGGGGCCTAAATAATAACCCCTACTTTTGTGGAGGTTCAAACTTGCTCCTAAAACCTGCCCATACCTCCGCATTTCATGTAGAGTAGCCTTCACACTATCAAGATTGTCTGTGAACACACACATCATCTCAAATAAGCCAAAGCTTTTACCTCATCCCCATCCCTCCTCCGAAATCCCCTGTATCTCCCTTCTGGACAAAAGTCCACAAACACGGGATCTAGAACAAAGACATGCAACAGAGGACCAGGGACACCCTTGATGCACTCCTTACATAGCTTAAATTGTGGCCCACCTTCTGGTGATAGAACTGAGGATATGACTTCATTCTCATACAGCAATTCAATCCACCCAAGAAATTATGGAGGTAAGTCATATTTCCTTAACACCCATAACATGAATTGGTGACTTACATTATCAAAAGCCTCGCTGTGATCTAGGGATAAAAGATATCCCTCTGTCCCTTGATTTTCACAAAAATACATGATGTCTCTCACTGGGCATAAATTCGTTTGACTATGTCTTTCTGGTAAAGCACATGTTAAGTATTGGGTGAATAGTATCAGGAGCTACCTACTTCAGTCTAGACTGGAGTAGAAATGTCAACATTTTGAAATCTGAGTTTAACAGACAAATTGGTCTCCAATTATCTATTACAGATACATCCCTGTCTTATATAAATAGAATACCAGACCCTCGTGAAATCATCAGGTAAACCATGTAATAAGGGTAGGAACCATACACTCTAAAAATAATTTTTGCCATGATTTGAGGAAATGTTTTGTAAAATTAATTTGGGAACCCATCATCCTCCCGAGGAAGTACCCATTTTAAATTTTTTATAGTAAGAACTATCTCCTCTTGGTAATGTTCTCCTCCAGCTCGGAATCTGAGCCTGTGTCAGGGTCGGGACATCCGCCTCAGACAGGTAATCTACCATGTGTTCCACATTCTCATCTATGGGGCTAGCTAGCTATGCTATCTGCCTATACACTATACCCATTATCCCCTTGGCATCTGTTCAAAGGTCCTTCCTCATCCTGTAATGCCGTAAAAGTGGCCTTGTTCGACTCTCTTTACAAGCTTGGCACTGGTCTGAAACCCGTTCGTTTTGTGCCATGACTAAGTTCTGCTTGCAAGGTTGCTGCTCTATCATATTGTAATAATTTTATTTCGTCCTTTATCTTTACAATCTGGTCAGAAAAATCTTCCCCGTGCAATATGTATTAGATAATAAAGTGTATAAATGATTCCTAAGTGAAAGTTATCTTAGCTCTGTTGTTAGCATTATTCTTCCTGTAAGCCTGCAGCCAGCTGGTAATATCCGCCTTTGTTTGTATCCACCAACTCAATAGTTTGGTATGCAAACCTACAGTATAACCGATACCGTAACTATGACAACATCCAGAATACCTTTTGCACCTCTGGAGTCTGTAAACATTCAGTATTTAACTTCCACCTCTGAGTCATTACGTTCCTACCTGGGTCCCTAGATACTACACCCCTACCACCATTACATGATCTGAAAATTCCACTGGTACTATTTTAGCTTGCTGAATTTGTAAATGTTTAGACGTGAAGATATAATCTATTTTAGGCGATACACCTGCTTCTTACATACATACAAGTGATATGGGATTAGCCACCCTACTACAATCCACCAATTCAGCTGTATTGATACTATTTCTTAAGGCCACTGAGCCACAACAAAATTTTTCCTTTACTTCTGCGTTCTGTTGCCTCAAGCTGCAATTAAAGTCTCCTGCCATGTAAGTTTCTCTTGATGTTGCTAAGAATGGTTGGATTACCTCCAGCATTTCCACCCTCCTGCTCTGATTTGGGGTGCATGTACCCTACAAACCGACAGGGTTGTCCACCATATGCCATCTAAAAGCACTCTCCCAGGTATAATCCTAACCAAGTTCTGAAGGACAAAACCTATCCTTGAAAATGAAATGCCTACCCCATCTGCAACCTCCTCCCCAAACGACCAGTAGGAGGGTCCCCAGACCCATTCTCTCCTGGCCTGTAACATTTGCTCATTTGTTTTAAACCATGTTCCTGGACAAAAATCACACCAATTTGCAGTTCATGACAAGCGAAGAGACAGCTGGCGTCTAACCCCATTCATTATACTGTGTACATTTATGGTAGCTATAGAAAAACTCATAATTATGCTGAAAAAGACCGCATTCAAATGTCATTTTCTTTTCTTTTCTTCTCCTTTTCCTCTCCTTTCTCGGTTTCCTCCTGGTTACATGAGAAGAGGAGGAGGAAAAGCATCAATCAAGTCCCCAAATCTGATCCACCACCACTTGTTTTGATAGTACATCAATGCATTTGTCCTTCTAAACCTGCAGGATTTACTTTATGTATCCTCAAACTTCGTCTTCTAGGAAAAGGCGCTTTCCAAGGGGGATGTAGGTGGTCTCTTCCCCTCCCTTTCAAAGCAGAAGGTACTTCTGTTTGTACAGTAGCTGTGGCGTCAGAGACACTGGCCTCCACTGGGGTTTCTTGCTCCATCTCTGTCTGAATGGGGATTCTGACCTATGTGAGCCCTACCACTAGGTGAGTGGGAGGGAGGTTGAGCCGTAGATCCTTGCCTTGGTGTTGTTCATTTTAGCTGGGTGGGTGCTGAATGTGTTTCTGGGGTAGGATGTGTTGCATCAGCATCTGAGGGTTTTTCTTTTGCTCAAACTTTCTTATTCAGCTCGTCTGGATCAACTGGGTTGGGCCTATTATGGAGCTGCCCTGGGCACCCTGGAAGATGTGCCCAAATTCATTACATAAGTTCATCTTGCCATATTGGCACACTGGTGACTGATGTACCCTAGTTCTTTACATATGCCACATCATATTTTGTCACAAACACTGGCCAAGTGAGTTTTGCCCTACACTTATGACACACCTTTGGCTGTCTTGCCAGCAAACACACCCTTATCTCAACTACTGGGTAAGTGGGTGACTCCTTCATTTCTCTGCCTTAATTTTACTTTGAAAGTCAAGCCCCAGTCCAAAAGTTTACTCTGTCAGAACTGCTTCTGGTGCACTCAAGACCTCACAATGGTGCTGTAGCCAATACACAATATTATTCACATGCACCTCTTCGTTTGAACATGATGGTAAGTTGTTGATGGGTTTTGAGAGAGGATACAAACAAAGGAGATCATGCTGGGGAAAATTTAAATTGCCATATTTAATCCAAAAATGCTCCAGTGAATGTGGGGAGGCGGAAGCTATAAATCAAAGTGTTTCGCCTGATATATGTATCAAGGCACACACTTCTGATGCCATGAAACACATGGAATCCTTTAATAAATCGCCCACATAGTATCTGTCTGCAGTTACCTATAGACCCCCTCTGTACTTCAATCTCACTGCATGTTGCCACTGGGCGGCTCTATCTTGATAAAGAAATCTGAATATCTTGGGCGGGATGCCGGGGGGGGTGCCCTGAGGTTGTGTTCCTGGGATGGCTCCTGGGTCCTGACTCTGTTCTCATGCAGTCCCAGAATCCAGTGTGTGTTCTTTCTGTCAGGTACCCTCCCAGAAGTCTCTTTGTTGGGATCATGATCCCCTGTAACCCCTCCTGTCGTGACTGTCCAGCTAGCTCCCCACGTTCTGAACCTCCTGCATTCTCT
This sequence comes from Neoceratodus forsteri, assembly GCA_016271365.2. Classification (NCBI taxonomy): domain Eukaryota; kingdom Metazoa; phylum Chordata; order Ceratodontiformes; family Ceratodontidae; genus Neoceratodus; species Neoceratodus forsteri. Next base: position 30,981,142 of record JADMNL010000022.1, on the reverse strand, counting down.
GGTTCCTTTTCTCCAGCTGTACCTGTCTGCTTTGTAGCTTCTGACTCAACCCCCATTTTTGTACCATAAATTCTGGTACCTGCATGGCTTCAGCCTCTTTGCTCTGAGCACTATCCGTCCTAGTGTGCAGTCCTCATTTGTCCTTCTCCTCTCGTCTCTGCAGACCTGTCTTCCATTGTGGCCTGAATCCTTGATTGTGATGCCAAGAAATCCAGATTTGAATCTGATAACCATCCTCCATCAGCAGTCTGCTGCCAACCTGCGTCCTTCAATGACTTTCCCGGTGACCAGTCATTCTCCTGGGGAACTTTCTCAGTGTGAACGCTGCTCTAATGATGTCCTGTGCTGTTTGTGGTCTGGCGTTGTCCTCTTCTGTGGGTCCATAACTCCTGACCCTGGTGGCTCCGTTCCGTAGATACACTAGGCCCTGACTGGTTTGTCGTCTCCTGGTATGTGCGACTCCGGGCCCTTTTGTGCTGCCTTCCTTTCCTTGCATACTGCTCCTGGTCCTCCGCTAGTAAAGTGAACAGCATTGTCCACTGTTCTTCTAATTCCCTCTGCAGCTGGGTTTCTGCTACCACGATGTTGTCCTCTGTTGTGCAGGAATCTCTCTAGGTAATCCTCTATATCCTCAAAGCATCCTCAGCCAATCCTGCCATTTCTTCTGATTCCTTCATATCATCTGCTAATACAGCAGGCCTCATCTTGTCCACAGTGTCCTCCCTAATTTCCATGGCTGGGCGGAGGACCAGCTCCCAGTCTGCTGCTCCTCCACTTGCTCCTCCATGTCTGAATTCTCCATCAGGTTTGGCCAACAGCACCTCACCTGACAAAGCAGGGAATTTCCCAGTCTCCTGGCCAAATTCCCCCTATTCACCAAAAATACCACCAACAGCTTAATCTGGTTCAAGGGTCAGTTGGAATTCACTTATCCCCTCCCGGGTGTGCATAAGAAAATAGGCAGAATCTGTCTAGTGCACTTCCAGTCAACAAAAGCGAACTAAAATAAATAGATAAATATACTACGGTTAAATCAATATAGCTGTTGCGAGCCATGCTGAGATGATTTCACGTCTCACAACTACCATATCAATGTATCCTTGTCAGGCTTGAAATGATGATGAGTGAGGGCCCAACCCAATTCAGCTGTACAGTGTTAAGGCAAGAAACAAGCAAAATGGCTCTGAATGTGTTACTGTGTTTCTATATGACAGTATGTTTATGAGTGTTTGTGCATATAAGTGTGTATGATAGTGTTTGATATGTCGTGATAATCTATATGTTTGTACAGTATGTGTATATGTGAGACAGTGTGTGTATATGTGTGTGTGACTGTGAATGAGCCTGTGTCTGCTGTTTGTATGCGTGTGTGTGTGTGTATGTGAGTGTGAATGCGTGTGTGGGGTGTGTGTGTGTGTGTGTATGTATAAATTGCAAAAACTTTGCTAGTGCATCAGTTAGGATTGCCGCCACAAATGTGAAATGTAGTGTTAAGTTTCACCTCGCACCCACCCTACCTGCGGACCCAAACGGCGTCAAGGGGTGGCACTAGGGTCATCAACCCTAAGCGTCACCCCATTATAAAATAAGCTTGGTGGGTACAATACAGGAGAATGGGGTGTGCATTGGGGTGACGACCCCAATGCCACCCCCGGCGCCTCTTAGTCTGCATGGGGTAGGGGTGGGAGTAGGTGAAACCCAACGCCACAGTTCCCTCACTTTTGTTGCAGCAGTCTTAACTGATGCATAAACAAAGTTTTTGCAATGCATTTCTTTACCCTTTTAAGATAGTATAATCATATCATAATTTACTTGTGGGAGCACAGGGCCTAGATTCCTCTACAGATGCGTATATGTACTTAGCTGTGGCCATGTATAGCCCAAGAGTGATAAAACTGTCAGCATAGCCATGTTATTGCCCCACCTGATGTACTCAGTACAGAAAATATTCAAATCCCCACCAAAATGTAATTCTACTCAACTGCAATGCCATTCGCACCTCAAGGTGTGAAAACTAATTTCAGCCAGGATCTGAAAAATGACAGTTGTGACATACATTTGTTGGTGTAATAACATAGAACCACAGAAGGTGATGGCAGAAGGGACCTAAGGTCCATCTAATCTGCCCATGGTGTACAGATTACTACCCCCCAACCCTGTTAACCCTCTTTTGAATGATTCCTTTGTGCTTATCCCAAGCATTGTTGAACCCCTCAACTGTTTTGGCCCTCACTGCCTCCAGGAAGGCTGTTCCAGGCATCAACCACCCTCTCTGTGTAGAATTTTCTAACATTGTTCTGAACTTTCCCCTTTCAGTCTGAGATCATGGCCCCTCATTCTGCTACCCTCCTTGGAATCAAAAGTTCCTGCACCTGTACCTTATTTATACCCTTAATGTACTTAAAGGTCTCGATCGTGTCTTCCTCTCCTTCCCTGTTCCAGGAATCGTTTAATTCCTTCAACCTGTCCTCATATGACATTTGATGTACTCCTGTACCATTTTGTTGCCTTCCTTTGTACTGTCTCTGTTCTGTCAATGTCCTTTCTGAGGCGTGGTCTCCAAAACTGGACACAGTGTTCCAGGTGGGGACAGACAAGTGCCCTATACAGCGGTAGTACTCCTTCTCTCCTCTGGCTCGTGACTCTCCTCCCAATGCATCCGAGCATGCCACTGGCCTTAAGTGCTGCCTTCTTGCACTGTCTGCTCACTTTCAAGTTGTCTGATATTAAAACCCCCAGACCACGCTCTTGGCTGGTCCTTGCTAGTCTTTCTCTTCCCAAGTAGAACTCCCTTTTGGTTCCCTCTTCCTATGTGCATGACCTTGCACTTTCTGGCATTGAAATTCAGCTGCTATACTTTAGACCACTCCTCCAGTTTCTTTAAATCTGATTCCATTTTCATTTGCCCTGCTGAAGTCCTTTCTGTTGCATATCTTGGTGTCATCCACGAACAAACACACCTTCCCCTCGAGCCCATTTGCAATGTTGGCTATGAATACACTGAATAGTAGAGGCCCAGCACGGAACCTGGGGTACCACTGACTACCTTCGGTTCTGCTAACCTTGTCCGCATTTACCTGCACCTTTGTGTTCTATCATGCCACCAATTCTTCACCCACACCACCACCACCTCCTGTCCCACCCCATGTAGTCCAACTTCTTTACCAGCCTTCTGTGTGGGGTGAGGTTGAATGCTTTGCTAATGTCCAGGCAGACTACATCCATGCTCCCCATTATCCACTGTCTTGGTAACTCAGCTGCAGAATTCAATTAGGTCAGTTTGGCAAGACCTCCCAGCCCGTGAACCCATGTTGTTTATGATCCTGTTGCCCACTGGTTTCAAGGAATGCTATTATCCTCTGTTTGAGTAACATTTCCATCAATTTTCCAATCACAGGAGTGAGGCTCACGGAGTAGTTTCCTCCTTCCTCCCTACCAGATTTATGAAGTGGGATCACAGTTGCCACTTCAGTCATAGGAACCCCCACCCCGCTCACCAGTGATATGGTGAAGAATCCACTAGGGGTGCTGCAAGTTCCTTCCCAGTTCCTTCAGGACTCTGGGGTGCATGTCATCTGGTCCCATGGCCTTGTCCACTTTTAGGTTGTTTAGCGCCTTCAAGACTTGGTCTGCTGTGAAGGGGCTTGTATCCTTCCCATCCCATGGTCCCAACCCTCCCGACCTTACATCCTTTTCCATTACTAAGCGAGGTTGTTTCCCAGGGAGGGAGGGGCGGAAAAATTCATGTCATGCAGGAGCTGGCTCAGCCAGCATGATAAACAGACTTTCCCCATTAAGCACTTGTGCCACCTCCCTCAAATCTGTTGGGCTCCCTCTTCTCTCTCTCCCTCAACATGTATTACAGTACCAGGTCTGGTCTTTTTCTCCTATCAAAGAAACCAGGAGTTCATCTATTCATTAGATTTGGTAACTGATTTTGCAACCCAGCTGTAAGGTGTTCCATTTTATAAATATCATAAATGGTGGATTCCAATGTGAGATTTCTGGAGGAGTTGGTGTTAGCCACCGGCGTGTTATTACCTTTTGCTGCCACTAATAGCATAGTTAGTAGGTAAATGTGGTGTTTACCATGGAAGTGTTTGGGTAGGTGTAACATAGCGCTATCTCTGGAGTCAGGGTTCTGAGGGATGAAGCAGTGCGTCTCCACTTCCTGCCAGAATGGGGACAACATCGGCACAGCCAAAGATGTGACAGTGTGTTGCCACTTCACAGTCGTAACCTCTCCAACAGGATGAGTCCCTTGGTTAGAGTATTTGGCTGTGACCTGTGGTGTGCGGAAATATCTGGCTACCACCTTTCAGGCAAATTCTCGCCATGTGTGTGAGTTGGTGGTTTGGTGCTGATGTTGCCAGATCAGGGACTAGTCCTTTGGATTAAGGTCTAACACAAGTTCGGCCTCCCAATTAATCTGAACTGCCTCCATCCGGACATTGAAGCCCCTTGTATAGCATTGTAAAATCTAGAAACTAAATGTTCTGGGTTTCTCTCTCTTGGTACCTGTAAGAGTAGTTGATATATTGAGAGATTTATTTCCTTCACTTGTAAACTAGTTTTTTCTAGGAAATGCCTTATTTGTAAAAATCTATAAAAGTCCTGCCTGGGCGGTTCCACTATCTGCGGCAACAAGAAATTTGTCGGCGACAGCACAACACCGCCAATTGGTGTTGTGATGTGGCTCAGGGACATGTGTTGTTTTCTGTGGGGCCATGGAGGCTCTGCCCCCACACCCTTTGCTAGAACACTAATTCCAGTCGAAGTTAGTTCAGGGATGGGGCAAACACCTCCCGGCACCAGTGTCAGGTAGTGGAGACCATCACAGCGACTGCAGACAATGTCGCAGTGATGGTCTTTGCTGTAGAACTGACACTGCGTGGTTGGTATCTGGCCTGGGCAATGCAAATTCAGTCTGAAGCTGTTGAAATGTGTTGAAAGTACCTTGTTCATAGAATTGTAGAGTGTGTACTAAGCCCTGTTCCTGCCAGTGCTTGAATCCGTTATCTTCACGTGCAGGGGTAAGTCTGGGTGTCATCCAGGGACCCCCCAAGTTGCCCAGCCTATTTTCTGGGCATCTCAGGAACTGGATCCAACTTTTCAAAGTCTCTTTTGTGAACTTTGAGCTTTTACTGCCAGTGTTCTCGGCCGGGTTGAAATAGGGCTCCTCATTTAGTGGGAATGTTACCAATGAGTTTTCTATTTTGTCCAACCCAAGGAGGCGAATCTGGTGAGATCCATCCCAGTTATGAGGTCACCAGGAGTAATGCAAGAGGTCCGTAGTGACAGACCTCCTCTGTCCTTCTGTAATTGTAATTTTAAAAGCTATATGGGCTCTGTCACCTCCCCATAAGTATGCCGATATTATTTTGTTCCACTGAGTTAGGTCCCTGTGTGTAATTAGGAGTGGTATATTACACATTAATTACAGGATTCATGGGAGTATATCCATTTGTATTGAATGCACTCAGGAAAGTAGGGAGAGGGTAGGTGTGCCACCTTTTAAGATCGGTTTGCATTTGTAGAAGTACATTTTCTATAGCCGAGCTTATAGATTTGGTTTAGGTTGGGACAAGCGGATGCCCAAATGGGTAATGTGTGTGCAGTCTCAGCGTACAGGAATTTCTTATGGAACACTTGCAGTAGGGTCTGTTGAATAATCAACACCTCAGACTTGCCCTGGTTTATTTTGTAACCTGTGATCTGTTCAATACGCTTTAGTTGATTTTTAGAATATGGAGGGGGTCTCTGGCTATTATATACAGAGCAGTAAGTCGTAGGCATAAAATGCCGACTTTGCTGACCTGTTTATTAGTATAGCCATGGATCCGTTCATCCTGCCTAAGGTACTGTACTATTTTTTTTTTCAAAAATATTTTATTAAATGGTTCAAGGTGAGCAAATTACAAAGTACATCCAGAATACTCACAGATAACTGATAAGGTGGTAAAAGTCAAATCCAGATACATATTTAGGCAGAATCACAGAGCATCTATATAGTCTATCTTAGAATGAGCAGCTTTACAGTGCATTCAGGTGTATAAGAAAATCCATACATGTGATATCTCCCTCTTTCATAGGAAACTCCTTTTTTTTTGACTGAGCTATCTCCCTCCTCCTGGGAAACAAAATCTCCTGTAAGTAAAATTCTGTCCAAAATATCCATCTTTTGGGCAGATAAACACTATAAAATTAAATCAGTGATGCACAATGTATCTGATAACTTTATATAACTAGTTGTTTATTCTTTTTAGTGCTTATTCTTGACAAAATGAAATGCATTACATTTTTGTAATGACTTTTCTTATGTTTTAGCGCCATTTAAGGACAAGCATACGACGTTACGGCATCTCCCTACTAGCAGGCCAATCTCCTCTAATTTGACCCAAATCTCCCTCTTAAGCAGTGACATATCACTGTATGAAATCTAAAAAGATCTCCACTTAGGTCAAGGGTAATCAAACAAAGACCACAGTACTACTATTAGGAAGGATTTGATGAACTACTACATCAATGCATCAGTGCACTAGCACATTGGTGCGGGTGGTCTCAGAGCTACAGGAACAGCCAAGAGACACAGTTCAGAGACCATGGACTAGAGAAGGGCAATATATCTACCCATTACAATGGAACAACCCTTTCTCAACTGCAGTGATCAGGGGACGCCAAACCTTATAAAACTGGGACGAGCGACCTAATGCCCCATCTGCGCTTTCTCTAAGGCCATACAGGACAACAGGTTATTAGCCCATCTGCTTATTGAGGAGGAGGAGTACATCCACACTTGAGCCAACGTCCGTCTGGCATTAATTAAGGCAAGGGACCATAATGGGTTGTTGACTGCCGGCCAGGATGAGCGGCGTCTGCACCTGGCAGCAACTCAATGGAGATTTAGACAGGAGTACCCCAGTACCAGGACATTAACCCATGCATAGCATGCCAAAGGAGCTACCTTAGAGCAAATCAGTGCCATATGGAGAAAGTTGCCTGCCTCCATTCCATACTTGGGACAGGCCGCTGACTGTGAGTTATCAATGGTATGCGTCTAACTGGCGTTATGTGGGTCCGGTGCAGAAAGTTCAATTGAAGTGGCAGGAGCCTGTTACTGCGAGAACAGGTGAGATAGTAGGAACATGCCAACTTCCAGTATGACTGTCAACAGGAGGCAGAGGTCTTCACTCTATCTCTGCCTAGTCAAGTTCGGTGATCCCAGGCTTGCACCCATAATTATCTGATAAAAGGCGGATAATGGTTTTGACGGGCCTGTAGCCTATAAAGCTCTTCTTCAAAAGGTGAAGGGGGAGCCCACACATCGCACTAGACAAAGTGTTCCCACATAACTGTCAAATTCTTAGGTAAACAAAAAATCACCAGAATGTAGCCCCCATCTGGGCAGGTGCACCTGAAAGCCACAAATCGAATCCCCTCATACAACTCCTCTACTGGACCAACCCCCTCCTCTTCCTGTCCCACAACTGCTGTATCAAGGAAGAGAAAACCCCCTCCTCCACATGGCTGAGATCAAGCTCACAAAGGCGAAACCCCTCCTGAATACCAACATTCCAATGCACGTGCACCCAGGTTCTCAAGTGGTGTCTGTAAAGGGATTTTGAACTGTTTGACCCTCCAAGGAGGCCAAGGCTCCACTTAAGGTGTCATTCCTGAGGCTGCCCTCCAGTAACTCCTCCTCCTCCAGCCCACCACGCACATGAGCTTAACCCCACTCCTGTGGGAGGAATGCCAGCTGTGCAGCCCAGTAATAAACCCGAAAGTCAGGCAGACCCCCAACCCCGGTTGAAAGATGCAATGTAGCTCTCTGAGAATTCTAGCACTACCACCACGCTAGAAATCTGTGTAATAAAAGTAGAGTAGCTTGAAGTGCGCTGTGGGACTTTAATAGAGAGAGACTGATACAAGTACAAACAGCGTGGTAAAATAGTTATTTTTACCATACCCACCCTTCCCAACAGGGATGGTGGAAGAGCCATCATTGATCACAATCCTCGGATAATTTAGTGAGAAGAGGCTTGAAATTAAGGGCATATAACTGTTTAGTGGGCGGAGATCAGCACGCGAGGTATTTTAATTGGGGTGGAATACTAGCTGTAGGCCCCTAGATTGGCTATCAGTTGGGTCCTATCTACGAAGTCCCACGAGAACAATTCACTTTTAGTCCAATTCACTCTGTGGCCTGATATGGCTCAAACTCCCTCATTAGCTGATGAACAGCAGCAGGTCCTACTCTGAGTTTTTCAGGAAAAGGAGCTGGTCATCTGCATACATAGCTATCTTATGTTCTGGGCCCATCCATACAAAGCCTCTTATTCACTCCTGTGCATGGAGGACACATAAGTGGCTCCAAAGACAGCACATGTAGCAACAGGAAGAGATAGCATCCCTGATGCATACTCCTCTGCAGCACAAAGGGCTGAGACGTTACCATTACCTGCCACTTGTGCCTATGGCAGGGTATATAGCGTTCGCACCCAGCTACAGAAATTTGGACCAAGACCCATTCTCCTGAGAGTTTCAAAGGTAGCCCCCTCCACGTGGTCAAAAGCCTTTTCCACAGCATGTGCCACTACAGCCGCCCCATAGGGAGCTTTTAACCCACATCCCACTGGTAGATTATATTCAAGGTCTGCCTTATATTATAATTCCCTTGCCTATCCTTCACAAAGCCCATTTGATCCTGATGAATCAAGGTGGGCAAGATAAGCTCAGATGGGAAGCCATGGCTTTAGCCAAAATTTTACAGTCCATGATTAGCAAAGAAATAGGCCTATAGGGCGCATTTGGTTGGATCCTTTCAGGTTTGGGAGAACCGTAATTACTGCAGACCGCATGGAGGGCAACTCTCCTTGGCCTAAAACCTCAGCCAGCATATCAAAAGGGGGTCTAGCAAGAGAGAGTCAAGGATTTAAAAAGTCAATGGGCAACCCATCTGGCCCAGGAGCCTTCCTCCTTCAAGCTCTAAGCACATCCAGTACTTCCTGTTTAGTCAGAGAGCGTCCAGCCCCGGAGGTGTCTGCCACCAGTTCCCGCAATGAGATGCATTTAAAGAACGACTGGAGGTCGTCCCGAGTGGGGTTGCACTCTGAAGTATATAGCTGTTTATAAAGTCCCCAAATGCCTTCCCAATACGCTCTGTGTCCTGCAGCAAGCTCCCACGGGAATCACTAATTCCTCCACCATCCTCTCAGTCTCTCTCTTCTTAATCTGCCAAGCCAACAGTTTACCCCCATGATCCCCATCAAAAAGGCCCATACGTTTGCCAATAGGATAGATCTTTCCAATTGGGAGCTATTCAGGGTGTTATACTGTCATTTTAGTTTTGGATCACATTATATAACGTTTTAGTTGGTTTCGTTTTGTGGGCTAACTCACAGGCACTGATTTTTGTTCTAAGTGAGGCAAGGACACTCTCCTCCCCTTTTCTGGTGGTAAGCATAAGAGATAGACTGGCCCCTAATAATGGCCTTCAGGGCCTCCCAGCCAGTACCACGTGTAGTGTCTCCCTCCCGTTATATAAAAGAAATTCCTGTATGCTCCCTTTCATGCTCAATATAACCTTGGTCCTTCAAAAGTGGGTCCAGTCTCCAACAGCGGGGCAACGGTGCACCTGACAGTGTAATTACAAGGCAATGAGGCATGATCCGAGACCAAAATGGGCAGGTAATCCACCTCCCAGCTCCACCAACAGCAATTCAAAACTAGTATTCTGTCAATTCAAGCATACAATTGATGCACGTGGCAGAAAAACTGTAATCCTTCCCAGTTGGATTGGCATGCCTCATGCATCTACCAGACCCAAGTCCCCTTGCATCTGCTGCAGAGCTTTGGCATTCTGAGTTAATGGGATTATGGTTGTCTTGAGGCGATCAAGAACTGTGTCCAATACACAATTAAAGTTCCACCTACAACTCAGGCCCTCTCCCAACAGGATATGTCTAATGCCAATCGCTGAAAGAACCCTGGTTCCTCAATGTTTGGGGCATAAATGGACACAATCAGTAGCATGCCTCCCCAGGGATACTCAACTTTGCAAGTGCATAGCGGTCTGCTGTGTCCACTACCGTTTCCACCACTTCCGCCCGAAAGTTGCGGAAATTCAGATTGAGGCGCCTCTGGCTTTTAGCGAATATGTGGATGACACTACGTCCCCACCATGAATCTAGCAGTCTTTTGGGCCTCTGAGGTGAGAAATGTGTCTCTTGTAACAGTATGATTTGGCCCTTAATTCTACGCACCTCCGCCATCACTTTCCTGCACTTTAGAATTGATTTAAGGCCATTAATGTTCCATGTGACCATCTTAAAATCGCTAGCCATCATCCCCCCTAAATTACATTTACCCGACCAAATGGATAATACTGATCACCTTGAACCGATTTTTGAATAATTTCTAAACAGAACCCCAAAAGCCCTTCCTCAACCCCCATCAACATTCAAAACTACAAACCCCCAAAAGTATAAGGCAGATCTAAGCTGTGTGGTGCCATGTCCAGCCCAAGAAGAGAGACTGTGACAGCATAAAATTGCTCTCCAGGGCTGGCAAGCAGCAGCCCACCATCTCAAACCAACGATATGCTTCCTCCAACCCCACCCCAAACTACTGATTCCCCAATCCCTAATTTGACAGTCCCCACCCGGCATCTCCCCCAGCACATATCCACCCCATAGCCCCTACGGAAGGGCGCTCCAGATAATAACCCAACTTTATCCCTTCCCTAACATCAGCGGTAGAACACACTCTGCCAAGACCCCCACTGCAAACACTTGCCAGATATTTAACCACATTGTACTGTACAGCGATGGGGCATCACTGAACTAAACCCATTTCAAAAGCTGTAACAATCGTTCAATATAAACCTAAACTCCAGAACAACAATATTATCAAGCAGAAGGAAAATAAACACAGCAAGTGTACAATAGACCAAAAGTCCAAATGGGAATACAGTTCCATCCCCTTGCAGCACAAGGAAATACAGTTTCAGGTCTTAGATCCACAGTATATTTCCCCATGTTAGCATTAGAGCCTGCCCTTGATACCCATGTCCCCAGACATGGTTGGGAGAACTTCACCAAATGGAAACTTAAGGCAGCTACGAATGCAGGAAATGAAAAGGCTGCAGCCACAGGAAGCACACAACTTTAACATAGACAAGTATTGTGAGCAATGAAGTCCTATGCGGCTATAAGCTGAGGACATAAGAGCCCCAGGAGGTTATACTAATTAGTAGCATACTTAACTGAAATCAGGTTTCTGTGGCTTGTGCCCTGTCCCTCCTGGTCTCCTTCTCACAAACCACTTCTCAGCTGCTTTGGGACACACAAGAAAGCGTCGCTTGTAGCCTGGCCTGCGAACTGAAGGCATGCTGGGTACCGAAAAATAAGCGACCAGTCCAGGTTGTGCAGTTTATTTTGATTTGGGTGAATTTCTGGTGTTGGCCCTGAGCTCCTTACTGTAGTCCTGGTATGTAAACACACTTGTGTTTTCAAAGATATCGACCCTACGTGCTTGGCTTTTGCAGCAACTTTTCTCTGTCAGTGAAGCAAAGTACTTTATGTCGGGCAGTGTCTGGGCCTCTCCTAGGTTTAGGCGGTTGTCCCACGTGATGTGCCGCTCTATCTTAAACTCCTTGTACTCCCCTGGCAAGCCCAACTGTTGCACCAGCCACCTCTGCAGGCCCTTAGCAGCATTCCGACCCTCCGTCCCTCTGACAAGCCAATAATATGGAGTTAGACCTCCGTGGCAGTTCTCATGGTCATCAATCCGCTGTATCAGCTCCTCGAGGAGGTTGTCAGCCCATTTCTCTCCACCGAGAGTACCAACAGGAGTCCTCCAAAGCCCAGTTACCACTACTTGCAAATGTGTGAGTTGGGCAGTTATGTTCACAAATCCATCTTTCATTTCTTGCTGCATTTGCAGCCATGTGGAAGGAACCCAGCTAAAGATTTAGTGAGTGCTTCCATATCTGTCTCTGCACTGGGACCCACAAGGCCAGGACTCATGGCCTGCAGCTTGGATTGGCCTCTGTCACCTTCCCGATCCAGATGGCGCTGCTGCTGCTTCAAAATGCAGTTTCCCTTGTCGTTTTTGATTTTCCTGATGTCATGGGTAGTAGGGGAAAGAACAGGTTAAATTCTGGAGACAAACCCAATGTTTAACAGCTTTTAGAGCAATTGAAAATCGATGCCGTGGAGCCAACTAGCACATGTCTATCATGTCTGAAGGCCAGCCACGCCCCCCTGTGCTATTGTTTAGCACCATGGCAAACAAGTATGGAGAAAGAGGCACCCTGTCAGATTCCCTACTGTAGTGAGAATCGGAAAGAGGGAACCGTTGATTTTCACCATCACTTCTGGGAGGAGTAGAGACCTTTAATAGTCTCTAAAATTTCAGGGGAAATCAAATTTTGTTAATGCATATTGTAAAACCTGCCAGGAGACCTGATCAAATGCTTTTGGGCATCCAAACTTAAAACTAATAAAGGATTATGGTCGGTATGGGTGTGCTCTAAAATAAATGAAGTTATTTTAATATTATCGGTTGTTTGCCGGTTTTAATAAAGCCTGATTGGTCTGGGTGTATTATTTCTGGGAGAATATAGTCTAATCTATGCGCTCTAATGCTTGTATAAAATTTATAGTCTGGTTAAGGACTGAAATTGGATGGTAAGATGCCAGCCAGGTGGCGCTGAGGGTTGAGGTGCTAGATGCCAACACCTTGCACTACGCTGGCAGCCCATGTTCAGGAGTGGGCATGGGCCATTGGGGTTAGCCAGGAGGATGAGGGAGAGGACTGGCGTCCCATGGACAGCTCTCCTCCAGGGAGGGTGGAGTGGGAAGGACCGCTGAAGTGCCGGCTCCTGGGGGCTGTGCAGCCTCGGGGCCAACAGAAGGGGATGGCATTGGCGGCGTCTGATGTGCAGCGTGTGGGCGTGCATTGCAGCGTCACTGACACCACTGCATGCCAGGTGCCAGGGGCTACTATAGATAAAACCCTCGGCGGATGACTGCTGCCCCAACGTCGCCACAGATGCACCCACGTTAGCTCCTTCCTGTGCCCACCCTCCAGGTCTTCATGGTGGTGGGTAAGTACCCACTGCAAAGCGATCTGGGAAGGGCTGCAGTGGGGGAGAGTGAGCTCTGCCGGGGCAGATGCCATGAAGGTGGGCTGGATGGGAGAATCAAAGGCACAACCCCTCAGCTGAGTATATAAATAAATAAGTTAAGTTAAAAAAAAAAGAAATGAAATTGGACGGTAAAATTCCACATAAATATAGGCGTTTCTGGAGTTTCAGTGTTGCCGAGATGTCTGCCCGTCTCCAGGAGGTTGGGTACTCAACTGTGAGTAACTCTCTTTTATGACAGCCAGTAGGGGGCATGTATAGAGATCTATAGTCTTTTTATAAAAATCTGCTGTGTATCTGCGTCTGGGCTTGGGCTCTTACCTGTCTTCAGATTTTTTATGGTGTTATTTAACTCTTGATAGGATATGTGGCGATCAACTGTTCCTTGTGGGCTTTGTGAGGGTCGAGAGTTTTAAAGAAAGAAAGAAGGTCGACAGGAATTAGAATCTGTTCTGGAGGGCTGTATATAGTTCCTGTAGAATTGTCTAAAGCTTGCTAGGATTTGATCCACAGTGTGTTTTAGATTACGGATTGGGATCCTTTATTCTGTGGACTGTAGATATCAGAATCTGTTTTCTTAATCTATAGGCTAACATTTTGGCTGCCCTAGCCCCTCCCTCATAGTATTTCTAGTGACCACACAAGGCTTGTTCAGTTCATACTGTCAGAGTGCTTGTATTTCCTGCTGGACCTGTGCCAACTGCTCAGAGACATTACTATCCCTTGCATATGTTGGTCTTGTAGTCTTTTGAGTTGAGCCTGAAGGTCTTGTAGCCTAGCTTCTCTCTACTTCTTTTTCTTAGTCGCATAGGAAATAATGTGCCCAGTACCACCTTAGCGTGTCCCATAGGGTTATCGAGAATCCTGGGGTGAATCATTATCAGCCAATATTTCTGGGATTTTAACTTTCAGAAACTCCTTAAATTCAGGTCTCTCAGCAGGAAAGGATTAAACCTCCAGAGTGTGTTCTGTCTCGGTTTGCTCAGGGCTAGGTCTAAGATTATTGGGCGTGGTCTGAGAGAAGAATGTTAAGTATGTCCGCTGAGTGAATTAAGTCCTTATGTTCCCCTGATATGCATAAGTAATCTAATCTAGAATAATGTATATGGGGATGGGAGTAGAAGGAGAACTTCCTCTGTGAGGGATGCAAGCCAGAGTCCACCAGATTTATATCTAGTAGTATCGCCTAGAGGTTTCTGCCCTGTGGTTTATGGGGAGGGACGATTAGCTGATGTGTCTATTAATGGATTCAGAAGACAACTGTAATCCCCAAACTATCAAGACTCCTTCTGGTGGGTGATAATAAACTCTATCATCCGTTATATGCTTGATGCATCGCTGTTTGGGGGACATATAAACTGCAAATTGTTTAAAGTGTGTTCGCAGTATGTCCCTACTGCTAAGACAATTCTCCTTCCTTATCTCGTAGCTCTCCTTGATGATGAAATTAGATGTTTTAGGGATTAGGATAGCTACCCCCATGCCTATCATGTTTGTAGACTCCACCAACTGAGAGAAGCTGAACCCCAGTAATGTTTGGTATTTAAGTGAGGATAGTTGGTCTCCTGTAATAGGAGAACATAAGGCTTATGTCTCTTAAAGCTGTTAGCATCCTATATCTTTTAATGGGTCCAGTCAGCAAGTTTGCATTACTTGAAATTATTTGAAAGGGTGATGTCATGTGACTGGGCCTGCATGATCATGTCTGTTCCCTCCTCTATGGAAACAGTTAAATTTTACTGTACTAAATTCTGTCAATGCACAACAATGTTCACATCTGCTGCCTCCCTGGTGTTTCATCCTAATAATTACTTCAGTGTTTATGAGAACACAAATCTTAACCATCTAACTGTGTTTGCTTAACATAACAGCTAGGTCTTAAGAGCCTTAAAAACAACTAGTATGTCCATATATTCTATTAAACTTATTAAGAACTCTAACTTTGAAACTTAGTCAAACTGCCAAGCCTTGACCTCCGACCTCGGAAGCCAAGGGATGGGCATAAAAATCAACTGCTCTTGTGGGATCCTGGTTCCCAATGGATGGGGTATCCTCAGAAACACTCACCCAAAACAGGAACTGGGATTAAAATAAGAAATTCAGGTGGAGTGCCTTTACTTAAAAGGGATAAATTAGGATGGAGGACACACGGAATAAAACTAATATTAGGAGATAAGGGTGCATTAGATTATACCATGACATGGCTCAGAATTTCCCTCCTAGCACCAGCAAGTTTTTTGTTGGAGATGGGGAGGCACAGTCAACCTTAATTTGCTGTACATTTTCAGACAAATGCTCAATTCTAAGGTGCCCTTTATGTTGAAATCCAGGTACTTCTTTTCCCTCAAGTTTGGACTTCCTTTGAGAGTATTCTGTGGGAGAAAGGAAAAAAGATAGTTCTGTGGGTATATGGGGCATTTTGCCCTCGCCTCTCATGGAGGTCTCAATTGAAAGTCCATAGCAAGCAAGGAAGTCCTGCTTTTAATCTGAGGCAATATCTCATTGTCAGTGGGCTCCGACATTTTGACCCTGAATTTCCAACACAGTCTTTTATGACCTCACGTTATGATCAAGACTGGTGGAATTTTTAAATACCACCTGAAAGGTGATTTGAGGACAACTGCAAAAGCATATTTCAGAGAGTATTTGAAAATGACACCTGTCACATTCATGTGGTGGAGTAATGCAAGGGCTATTTTGAACAATTGTGCCAAAATCTGCAAAATAAAGGTATGATTAAACATTGAAAAAATTAAACGTTTCTTCATAACTTAGGTTTTCCTTTCCACATTTGATCCCAAATTTTCAACATAAGCGTTTCCATGACCCTGTTTAAGCAAAAGACAGGTGAATTGTTTACATCTGGTCCAAAAGGCGATTTAGTGGAGCAACTGCAAAATAATGTTTTAGAGGCATGGCGCCTGTCATGTTCATGCAGTAGGTTACTAAAAGGTCTATGCTAAATATATGTTTGGTGCAAAAATCTGCAAAAATTACAAAGTTATGAGCAAACATTGAAAACATTCAATCTGTCTTCATAACTGTTGTTTTACATCTTAACCTAAAATTTTCAACATAATCTTTTATTTTATTTTAATTTAATTTTTGATAACTGGTAAGTGCACTAGACACAAAAGTGACTATTTTCAGGCATAACCTGGGAGGTTACAACATCAACAGGAAAAACAGTGAGGATACAGTACAATATAGAGTACACCATATTAGGGATACAATTAAAATGGATAACAATTTGAGGTGACTGGAGAAACATTCCGATGTACTTCATATCAAGTGAAAGTAAGTGCATATTATACTATAGCATTTAAGGATATAGTAAAATTGATAATGGTTTGAGCAATTGGTATAATCAGGGACAATACAGATAATTCACATATTAAAGCACAGCAAAGGTTATGCAGGGTTTTAAATAATTGATTAGCAGTTTTTTCTTGGGACAATACTAACTGTACAGAAAATATCTATATAGGTTTTTCAGAAGTGTTATGTTTGTTAAACACAGTGAGGCAAGTGCTATGCATTTTCACAATGTTTTAGCACTTTTATGAGCAAAAGCTAATCAATTTTTGGAGTTAAATAAAACCCTCTTATGGGCACATATAACAGCTGATTATCAATCTAGGCATCAACTCTATTCTACAAAATTTGGCAATAACAAAGAATATGACACCAAAGAGGAGCAAGTTGGTAGGAAGGATTGAGGTAGTAAGATCTAAGTGGGGAGAAAGTAGAAGGGGAAGATGTGTAAGAGGTGGGGTAGAAAAGGGTGGTAAGACAAGTAGAAACTATGAGGTGTAAGTACGGAGGACACCTCACTTTATGATCAAGACAGGCTGAATTTTAAAATCTCATCTAAAGAAGATCTCATGCGAAAACACATTTTGTAGGAGATTTGAAAAATCATTGACTATATTTATGAAGTGGAGTAACAAAGGGCTATGTTAAAAATCTGGGGACAAAATCATGAAATTACTAAAAGCAGCTTAGACTATTAGACAGCTATAAATTTAAAATTATTAAAAAAAGATATATGTTTTGGAAAGTGGAAGTCATGTGCTAAGTAAGATTAGATGTCAGGTTAAGATGTCAAAAACAACAGTTATGAGGAAAGACTGAATGTTTTCAACGTTTGCTCATAACTTTGAATTACTCCCCACCTCACCCTCCCTCCCTTTCTCCCTTTTCTTTCACATAAGCACTTGTTTACTTATTAACCTGGCACTTATTATTGTCACTCTTTCTACCTATTATGTTCAACACTATTGTAACACTTTCTGTAACACCTGCCTTACAACTGTATGCTATTGTTGATCTTGTAAACTGAATGCTTAATGCCTCATTCCTATTGTACCCTTCCCCAGGTCACACCGGAAGAAGCAGTGACATGTTGCTCAGTGTGCCTTCCTGGTGAAACATTAATAAATGAAAAACATAAGACTTCACTGAGGTTACCTATATATGAAATAAAAAAATGGTCTCTCTTCATTTACAATATCTTTTACCAGTAGAAAATATTATAAATTGTTTGTTTATTTTAGGATTCAACCAGTATCCCTGATGAAGGGAAAGATAGGCCCCAAAATCTTGAATAAATATGTTTATGTGTTACAAGATTTTCGGTGAGTGGCCTTTGTTTCAATAAACCTGTTTGGAATTTTTAAATCCCATCTGAAAGGTGACTTTGTGGACCCACTGCAAAAACAAGTTTCTGAAGGATTTAAAAATTCCTATCCTTACTCATAAGGTGACGTCCCAAAAAGGCTAGGTTGAAAAATGTAGGCAAAATATTTAAAAAATGCCAAAGTTACTGGTAAAAGTTCACACGCATTACAACTGTAGCTCTTTTTTCTGGTTGTATATATGCATAGAGTGAAGATTGTATTATGATGTGTTCTCTCTTCTCTGAATAAAGTGGCGTTTCAAAAAAAATTAATTAACCAAACTTGCCTTGTTTCAGTCAGTCTGTGGTCTCGTTGGAAGCAGCAGGCGTGCCAAATGCTGGAGGACTTCATCGGGTAGGTAAGTGAGGGGTACAGGAGAATAGAACTCACTGAGGGACCATTTTATTTTTACCGTTTTAAAAAGCGATGAAGGACAAGGAACCATTTTTTATTGCAGGCACCAACATTGGGAATTAGGTACCTTAGAGTCAGTTTGTCATTTGGTGGCACCTGGGTGGACACCTGGTGTTGCATACTGTTGGGGGGCGGAGAGTTTTTAACATATGGGATTTGGGGACAGAGGGTGGGGTGGGACAGCATGCAGAGGGAGGGAGCGGAGCGATTTTTAAATGATACCAGGGACCGAAACAGAGGCTGGGGATGGGATAGGACACCAAGGAGGAACGGAGGTGGTGGCTGGAATGCATGTAGAGAGAAGAAGCAGGAGGTTTCCTCATGATCCCAAAGCTGCATGGGGTGGGAATGGGAATGCTGGCTGCTGATGATATATGAAAGGATGGAGCCGCACTGTGATTAGTGAAGTTGCATCCTTTCATCGTGAAAATTACACCCATCTGCCAACAAACCAGCAACTGTAGCAGCAGCCTCGCCAGACTGGGTGTTCACAGGCATGCCTGCTTCTTTCGGCTGCACTGGTTGGGTACAACGCACCTCCTTGGGCCTACTCTGTCCCAGCGTTCTCAAAATGTTTATGTTGCACATGAATGTAAGCAAACATAAAAACAAAACAAACATTAAAAACAATCACAGATTTGACAAGGTTTTGCCTAACAGTTATCACCTTTTAAACAATCAATCAAATCAACCTTGAGATGAATAGGCCTCCTACCATTACCATTGAATTAAATACCTCTGAGCTTTAGGGCGTGTTCCTGCATCCTGTTTAGGGACACCAGATCAAACATTTCTTGCTGTAACATAGAAACAGATAATATTTTGGCAGAAAAGGACTGCCTGGCCCACTCAACCTGCCCAGATGTTCCCTGCCTAATTGGTCTCCAGAACACTCCTCCTCCCTGCCTATTTTCCAATATACCCTGTACTTATCCCAAGCAGGTTTGAAGCCCCCATACTGTTTTGCCTCCACCACTTCTGCTAGCAATCTGTTCAAGACGTCTACCACCCTTTCAGTGAAGAAGAATTTCTCACATCTTTCTTACACTTCACCCTCCAGCTTCATCAAATGCCCTTAGTCCTGGTGCTCTTGCCCATTTGAAAGAGACTCTGTTTCTGCACCCTGTTCACCTCTGTGAGTTACTTGAAAGTCTCTATCATGTCATCTCACCCTCTCTCTTCCAGAATGTACATGTTGAGATCCTCAGTCTCTCCTCGTGGGCTTCTCGTGCCACCCCTGCACCATTTTATTGCCATCCTCCAAATGCCTCCACCCTAAGTTCTTTTTCAGGAGTGACTTCCCAAACTGCACACAGTACTCCAGGTGGTGTCTCGTTTGCAGGACAATACAGTGGCAGCACCACTTCCCTCCTCCTGCTGGAGACACCTCCCTATTCACCCCAGCATCCCACTAGCCCTACCCACTGCTTTGTAACACTGCCCTGCCACTTACAGGTCATCAGATATGATAACCCCAAGGTCCCTTTCTTGTTTAGTGACTGTCAGTACCTCCTCCACCACCTTATACTCAGCAGTTCACCCATGTCGTGGCAGCAACAAAAAAATGCAAAGATATAATGCAACCATCATTAGGCGCCAGCACAATGCTGATGGTGAACATGATGCCCAGCAATTGTGCTACCTGACCCCTACCATGCTCAATGCCCCAGGGCATATTCCAGCTTCACCCCGTACTTTAATGTAATCACCTCCAGGTCAGAGGTGTATGAGGCATGGGGCGCAACACCTGGATGGCGCCATCCCTGCCGAGTGCCACAAAATCCAGTTAACTATCATGGCAGGCAACTGGTTCACCACCATAATTGCAGCGCCCTAACTGCATCACCCACATAACGGTATACGATACTCAGCTACTGGGTTCTTATGCCTAGGTGCAGGATTTTGCACTTTCTGGCATTAAACCCCAACTGCCATGCCCTTGGCTACTCCTCAAATTTCCTAAGATCCCTTCCTATTCTCTCCACCCTCCCAAGTGCCCATCATCCTACTGCAGATTTTAGTGTCATCTGCAAGGAAGCATACCTTTCTTGCCAGTTATTCTGCAATGTCACCTATGAAGACACTAAAGAGGACCAATCTGAGTACTGAGCTCTGTGGCACACAGCTGGTCACTCTCACATCATTAGAGTGAGTGTCATAAACCACCATCCTCTGTCTCCCTATACACTGACCAGTTTCTAGCCCAGTTCACCACTTTGGATCCCACCCTGCTGCGTGGCACAGTGTTGAAGCCAAGGCCTTACTAAAGTCCAGATGGGCCACATACATTGCCCTCCCTGACCTACTTCTCTGGTCACCCATTTGGCATGACCTCCCCATGAATCTGTGCTGCCCTTTGGATTTAAGATACTCTACCAGTCTTTCTTTCAGTAGGATTTCCATTAATTTCCCACCACTGAAATAAGACTGTCTGGCCTGTAGTTGATAGCTTGCTCCCTACTGCCACTCTTATGTAAAGGGACCATGTCAGCTCTTCTCCAGTCCTCCAAAGCCATGCACATTTCAGTGAGCTGTTGAACAAGGTTGTTAGTGGTGCATCAAGCACCTCCCAAATTCTGCCAGTACCCTTGGGTCCTATCACATCGGTCGTATAGCCTGCCCACCTTCAGAGCTATTAGTCCGTCAGGACTTTTCCTCTGAAAATGGACACATCTATCTCCCCTTCCCCATTCCTGCTATTCTGTGGTGGTCTGTCCATCTCCTTCCACTGTGAAGACTGAGCAGAAGTACCTTTCAGGGTGGCAGCTTGATAACCATGGAGTGCAGGCGACATGATCTCAGCCTTTGCATTCTCAAGTATACGGGACAAGATCAAACAGTCTGATGTTTGATCTGGTGTTCTCTAACAGGACATGGGAAATGCTGTGAAACTCAGAGGTGGAAAATTCAAGGGTATCGATAGGAGACCCTTTTTCACCCAGAGGGTGTAAACCTATGGTACAGTCTACCACTGCAGACAGTAGACATGACGACAGTACAGACTTTCAAAAGTAACCCGGACAAACTGGTGCTTAGTAAAGGAACCAGCATGCCAGAGCAATATTACAGTATTAAATTAGCAAGGATACAGTACTTATTTATCCCTGATAATGAAGCGGGAGGGCCCATTTGATGGATATAGTGTTCCTTGTAACCTTACATTACTGCATTACTATTTTTTAAAGTGTGAAGGCCACCTCTTCCCACAATCCATTACAGTAGTAGCCCAAAGAATGTACCTTTGGTATAGCGGCCTGGAAGACAAAGTCCGTCATGTCAGCCCCAGTGGAGTTGGCGGCTTTCATAGTGATGGTGAGGAGGCTGTCAGAGCGCTGGAAGGAGAACTCGATCAACAGGCCATTCTTGTTAAAGGCAATTAAGGCAGGGATACCAGGGATACCTGATGACAAAAAAAAAGTTACAGAACTTTCATAATATGATCCTCAAACAGGACATTTATTTATTTAAGAGATTAACCAGGCAGGCATGCTGGTAGGGGCCACTCGTTTCCAGATGCGACCTGGGGTTACATAGAAAATACAGCAGAAATGTACGTACAGGGTAAAACAACGGGTCCACAATAGTAACAGAGCTGGCATACATTTGTTTCACATTAGTTACTACAAGGGTCGTCAGACACCATAGAGTAAGTAGAGTTAGAGAACAGGCAGGTAAACAATAATTACTAAGACAGTATTATGGCTGACGAGATACATCAAGGCACCCATTGGTTGAGGTCTGGGCTACTGGTAGTAAAGGGGATCTGTGGCTTTCAATTTGAAATTAGGTATCACAGGACCATCCCGTTTTGTCATTCAGCTGAATATTACCCTGAAATGAAGACTTGTTCTCCAACTAGGCAATGCCATGCTGACCTACCACGGCAAGTGATGCCAGTGTCTCACCAGCATCATTCACTTGTAGTGCCACTTTAGAGGTGCTGGTATCACGGAGAGTGCCCAACATGAAGCAATCACTGCCTGAAGCACCCGCCGTTTTAGATTAATATTGACCTGACGATGATGGAACTGCCAGCTCTATGGGTCAACTGCTAAATGAGGGCAGGGTGGGGCTTATTCATGAGTCTGAAAGGAAGCCACCGATTCCCTTTATAAAATGGGGTCTAGACAGTTCTGGACCCTCATTGTCAGGACCCTGTTATATGTTACTTCATTAACCTAGCATATATTCCTGCTCCAATGACATCATAGAAGTGCATTAACCAAAACAGCCTGTTGTGATCACAGTGCAAATCGCACAGCACAGCAAGGTGGTAAAAATATCATGCAAATAAAAATACATGAGAACATTTACCATTACGCACCCTCCCCACCTCGGTAATACTGCTCAACAATCATAAACAGTGAACCAAAACATAATGATATCCAGTGCCACTTAATGAATAAAAGTAGTATCTGACTAAAGAAACATGAAATCCATCCCGTAAAACTGAAAGAAAAAAAAAACATACTTTATACTCAATGACCAAATTCAAAAAGCCTCGGTGCTACTACCCACTGAAACAAACACAAGAAAAGAAACCTACCACATTTTTAAAACACAAGAGTATCTTTATTTTGTGTTTATTTAGTTTTATTGACGGGTAAGTGCACTAGACAAATCCTGCCTATTTGCAGGCACAACCTGGAAGGGATACAGATGAATTGCAACTGACCTTGGACCAGATTAAGCTGTTAGTGTATTTTTAGTGAATGAGGGAATTTTGGCCAGGACACTGGAAATTCCCTACTCTTGCAGGTGAATGGGCTGTCATTCTGTGTGATGGTCACTTTGGGAGAGACTCCAGAGGAGAAGGGCGCTGGTTTAGTGGTGGGAAAGGCCTCACTGCTAACTGATCAACAAGCCACGGATAGAATTGTCGATCACCTGGAAACTGATAGCGACAAAGTATTTCATGAAGTGTTTGCCACACGGATAACTTACTACCTATTGGAATGGTTGGCGCTGAGGAAAGCGTAAAACTACTGATAGAATGAGTGCTCATGAAGCTGTTTCTAGCGGAGTTCATTTGGCTCAAAGGGAAAGTTATGTCAAGAACAGCGCCCCACAGCTCATTGGGGCTTCGCTGATGCATCTGACAGGCCAGGAACAGCCTGTCAGCTGCAATGATGACGCAGACCAAGCGGCGTCTTCTACCAGAGGGTGAGTTGTTGGACTTAATATCGACTAAAATCAAGAATAATGATGTGTTGAGGCTGGCAGTTCATTTGCTCAGGTCAGCAGTGCCAAAAGCCTAGAACAGTGCCACAAAGTGCTAATATTAGTTACGATACATCATTTACCCCTCGACTCACAGTTATGGTAATCCTGCTTCTATTCAACATGTTCAGCATATATCCTTTGAGGAAAGTTCATTTATCAAAGGAAGCAGGGCTTGTTTTCAAACCACCGGCTCTTCGGTGAATGGAAACTGACATCATGACTTAGGTAAAATTTCAATCAGATGGCAAACACCAAGAGGTGTGACTGAATTCAGTTTTCGCAGTCGCTGGAACCGCAGTATTGCCAGTAAAGTCAGATTGCTCTCGATTCAGTCATGGGAGCTCCTAGTAATTAATTTAAAATTGCAAGTAGCTCAAGCAGTTCCTTTGTTAATACAAAGGACTTGGTAAAACAGGAGAACACGACGAGACCTGGTCGCCTCAGAAGGCGCTCCTGGAGGCAGGATGGAAAGAACAGTCACAGGGTCTTGGTCTCCAGATCATGTATAGGACTCACGTTTAATTTACAATCTTCCTCCCTGCGTGGAAGCCAAAAGTATCAAACTACCATATGTCAGACAAAAACAATCATGGCCAAAAACTGTAGACAAGGAGGCAAGCCCTGTTTTTACCCACATTTCTAAAGCCTATAAAAGTGACGCTCCTTTACAACTGAAAACAAACACTACTCCCCCATGAAGCAGTCAGTAATGTTGATCACGGTTTTTCAGCTACTCCAAATAAACCGCTAATGTCAGAACTTTTTCCCATGCAAAATAGAAGCAGCACCTAGGCATAATGCAGTCCGCATCCGCTGTAAATGAGGTCTGAAGGAAAGGCCTGATAGACATTATGTGGAAAGTGTCTTATAAAGAGTCATTGCATTCTCTCCTATAGATGTATTTGCATTCATGAATATTTCTGAGAGGATAATTTTGACATAAGTTTCAGAACATCATATGCTTTAGACCTTTTTGGGAGCGATATGGCAGGTTAAATTTTCCCCACATGGACCCCCTTTTAAGTAATTCCTCTAACTAAATCATTAATAAAAAAGCGTTATTGTGATGTTTAGGAGCAGGGTCCATGTGGAAGTTTATATTAGTTATCTCAAAGTGTGAAATCTAAGTGCACCTGAACCCATTTTGGATTCAGAACAATTCTGGACAGAGGGCTGGAAGCATAAAGTCAAATTGAGACAATCTGACACAGGGACAGAACATATCCCCAACGCTTTCCTGTTGGGTAGAGATAGGTGGGTATGTTTTTACGGTGGACAGCCTAGGGCTTGCTATAAATGCGGGTCTAAAACCCACCTATCTAGTATTTGTGATCAACCCAGGTGTGACAACTGTGGGGAAGTGGGTCATGTGACCATGCAGTGTGCTAACCACACTAAGTGTGACCTCTGTGAGGAATATCGTCATGCATTTAGGGAATGCCCGTGGGCAGCAAAAATAAAGCCTCATGTGGGAGCCCAGATTTATTGATCCAGCAAGCCCAAGAAGCTGTGACAAAGCAGGCAGAAGCACCCACGGAGAAACCTACAATGACCCTACCACAGGAAACAGAAGTTACATCTTTGGCCAAAATCCACCCTTCCACACAGTTGGAATTTACAGAAATAGTAAAAATTGAAAAGGATTATGGTCATCCTCTTAGGGAAGGTAAGGGAAGTAGTGCAGTTTGAGCCGGTATGTTACAATGCCCAGATAGTGCAGAGGTTTCAGGAGGGAAAGTACCTCGCTTTCTCCCTTAACCCCTAGAGGTCTCACAGAAACATTAAAGCAGTTGCACCCTCCACTGAGATAATGGAAACCCCAACTCCTATGCGGCTTTATTCACCAATTGGGGAGACTCTGAAATGGAGGTAGGGATTCAGACTCCAAAACCAATTCAGGAAAACATAGGAGCTCCAGTAGAGAGATATAAAGAAAAGAAAAAAAAGAGAAAAACATAAAATGACCTCAGCATGATAAGGAAAAATGACAGTGAAAAATGGGGCTCATTAAACACACATAGCATATTAAATGATATGAGAAGGCAAGCAGTATTTCAATGCCTTCATGATAACAATATTTCAGTGGGCTTCTTACAGGAAACATGGATGTTTTCTTTTGATCAAATAGCCTCCTTTAAAAGAGATTGGTCTTGGGGACCTTCCTATTGGTCATTCGGCAGAGACTGCGTAGCAGGGTGAGATTTCATTCAATTCATTCCACTTTGTACTACATAAATTGATAGATTTAATACCAGGCAGAGTCCTAATTATAGATGGAAAATGGCATTCAATGGATTGCAGATTCATTAATATTTACAATCCCCAAACTAAGGCACTTAGAATTGACTGTATGAGAGCCAGTCAATCATATTTAGTAACCTCTCTCAAAAATCTTTGGAAGGAGATTTTAATTGCAGTTTAAATGCTAGCAAATTGACCAAAAGAAAGTTTATTGTGATTCAAACTGTTTTGAGTCCATTATAAAATTAGCTGTCTAACTGTAGCCTCTTTCAAACTACTGGTCCTAGTTGCACCTTTTTAAGGAACATAGGTTCTACAATTGATTACTATTTACTTCAAAATCAGTCCCTGTTGGAAAATTTCAAATTTTACCAGTCAAATTTTCTGACCACTTACTTTTATTAGTTGAAATTGGTGATTTGCCCTTGATTATATATAAGAAACCTAGATGGAAATTAAATACTTCCATCCTGCTAGATATACTAGTAAAAAACTCAGTATTACTTATTCTTCAAGCAAGATTGTCAGTGGCATTTTAGGTGCCTGGTGGATGGAAACAAAAAGACTGTATGGTATCAGTCAGAGAATTCAAAATTCTTTTCCTACCTTAAACTTAGGACACAGTTGCAACAACTAATTTCGGTAGCAAATACATCTAGATTAGACTTTTCTGATCAAATTGAAAATATTAAAACTCAGATGAAACATTTTCAGTATGACAGAACTAAAACACTTCAAGCTCTTTTTTTTATAACCACTCAGGAAATCAGTAGTAGGAGACCCCTTTGAAATATGCAAAACTATTAAGAAGTCTACATCAATGGAATTTTTAAATTACAATAATGTCAAAGTTGAATATGAATTCACCATTGGTTCCATTATAAAAGCCCATTTCAACAATCTCCACCTTGAGGTTTCTCCATCAAAGGTAGAGATAGGGAATGCTCCCCCCTCCCCATTAGTATCACAGGAAACTATATCCTTACTGGAACTGTTTCCTGTAAGGAAATAGAGTTAGTTATTCATAACCTTAAAGATAGTGTTATACCAGGTTTGGATGGCCTACCCAACTTGTTTTATAAAACTTTTCAGTCTGAAATAATATATTGTTTAAATTTAGTCTTTCAGTTTTTATGTCAGGTATGTCTATACCTTTATCTTTTTGGAGGGTCTAATGATCTATATCTATAAATCAGGGGATAAAGGGATATCAGAAACTGAGACCCATGACAATTTTAAACTCTGATTACAAAATATTCACCACTTTATTAAATAATAGATTAAAAATCAGGCAAAAATATGATTTTGCCATTCCAGTACTACGGTCTACTAGACAGACAGATACAATCGGCTCTGATGATTATGAGAGATGCAACTGAATCCTTATCTTTAGAAGGAAGAACAGGGTTCTTACTTTCAGTAGATTAGAAAGCTTTTGATATGGTCAATCATACGTATTTATTAACGGTTTTGCAATTTTTGGGATTCCCTGTTTAATTATTAATATCATTAAATCCTTATATGACTTGGCTAAAGTATACCCATTTACAAAGGGACATTAACAAAAGGCATTGAAATAAAAACAGAGTGCGTCAAGGATGCCCTCTAAATCCCCCTTTATATATTTTTTCGCTAAAACCTCTAATTAGAGCTTTGGCCATGGCGCAAAATGGGAGCAGTTAAAATGCCTCAGTCAATATTCAGTTGATTGTGCAAGTCTATGCAGATGATGTTTGTTTATTTTTAGTAACTATGATCAAATGGGTGAGTTTTCTAAGGAGTTTAATTTATTTTCAAAAGTTTCTAATGCCAAATTAAACATATCTAAATCTAAGGGTCTAATTATGGGAGCTAGCAAGCAGACTGTTATTAATCACAATAATATTATTATATCTTCAGAACCATTATCCATTTTGGGTATTCAATTTGGGCCTCAAAATCTTCCTGAAGATAACTGGGAGACGGGTCTTAAAAAAGGCTGAATTAAAAGTGACTAGATGGAAACAGTACAAATTATCAAAGCAGAAAAGGATTCAAATTCTCAGACAATTCATTATTCCTTGCTTACAATATGTAGCTGTTATTTTTCCTCTGTCTTCTCAATATGAGACCAGATTATAGAGTTACTTTTCTCGGATGTTATAGGGAATGGATTAAACCGGTGAAGAGATGATACACATATTTAGAAAAAGAGAAAGGTGGTTTAGGGATGATCGATCCAGTCACATTCTTCCATGTTCTTTTCTTCACTCACACAATTAAATGAAGGTTGGTACATCCGGACAGTAGAGATGGATTATGAGAGAGATTGCATTGGGACGTTACTTTAAACCATGGCATATTAGTGCTCCAAAAATTAATCCACATATCCATATTCCTGCATACTTTAGACCAGCAGCACAAAAACTATACAAATGGCAGGTCTCAAACTACAAATGAGTTCTAATACCACTAAATCGCTATATAAGGCCATTGTTGCTCAAGTGTACCCTACTAGCCCTAGACTTAAGAACTGCCCTACAGCCATGAACACCAGTATGTTGACCAATTGAACAACCCCAGATTACCAGTATACATGTGGGGAGACAGTGGCTCATTATGTATGGCCGTTTAAATGTGAGAGGTACAGCAAAATATAAAGCTAAGGAGGAAAGAAACTGCCCGTACTCAGACTGTATAAACCAGGAAGAAACTATGGAACATGTTTTTCCTATATTGTTCTTTGTCAAACCTCTATGGAAATATGTTGCCAAAAAATGAGGTTTGCAGTGGTTATCACAGCTGAATTACGATATTCTAGTAATTGGTATTTACCACCCAGTTTAAAATCCTATGATTATGGCACATTGATGGTCTTTTTGCATGTTTACGGCTTTATTTATGGCAGCTGAGATACCAACGGGTAATATACCAAAAAAAAAGTCTCATTTGAAGGATTTTGTCAATATGTAGTATATGAATTACAGAAAGTGTATTTAAAAGCTATTCAATTATATAATGTAGCTAAAGTAAAAATCAGGTGGAAGGTTTTTCACATATAATTAAATAAAATTAGGGTTTTTTTCGATTTAAGGACAACAAGCAACCCTTGAACCCTTCTGAGTCTGTCTACTGAATGTTTTGTTTTAACACATTATGTAATACAATAATGTATTTGTTTCCTTTTGTGAACTTGTATTTATGTACTATTGTAAATAAAAACTCCCCTACTCTTTTCGATAAGTGCCATGGGATCTTTAACATCAACCTGAACTACCACCAATGCAGGCAGATGGGACCTCGGTTTAACGTCTCATCCGATGGCAATGCCAAATGTTTCCCTGTAGTGTCGGGATAACTCTGAAAAACATAACATCTGGACACAATTTAGCTTACATTTCACCCTTTTTGTAACTGTCTTCCTTATTTATTACTAAGGACATTAATGTAGCTAATATTTCACCCTTTTTGTAATTGTCATCCTTATTTATTACTAATGACATTTGCATGGAACAGGATCTCTGCTCTATTTGCTCTGTCTGCTTATTTACTTCTGCAGTCATAATTCTGTTTATGACATTCCACCTGTTGCTGTGGAGATAATTATGATTTTATAAACAGGGCATTATGATGCCATATGAGACAAGCAGCCAAAGTTAATAAAGTCCAGGGACAGTAATCTCGTTTTTATGTCCGTCCTTCAGTAATTATAAAAGGGGATGCAAAAATATAGTTCTGGTTGATGGTACAGAGGTAAAAGCAGAGAACTGTAAAACACTGGGTTGTAGGTTAGCCCATGAAGTCACAAACAATACTGCCTAAGAAAATCTGAGCTAGAGTAAATTTGTAGCTGGGCAAATGGCATGGAGGTCTGATGTGGGACACCTCACCACACATCCTGCCACACTGATGCCCTGGGTTTGAGAATGGACAACGTTGCTCGGGTCTGGCAGGAAAAGAGGATTTGGGGTCCACTGATCTCCTCAGGGAGGGTAGATGGCACTGCACGGTTCACCAGAATTGAAAGTCAGAGGCAGGCATTGAAAGCGTGCACCATCTCCATGGTCTACATGTACACTATTGCACTCTGCTGGTTCTGACTCAAGTGGGCTAGCGTGTGCAAACAAACCCGTCTGCAGGATGATGCTGCAGTCCTGAAGGCACTGCACCACCACCATCCGCAGCACCCACTCACATAGCAAGGTAAAGTAGGTGGGGTGATTGGGGAATGAGGGGCGCAACTACTGGTGTGTTCTGCATTCGCCGAACAGCGATCGAGCCTCAAATCACACACAAGATGCTTGGTCATAAGCCGCACAACATAAAAAAGGATTGCAGAAATAGATAAGACACAATTCAGTTTATAGTGTAACTCTTATTTTCAAAGTTATCCAAGTGGTATCAGGGGCCCTTTAAAGGGAAAATAAATTATATATAATGTAAATCAACTATTGTAGTTGTTTTCTGTTCACTACTGACATGCTGTTACCATGCATATTTAAGCTGTTATATTTGCATTCTGCATACTGTTGCCAACTCTGTTTAGTGCTTTCAAATGGCGATTCCTGTCAGAAACTAGAAACACACACACACACACACACAGACACACACACACACACACACACCCACTCCCACACGACAAATCACTCCACAGCGAAGACCATTGTCAGCAGTCACTGTGATGGTCTCTGCCGACACTGGTGCCAAGAAGGTATTTGCTCCCATCTCTCGAACTAACTCCGGCCGGAGTTAATAATCTATAGTACGGGAGGTGCGGTGGGCAGAGCCCCACAGAAAACACTTGACCCAAATCCCAAGCGACAGCACAACACCAATTGGTGGTGTTGTGCTGTCACTGCCGTCGGTCGACATGAAATTTGTCACCACTGCATAGTGGAACACACACACACACACACACACACACACACACACATATGCGTGCACACTACACACACACACACACACACACACACACACACACACAGGGCTGATGTTTATCTTCAATGCCTGATGATGTCTGTTAGCTGGCTAACTGGCAGAAAACCAATGTGGCTGGCAAGGCTTTTCTCCTTTGAACTACAAGAAGTTTACACCCAACAGCCAGATGAACACTGGCATTGTAAGCCTTCTCAGCACTGGCTTTTGAGAGGCAAGCCTCTTTGCAATTCTACATTCATTGGCTTATATAATATACGCCTACATGGCCCTCTACACTACAGTAACTAACAATATGTTCACTTTCTGCATGCATGCAAGGAAACATAAAAACTACAATTCCACACAACAGCAGAAACACGTACCCATAGAGAACTAATACATTACCAGAATGTCTTCATATTTGCATTAAAAAGTAGTAAACTATCCATTTACCTACGTTGAATGCAGCAACAATGTGACACTGCAGCTGCTGTGACTCTGCTCCAAGCTAATCAAATACACTGTGGTCCTGCTGTGAGATATAGATCACATGGCAGTTCCAAACTAATCGAAAACACTGAGGTATATCTGAGAGACACAGATCACGTGGCACCTCCAAACTAATCTAGAACACTGAGGTACATCTGAGAGACACAGATCACATGGCAGCTCAAACTAATCGAGAACACTGAGTTACATCTGAGAGACACCGATCACATGGCGGCTCCAAACTAATCGAGAACACTGAGGTACATCTGAGAGACACAGATCACATGGCAGCTCCAAACTAATCGAGAACACTGAGGTACATCTGAGAGACAGATCACATGGCAGCTCCAAACTAATCAAGAACACTGAGGTACATCTGAGAGACACAGACCACATGGCAGCTCCAAGCTAATCGAGAACACTGAGGTACATCTGAGAGAGACAGATCACATGAAAAGTACTGCAAGCTACCTCAGCACTAGGCATTGAAAAAAACAGGACCAACTACAACCATGCAACATAACCCATTTGATGCACTGCAATCACACCCAACTAGTTAGGTGCTTTAACCACAGCCTAACCCCTGCTTCATATCTAACACATGCTAATACCTTACAAGTGGTCATTTAAAGATACAGCACCAAATCATAATATTACTAAGCTGCTAAACAAGGAAAGATTACTGAACATTTTAAAAGTGGAATAAGATATTCTTGCCGATGTATCTCCTGGTGGTTGAAGTCCATCTCAACTCCAACATTCCTGTTGGTACATTAACATAGTCTATAAAATAGGCAGAAAATCCTGCAAGCTCACTGGATGAAACCACGTCACATTATCTTTTTTGCCATCAGCAATTTCTGCTCATTGTTTATATAGCCCTCAGTCCAGGCCCCACCAATGACCCATTCAGTGACTTTACTGGTTATCCACCGCTGTGGGTCACATGGGGCCTGCAGGAGAAGCTGAGCAGTCAAGACTTTTCTTCTTGCTTGTGCTTCCCTGAGATGTCGGCATGCAGTGACACAATCGTCCAGCTAACATCTAACCAAGCTTGTCTGCTCCACTGGTGCTGCCACCTGCTTTCATCAAGTGGCAGGACTTCAGGACCCTCCCCACTCAGGGAAGAGAGCAGTACTTAGAATGATCAATCCACCCTCACCTGACCAACCCCAGTGACCCTGGTCCATTTCTGAACCTGAGCTGCCCATGTGGCGGCAGTAAGGCAACCAGTGCCCCAGCCCACCATGCCACTGGTGGCACATGATCTTTGGTTCTTTTCTCACAACCATACACCTCACCTACATATTTTTTAACAACTATAAAAGGTTTTCTAAGTCAGGTAACACACTCCAGGGTGTGTGGTCATAAGGAATAATATACTCCTTGGGTGATTGCAGCCCTCAGCTATACCTTGTGCCTAACAACCACCTGAGGCGTGCAATATTCCATTATATCTGCACACCCTTTCATTTTGTTGTCCTTTATTAATCCTCCCTCTGTCATGTGTTATTCATTACTTAAGGCCTCTCCAGCAAGACTTAAGGACTGACTTGATCTACATTTTGCTTTATAGTAGGATGCTAGAAGTGCGGCCAGATTGGTTCTTATGTTTTTGCAAATTTCTTTTGCAAAATATAAATAAGATTGTGAAAAAGGCAGGTATTTTCAAAATCTGCAGTACAAAAACTGCCATTTTCAAGTGA
This sequence comes from Neoceratodus forsteri, assembly GCA_016271365.2. NCBI lineage: Eukaryota > Metazoa > Chordata > Ceratodontiformes > Ceratodontidae > Neoceratodus > Neoceratodus forsteri. The sequence goes on along the minus strand of JADMNL010000022.1, from coordinate 30,948,347 downwards.
AATCCCAATTTTGTCAGCAAAATTGCCATTTTATTTTAAAAAACTACGATTTTTCTTTTGTGTAAAACAGAAGTTTCACTTGAATATAGGTAATTTCATGCAATTTTCAGATGCAAAATTGTGCTGCATATCTTTTCCATGATTTTTCCAAGCAAAAACAATTTGCAATCCTAGCGTCATTTAGAAAATGGCAGGGTCAGATAATACTCTATCAGGTGAGTTCGTTCATGCCATGTTTCTGTCTGTCCATGAAGCATTCAGACTGCTGAGTGTTTTGTGACAGCACCAGAAATTTATGGGATTCAGACCACTGACTTTTATGGTCGATCATTAGTGAATATTTTTATTATTATTATTATTTATTTAAATAATAAGACTGGGCACCAGTCCTGTAGCATAGCAGGTTGAGGCATCGTTGTCTCCCTGCTGCCATGCTGGTGACTCGTGTTCATGAACTGACTCGGTCACTCGGGGCACAACCGGAAATGGAAGACTGAGCATCCTTAGGATTGCTCTCTTCCCTAGGGAGGGGGATCCTGTGACTTGCTGCTCGACTGCCACATGGAGGAATCCAGGTGGCAGCAGCGTCTTGCCAGTCTCTTAGTTTGGGGGCTGGTGGTGCAGGTGCTGAGGCGCCTCTGTGGAGCTGGAGTGCACACATCGTGCTCACTGCACGTCCAGCCAAGCCCAGGGAGAAAATCGGAGGACAATGGAGGGCGTGTTAAGAAGCCCTCCCGTTAGCACTGGTGGTCCGCCTGGTCTCAGGGATTGACAGACTCAGGATGGCTGCATGCAGTGGGGCAGGGTTCATACTACCACCCAGCCTGCCAAGGACAGATACAAAACTTTACAGAAAAAAAATAGCAATGGCCTTGATGCACTATTTGTGCCCTATCCACTACTGCTGTGCAGGATGTTCAAATTCTAAAGGAATGGGATTCCACAGAATTTTGGAAAATTCCGTGGAATCCCACTGGTAGCAGAATCCCAACATTTCACATGTGAAATGGTTTCTGTGAATTAATAATCTGCAGTTTACATAAACTGCAGGATTCTTCTCCCACAAACTGCAGAATAGTATTCTGTGGTTTACATGATCCATGCAAATATTATTCCATCGTTGACACAGAAATGCTTTTCAGAATTCCAAGGAATTTAAAAGAACTTCTCAAAAAATTTTGGAAGCAAATTGCCATTCTGCACAGATTCCACTCGTGGAATCTAGCATTCCACACAGGCAAATACATACCATGTGGTGTGCATTGTGCTGCGTAGATCAGCATTGCACATCAAGTCCTGACACACGCCCGCAGTATACCAGGGCTTGCATGCACTATCTATACTTCTGCCCCATATCTGGAGGAGTATAGATGCGCAGAAGGCAAAATGTAACTGGAGTGGGGCACAGCCAAAGTGGACACCATGCTTTCAAGTGGAAACTTAGTTCAGTGGTAGAGCACCTGCATTGGCACAAGGAAGCATGCAGTCAGGGATTTTGGAGATGTGTGCTTATGTGTGTGTGTGTAGTGGGGTAGTACATTTGCAGTGTTCATAGACACCAGGATATGCAAAACCCAAACCTATGAACTGCATAACATGGTATGTAGGCCTAAGAAACAGTAGTACATAGAGACAAAGAAGTGAAAAATCAAAATAAGGTTTCACTTAATTTAGGTGATACTGAATTAACAAAACAGCCATAGGGCATTATGCATCGATGTGCAAAAATGCTTCTCAGGAATTCTGTGCATATTTCTTTATGTAAGTAGTGACACCCAATGAAGTGTCTAGTCATCCTAAATTACACAGACACCTTCACTATCTTGTGAGGCATGAGGTGAAGCTGAATACCTTCAACTACCAAAAAGCCTGTATATTTCTGCAAGATGAGATGCCCTGCTGTGTGTTATTGCACAATAAAAACAGTCCTAAAACAATAAACGGAATAAACAATCAGTTGCAAAAGCTCAGCTGTCGTACTATGCACAATAAGACAATAGGTGACACTTCTCAGCCAACAGATTGCTGGATTTTTCAACCTGTTTTGTAAAAGTGTATACACCTAATTAAGACAGAATTCTACCCGTAAAAGAGCTTACAAAGTTTAGGAAAAAGTGCAATAATGAAGTACTTTCCAAGAGGAAGATTAATTACCAAACTATACTTCAACTGGAAGTGAATGGAAATCTAAATAGCACATATTAATAGCTTTGACATCTGTTGGGATCACACTGTAACCACAGCCTTGAATGAATATCATTTATACAAATTAGGTTCCCAAAGATTCACATCGCGTGCTATTATATAAAACAAATGCCTCATATTAGCAATGTAATTCTGCTGTTTTAGTTCTGACCTGGATAACATTTTTAAATAGTTAAAATTTATAAATGTACTCCCTGAATAGCAAAAAGCCAGCAAAATGTAATGCCCTGAACCAAAATAAACAGGTGCTGGTGGCGAGGAAAAGCAGTCATACATCATTTGCGACGTATGCAGCCAAGACGTTTTGTTTTAGTAACAACTAGTGTAAACTTTCTTAATTTAACATGTCATTTATAGAATGGAAAAAGTCAATAAGCAGTTTAGTCACTCAAGCATGTCTGTTGCAATTATGTTTCTGTCTACAATGTCTAGAATGCTGTAACCCGAAGGAAGGGCCGGGTCTCCATGTCTGTTTTACAGTACTTACGCTGAACCTGTAAGTAAATTGTTCCTGTAGAAGCTGTGTTTTAAATACCAGTTCCAACTGATTTATTGTTTCACCTTTACTGATCTTTTGGTAAACTAAGTGGGTGTTTCCAGTTTACACACTGGTAGTAAGTAACATTTTAGAACTTGATCATGCACAGTAGATTATGTCCTAAACAATGGTTTAGAAATTTCCTGCTTCCTTATTGGCTAAATCAGTTTTGAGACCCATCGTTAATCATCCACAAATGCACAGGCTGGAAAACAATTGCGGCAGTGGGATTTGGAATTTGGGCAAATCACATACAGAATTCATATTATCCCTGATTGCCAGCAAAACATGGCTGCCACCTTTACTCACTGAAAACCTTCCCAAACATGGCTGCCACCTTTACTCACTGAAAACCTTCCCAAACATTGCTGCCAGTTTTAATTACTGAAAATCTTTAACAAGGCATTGAAAAGAAAACTCCTTAAAATTTTAAAAGAACTAATTGAACAATTTTCCTCTGATCCCTCCTTATACATTACAATTTAAACATGTTCTGGCCAGAGCCGATACTGTGAGCGCTACCAAGTGTGAAAGTTACACATGTAATAAAGTATTCAATGCCCAGGTCTAATTTGGCCATATGTTGGAGATGTTGCATCAAATTTTCAACATGGCCTTTTTGGGCCCCTCCTCATGAACAGTGCCTGTGTCATTTTGTTTAATTTTCCCAAAAGGTGATTGCATGAGCAAATGCACTATTCTGCGCCACAGGTGCGAAAACACATTTCAGGCAGGTTGTGGAAAATGGCAGCTGTATTGTTGTGAAGGAGCTATACAACAATGGCAATGTTAAAAATGTGGAATGAAAGTATTAAAAATTAGTGATGTTAGGGTGTGCGTAGAAACTGCGCAATGCTGCGCTAAATAAAGCAGTCATTTTTAGGTTTTTACCAGATTTGCAACATGGGTGTTTTGGACCCCACCTCATGAACCAGTGGCAATGTCATTTACGTGAATCAGTCCCGAAAGGTGATTCCACGCAGTGACATAAAATCATCTTTTGGGACTGAGTAAGAAAATGAGCATGACAATTTTCATGAGGTGGGGTCCCAAGAACCCCATGTTGAAAATTTGAGGCCACAATTCAAAAATGGCTGAGATATCAGCATAAGTTGAAAACCCCATTGAATAGCTGTACAGCATGTTTACCTTTAATTCTTCAGTTCGCGGTTGGGCTTTGAAGAGTACAGGCGTGTCTGGTTCAGAAAGAAGATGACAGCGCTGACCTCCAGAGGTAAGTAATGGTAAGGGGGTGGGAAGGTGGGTGCGCAGTGGGAGGGTGGGGAGGGGAGGAGACCGCAACAACAGCGAGGACCATTTTATTTCACGAAACAAAACTGACGAGGACCGTTTTCACATTTACAGCAAAGAACACAAAAAAACATTTTAGTGCACTGGGGTGGGCAGGCTCCCAGTGTGTTACAGGAATGCTAACATGGGGATTGGGTACCCCAGTGTAGAGCATGGCGTGGGCAGGGGCACCGCAGGAGAAAAAAAACACTTGATGAGGTCCGTTTCTAATTTACAGAAACAAAACAAATTCTGCATGCTGGGGTGGGCATAACCGGAGGAGGACACAACACAGTGAAAGACATCGTGCCATACAACATGACAGCACTGCAGCACTGTGCACATTGACTCCATGCGTGACTTGTCGCGCATGCACATGCATCAGAATGCGGAAGTAACAGCCAAAATAGTGCTGCTGTTATTCTGTATGCAGATTGTGGTGGAGGGCTTTCAGCTTCGTTGGCTTTCAGAAGGATACTTCAAAAGTCCAATGGAAGAGGTTGTGAGATCAGCTGTTTTCAGAGCTAAAAACTCTGCCCACAGCCCTAAAAATGAAGTACTATTCAGTTTAATTTCTGGTGTTTCTTTGGGGACCATAAAATCCCTCCCCCATCCTTACAAGCCTGCCAGTTAAACTCTTCTACTTACCCTGTCAGATAAAATTGAGAAATGGGCTCCACAGAAGGCTTTCTTTTATATGTGAGGGGGTGAACATTCTGCGGAGGAATTCTTAGATTTGTGTGTGGTGGGTGGGTACCAGAGCAATCAATTTAAGATCATTTGGCTGCCCAAGGATTAAAATGGTTTGACACTGCCAAATCTGCATTTATATTTTCAGATGGTCCAAATGTGTCCTCTTATATATTGGGTTAATCATGCTTATTCAACACATTGGAAATTAAGTGCCTTTTATGAGAAGCCCTGTGTGCCTTTTTTAGTCTTGTGAAATAAAGAGCACTGTTGGTTAACAAATTTCATTTCATAACCCCATTATACATGGATGTGTATAACAGAGTTTGTGAGGTCCTGAAATCTCTATATAACTAACGCTCACCCATTATTATAAACATATTACAAATCATCTAAGACATTTGCTTAGAAAAATGGAATTTGAATTTAAAATGTAAATTTTTGTTTTGCTAAATAATAGAGAACCATGTGTGAGAGATGGACTCTACCAACTGAACTTCAAACTTCAGAATTTTAGAACTGTGTGCATGAGACACCCTCATGGTAAAGAGTACCAAACGCTTATGAATAAACAATCCTGACTAGTTAAGAATGATGTTATGATTAACAATAATAATTATTAGTAGTGATTAATGCTGATTCAGCCAATCAGCACTGGGATTTCCTTTGCATGTCAGGGTACTCTTAAAATTCAAAATTAGATGTCCCCTGACAGAATGATGAGTGCGGGATTTTAACAACTTTTAATATAATTATGTTATAAATCAGATGATGTATAACACGTTTATAGGAGCTCAGAGTCACAATCTTATGGTTATAACAAATTCTTCTATTGTATCCTTTGGGTACCAGAACTGCTTAGCTTTTGTCTTTTATAAATCAAAACATTTTATTAAAAAAAAAAGTATGTCACATAGAAGTAATGTAACATGCTATAGGACACAAAGTCTACATTTTGATAATAATGCAATTACATTTACTCAGATTCTACTATTAAAAGGATTATTTCATTCAGAATGATAATAACTCTTATGGACCTTACTTATGTAATACACAATATGATAGAACTATTGGTGTTCAATAAATTAAGGAACATTAAGACCAAATGGTTAAACTCATTACTTAGCTGGAAGTCTACTTCTTGAACTGAAAGGAAGGGGACCAAACTTTCTTGAATACGTCTGACTTATTACTTACTATTGCAACAACTCTTTCATTCTTCGCTAAGAACCTCGCTGCTAAACCGTTCATTAGTCGAGGGGGTAGGGGATTTCCAATGTGATAACAATAATCTTTTCAGAGCAAAGAGCAACTGCAACAGAACTGCTTACCTTCAGTTCTAGATCTCTTACACTAAGAATGTACAAGATGAGGCCACCTATAGCACAGCAGCAGTGGATAGCGCTGCCAAGCATGTCACCTGTGTTCAGGAGCAGACATCGATCACTGCTTCAGGGGCTGGCTGGGCTGTAGGCAGCTGCTGAAAGGTAGTGTGCCTCAACCAGGGAGGATGGAGGCAGGTTCTGGCACAACAGTGACCCCTGCAGGTGGATAAGACAGCTTATTCATCCTATGGTGATTCGCTGAAAGTATGACACTGTAAAGCATTGCCAATGCCAGGGGGAGGATGCAAGGGGTGAAAATTAGAGAAAAAAACTCCCTGTCGTCTACATGATGGCTCATAGCAGTCTGAACTGGGTATATCTCTGACAACAGGGTATATCCCTGACAACAGGGTATATCTCTGACAGCAGGGTATATCTCTGACAGCAGGTCTACCCTGGGTAGACGTCAGGGGTGAGGGACTAAAAAAAAAAAGAATGCATCAGGAAACACTTAGAACCTCAAGTTATTCTGGCCAAAAATTCTAAAATAAAAATAGGAGTGCCTCTCAGTGCTCCTGCAAACATTGTAAGAAGGCCTTCAAAGTGTTCTTTGCAGAAGAGAACTGTTTTGAAAATGAACAATTCTGGCACACAAAGGTCTGAGAAGAAACTCTTAGAACAATAAAAGATGTCATAACTGTACATATAAATGTATTTTAAATCATATTAAAGACTTCTGTTTAAAACAACAGAATTTGAATCAAAATATGTTACTTTGCAGATGATTAGAGAAGCCTCTGTATGTAAAATAGATAATGCAAACTGAACTTGGAACTTCACAATTTTGGACCCATTTGCTGAGACATCCTCTCATGGTTATACAGTACCAGGGTGTTAAGAAATAAACACTCCTGACTGACTACCGATGATGTCACAAGTTAAAATTTCTAACTTAAGTTATTATTTATTGTCTGCTAAGACTTGAGACCTACTTAAAGTGTCTATCAGAGAGCAGGGATGGACAGTGACTTGGAGTACTGAAGCCCACTCCAGTGGTGTCCTGTTACAAGAACATCTTCACCTACCAAGCCAAAATGCTATTGTAACAGGCATCTTTATAGAGGGATTCATTGAAAACCCTGAAAAATCAACGTAAAATACATAGATACATAGATACATAGACAGTGTCAGCAGATAAGGGCCTATGGCCCACCTAGTCTGCCCATTTGAGCTTGTAAGTTCAGTTGTTTTCCTAGAAGTCTGTTTCCCCTTACCCCTGACCTCTAGAATTCCTTTATGTCTATCCCATGCATTCTTAAATCCGTGATTGTTTCAGCCCCACCACTTCCTCTGGCAGGGTGTTCCACTTGTCCACCACCCGTTCTGTGAAGAAATTCTTCTCATGTTTCCTCTGAATCATCCTCCTCCAACTTCATCCATGCCCTCTAGTCCTGAAACATCTTTTCGCTTAAAAATAGTGTTTTCCTGCACCCTGTTCCTCCCTGTAAGATACTTGTATGTCTCTATCATATCCCTCTCCCTCCTCTCCTCCAGGAGTACATGTTCAGTTCCTTCAACCTGTCTTCATAGGACTTGTGATGCAACCCATGCACCATCTTTGTTGCCCTCCTCTGAACCTTCTCTACCCTGTCTATATCCTTACGTAGGTATGGTCTCCAGAACTGTACACTGTACTCCAGGTGGGGCCTCACTAGTGTCTTGTATAGCGGAATTATGACCTCCTTTTCCTGCTGGTGATGCCCCTGCCTATACATCCCAGCATCCTATTTGCTTTACCTGATGCCTTGTCACACTGTTTCCCTACCTTGGGGTCATCAGAGATGACAACCCCAAGATCCCTTTCCTGCTTGGTGCATGCTATATCCTCACCCCCAACTGATATATTGTGCCAGGGTTTTGTGCCCCATATGCATTATCTTGCACTTCTTTGCATTGAATTTCAACTGCCAAACCCTTGACCATTCTTCAAGTTTCTGCAGGTCCTTCTCATTCTGTCTACACCCTCTGGTGTGTCTACTCTGTTACAGAGCTTTGTGTCATCAGCGAACAGTGAAATTCTGCCTTCTAGATCCTGTGCAATGTCACTGATGAAGATGTTGAATAGGACGGTCCCAGCACTGATCCCTGTGGTACCCCACTGGTTACTCTTCCCTCTGTGGAGTGACAGCCATTTACCACCACCCTCTGTGTCCTGCCACCCAGCCAGTTACCTACCCACCACACTACTGTCCTGCCCACACCCTATTCCCCAGTTTGTGTAATAGTCTTCTATGTGGCACAGTGTCAAAGGCCTTGCTGAAGTCCAGATAGGCCATGTCCACTGCCCTCCCTGATCCACCTCCTAGTCACCCAGTCAAAAATTCAATGAGGTTGGTCTGACATGACCTCCCTAGTGAAACCATGCTGCCTTGGGTCCTGTAGTCCATTGACAACCAGATGTTCCACCAATCTCTCCTTCAGTAGTGCTTCCATGATCTTTCCCACTACCGAGGTGAGGCTGACTGGTCTGTAGTTCCCTGCTTCCTCTTTGTTCCCACTTTTGTATAAGGGGACTACATCTGCTGTCCTCCAGTCTTTGGGTACCTCCTGTTTCCAGTGATTGGCTGAACAGGATAGCCAGAGGTTCAGCCACCACCTCTCTTAGTTCTTTAAGGACCCTGGGGTGCACCCCATCTGGCCCCATTGCTTTATCAGCTCTTATTACTTCCAGTTCCTTCAGGACCCTTTCTCGTGTAAAGGGACTTGTGTCCATTTCTGCACCATTCTCACCCCTTGTACTCCCCTTCAGACCCATTACCCCCCTCTTCCTTAGTAAAGACTGAGCAGAAATACCTGTTCAATATGTCGCTTTACTGTTGTCATCCTCCACGCTCCCATCCTCCCCTTCAGTCTCACTATCCCTCCTTTGTCCTCTTTTTTCACTTATGTACCTGTAAAAGGTTTGTCCCTTTACCACTGATTTTGCAATGTGTTCTTCTGTCTGAGCTTTGGCTTCCTTACTGACTTCCCTGCCTCCCTTTGTTTCTCCTGGTACTTCTCCTATCCCCTTCTGCCTGTGTCTTTTTTGTATGCCTGAATGCAATCTTTTGGCTTTCACTTTCTTTGCTACCTCTTTGGAAAACCATAATGGTCTCCTCTTCCTTTCCTCTTGCTAACCTGCTTAATGCATAATTCTGTTGTTCTTATAATCCCCATTTTAAATACTGCCCACTGTTCCTCAACCCCTGATTCCTGTCCCATTCCCTTAATGCCTCTTTCAAGTATCTCCCCATTTTCCCAAAGTCTGCCCCTAAAATCCAGGATACGTGTTTTTGTGTGGTTTGGTTCTGCCCTTTCTGTGATTTCAAACCACAATGACTGGTGGTCACTGTTACAGGTGCTCCCCACTGTTACCCCATCACACTGTCCCTGTTTGTGAGCACAAGGTCAGTATTGCCTTCTGCCGAGTTGGTTCCATGACCAGTTGCTTGAGGAAGGCACCCTGAAGGAGTCCAGGATAAATCTGCTCCTAGTTGATGCTGCTGCTGGGATGCTCCAGTCCACGTCTGGTATATTGAAGTCTCCAACTAGTACTACCCCCTTGTCTGCCATCCTTTGGATGGCTAGCATCAACTCCCTATCTGTTTCTTCCTCCTGGGCTGGTGGTCTATAGACCACACCTGTGCAGATGGCTGGCCCCATTTTCCTTTCAGCTTAACCCACAGTATCTCTCCCCATTTTGTTCCTCCTGGATCTGTGTGGCCCTTATGTCATTTTTCACATACAGTGCCACTCCTCCTCCTTCCTGCCTGCTCTGTCTCTTCTGAATATGTTGTAGCCAGGTATGGCCATCTCCCAGTCATGGTTATCATTACACCAGGTTTCAGTGATGGCCACAATGTCCAGGTCTGACTGTACCATGACAGCCTCCAGATCTTCCATCTTGTTGCTAAGGCTCCTGGCATTTGCACACATGGCTTTCCATGATTTGACCTCCTAGACTGCTTCACTGTTCTCCAGCCCCTTCCTTGGTTGTCATTTATCCTGGTTCTCCTTGCTGTTTGCCCTTCTGCTGAATTTTGCCCCTTTTCTGCTTATCCACCTTTTGGACACTAATCTCCATCTTTTGCACACTGCTTTGCAGAGATAGCCTCCCTCTGGTTCACTGGTTCCACTACTAGCTGTGGGGGGTGAGCAAGTAGGTACCGTCCTTGCTGGCCTACCCCCCTTTGCTAGTTTAAATGCTTGTCAATGTAGCATTTAAACTTATCATTGAGTCTTGGATTCCCTCCAGGATGGATGCAGGCCGTCAGGCTTGAACAAACCTCCATCCCTCCAGGTGGGTCCCCAGTCACCAATGAATCCAAACCCTTCCTCACAGCACCAGTTCTTCAACCATGAGTTAAAGTTCCTGGTGCATGCACTCTATGCTCTCCCTTGCCTCTCACAGGTAGTACTTCTGAAAAGTGAGGAAGTAGCTACTTGCTTGAGACCCTCCCAGTTTCCTAAACTCTTCCTGAACTTCCTTTGGCTCCCCATTTGCCAAGTCATTAGTACCTAGGTGGATCATGACATCCAGCTCACCCTCCTGTCTTGCCTTCCCAGTGATCCCCAGTATCTTCCTTCCATCCCTCCATGCCGTGGCACCTGGTGAGCACCTCACCTCCTGTCCTCCCCTCCTGTGTTCCTAGCTGGATCCCTCTTATGATGGAGTCCCCACCAGGATTGCTTCCTCCTCCTCTGGGGTCCACTGCTTTCCCCACTGAGGTCACCTCCTTGCCTAACCTCCACATCCTTTCCTTCCACTTCCCTGGGTACCTCTATTTGGTTGTCCTCATTTGCCAGTGTGGCATATGAGTTCTTGAGAGGAATAGGATCTGGGATGTGCCTCTGCCTGACTGCTCTAACCCTCCCTGAGCCACTGTCATCCAACTGCTCCTTGTTCTCGTCATCCTTTGAGGCAGCTGCATTGGACTGGGTGGTCCCTGGATAGGGGTGATGGTACTCCTGACCCAGTTTACTTCTGCTCTGAGTCTGGCTACCTCATCCGCAGTCCAGAAGATGCATGCAGATAGGGCAGCACCTCAGTGTCCAGAAGGTCTGCCTGAATATGGCTGCCCCAGCCACTGCATTTCCTCCCCATTATACTGCAATTCCACTACTTCTCTGCTACTGAAGCTCTCTTAGTTCTCTTTTTATTTATTTACAATACTAAAATCCTGTAACTGATCGTCAGATATATATTTTTTTAAGGAAAAGAAACCAAGCTACAGGACAGTCAGACAAGCCAAGATAAAATTTGCAGCAATTAAAGACAGCACAGAATTACACCACCACTATGTTTTAAATTTTCAACAGCCCAAAAACAATTATAAGTAAAGACAACACAGAAAGAAAGTATAGTGTCACTACAAGCCTACAATCTAAGTTTAAAAGAAAATACCAATTACCAGTTACTCTAAAGCACTGAATTGAATATGTTTCCTTCCTTCACCTTCTGGCTTCTTCTGAGAAGATGAACCTCTGTTTGCTGCTTTAACTGTGACTAAGCCCCACCTCCAGTTATCACGTAGCTGAGGTCAGAGGCCAGACAATTAACACCCTTCACCCAGCTACAGGACAGTCAGACAAGCCAAGATAAAATTTGCAGCAATTAAAGACAGCACAGAATTACACCACCACTATGTTCTAAATTTCAACAGCCCAAAAACAATTATAAGTAAAGACAACACAGAAAGAAAGTATAGTGTCACTACAAGCCTACAATCTAAGTTTAAAAGAAAATACCAATTACCAGTTACTCAAAAGCACTGAATTGAATATGTTTCCTTCCTTCACCTTCCGGCTTCTTCTGAGAAGATGAACCTCTGTTTGCTGCTTTAATTGTGACTAAGCCCCACCTCCAGTTATCACGTAGCTGAGGTCAGAGGCCAGACAATTAACACCCTTCACCCAGCTACAGGACAGTCAGACAAGCCAAGATAAAATTTGCAGCAATTAAAGACAGCACAGAATTACACCACCACTATGTTTTAAATTTTCAACAGCCCAAAAACAATTATAGGTAAAGACAACACAGAAAGAAAGTATAGTGTCACTACAAGCCTACAATCTAAGTTTAAAAGAAAATACCAATTACCAGTTACTCTAAAGCACTGAATTGAATATGTTTCCTTCCTTCACCTTCTGGCTTCTTCTGATATAATAATTGGTTAACATATCATGAAACTAGACCCAAACTACTGTGGAGACCTAGCAGCAAAAGTTTGAATCCACAACTGCCTCTTACTGTGTGACCTTAAGCAAGTCACTTAACCTCCTGTGTTTAATTCCCTCTCTTTCTCAGAACCCCTATAAATTCCTAGATACTTGCACAGCATACTGCTTCTTATCTGAATAACAAGCAGGGGAGGCTGGACACTACGATGGACCCTGAGTCTGTTCAGACCTTAAAGTACTATGTTACAGCCGACCCGGTGCCACAGAGGGCTGAGGGCTGGTGCCTTACCTCGCACCATGCTGGTGACCCAGGTTCGGGAATGGACTCGGGTGCCAGAGGTGCCAGGGGAAGGAGAAGGATTGAGCATCTGGAGGGCTGCTCTCCTCTCCTGGGGTGGGTTGAGGGAAGCAGTGTCACTCTGTAGTGGCCCCGGTGGAGACCAGGGGATGCTCAGTTTGCGACACAAGTAGGGTAAGTGGAGGAAAAACTAGAAAATGGCATCTCCTCCTACGGATGATGGCTGCTCGGACCAGTGCCTCCCGATCTCAGCTACACCCAACCCGGCCGCAGCAGCACCCAGGATCAATGCCTAGGCAGATAGGCCATTTCTCCTCGGAAGAGGAGGACCCACCTGATGAAGGGTCACGTTGGGTTGCCCTGAGGTGGCTGCGAGTGGGGTCGAGATCTACTGGGTGTCGGAGAGGTGAGAGTCCTGTGGCAACTGGCCTGAAGGAGAGGTAGGTGAGGGTCGCAGGGGAGATAAACAGATAAAAAAAAAAAAAAAAAAGTACTATGTTACCCAACCCCATCCTTAACCTTTCTGTACTCATCTACTGGCTTCCGTAAGCGCTTTGTGGCTTGTAAAGTGCTTTAGGACACCATGTGTGTACACTGCTTAATACTGTGTAATATGGCAGTAAAACCTAGAGGTTACAGTAATGAGTTTTTGTTGAATTTTGTTTTTGGCAGTAGTTCTTGTTCTTAAAATGCAATAACTTATATTTATTAAAAAGTAATGAGCTGTAAATGAGCCTGTTACATCTAGCAGACCTGGGTATGATTTCTACAACCTCCACTTGCATACTGGTGACCCTGATCAAGTCACTTAACCTCGGTGCACCAGTGTTGCCCCTGAAAACAGGCACTTGTGCCTAGTAGGCCTTACCAGTTACCAAAGAATAAATTCAGATACAAGAGCTGTGCATTGAGCTTTTTATGATATTTGTAGTTTTGTCTCTGGTATTTGTTTAACATTGTTTGCAAAATTATTTTATATATATATATATTGTTTTTACATTTCAGATTTGTTTCTGTTGTTGATGGCACAATGACAAGGGTATGAGAGGGTTCAATAATCAACAAAATATAAATTTATGTTATGAGTGGTGACAGTCACACGTATGTCACAGCAACCTCAACCAAGTTCTGATACCACATTATATGGTCTAACACAAGTAGAAATACTTAAGAGTAAAATTTGCATTTGTGAAAAGTGCAGTATTTGTGTGTGACCCAGTGTCACCCATGGTTACGACAGTGTTTACTAGAGAGTTTTCTATAGTGTTTAAAAAGTGATTAGAAGTGCATTAGAATCTCATGAATGTAATGAGGTTTTGTTTCCAGTTACTCTGGTCAGCAGCCCCTGCCTGTCATCTGGACAGAGGTTCCCAGTGGGACGGGCCTTGCAGCATCATCTGCCACAATGGAGTCGACAATACACTGCAGTGGGAGTCAGTTGCTCACTGTGAGCACAGCAGTTCTCAGTCTGACTTTAGAGAGGCTCAGTGGAGGTACCAACTGTCTCCTGTCCTGTTTCAGTCCCTAGTTCGGTCCGGAGTAGCTAAGTGTCAAGTTGTGGTGGTGGCCTTCTACTGTGGTGAAGGACTTTAAGACATCTGGTCATAGGAACCATAACTAAAATGTGGAAATGTCCTGAACTGTGACTTTCTTTGCGATGCAGGCCAGAGTTGACTCATCCAGGATGGCCCCAATGCAAATGCCTGTCAGGGTTGGGAGGGACTAAATCTCAGTTTGCCTGACAGGATGTCTAAAAGATAATCTGAGTCATGCCTCCCTGATACAGTTTCTACAGGAGACAAGACAGATCATCCTGACTGGAAAATGGGGCACTACCTCTCTGACCAGAAGATGGGAGGCTCACGTACTACAAAGTCTGTAAATTTGTCCCTAAAGTGTTGCAACTTCTGACAAAGAAAGTAATGTGTGTTTTCAAGTAAGGACACCAGCTGTCCCCAAAGAGTTTTCTGTTTCTGACAAGTGTTCTTGCAAGTAAGGACACCGGCTGTCCCTAAAGTATTTCTGCTTATGAGGAAATTGTGCTGTGAACCCAAATTTGTTCAAATCCTGTGAGGACACGACTGTTCTGGCTCAATCCCAGAAGAGGGATGGATAAAGAGGTGCTTACTTGATACCTCTGTATGCCCCCTTCGGGAGGTCTAACTATAGTAACCCTCCCGTCCCTCTTTTGCCATATTTGGGCCTGAGAGGTCATGCACTTGCCTCTGGGTTGAGTCTTTATCTGGCCCTAGGGTACACTAAGCAGGAGTGTCTGGTGATCAAGAAAGGCTGACGGGATGGAGAAACGTTTACATTAGGTCAGGGTTTGTCCCCCAGCCAGGGAGCTTGGGCCTTGGCGATGAGGTGTTCCCACTTGGAACTGGGAGGTGTGCAGGGTGTGCAGCCATTTGGGGACTGGGTCTGCAAGTTAATGGGAGCCAGGGCCTGAGGAGATGTGGGCTGACCCACCTCATGTTCTGCTGACACCGGGGTGAGGTGGGAGCCTAGTTCCATGGTGAAGCTCAGAGAAGGTGAGATGCCATTGATGGTGGCAACACTATGACGTGGGGGCTTGGAGGTGGTGGCAGCCTGGCCCTTTACCTGTGTGGCATGCTGGTTCTGTATGGGACAGCCTGTTGGGAGAGATTGAGAGCCGGTGAGGTTCCTTGGCATTAGCCCATGTTGAGTCTGCTCTGGGATGCTGGGGGTCTGGGTCCCATGCCCTAAGTTGCAGGATGAGAGGGTTGGCGAAAGAAAATGGGAAGCTGCCACCTTGTAGTGCCCCAGCAGAAGAAAGAAGTGGAAATGGTTCTGAACAGTGCAGGAATTTCAGCTGCTGAAAAGCAGGCCACAGTGGGTGAAGTGTTGCATTTGCTGCCTCGTGGCGCTTGCTGCTGCTCAAATCTGTGAGCCACCCAGCTCTGCTGTGAAGTCCAGCTATGGGCCTGTTTCAGCCCTCAGTAAAGTGCCACGGCTGTTAGGTACAGTATATGTACCTGTCTCTGTAGTGCCCCCAGCTCCTGTGAGCTGTTCTTCTGCTTTTAAAATAAATTCATTTACTTTAATCAAGTGTGCATCCTGCTTGATGGATTATGCTGCCTGTGCTAATAAAAATTGCTCCCCAGCTGAGTCTCGGTTCAAGTCTCCCCATTACCGCTGATACTGCCATGAGCTATTGTGGTGTTGTGGCTCAGAACCCTTCTGCTCTAACCATACAAGGTATGTGCCATCTTTTCCTTTGCTGTCTGGATGGTCTTCTGTTGTTGAGGCCCCCTTTGCCTTGCTAACACCAGGCTTGTAGACACAGATGGAGGAATGGCTTACACCTAATTCAGGGACCCATGGACTTTGTGTACAGTATGATGGACTTTGTATCTTCTGTACCTGCAGCCCCAAGTAGGGCCAAACATTTGTCTCTTTCTATCTTGTGAAAGAATAAAATGACTACTTGACCCTAGCTACAGGACAGACATTCCTTTGTGTTTGATGTGCCTTACTGGTGCCCCATCATAATTGTAGAGTTCCCTTTTGTCATGGCCTACCCAGTTCCTGGTGAAACAGAAATGACTTGTGTAACAACCCCACCAAGAGCAACGCAGGTAGTACTTTCAGTTGGGTCAGCAACAAGGCAGGATGTCACACCAGAGTTTATATGTGTATTTGTTTTACATGGCCCTATATAAAACCACATTTCTGTCCCTCCTTCCCTCCTCCCTTCCTGTCTGTCTTTTGGAAACCCATTTAGAAGACAGATGACCCCGAGGCTGAAAGCACTGCCTGACTCCAAGGTTGCTAGTTTGGATTGTGGCATGAACCCAAGTCTCTGACTGGAAGTGCAATGCCCTCCTGCCAACATCATCAGAGAAGTTTTGTTTTAAATTTACTACTTTGTCCCTGAGTTACCAGTTCTTTCTCCTCGTTCCTCAAGGTGGCAATCTGCCAGCATCAACACTTCCTTACCTGGGCCCCATTTCTTTATGGCTTTTCTCCTGAGATGGAAGGGCCATCATGCCCACAGACTCTGGGGCACGTGCCCTCCACATTCCCATCTAAATAGTGCCTTTTGGTCTCAGCAAGGCTGTAAAAGTGCAATTTAGGGTCCCTTGTAGATCTTAGGATTGAAAACAGAACTTATTTAAAATCTAAATGTTTTACTTTGTAGAAATGAGAAAAGCCATTATGGAAAATGATCTATGCCTGTGTCAACTGAACTCAGAACTTCAGAATTCTATAACTGTTTGCACGAGAGATCCTCTTGCAGAAATAAACCATGCTGAAAGGATAAAAATAGACGTACTAATTTATAATCGGTGGCCTCAGGTGAATTCTTCGTGTGAGACCTGCAGTACATATTATAGCCTCATGGAGTGTTTTGTTTTTAGAAAATGCAAAAATTAAAATGAACTTTTGAGACTATCAATGACACACATAAGCTGTCTCTAGCACCAAGAAAAATGCACTTCTGATTGGCTCAGCTGCTACTTGGGTTTATAATGGTCATAAGGGTACTTCAAATGTTTAGAAATAGACACTCCTGATTGGTTAATAATGATGTAGTGGTTTATGTTATTGTAGTGCCACTGCCATATGGCATAAAAGGTGATCTAGGATATCTTTAGTGGATTGCTGGCACTGTTGTTATCCCTTATTAACTGGCGCTGCATACCTTCTACAGTGGTCGCCAGTGACAAGATGGAAAATAGGTGGAGTGCTGACCTCATGGAAAGATTTCCCTTTATTTACTATTTCCGACGAAAAGTCTTGGAATAGTGAAATGCGCTTGCCCTCCATGTTAGTGTCCTCCTTTCCTGGCAAGCCTTAGTATCTCGCCTTTAACAGTAAAACATAAGAAACATGCCACTATAGGTCTGGGTTTTGAATTTTTGGGTTTGGGTCCCAGCATCTGTGAGCCCTCTCCATCTCCAGAGGCCAGGGCCATTGGTGGCCAAGTAATCTGTGAGGAAGTTTTGCAAAAAGTGATCATGCTGCTACTCTCACCCCTTCAGGCACTCCAGTATCCTAAGATTATCTCGCCTTCCCCTATTCTCAAGGTCATCCACCTTTTCAAGGAAACACAAATTTGGAAGCTTTATTTTTGTGTCAGTTGTTCCAGATATCCCACAGAGGATGTCGGCTCAGTGATACTGCAGTCATTTAAATCTACCCTAGCCGTAAGCTCTTCAATATTTTTGCCAGAATGGAGGTTGACATTTTAATGTCAGTTATATCTATTTTAAGGTCCACAAGTATTGTTTTCAGTTGTAAAACATCACTTTCGTTGGCAAGACTATTGTTATCTTGGTTGCCCATGCCGGTATCGGTTTCCTGGCTCCAATGGCTTGGTTGAACAGTCAGCATGACAGTTGGCATGACAGCGTGTGTTGACACCCTAATTCAAACTGAAGTAATTTAATCGCACTGGTATGAGTCTGGTATCAATTTGTAGTCCCACATAAACTACAGACGATTACAATCTGGATTATAGAGAATTAGCTATTAGAGCAAAATATTTTAAAATAAAGGGGCAAGTGTCCAGAGCTACGTGACTCACATGTTTATCCTCAGTCTGCGCCGGCACGCACTCCCCACCATGCAAAGTCTGAAGCACCAAGTTGGATACTGATACCAGTTGATCCAAGTCATCTGGCGCTTGATCCCATTGGACCCAAAGGTTCCACTGGGCCACCTCATATGTAGGCAAGCCAGGGCACTGTAGCAATGGCCACTGAGATGTGTCCTAGCAGCCTTAGAACTACTCCGGCTGCAACATGGCGTAGATGATGAGACCAACTGAGTCTGTATCTGAAAGTGTTCTGCCCTGCCTGGGGAAGAAAGGCTTGCCTTGTGCAGTGTCAAGATTGCCCTGTACATTGGAGACTTTGACTTGGCTAAGAGGAGTATCTGGGGAGACTGAGTTATCCCCAGATCCCAAAACAGAAGGAAGGTGGCCTCCATGGTTCTGAGTAACTGCTCCTGGTGGGAGCTGTCAGAAGCCAGTCGTCAAGGTAAGGGAAGACATAATGTCCTTCCCTCCTTATGGCCACTGCCACTACTCCGGAGACACTTTGTAAAGATTTGAGGGTCCCAGAACAGGCCAAGCGGCAGAACCCAAAACTGGTAGTTGTTTCCTTGGAAGTGGAAGGAAGGAACCTTCTGTGAGGTGGAAACACCAGTATGTGAAGGTATGCTTCCTGCATGTCCAGAGAACAGAGCCAATCCTCCTGATGAAGTAAGAGGAGAAGGCCAATGAGAGTGACCATCACCATCTGTAATTCTATGAACTGGTTCAGGTGGCTGAGGTCCAGGATGGGACGCAGATCTCCTGTCTTCTTTGGAACCAAGAAGAAATGTGAATAGAATCCCTTCCCATGCTGAGCTGGTGGGACGGGTTCTATGGCCTGTTTTAGAGAAGCTTGGCTCGCCTTGAATTAGGTGATGTGGGCCTGGGGGTAATGGGAGGAAGCTGCAGGATTGTCCAGAGGAATCTCCAGGATTTCTAGGGTATGCCCCTGTTCCACTAACTGCAGAACCCATTGATCTGAGGTTATTCTGTGCCAACCTCTCAGTAGAGACAGAAACAAATCTACCACCGCCTCCCCATGGACTAGGCCGGGGAGGGGAGTCAGGTAAGGAGTCAGACAGAGGAGCTGGGAGGCAATGTGGTCTGGCAGATTTTGGAAGCAGAACCTCCCATGGCTTGGGAAGCAGCCTTTCTTAAAGGCACGCTCTGGCCTGTTGGTCTCTGGGCTGTTGCTTGAGGTGTGATGAAAGAACTACCGTTGGGCTGATTTTAGGCTGAGATCAGTAAAGTATATGGACTGGCAGATAGCTGTTCCTGACTCTTGAAGGTGAGTGGTTATATTTTGACAGTCCTCGCCAAACAGAACAGGGCCTCTGAAGGGGCATACAAAATCTTAGACTGGACATCCAGAGCAAAACTGAGACCCTCAGCCAGGAGTAGCACCGAAGGCAAACTCCTGTAGCCACAGCCCTATCTTACACAATCTGCAGAGTCATATAAGGCTCACAGAGAATGAGGGTTCCACATCCGAGCCCTCGACTATAGTAGGTGCAACAGTTTGGCCTTTCCGGCAGATCCGCTGAGCTTGTGCCATCTCGAAAGCCTTCTCACACAGGACGTTCTGATATTGGACCATGTGGATGAGGAAGTTTAGGGAAAAGATAGCATATGTGGCTGAGGACTAGAGCTTCTTTCTGAAATAGTCTATCTGCCTCAAGTCCTTGTAAGGGGCTGGAGTGCTAAGATGCCAGTAGTTTAGGCGGTCATAGGCTCGTTAACTAATGACAGGGTCGGCCTCTGAGTGCTCCCCATAGAAAGGTTCATTACCTGGGAGCATTATACCGCAATCCTGCCTTCTTAGACACTGCCAGTGTAGTTGAGGAGTGCTTTCAAGCAGTCCTATTTACATCTTTGAAGGAGTCAATCAGTAGAAGAATGACTAAAGGTAAGGACTCCTTCTTGCGGAGGAAAATGGCTAAATGACATAGTTCAGGATCCACTTCCTCAGTATCTCAACCCATGAGGGCCTGGATGTGCCTCATCACATCCATGAAAGTTGGGTCATCTGGAGGAGACCATGGGGTGTCCTTGGGCTCCCCTGGTTCAGAGTGTGGTTAGAGTTCCCGGAGTCAGAGTAGGAAGAGAATATCCCCCGATTCACCAGAATCTAGAGGGAGAGAGAGCAGCAAGGCCTATGCTGGTGGGACTCCAGATGACTGGCGCCAGCTCCTTCTGGTTGTGGAGTAGGCTCCCTAGGAGGTGCTGTCAGTGCTTCCTGGGGAACCTGCTCCTTAGTCAGACTGGGAGGAGGGTCCCTAGGAGTCAAGTTGAGGGGCTCCTTTGGGGCCTCCTTATCCTAAAGTATGCCCACTAGGCTGCAAAACAGCATTAAAGTTTATGGGCGGGTTCTGAAGCATGGCCGGGGAACAGACGTCTGTGGGGTAGGTTGGAAGGGCCCCAGCGTCGGTTCTTTGGGCTGTGGTAATCCAGGCATCAGATACACTGGTGCTGGATTAACCGGCATTGGTCCCTGTGGTAAGGAATCATCCAGTGCTGGTCTGTCCGGAGTTGACAGGCCAGGCGCCAGTCCCCTGGGCATCGGCTTGCGTGACGACAGGTCCAGCTGGCAACAGCGGGGGATTAGGGAGATGACGGCTGAGGCATCGCCAGACTTGGTGCTGAGCAGGCTGGCGCCGGCCTAGAGGAGAGGCCTGTCTTGGGGATTTGACCCAAGCCGGGCAGAAGTGGTCACCCTTGTGGGGGAGATGACCACATGCCCCCACAGCACATAGAGGTGTCAGTCCCTGACATCAGAACCCGACTTTGCAGATGCCTTGACTGGAAGGCAATGGTCAAAGACCCACCACCGAGGAAGACCCGGTCGAGTCACCTGGCTGAGGGCCCGCTCTACTGAATGGGCTTAAGCTTCAGGAGCTGAGAGCCTGGGGATGAAGGCCTGAGCCCCGAAGAACCATCACTAGAGACAGTCAGGAGACCAGGTGATTTAACCACTGAGAGCCTGGATGGAGGGCTGCTGGAGAGGAAAGGGTCAACTTACCATGGGAGGAAGAACCATGATCGGTGCCTGACATGTACGGGGACCTGGAGCAGGAAGCTGACTGGGGTTTTCCCCATGCTTCTCCTGGCACTTGTGCTTTCCTGAAGATTTCTTCATCTCCTTGGCTGAAGAAGTGGAGGCCCTGGAGGCCAGGGAAGAGGAGGTACCTGTGAAGCTCCTTCTCTGTCCCCGTGAGTTTTTGTCCATCAGAAAGGCTTCCAGTGTCTTCAGCCAAGTGCACTGGTTAAAATCCTGGCAGTGTTGGCAGGCCTCAGTGTCATGGCCGGGCCCAGGCAAAGCAGGCACGATGAATGGCTATCCTTGTGGGGAAGTTGCTTTCCATAAGCACACTTCATTCACCGCCACTGCACAGAAGAATAAGGAGAAGAAGACATTCACAGATTGATGAACTGAAGAAAAATTAGAAAATAACAAAGTGGGGTAACATGAGTAAAATGGCGGTCAACTAAAGAAGAAGCTGACCGTGAAGGTCTGACTTCATGGGTCAACAGTGGAAAAGAACTAAGGTGGTGCTGGGGACTGCCCTTTATACCACAGGCGCCGGGGAAGGCCAACGCCAGGAGGCGGTCTCCTGCTATATGCTGCTAGCTAGAAGTTTTTCGTGGGGTCCTGATGCCTGCCAGCTTCAGTCCGAATGGTGTAACCTGCTGCAAGAGCCCCTCAAAGTGAAATCTGAGGGATCTTTGGTGTCATATGCTCCCAAGCACCTTGGGATAATCAGAGGAAGGGCTGCTAGTGCCAGTGCAACAATGAACCTGCTGAAATATTGGGGACAGAGCCTAAGGGTCCTAGAGCCTGCATTGTGGAATACAGTGCCTCAGAGTTTTCATACTGCCTCAGCTTTGTACAGCTTCAAGCATACTGAAAGATTATATGTTATCAAATGTTGCTTCAACAACCTGCACTGTGTTCTGGACATATGTTTGCAATGTTTTTCATGCATTTTATGAGATGTATTTATTATTCTATACAATATAGTTTAATATTGTAAACAATGCTTTTATTGCTTGCAGAAGGGCACCTAATAAAAAATAACTAAAAGAAATTAAATATGCATACCAGCTCACATACAGACACACAAAATAACAGGCAAACGCACACAACAAAACATTAATGCAGTGGTATGCACACACATACCATACACAACACGCTAGTACTGATGTACATGTACACAAATGCCATACACTAATGCACACACATGAGTATGCACTGATGTATACACAGTTTGCATATCCTCCTGATGTAATCAATTTGTATTGTTACTAATTATACCAATACTTTACTGTGTGTTGCTGTACCTATTGCATTATCATTTACTGCACTTTGTACTTATTATTATGGACTTATACCTTCCCATCCCCCAGAACACATCTGGAAATAAGCTTTATGGCTCAGTATGTCCTTCCTAGCAAATCTCTTTTAAATAAATAAATAAATATCCAGCCAAATCTGCTATCACTCAATGCCAAGAAAGCAGTCTCCAAGACCTTTGGCACTAGGCAGAAGCTCACAAAGCTTACCCCCTCCTTCCATATGCCTTAGATGGGCCTCGATGATCTTCCCTCATTTTAAGTACCTTGGGGTCAGGCTTGACCAACACATCTCAACTTTTCTGGGCATCTGGGTGCCATCCATGAAAACTTCACCTCAAACTTGGGCGCCATTTAGAAATAGAGGTTATGCTCTCTTGCTACTCACTGAGCAGTTGTCCTGAAAATTATCTCCCCATCTTCGACTTTTGCTGACATTGTCTACAGTGCTGTTACTAAGACCACCCTGGCCAGACGGGACCCCTATTTCACTCCTTCTGTCACTTTGCTTGGACTGCCCACCCGCACCCACCACTGCTCCTCTTCCTCCCTCTCCTTCCTCCCTTGAAGCCAGAGAACTCGCTCACTGTACCTCCTTTATCTCTGAATACTGCTAGGCTCTCTCCTCTTACTTACCTTTATTCTCTCCTTACCTGCCTTCCTCCTGCACCCTTTGCAGCTCTAGCTATTATTCCCTTGCCTTCCCTTAAAGGAGAACCTTAGCTGGCCAGGCTGTTTTCTCCTACCACTCCCAAACTATGGAATTCTCTTCCCTAAACATCTGCCCTGCCTCCTCCAACACTCGCTCTTCTCCCTTCTCCATGGCTTCTCTTTTCACACCTGCAATTCCACCTGATACCTCTCTCTGTTCCACTACTGCTACTTGTTTCCTCCCATTCATCCTGATCTACACGTGTCTACCCCACCTCGCTTTCCCGACAACAACAAGCCCCATCTCCCACTGCTACTGTTACCTCAGCCCTTCCTGCATATATTGCACTTTGCACTTTGTTTGTATCTCCTTGATACCCTCTGATCTGCACTCTCTCCTCATCCTTGCATAAACTGCACAAACTACAAAATTTGCTTACTGTTGTAGCTTAGTATATAATGCTTAGTTTTTTACCTGCTATGTATTTTTGTTTTGATTGTTATTCATTGCACTCCTCTTCTCCCTTCCCCCAGGACGCATCTGGAAACGAGCTGCTATCAGCTCAGTATGTCTTTCCTGGTGAAACTTCTGACTTAAGTAATACATATATACTAATGTACATAATTAACTTACACACACTGATATACACACAACATGCATGCATGGTGTACATACACAACATGCATGCATGGGTGTACACACACAACATGCATGCATGGGTGTACACACACAACATGCATGCACTGAGCTAGACCTACATGCATGCACTGATGGTCAGACACAATCCGCATGTACTAGTGTACACACACACACACACACACACACACACACACACACACACCATGCATGTACTGATGTACACACAACATGCATGTACTCTTGAACACACAATACTCATGCACTGATGTACGCACCCAC
Organism: Neoceratodus forsteri; assembly: GCA_016271365.2. NCBI lineage: Eukaryota > Metazoa > Chordata > Ceratodontiformes > Ceratodontidae > Neoceratodus > Neoceratodus forsteri. The sequence goes on along the minus strand of JADMNL010000022.1, from coordinate 30,924,302 downwards.
ACACATTACATGTATTAATGTTCACACCTACACAGCACACATGCACTGATGTACACACACTAGGGTGTAAAGTGCCTCTATGACTCATCAGAGGGGCCTGTGGACTTGGGATGGTAGCTGGGTCTTGAGACTGTTGTGGCACTGGCTCTCTCTAGTGTGAGTCTCTGGAGGCAAGACCATAGCAAGGGTGGAACATGAAACAGTGAGGTCTTGTTGGTGTCACACCTAGTGAGGGCTGCTTGATGGTGACTCGGTAAATGCTCCAAGATTCAGAAAAGAACCTGCAGTTTTCCCTGCCGACTTCCAGATTCACAAGTGTGGAGGAAGTCTAGACCCATTTGCCTGATGACCAGGGGCACTAATGAGACATCAAGGCCCAAGGGTAGGGTAAGATACAGGAAGACCATGCTACCATATTTGTTGGTGCCCATGCCCAGGTGCTGCTGTACCACATGGAAGGGTATATCCCATTCCTTACTGATAAAGAGACTGCTTGACTATGTAATTATGAAATCTGTGCACGGAAAATCCAGCAGCCCTCTGGTTCCCTTTGTGACTGAGACAATGTTAAATGCATATATGTTGCTGATAAATTTGGCTCCCAATATGTATGGCTTGGGGCATATATAAAATGAGTTTTGGGGCCTTTAGAAAAAGTAGCAGTTGTGTATCCTTCTGTGTAATTCATCCACTTGACTAGTACTGTTCACAGTGCAAAGTAAATAAACTGTTAGATTTGCAAGTTCATTTCTGTTTCATACATTGTGCCCGAGTGCTGGTGTCATTTATCTGTAAATAAATAAAGTGATCAGAGATTGCTTAATTGCATAACTGAAATTACTGCTGCTATGAGACCTACAAGTCTGTCATCTACTGGCCGCTCCTCAGGAATCAGTATTTGTAGGAAGAGTACAAATAAATTCTGTTTTTGTTCAAGAAAGTGCAGCATCCAGGAGCTTGAAGGAAATTCATCAATACAGTCGGATCAAATTCGGAGACCTGATAAGTCTCCAGGTTACTTCCTTATTGCTTATGGCTATGAAAGCCATAAACTGCATAATCATTTGGCACAAAGGTGCAAAGCATTAGGGACCATGATGCATCACTATCAATGCATCTCCTCCCTGCTTTTCTCGGACACTCCTTTGGGCAGGGCAGCCTACAAAAGCAAAATTCTTCAGTGAGAAAGCTGAGAAAGACAGCTCTGTCAAGATGGGGCACAGACTTTTACAGCAACACCCATGTAGTAGAAAGGGAATGCATCAGTCCACATTGAACTATCTGCAAGGGGGTAGGAGAGGAGCTCCAGGTGATGGGTACCATCAGATAAACTCCTAGACTTGAAGTTTTCCCTTGGCACTGTCCTAATCCCATGCAGGGCTCGGAGACTGATCGGTAAGCAGGCCAAGGGGAAGGGTTGCACACACAACATCTGCATAGTAAGGTGCACACAAAAATACACACACTAATATATACAACAGATATATGGTCTGTCTCAGGTTAGTGTCTCCAAATGTTTAGGGATTTCTAATATCATGGCAAGAAAGGACCCCATGCTTTAGCCAGGGCATATTCAAAACTCAAAAATTAGTACTGCATTAATCTTTGATGTTTGCCGAGAGCGCTCTTCTCAGCACACATAATGTCCCCAAAATGGCTTCCTTTGAAGTTCATAAGGTGTCACAAGTATTGGTAGCATATTTAAATGTGCCTGAAAGATCTTTTTGATATACAGTATGCATGCACTGATGTACATACACAAAACAGGTAGGTACTAATGTACACAAAAACATGCGTACAGTACTGCTGTACACACGTCTTGCACTGAGGTATACACACAACATGCATCTAGTGATGTACACACAATATACAAACACTTATGTACATACAATATCCATGTACAGAATTACACACAACATGCATTCACTGATGTACACACAACATGCAAACACTTATGTATGTACCCTACATCTCTGCTCTGCCACTCTGTAACTTACGCCTGCACCTTATAACTCTCCCACTGCCTACTCCTGGTGTGTTCCTGAACACTTATTCCATTGCCTCTCTAACCTTAAAGAGTTAGTGTTCTGCCTAAAGCTGTTATTAGATTTTAAAAGTATTCAATCATTACCTTTATAGCTGAGGTGCTTTTATTTTCCTTTGTTTGATTAGATGATTGTTCACCTGACGTTAGTAGGTGTGATGTGTGGAATAGCACTCTGCCTGGCAGCTGACATATCTAGCTCTGCTGCCCCCACACACTACATCATCAGCACTGTGACTTCACTGACTGTGACATCACTGCTGCTTAGAAACAGCGGTTCAGTGACTGCCAGATCACTCACCTGTGATGTCACTGTCAGTGAGATCACAATGCTGTTGATGTAGTGAGGGGCAGTAGAGATAGATATGTCAGCTGCCAGGCTAAGAACTGTTCTACACATCCAGCACAATACCATCACAAAGAAGACTTTCTGATGCGCAAAGGAAAAAGAAAAATACTTCAGAAATAAAGCTACTAGTGACTACTTCTTAAAATTTGTATTATTTTCCTGTCTGCCTATTTTGGCTCCACTAGCTCTGTGAAGTCGCCCAGCTGCTGTGTGCCTCCTACTGCTGATTTTGCTAACGTGAGTGGGTCCACTCCAATTTACATATTGTAATTTTCAGTTATTATTGTAAATACTGATCTGCATTGCTCTGATTTGCTTTATTTTTGTTATATTTTGCAATATTTTCTTTCTCTTGCTCCTTCCCCAGGATACATCTGAAAAGTACAGTTATGTAAGAACTTACCGTAACAGTAGATCTTCGAGAACAGCTCTTGCAGCAGGTAACACCATTAGAACTGAAGCCGCAGGCGCCAGGACCCCACGGAAAAAATTCTAGCTAGCTATTCTTCAGTGGGGACCGCCCCGACGCCGGTCCTGGCCTCCGCCGCCAGGCGTGGTACATAAGGGGCGTCCTACCAGAATCCCAGTTCTCCGCTCTTGAGACTCCCAGCCGCAGGATGACATCAGAAGGGGAGACCGAGATCCACCGCCAGAAGACAATCAGGGAGGAAATCCCGATACAAGCAGGAGCAGAGCCCTGCCTCCTCTAAGGGGAAGGTGGGCGGGAAGGTACCTGCTGCAAGAGCTGTTCCGAAGATCTACTGTTACGGTAAGTTCTTACTGCCTGTACCATCTTACTCGAGATACAGCTCTTGCAGCAGGTAACACCATTAGGACTGATTCCCAAGCAGTAACGCTACCAGAAGATCCGGGAGGAGGTAGAAGACAAGAAATAACATTCCAAGCCCTGACTCAGGACAGGAGACCCTGCAGCACCGCTAGGTCAAATCGGCTCTTCGCCGAGAGGCGATGTCCAGACTGTAGTGCCTGATAAAGGTATGCACAGAACTCCAAGTGGCTGCAGCGCAAATAGCCGAAATGGAGACATTCCTAAGTGCTGCAAAGGAAGTGGCCATACCCCTGGTAGAATGACCCCGATAGAACCCGGAGGGGCTTTTGTTTAATCTCGTAATAGTATGAAATACACTGGACAAGCCAGCGGGACAAAGTCTGTTTGGATACTGGTTGGCCTTCATTCTCTGGGAGAAGGAGACAAAAGCTGATCAGAACCCCGAGAGGGTTTAGTTCTGTTAAGGTAATACCTCAGTTGCAGTGAACATCCAGGGTGTGGAGCAAAGCCTCTCCTCTATTAGAGTAACTCGGGAAATAGACCGGAAGGTCGATATCCTGGTTTAACGTGAGTGTCGAAACCACCTTAGGCAAAAATTTAGGTTCGCCCTCAGGATACTCTGTCCCGGTGAAAACCAAATAAGGCTCTTTGCACGTGAGAGTGTGAAGCTCAGAAATCCTTCTGGCTGAAGTAACAGCAACCAAAATAACGCCTTCCACGACAGAAAACTTAGCTCGCAATCCGCTGCAGGTTCAAGGGAGGGAGCGTGAGCTGTTCCAGGACAAAGAGCAGATCCCATGGAGGCACAGGGTCCTAATGGGAGGCCTAAGGTGTAACACTCCCTAAGAAATTCTTTAGAGGCGTCCAATTGAGCTATAGTATGCTGTCCCACCGGAGGTGATAGGCAGAAATGGCACAAAGATGTACCTTAATAGAGGAGTAGGCTAGGCCTGAATGAAAAGGGAGAGGAGATAATCCAAAACTACTCCCACAGGACAACCTAAAGGGATAGGTCACGAGCCTGTGACCATAAGAAACGCGCCGCCTCATGGCAGACATACGAGCATGCGTTGCCGGCTTTCTGGCTGCAGAGAGAACCTCTGCAACCTCTTGCGAGACCTCAGACGCAAGATGGCTATGTCTCTAGGAGCCAAGCATGCGGGTTCAGAGAAGCAACCGGATGGAGCAATGAACCTTTCTCCTGAGACAGTAGGTGGGAGCTGAGCGGTAATGGGAGCGGGGTTCCGAGATAGCTGTGCCAGCAAGGGGAACCATATCTGTCTGGGCCAGAACGGGCCACCAGAATCATTTTGCTGCTCCTGCGCAGTTTGAGAAGAACTCTTTGGATCAACGGAAGGGAGGGAAGGCATAGAGGAATCTGTTCACCCAGGAGAGGGACAACGCGTCTCGCCAGAAAACACCAGGCCCTGGACCTAGCGAGCAAAAATTGGGCAGTTTTGCTGGATGGGGATGCGAATAAATCCAGCTCTGGAGTTCCCCATCGAAGGAACAGATCCTCTGCTACCTCCTGAAGAAGTTCCCATCGTGGACTCTGGCCTGGGAGCAACTCAGGCCGTCTGCATCGTGTTGTCCACCCCAGGAACGTGAACTGCATCAGGTTTGCGCGTGTCTGATTACCCAATCCCACACCTCATGGCTTCCCTGCAAAGGGAGTAAGAGTGCGCCTCCTTGTTTGTTGAGGTAATACATCACCGCTTGTTCTGTCTGAAGTAGGATAGTGCACGGTGGAATTATCGACTGAAAGGCCTGAAGTGCATAGAGGACCGCCTCATCTCTAGGACATTGATATGGAGATGAGCTCCAATGGGGTCCATGCACCCTGAGACTTCACCCATCTATGTGCCCCCACCCGAGACCTGAAGCGTCCGTGGTGAGGGTTATCTCCGGGACGGCGCTGCAAACGGACGCCTGGAAAGTGACCCGGGCTAGCCACCACTGCCAGTTGCGGATCACGGATTTCGTGATCCTGACCGGATGCTGCAAATGGTCTTGCCTTTGGTCCCATTGCGCCTTGAGCATCCATCGAGTTATTCGCATGTGGAGTCGCGGCGAGAGGGACTGTAGGAATGGCCGCAGCCATGTGTCCGAAAGCAGACGGCAATGACCTGGCCGGTATGGTCTGGTTCGGCTGATAAGGCCCCTATGAGGGACCTGATGCGCTCTGCCCTGTCGGCCGGAAGAAAAGCTCTTCCCTGGACCGTGTCCAGTACTGGGCCTATAAACTGCAGCTTCTGCGATGGTACCAAGAGGGACTTCTCGTGATTTATGAGGATGCCCAGCCATTGGAACAAGTCCTGAGTGTTCTGGATCGCGAGCAAGAGCGTCTTTGAGGCGGCCATGAGAAGCCAGTCGCCTAGGTACGGGAACACGAGTGGCCCTTTCTCCTTAGAGATGCTGCCACGACTGCCATGTATCTGGTAAAGACCCTGCGCGGATGACAGTCCGAACGGGAGAGCCCGGAACTGAAGATGGTGGCTCAGAAACTCAAGCGCAGGAACCTCTGATGCGCTTGAGCTATGGGGATATGCAGGTACGCATCCTGCATGTCTAGGGACGCTAAAAGGCGTTTGTTTCAGCATGGGGATAAGACCCGGAAGGGTCACCATGCGAATCTCTTGTATGCGACCGACATATTGAGGTCGCTGAGGTCCAGAATCGGACGGAGGTCCCTGTTTTCTTGGGAACCAGGAAGAAGTGAGAATAATATCCCTGTCCTCTCTGGTTCCCGGGACGTACTTTATCGCCCCCTTTTTAGGAGCGCCAGTACTTCTTGCCAAATTAGGTTCCATGCTGACCGGATACTGGGAGAGCAGAGGAGGCCTCGAGGGTGGCTTTTCTGCGAACTCTATAAAGTGGCCGACACTGACCAACTGCAGAACCCACCTGTCAGTGGTGATCGCCTGCCATCCCGGCAGGAAGTTCGTCGTGACCCCGACCATAATTTCCGTTGATCCTGAGGCGGGGACGGAAAGGAGTCATGCTGTGGCGGCAGATGGGCCCGCTGGCTGGGTCGGCTAGGGGTGCGCTGACCTCTGCTGCGGGCTGTTTACCCTGGGCTCTGCGGAAACCAGAGCCCTCTGTTGTGTAGCGGAGGGGCTGCTGCCTTTGTGTTCACCACGAAATGGCTTTGGTTCCTCTGAAAGGAACCAAGCCTAGGATGGTACATGGCCTGTACCGACCTCCGCCTTCCGCCTCTTGTAGTTTGGTAATAATCTTCTCCGAAGGATTACCAAATACATCTCCTCGAGGCGTCCATAATGTTCTTCTGGACGTCCGGGGTGAAGCCGGAGACACTAGCCAGGAGTGTCTCCGAGGCAAACGCCGAAGCTGCTGCTCGGGCCGATGAGTCCGCTGGAATCGCACGCGGCTCTAAGCACTTGGGTCCCCACGCCTGAACCCGGCGGAGGAGCTGTAGCATCTCCTCCTTCTGCTCACCTTCGGTAGTTTCTCAGCTACCTCCAGACCCTGTTCCCACAGAGCGTTCTGAAACTGAACCATGTGGGTCAAGTAATTAAGGATCTGATGGCGCAGGTAGCGGAAGCATACGTGCGCCTGCCCAGAGAGTCCAATTGCTTGATTCTGGATCCGTGGCAGGGTGCTCAAATGCTGCAGCCTCTGTGACCGGTCATGTGAGGCTGTTATGACCAGAGAATCGGCCTGAGGTTGGTGCGTCAAATACTGGTCCTCCTTAGGAGCCTTGTATAGACGGTCAGCTTTCTTCGGCATCGCCGGTAACGAATGTGGACGCTTCCACGCCGGCCTTGGTGACGCCCACAAAAGTGTCCACCAAGGGTGGCACCACCACAGGCTTGGGGTCCTTCTGCCAAGATACTTGGCAAGGCGAACCTTTCGGGTCTAACTTTTCCGCATCCCACCCCATGTTCTCCTGGATATGGCGATGATATCCATGAACGAGGGTCATCCGGAGGAGACGTGGCGTCTCATGTGGGTCCGGAGAAGGATGGAGATTGGAGATGGGGATCTAGAGGTGGAGTAACTGATCCGTGTCCTCCGTCGACGGCGAACGCCGGTGTCTCCTGGATCTCTTGGGGCTGGGTGAACCAGAAGAAGATCTTGACGGAGGTCTCCTCTTTGTTGATCGAACCCGGGAGGAGATCTGGACTCCTGGGAGAGCTGAGCGGCTAACCGACCCAGCAGGCGAAGGGGCGGCGGCGGAGGAGGAGGAGGAGGAAGAAGCGGTGGCGGCACGTCTTTCTTGATGGTGTCCCACCAGTATGTGAAGAGATCCTTCACATCCGCTAAAGACAATCCTGACGACGGCCCAGGCGCGGGGCGGTCGTCGGGTCAGCGGCGGCTCCACAGAGACCTCGGCGGCGGTGAGGAGCCTGGGATACTGCACGGGCCGGGGTCACCCGTCTGGTCCTCTGGCTCGTCAGATCTTCCTCCGTTAGCGACTCCTGCCCGGCAGCGGTGAAGGCACAGAGTCTCTTCTCAGGCATGGCGGACGTGGGTCCCCAGCCGACATCCGATGGGAAGACTTCGGCCAAGACGGCCCAGGAGGGGTAACGGGTGGTTGACGGAGGTCGAGCCAGCCGGTCTACCGCCTCTTCAGGGGGTAAGTTCTAAAGTTTTCAGGCGAACTGAAGAGGACCAGACGTCGGTGCCGACGGGCAGGAGCCCGACTTATGGTGGTGGTGGTGGTGGTGACGCCTCGGACTTTGCCGAGGCCTTGGGGGTGGAGGAGGACGACGCCTGGTGGGAGGGGCTGAGAAGAGTGAGAACTGGAACCGCAGCCGGGGAGAGAAGAGGCCGGGATGGAGACCGGTCTGACTTCGACCCGAGCTGCGGGACTCGAGGCCCGAGTTGGAGACCTGGAAGGGTCCTTCTCCTTCTCTTCTGGCGCGTGTTTGTGGATTAAGATTCCCCTTAGAGGACATGGCTCTCATTTTTCTTTCTAGCAGGAACGCCTGAAGAGCCTTCTGTCGCCGGATCTCGTAAGCGACTATTAAACCCTTGGTAGAGGAAACAGGCCTGGGAGTCGTGTTTGGGCCCAGGCACCGGACGAGGCCGTGGGGGGTCTCTTAAAGGGGATCTGCTTCCGTAAGCACACTTTGATGTATGCCCGGAGGTCGGAGAGGACATCAGCGAAAAAATATTCAAGTAGGAGTAAATTCCAGAGGAAAGTTCAGCAACCACGCTGGCCGCGCTAGACTAAGACCGAGGGTCGAGGCATGCAAGTCGACGGCAGGAAAGAATCGGATTCTGGATGGACCGCCTCTTATGTACCACGCCTGACGCCGGAGGTGGGACCGCGCTGGGGTGGTTCCCGCTGAAGATAGCTAGCTAGAATTTTTCTCGGGGTCCTGACGCCTGCCGGCTTCAGTTCTAATGGTGTTACCTGCTGCAAGAGCTGTATCTCGAGTAAGATCGAGCTGATATTCAGCTCAGTATGTCTTTCCTGGTGAAACTTTTGAAATAAATAACTAAGTGCACCAAATGACACACAACATGCATGTAGTTTATCCTTATTTTTAACAAGGTCCAGGGACACAAGTCATTTTGGCCGCCAATTCATCAATATAGTCCCATCAAATCTACTTTCAGTGAGGGTGGCTCCACTAGCTCTGCACCTCATAATGCCACAGATTTCAAGCTCCCTAGCGTTGCTTTAGGCTCCTCCAGTCTTGGAATGTTTGCCTTTAGAATGCCTCACTTGGACAGTGAGACCCAAGTATGAGAACTGATTGTTCCCGTCTCTTCCTTAAACGTAATTTGTTGCTACTGTACCTCCTAGTAGGCATCATCAGTTTTGTCACTCACCTAGTGACCCTCATGGTGTCCCTATCTTATTCACTCCGCCTGCCAATCAGATTGCAGAGACCTGCTAAGTCTCCAAGTTATTCCTTTGGGCTTATGGCTATGAAAGCCAGAAACTGCACAATTATCTAGCACAAAGAAGCAAAGCATTGAGGACCATGATGTATCCCTGTCAATGCCCCCATTTCCAGGTTTCTCAGACACTTTATGTAAGATTAGGGTTTCCATGAAGATTAAGCATCAGATCAAACTACTCTTTAAATTCTACTGTTCTTTATTTGCATATGGGTGAAATATAGCCAGGCAGACTTTCCAGAACACATTTTTCTTCTGAAATAAAACAGGTCGGGTCAGCTTGCCTGCATACCCTGCCACCGCAAAACCTCATGGCAGCTCATGATCTGGAGGCCCTCTGCCTCGGGACTTCTCAGGTCTGGAGACTGGGCATCTCCTACTTTAATGCAGCAAGTCTTCTTCAGGATACACTGCGTGCACATCAAGTGCCATCTTCCTTGGCAACCAAACCTTGCTCCCCTCCAGTGTCTCCCTCCGAGCTTTTGGGGAACTGTAATCAGGCCAGCTGGTCATCAGGGTGCTCCACTTGAGGAAGAAAGCTCAGCACCCTCCCAATGGTCCCACTACATGTAGGCAATAAAGCACAATGGGGTGTGCATGGAACAGATTTTCCATGCACACCCCTGGAGGTTCTTATTGCACTTATAAAATGGACTCCTTTTTAACTTATTACAGTTGGGGAAAAACACGCTTATATGCAGAAACAATAGACTTACTTGTGTGCCTTTATGACAAAATAGTCCTTCTGCCCACTGCAAATGATGTCGTTGATATCACTGTATTACTGCTGGACAAAGTTTGTCCTTTGCCGCATCATAATTCAAGAAATGGAATTTTTATCATGGAATGTTTACCATGGAATTTATGGATTCAAAATTTTGTTCAGTTCCACTAGCAGAATGTTCCTCTCATAATATACTGTACACACACACACACACAGACACTCAACAAATGCCTATCTACAGCCAGAGACTCAATTATCTCACTGCCAGGGCAAGCAGAAGAGATTTCCTGATGAGCAAATAAAGATAGAAGGAATTTTTCATTGGCAGCAAAGAAACAGTTGTAATGAAAACTATAAACAATACTTAATGTTTTAATTTATGTGTGTAAGGAACATGTGATGATCAGGGAAAAATCCCTTGGTGGTCTAGACTGTCTGATTTCAATGCCTACCAGATGTAGACTCTAAATGTCTGTCTGCACCAGACTAAACTATGGCTAAGCTCAACCCACTGATATTAATCCCTGTCAGACTGAAGCACACATGCCAGTGTTAGTATGGCACCTACTTGTAACCAGTCACCTCCACCTCACCCCCACTGTAGGGAGGCGGTTGTTAAAGATGTTAACATGCTCAACATGATGTACACTCAACTGATGTATACACATAGCATGCATGTACTGACGTAACACATAATATGCATGTACTGATGTATACACAACATGCATACATTGATGTACACACATAACACGATGTACTGATGTACTCAAGTATTCATGCACTGATGTACACACACAATAGGATTGTACTGATGTACACACATATGCATGTACTACACATGCATGTACTGATGTACTCAGCATTAATGCACCGATCTACACATAACATGCATGTACTGATGTACACACATAACATTCATGTACTAATGTACACACAACACACATGCACTGATGTACATACACAACATTCATGTACTGATGTACTTGCAGTATTCATGCACTGATGTACACACACAACATACATGTACTGATTTACTCAGACATGCATACACTGACAAAAGAATGATATGCATATAAATAAGCAGACACACACATGCTTACTTTGACACATACAGATGCACACAATGACTGACACACACACACCATGCATAACCTAATGTACACACTAACTACAGACAAACACAATGTCATGGCTACAGAGACATACACAGATGCACATAGACCTCCCCATTTCTGTTAAAATGGCACACGTGTTGCAGCATATTTGATGGGACAAACCAACAAAAATACTAGTGACACAGATTTGTAGATATGATAACATTGCACCAACCTGCCAGCTCGATGCCTCCTAGTAAATCCAGTAGCGATCCTCCAGCTGTGGTCTCCTTGCTGGGCTGTGGGGTGGGACAGGAGGAGAAGGTCGACTAGCAGATCCAAGAGATCGTTAACCTACAAGGGAAAATCGACCAGGTTTTTCAAACCCTGACTTTGAGTTCAGCAGTATTAAAGAACATACTGGAAAGTGTGTTGTGTGTGTGTGTGAGCATGTGTGCGGCGTGTGTCTGTCTGTCTATGGGTGAGTCAGAATTTATGTATCTTCATATTTATAGCCCTTTAGCCAGTCATGTACATGCATGAAGTGAAAAGGGAGAGAGGAACATGTTTCAACATACAAATACCTCCATGGGGTAAATAAAGTGGACAGCGGGTTACTGTTCAGACTGAGTAGGAACAGAAACACCAGGATCAACTCCATGAAGCTGGCAGGGGCATTTAAAGAGAAACACCAGGAAATACTATTTTACAGAGAGGGTGATGAAGGAGTAGAATAGGCTGCCAGAGGAGGTGGTCTATGTGAAATCAGTGTGGGGATTCAAACAACGGTGGGGCCGGATGCAAGGGCTTGGTAAAGACTGCACCAGAAAGGGGGATGGGGAGAGTGAAGACCATCTAGGGCTCTCTCATTTGCCATTTGTTAGGAATGGGGAGACATAATGTACCAAAGGGCCTTTTCTGTTGACAGAGTCTATGTTTTAGGTTAATCACTCTCTCTGGTCAGTGAACGCCAATCCCACTCCTTGTTTGCCATGTTCCGCACGCCCCTCCCTATGGTGGGATCTTTAGGGGCGGCTTCCCCTCCACCAAGGACACAGTCAAGTTGGTCAGACAGCTCGAGAAGTGAGACTGGGTGACCTGGTGGCCATCTAAATGGCTTGGAGGATTCTCACTATAGTCTCATTAGCTCGATCAGGTCCTGCACTGCATGTGTGTGTAAACCCATGAAGCCTGCCACCTTCCCAACAAAGCACAGTTCCTTGTTGGCCTTGTACAACAGAGCCACCAGAGTAAAGGCTCCCTGCACCACCACTAGGGGTCACTGTGGCAGCAGGCAACAACATCCCCCAGCCCAGGCTGAGCTGTGCTGCATTGGCGCACATATCTAGCCTGGCACCTGACTTCAACAACTATGTATGCCCCTGAACCTGGGTCACGGTATGGAAACACAATGCATTTCCACTAGGCTATCAGGATTCAGGTGGCCTAATGCAGAATTCTTTAGAGGGGAGTAATGTTGTCAAGGGAAGACAGGGGCACAGGAAATGCTAGATGAAATAAAGACCAAAGGTCCCTCTTGCTTGTCTCTTGCTATATAGACAGCTGCAGCGTTCAATACAATCCTGCCGCTCAGATCATTACTAGGACTGAGTCCCACATGGGTATATCCTAGCGTGCTCGGACAGTATTGGACCAAGTTGGATACCATTAGATAGTGGGCAAAATATCAGATCTACATCAGGTGGAAGCTCATTTCACCCTGCCACCACCTGTTCCATAAAGAAGTGCCTCTTGACCTCTTGTACTGTCCCTCGCCAGTTTGCAACAGTGCCTCCTGTCCTATCACTAAATTGGAAAGGTCACCAATATCTACCTGATTTATACCTTTCAGGTACTTGAAAGTTTCAGTCATGTCCCCGTCTCCCTCCTGTCCTCAAGCAAGTTCATACTGAGTTTGTGCAGTCTGCCCTCCTATGCCCGTCATGCTGCCCCTGAACCATCTTTGCTGCCCTCCTTTGCATTGCTTCACGCTTGGCGATGCGTGTGTTCTTCGAGTGTGTGTTTCAGGCTGCCAGCACTTGCACACCTGTGCGTAGGCATGCTCGGAATGTGCGTGTTGTTACTGTGCGACAGCATATGCATTTTCAAACAGGTTTGTCTAGTGGAGCCCACCAGGATGCAACTCAGAATACTGCACAATTCTGCAGAGGTATTGCAGGCAACAGTGCAATTTCACTGTCAGTTATTCCCCTTTAGCATGCAGGAATCTGTGACTGCATTACATCCTGGAAGACTCCTGTGGGTGTGACTGCAGTTGCATACAGAGGTGTGCTTCTTTCAGGGTTGTTAAAAGTATGGTATCTTAAATTCAATGCAAAGAAGTGCAAAGTAATGCACCTGGGAAACAAAACCCAGGGAAGAGTACACAATGGTGGGGGAGTAACAACAACAAAAGGGACCTGGGGTAGTCAGATCAGATGACCTAAAGGTAAGCAAGCAATGTTAAAAGGCAGCAAGGAGGGCTGGGGGATATTGGGTTGTATAGGAAAAGGCATCACCAGTAGAAAACAGGAAGTTGTTATCCCTCTGTACAGACAGTTGGTGAGACCCCATCTGGAGTACTGTGTGCAGTTCTGGAGACCCCATCTCTGCAAGGACATAGACAGGATGGGGCAGTCTAGAGGAGAGCAACTAAACGGTGCTGGGTCTGCACCAGAAGCCATACAAAGAGAGACTAAAGAAGCTTAAATATGTATACCCCGAGGAAAGGGGCATGACAGAAACTTTCAAGTACCTCAAGGAAATCAAAAAGTCCAAGAGGGTAGCATCTTTCAGAAAAAGAGATGTACAAGAACAAGGAGGCACAATCTGAAGATAGAGGGGACGTCAGGGCAATGTGAAAAATATTTTTCACAGAAAAGTGGTGGACACATGGAGCAGCCTTTCTGAGGAGGTTGTGGGGTCAAAAACAGTGGGAATTTAGAATGCATGGGACAGACATAAAGCAATTCTGGTGGGGGTTAGGAAGAAATAGGCTGTTGGTTAACTAGGATCTGCAGCTTATCCAACAGGTAGGAAATGGGCAGACTAGGTGGGCCAAGTAGTCTTTATCTGCTGTCAGTTTATGTTTCTTTGCTTGTAGATACACACTGCAAAGAAACCTTGACCGAAAGGCTTTGCCACTGGTATCACTTCTGTAGGGTATGCACTGGTCCCAAACTATGATACTTTCTGATGAAAGTCTCATGCTGGCAGGCTAGTATTTCTTGGCTCCCAGCTCCATGAACCCACCCCCAAAAAATAACAATAATAAGCCTCTCTTGTCTTATAATCTCTTGGGATAAAAGGCTGCTAATCCCAGCTCCATGAAATCCCATGTCTGGACTCAATACAATGCTCTCTGTGATAGAATGCTGCTACACTGTGACACCCCACTCCATGAAATCCCATCTCCCCTCATTATGAGACTCTCTGTTGGGTCAGCACATCGGTACACCAGTAGTGCTTCTGCCTGCAGGCCACCAGGCTGGGTTCAGAAATGAGCCAAGCCACCAGAGGGCTGGCAGGGAGGGAGGATTGAGCATCCCACAGGACAATCTCCTCCTTAGGTGGAAGGTGAACCCACTACTATTGTGTGACTGCCATCTGAATGTCCACAAGTGGCAGTGCAGGCTGGAATGCAAGCAGAGGCAGGAAGGGACACCATTTACTGAGCAGAACGTATGCCTCGTGTCCTGTCGGCTCCAGCCTTGCATAACGGGGGCAGAAAACTGAGAAACGCCCTCAGTTGACACAGAATGACGCCCACATAGAGATCATGGACCCTGTACCCACCGACCTAAGCTAGCTCTCTGCACAGAAAGCTTGCCTTTCCGAGGAACTGGGCCAGCCCAAGGACCTCCACCATGGGCAGGGGATACTGTGCGTAGCAAGCCTGCTAGCTTTAGGGTAGTTTTATTTACCCCTGGGGATCTTCTATACCTGATAGTGTAATTGTATTTTGTTCCCACAGTGCATCTTTGTCTCATGTGACAGTGATGTAAGAGAGACCCAACATCAGCACACACAAACTAAATATCTTGGAAGCTTTACAAGCTGCACAAAATTACCAGCAGCAAAGTTTTTCAGGACAGTAAGACCTTTACGATGAGGGTGGTCACCAAGCTGAATTCTACATATTTTTAACATATAGCCATCTCTACTGTTGTAAACTGATTGTAAAGCAATGCTTTCTGCTGGATTTATGGGCTTTGCAACATCACCATCACATGAAACAAGGTGCATTGTAGGACAAAGAAATACAATTAAGCTGTTTGATATGGAGATCCCACTCCCGGGTCATGCCTGAAAATAGGCAGGATTTGTCTAGTGCACTTACCCGGTCAACAAAAGCTAATAAATAAATAAATAAATCTCCAGGGGGTCGTGAACTACCCCTAAATCTAGCAGGCTAATTTAGGAAAAACTCCTAATACCAGTCAGAGGGAAGGAAACACTAGAACTTCACATACAAATTAAAACACTCTGTACAACATGCATTTTTAAGTTTTGGGATGGACTTCTCCTTTAAATCAGTTGTATAGGACACTGTGTACTTCGAATGACAAGCTATAAAACAGATGGTACAGGTGACAGACAATAACAGTATACAATTCAATATTTCAGTTTCCATGCAGTTTTCTGGGACAGTAGCAATAATGGGTTACATACATTAGCAGTATACAGTTACAAGGTACAGGGTAACTTGCAGGAGAGGCAAACATTATGCTTTGTAGTATCAGACAGTAAGCACTTTCTATAGAAACAACTGATATAGAAACTAGGAGATAAAAGGAGTAGTGCTGCACAGTGCAGATTTAGGTAGGTCAGCACAGTAAGTCATGAGGGCTGTGAAAGTAAGGACTGGGTGAGGAAGGAGGATCAGACAAGGGGTGGAAGTAAGTGCTGCTTATTCATGGAAGAGCATATGTTTCTAGGCTCTAGCATATTTGTACATTGCAGTGAAGGTTTGTAGCCATAAGGGCCAGGCTTTCAAGTTTTGTTTAAAAGCTTGGTGTGTGGCAGAGCAGAGCAAACGGAAAGGGGGAGCTTATTCCATTGGAGGAGCTGGCATGCTTAGAGAAAGCACATTTTCCCATAGAGGTGGTGAACATGCGGTACTTCTAGCGGGACTGAGGAAGTCTTGAGATTCCTAGAGGCCACCCTATTTGTCAGCAGGGTGAATAGGGACAGGGGTGAATACGGGACAGGTGCTGGTTTCGGAGAGCATTGTCCACTAGACAGCCCATAGCATAATCAAAGTGACCTTGTAATGTGAGCCACCCTAAGGACTGGTAGAGAGAACACTGATGGGAGCAGAAGGAGCTAGGAGAACAAAATGACATAGAGTTGTAAGTTGTGTTTAGCTGTGACAGCAGGGTAGAGGACAGGTGTGAGTAGGCTGGAGAGCAGTCGTCAATGGAGGAGTAGTATGTTTCCCTGTGCGATGGCAAGGCGTGCTTCAGCAAATAGGTAATGTCTGTGTCGGTATGCAAAGCCCAGCTTTTGGTGAATCCTTCATGTGGTATGACTGACATGTTTGGAGAAAGAGAGGGAGAGGTCGAGGGTGACACCTAAGTATTTATAAGATGTGACATTTTTCAAGGAGTACCAGAATGGAGGAACTGGTTTTAGCAGCCTTGGTTAGAAGGGTTTAAAGCTGAAGATCATGGACTTAGTCTTCTTTTCATTAACTAGGAGTTTGTTGGAGAGGAACCATTGGTGGCTGGAGCCGTAGTTTTGTGTAAGGATAGAGGAGATGGAGTCAACTGATTTGTCGCTGTGATACATGACTAGATCATACAGCATAGAGAGGAGCATTACAGCTAAGGCCGTCCCTGGGAAGTGTGTTTATGAACATGGAGAAAGCAGAGGCCCAAGTATGGAGCCCTGGGGACCCCCGTGAGTACAAGGAGGCGGCAGAGGATGCTGTTCCAATGGTAACCGACTGACCTGTTTGATAGGTAGCCATGGAACCAGGCAGCAGGTCTGGATGAGCACCCCAACCGTGGCAGGGTTGAGTGGAGGGAATGAAATGAATAGTACTACAAGCTCTGCTCCTTAGCCAAGAGCGAATGTAAATCGGTATGGTCCCGTGAATGTTGCTGACCTGGTGTCTTCTCCTAGATTCACCTCAAAGACAAAAGAGGGTAGCCTCCCCGACGTCAGCTGCACCTGGTGACGCTCAGAGCTGTCTTCAGCAGCAGAGATTAATGATGCTGTTTCTATTGCAACCAGGGCTGCTGAGTCAGAGATATGGACAGAGGGAGGAGAAGGGGTTTGGAGGGTGGCATAGATTAGGCTGATGGGACACAAACTGTACAGGTGGCCACCAAGAATACTACTGTACCTGAACCTTCAATATTAAAAATACATAAACCAAATAATCACTGTACCTGGCCCTGCAACATTGAGGCATTTATCAGAGGAGCAGAGGGCTGGGGTGGGGGCTACTCAAACTCATCAAGGGAACCGCAGAAATAACACAGAGGAAAAGGCAGGTCCCTCTAATACATATTCTAGAAGACACAGCACAGGTCCTTGGTACTCAAGATTTTTTTAAAACAGAGCCAGAGCCAGCCCCATGTAAAATGCAGTAAGGCTCAAGTGGGTTGGGTGGGGTGTGCCAGAACACCCAGCTAGAGTATATTTTGCTAGACTGATCATCAAGGATTCCATGCAGTTTCTAGAAATATCTATGCCCTCATGCATTTCTCGAGTGAAGATACTGTTGATATCCGCTTTAAAACATACATTTATTTATTTCAGTTTAGGATAAACACCTATGAGTCAAGGACCTGCTTAAAGGTTCCGAGTCAGTTAAACAAACAGATCCAGACAACAAAACACATAGCAGACATACTTAAGTTTAACTAATACATAGGAGTCTAGGTTTCACTAGTACATAGGAGCCAAACATTGTAAGTTTCACTAGTACATAGGGGTCTAACATTGTAGGGAACAGCAGTAAGTGCAGGCATAGTAGTGTTAGAAACAGGAAAGAGGGAGAGAGGCCAGGGATTCCATCTCCACTGGGTAGTTTGGGGGCAATGACGGGGTTGCCAGAGTGGTAGACTGAGCTCACCAGGGTGGCCAGTGGAGAGAATGGGGGTGGGGTGGGAAGCAGCCCAAGGTAGGAATTGTCAGATGTGCATGTACATAGTTGATGGAGGGAAATCTGTAGGGGGAGGTTGACAGTTTATTGTAGTGTAGACTATGCAAGGTAGGTATTTTGTGGTTAGGGGTATTTGTTGAAGAGAGGCGGAGGGGAGAGTGCAGGGGCAGTGGTTGGGTGGTTAGAGCCAAGGGGTGGGTGGGGCCTAGGGCCCTGAGCATGGACTAAGTGCGGCAGGCACAGAATTTATTTTAGTTTTAGCTGGGAGCGAAGCCCAGTTTTGAAGTGTATGAGCTTGGTGCATTCTAAGAGTGTGGTAGGCAGCTCACTGAACCACTTTGGCACAATGAAGCAGTGATCTCTGTGTCAGTTTAGTATGCATGAATGGCACCTGATTCCCCTTGCAGCCCTAGTCTGCTTAAGTGGTAACGCCTTTGAAAAACCTGTTAGTGGACTGAGGCATAAGCCCTAGCAAGGCTTTTTGATACGATGCAAGTTTGGAGTTGAGCTCGGAGGTGAGTGAGAGCCACCCTGTCTCACTTGAAGAGGGTGCAAGTGTGGTAGAGAATTAGCAACCAAGGTTATGCGACAGGCCTTGTTTAGGAGAGTGCTGACTCTCTTGAGGGCAGTGTCAGACCTGCTCCATAGATTGGGAGCCTATAGTCAATGGTGGCTAGTACCTGAGCTACTTCTGGCTAATTTCAGAGCTGCAGGTGGTAGGGAGTGCTTGTGGCGGTACAGAACACCCAGTTTCATGTTGGAGGACTTGATGAGCGGTCAATATGACTGGAGAAATTGAGAGTGTCGTCGAGGTAAATCACTAGGCATTTAAATCGGAGACTTGTTCAAGGGGTCTACCTTAGGGCTCTGATTTGCAGTGGCTGAACATTTTATTTGGGGAACTGTGGACAGCATGCTCTTGTTGTTTTGTGGTTGAACAGGAGCTTGTTCTTGCAGAGCCAGGGTTCGAGCCTATGGTAGCTGTCCTGCCGCTCAGGAGTTATGGTGCATGCAGGTCTCTGCCTGGGATGGATTGACAGCGTGATCAGCATAGAGTACAATGTGTGCAGGGCAGGCAGAGGGACTCCTAGGCTCACCTTCTTGGCTCGACATTGTCTCCTATTCTGACTCGTTGAGTTCTATGGGAGAGAGCTTCAAACCAAGTCACTGTGCTTGGAGATAGGCCAGTTGATGACAGGCTGCTGAGGAAAAGGTGGTGGTTCACTGAGTCAAAGGCCTTTGTGAGGTCTATGAATATAGACCCCACTGCCATCCCTTTATCCAAAGTGTCAGAGCTGGGAGGGTATCCAACTAGTGCTGAAAGTGTTGTGGTTTTACGGAAACCATGCTGTTGAGGGCGAGCAGATTACACTTCTTCAAGTACTCAGTGAGCTGGTCTGAGATCATCCTTTCCAAAGCTTTTGAGGTGGGGAGGATTGAGATTGGCCTGTAGTTAGATGTGTTAGTTCTGTCTCCAGTTTTGAAGAAGGGTAACTAGTGCCAACTTCCAGGCACCTGGGAACACACTCGACCCAAGGGAGGAGTTAAAACCTTAGTGAGGGGGTCAATCCTCCAGGGTTAGGGTGACCAGCTTCAGGTCGATTAGGTCACTCCCCATCCTGGTCTTGCCTAGGACCTGCTTGACATATTTGATTGTCTCAGTTCTTGAGATCTGCTTGAAATAGAAAGGCGGTAGTCCCTAACCTGTAAGTGTGGGTGTATCCAGACCTGGGGACTGCTCTGTTGGTGGCACAAGATATTCACCCAGTAATACGCCAGTAAGATCCGTGAATGCTAAATTGAAGACGTTAGTGATATCAAGGGTTCCTGGATCATCCTAGTATTTGAGTTGATCAGGTCTGGTGGTGCTCTTGGGGCACTACCAGTTAGTGATTTCAAGGAGTTCCAGAAATCTTTACCAGAGTTCCATAATTTGTTTAGTTGGTCCTTATAGGTAGGTGGCTTTAGCTTGGTGAACAAGCCTTGCGCAGTTGTTTCTGGCAGCCCTATAGGCAGTCATGTCAGCCTGCTAGCCTGTCACCTTGGCCATATGCCAGAGATTGTCTCTTTGGTGCATAAGCGCAAGTAGTGAGCCTGAGAGGCAGGGATTTGTAGTACCTTTAACCTTCTTGACTCTGATGGGGCAAAGATGTCACAGGCCTGGGTGAAGGTCCTGAGGAAATAGTCAAGGGCCTTGTTCCCATCCAAGACTCTGTCGATTGGGGATCAATCAATTAGTTTTATGTGTAGTTTGAAAGTTTCAGATCCGGCTTTAGGGTGCAGTAATGGGATACTTTGGGCGCTTGTTAGAGAACTTATCTGTCCATATACACAAGACTGGGAGTGGTCACTGAGGCTGTCTGATAAGACAGAAACCTCAGAGATGTGTTCTGGGTGGGAGGATAAGAGCCAGTCTATGAGTGTGCTGGTTCTGGTTCGGTAGTTGAGGCGGGTGGCTTGTGTTAACATTTGGGTAAGGTAGAGTCCAGAAATCTGGTCTCTGTCGGAGCTTCTCCCGAGAAAGCCAAGTAATGTTAAAGTCACCGACTAAGACCTGTTCCCACTTTTGCCCAGCATCTGCTGGTTCCCTATGAAGTATTTAGGTCAGTGGCTTGCTGACCGGGTATGTACACCGTGGTAAGCATAAGAGCTTTGTTTTGCTGCTCTATGGAGAGTTTTAAGTTTAGAATTTGAGCCTCTTTCAGTGCATACTGCTGTGCATGATCTGGGATTTGATATCACATTTGACATAGACTAAGCATCCACCCCATGTTTAGACAGTCTGTCCTGCTGGTAAGAGGTATAGACATTGCGGAGATAGTGGCATCGAGATTTTAGGAGACAGCCAGGTCTCCATGAGAGCTATGATGTCTGGATTAACCACCCACCCATGCCTGGAATTCCGTGAGCTTAGGAAATAAGCTGCCAATATTAAGGGAACAATCCTGAGTATCCCCACCCTGTTGGTAGTGGTGTGGGGGGCAGGGTTAGGTGCACATTACCAGATAAGAGCAGCAGTAGGAGGATCATCTTATGACGAGAGCGAGACACAAAGGCCCAGCTGGGTCTGGCTTTTATCCCTGTTTGCTTAGTGTTGTAGGTGTATACGGGGAGCGGCTGTGCAGTAGGGCCGCTAGTGTAAAACATTTCAAGGTCTGGACAGATTCTGGAACAAATATCACCAACTGAAAACATCTCTTTATGGATCTCATTTATGGCCATACTCCTTACTAAGCCACTTATTAAAACTTAACAGTAATGTTCCGTAGTGAAGGAGTTAATGTAAGTGACATACACTATTAGCTGGAAAAAGAGGATCTATGACACTGGCGCAACAACAAATACAGCGACGTCCTTGACACTTTTGTGAACTCCGCTGACACCCGAATTTGACACATCCTCAAAACAACCAGCAACACAGCAATGCCCTCCCACTATAGATATCTAATTCCATGTTGCATAGACAGTGGAGTTAGATATTCACCCTCATTGCTGAAAAGTTGATCAAAGGAAACCCCGTCACTGCCGACATAGGTACCCAGGGGTCGCTGGGGTTTCGTGTGCCGGTGTTGCTGTAGCGACAGTATATCAAAAAGATGTGAACTTTGGAACCTATTGAAGCTATTCTAGACTCAGAAAATATCTGGACAGAGGGATAGCAGTTCAAAGTCAAATTGTTACAAACAGAAAGTTACAAACAAACTGAGGTGGTACATCTCCATAGTAGTTTCTTTTGGGTTGGATAGGAGTGTTTGTTTTATGCAGGCCAGCCCAAAGCCTGCTATAAATGTGGGTCTCACACACATCTGAGCAGTACATGCAACCAGTTGCAATGTGGATTATGCAGAGAGTTTGGGCATCAGCTGTGATGTGTAGAAATGTCCACCAATGCGATCTCTGTGAGGTGTCAGGACATACACACCAACAACGCCTAGGGCTGCATGAAATACAGACAATGGATTTGACCAGGAACATCTGGTCTGCAAGGCCCAAACCTTTAGTAAAGGGTCTTCATCCAACATCTATTATCCCACCAGGATGACAGAAAAGAGGGGGCCTACTCTCTCAGGAGATTTTTCTTTTAGAGGACAAGATGGGGTAGCTTCTACATCTTCTGTTCCTATAGAGGTTGAAAGGAGGGAGCCTCTTCTCCACCCACCTCCCACACCCAACATCTAAGCCAACCATGGATGACCCTAGAGAAAATGGACATAATAGTGGAGAACAGCACACCACTGGTGGTGTCTGTTAGACTTCAGAAACTCCTTATGGATACCCCTAGAATTAACTACAATATCTGATTCTCCAATGGCTATGCCTCTGAATTCAGAAGCACCCATTATGGTTTCTCGACGAACACAAGGTCAACATCTAGCCATGGGACCACACAATTACAATAACCCCCAATACCTTTAAAGAACAAATATCACATTCTTCAAGAACAGACAGACTGGGGATTCAGACCTAGACTCTGATGCCTTCCACAAAACACACTGGACACCTTCAGAAGCAGAAGAGGAAGGCACGGAAAAGTACAGAGACCTAAAAAAAGAAATCCATCCCCTGTTCAAAAGAAGGGTCACCTAAGATTTTTGAAATACTGAAGGCCCATCCGCTATCTCCCATGCAGAACTTGAACATAGCCTCCTTTAATATCTGCAGCATTAAGAACTGCAAGAAGAGGGTTGTCTTAACTTTCTTTCAGCATTCTAGTTTCCATACAGTTTTATTATAGGAAACAAGACTGGCTTCCTCTTTCAAGTGTCACAGATTAAAAGAAGCTGGTTCAGGTCCTTCATTTTGGACTTCTAGGACTGATAAAGTGGATGGTTTAGGTATCTTATTCTGTGGGACAAATTTTTCTATAACGATGGTGGTGGATATAAACCCAGGAGGGTGCTATTATTAGACTTTGTATATGAAGGAGGAAATTTCATTTAATTAATATCTATGCCCCTCAGACTAAGGCTGGTAGGATAGCTCTTTCTGAAAGTATCATACCTTAGTTGAATACTATAAAGCAGGTGATATGGAGGACTTGAATTGTGGAGTAGATGTTCGAACCCAAGGAGAACTACAAAACAAATGTATTGTGATTCTCATGCTTTGAAGAATATTGTGATAAGGGCCAGCCTGGTGACACTGAGGGCTGAGGCGCTGGAAGCCACACCATGCCATGCCGGTGACCGGGTATGGAAACGAGACTAGGTCGTCAGGGGTTGGTGAGGGGGTGGGAGATGGACTGAGCAGCCATAGCAGCTCTCCCCTCCCAGGTGGGCACCCAGCCATGCCGCTGCAAGGCTGCCTCTGGGTGGAGGCCTGGAGGTAGTGCATATGGGAGGCGACAGATTGGGAGGGTGATGCGGGAGGTCGCTGTGTGCTTGCCTCACTCGGCGCATGGTGACTACGGCAAGGGAGGGAAGAAATGGAAAATGGTGCGACAGGCTCCCGATGGCCCAGCAGCGCTTGCAACCAGTGCCCTCAGAGTCTAGATGTTGGCTTCCAGGATGGGGAGTCGACACTCCTCTCTCGGCCCTGCCATGGGGGCAATTCATGGGGACCACCCGGAAGAGCTGGTGTGGGGAGCCGGAAAGTGAGCTTTGTGAACAAGACTTTTGGTAAAGAATTTATACCTGATGGTCAGTCAGATCCATCAATTTTGAACTGCCCCACCCCGACATCGACTGGTACCCAAATGATGGAGCTGACACAAGGATTCATTAAGGAGGACATTTTGAATATAATTTCTGATTTAACAATGGTTCCTCCCAGAGTACAGATGGCATAACCTATGAATTCTATCAAACTTTTTCAGACCTCTTGAGTGATCTGCTATTGCCAGTGTATAATATGCTCTCATCTCCAAAGTCGATATCACCTTTTGGTAAGGCCATTCTTATTTTTTTATATATATAAAGGGAGATAAAACCAATTTAAAAGTGGGCTGATTAGTCTCCTGAATTCCAGTTTTAGAATTCTATCCAAGCTAACTGGCACCTGATTTACAAAAAGTTGCAAAGATATAGGTTGAACCTGCACAGACTTGCTTGATCCCGGATAGGAATATTCATCATAACGTATACATCTTGAGAGATGTTTTTGAATTAGAAAGTGAAGGCAAGCTTATTGGGCGTGCTTTATCTTTAGATCAAGAAAGGCTTTTGACAGTTTCCCATGCCCTCCTATTTCAAGTATTAGGAAAGTACAGTATCCTTTCCTTATTTCAGAATCGGATGCAGAAATTATATGATGGAGCGGAGGTTATTCCTTACTTGAATGGACAATATGGTTTGGCCACTCCAGTATCAATAGAAGTACATCAGGGATGTCCTCTCAGTTCATCTTTACATACTTTTGTTATAGACCCATTTATCAGACAAATATTATGGGTAAGAGATGCAGAGAATGTGACCACCCTCCCCGAACAACAGCTCAGCTGAAAATCGCTGCATATGCAGATGATATTTGCCTTTTGTGAAGGACATACGATCAGGGAAGCTGATATGAGGGTCGTGGAAAGCTATTCTAAATTTTCAGGAGCAAAGGTTAATACATGGAAAAGTGTGGGACTTTATTTGATGATCCCTCAGTTGCAGTAAGCAGAGAGGCTGGTTTGGCATCTCCCACACCTGTGAAAATTTTAAGGATACATATTTTGGCCCAAGGATTTACCTACTAGTAATTAGACAGATAAAATAGATCTTTGTGGTAAAAAGCAAGCCTTTGAAAAACCTGGACACTTTCAAATAAGTAAGTAATCATACCCGACAGGGTGGTGTATTGGGAAATACCGGACCGCCCAGGGTGTAATGAGGCCTGACACTCAGGGCGGAGGGACTTATAGCCCTAGAAGGTCTGGTATTTCCTAATACCGCCCACCCTGGAGGGTATTATTGCACTTAGAAAATGGGCACTGTAAAGGAAAGAGAAAATTGATGGGAAAATTGTTAATACAAAAAATTAAATGTTTCTTAATTAAATAGTTCCTCCACCTTCATCAGAATGAAGGCTTTTTGTCCTACAGCATACCCTATAGTTTGAAAGCTGGCTGTATGCAGTTAATGCTCCACAGCAGACTGCTTTTTTTTCAGCTGGAACCCTTACTGTTTAGGTATTGAGCTGCATGTAATGCCAACCAACAGACTAGCAGTATTTCTTATTCTTGCCTCATTGGCGGTCGCTCAGAAGAGGATCGTGACCACCTGCAAGACATCAGGAGGTGGAGGAGAATTTATTTTGAAAAGTTTTATTGGAAGAATGGAGCACACAGCATGTTACCAGCCGGAAGAATAGAGCAGGCGGTAGAATGATGCGGCAATCAGCGCCCATCTTTTCCGGGTATCCCTGTATTCTTTTCTTTTCTAAAGAACTGCTTTAGGAGCGGCATCAATGACAGGTAGAGGTGGGGCAGGGAGCCTGGACATGCTGGAAAAGGTTATTGTAGCAGCACTGAAGACAACTTAAAATAAAAATAATGCTGCAGATTGCAGAACAGTCACATTGGAGCCTGCGGTAAAGCAGAGACTGCGGTATCTCCTGCACGCTACGGTATAGAACACCGGTAGTTTCTTCATTTTTTGTACCACAGATGGACGTCCGTGTGGTATGAAAAGCAAGGAAATACCAGTGTCTCATACTCAGTGGCTGTTTCGTGATAGAGCACCCTGTATCTCACTACAGTCAGCAGTTTTAGCATCAGAGTGAAGCGCTTAGTACGCCCGTGACATTTAACGGCAAAACAGTTTTTTTTTTATCTGGGTCGAGAGGAGAGCCCGCCAAGGCTGAAGGAAGTAGTGTTGGGGGGTAGTTGTACTTCTCGCTAAGCCAGAGAAAAACAAAGTGGGTTTTTCAAATTTTCTAGGGTGCTTTCAGACAATTAGAAAGCAGGCTGGGCACATCTGGAAAATGCTACACTGTGAAGTGGCACTTGGACTGGTTTTATTTTAGCTGGGCATCTACTGAAAAATAAATGCCCAGCTTGGAGCTTGTCTCAGCCAATCAAGTTTCAAGATTGATTCTTGCCATCTTCTAAAGTTTTAATGTCCCTTTTAAGTTACCTTAGTTTTGTTTACCTCTCCCCATCACACACTTCTAGTTTGGAGACACAAATGTAATGCCCCAAAGTAAGGGGTAAAGGCATGGGGCACCACAGTATAGAAAAAGAGGGATTTAGACTGCCCCAGGGGTCCCTGTGGTGTTGTGGGGCATGAGGGTTTGTGTTTTGGGGCCCTTGTGGTGCCACCCCAACAGAATCATCAGGCAGGCCACAGTTTAAAAAAAAAGAAAAGTTTTCTCTTGCTCTCTGCTGCCTGCCTGCGTTCCATCCCCTCCCAGAGCAGGCAGCTCGAGTGGGCACTCACATGCTGGGACCGCTGTCCCTGGCCGGGCGTGTGGTGCCTGTTTCAAAAATGCTGCTGTTGGAGGTGGCATGGGCTCGGGGTTCTGAAGCTACAACCCAGAGTGCCTTTTCAAGTGGAGAGAACCGTTTCTCTCGGGTAAATCATGCTGGGCTGTGGAGTAGAGGGGACTGTTGGGTGCAACGGAAACCTGAAGGCTTACCTGGTGTGTAGTAGCTGGTTCTGTTGACTCCCAGGTGGCCCCTCCTTCGGCCAGTGAAGAAGACTGCTGCTGCTGCTCCTGCTCCATTAAGCTCCCGTTTCTGCGGTGGTGGCGTTACTGTGTGTGGCAGTCCACAGGAGAAAATTTCGGTCCCCTGTGGCGGTGTGGGCTCTGTATGGCCCCTTTTCTTGTTTTAGTGCGTTTTGTCGAAAGTGTAACAGTCCCAGTCGGCAGCATCAGAAAGCCGCATCACATCGGCTGATGCTGTTGTCGGCCCACGAGGCCCCTTCCACCCACAGCTCACCTGCTTCCTTCTGCTTTGGTTCCCTCCCACTGCCAGAAGACCTCCCTCCTCCTGAAGCAGCTCCTTCACCCCAGGCCAGGACGGTGAGCCAGGCAGCAGCACAGTGGAAAGTGCTGACCGCCTAAATTGGGAAAAAAAGTTTAAATTGTTTGGGTGCTCAGAGCGCCATCGGTGGACCTGGAGGGAGGGCCACCTAATAAATTTAAATATTCTGGTGTGGCGACTCCATGGGAGGGGTCAGCCATTGAGGCCCAATGGGGAATTAATTTAAATATTTAATAAAGAGGCGGATCGCTGACGGGAGGCCTCGAGCAGACCTGAGAGTTAAAAGGGGCAACATTAGACCCATTGGTTAAAAGGGCAGTGTTAGGACTAGTGGTGAAAGGAAGCAGTAAAGGCCCTAGCTCTGAAAGGGGAGCATTAGGACCAGTGTCCAGAAGGGCAGCGGAAGGACCCCAGCTCTTGAAGGGCAGCCTTATGTCTGCTGTTTCCAGAGGGGTTGCAAAGGCTCCACAATGAGGAAAGGGTAAAAGAGGCTCTGTCAGTAGGCCCAGCAGGTATGAGGATAAAAGAGGTCCAGAGTGGAAAGGGTGTTCACCCAAAAGTTTCAGAGGGGTAGCCAGATCCTGGTATAAAGGGACCCACAAGAACAGTAATTCTCGAACGGTCAGCCAAGGATAAGGAAAGCTGCTTAGCACACAACTATTATTTAGAGATGGTCAAGTACTGAAAATGTGTATCTGAACTGTTGTGCTGCTGCAAAGTACCAAGACTGTGTGGTCACTGGAATTTGTTACTTGCCCCTGTAACAAACAGTTGCCCTAGAATTGTGGTTATTTGTCCTGCAATGAATAATTGCCCTGATTCGGTAATTTACCCCTGTTCTTGGCAAATTGCCCCTGCAATGAACAATTGCCCCAGATCTTGGTAATTTGCCCCTGTTCCTGGCAAACTGCTATATAACAAATAATTGCCCCAGATTCTGGTAATTTGCCCCTGTTCCTGGCAAACTGCCCCTGCAATGAACAACTGCCCCAGATCTTGGCAATTTGCCCCGTTCCTGGCAAATTTCCATGCAACAAACAATTGCCCCAGATTCTGGTAATTTGTCCCTGTTCCTGGTAAATTACCCCAGTAACGAACAGTTCTCTTGGTGTAGTGTGAAAGTGTATCTTCCAGCTCTAGTGCTGCCAACACATGTGGATAGACTCAATCTTCGCCACAATACTGCTCCATGGTGTTGTCTGCCATCCTACTCATACGGAATCAGTTCTACCCAGAGGAAGACGCTCCTTCAGCATCTCTTGTCCGGAAGGTATCTGCCCAGAAGATCATCAACCACGTCCCTGTCATCCGCCGAGTCGAGTTTGCCGTAGTCAAGTATCGTAAACCCATGCAAGTCACACCCACCGCTTCTTGTTTTCCTCAGGTCAAGTCGAGTATGCTGAAGTCCAAGTGCATTGCTTTTGTTGTTCCAATGTCATCTCATGGGTCCTGATCTGTATGTCCTGAAGTTGGTTGCCCTCAGATAAGTGTGTGCTTGTCCTGGAAGAACCTTTGTCTGCGTTCCTGGTCGCTCACCGCACGCCGAGTCCGTCGAGCCCAGCGTGGGACGTGTCCACTGTTTTATTGTTTTGTTCCAGTTTCCTGTGTTGACACTTCAGAATCATCCATCTTAACCTCAGATTCTTCTGGCTCCTGGTTTTATCAGAATTGCCACAGCATTGTCCAGTCCTTGGTAATCCTCCAGCCGGATTCGTCATCAAGTATCTTCCTTGTTCTCTTCCATCCTTGGTGGCCCCAAAGTTGGTTTTGGCCAGGGAGCTTTCTGCATCTAGCTTGATTCTGATATCCCTCTAGTGGGCTCATCCCAGGAACCTGTTCCTCTTGTCCCTTATTGCTGGCAGCCTCAGAGGGAGAAAACATGGTCTGTCTAAAAACCTCTACGACCCCAGTGGCCTTAGCTAGGTCTGTGCTGGGACCAATATCTGAGTGTCATAGGAAATTCCTTATCCCTATCTCTGTAGCCACCAACTCTACTCAACGCAAAGTATAAAGACTTTAACAACGATTGGACACTGTATTGTCTTTGCATGGACATTGCTGTAATTGACCTGAGTCAGTATTGTAAGGTCTTTCATGGGTTCCATTGTATTCGACACCTTACGTGAAAGTACCAAAGGTGACAAGAGTATTGTACTACTGTAACCCCTAGTTGGTGCTACTCCTAGTGTTACACCCTGCCTACTACCCACGAGCTAGGCTAAGGGGTTTGGGTTCTGAAACTTATATCAAGTCTAAAACAATTGTGCAGTGCCTCCACCAGAGTACACATTTATGTGGGTTGCTGTTACCTGGTATAACCCTCTGAGATGTTATACCACCCACAGATAACATTTGTCACCCCAAACATGACACAATAGACATCTCCCATATTTCAGACATTTTGCAATTGGTGACTCTCTAATAATATGCTCACATATGAAGATTTGCAAAACAGTAATAACAAGGTTTATTTGGGGACATAGGCGTTAGGATGGGGAAAAAGGAGGAATAGAGGTTATGCTGTTTTCTATTTACAAATGTACACTAGTTTTGTGCTGGTGAACCCTCCAGCTGGGTGGCTGCTGTTAACAGGAAAGGCAATCTCAAATTCTCCAACCAGACAATGATACCCAAAGCATTGGCTATCTAAGCTGCTGACTAAATCAGATGTTATATACCATTTTCCACCACTGGTACCAGTCCCAGATAGTATGAAACCCCGCATCTCACTATAGCCTGGGTGCCCAGATACCAAAGTCCTGGATGTTAGAGGCCTGGTGGATATTGCAGCTGGTTGAGTTGGCCAGCTTTGATTTGAAAGAAAGGGCTAACTTGGAAGTGAATGAACAACAATGGCTGTCGATTGTTTAGCAGAGGTGTAGGGTAGCCCTGCTTGACGAGTGTAGCAGGGGATGCCCGTCGTTACAGAAGGCAGGGATTACCCTGCATGTCGTAAGCCTGAACATTCCAGTAAAGGCAACTGGTCCGGGTTACCTTGGCTAGATCTTGGATTCTCAAATCCTGAATATTCAGCACATATATATATCATCACATCTTGTACACTAATATACCAATACTTCTCACACATGTGTGGTCTCAGACAAAATTCAACAAAGTGGAAATCTGTCATTTCGGTGTAAAGCTCAGTCACAACAAACTCTAGGTCCTCATGTCCTCTGATGTGGCAACGAACTAGGCTGGCAGCGCCAACAGGGCCATCTTGACCAATAGCGGTACAGATAAACATCAGCACATTTATATGGTTTTGCCCACGGCATGCTGTCTGGGCCTCTTGGGTACCCACAGCAACAGCTGCACTTTGCATAGTACAGTCTCTGAAATACACCTGCACTAGGCCAGCTGGACAGCAGGCAAGGTGCAACAGAACAACTTCTAGAGGTAACAGTCTCTTCAGGCTAAGTGGCCCAGACTAATCACTTTCATAGTCTCTCACAACTAAGAAGATAGAGGGCATGTCAGCCCAGGTTACTTATTTCCTCTTTCTTGGCACAGAACAGCTACAAGGGCTAGCAGGCCCATAGGTTAGCTTGCAAGATATTTCTCCCTTGCACCGGGGGTACAAGGGTACTCACGCAGGTCCTCCACGGTGGGTCTCCTGCATAGAAGGCATCCTGGTGTCTTCGGTCCTCTCGTGACTGAGATTCTGGTCAGCACTCACTGCTGCTTGGTGACATCTGGTTCGGTCCACATCTTTCCCAGATGTGGGAGGGAGGGCTAGCACCTGGAGGACAATCTGGCAACCTCCAGACTAGCAGTTTCAAACTGAACTAATGTTACTTTAACTTTAAGTAAAACAAAACATCCTCTCCTGGATGGAGAAGCATAGCTGGAATGCCCAGGCCCAGAAGCATGGCAGGGCCTGAGCCCCCACCCCTGTGGGGAGCTCCCCCCGAATCTGCAAGCTGGAATCTGGCTCTCAATCTGACAAAATGCTGGCAAACACGGTCTCTTATAAGGCTTTCCTGAGGCTCCTGATTGGCTGCAGTGATGGGGTGATTAGCCTCTGATTGGCTGGAGGACCTGTCAATCACAGAAATTAATAATGCATGAACCTCACTCGATGCACTGTTGGTCTGGTGTTTTGGCACCTAGAATTAGGTCCCTGTAAGTCCCCATGAGCACTAGGCAGCTACCCACGAGCTTTTGGTCATGGTCCCACAAGTCCTAGCTTTGTTGTCCTGGCTTTCCAATTGGCTGTGGCTGCTTGCAGTGGCTGCTTAACCCACTGTCCTTTTAGTAGATTAGAGACAGTCCTGAATTAAAGTTCTGGTGCAGCCAGGATAAACAAGTATTTGCCCCAATGCTCTACAGTTTTGTAGCCCAGGTTGAATACTTGCTGTCGCTGCAGAGTGAGGAGTTTGCTCAGTCCATTTTCCTGTCGCTGCTGTCAATGCAAGCTCCTGATGTGCAGCAGCAGACAGGCTGGTTTTCTGTGAGTCCCAAGTAAACTGGTGTAACCAGGAGCAAAGCATTTTAATTTAAATAACACTTCCCTTTTGCACAGTACCTCCCACTACATACAGCAGCAGTTACAATTTGTTTAAAAAATATTTCTTTTGCTTTCTCTTGGCTGTAGCTGAGAACAGCTGCCCTGAGGGCAGACAGGCCCTCATGAATATTTAAATGATCGGGCCCGTTCATGGACATTCAGTGGAGCCCCAATCGAACACCTTGTGGAACACCCTAAATTTCAGGAGGAGCGGCTCTTAGCAGCCTGTCCATGGTCACTGGGTCCCATTTAGGTGATGGGGATCCCAGGACCCATGGAGCACTCTCCGAGCTGTCTGCAAGTCTGTGCTGCAGAGATCAAAGGCGGCCGCCAGTTTAAGACAATTCCCCTGCTGCCCCGAGGGTGACAGCATAGCGGGAGATCGTGGTCAGATGATTTAAGCCCCTGTGGGCTGGATTTAGTTTGGCTGCAATGCTGGGGCACCAGGGACAGAAACAGGACCTGGGGAAGCAGAAAAATTGCTGGTTGGATCAGGAAATGCCCGGGAAGAGCAGCAGGAGACAGAGCCACAGGGTGGCAGCTAAGCCTCATGGCAGACATGTTAGGGACCCCATTTGTAGGGGGTTACACTACTATACTATAACGGAGTCTAAGCAGTAACAGAGTATAGTGGCACTAGCCAAGGTGCACCTCAGAATTTTTTTTTTCTTTACTATACAGTTTAGGTACTTGCTTCTAAAACTTGCATTCCCAGAGAGTCAGTACCAGTTTAGTTGTTTAGTAGCGTGGTATAAGAAGTGACTGTTTATGTTCCTAGTGTTCTGTCCCCTCCTGTGATCATGTCATCCTACTCCTGTAAAATAAAGCCCAGCGGCATCAAACTCATTGGACGACTCCTGCCTCTCCTTACTGGATGAATGTTATCTATCCTAACTCATTCGAATACCCGTGCTCATCATCAAGCAAAGCACCACACACATTTATAGTACATTCATTTAAAATGTTATGGAGCAATCACTTAAACCCAGTAAGTGAGATTTTTACATATATTCCCCTGAACAATGGGGACTATTGTTTTATTTCCATTAATTTTTTTTTATTTTACTATAGTTGGGATATTCAATAGGCCCCTACTTTGCATGCTGGGAAATAGACCCTCCAAAGCTGGTCACACACTACAGACCAGGGCATATGTGGCTCTAACTTATGTAACTGAAATTTTGGAAGGTTTTGAAGAACTCTTCTTACTTTTTCTAGGCAACAATTATATCAGGAAATAATAGAGAATATACGTATTAGGGTTATAGAATTTCCTTTATGCAGCTCAGCTAAAACCAGTATGGTAACATCATTACTTATATATAACAGAGTTCTTCAAAAGGTTTGGGATATCTTATGGCTGAGCTGTCCTGGACGACTAGGTGTAAAAGGAACATGAAGCACAAATCTTTGCAGAACGTGACGAGTCCTAGGCCTGAATGTGCACAGGTAGTGGAACACAGGAACGTTTTTCCTAGAATGTGGTTTTTCAGTTAACTTTTGGCTTATTTGGCCAACAGATGGAGATGGCCTATGCTAACTAGACTTACATATGGGAATTTAAGAGTAAGGGGCTATCCACTGCAGTGGAGGAGGCATCACTCTAGTATAGCGACAGTGACTCTTTGCCTGTCTCAGATTTTATCTCTAGCAGGCAAGATATCAGTATGTGTTACATAAACTGCAAACCATGAACATCCCTATTGCTACTCTGGTTGAGTCACTTTTAAGAGATGTTCGATCCAGAGATTTTCAAATATACCCTAGGGCACTATGCCATGTCTACTGGGACAATATAGGCTCTTATTAAGCAGTAAGGTGCGACAGGGTGTGTGTTGTGTGCAATAACATCACTCCTGGGTGGGTTGAGGCACGAGGCAAAGCCGAAGTGCTCCACCCACCCCAGGAGTGACATTATTACACAATAACACATACTAGAGTCCCTTATTGCTATTATACAATGGCTCGCTTTTGTATAAAAAAGAAAAACAAATAATTATTTTTCCCCATTTTTGTGTGTGGAGGTATATGTTTTTAAAAAAAGTCCACTATACTTTTCTACCAGTAGGTGGGGCTGCTACCTCAATGATCTTATCTATGCTGTTCCCGCAGTTCATCATGGTTTCATCGGTCTGTCTGATATCAGTAACCCCTCACGGCTGTTCGCCTGCCCACTGAACTAGGCTGTATTTTAACTTTTTCTTTTTTGTGTGCAAATGATAGGGTTTTCTTGAGTTATTTAAATTGCAGCCCTTTGTTATGTCAGCCGAGGAGCGGGCCGAGCCGATGAGGGAGCACAGCTGGCAAGCCGATGGATAGTGTAGCTACTGTGGTGGAGTTGTGCAAAGCTGATCATAGCTACAGCTTTGTTCTCATTTATACTGTTCTAATTTTTATCAAGTTTGGGTTCAAGAACAAAGGATGTATGGTAAGGGGTGCACAGCGCCTATCACATGCATGTGCTATAACGGCCACACTTCTGTAAGTTCTGGGCACCGAGAAGCCAGTATTATGGCTTTCTTTTACATTTTCTTTAAAGAGTGAGGAAAGGAGAACTTTTGAGCTCTGCTTTTCTATTTTGTGATGACGAGGGAACATGGGATGGCAGCGAGAGCACGATGTCTGTACTGACAAGGCACTGTGGCGCTGCGTCCCTACTGCAGTTTGTTGGTGAAGATGAGTGGAGGTATGATTTGTGAAGGTGCCATGCGGTCATATGTGTGCCTGACTTCATACAGTGATGTTACTGTGAAATAACATCACTGTTCCAGGCACCCACTGACCAATCAGAATAAAGGAAATTTCCTTGCCATTGTATAATTTCGTTAAGGATTTTGCCAACATGGTTAAGTAGGTCACTGTCATGGATATGAATTTTGATACAGTATAATCTGGTTAATCTGGGATCCTAGTACAGTGTTTTATTTATTTAGATCTAGGATTACAATTGCCTTTGAACCAAGGCTCTTTACAAAGGTTCCATCAGTTGAGGAATGGCACAGAGGATGCAAAAGAAATAACACTGCAATAGAAATAACAACACTGCGGGTGAATACAGTACAAATTGGAAACAATAGGAATAACAACATCGCGGGTAAATACAGAACAATTGGAACAGTTATTATTTAAAAGCACATTTAGAGTAAAGACCAATGTATGGTCCGGGCAGCAACCACTAGGGCCGGGCACAGAGACAAAGGGGAGAGGCAGGGGTGGGGCACAGAGACAAAGGGAGAGGCAGGGGTGGGGCACGGAGACAAGGGAGAGGTGGGGGTGGGGGACGGAGACAAAGGGAGAGGCGGGGTGGGGGCACGGAGACAAAGGGGAGAGGTGGGGGTGGGGGCACGGAGACAAAGGGGGAGAGGCGGGGTGGGGCACGGAGACAAAGGGGGAGGCGGGGTGGGGGACTGAGACAAAGGAGGCGGGGTGGGGTGGACGTAGTAGCAGCCAGAGGCATTTGTCAGGCAAATAGGGAGAGGTGCAGGTATAGGGGGGAAAGAGGAGATGGGAAGGGTGAGGAGGAAGTAGGAGTCGGGAGGCGGTGAGATAGGGCAGATAAGAGATATGGCAGATAGGGATGGGGCAGACAGGGATGGGCAGATAGGTGATGGGGCAGATAGGGATGGGCAGATAGAGGATAAGTGCTATGAAGGGGTACAGAAAGGCTATCGGAGGTGGCAGTGAGTCTGAAATTAGGAGTGGCAATCACAGGAGCTGGAGGCTGTGAGATGGAGCCGAGCCTGGTTTGAACATACCAAGAGTTGGAGCAAAGACAACAGTGCTGCTGAGACCATTCAGCCAAAGGGGAGCCCTATAGGCGAAAGAACATTGACCCTGCATAGTGTGACAGCAGGGAATTTGCAGGAGCTGCAATTTGGAACTCTGGTGCTATGAGGTTGGTATTATGGTGAAGCAGGACTTGGACACGGGCGGGCCAAAGTTAATTTTTTGCCATGCTACAGGTGAGATATTTAATACAGTTGGAGAGTTGGAGCCATCCGGATTGAGAGACGGTGGGCTCCAGTGACTAGTCGACATGCCTTTTTAAGGGCTGTTGATATATCGCTGAGGGTTGACACCATGGTTAAGCCATAAATTATGACACCATAGCCAATAATGGAGACCACGGAGCTCTGATGGCAATCTTCAATGTTTACGGGTGAGATGTTGCCTGTATTATGCTATTAAGATGTCATCAGTACTAGAGTACATTTTGGATCTTTTTTCCTGTTTCTGCTTTTTGTTGTTTTGTTTATACCAGGATACACTATCATACCAGGAACATACCAGGATACACTATCTACAGGAGGGACAGGGAGGGTAAAAGAGGAGGAGTAGCTCTTACATAAGGGAAGGAATCAAGCAACAGAACAAAAGGGTAAACAGGGAGGAGAAGAAGCACTGTGGGTAAATTTGGAGACAGGCAATGGCACCACAATCCACACAGGGTTTAGATACAGACTCTTCTCAGGGGAGGAAATGGACAAGAAAATGATAGAAAGTATACTTAGAATGGCAGAAAAAGGGGAAATATTGCTGATGGGTGATCTGAATATGCCAGATGTTAACTGAAGTGCAGTTGCAGCTGCCATCAAGAGTGGAGTTATTCTAGATGCCCTACAGGAGCATGCCTTAGACAAACTAGTACTAGAGCCCACTGAGAGGGAGCAATATTAGACTTGATTCTCTCAAATGGAGATGGAGAGGGATCACAGATGTAGAAGTGGGTAGCCATCTGGGAACTAGCGACCATCGAACAGTATGGTTCACAATAAACACAGCAATAGAGTCAAGCCATACAAAGACAAAAGTACTGGACTTTAGGAGGGCTGACTTTGCTAAAATGGGTGAGTGCCTAAGGAATGCACTAGCAAATGGGCAGGAAGGAGGGTGGAAGAACAATGGGGAATAATAAAACTGCCATCACAGAGGTAACAAGCCTTGTGTGAAGCAAATAAACAAAACAAAACGATGTAAGAAACCACTATGGTTCTCAAAGGAAGTGGCAGTGAAGGTTCAAGAGAAAAAGAAAGCATTCAGGAAGTACAAGGAATCGCAGAAGGAGCAGGACAGAGAACTGTATCAGTTAAAAAAAAGGAGGCTGGGAAGGCAGTCAGAACAGCAAAGGCCCAAACCGAGGAAAGATAGCCAACTCAGTTAAGAAGGGGATAAAACCTTTATAGGTACATCAGGGAGCTAAGGAAGACCAAGGGAGGGATAGTGAGGCCTAATAAAGGGAGGAGGGCAGAGGGAGACTGTGAAAGGCAGAGATACTAAACAAATATTTTTGCTCAGTATTTACAAATGAAGAGGGGAGGTACATAAACAAACAGTAGAAACACTCTGGATACAGAAGTTGATACCAGCCATTTACAGAAGAAAGGGTTCTGAAAGAACTCTAAAACTGAAGGTGAACAAAGCTATGGGGCCTGATGGGATTCATCCCAGAATTTAAAGAACTAAGGGTAGAACTAGTGACACCACTGACTACCCTTTTAACAAATCATGGGAGGATGGGGTGGTACCCGAGGACTGGAGGAGGGCAGATGTGATTCCTCTTCACAAAAGTGGGAGCAAAGCAGAAGCAGGAAACTACAGACCTGTTAGTTTAACCTCAGTGATAGGGAAATGATGGAATCACTCTGAAGGAAAGAATTGTTTGGTATCTAGAGGCCAGAGGGCACAGGACCCAGGCAGCATGGATTCACAGCAGGAAGGTCATGCCAGACGAATCTAATAGATTTCTTTGACTGGGTGACCAAAGTAGTAGATCAGGAGGGGCTGTGGACATGGCCTACCTAGATTTTAGCAAGGCATTTGACACAGTCCCACACAAAGATTAATATACAAGTTAGCCAACCTGGGAGGGGTCCCAAGATGACAGCCTGGGTAAAGAATTGGCTAGAGAATAGGACACAGAGAGTAATAGTAAATGGAGTCCACTCAGAAGAAAGGAGGGTTACTAGTGGGTACCACAGAGGTTCAGTATAGGACGGTCCTCTTCAATGTCTTTATGATTCGACATTGCAGAAGGACTGGAAGGAAAATTATGTCTCTTTGCAGATGACACAAAGATCTGCAACAGAGTTGATGACAGGATGGGGTGGAAAGGATGAGAAGGGACTTGGCAAGGTTAGAGGAATGGTCAAATGTATGGCAGCTTAATTAATGCTAAGAAGTGCAGGTAATGCACCTGGGAAACAAAACCCAGGGAAGAGTACACAATGTGGGTGAGATACTAACAACAACAAAATGGAAAGGGACCTGGGGTAGTCATATCAGATGACCTAAAGGTGGGCAAGCAATGTGAGAGGGAAGCAAGGAGGGCTGGGGGATACTGGGATGCATAGGGAGAGGCATCACCAGTAGAAAACAGGAAGTTATTATCCCTCTGTACAGACAACTGGTGAGACCCCATCTGGAGTACTGTGTGCAGTTCTGGAGACCCAATCTCCATAAAAACATAGACAGGATGGAAGCTGTCCAGAGGAGGGCAACTAAAATGGTGCAGGGTCTGCACCGGAAGACATATGAGAGAGACGAAAGGAGCTTAATATGTATAGCCTTGAGGAAAGGAGGAGAGGGGGGACATGATAGAAACGCTCAAGTACCTCAAGGGAATCAACAAAGTCCAAGAGGGTAGCATCTTCCAAAAAAGAGGTGTGCAAGAACAAGAGGGCACAATTTGAAGATGGAGGCGGCTCAGAGGTAATTTAAGGAGTATTTTTCACAGAGAGGGTTGTGGATGCATGGAACGGCCTTCGGAGGAGGTTGTGGAGTCAAAATCAGTGGTGGAATTCAAGCATGCATGGGACAGTCATAAGGCAATTCTAGGGGTGGGTAGGAAGAAGTAGGCTGCTGGTTAACTAGGATCTGCAGCTTATCCAGTAGGTAGGAAATGGGCAGACTGGGTGGGCCAAGCAGTCCTTATCTGCCGTCAAATTCTATGTTTCTATGTTTATTGTGGTTTCTTTTTCCAATTTTTCCCTTTAGGTGGTTTGGGATATTCCTTTGTTCCTTTTACTGATGGTTTTGTATGTTATGTTGAAGGATTTATTTTCTAAATAAAAGTTCCCTGCTCTTCTTCAAATGTGCCATGGGATCTTTTACTTCCACCTGGACAGTGACCAAAGATGGGCAGAAGGGACCTCAGTTTAACATCATCTGAAGTACAGCACCTCACCAGTGCAGCACCCCCTCCTACTGCACTACAGGGTCAATCATGGAATTACCCCAAGTGTCTGGTGTGGACTAGAACTGATGACCATCTGATCTTCCAGCCACAGAGGCAAGTGTGCTGTTACTGAACCATGGACACTGATATGGTATATATCATTCAAATACAAAGAGTTAAAAGGAAGTCTTCTCCCTGAAAG
The DNA here is from genome assembly GCA_016271365.2 of Neoceratodus forsteri. Taxonomy (NCBI): domain Eukaryota; kingdom Metazoa; phylum Chordata; order Ceratodontiformes; family Ceratodontidae; genus Neoceratodus; species Neoceratodus forsteri. The sequence goes on along the minus strand of JADMNL010000022.1, from coordinate 30,885,519 downwards.
GTACTGTTATAGCAATTAACTGATTCCATTATTTGATTCTACAGCTCCTACATCCATTTCCCCACTGTCCACAGGGTACTGGAACGCAAAGTCCCCACCATACCTGACTTGGCTGTGTCAAATTCAGGGCAGGCTTTTCTGCTGCTGGTGTCTTTTCCTCTTTGTTACTAGTGGGCTCCCTGCCATCGCCGTTCTCTCCACCTTTCTCCATCAAAGGCATCTTCTCAGTACAGCTGATCTGTCAGAAAAGGGAAAGAACGCTGCTTTAAAATGAATCCGGGCTCACTGTTTGAAGTCCATGTTTCAACACGGCAACAAGATTTCTCTCTCCCCTGAGGGATTAGAGTGTTTAATGAAACTGTATCAGCTATTGTCCCTCTTCCAATCACAGGGACCACAAACCCACAGGGCAAGCACTTCCCTCCACAGGATTTTTCTGATTAGGAATCCCAAAGGTATTTATTAAAGAACTGCTGACACCTCTGGGAAAATTCTGAAAAACATAATATTTAGAGACAATTTGGCTTACAATTTATATATCTTCTATAGATTTCTCTTCTCCTCATTTATTACAGAGGAAATCTGCATGCAAACAGGATCTTTTTACCTTGAGTTCCTCTGCTCCTTGTAGTTTAGTCCCCACTTCAATTCATAATCTGTTGTGAGTCACAGTCTGTTGCCATGGCAATAACTGTGATGTCACAAGCAGAGGTGGGGAACAAACAGGAGTTGAGAAACTCATGGAACAAACATACTGTTTCCTTTAATAATAAATAATAGGAAGACAAAATACAGAGCTCTATGTAAATAAAAGCTAATTTGAGTCAAAATACTGTGTTTTGTAAAGTTCTGCTGGAGGTGTTGGCTTCTCTTTAAAGGAGGAGGAAATGTTTTCTGTGTTTAAAATACTGGGACTGAGATCTGTATCTACAAGACCACCAGCAATAAAAACTTCGATGTCTTGGTGGGCTAGGAAACTTACTGTTAAGATTCCTGCCGCCACCTGCTTACCACCCCAACCATGCATGTAACCCAGCATTATGATGGAAATATGGCAGCACGTAGCTATATCGCTGGCAGTACCATTATTCTCCTCCTCCCATGCCAACCAAAATTACTGTGAACAGAGAGGATGGGCCATGGGCCTTTTTCTGCCATCGTAGTCTGTGTTTCTTTGCTACACTGCACAGAAAGGAAAAGCAGTAGCAGAGTTGCATGTCGTAGTATTCCATCAGCAAGCCGCTGTCGAGAACTGCTCCACTGCTGACTCTGTTGATAGTTTTAGCCACAGGGGCGCTTGGGTTATGTGAATGACCAGGATATCGGGGCAGGAGGGCGGGTAGCAGAACCAGCTGGATTAAAAGCAAGCTCCCTAAACAACCAAGAAAATTGAAAATAGTTTTATTTATGGTGGTTTTGTAGATGCAAAGTTTTCTTCCCCTGTAACTTATTTTCCACATGATTCCTTGATTTCATTAAAAAAAAAAAGTCCTCCTTACCCTAAAGGTTCCAAAATTAGGATTTTTTGTTTTTACAAAGGGTTAACTGTGGAACAGCTGGAGCTTTTAAATCAAAGTTTGGAGTTAGGTCAACATAATTCCAGTTCATAGTTTTTAGTGTTGATATAATAGTATAGAGTATATCACTGCTGCATATCATTTGCTTCTGTTTCTGAAGTAATTGCAACATATTCCCCACTCATATGACCATCCTGTATATGGATATATATCACCTTCTACTTTTTATAGAGTGATATATGATGTTGCTAGTTTCCACATATCAATATATAAAGACTAGAATGATTTAAAATAACTGTTTTCTGAATTTCAGTATTACTTGCATATTCCATGAGGAACTGTACCATTTTCAACCCTTTATACATTTATAATAACTGTCTTTGACTTTTTCCATAGCAAAACCATGCCATTATTTGCCATTATAAAGGAGTGTTTATAATGGCAAACATGCCACAATTTCCTCGCTCTACGCATGTCCCGCTGCAGCTCTCCTCTGGACCGCTGGTCGTATGTTTTTTCCCAGAGACTGAACTGCCACTCAGGCGCGTGTGCTTTAATTTTAAACAAAAATCTACCAGAAGGGAAAGAACTTATTTTTCACTGCCAACTCAAGCAAAAAAGTTTTAAATAAATAGAGAATGGCATCAGGACCGCATGCTGAAATGCAATTGGTCCGCCGCCATAGGAACCTCCATTCATTTTATATAATTGCTGTGGCGAAAAAGGCAAATCCAGCAATTATATAAAATACAATATGGGTCAGTGTATGTAAACTCGAAATTTACACACACCCTCGGGGTTAGATGCTATTCATAAACCCGAGAGCTAAGTAACATATAACTTCGGGTGTGTATGCTTTTTTACACACACTGACCCATACATTATTCTATCTATATTATACCTTTAATCGCATCACAAACTTCACTCTCCTCTCTAGCAGCCCCTACCTAATTTTCCTTTGACAAAAGACTTATAAAATGTGTTTGAAAAGACCTAGGAATCCTAGAAAGTTTGTTGGTAAAACACATCACGTGACAGCATTTTTCCCCAAAATACTCAGTTGGTTAACGGATGTTATGGAAACTGCTCTGCCTAATAGCATACTCATATCACTTTTATTCAAATTTCAACATGTCCCTGTATTCATTTTAATTATGGACCTAGCTGCACACAAAAAGCAGCCAGAAAAAATTTTATTAATTTTGAAACGTAGTTACTTATTAATTTCTGACAATTGTCCATGTACCCATTAGAAGATTTGCTACCTAATTAAGCAATAAGGCATGACCAAGTGTTATGTTAATGGTCTGTTAATCACCTTCTAGGGGTGTATTGTGGCACGAGGTGTAGCCAAGTGCCACATGCCCCTAGAGGGTGATTAACTGACCATTAACATAATCCCTGGGAGTGCCTTTATTGCTATTATAATAAAACATGTTTTTAAACAGTGTTAAACCTTGTTCAGTATATGGTTAAGCTCTACATGTTTGTTAATAAAAGATTAACATAAGGCTGTTATAATGTTTGCAGCCAATCAGAAAGCTCCATTTCTCAGACCCTTTTATAATAGTATTCAGTTGCGGTAAAGAGCATTTTTTATACTTGTAGACTGACATATCTAGTTCTTTTCTTCATAGTGTCTCACTGGCATTGTGACCTAACTCACTGTGACTTAACAAGTGATCAATCTGGCAGCAGGTGAGTGGCTCTTGCTTGGTCACTTATGATATCACAAACACAGAAGTCAAGGGCTAATGTGCGTGGAGGAACAGAACTGGTATGTCAACCTCCAGGACGAGCACTGTTCCCATACACCATGTTGGCAGTAAATCTTCCAATTAACAAATGGGAAAAGAAAACAAATACTTCAGATGTAAAAATAGTTTGCTACCTTTAAAAGTTGAAATTCATTTCAGGCAGTATAACAGCTCTTTAATTACCCTTTTCCCATTTCAAAAACCGTTCAAGGACATACATTTCATTGAGTACTAATGCATTTTCCAAGGGGTTGAGGACACTTTGGCCTGGATTTTCAATGCTCTGGATGCAGGACTTGCAGCAGTTGTTCTGCTGCAGCTGCATCAATGCAAATGGGGCACACTTTTGAATGCAATTTTCACACATTTTGATGCATTTGCAACACTGCATGATTTTATTTGGATGCATGCAATATTTTTGAAGTGCCACTTGCAGCATGAAGTTAGAGCATGTTCTATGTAGTCTAACGGTCATGAAGCCAGTAATGCTTCTTGCAACTGTGGCAGAGTTTTGCTGCAGTTCTTTGGAAACACACTTGGTCTTTGGCATGATGCCTCAAAACACACTCAGGATGTGCATCAATTCCCAAGAAATGCATGCCCTGTCATGGGTTTGTTTATCTCACGATCCGGGAGTGGGCAGAGGAATTGTTTAGCATGTACAGTGGCGTGAAAAAGTATTTGCCCCTTCCTGATTTTTCTATTATTGCATATTTGTCACACTGGATGTTTTCAGGTCTTTAGACAAAATATAATATTAGATAAAGGGAACCTGAGTGGACAAATAACACTTTTTTTTTACTTATTTCATTTATTTAATGAAAAAGTTAACCAACACCAACTGGCACTGTGTGAAAAGTAATTGCCCCTAGTTAAATCAACCCAATTAAAGGGATAATTAGAGTCAGCTGATTGAACACAGCCAGGCTTGATTACAGCCAGCCCTGCTCAATATAAACCTCACTTATTTTGGCCCTTACCATCAGAGTCACATTGCCAGCACAAAGATTCAACAACACATTATGCCATGATCAAAGGAAGTTCCTGAAAAGATCAGAAAAACATTTTGTTGCCCTCTATCAGTCTGGAAAGGGTTACAAAGCTATTTCTAAGGCTCTGGAACTCCATCGAACCACAGTGAGAGCCATAATCTCCAAATGGAGAACACTTGGAACAGCAGTGAACCTTCCCAGGAGTGGGCGGCCTGCCAAAATTACTCCAAGGGCGATGTAAAATCATCCAAGAAGTCTCAAAGGATCCTAAAACAACATCCAAAGAACTGCAGGCTTCTCTTGCCTCAGCTAAGGTCAGAGTTCATGACTCCACAATCAGAAAGAGACTGGGCAAAAATGGGCTTCATGTGGAGTAGCAAGGCGGAAACCACTGCTAACCAAGAAGAACATAAATGCTCAGTATCTCATTTGCCAAGAAGCACCTGGATGATCCACAAGCCTTTTGGGAAAATGTTCTATGGACAGATGAGTCCAAAGTGGAACTTTTTGGACAACATGGATCCCATAATGTCTCGCGTAAAGCAAACACAGCATTCCACAGTAAGAACACCATACCAACAGTCAAACATGGTGGTGGTAGTGTGATGGTGTGGGGATGCTTTGCTGCCTAAGGACCTGGATGACTTGCCATAATTAAAGGAACCATGAATTCTGCTCTGTACCAGAAAATTCTTAAGGAGAATGTCCAGTCATCCTTCCGTCAGCTGAAGCTGAAGCGTAGTTGGGTCATGCAGCAAGACAATGATCCAAAACACAAAAGCAAGTCCACATCAGAATGGCGAAAAAAGTAAAATTAAAGTTTTGAGGTGGCTAGTCAAAGTCCAGACTAAACCCAATAGAGATGCTGTGGCAGGACCTAAACGAGCAGTTCATGCTCGAAAACCTACCAAATGTTACTGAATTAAAGCAGTTCTACGAGGAAGAGTGGGTTAAAATTCCTCCACAGCGATGTGAAAGACTGATATTGAATTATAGGAAGTGTTTGGTTGCAGTCATTGCAGCTAAATGTGGCATAACCAGTTATTAAGTGTAAGGGGCAATTACTTTTCACACAGTGCCAATTGGTGTTGGTTAAATTTTTTCATTAAATAAGTGAAATAAAAAAAAAACAAGTGTTATTTGTTCACTCAGGTTCCTTTATCTAATATTACATTTTGTCTAAAGACCTGAAAACATCCAGTGTGACAAATATGCAATAATAAGAAAATCAGGAAGGGCAAATACTTTTCACACCACTATGCGTGTTGAAAAAGAAAACCAAGTAAATGAGATTGAGCGACTCAGATTTGAAGCTTTCGATCTCAAGCGCCTGTAAGGACACCGATCCTGAAAGGGTAGCTACTCAGAAGTGCAGGGTGAGCGGAAGAGGCAGGATACTGGAAGGTATCCGGAAGGTATGTGAGGGTGGTGAGGGGAAGCCACTGAGCTAGTTTAGGCTGGCTTTTCTGGGAAGGGTGCAGGGTCCAGGGTTGGGGAAGAGCACAATATTTTGTGCTTTTCTGTGGTAGTGTGTTGTGTTTTTTTCTTCATGGTTCTCCCTCTTTGACATGCACCCCCCAGGAGTTTATTATTTTAGTAAGGTGGGTGCGGGGCAAAGTCCCACATAAACAGTTAAGAAGTTTCTGCCTTGAATGTAGCATCGCTGCTGTTATTTTCGGCTATGTACATTTGGTGTTACCACACAGAATTGTGAAATTCCAAATGTACGTGAGATTTTTCTATATTTTTATAGTCCTTCTACCACCTACCATCTGTCTAGTTCTCCAGTCTGAAGATATGCACTGCACAGGATCACTCAACCCCATCCACAACTAATCTGTCTGGTGGGATCCATGATGCCAGCACCACAGGTACCACCAGCTGTCTTCCTGATAGTGGTGGGTTTTATTTATTCTCAGTTTTCTTTGTCACCCACCTCCTTGTGATACATGTAATGGCTGGCTGTTGGCCTCTGCACATACAGGTGATATCCTGCAGGGGAGCGGCTCCTTAACCATCTGCAGGATCACTGTGACACCAGAACGCAGCACCATCCCTCCCTGGCTTTCTGCAGGATCATTGTGAAACCAGAACCTGGCACCATCCTCCTTGGCCTTTGCAGAATCACTGTGACACCAGAACCCAGCATCATCCCTCCCTATCCTTTGCAGAAGTCACTGTGACACCAGAACCCGCACCATCCCTCCCTGGCCTTCTGCAGAAGTCATTGTGACATCAGAACCCGCACCATCCCTCCCTGGCCTTCTTCAGAAGTCACTGTGACACCAGAACCCGCACCATCCCTCCTGGCCTTCTGCAGAAGTCACTGTGACACCAGAACCAGCACCATCCCTCCCTGTACTTCTGCAGAAGTCACTGTAACATCAGAATCTGGCACCATCCTTTCCTTATCCTTCTGCAGAAGTCACTGTGACACCAGAACCTGGCACCATCCTCCCTGGCCTTCTGCAGAAGTTACTGTGACACCAGAACCCAGCACCATCCCTCCCTGTACTTCTGCAGAAGTCACTGTGACATCAGAACCTGGCACCATCCCTTTCCTTATCCTTCTGCAGAAGTCACTGTGACACCAGAACCCAGCACCATCCTTCCCTGTCCTTCTATAAAAGTCACTGTGACACCAGAACCTGGCACCATCCCTCCTGGCCTTCGTAGAAGTCACTGTAACACCAGAACCTGGCACCATCCATCCCTGGCCTTCTATAGAAGTCACTGTGACACCAGAACCTGGCACCATCCCTCCCGGCCTTCTGCATGATCACTGGGACACCAGAACTTGGCACCATTCCTCCCTGGCTTTCTACAGGATCATTGTGACACCAGAACCTGGCACCATCCCTCTGTGGCCTTCTGCAGGATCACTGTAACACAGGAACCCAGTACCCCCTCTCCCTGGCCTTGCCAAGAGTCACTATGACACCAGAACTCCAGCACCGTTCCTCTCCGCCTTCCACAGGACTTACTGTGACACCAGGGTCTGGCACCATCCCTCCCTGGCTTGGTGCATTAATGTAAGACGGCACCTCACCAGCCTCCAACAGGATACCCAGCTAACTCTTGAATCTGGCTGGAAAGACTGAACAGACATCAGGAGACACTGATACCCGAAACTAGATACAGCACTGGCAGCCATGCATCTATGAACTACCTTAAGGATATAAATGAACCCATTTTAATAAGACAGGTGTGGCATAGCAGTTTGTGTTTATTTTCAAAGAACAAAAATCTAAGTCGACAAGAAATTCAATGCCCAATTACAAATCTTCCCCTTTCCCTGAGAAAGCCCGATTGGCGTAAACGTCAGCATGAGATGCAGTTATATTGGAATCTGAATTCTATCTTTATTTGAATAAAGGCACTGGATATTTCCTGTTTTATTCTTCTGCAGGGACTCAGGCCACCCTGGGTCCCTTGTTTCCATTTTGGCTTTGGATTTTGCTGTCAAAACTGGGTCACTGACATGGAAGCATGTGGGCTACTGAGCAGCCCCATCAGGGTAAATTTTATTTGATTTTAGGACAGTCAATAAGGATAATTTGTGAACAAATATCATATTTAAAACAGTCTGTGACAATCCATATGGCCAATGTAATGCTCAATTCCACCCTCTACTGACAGTGATTACGAGTTCAGCAAGAGTCCATGACAAAGTCCGGAGATCAGTACAAGTATGTAACTCGCAACCCTGTGCCCTTGGATGCAGCATGCTACACTACAGTGTGGGAAACACGTGTCCAAGATTCACTCAGACTCTCCTGCCGCTAGACCAGTGGAAACAGCAGATGTATCACAGAGGTGAAGGGGCACTGGCCCAAGCATGGGGTGATGGGGGAAGCAGGACACGCGGACACACCACCACTTCCCAGCCACAGTAAGTTACGGCCTTGCAACCAGAAAACAATGAAGGAGAAAGTAGAAGGAAACTATAAAGGAGGGCTTAAGAAAATGGTAACTTAAAAAAAAAAGTTGCGCCTGCAACACGGCAGCTCACCTGTGGGTGGCCATCCGCTGTTCTTTTTTCCTGGATCAACTTTGTGCTGGCGCAGGTAGGGTTTGCGTGCATGGCTCTGCACATCCCAGGCTGAATATCAGGCTGTGCAGAGTATGCATGGGCACTCCCCCGCTACCTGCACCTGCATACATTACTGATGCACTCTGGCACATCGGATTTGTGCCACGCACTTTTCCCTTTTGAATATCGCGCCGGAGCGCAAACCCTTTGAATATCTGGGCCAAGGAATTCTCGAGATATCTTGGACTGATGCCAAATAATGCCAAATAGTACTGATTATTAATTTTTCATTCTGAGTAATAAAAAACCTACTATGCATGGCATTCGGAATATACTATTCATTACTCACACACCCATAGACACTAATAGTTATAAAAGAGCTTCTGTGTTTTTTGGTTTTGTTTTTTCCCTCCTACCTACCCTCGGTGTCCACTCCTTCAGGCCGTTCATCCCAGTTCAGGGCGAAATCCCAGTTCATCTCCCTGAACTCAGGATCTGCCCCTAGAGTGCCTCTCCTTCTTTCTCCACCTGCACAGTGGAGTCTGTCCCAGAATTGGTGGTCTGAATGGCTCTGAACACTCGTCATCGAGGACCGCCAAGGTTTTTTTTCCAATTTTCTGTGGTCCCATTTCCCAGCCCCCCCCAAGCCAGCGCGAGGACGTATGCCCAGAGAGTCGATGTGCTGTAGCACGTCTCTCCCAAGTGCCTAACAGTGTCCCCCCTCCCAGACTCCATAAGATGGAGCCGCCAATCCCTCGAGAGCCTGTATTTCCACTGGCACCCTCTCAGGACGTCGGGTGCATACAGCACCCCTGGTATCCCAACACAAAGGGAGGAGAGCATCCGTTGGGACACTCAATCCTCCCTCTCCCAGCCAATCCTCACTGACCCGAGTCCATTCCCGAACCTGGGTCGCCGGCGTAGTACAAGGTGTGGTGCCCAGTGCCTCGACCCTCAGCTCCACAGGACCGGCCCGAGCTTCTGTGTTTTTATATGTGTCAGCTGTGTTGTAGTGAGTTTGTTTGTGTCCTGAAGTTTGGCTGGCAGATTAGGGTGCCAAAAAAAGTACCCCGATAGGTATGTACTTTCTTATCCCACTGTCATGTGCTACAAATTGACAAATGAAGTTATAGGATTTGTAGAGACCATTTTTTAAGTGACCCTCAATGCCATCCTCCCAAGGAATGGGTCTGCTTTAGTCCTGCCTTGAAAGCCCAAACCATGCAATCTTCAATAGTGCCACTGGGTAGATTATTACACATATTGACCGTCCACTGTGTCAAGTAATGTTTTCTAATGTTTCCCTTTATCCAGGTCCCCCCCCCCCTTGGCTTGGGTGCATGCCATCTAGTCCTACTAGCAGTCTCCAGGGCAAGCATCTGTGTATACTCCACCCTATTCATCCCTTTGGTATTTGGAACACTGTGATCATGTCCCTCAAGTCTTCTCTAAGCTCAATAATCGGAGTACATCCAGTGTCCCCTCATAGCCCTGGCCCCAGTGCCACTAATCAGCTTGGGGGTCCTGTGCTGGATACTGTCCGTCTCTTTAGCATCCTTTCTGTACTGTGGTGATCAAAACTGGACAAGGTATTCCAGGTGCGGCCTATGGGGGGGGGAATCACCTTCTTTGACCTGCTTCTTACCCCTTCCCTAATACATCCCAACACTGGGTTTGCTCTCTTAACAACACAGTGCATTGCTTGGCTGACATTTGCCTACTATCCATAACTACCTGTCCTTGGCTGTGCTGTCCACTGTTGCACAACACTTGGTGTATGTGCAACAAAGATTTCTCACCTCTTGCTGTAGTACCTTGAATTTCCCCCACATTAATTCTTTTTTTTTTTCCTATGTTTTCCGCCTTGAGCCACCAGACTGCTTACCCATATCACATCAGGCATCTCCTTTTTTTTGGGTCTCCGGACGCCATCTTCAGGAATCACAGCTCAATTGTGGGTCCGATTACCCCCAGGCGGGGAGTGGGGAGCTCTCCCCCAGCTCAACCCCCCAAGTCAGGATCCAGTGTGCTGCGTACGCACGGAGCCAAACCGGTCCCCCCGTTAGAGACTGCCATCAAGCCACCACGTCAGGTGCCCATGTTTCCACTTTTCTCCCTATTCGACGTCTGTGGCATGCAATGATGCCCAAGGACTAGAGCATGCGCGCGTCCGCATGCCCCCTGATCCTGGCATCCTCCACAGTCCGTCCGCACAGATCCTGCCAGAGCTCCAGTGATCCCCAGCCATTGCCAGGGGCTGCCCTACGGACGCTTAGTCCTTCTCCTCCCCTGCCGACCCCCAACGACCCTGGCTCATTCCCAAACCGGGGTCGCCAGCATGGAGCGAGGTGTGGCATCCAGCGCCTCAACCTTCAGCGCCACCGGGCCAGCTTCCCCCCACATTAATTCTAATCCCCTGTTTTTCAGCCTATACCCCTGATGTGTGATGGGCCCTCTGTAGTGCATCCCTCCCTTATTCCTGTCCACTTTATTTGCCAATTCAGTGTCATTAACAAACATCAAGCCATTAATATGTTAAAGAGCAATGGAGCCAGAACCAACCCCAGGGGTGCTCCATAATGTCCCCAACCCTTGGGGTATGCCATAATGTTCTCCAACCCCTGGAGTACTCCATAATGTCCCTGAACCCCTAGGGTGCTCCAAATGTCCCCCAACCCCTGGGATACTCGATACTGTCCCCAACCCCTGGTGTACTCCATAATGCTCACCAACCCCTGGGGCACTCCAAAATGTTTCTCCAATCTCTGGGGTACTCCATAATGTTCCCCAACCCCAGGGGTACTCCATAATGTCCCCCCACCCCTGGGGTATGCCATAATGTTCTCCAACCCCTGGAGTACTCCATAATGTCCCCAAACCCCTAGGGTGCTCCATAATGTCCCCCAACCCCTGGGGTACTCCAAAAAGTTCCCCCAATCTCTGGGGTACTCCATAATGTCCCCCTACCCCTGGGGTACTCCATAATGTTCCCCCAACCCCTGGGGTACTTTATAATTTCACCTAACCCCTTGGGTACTCCATAATGTTCCTCCACTCTCAGCGATGACCATCCACCTCCTCTCTTTGCCTATTATTTGTCTGCCAGTTCACAGCCTTCCTGCTCTACATTTTGTAGATGCCCCACTGTGCTACGTTTGGAAAGAAATGGATGTGGTACCGTGTCAAAAGCCTTGCTGAAGTCTAGATAGACTAAACACAGAAACGTAGAATTTTTCAGCAGACAAGGACCGCTTGGCACACCCAATCTGCTCATTTTTCCTGCCTACAGTATCACTGCAGACCCTACTTAACCTCTGGCTCTTTACTTCTTGTCCCATTCCTTACCATTAAGAGTCCCTTATGCCTAGCTCAAGCTTTCTTGAACCCCACCACTGTTTTTTGCCCCCACCTGCTGGGCTGGTAGGCTGTTCCAGGAGTCCGCCACTCTTTCTGTGAAGAAGTAATCTTCAGATCTCTCTCTCCTGAATTTAACCCCCTCCCCAGCTTCATAGCATGTCCACTTGTTCATGAGCACTTTGTTTTCCGAAAAATACTCTCCTCCTGTACCTTATTTGCCCCCGTGAGGTATTTTAAAGGTCTCTATCATATCTCTCTCTCCCTCCTCTCTTCCAAGGTGTACATATTGAGTTTCTTTAGTCTCTCTCCTCATAGGTTTTTGTTGCAGACCCCTCACCTTTTAGTTGCCCTCCATTGGACTGCTTCCACTCTATGTCCTTTCAGGGATGTGGTCTCCAGAATTGTACGCAGTATTCTAGGTGAGGTCCTGCCAACGATCTATACAGAGGCAACACCACTTCCCTCCTTCTGCTGATGATACCTCTCCCTATACACCCCAGCATCTCACTAGCACTCCCAACTGCCTTGTTGCACTGCCTGGCCACCTTTAGGTCATCAGAGACAATTACTCCAAGTCTCTCTCATGCTTGGCAGTCGCCAGTACTGCTTCCCCCATCTTGTATTCTACCGCAAGATTTCGGTGCCCCAAGTGCATTATTTTGCACTTTTTCACACTGAAACCCAGCTGCCATACCCTTGAGCACTCCTCGAGTTTTCTCAGGTCTCTGCTCATCCTTTCAACCCCCCCCCCCAGCATGTCCATCCCAGTGCAGATTTTGGTGTCATCAACAAAGAGGCACACCTTCCCCTTAAGCTGCTCTGTAATGTCACTTACAAAGACATTAAAGAGGATCGGCCCCAGCACTGATCCCTGAGGTACCCCACTGGTCACCCTCCTCTCTTCTGAGTGAACTCCATTCACCATCACCCTCTGTCACCTATTCCCTAACCAGATTCTTACCCAGTTTATCTGCTTTGCACCCACTCCTAAGCTAGACTACATACACCCTATGGTTTTTTAGCCACTTCCCTAGTTGGCAGGGACTTCATTTTATGAAGCTGTGGTGTATGCTAAAGAACAGCCCTGCCCTTCCATGTACTGAACCATCACATCCTTAATGATTGGCTCATTTGTTTTACCGCAAGAACATAGACAAGCCGGTAACAGGCCACCAGCACATAAACAAGCAGGCCATGTGGTACCGGCACTTAGACAAACAGGCCAGGAGACACCAACTCTTACACAAATAGTAGGTTTAGTCTGATCCGAAGAAAGGGGGATTACTAGAGGGGTACCACAGGGTTCAGTACTGGGACCAGTCCTCTTTAATGTCTTTATAGGTGAAATTGCAGGGGGACTGGAAGGGAAAGTATGCCTCTTTGCAGATGACACGGGGGGGGGGGTGGAAAGGATGACAAAGGACTTGGCAAGGTTGGAGGAATGGCCAAAAGTATGACAGCTTAGATTCAATGCAAGAAAATGTAAAGTAATGCACCTGGGAAACAAAAACCCAGGAGTAGGGTGCACAATGTGGGGGGAGGTACTAACAACAACAGAAATGATAAGGGACATGGGGGTAGTCATATCAGATGCCCTAAAGGTAGGCAAGCAATTTGAAAAGGCAGTAAGGAGAGCTGGGGGGATACTGGGATGCATAGGGAGAGGCATCACCAGTAGAAAACAGGAAGTTGTTATCCCTCTGTATAGACAGTTGGTGAGACCCCATCTGGAATACCACGTGCAGTTCTGGAGACCCCATCTCCGCAAGGACATTGACAGGATGGAGGCAGCGCAGAGGAGGGCAACTAAAATGGTGCAGGGTCTGCACCAGAAGCCATATAAAGAGAAACTAAAGGAGCTTAATATGTATACCCTCAAGGAAAGGAGGGAGAGGGGGGACATGATAGAAACATTTAAGTACCTCAAGGGAATCAACAAAGTCCAAGAGGGTAGCATCTTTCAGAAAAAGAGATGTGCAAGAACAAGGGGGCACAATTTGAAGATAGAGGGGGGACAGGCTAGGGGCAATGTGAGGAAGTATTTTTTTCACAGAGAGGGTGGTGGTTGCATGCAACAGCCTTACTGAGGAGGTTGTGGGGTCAAGAACAGTGGGGGAATTCAAGCATGCATGGGACAGACGTAAGACAATTCTGGTGGGGAGTAGGAGGAAGTAGGGTGTTGGTAACTGGGTCTGCAGCTTAGCCAGTAGGTAGGGAAATGGTTAGACTGGGTGGGCCAAGCGGTCCTTATATGCCATCAAAGTCTATGTTTCTATGTTACAAGCAGGCCACAGGTCACAAAGAACAGGCAAGCAGGCTGTGAGCCACCAGGACATAAACAGCCAAACCAAGGGCAATCAAGACTTTGACAAGCACACCACAGATCACCAGGAACTAGACAAATAAGCCATGGGCCACCAGGATTCAGTCAAGAAGGCCACAGACCACCAGGACTTAAACAAGCAGGTCCCACGCCACTAGGGCTTATACAAACAGGCCATGAGCCACCAGGACTTGCAGGTCATTGGCCACCAGGACATCAGAAAGCAGGCCAAAGACCACCAGGACTTAATATGAAGGCCACAACAGTAATCTTTAGTACGCCACCTGGAATTAATTTTTTAAAGGAGTCAGCTGTTACTTTATATACATTTTGTTTCCCCATTTTCTACAGTATAAGGGAGATGCAGTATTGTAGCCAGCAAAATTTGGTGTGATGTGTCTTACAGCGCTCTACCTGCAAGCACACACATATATATAGTTCTGTCCTGCTTCATACCTTCTCAGCGTTGTGACCTCAGTGACTGTGGCATCACAACTGACCAAGAAGAGCCAGTCACCCTCTGTCAGGTTGTTAACTAATGATTTCACAGTGAGTGAGGTCACATTTTGCTGATAAGGCATGATGAGACCTGAAGAGGAAAGTACACGTGAGCTGCTAGGTAAAAGTACTGTTCTACACATCACACCTTGTATTATCAGGTATAAAATCTCATATTGACAAAAATGAGAAAGAAAAAACACTTTTAAAAGTGACAGCTGGGCTGTCTCCATGGTGCTGAGTGGTGGAGCACCCACTTGGCACACACTGGCGACCTGGGTTCAAGCCCTGAGCCTGGGACATCAGGAGGGGAGGCTGGCAGGGAGGGTGATAGAGCATCTGTGTGGATACTCTTCTCCCATGGGAGACAGCTGCAGAGTACAACTTGGAGAGTGATGCCTGGTGGTGTGTAGAGCCTTGCTGGCATTGGGGACCACAGGTCATCTGGCTCCATCTCCAGGGCATCACCGTGGTGCATGCCATTGGGGTGTGGGGAGGGGCCCAGAAAATGGAAATTGGCGCCCGTCTTGGCCTGCCATATGATGATTGCCTACTCCCCTCACGCCACAGTCCCTCTAGCACACTGCTTCTGCCCCCCCTAGTCCTGCATACCTTGGAGAACCCCCAGGAATGCTACTCTCGTCCTCTACCCCAGAGAGGGGGCCCCCAGTAAGGATACGCTGGACCCTCCAAGGACACAGAGAAAGCATAGGGAGCAAGGTAGCAGGAAGCAGCAAGCAGCAGTGAAGGATGAGACTGGCAGGCAGTCAGGGACATTTACCTGCCAGAAGGTGTGGGAAGTTAGGGTGTGCAGGGGATGGCACTAAAAAGTGACAACTGGATACTTTTAAAACTTAATACAATTGTCTGTCTACTCTTTTTGCTACTAGTTCTTTAACATGATTTCATAATAAGTTTACATGTACAGTACCTGTTTCTCTTATGGATATGAGTGTCTTCTGAAGTCATTTTTGTGCCAGGACTGTGTAGCTTTACTTTTTTAAATTTTTTATTAACGTTTATTGGAACTTTGCAGACCACAACAAAAGCACACCAACAAATTGCAAAAGCATAGACAGCAAGCCAACGATTACAAATCCCAGTGTGCAATATGCAATAAAGATAAACCAAACAGAGAAAAGTCTACAAAGGCTTATGGTGATAATGAAACAAAATAAGGGGGGGTAACACAGTCCAACAATGGGGGTGTGAACTAGAAGATCTAAGCCCAAATATAGAAACATATCAAGAGTCCAGGGGGGTAAACACCTAAGAATACTTAACCTAAAAAAGGAAAAAAAATATGTATCCATCTAATGACTCATAAAAGGCCCATCAAACATATCAGGCAAATCACAATGACTGAGCCAGGATGTCTAGAACATTCCAGCCTTCTTTCTCCGCAAGAAAGTGAAAAGTGGGAAGCCAGCGACTTTTAAACTATTCCTGTTATAACCTCAGTTGGGCTGTCACTCACTCCATTACCTGAATTCCACTACAATTTTTAAGCCATAATTCCTTGGAGGGAAATCGGGGTGAGCCACAACTGAGTGATTACCTTAGTCGCTGCCACCATCAATATGTAGAATAAATATTTTTTCAGTCTGACCAAAATTCCCGGGTTGGGGGACGCCCAGAATCCAAGTTTGAAATTGCGAGGGTAGAGAGGTCCCCAAAATCTGACCTACAGTATCCACCACCCTATCTCAGTAATCCCAAATAAGAGGGCAGTCCCGAAAGGTATGGATACGAGTGCCCCCTCCCACCACATCCCCTCCAGCATAAATCTGTTGAATGTAATCCAGAATGTTTGGAAATGACAGGAATGTGGAAAAATTGCAAGATTATCTGCCAGTGAAATTCACACCAAGAGGGAGAGGCAGTGGTAGAGTGAAGCCCTTTCCGCACTGCTACCCACTCCTGGTCCTGGATGGGAAAGCCGATCTCTGAATCCCAGATAAGTTTAACATGAGTTAAGTGGTCCAGCTTCAGGCCACAAAGCAAACTGTAAATAGTAGAATTTTTTGGGGAGCCCTGGGCCTGTGCAGTCATGGACACCAAAAGGGAACACAAAGGATTATTATCCACCTGGAGTACTTCCAAACGAAACCAGTCCTGTAAATAATGACGGAGCTGCATATATCAGAAAAAGTCTTGGGGTCAGAGGTCAAACTCCTGACAAAGCTGAGAGAAAGACTTGAGAGTATCACCATGCAGGAGATGTGCAATCTGACAAAATCTTGCCATTCCCATCTCTGGAAACCTAGATCCAGCCAAAGAGGGTGAAAATCTAAACAAGCACGAAGAGGCGTAAGTTTACTTAGACCCCTGTGCAGCTTATAGGTGGAACAGACCTCCTGCCAGACTCCTACCATCAGCTTCATCCAAGGGTTAACTATCTGGAGGGCATATAGGTTATCCCTGTCCATAAAAATAATATATGTCAGTTTAGCAGAAGCCAAGTTGAACTGTACTAAAGATACCCAACTAGGGGTCTCTGCAACTGACATATAATTGATAAAGGACTGTAGTTAAGTGGCCCAATAATATGCCTTCAAATCGGTAACACCCACTCCACCTTTAAGTTTTGCCACAGTAAGACTAGACCATTTAAAGGAGAAGTCCACCCAGAATGTGCAAAAACATATGTACAGTGTTTTGATATGTATGTTAAGTCCTAGTATGTCCTTCCCTCTGTCTGCTATTAGGAGTTTTTCCTAAATTAGCCTGCTAGCTGTATGTTAGTTTTACGACCCTTGGGGATCTCCATCACAAATAGGTTTATTGGCTTTCTTTCTCCAACGATGCACCCTGGCTCATGTGACAGTGATGTAGGTATGCCCTTAGATTTAGCAGGGTCTGTCACAGCTCAGCCACAAAGATAATACTTCTTTCAGAGAAGTCACACTGCTAGATTTCGGGTGAGTGTAATCACTATTATTTTTTGATATCAGTACCTTGTCCTGCTATGTTACAACCTATGAGGTGATGTTCAATTTTTGCTACTTAGTACTGGTGCAAAAACTGAAAGTGACTGAGAGGAGTAGAGTAAACATTGACATGATTCACACACACACACACACACACACACACACAGCAGAACATTGCAGGACAAGGTACTGATATCAAAAAATAATAATGATTATACTCACCCAAAATCTAGCAGTGTGTCTTCTCTGGAAAGGTATTTTCTCTGTGGCTCAGCTGTGACAGACTCTGTAACAAGACACTGGCTTCCTGCAGGGGCGATTAGACATCACACCAAAGGGCACTCTGGGAAGACTATCTGGGAGAAGAGGCTATACAAAAAAACAGAATGGCAACCTCCAAGGGCAATAAAACAGGGAAAGTTAGAAAAAACATGTCTCACAGCCAGAGGAAAAGAAAACACTGGGGACTGGTTAGAACACAGAAAATAAGACTACTACATGTCTTTTTCTGATTTTAACATGTTGTTTCCTTTAAGCCATGGTTTCCTCCCACCCCATATAAAGCTGGACAAAGTGTGATGTACCTGGTGATGTAACATGTCCAAAAAGAACTAGGGACCTGCAAGGGCAAGGAGGAGTATAAAAATAAAAATCTGAGAAGGATATTCATGTGGACAGTCTCAGACCATCCCCGCATTGATAAATGTAACTCCTTCCACCTCATGCAGTCAGCCCGAACCGCTGAAAGGAACTTATCATAGTTGATCTGAAATAGCTTTGCGAAATCCCTGGGGACCCAGATGCCAAGATACGTGTGGCATTACTTTGCAAATCTCTCACTCAAAGAACTCAAGACATCACTCGTAACTATAAGAGACACAGGGCTTCATATTTGTACTGTCAGACTGCACTGTGCAAAAGTTCCTACCCTAAGTGCAAATTAACACATTACCCACAGGCCGCTTTGTTCAAGCAAGTTTGGAGCCCAGTGTGAGGACCCAAACGTGTTTGTATATAGTCCCCTGAAGCAAAGCTGTAACAAAGGCACTAAAAGGTGCACTTGGTACTGAGCACAGCCCCCTGCTGGCCACAGAGAGGAATGTGCCTATACCTTCCACAGCCTGTCAAGGAGCAGCAGCTAGAGCATCCCGGCCTGCTTGCACATTTGCGCTGACTTGCTGTATTTGAAGGACTTCATGCAAATGACCCCATAGCCCATACAAGGTGCCAGGTGGTCATTTCCATCCTGTTATGGCCTCATTAACTTTTGAAGTAAAGCTTGGCCTCCATGGACTGGGTGGAGGACTGCCCACCAGCATCTATGCTGTATTTGTACTAACACAAAACATATACTAGGGCCCCCTCCCATCAACAATACCTGTCATACTGTCTTTTACCCTGGTAGTCTAGTGGGATTCATCCATGTCGTTACAACAACAAAAAGGGTAACTAACTTTAGGGTGCCAGAACAATGCCGATGGTGATCATCATGTCCACCCATTTTGCCGCCTGACTACAGTTGCGCCCAATGCCCTGGGGCAAGTGCAGGCTGCTTCACCCCCAGAAGCCCCCTGCACCCCCTGAAAATATAATCACCTCCACTTCGGAGGTGTATGGGGCAAGGGGGGCAACATCCCTCCAGCGCTGCCCATGGTGAGTGCTGCAAAATCCAGTTCGCCAGCATGACAGGTGAACTGGTTGTGGTGCCCACATTACAGCACCCTAAAGAGGTCACAATTCTAACAGCATACAGTCTAGTGGACCCCCTCCCTCACCCAATCCCTGTTCTACTAAGTATTTAATTCCCTGGTAGTCTAGTACACCCCCCCCTTTCTGGTCCTTGTACTGATGCCAACCCCTTGCTCTCTCCGGTGATGGCGACCAGCACAGTCCAACCTCTTACTTCCACAGCCAGCTGCTATCAGCCACCTGTAAGTGTTGTATTGCTAAAGCACCACTGTGCATGTTTGTAAAAGTATGGTTTTGGAAGCGTTTAACATTGCTACAAAAGCAGCCTTTTAGCACTTCCAAAACGCATAGTATATACCACTGTGTATTCTATGCGTTTGTTTGCATAGGCACATGGTATAGTATATGTTAGTGCTATCACAGTAACAGAGTAGTGGTGCGCTAAGTGTGTGTCTGAATATAGCAGCGGCCATGCTAACGAACTCTGTCATGCTAGTCACATACAGTGCAGCGCTATAGTCTGAGTGTCTCAGCCACAGTAACTGTACAGATATAGTTAACATACACACACACACCATGCAACTTCAATTCAAAATTACTGCTAGTTTATTTCTAAGTGTTTTTATATCTGGTGATAGATATTGTACAGTATGCCTTCTTATTGGGCTAGTCCAAACTTTCCATCTTCGCCTCTCCATAAAGGAAAACCCTTATCCAGTTCTGTTGTAGGATCATTTTTCTCAGACAGTCTCTCTTTTCAGATGGCAATAATACAGCTTTCAACCCTGATTTCTCCATGAAGAAGAGGTATTTTTTTTAGCCTTGGGTGGGGGAAGGGGTATTTTTTTTCCTCTCAAGAGAAAACTAACTCTTGCATCATGATGAAAGTTTCCATCCTAATTCCTCCATGAAGGAGACGTCTTTTCTGCATGGGT
This sequence comes from Neoceratodus forsteri, assembly GCA_016271365.2. Taxonomy (NCBI): domain Eukaryota; kingdom Metazoa; phylum Chordata; order Ceratodontiformes; family Ceratodontidae; genus Neoceratodus; species Neoceratodus forsteri. The sequence goes on along the minus strand of JADMNL010000022.1, from coordinate 30,865,488 downwards.
TGGGAGGGTCATTATTTTTCTCAGGACAATCTCTCCTTTCTGAACAGACTAGCTTTGTGGCTCTACCATAGAACAGTGTTTGCACTGAGTAGAAGGGCAATTGAGCAGATGTAGAATGCCGGATCATTGGAAGATCTCGAATTTTGGGAACCATGCCACTGTTTGTTTTAACAAATTTGTTTGCTTTTGTGAAAAATGTTTTTGTATAAATCTTTTTTTGGGTGTTATTAAAAAGTGATGTTATTGGAAACTGTCATGGATACCGTAGCTCTGAATCTTGTCTTAGAAGATAAGCTAAGGTGTTTCCACAAATTTTATTCCCTTGCATGTCATTACCTACCCACCTTCATCAGGCACCTCACTCTCTTAAAAAGCACCATTCTTGATTGTTCTCTGTACTTTTAACAAAAAACAGTGAGCACCCTCACCTGAATAGGAGCTCTTCTATTTTTTTTTTCTGCAGCCCCCAAAGCAGGGGAAGGGGTTGTAATTTGCACCCAAGAGGCTGGCACCACAACCCCTTTCTACTTCCTACTAGCCCACGCCACCCCTGCTCTCCAGCATTTTATGACGTCTGTATAGGCAGAGCACGGGGGCTTGCTCCATTCACTTCTATGCAGCAGCTTTTCTAAAGCAGATTTACCTGTTTTAAATTGGGTTTTGAGAAAGATACATGCCAGGGTTCAATGAATAAGGCTCTTGTTAGTCGAACCCTGGCATCAGTCTTTCCCAAAACCCAATTTAAATTTGGTAAATCCGCTTTAGAAATTGTGCTTCATAAAAGTGACTGGAGCAGTCCCCCACACTGTTCTATACAGATGTCATAAAACGCTGGAGGGTGGGTTGGAGTGGTCTAGTAGGACGTGGAACAGGATCACGCTACCTGCCCCGCAGAGCAAATTAGGATCACATTCTTTAGGGGCTGTAGGGCAAAAAATGTATTTTACAACACAGAAGAGCTCCTACTCAGGGAAGGGAGCTCCCTGTTCTTTGTTAAAAGCACCAAGAAAGGTGCTGTACAAAGAGGATCATTTCTGGACAGTGCCTATCAAAGACTGAAAGTCGTGAAAATATATTTTAAATGAGGTAGTAGGCTCCTCTGTAGCTGGCAGCAGTCCAGGGGTATTGAGGACTATGTCTGCCCCCTACTGATACTACATTGCCATCGTTTTTAGAACCTTGTGATGTCACTGACGATCAAGCTGCGCTTGACCACAGTGTGCCATACGGGGCAGCCATAAGCCTCAGTATCTCTGGATGCAGCCAGTTACAGGTAAGCTCAGTACCGATCCTTTAATGGGCTTTCAAACTGCCGTATGGTGGGCACAGTTCTTGAATGTTCATCTTTAACGCAAATAGTGACTGAACTCAGCTCCGTCAAACCTCCTAAATAATGTGAAGTTTACTTTAGCTTAATAATTAGAGCACAAGGTCTCTTGTTTGACACCCAGCAATGGCCACAGGTACATCTGCACAAGCTGAAGGGATGAAAACAACACTTTCACTTCTGGTTTTCCCTTTCTAACACAATGACTGTTACAGACACCATTCCTTCAGCTGCAAAGGCCTATGAGCATTTGCCTCTGCAGCCTGTGACTGCAATGCCCTGGGCCAGCCAGTTGGGGTGCTTGTATGCTAAGCAGCTGCCCCTCCCCCATGCTGGAGCCTGAGAACCAGTGGCGGAGCCAGGTTTGGGAGCATTTAGGAGCCGGGGGGCCATTCAGTCAATCACGGGCTCCACAATGGGTACTAAACAGTGAATAAAGATGGTGGCAGGGTGCCACTACTCACACTGGGGCAGCCAGGAGGGGCGACCACCCCCCAGCCCACCTCTAGCTCCACCACTGCTGAGAACAATACTTCCATGACATGGTATAGGTGCTGTTGGCTGGAGTCAGGAGTAGAATGGTTTTACAGTCGCTCTCCATCCTGTTTCAGGTCATTTGGATAGTCAGTACTAGCCACTGATCCAGACCAGATAGTGTGTTATCTGAATCCTGTATCCAAGCTGAATGGAATGGATGCATTTGGATGGTGCCGTGTCTGAGCCTGAAGATGTCCTGATAGACAACACCCATGTTTAGAGTTCTGCCCAAATTCTTTATCTTCAGTGTGGTAACTTGAAGCTGTGGCCCTGACAGAGGCCAAGATGTTCCTCACCTGTGCAATACAGGGAAACCACTATTTGTTCATGTTCAGAAGTGGTGTGTACAAACGAAGCAAATGGCTGCTTGAGGCACCAACACAGTAGGGCACTTTAAGTAGAAAGTGGAGGCAGAACTCAGAATGAAATGCAGAAAAAGTGTCCAGCTCATTGGCTCAGTGATAGTGTTACCACTCGAGATGCCGGTGACCGGGATTTGGAAGTGAGCCCAAGTCATTGGGGGCTGGGGGGAGGATGATCGAGCATCCCAGAAGATGCTATGCTCCTCTGGGGAGGGAGGGCAGCCTTCTCCAGTGCTAGACTGCCACCTGGGTGACCACAGGTGGCAGTGCACCCTGGATTGGCTCAGCAGGTGGGGAAATGCCAGCACATGACATGCCACAGACTTGCATGCATGTTTGTGTAACTCCATAGGCCAGCATCATGGGAATAGGGCTCAAAATAGAGGAGAAGAGTTCTAGGTCCAGTGCACAATGATGGACTGACCCCTCACAGGCCCCATACTGGCAACATTGCAGATTTCCCCCAAGAGCTGGATCCGTGAAGCAATAGTTGGGGCCCTGCCACACCCCACCATTGGGGGGGGAGGGTAGGCCATGGAGGAAGACAAGGTAAGCCCACAAGATGTCGGATGATGGGACTGCTGGGTTCAATCTGTATGGGGGGGGGCACAGGCCTACTAGGAGGCCAAAAAAAAAGAGAAATGCAGTAGAAGCGTCAATATATAAATAATAAATGTTATTATCCTAGTATTAAGAATATTCTTACAACTTTTATGAATGTGATGTGGGGGCAGAGTGGAAGGGGTGTTGCATCTGATTGCAGGTGCCACAATATCTAAAAATGTCACTGGGACTTGTTCTTGTACATGTCTTTATAACAGGGGTTTCCCCAGGCAAGCACCGATGACACTGCAGGGAATTTTTGCACCAATATTTCAGCATGAAATTCTCTTTAATACAGCTCTTTAGGATGGACAATGAAAAAAAGGACAAGGGAAACACACAGCGTCTGCAAGGAGGAAGATTCAAGAGAAATATGAGAAACAACTGTACGTCACATAACTAGAGGACACTTGCAATAGACTTCTAAACAGGTGCTGTCGGCGGATACTGGGCTGGATTTTCAAAGGGAGATGCAGGGCTTGTGCCAAACCCTGTGCCAAACCCGGTTTTTGGTGCAGCTGCGCCAAACACCTTTGCTGAAATGTTGCCTAATTTTAGTACATCAGGTGCCGTTGCAACAGTTCCCTCACTTTACGGCAGCTTGCGCCAACTGTTTGCCACAAGCCTTGTAGAAAAGGTCCTCTGCCACAAGCTAGACTGGGGGAGCTGGTCTAACTTGGTGCACAGGAGAAAGCCGCTAGCCCCCGAGAGCCATATGATCAGCACGCCAGGGGCTTGCGACATTCTCAGGGGCTTTGATAATCCATCCCACTGTTTCTCCCTTCCAGCTCAGACTGGACAATTACATTGAGTTGGTTACAGGGTATTCACACTGAGTGGGTGAGGTGAAGAACTCAAGTTGGCTTCTTTCTATCCTAAATTCCTGTTTGCATGTCTGTTGTATGAGAGACTAGGGCTCAGGAGAGGACTGAGGCTTCTGCCTTAGACCCGTGGTGGCCAAGTTGTGTCTCAGAGGAGATGAGCCAGATCTTTTGACATGGAGATGCCAGTGAAGGTCAGAAGACTCCCTGCTGTCTAAATAGAGGAGGAATGCAGACATCAATCATAGTGGGAGATTATTGTTCTGCCCTCTTTTTTCCTAATTACCCCTATTTTGCTCCTTATTAGCTCTCTGTTACATAGAGACTGTGTGGTCCCACATTCTGTGAATTTAAAACAGGACTCCACTGATGCATAGAATTTGTTGGCGGACAAATACCTAGTATTCATCCAGTTTTTCAGCTACCAGCCTGATTCTTTCAGACCTAACACCAGACCAGATTTACTAAGCTGACTGATCTAATGATATCTTATTACCCCCTCCCTCATGTGTGTATACTTCCTCCTTCTGGTAGACCTCACTATCCCCTTATAGCGTATGGGCAGCCCTTATTATACACTGAAATCTCAATGTCTATAATGTTGTTATGGTATCGTTGTGATGCCAAGAGGTTGTTAACCCCTCTTGAATATGTCACAATGATGTCATAACAATGGGAATGGATCTGGGCAAGCATGGTTTACAAAGTAGCGTCTCACAACGAGCAGCCACAGTGGCGAGTGCTGGTGCTATGGAGGTGGTGCTATGGGGGGGGGGAGTAAGGACAAATGGTTTTATACTTGTTTCCCATACACTATAAAATGTAATGGATGTTTTTTTGGTGAACAACCTCGCTGGAATCTCTTCTCAAGGTTGCCAGGACAATAGTAAACCTCTCACAGAGATTACATTGTGGTTATTCACTAAAGAACATCCGTTATCCTCTATATAGTGCATAGTGAGGTTTTTTTTTCTGCATAGATCTCCATGCCAGCTGAAACCTTGTTGTACAACAGTTCAAAGGTTATGGAATGCAGTTGTACCCTTCTGTAGTACAACAAGGCTGCAACTGATTGGAAATCCTGGAGGCAGCAGGCAGCTATGTTTCTCACAGCACTGCCGCGAGCACAACAGTCAGTTCAAATTCTGAACTGAAACCGCCACATGCGTGGGAGTGCTGTGAAGACACTGTAGATTATTTTTTTTTTTTTATGAAAACTAACAGAAAAAAACCCCAAAACTATACACTATTAAAAAAAATACTGGTTGGACAACCGCAGGCCCAACCAGCCTGAGCTGCCATCTCGGGATTCTGATTACGTCAGACCTCTTGAGCTTCACTCTCGAGGTCTGATATAATCAGAAATGCTCTGTGGCAGCACAGGCTGGTTGTGCATAGTTGCCCAGCCAGTATTCTGTATGTGTCTGTGCCATCCATACTTGAACTCTGTCACCGACTTGGCTTTAACCACCTGCTTGGGTAAACTGTTCATTCCTATACCACTTACTCCATGGCAAAGAACTTCCTTGCATCGCTTTCAAAGCCTCCCTCCACAACTTTCATCCATGCCTCTTGCTTACAGTGCTGTCATACCTTGTGAATAGACCATTATAGTCTACCCCGTTAATCCCCCTCAAGAACATGTAAGTCTCTGTCATGTCCCCATCCCTCTCCTGGTCTTCAGAGAGTCGAGATACTCCAGTCTCACCTCTTATGTCTTCCTTAGCTGCCCCTGGATCATTTTAGTAGCCCTCCTCTGGACCCTTTCCAAGTGGTCTCTGTCTTTCTTTACATGGGGACTTCAGAACTCTGCACAGTACTCCGGGTGTGGCCTTATCAGGGGAACAATTACACTGGATATTTGTTCTGAAGATAGACTGGGTGCGGCCTCGAAAAATGAATTTACCTCTAAGTACACAAAAAAGGACACAGTAAAGATGTACTCATATGTCAACCAAGACAAATGAAGACAGTCACAAAGCAATTTATGGACTGAAAAAGGCAGATAATTCATTGCACGAGAGTGCAGCCATGACCCCCCCTGTGTTTTGTCTCTAAAGGAAGCATAGTCAGAGGCTCTAGAGGAAACACTGCCTGGGACTGTGCACTTTTAATTAGCTTCACTAGTGACATGTAAAGGGGCAGTGCACAAACAAAGCAAGCCCAAAAAACTTGGTTAGAGGTCAGCACAAGTTTTCCAAGGGAAAAAAGGGGAGTCTCTGAGCTCAATTAATTTCTTCCATACTCCACCTTTATTAAATAATACATTTCAGACACACAACAAAAGTTACAAACTGTTTTCTTTTTCACCCTCACTGTGGGAAAAGTGCAAATGCTTAGTACAAAATGTTGCAGAGTATATTGACATTTCTAAATACTGTTTCTCTCTTGCACTCACAAAATATAAAGAAAGGTGCAAATATTTAGTGCAAAAATGCAAAATATAAGGATACTTCACCAGTCCTCAGTCCTTAATCAAACTGCCTTTCATGGTACAGGTGTGCAGAACAAGTAAAAAGCGGTAACATACACTCACCGCACTCTTCAAACAAGACTGCTGTAGCTCAGCAATAAGTGCAATTCCAGGGCACTCACTTTCACTGTGAAAAAGCCTGACTCTAACCCGCAGAAGCAGGGAGCCTGAATTATCGTTAAAACCACTAGAAAACATCAAAAAATAACAGTGGCGCAGCAAGGACTCATGCAGATGCAGAACACTACTACTTCCTGGTACGCTTACGAATCGACCTGTGGGCGGTCTTCCTCAGAGCTCTGACTTATTGCTGAGCTACGGTGGTCTGGTTTGTAGAGTGCAGCGAGTGTATGTTACCACTTTTTACTTGTTCTGCATGCCTGTACCGTGAAAAGCAGTTCGATTAAGGACTGAGGACTGGTGAAGTATCCTTACATTTTGCATTTTTGCACTAAATATTTGCACCTTTCTTTATACTTTGTGGGTGAAAGAGAGAAAGACTATTTAGGAATGTCACTATACTCTGCAACATTTTGTACTTAGCATTTGCACTTTTCCCACAGTGAGGGTGAAAAAGAAAACAGTTTTTAACTTTTGTTGTGTGTTTGAAAATGTATTATTTAATAAAAGTAGAGTATGGAAGAAATTAATTGAGCTCAGAGACTCCCCTTTTTTTCCTTGGAAAACTTGTGCAGGCCTCTAACCAAGTATTGTGTGCTTGATTTGTTTGTGGACCACATTTTCCAGCTCCGAGGTAGAGTGTACACCCCTGTTTCTGAGCCCCCATCAAACTTGTTTGGTCTGATTACTTTCTTTCTGTATGTAAAGGGGCAGTATCATCTTTTTCCTTCTGCTAGTTAATACCCTACCTATACATGCTTGCATTCTACTTGCCTTTCCATAGGCCTTATTGCACTGGGCATAGACTTGAGGTTATTACTGGTAATGACTCCCAGGTCACTTTGCTCAGAGGTTTGAACCACCCTCACTCCTCCCGTTTTGTTGCCTGTTCTAAGGTTTTTATTGCTAATAATATGCATAACCTAACACTTACTAACATTAAATTTAAGCTAGCGTACCTTGGACCACTTCTACAGGTTTTCTAGAGCAGTGATTCTCGGTACTATTTTTTTGCAACCACAGAGCTCTTTAGAGTACCAGTTGTAAAGGTAATAGAAGGTGAAATGTCTCACCTTTCAATAAGTAAAGGAGCTACAGTACATTTCAAGTGAAAATTCAAAAGGGACTTGATTTAATATATATACTGTGTGAAAATAAATGTGTTATTGTAACTCCCATGCCACTTGTAGTAAGTTGGACACACCACATAAAAACAGGAACTAGTACCCACATATGACATACCATTTGCTTGTAGCAGAAAATTCAAAGGTTGATACCAGCCTTGGTGTTGGTATGTATACCAGGCTCATTTCTAGAGGAAGAGGAGTGGGGGTACAAGAACAAAAACACATGAACCTTTGTAAATTACAACCCAGGTCCAGGGTAGAGGCTGCTAGGTGTATACTAGATCTAAACTGCCGAGGGGGCCCAGTAATTCCATGCCAGAAGCAAGAATCAGATTGTCCAGGACAGGAACGAGGATTGTGCAGTATTGCTTTATTTAACCAATGGCAAATTAAAGCAGGTAGTGGACCCCCATGGGTCGGTCAAGGCAAGACAGGTACAACTTTAACGAACTCTCCTTTCATGCAGTACAGTTTGAGAACACAGACTTCTTTCCCAGTCCCAATGATGCATGTACATGGAACTAGCCACACACCCGAACACATTTTCCGCCCATGAGTTCAGTTACATGGAACACTAAGCCACACACTCCAAACTCTTTCACTCACTTGGGTGAATACTGAACATGTCCTTCACTCACTGGGGTGAACATTGAACATTTCCTTCACTCACTGGGGTGAACATTGTATATTTCCTTCACACACTTTAGTGAACACTGTATTTTACTTTCACACACTTGGGTGAAAACTGAACATTTACTTCATTCACTTGGGTGAACACTAACCTTCACTTTCACAATCATGGGTGAACACTGAACTTTACTTTCACACACTTGTCTCCTAAAAACAGTACTTATAGACCAGTTGTTCCTTCCACTGGGCATGGAGCAACTAAAAGACACCTTTTTCTGGGTAGCATGTCAGAGCAGTCTCTCACAAAATTCCTTTCCCAAGGCAGCTGAAAACACACAAGGATCTTCAGGGGGTTGCCCCTTGTACCACTGAGGTAACAGTTCCTTCCACTTCACTTGGAGTAGAAATCAGGAACTCCTGCAGTAGTAAAGGTCTCTGCCACTTCATTGGTAGCTGGAAATTGTAATCCACACTAGGGTGAGAAGTCCTGGGCCCTCAACTCAGAGCCCACTGGCAGACCTCCTGCCACTCTCACTCCCACACTCAGCAACAAGTGGCAACTAACTGAATATTCTAAGCATCCCCAGAGCAGCTGTACACAGAAAGGGGTTATGCTGCTATGAGAGTTCCAAATGACATAATCATTCTTCCCTCAGGCTAGCTGAGTAAACAATGATGTCATTGTGTAAGAAGCCCCTAATGAACTCCTTACCAGCTGTCTACTACCTGCCTAACATTAACACTGATAGGATCCTAGTAACCCCAGGGAACCTGGTGGTTACACTCACCGCAACTAGACCACTTGCTGTCTGCAGCCAGAACATGGCCTAGTCCAGGCCATCCTCTCTCTGATGCTCCCTACAGAGGTACAGGCAGGTAACGCCCAAAGGACAGAGGCCCACTGAAGAAACCTCAGCTCCTAACCTACTACTGTACTATCTATGGATTCTCAGTGGCTCAAAGAAACTGCCTGAAGCATGGACTAACAGACAGCATTGGTGGCCCCTATCTAGAATCAGGACCACCAACCTGCCTCCCCCCCCAGCCCTCTAGGGAAAACTATCTGACCTTTGCTACCTACTAGGTACCCAAACCCAGAAACCATTTTACACCAAAATGGTAGCCCACTTTAGAAACATGTCTTGCATTACATTTCCTAAAATCTAAGAACTACAAAACACTTTACACCTGCAAAGCAGAAAAAGGGTTAAACATTGTACTACACAGTTACACAAAGCCTAACAACTCTACACAAAAGAGGACTCCGATGAGTACCAAAAAAATCCTCTCCTGATCTTCTTGTGTTCTTTCAGGAACACCTGCAAAAGAAATATTGCAAAAACACATTCTGCAAACAATACAACCTGTAAGACCAAAACAGTTACCAAAACCCTCCCACTATGGATACTGCACAAGCCCAGAAAGCATTTTTAAAAGGATTTTTCTATACAAGTAAAAAGATAGAAAACATGAAAGCATTTACAAAACATTTTGGGGAGGGGATCCCTACAAGTCCTAGAACTAGGGAGGAGTCCAGAGTGCCAAGGCACTACACATGGAGTCTCTCCTAGGCTGGAGTCTGCTGAAACACAGTTCTTGGACAGGCACATGACCTGCTAGCACTGCAGTCCAGTTCAGGAAGTCTGTTGGTTAATAAAAGTTCCAAGGACATCCTCAATTGCAGGAAAACAGTCAAATTAAAATGAAAAAAAAAAAAACCTTATGAGTTTCTAGGTGACAAGTGGATGTCAGCATCACCTCTCTGGACCTGTGGCCTGATGAACTTCAGCTGCTGGAAAGACAAAATCTTTGGATTAGATGCTTCCACGACCTCCTACTGGACCCAGACTGGAAATCTTCTACTGCTGGGCTGATGAACCTGGATGCTGCTGCAGATGAACCTGGATCACCAGAAGAAAGGCACCTCCATCCTGGGTTGTTGCCTCTTCGGTGGCAGATTGCTGGGCTGGCATTGTTGCATTTTCTTGGCAAGTGGGCACAATTACTGATGAGTGGCACAATCCAGGGGTAGTACCACTCAGGATGTGGGGCATACACTGTTTCCCCATCTGGACGACCATAGGAACATTGTAAAATGTCTCTTGACCAGCTGTATCCACCACTCTCACTGCATCAATTAACAAAGTCCTGCCACGCTTCCAGAATTGCAGTCTTTCATTACACACTTTAACTCAGACAAACTTGTTTACTCTAGGTTGCAAGTTGGCACAAGCTTCCTCCCACAACAGGCATGCCTGTTTTCCTCAATTTCTTCCCAGGTTTGGTGACAGAATAAAGGGTATGAGGGTCCATACTCAGCCACAGCTCCTCTAAGAATGATTCTTTCCTCTTTGCTGCTTTTGACCAACTCCAAACTAGAGGCATGGCTTGGGAGTGGCCAGTTCTGGTTGATCCAGCTTCAAACACACAGTGCAGAGTAAAAGCAGTCCACCTCTGCACTCAGTAGAACATCAGTAGAGCCTTCCTCCATCCTTGTTTCAGGAGGCTCTATAGAAGCCAATGCTAAGTGTGACTCACAGGGTCCCACCGTAGCCATTGCAGCTTCTTCTTCTTCCACACTTTCTGCCCAGGAGCTGATAGTTGCACCAGCTCCCCAAATTGTCCATTCTTCACTGCCCTTGGAGGCATTAGCCTCCCAATACAGCGCTTCTTCTACTTCAGACTCTCCCATGAGGCTTGGGCTTAGGCCTTCCACCCATGGATCTGCTGAACCTGCAGCATACAAATCCACCCTCTGTGGCGTGGACAGTTTCACTTCCTCCTGGGCTTGCAAAAGAATCTGCACAGACATTTTTCAAGAACTCCTTGATAAACTCTATGGGGTCTCTCTGACTGCACCCAGCCTGCTGCTGCTCTGATCTGACAGGGTCCCCTGCCAATGTCCAAGTGGGAGCTAAATGGATGTGTTTTGTTTTAGCTACCATTGTGCCACCTGACTTACTCATTCCAAATCACTTTTGGCAGTTTGTGCAATGTGGAATTGGCAGAACATCTCTCCCTGGCTTCAGGCACACAACACACACACATTAACTGGAAAGTTCGGCAAAGCCACATCGGATGGTGTTGACTCACAGTCATGCAGATGCTCAAAATTAGCTAACTCTTGTTCTTGCTGGGCAACCCATGCCCTGGCGTGGAGTGGTTAGTGGGGGTGCTGATGCACCATGTTCTGTAAATAAACACACAAGTCCCAAATTACTACTTTTGCAATCACATTAAGATTTGGCTTTAGCTCACTGGTACAGTTCACTAACAGACTGCCTAGCTGTTGCGTTTTGTTCCACAACATTTAGCACAACCACTTGAAACTTTGCTTGGATTTGAAACTCTGTCCAAAATGGCGCTGCGTTGTTTACATTGCTAACTACACCCCAAAATGGTGACTGCAACTTTTTCCATTAATACGCAGTTCAAAATTGCTAGAAATCATGTTGGATCTTTTGCATGTTAACTGTTCTTCTTAAAGCACAACTTTACTGTTACTTTTGCTCTATCCAGCACATTTATACCATTGCTACAATTATCATGACCCAGAAGGATCATTTTGTCTTAAAGTTTACTCTCTTTGAAAGAGTACTTTCACACACACAGTCCAAGATTTTTAAATTTTTACAATACTCTCTCTCAGTTACTGTGTTGTATTGCTTTTACAGTTCTCACAGTTTTCTCACTTTCAGCACCACAGTCAGTTTACTTTTGCACAGGGTACTTACTAGGCAGTAGCTGGTTCCCACCGTTGATGTAGAATGGCCAGCTGCTGATTCAAGGAAGGCCTCTGGGGTGAAATGGGCTGGCAGTCCCGCCAGTCACAGCCACGATCGCCTCGATCACGCTCCAGTCCATCAGAGTACAGGTTGAGCCCGGTTTTACTGTAAAAAGTTTGAAAAAATTGCAGGTTTAGAAATTATTTCTGCTGTAAGCGATTCCTCCTGCTGCTGCATGGACTATCACGCTGCTTGCACACTGCTGGTTGATACTCCTCGAATGCTCCACAACTCTGAGACTCAGGCAATGGGCGGGGCTTAGGTTCACTGGACCAATCACACAAAGCCATGCAAATGAGCTATCTCTCTCTCAGCAGCACTCCTGCATGGCGATTGTCGAGAAGGCAAATTTAAAACGAAAACTGTCACTTTTTCCTCGGCTGGCAATTTCAGGAGGGCAAGCATTTTTAAGGCATTTTCACTCAGTTCTTGGTGCGTTTTCCTTAGCGACTCCCCCAATTTTCCCTGTACACACATGAAACTTTCTGGGCACTTAGAAAAGACTGCATTTAAAGTCCACAAATACTTTTCTCTGGAAATGTGCAACTTTTAACAGTTTTCAAGCACTTTAAATGACTAGGCAAGGGCAATCATTGCTTAGCTTTAACAGTCCATATTTCCAAGTTAACACACAAGCAGCACATTTTTTCCACTTTCTTTTCACAGAAACACAGGCAGCAAAAGATTCTCAGGTGGCATTTTTCTTTGTACAACTTTGCTTTTCTGACAAACGATCTTCTCTTTTGGGTGCACTGCCACCAGACAGGAAGATCCTAGACATACCCTCAGCATTTACCTCTCATGCAAAACATATCCCTTTGAATGAGCCCCAATTTTTTGTAACCCCCATGCCACTTGTAGCAAGTTGGACATCCCACATAAAAACAGGAGCTAGTACCCATATATGACATACCATTTGCTTTTAGCAGAAAATTCAAAGGTTGGTACCACCCTTTGTGTTAGGATGTATACCAGGCTCATTTCTAGAGAAAGAGGGGTGGAGGTACAAGGAAAAAAACACAAACACATGAACCTTTGTAAATTACAGCCAGGTCCAGGGTAGAGGCTGCTAGATGTACACTAGATCTAAACTGCTGTGGGGGCCCCAGGAATTCCATGCCAGAAGCAAGAATCAGATTGTCCAGGACAGGAACTAGGATTGCGCAGCATGGCTTTGTTAAACAGATGGCAAAGTAAAGCAGGTAGTGGACCCCCATGGGTTGGTCAAGGCAAGACAGGTACAACTTTCATGAACTCTCCTTGCATGCAGTACAGTCCGAGAACACAGACTTCTTTTCCATTCCCAGTGGTGCATGTACATGGAACTAGCCACACACCCGAACACATCTTCTTTCCATTGAGTGCACAAATGTGGAACACTAAGCCACACACTCCAAACTCTTTCACTCACTTGGGTGAATACTGAACATGTCCTTCACACACTTGGGTGAACACTGTATTTTACTTTCACACACTTGGGTGAAAACTGAACATTTACTTCACTCACTTGGGTGAACACTGACCTTCACTTTCGCACACTTTGATGAACACATTACTTTACTTTCACTCACTGGAGCGGACACATTAATTTACTTTCACTCACTTAAGTGAAAAGGGGCACTGACTGGTGTGATCTAGCCCTCTCTATGGGCACATACACCCCAGAAATGAAACCCCTAATTTTGGAGAACTTGTCTCCTAAAAACAGTACTTACAGACCAGTTGTTCCTTCCAATGGGCATGGAACAACTAAAAGACACCTTTTCCTGGGTAGCATGTCGGAGCAGTCTGTCCCACAAGTCCTTTCCCAAGGCAGCTGAAAACACACAAGGATCTTCAGTGGATTGCCCCTTGTACACACTGAGATAGCAGTTCCTTCCACTTCAGTTAGAGTAGAAATCAGGAACTCCTGCTGTAGAAAAGGTCTCTGCCACTTCACTGGAAGCTGAAAATTGTAATCCACAGTGGGGTGAGAAATCCTGGGCCCTCAACTCAGAGCCCACTGGTAGATCTCCTGCCACTCTCACTCCCACACTCAGCAACAACTGACAACTAACTGAGCATTCTAAGGCTCCCCAGAGTAGCTGTACACAGAAAAGGGCTATGCTGCTGCGAGAGTTCCAAATGACATAATCATTCTTCCTCCAGGCTAGCTGAGTAAACAATGATGTCATTGTGTAAGAAGCCCCTAAAGAGCTCCTTACCAGCTGTCTGCTACCTGGCTAACACTAACACTGACAGGATCCTAGTAACCCCAGGGTACTGGGTGGTTACATTATATAAGGGGGGTTGCAGCATAACAGAAGGTTTGGGGTTAAAAAGAAAATGAGTCAGGCCACCCATGCATCCTGGTGGCTGAACCTTGAGGCTACCAACATTTAAGCCTTGAGAATCACTGTTCTAGAGCCCTGCAGAGCTACAAAGCTCCTACAGAGGCTTTATTGATTACCTACATAGCAACACCAGCAGCCTACTTTCCAAGTTCACAGAAGTTGAAGCCTTAATATTCACAAAAAAACCTGAAGTGGTAGCAGTAACAGAAACTTGGCTGACTATGAAGATTCTGGACAGCCAGGTAGCACTTCCCTCTTACACCCTCCTTAGATGTGACTGCACAGGTAAGTGGGGAGGTGGATGTCTTCTGTACATTGAGGCCTCACTGCTCACTACCAAGGACACTGACCCATCTTGCGAGTTCTTAGTGGCCAACATCAGACTCATAAGCAAGAACCTAATTGTGGCTGTCACCTACATTCTCGCTAACATGGTTGACTTGGTCTAGACTCCTTTCTTGGTTACTTTTATTTTTTTTATTTTAGTCTTTGGTAACCGGATAAGGCCCACTAGGCACAAGTGCCTGTTTTCAGAGATGACCTGGGAGCATTGGCGGTTAAGTGACTTGCTCAGAGTCACACAGTATGCAAGTGGAGGTTGTGAGGATCAAACCCAGGTCTGGTCTGGTCTGCTGGATACACCAAGCTCATTCACAGCTTGTTACTCTGTGCCTGAACCGATGCCAAGAAAGCTCAGTCTAGGCAATTTAAATACCTACTGGCTCTCACCACATGCTAACCAGTACAAAAACAAGCTGGATGACATCTACCTCAACCAGATGGGCAAGTCCCCTACTCATGTCAACTATAATTAACAGAAATACTCACCAACTGGATCCTGGCTTCCCATCCCGAAAGGCTCTTGTATATAGGTACTACTAAATCTGATTAGTGCTCACTCTCCTATATACTGCTCCTGGTCCACCAAAGAGCTGAGACCTCCACCAAAATTCATCTACAACCAATGACTAATGGGTGAGAGACTCACTGATCTTCAAAACCACCTTCATAATACTAATTGGCAATACTTGGACTACATTCCTGATGTCAACCTTGCCTTTGACTTCTTCTCACAGACGTTCCAACCTGCATGTGACCACTTTGCTCCACTAAGAAAGAAGAGAGTCAGAGGAGACACTATTCACTGACTCACCTCAGAACCCCTTGCTCTCCTCAAAGAGTGGGACAAATTGTGGGCCTCATACAAAGAATCAGGCTCCCATCAGGCTCTACAGAAATACATAGACCTGAGAAACTGGTGTGAATCTGCCATTCATAAATGCAAAAGTGAATTCTACAAAACTAAAATCCTTGAATCTGGTAACAATTCCAGGTGTCTATGGGAATCTATCAAGGAAGTCCTAGGACTGAAAAGCCACTTCATCCCCAGTATCCTTAATGTTAATGGAGTGGACACCACTGACCCTCAAGCCATCACCGAGGCATTCAACTCTTTCTTTGTGAACATGGGCAAACACCTGCCCACTGGCACCCAGTCTACCACACCTGTCCCCCATAGTCTCCCAATCTCCTCCAGCACAAACAGGCCCACATTCCATTTTAAGTGGGTAAGCACAATACAGTTAAAATATGTGCTAAGTTCAGCAATCGGAACAAGAAATGGACCCAATTCCTTGGATATGAAGATACTTAAAATGGCCATTGAGGAACTGGCTCAACCTTTCCAAAAAATATTCAGCTTTTCCCTCCAATTTTGCTCTCTCCCCAACATCTGAAAGCAAGCCAGTGTAGTTCCAGTCTTTAAATACAGTGACAGTACAGCAGTCTCTAACTGTAGGCCAATCTCTGTCCTCTCCTCGCTCTCTAAAGTTTTAGAAAAGATTGTCAGCAAAAACTGGTGTCCTACTTCGTGGATCACAACCTCCTTGCTGCTAAACAACATGGCTTCAGAAAGCTGCACAGCGTATCAGCCACCCTAATTGAGCTAGCTGAACAATTCCACAAGGCCCTAGACAAAGGTGACTACATTGGCAAAACCTTTCTTGATCTCTCCAAGTCGTTTGACTTAGTTAGCCATGACCTCTGTCCTAATCATAAAGTTCTGGGAATTGGGCCCATTGGAGGAGGCCACATTGTGGTTCTCTGACTACTTAGCCCACAAATCACAAAAGGTTAGATGTGGAGGGGGTGTTCTCCAACTTGCAACCTCTAACCACTGGAATCCCACAAGGCTCAGTCCTCGACCCCTACTATTCAGCCTGTTCATTAACAAGGTCCCAGAAATTTGTGTTCATGCCAAAACATTACTGCATGCCAATGACACAGTCATCTTCACCTCACACCACAATGTGGAGACACTGAAATGCTACCTTCAATCTGACTTTGACAAGGTCTGTGACTGGTTCACATCTAACAGGCTGGTCATTAGTACCAAGAAAAAACACATCTCTTCTGTTCAGGAGCACCCATGCCCTGAAGGGTGTCCCTAAGCTGCACATCACAACATCAGCTGGGGACCCCATTGAACAGGTTCAGGTCTTCAAGTACCTAAGCATATGACTTTTTTTTTGTTTGGCTCCTGATCCCCTGACGGGATCTCTGCTCCTACTCATCACCTCCCCATGCCAAGGCTTACTCCCCTGGGTGGGGCCACCGGGCAGGTACCCCTTCCCCAAGGTCACTCTTAACATGCCCTAGCTTACCTCCCAGGGTGGGGCCACGGGAGTGGGACCTCACCTGGCAGGCGTAGTTCACAGTGGAGGCGGTGGAGCGGGGCTTCATGCTTGGGGGACGGTGTGTTTTTTGTGTGCTGTACGGGGGGTGGAGACATGCAATGATGGCCCGTGTCTGCCCCCTCCCCGTATGGTGCTGGCACAGCAGATCCCCCTAGCCTCTGCTGGAGGTCCATAGTGTGCTGGAAACACTTACCCACCCCACCCGGAGAAGGAGAGCAGTGCCTAGGATGTTCAATCCTTCTCCCCCAGCTGGCCCTCTGATGCCCAGAGTCCATTTCCAAACCTGGGTCATCGGCATCACAGATGAATGCACTGCCTCTGCACCGGTGGGCTGGTCTATAAGCGTACAACTTGACAGGACCATATCCTTCACATTTTATGCTGACTTCCTGGTCAGATATATCCATCAACACCTTGGCTTGCTATACAGAACTAAGCACCTCACCAACACTCCTAGTATCCAGCCTCATCATCTCGGGGATTGACTAGGTCCCATCATCTACTGTGCAGCCAATAGCACCGTACTCGAAAGAATCGAAGTAGACAGGGCATGCTGGCATGGACGGCAGTGGCAACCTGAAACTAGAGCAGCTGTTAAGCCCTGATCAAATTAATTCAAAATCTTGCTCAAAATTAGTAAAACCAGTAAACCAAAGCATTTTTCGTTAGTAGTCATTCCGCTTAAACGAAATCTCAATTTTAGTTAAAATCAGGCAGGTATTTTTTGCTTTATGACCGTTTGAAGTACAACGGGTGTCCAGAATTACCTTAACTGCTATAAAAGTCACTGACAGTGGAAAGAATTCAGTGTGAGGGGCCGCTGCACTTTTGCCTGCTGCTGGAAACAGTAAGTCTGACAGCAAGATGGACATAGCACAAATTAAAAATTTGTTTTCTGAGATTAAGCTGGATATTGAGGGAATTCATAACACTTTAGAAAAAGTGCAGTGTGATTTTTGAAAGGCGATTGCCAGAGTTAATAAAGCTGAGACCAAATTAAGTCTGTTAGAAAAGACGATCTACCAGTTAGAAGAAAAGTGCGAATACCAAAAACAGCAAATACAGTACCTAATTGGGAAAACTGATGATCTAGAGAACAGAGATGTTGTGAAGCTTTAATTCACCGGTGTAGTTCTGGCGAAGTTCACAAATTCACCTCTGCGGAAGAAACCGCAAAGTTTTACTATTGGCCTCAAAACTCGTCTATGTTACTTCGACATTTTTTTTTCCAGAATTTCACTGTGAACAGCTGAATACGATCATTTACGGCAAAATTCTGCCATTCACAAGTGAAATTCCACACTTCATGAGTGGAACTTCTCACTGAGTGGATTGCTCAAAATTCCATGAATTTCACTTAATTCGTGGATTAAATCACGGAGTGAAATTTCCCAACTTCGCCCATCTCTATTAGAGAATAGGGGAAGAAGGAATAATATTTGAATTATGGGAATACCTAGAGGAGTTGAAGGAAACAATATTATAACATTTTTACAGCAAAGCACACCTGATAAATTGAACTTTCATGGTCATGGCGTTAGAAATAAAAAGGCATCATAGGTCTCTACTTCTGCCCCACCCCTAGAAAGGAGTTAGACCATGATTTACCTACTTTTTAGGTACTCTGTCAATGAAGAAATAATGAATTTAGCAAGGCAAAAGGACAACATATGTGGACAGGGATCAAGAATTCCACCTTTCAAAATGTTTCTAGTGTTTGATGGAAAAACAGAATTTAACCCAGTTAAGAAAGCACTTCAGGACCTAGAGGTTGTATATTTTCTAAAATATCCATCAATCTTAGTTATTCAGCAACATGGAAAAAAGCCTTTTATTTGTGAAACTCCCGTCATGGCTTGAACCTTTGTGAATGGAATGCTACAGGGTAATGGTGACAAGAATGTTGAACCCCATTCAAATCATGCTCACCTTGTCAGCAAACCTCAAGCCATCAATACAGCTCGTGACTGCAATTCTGTAACTAACTCGTGCCCTGCCCCAAAGAGCTAAGATCTCCTAGCAAGAAGCATGGTATCAATAATACAGCCAGCAAATCGTTGCTTATTACTGCACCACAATGGCAGCAACTCGGAATGCCTCTCATCTTAACAACCACGAAAGTTCTTTGATCAACAGGAAAAGTAGGCCCCTTCTCAGACCTTATTCTTCTTTCAACAAATTCATTCCAAAAAACACTCCCAAAAATCCAAACAAAACTCGGTAGGAGCACAAGCAAAGAAACTGTCACCTCTGAAAATTCATCCCATTCTTCTGCTGATCCAAGTGAAGGGGATATTAATATTGCTGAAATTGACACATACGAAGCTGCGGCGGAGGTGTAATTCCTGACATCAACCCTCAAAGAGACATCTCCAGTTCCAGTTGCCTTCCTTTTTGTGATTGACAGTCTGGGTTTAACCCAAGACTGATTAAAGATATGAATGCTCTTCTACTAGAAAAGAACAGGATTTACTGTCAGCTACTGTAGAACAGCTCTGGTGAGGTGGCTGACTTGTTGCTCCCGTGTCGATACAAAATGCCCTTTTGTGAAAATGTTCCTCTCCCACTAACCATATTCTCAGTTCTTGACAACCAGACCTTAATTACTAGGGGGTCTCCTGGCACCAAAATGATAAAAGTCCATCCTGGCTTAAGACCTACAGTAAGCATTGTCTTATGTGTAGTGATAATTCATTCAAAATATGGGAGAACTCACACAAAATTATCTACTTTCCCCTCACAATAACAGAATGTTCATCTGGATAACCATGTTATAGTGTGAAACCTCCATATATACTGGATAATCATCACTTGGTGTGTTTATTTCACTGAAATAGATAAATTTAATCAAAGTCTGCCTTATCCTTGATGCTAAAAAACATTTATTTGCACTAGAATGGTCAGTTAAATAATTTTTTTTAGTATGCCAGTTGATGACGCTGTACAATGCATGATTCCAATTTCTATCCAATATGCCACATAGTCAGTAGTCCACTAATATAAATGGTTAGTGTGTACTCAATGCTTTATTTGAACCTGCCAGGGTATGGAATCTGGCTAATTTATTACATCCTTAGATACTGTGATAAATGTGTCTAATATAATGCACTAGGGACATGCAGTAAATTCTAAAATATCCAGAATTCTTATCTCTATAAGAAACATCACCAGTTCATCCAACATAGTAGCAAGACATAATGTTGGATGCTATGGGTATATCCCCTAACAAGAGATTGAAGCAAACATGAAAAGCAACTATAGCATAAGAATCTCCTAGAGCCTCATAAATACAATCACTGTACACAAGTGGAAGAGACGGCACATTGTAGCTCAAGGCTACTCATAATAATATAATATTCGCAGCCTGACTTTACTGGGTAGTGGATATGACATCGGTGGTTTTGCAGTTTCATTTTACTCCCTGATTTAACTGTTCTTTATAACAACCACTGGTCCCTTCAGCACCCTGAAATAAATTAGCATGCTAAGAATCTACTGAGACATGCACACTTTTCAGAAATAATGATTGGTTTCTCCCTACAATACCCTGTATTTCATAAGCAGTAACTGGAATGATGTTTTATATGTCAGTAATAATACCCGACAGGGTGGGTGTTATTGGGATATAATGGACCACCCAGGGGCGTAATGAGGCCTGACGCCGCAGGCGGAGGGCCTTATAGCCCCTGGAAGCTCCGTTATAGCCCATAATGCCCACCCTGGAGGGTATTATTACACTTAGAAAATGGGCAAACATTATATTTTGTTTATAATAAACTTTATAAAAAAAATAGTGTGAAATATTAAGAAAAATGTACAGAAATGGTAGGGTCTGTAAAATAGTCCCTTTGGTGCCACTAGAGGGTGCTGCTGCTTATGAGACTTTTTCCTTTGTAGATTGTAGTGTTTTGTTATTGTTGGTAATTCAGTAGCCCGTGTAAGTTTTGGGCTCCTTTCAGATCGTTTTATAGATAGAAAAGTGATTTTGTTTGCAGAGTGTGAGCAGGGAGTGAGCGGGAGTGCTGACGCAAGAATGGTGCAATTGTACAGGTAACAAATTTAGCAGTCAGCTCTGATATTAAGGAAAAAATATATATTTTGATTTAGGTGGACATTTTGCTTGTTTATATAGGGATTATTTGTGTGTGGCAGGGGGCAGTTTTTTTTTTTGCCAGTAGTGCTGTTCAGCGTCTGAAGATGGCCAGAGCGGGGACAGGAGCGGGACTTTCTTAAAATCAGTCCCAGATTTGGAGTTGCGGTGCCGGCTAGCGTTAGTTGACAGATCGCGATACTGAATGGAGGATGGGAGTTGTCACAGTGCTGGTATTTTACTTACGTTTGTAAAATAGAACAAAAAATGAAGCAAGATGGTGTTTTTTTTTTGGGTTGCTATTTTTGTTTTAGGACATACTGTGACAGCAAGGAGAAGGGACAGTTCTCAGGACTGAGTTGGGGGGGGCCTCTGACTTACTGTCTCACTAAGCGGGGTGAAAACATTGGGAGGTATCGTCTTTCTGGTGGGCACATGGATACCAGGTGGTAATGGGTGTTGCCAGGAAGAACTTGTTATTTGCAGGGCGTTGTTAAGAAATAACAGCCCGTGTGCCAGGCTGGTTCAGCCAATCAGGATGCAAGTTTTGATTTACCCATTTTCTAAAGGGCATTAACAGCGTCCACGTTGATTGTGACTGTGACTGTTGTCTTAGCCAGCACTTCGGTCCTCCTGTTGTTACCGACCTCAGGTAATACATGTTAAGCTACAGTAAGGTAGTTACCCCACCCACCCCATACCTAAAGGTTTTTACTGTGCTCCTACCCTTTCCCTAATTCCTATTATAATTAGTGTTATTTGGAAATGTTATTTATTAGTTCTCGTGAACCTACTGTTTTAATCGATTGTGAACTGATATTTTATCATTAAATGATCATCGGTTTTAAGCGAGACTAACACCTTAACCTTTTAAGTTATTAATTAACTAATAAGATTCCTCTCTTGTATTGCTGGTTGTTGTATAGGTAGTAATCTTTATCTTCAAGCACATGCTAGTACTTTCACAATAGTTTCTCGGTGCACCAGTAATAATGTTTGCTACATTAGCTGTTTATATTTAAGCATTTTTAATTCTTTTATCCTTCCTGACTAAAATGTCAGCCTTCAAAATTGCATCATGAAATGTTAATGGGTTTAGAACACCCATTAAAAGGGGAAAAGGTGCTTAATTATTTAAGGACACATCAGTTAGACATAGCATTCCTTCAAAAAATCCATTTGAAGTCAAAAGAAGCAGATACACTATGTAGAGAATGGATAGCAAAAGTGGAACACAGTTGTTTCTCAATGAAACAAGCATTTGTCAATGCCGAATGTTGCTTGCTTCTATGTGCTGTTTAGGTATTTGGAAGTCATTGGAGTGCAAATATTGAAAATTTGCGAACTTACGAACGTGCATAGGAACTGCACAACGCACGCTCCTAAAACAGTCATTTTTAGGAATTTTTTCACCAAATTTTCAACATAGCCATTTTAAGACCTCTGCTCATGAACAGTGTCACTGTGATTTTGTTAATGTGTCCCATACATTGAGTTTGCACACTGACTCGCCATTATGCGCTACATGGAAGGACACGTTTTGGGCAGGATGTGAAAATGACAGCTGTACTGCTCATAAGGAGGTGTGGTAAAATGGCAATGTTGAAAATCTGGAGTGGAATATTGAAAATTCATAACTACGAAGCGAGGAACTGGGCGAACACACGTCAAGATAAAAATGTCATCATTTTAGGAATTTTTTCACCAAATTTTCAACATAACCATTTTAAGACCTCTGCTAAGTCATGGTTATTTTCTTAATTTGTCTCATACATTGATTTCACATACCGACTGCGCCATTGTGTGCTACGTGGGCAGAAACACATTTTGGGCAGGATGTGAAAAATGACAGCTGTACTGCTCATAAGGAGGTGTGGTAAAATGGCAATGTTGAAAATCTGGAGTGAAAATATTGAAAATTTGTGAACTTAGCCTGCGAGGAACCGCGTAACGCACTCGTGAAAACAGTCATTTTAGAATTAATCACCAATTAACATAGCCATTTTAAGACCTCTGCTCATGAACAGTGTCACTGTGATTTTCTTAATTTGTCCCGTACATAGATTTCGCACACCAACTGCGCCATTGTGCGCTACATGGGCGGAAACACATTTTGGGTGAGATGTGAAAAATGACAGCTGTACTACTCATAAGAAGGTGTGGTAAAATGGCAATGTTGAAAATCTGGAGTGAAAATATTGAAATTTTTCGAACTAAGAGCCTGCATAGGAACTGCGCAACGCATGCTCTTAAAACAGTCATTTTTTGAATGAGGCACCAAATTTCAACATGGGGTTTTAGACTCTTTCGCATGACTGATGTCACTGTCATGGTAATATTCAGGCCCAAAGGGTGATTTTGCAGTCACTGCGCGAAATCACCCTTCAGGCCTGAATAACACCATGACAGTGACATCATTCATGAGAAGGGGTCCCAAAAACCCCATGTTGAAAATTTGGTGCAAAAATTCCCAAAAATGCCTGAGATATGCAACAAAGTTGAAACCCCTATCTAGCCCATTATACAGCTTACCGGCATTTCCTCAGTTCGCGGTCGGCTTTGAAGAGTGCAGATGTGTTCCCGTCCACCGAAGATCGCGCGCGGAGTCCGGAGGTAAGTATGGGGTGGGGTGTGGGAGGCTGTGTGCAGTGGGTGGGAGCGGGTTGTGGTAGGGGTCGGAGAGCGCTATGGACCGCTTCGTTTTGCAGGTTAAAAAAAAGACATTGTAGGGATCCATTTGCCACGCTGGGTGGGCTCCCATGTGGCACAAGGACGCTGGGGGCATTCAGCCAATGGGGGATTGGGCACCCCATTGGCCAAAGATTGATTGCCACGCTGGGGTGGGCTCCCCAGCGTGGCACCTACAACGGGGGGGAGGAGACGACGAGTCTAAAACGACAGGGATTGGGGCACCTGTTGGCTACACAGCGCGGTGGGGGCACGACGCCTGCGGTGGGGGAGCTACGCTTCTTATCGCTGCTCACTGAAGCGTAGCTCCCCTTTCAACTATGTACTGCATTTTGGAGCGTGTCATAGACAGCTCCAAATGCATTGGCCAGGGCCGCGCCAGCCAGCTCACTGACTGAATTGAGGAGGAGGTACACCTCCGAAATCTCCGATGATGGCACTATGTTTCTTGCACATGCGTGCAAGCAACATAAAAAATGAGGTGTTGCAATTCTTGTCAAGAAAGGAATTCATTTTGTTATTTATCAACACATTCTTGACATAGAAGGAGAAAAAAATAGGCTTATGTAATATATAAGCCCCTAATTCTAAAAGAGCCCCCTTTTTCAATAATCTAAATGTACAGTGAAACTCATTAACAGATTATACACATATTCTGGGAGGTGACTCAAATGAGGTATTAGATAGAAATAATGCTAGTCCCTGCCTAGACTTAACCAAATCCAGAGCATTTCTTCTGCAGTTGTTAGCGGATCATAACTTAACAGATTC
Source organism: Neoceratodus forsteri (assembly GCA_016271365.2). Classification (NCBI taxonomy): domain Eukaryota; kingdom Metazoa; phylum Chordata; order Ceratodontiformes; family Ceratodontidae; genus Neoceratodus; species Neoceratodus forsteri. The sequence goes on along the minus strand of JADMNL010000022.1, from coordinate 30,841,125 downwards.
ATGGTAAGCAGAGAGTAGGTTATACTGCCTTTGTACAGGTCACTGGTAAGGCTGCGTGTAGAGTATGGAGTTCAGTACTGGCACCCGCACCGCAAAAATGACATTAACCTGCTGGAGAAGGTCCAGAGGAGGGTTACAAAGATGATAGCCAGGCAGCAGAGTGAGGCATATGAGGAGAGGTTGAGGGCACTGAACATGTACTCCCTGGAAGACAGGAGAGAGAGAGGGGACATTCAAGTACTTGAAAGGGATAAATAAGGCTTATAAGGAGATCTCTGTAAGCTGAGTGGCAATCATAGCACAAGGAGGCACAGTCTTAAGCTGGAGGGTGGGAGGTTTAGGAGGGAGGCCTGGAAGCACTTCTTCACAGAGAGAGTGGTGGAAATTTGGAATGCGCTGTGGGAAGAGGTCATCTCGTTAAAGATAGTGGGCAGCTTTAAGAGAGGATTGGATAGGCATAGTGGGAGGTAAAGATCATGGGTAGGGAGGATGGGAGGAGTGGGGAGGGAGGGCAGAGACATTAGCTCAAGCTGTGGACCCTGCAATATGAGTAGACTTGATAGACCAAATGGCCTTCTGCTGGCTTCTTCGTTTGTTCATATGTTCGTATTTAACCAAAACTATTGAGATGAAGAATAGAGTGAGGCAAGGCTGACCTCTGTCCCCAACAATTTTTGTTTTGTGCTTAGAACCATTGCTACATGCAATTTGTGCCAGTGAGAAAATTAAGGGGGTAAAAGTGGATGAGGTAAATATTAAACTGAGTGTTTATGCAGACAGCACCCTTCTGATTTTTAAGAATATAGCATCTTCAATTATAACATTAATGAACATAATTAAGGATTTTTCAAAATTCACAGGGTAAAAATTAAACTTCTTGAAATCTGTCATTATGCCTCTTTCTAAAGTTAGTGACACTGTGTATGAATAATTGACCCTATTTTAAAATAAAATAATAATAATATTTGGAACTGATTCTTACAGATGACACCAAAACTAATATTGGTTTAAATTATAACATAGTGAAAGAGAAAATACAATATAGGTTAAATCTTTGGCAGAATCTATCCCTTTCTCTATAGTGCAGGTTAGAAGTTATTAAATTGATGGCTGTCCCGCATTTTATATTTTTATTACAAGCGCTCTTTGGAATGCCTGATGACAAGTGGTTCTCAATAATAAAACGAATCTTTACTAAATTTCTCTGGAGAGGTGGAAAATCAAGAATCGTTTGGAAATGTACAGTGGGGAGTAGAACTGTGGGGGGGCTTGGATGTCCAGATCCTTTTAAATATTTCTTAGCCCAACTATTAGCCACAGTGTGGGAATGGGTCTTTTTCCCCAAACAGGAATACAAATTAGTACAAGGATTAATAGAAAAAATGGGCTATAAGGATCAAATAAACACAATACTTTTTCCGGATTCCTTCAAGCATTATAAAGATATACTGTTGTTAAGGAATTTTTATATGCATTTTAAACAGACCTTGAAAGTATGTGGGAATAACTCCATCCCATGTTACATGCCAGCCCTAATATTTTTAATGTGGAAAAAAATAGTGAGTATCCCAAAATTTGTAAAGCTTTACAAGGAAAAAATATTATTACAGTACCTGGGCTGATTTATTACAAGATAATAAATTTATTATTTATAATCAATATAAGGAACGAGTGGAAGCAGTTTTTTTTAACAATTTTTTGAATTATAATCTGTTTTTCAAGAAGTTTCAAGTGATTCTTAAAAACAGGGCAATGGTGAATACAAAACCTAGGGTCGCATTTAAAATCAGAAACTGCTATGACGAGTAATTACCAGGTTAAGACCCTTTCAAGAATTTATATGTAACCACCCAAGTCCCCTGGGGTTACTAGAATCCCATCAGTACTAGTTTTAGGCAGGTAGAAAAGGCAGCTGGTAAGGAGCTCATTAAGGGCCTTTTTACATAATGACATCATTGTTTACTCATCTAGGAATGATTATGTCATTTAGAACTCTCTCAGCAGCATAACTATTTTTGAGTCAGGTGCTCAGGGGAAGTTTAGAATGTTCAGTTAGTCTGAGTTTGGAAGTCAGAGTGGCAGGAGGTCTGCCAGTTGGGACTCTGTCCCTGAGAGTCCTGTGTTTCTCACCCTAGTTTGATTAAATCTACCATCACCAGTGAAGTGGTGGAGACCTTTTTTACAGCAGGATTCTTTGATTTCACTCCATGGGGAGTGAAAGGGACTGCTAGTTCAGTGGATCCAAGGGGCAATCCACTGAAGGTCCTAGAGTGTGTACAGCTGCCTTTGAGAAGGACATTTGTGTGTGAATTTTTGACAATCTACCATGGAAAAGGATGCTTTCTGGGTTGTTTTCATGCCTAAAGGAAGGAGCAACAGATCTATGAATACAGATGCAGTAACTGTTCTCATTAGGGAGTTGGCTGAGGTGTGTGTGTGCCCAAGATTAGGCTATTTCACACCTGTTAGGACCCCTCATACACTTCGGTGTCAGTTTAAAGTTTAAAGTTTGAGTCTTTAGCAATTCAGTGTGGATTTGAAGCTCTTTTGGTGTAAACCTGAAGGAATGGCAGAGACTGTTGGTTGGGGTAAAGGGTGGGAGGAACGTCATCTGTAGTCTACAATGCAGGGCTAACTGGTTCATTGATGGGTGCCAGGAGGATGTTTTAGGGTGTGTGGCAACAATCCACACGCATACACCTGTGGGAAGAATGAAGATGTTCTGAGTGTGTGATTCAGTCTAGATGCATACACTCTTGGGAAAAGAAGATGTTCTGAGTGTGTGGCAACAGTCCACAAGCATGCACTCTTGGTAAATGGAAATGTTTCGGGTGTGTGGTTCAATCCACAAGCATACACCATGGGAAAGAGAAAAGAAATGATTTTGTAGAGAACTGTACTGCCTAGCAAAGAGTGTCTGGAAAAGGAATGTACTTGTTTGTCATGACCAACCATTGGGGGCCCACTTGTACTTTAGTAACATCTGTGAATAAAGCCATACTGCACAATCCCAGCTGCTGCATTGGGCATTCTAATCATTGCTTTCTGTGTGTGGAGTTATTGGGGCCCCCTCAACAGTTAGGTCTAGCATACACCTAGCATCCTCTCCCCTGGACCTGGTTGTAAATACAAAGGTTCATTTTGGTAATTGTACCCCCACCCCCTTTTCATTTAGATAATGAGCCTGGTATACACTCTAAAGCTAGGAGTGGTACCAATCCATGTATTTCTGCCAAAAGTAAATGGTATGCCATATGTGGGTACTAGTTCTTTTAATGGGGGTTCCCAACTTGCCAAAAGTGGCATGAGGGTTACTTATAAAACTCTTACAAGTGGGCCCATAATTTGTAGGTATAAGATTTATGAGAAATGACAACAAGAAGTTCCTTTAAATCTGACGTTTCAACAATGATAACTAATTCAAACAGCAAATAAAAATTATGAGTCTGCAAAAAATGAATCTATTCAAGTTAAAATAATCAACTGGGCATATGTCACACCAAAATTATTGTCAGCTTTTTGCCAAATTTGTCTAATAGATGCTGGCATGGTTGTGGAATGGTAGCTGATTTACTGCACAACATATGGAATTGTCAAATATTTTATAGCTGGTGGTGCGAGACAGCTGATATACTATCCCAATTCGTAAAAAAACAAAATTCCTGTAACCATAGAAATTCTTATAATTAATAAGCTTGACACAGTAAATATCACTAAAGAACAGGAAAATGAAGTCTGGGATCAACGGCAACAAAGAGCATTATATACTGGAATTCTGGAAGTGTCAAACTCTCCCACAAACTATTAAACAAGTCTGGTGGCATAAAATGAAAGAAACACTTATCTTTGAAAGACTATAGTTTTAGATGGAATACCCAGATGACATTATGGCTGTATCCAGGAATGGATTTATAAGATTATAATGTATGGAGAGCCTTTATTATTGCTGAAAAGCGACAAGATTATTTATCTATAATCCCATCGCCATGACGTAAGGGGTTGTTAACTCCTCTTGAGTATGTCATAGCGATGAGATTATAAACCAAGCCTGCACATGCATTCACCTTTATTTGCATTTTGCCAATGGCCAGTGGTGAGAGAGCATGACCTGGAATGGCCACGGCGGTGACTGAATTAGACAGTAAGGAGCCTGCTTCTTGTTATGGGGACCATACACTATAAAATATAATGTATGATCTCTCTATCAGTAACCGGTTTGGTTAACCGTTGCGAGGTTGCCATTGCGATGTAAACCTCTTGAGCTTCACTTTTGAGGTTTATCTAGTCACCCTGACAACCTCTCGACAGTTAAACTGGTTACCGACAGAGGACCATACATTATCCTTTATGTTCCCTCCACTATTAAGGATATAAAGTGAACATTGATGTTGCTTTTGTTTCTCATTTAAGTTACTAATGTATAAGTTAACTTAATATATAAGGGTGTTAGTAGTGTGAAGATGTACTCTAATATATATGGAATATTAATAAAATATAATATAATAAAAAAAATAATAAAGTAATGGTTCTCAACTTCTTCCAACTCTCACATATGTTTCCTAGCATTCAGGATGAATAATCCACATTTTTAAAAGCAGAGCTGGACCATCATTTTGTCAATGTTAACCATATATCCCTCACATAAGGGTACTGAAAAAACATATGTTCCATTGTCTCAATTTCTTAGGTTTGAGTAGATCTTTAACAATATCTTTCTGCAACCTTTTTAAGTTTTGAATTCCCTTTAACATTTAATTTCCCATGAGTACACATCCACACTGTGTCCAATTTTTTTCTGTGGAAGTCCGTTGTCTCTTTGTTTTGTTAGAATATTGTCTAGGGCTCCTAATTTAGGATCAAAAACTGGGTTTACGTAGAAATTTTCTTTTTGCGCACGATAATATAATTGTTTTCCTGTGTTTTGTAAGACTATATCAAGAGTCAAATTCCATATTTTTACTTTCTGAAAAGCATGCTATATACATGACCCATGCCATTTCTCCTCAGGGTGAGAGACAGAGGAGAATGGGCAATTCTTGTTCTCCTGGATCTCTCTTCTGCATTTGACACCACAGACCACATGGTACTGCTTGATCACTTTAGAGAGCTCTGTGGACTCACCAGTAAAGTCATTGGCTGGTTCGAGTCCCTTTTGACAGGCAGGACACAACGGGTAGTGATGGGGAATTTCTCCTCCTGCCCGAAGCTCCTGACTTGTGGAGTTCCTCAGGGTTCGAGCTTGTTGCCTATACTGTTTGCAGTGTACATGCTGCCCCTGGGTGACATCATTAGGTGTTACAATCTGGGTTTTCACTACTATGCAGATGATACCCAGCTGTATATGTCCTTTGCCCTCAGTACATTTGACACTATGGAGGGGCTAAATAGATGCCTATCTGAGATACAGGACTGGATGTCCTCTAACTGGCTAAGACTTAACCCTGACAAGGTGGAGGTGCTGGTGATTGAGCCTGGTTGCCGGTAGAATGTGGTCACCACCAGGTCAGGAACAGGGTTGTTCCTGGGTGCTACCTCATTGGTGGCTGCCATCAAGATGAGAAATCTGGGTGTCATCCTTGGTAATGGTTTGATACGTGATGCTCAGGTGTCTTCTGTCATCCAGAGTAGTTTCTACCACTTAAGGAATGTCCCCCGGATTAAACCCTAAATCCCTCTTGATGACCTGCCCTCACTGGTACATGCCTTTGTTACATCAAGGCTCAATTACTATAATGCTCTATACTTCATGGTCAGTGGAGGTAATCTCCGTTGACTGCAGCTGGTGCAGAATGTGATGGCCAGGTTGTTGGCGGGACCCTCGAGGTCCACTCGTATAACCTCGGTCCTGTGTGAACTGTGCTGGCTGCCTGTCAGATGGAGGACTGCCTTCAAGGTGGGTTTGCTCACCTATAGGGTACTATATGGCTCGGGTCCAGGCAAACTGACTGACCTCCTGACCCCTGTCCGCCCAGTGCACTCACTCTGTTCCTCCATGGAGGGCCTCTAATAGTTCCAAGGATGAGGCTTAAAACATCAGGTGACCATGCCTTTGAGGTGGTCCTTTGGAACTCACTTCCATGGTCACTAAGGGAGGCTCCTTCTGTCGAGATTTTTTAAGCAAGGCCTTAAGGCACATCTATTTAGACAAGCATTTGATAGCCACTGATTTTAAGAGTGTGTAGTTTTATTATTTCTTATTTAAGTATATTGTATTAGTTATCTGACTCTGGTTTTAATTGTTGTTAATTGTGTTTTAATCTGTTACACCTCTTTGTGAAGCGCCCAGAGCCTCCAGGATTGGGCGCTCAAGAAATAAAATTTTACTTACTTACTTTTACTCTACATAAGAGTTTGCCATGAAGGGCATGCTTCTTTTTTAAACAGTGCTAATCCTAGGGAATTGCTTACTTTTAGAATAAGAAGAAAATTACAATACACAAAAATACAACGAAAAAAGACTACCCGGATTAGCATTTTCAGTCTTTCCTCTTTTATTTCTCTGTGGGTAAGATTTATTTTTGTAAGATTCAACCTACTACCCCACAATAAGCGAAAGTATATACTATACATTGTCACTTTCATTTTTGGAGGTAATGGAAAAAGCCTACTCAAATATAACAAAATAAATGTCAAAAAGGATTTCACAATAAATACATGTTTTAATTTACTCATAGGCCACTGACACCATCTATTTACCAAACTATTCGCTTTAGCGATACGTTTTTCCAAGTTATATTCAGCTAATTCCATAGGCCCAAACCAAATTCCCCAAATTAAAATATGGCCATTATTTATAACTATACCACCCACTGTTTCTCCTGTATGTGTTGTCTCACCATTTAAGTATATATCTGTACTTTTTCTCTAGCTAGTGTGATCGGTACGGGTAGAACAAGTGTGATCATGCACTCATTCTCACTGATACACTGCTAGTTGACTTGCTGGCACATAGAGGTCCCCCACAGTGCAGTCCATCAGTCATGTCATCAGAGGGCTGACCTCAGGGGACAGTGGGACATGTAGCGAGTAAGCATGGTGGGCAGCGGGTCGCAGGATCAATCAGATAAAAAAAATTCATTACTGACTAGTAAGTACTAGAAAAATGTACTTCCATTGTGTTTCTCTTAATCGGGACCTAAAGGTCCCGCAGCATTCACGCAGTGGAGGTGAGAATTCCCTATTAATAGCTCTAGAATCTGAAGTGAGGGGAGCAGAGTGTAGATTTTACTCAAGCCTCTGGATTTAACTGCTTTGAGAATGGTTGGACAGGAAGCTTATGAAAGGACCCTAAATGCTGTTAAATCAAGAGAGACTGTTCTAAGGTCGTGGATACAGCTCACTATCTACACTCTGACAGTTCCACTGGAAATGCTGATTCATTGGATAGCTTTAAGCTAAGCTCCTCCTGCCACCTGGGTGGCATAACCTCTGGCTCTGCCACGTGATGTCAGCTCTTTCTTTTTGCAGGAAGGGACAAGTCTCTTCCTTTGCAGCTAGTGTTTGAGGTGTCCCCTATTGCACTGGTGAAAAACAGTTTTAAAACCTTTTTCGAATACCATTGAATTCTTCAATTGCTTTCATTTAATCCTTCATTCTGGCTCTGCCTCATTGACGGAAGATTGGCTTTGGAAAACAGAGGAAGCAAAGCCATCTTGTGGCTTCTAATTTTGTGTCATGTGTTGACAGAAGATGTTCAGGTTCAATGTGGGAGTATGAACCCATTCAGCGATGAGGGGCAGGCAGCAGGTGGTGGATGGCATACCGCACGGTCAGGGTTTTTTCCGACTTTTTCTCCCCATCCCCTGAACATCGTAGAGGTGGTGCATCTGATACAGAATGCATCAGTGCTACAACATCCCTCTCCCTTACCACTGACTCCAGCTTGCACTACCACCTATGGTTACCCAAGTGGTGGTACTGCGATGGACATCAGGATCCCTCCCTCCCAAAGGAGGCAAGCATCTACTGGCATACTTGTCCATCTTCCCCTGGCCAGCCCTCCAACAACCCAGGCTTGTTCCTGAACCCAGGACACCAGCATCTCAAGTGGTAGCTCTACCGAGTGCTGACAAGCCAGCCCCTTTCTCCAGTTCTCTACTTAGGGGTCCAAGATTAAGGACCAGCATACGACTGAGGTTAGTAGAGTGCACCATACCCAAGAATATTATTTGGTCCAGGGACCACTTCAAGTTAAAGGGTGCCACCATCTTTGGTTTACAGCATTTGTTGAGGGGAAAGACTTCTGTTGTCCCCAGATGATTTTGAGACCAGACAAGGCTCTAAAATCATTTATAGTGTATGGGACAGTGTGATTACGAATGGAATTCAATGAATTCCTAGGCTTGTTGTACCATCGTAGTGACATCAAGAGGTTGTTGTATCCTCTTGAGTACCTCACTACGATGGTACAACAACTTGGAATGCCCTTGTGCTTCCATTACCCTGATAGCCATGCCAATCACTAATTTTTTTTTCAACTGTCAAAAGAAACTGAAGGAAAAAAAATGAGCGATCATTATTGTGTTCTCCCATACACTATCAAATCATAATTTCTTCCAAATATTTACTAGGACAAAAAACCACAGCCCTAGACATCATCAAAATACGTGTGCCATGCCTACCTTTCAAATTTCCTACATTACATCATACCCCTCAGAAATGCGTCCTACATTTATCCCACATGGAAAAGCTGCTTACCCACATAGAAATGCTATAAATCCCAGCTTTAAAGCAGATATCCATAATATTGTATGATACTAAATCAAAGTTTAACTTTGTGCAATTAGGAATCAGTTTTCTACAGTGTTCTGAGCTTGTATGTTGCCGTACCTACCTATAAACTGTTCCAGTAGTGCTCTATCTTCGCATATGTCCACCAGCTGCTTATGAATTCCAGCAGCACAGTTCTTCGGGGCTTTGAAAGGCTATAAGTATGTGTTTTCTGGGAACTCAAAGCCTTTAATACGCAGGGACAGAGCAGTGTTTGTTCTGCAGGTGCTGTGTTTACATGGATTATTATATGAAATGGATATTTTGTATAAAACAAACTTTTAGTCTATGTGAGAGGTGGACAAAGCGGGGCTTGATCATGGAGGGTGGGGGAAAGTTTGAAACAGTCATACAATGCTTTTTTAAACAAATTTCTCAGGAAATGCTCTGTTGATGTTTAACTGTTGCCCATACAATATAAAAGACAATGGATGGGCAACAGTAAACAACAACGCTGAGTTCACTTCTCGGGGTTGCCATGAGAACGTAGACCTCTCGAGCTTCGCTCTTGAGGTCTATTTGGTTGTCACGACAACCTCTTGAAGTGAACACAGCCATGTTGCTCACTGTTGCCCATCCATTATCCTCTATAGCATGTTTAGAGCCTGGGGAGTGATTCAGAGGGGTTGAAAAGTGCTACTTGGAGGCCATTTGGGTAGGCTAAGATTTTTAATGTGGCATTCCACACTGGAATTCTCTTAATATCAGGAGCATGACGAGGACCCCCTGTGGTCAAAGCACCAGGGCTTTGTCTCCTGTGTTACTCCGATTTATCTCACTGCTAAGCTCTATTTCAATAACTGTCCTTTCTGCAGTAATTTTTCATCTCTGGCCTCAGTTAACTAAAACATTTTTTTTCTGAGCACCTACAGCACCCGTACCCCCAGAGTTCAGGCTTTCTTCATTGTTTGCAGGCTCTGAAGTTGCTCTGCAGGGTTCCCCCTTCTCACTTTCAGTCTTAGACATACAACAATTATACACCGAACCGTGGTTATCAGCTGCATTGCATAGGTTCCTAAACTGAACTGAGATGTCCAGCAGGTTTGATGAACAAAATATCCAATAAGCTAAGTAAGTACAAATAAAGAAAACATGACAGCTGCTGAACTTTAATGAGAAATATATCAAACACAACCACAATGCACCCTCCAGGGCGGAAACTAGCAGGTAAATATTGCTTTGGACAGGAACAATTACTTCTCAAAACAGCAACCGGCAGTCCCAAATAAACTTTGAGCTAACCTGACAAATTTCCTGTATTCTTCCCTTGGGCAAGGGAAGACAGGATCACATTTATTTCTTCAGCTATATGATAAAGTGAACTGATTGCCCCCTACATATATGGCGGGGGGAGGGGTGCACCACTGAAGTGCTGGTGGGGAGGACAAAGATGGGGTGAGTCTCTTTACCTTGGAATCCAGATATCTGTAGAGGGAAAGGTTTAGACAGAAGACTTGGTTGGGAGTTCTTGCATCTGTGGGGAGAAGGTATAGACAGTAGATATTGCACAGGTGCGTAGACTCCATGTCACAACTGACAGGCAGGGAGTGTTGGGGGGGCATATGTAGGGAGGATTAACGCAAGCTAAGAATTCTCATGTCAGTGGGGAAGGGGCTGAGACAGTGGACACTGCTCAACTGGGGGAAGCTCAGGTCTCGACTGACAAGTGAAGAAAAATGCTCAGGAGGATGGGGAGGGACGGGAAGATGGCAGTTTGTCAGCAAGGGCAGTACAGGGAAAAAAGTCAGAATGAAAAAAGAGGGGGTGGTTGATACATCCTGTCTAGTCATCTCCATCCTGCACAGTTTGTCAAGTTAAGTCTGAGTTTTCTGCCTGCTCCCCCACGACTTCCACAGTGCACAGGCCGAGGCCAGGTCATGATATGCTCAACAGGGTAAGGAGTGTACTCTAACAGTTCCTCAGTATCCGTGCCTGTTAACCTTCATGCACCTGATGGCCTACCTAAGCTGTCAAGGTCCCCATAGCAGGGGCATTAGGGCATTTAGTGGATACTTGCCTCCAATATAAATCAGAGTGTCTACAGATAGAGGGAACCAATAGTGCTATAGTGTTAGGAGGAAGTGAGGTTGACATACAACATCTGCCTGCCCCCTGGTTTAGCTGTTGTCAAGGCAGGGGCCTTATAGATGTCTTTCCATTGCTCATACATTACATAAGTCATCTCTGGCTGTTATGGGGAAAAAAAAACCTTAGAAGGGTTAGTGCCTGGATTCAAGTGTGAAGTCAGGAGGAGAGACCAAGGCAGGACCTCCAGTGGAGGTAAAATGAGCATCAGTTGAAAGTATTCCCAGTGCAAGCATTCTGAAAAAGGGAGTACATGAGTATGCGAGAGTCTAGTTCCAGAGGGGTGCTATACCCAATGCATCTTGCGTAGGAGAGCTGTATGCCAGCATAAAGCTTATCGGCTATCTTTGCATGCTGCCCAGTTACTAGCTGCCTTGCAAGCTAGGATCATTTTTATGGCTGTTATGTGGATTGAATTAGAGGTAGGCAAGCCAAGAATTATTCACCTACAGCCAAGCCAGAGATCTTGCTTGACTCTACGAGCTAAAACATGAGCCGAGTCCTGACTACTGCTGACTGTTCTCTGCATAGGAGGTAAATGTTTCAGACATTATACTAACTGCTCAGGCTGACAAAAATGCTTACTTTGACCATAACTGGCTTGGCTTGACCTTAGCTCTCAATTGCTTATAAAGGTCAAGCAAGCTGAGTCAGGTACTAAGCTTGAGCCAGATTCGAGCCTGCTCTGGCTTACCCACCTCTAGATTGAATCTTTGTTGGAGGCATGAGCACATACAGTTTTATCACAGGATTTTGTTCGCAACTGTGGTGTCTGATGCAGGTGTTGCATTGCAGCTATGGGGGGGAGGGGGAGGCAACAGGTGTGTGCCTTAGATTTGCACAGAGCAGGACCTGAGGGGAGGATAGGAAATGAGGGATAAAACGTTTGAGGGATGAGTGGGCTAGGGTTTAATAGACCATACTGTGCTGGCTATTTGGCTTGACCTAAACATTATGCTAGTGAACTTAGATATCCCTTTTATATGTTAACTAGTGGCTAACCTGAAACAGGAGTAACTTGATGAGCAGCCACTATCACAGCTGTACTACAGGTGAGGGATACTGCCAAGCGGTAGGGATTGTAGCTGAGCTAATTGGCACAAGGTGGCAGTTAGGATCACATTGGTAGGCTAGTTCTCCATTGTATCTCAGTCTATGGCAAACACCACTATTGCCAGAGCAAGGTGGATGTCTGGGGAGGGAGGGGGAACTACCATAATAATACATTGCTAAACTGAATTATGCTACGTGCACTACAGGGAAGGGGCGAGATGCTCGCTCATCGATGAGGGCGTGGAGAGCTATAATGGGGTAGTCTGAGAACCACGGTTTGTAGTGCAGCGGCAACTCAGAGGTTTTGTGGAGGGGGTTGATATGTGTGTGTCCTACTATACCTTCAGCCTGACTTTTCCTGTAGAAGGGGTATGTGTGGCAGGACTTTTTAAAAAGGCCTTAAAATTGCAGATTAGCATCCGTAGCCCTACCCTCCAGGATGACCCACCAGTTAACTACATCACTATAAAGGCCTCCCACTGAAAATAGGCCCCAAACTTTAGAGACTTTAAAACTAACCTGCAATGACATTTGAGAAAGGAATTAGAGTTTGTGAGAGAGAGGTTATGCAGAGGACATGCAGTCTTTAGCTGACAGTCAGGTGAAAGTCCTGGAGAAAGCAGCTCAACAAATTCTGGCAGGCTAGCAGGTGTGGCTGGCTTGTCAGCTTGCTGTACCACATTGGCCCAAGAGAGACTAGTTGTCACTGACCAAACAGGTTCTGGGGCTTTAGTTTAGTCTGGGTGTGTGACAGGGGGTCTTCCTGCAGATATGGCAACAAGGATCATTCAGAAGGCGATTCTCCTGGTGATCTGGAGCTGTGGGGTAGAATCCCAGGACCCTCTGCTTCTGCTACAGTGCTGCAGTTTTGTACCTTGCTGACTGACAGCGGTGTCTGGGGTTGCTTTTTGGTTTCTGAATTGCTGTTTTTGCCACTGCTCAAGTGGCGCAGTACTGATGGGGTCAGGCAAGTAACAGGAAATGTCCACTGGAATTGGTGTAACCTTTGCCAGCTGGTGAGGCTCAAGGGATTGCTGCTGGTCAGGCTGGAGTGAATCCGCAGAAAGCTGTAGATGAAAACCCCAATATCTATAGATGAAGTCCGCTGGTTCATTTTGATCAACAAGATCATGTGCCCTATTTCATTTGTTCTTAAAGGTGGTGGTGTAGGTCATTTTATACTGGACCCCAAGCAGTTGTAGTGAGTGTCTGATTGCAGTGACGGTCACTCTCCTTTTATTTAATTTGACTGAGTAGTCCTGGTAAAGGAAGATGCGGTGCCCACGCCAGGTTAGGGGCCCCCTCTCTTTTGCAAGTTCCAGCAGGGATTCATTGGTGGTGTACGTGAAACAGAGGGCCAGGATAGGCCTAGATTTTTCACCATTCTTTGGTTAGAAGACCAGCGAGTGGTGCACCCACTGAATATCCAGCTGAGCTCTGGGTTGCCAAAGAGGTCCGTAAGTGCTGGACAAAATCTATCATGTTCTTTCCTTCGGCCCCCTCGGGAACTCCAATAATGCGGATGTTGTTCTTCCTCCCCCTACCTTTTAGATCATCAAGCTTCTCCAAAAGAAGAGAAATCTCTTGCTTAATGAGGTGAACATCTGTGTCCAGGGAGGGAGGCGGCTTGGCGGTCTAGGTGACAGAGGGTAGTTTCAGTGTCAAATATACCCTGACTGACATTTGTTCCATCTGCTGTTCAAGAGACACGGTGGAAGACTTTACCCCGGTTACCACCTCCAGGATTTTGGCAAATATCTGCTGGATATCTGAAGGGTCACCCGCCACAGTCTGTTTAACCACTTTGCTTGCCATGTCAGCATGCTAGTGGCATAGATTTCACAGGATGATTTTGGCAGGGTTTTTATCTTTATTCATTTTGAACTTCCTGGATTCGTTAGAGTAGCATGGATACTAACAAAAACCAAAAGAACTCTCGTGAAAAACAAAGCTGAAGAAATTGTTTTTGTTAAGGTAGTCGCCCGAGGCAATGAACTGTCGGATTACATAGCCATCTTGGAGCAGGACTAGAACCACCATGTGTTATTGCTAGAGATGTTGCGAACTTTACTTCGCTGGCAAAGTTGTAAAGTTTGCCTGCGTAAATGGCTTCACAAGTTGCCCACTTTGCCACTTTGCATTGAGTTTTCATGGGGAATGGCACTTTTTCAGGCAAAGTCAAGTGAAAGAGGGCATAGTTAAGGCGAAGCTGTAACCTCGCCTGCGAATTTGCATAACTTCTCCTCAAAAAGTGCCACTTCACCTGCCAAAAATGTAACAAAGTCAGCACTTTGCAAATGTGACAAACTTCACAAATTATTTCATGGAGCAAAGTCTGCCAACTTTGCACGTCTCTAGTTACTGCTTACTTGTTTTTCTTATGCTATAACTGGTGCATATCTGTGAACACATCTTCATTTTCCAGTTTTACAACCAACTCCCCCAAAGAAAGAATGATGCTGTGGCCACTCGGAGCTAACGGTGAGGGAAGAGGGCCATTACATAGATACATAGACAGTGTCGGCAGATAAGGGCCTATGGCCCACCCAGTCTGCCCATTTGAGCTTGTAAGTTCGCTTTATGTTTTCCTAGAAGTCTGTTGCCCCGCACCCCTGACCTCCAGAATTCCTTTATGTCTATCCCATGCATTCTTAAATCCCGTGATTGTTTCGGCCCCCACCACTTCTTCTGGCAGGGTGTTCCACTTGTCCACCACTCGTTCTGTGAAGAAATTCTTCCTCATGTTTCCTCTGAATCATCCTCCCTCCAACGTCATCCCATGCCCTCTATTCCTGGAACATCTTTTTCACTTACAAATAATGTATTCCTGCACCCTGTTAGCAACTTCTGTTTGGCTTGTTCGACCCCAAAATTCAGTTTGGTCTGGATAATTCAGCAGAACCCCTTCACCTCCAAATACAGTTATTAGCGCACTGCGGGTTTGAAGCGCTGGACACTACATCTCGTGCCATGCCAGTGACCCAGGTTCAGGAACAAGCCTGGATTGGCAGGGGTCGGCTGGGGAGGCAGAGGATCAAGCAGCCAGAGGACTGCACTCCTCTTCCGGGGTGGGTGGGTTGTCACCCCCCCCCACTGAACAACTGCCACCAGGTGGAGGCCTGGAGGGTAGTGTGGGACTGAGGGCGACATGAAGAGATGGCATTGAGGACCGCAGCATGCACACATCTCTGCAGCCAGGAAGGGGAGAAATTGGAAAATGGGGGTGGCAGGCTCCATGACAAAGTAGCAGGGTGCCGGAGTAAAACGAGCCCTCTGAGAGGGGCTGGGAGCCTGCCTGCCGGTCCCGCTTGGGAAGTAAAAAGCTTAATGAAAACAAATAAATAAAGTTATTAGCATGCAGTGAAGCAGACTACAAACAAGAGGTAAAGGCCTTGAAGTCAGCAATGAATGTTTATTACAGTAGCGTACTTGTGGTACAAGGTCTTGGCATGCTGTGTCTGGGGGCTGGTGTGTTGCTGGTGGTGTAACAATGTCTGCAATCCACTAAGACCACTGGGGCCCAGTGCTGAGCTACAGTAAAGCCAAATATTCTTTGCTGAGCTCAAGGTGTACACCTCTCACTGTAATCACTGTTTTCTTTACTGTTATGCCAACTACTTTATTCTCCCTGGCCCTAAAGATTTTCAAATTATATAAAAATCCACCCCCTTCCCCAAATAAATTATGCATCAAAAACATGAAAACAAATAAAAATAAATTAAATCCAAGAAATTACATTACTTGTCACAATATTGTACCATCCATGGATTGGGATTTTTTTTTTTTTTTTTCTTCTTTATATATTAATTTGTTTAATTTTTTTTATATTAATTGAACTTTGAACGCAGTTGCTGCCTGCTGGCACTGAAACTTTCAGTCAGTGGACTATATTTATTTAATCATTTATTCATTCATTCACTTGCTTATTTTATGTATGTAGGTATATATGTATGTATGTATGGATGTATGTAGGTATATATGTATGTATGTAAAAAAACAAAGACAAGGCGCTGCATCAGCATGTGGTCTAAAAGCAAAACAAAATGGTTATATTAAATGCACGCTGAAAATAGAAAATAGAGTTAAAAATCTACGTTTCGACCTTAGGTCTTCTTCAGGAAATATCTAAAAGAGAAAAAAAACAAGTTAGTGATAGTATGTATGTATGTAGGTATATATGTAGGTATGTATGTATGTATGTATATGTATCTATGTATGTATGTATGTATATATGTATGTATGTATGTATGTATGTATGAATGTCTCTGTTTGTTTGTTTTGATGACTGGGTAAGTGCACTGGTACCGAAGTGCCTTTTTCAGTCATGTTCTGGGTACAGAAGAGTACACAACAAGACAGCAGAGCAGGTACAAGCGCATTAAGTATCATAATACAAAATGAAACGGCATGGTGCAAAGGTAAGGCATTCAGGCAGCAGACTAAGTCAGCAGTGTTTTGTAAGTCATGCAGTGCAGGTACAGACATGAGACTACTGGGGATTTACTTTCAGATTGGCAGTGAACATTTCAGAGGAAGGGACCGCTCTGACAGTGAAAGAGAAGATGTTCCACAACGATGCTGAGGTCATGAGGTCAGACTGCAGAATAGGTGATCACTGATTCCATTGTCATCCTCTTCACGGTGGTTGTGGTGGGGTGACGGGTCTTACTCATCTGATAAAAACTCTATGAGAGTGACACACATGATCGTACTAAGCTTGCTGTGGAGGACAATGTAAAAGTCACTGCAGTGTGTCATCAGGAAGAGGAGAATTTGTGCTGGTGGCATTTGTCTGAGTAGTCCTTGTGTGGCCACTGCTGCTGGAAGTGGTGAACTGAACTATGCTGCCAGTGCCACAGGGAGTCTGGGGAGATTTGCCGCAAGGAGCTGTGGGAATGGGATTAGTAGTAGCTGTCACTTGCTGGACATATTGATAATCAAAAGGATAGTTAAAGTTTATCCGTGGGAAGCTTAGTTTGAGAAAAGCTAAGAATTCAAGATTCTTTGAATCTAGTGTTGAGCAATGTGATTAGGCAGTGTCCCCAGCTGTGCTGAAACATCTTTCAGAAGTAACCAGTGTCGGTGTGCATATGAGAACATAGAGAAACACTATAGCCAGTGCTGACCAAATTACCTATTGAAAAGACAAAAAAGGAAGCATGCAAACTATCTGACACCCTTGGGGGGCTGCCTTTCATTATTTTAAATCTTCAATAGAGGTTTTTCTACCCCCTCAAGTGGGCAGATAGCTGCTCAGCCCTGTCCCTGCTGCCCTCCCACTGGCCCCCATATCCCTGAGCTTACCTGGCATGAATCCCCCATGGCTTTTGCTCCCATAGCACTGCCAGGAGGGGATTGCTATCCCCTCCCAGAGAATAATCCAGATTGGAAGGTGCTCAGGGATGGTGTGGGTGGAGGGTGAGCAGCAGGGCTTCACAAAGCCTACTGTACTCAAACATTTTCTCCCCCGTGTTTCTGTCCTGCCCACCTCCCCTGATGTCAGGCGTAGCCCCTGTATGCCTCATCACACTCTGGCTCCCGGCAGAGGAAAGTTTTCTGGCCCACTGCAGGAGTTGCTAGAGTAGCAGAACCCGACACCCTCTCTCCCTGGGGCTGGGGGAGCAGCAGAGCGGCAGCTCATCCCCCAGCCCTAAGATGGCCCAGCCAGTTTTCCGAACTCGCTTTCAAAGTCGGGTCACCAGCACAGGAATGTATAGCCCTACTCACTGGGCCATCAGGCAGCCTTGGGGGCTGCCTTTCAAGTGACAAGGTCATTGTATACCAAAGCGGACAAGATAAAGCTCACACCGAACTCAGAGTTATGATCTTTATTAAAGAAGAATAAACATTATCTTCCCCCACACTTAAAAAAAATAGGCTGGCACAGATGAGAGAACAATACCCCAATGTTTCGTGTTTCCCTAATGTTTCTACTAGGGGCGATGTCGTTCTTACTCTATACTCCTTTTATAACCTAATACATTGTTGTAAACCCTGTGTTGTATAAACACAAGGTGCATTTACACTACCTGATCTGCACCATTGCCACCGACATAGATGACTCATGCCAGTGCAGATCTGGTAGTGTAAACAGCTGCCAGAGCATTGTAACTTGCTGCGTTGTGGTGTTTTTGTGGGTTCGTGCACTGGTGCAGGCGTTTTTGCCAGCATACACACACGCTGATCCACCTGCAGTGGTGCAGCCCCATGGCACCCCATGCCATGTTAAATACAAAAAAATCCCATTCTTGTCTTTTAACCACAACCCCTGCTCCATCCCTCTGCTGTTCTCCCATCTGCCAACCCCTGGTTCCCTTCCTGTCCCCTTCAGGAGGCTGTTATACAATTCCCCCTTTCATAACAAGCTCCCACTCCTGTCCCGTCCCTGACCCAGCTGAAAACACAATCTACTCAGGGAAGTGTTGTGTGGTTCAGGCACCTTGCATTGAACCACAGTAGCACCGTGTACAGTAAATGCTGGTTGGCAGTGTTTCAGAATGATTGGTACTCAAACACTGCAGATGGGAGTGTGGTAGGTACCATAGTGTAAACATACTTACAGAGCCTGTAGGTGGATTTAAACTGCCTGATGTGCACCACTGTGAGTGGTTCAGATAAGGTTGCATCCATGTAGATCCCGTAATGTAAACACCTTGCAGAGCATTGTAGGTGGCTCTGTTGTGACACTGAATGATAGCTGTTTTGGTTGGACGCTGTACTGGTTAGGTGATTTATATTAGCATGCAAACACACTGCCTCTCTTGAAATGATGCAGCCCTGTAATGCCCCATGCCAAGAGTTAACGCCTGATCAAAACAGCTGTAACAGTATGCTATCCACCCACTGGTCCAGGCTCCCTCTGGATCCTCTTCCCAACCACCATAGTGCTGTTGGCGCAAGTGCCCTGAATAAAAACTGGTCCTAAGAAAGAAGAAGAGAAAGTTGATTCCTGCATGTTGCAAAGCCTGTAGTGACACTAGCTGCACATGTCGCTTGGACACAGTCTTGCCAATGTCCATGTCCTTCCCATATTGCAGTGTCAGTGGCTCAGCAGATTGCACACTCACCTCTGAGGTTGGAAGATCAGAAGGCTGTGGATTCTATCCCCACACCGAGCACTTCGGTTAAATCTTAATACTGACACTGTAGTGCAGCATGAGGGGGGTGCTGCACTCCTGAGGTGCCATTTTTCGGATGAGATGTTAAACCTAGGTCCCATCTGCCTGTTCTGGTGGTAGTTCAGGTGGATGTTAAAGATCCCATGGCACTTCTCGAAAAGAGTAAGGAAATTTTTTATTAATACCTCACAATCAAATAATATTGTTATACATGTTAGGATTCACATAGAAATAAACATACTGTACGCAGTACCACAAAGGTGAAAAACCAAACAAGACCAGAAATAAAAATCTCAACTTAACATCGTTATTATATTCATACTGGTTAGATAAAAAAAAAAAAAAAAAACACATATCCCCAAATGAAAATCCCTACTCATCATAGACTAGAACTACAACCTTAAGGCCTACAGAAAAATTATTTACAGATATGTGGCCTACACCTTAACCTGAATATCTTGCACACAAATAGTAAAAGATTTTTTCATTTGAAAAGTATACAGGCATGCCGCTTTAGGCCAAATCCCACCCTCCAAGAAAGGGGGGAAACAAGAGGGTCGTACACCCCTAGGGTCCCTAACTCTGCATCAGTTTTACCAAGTCATAGCACCCCACCATAAGTGGAAAGCTGCGGGTCTATGTTCAATTATTCCTTATGTTGAAGCTCTAAAACTGAATGCCTTAGTTATGGTCATTACCAATTGCTCCAGAGTAAGTTCCAACTGCTGTAATGAGTACTTACATCTAATAATCCAGATATGATATTTTATACTCAGCAGAATAAGCTGCACAGTACTACAATGGTATTTTTGCCCTGGCAGTAAACCTAAAAATAAGGAATCAGGTGTTATTGATAAGAAAGGGGACCAGTTCCATCATACTTCTCAACCTCCTGCCTCATAAATCAGGGACAAGGCTTAAAAAAATCAGGGACAAAGGAACAAAATCAGGGACACATCTTCAAAATTGGTGATATCCACTCGGAAAGCTGGTAGAATAAGGGGCTTAGTGTAAAATGCATTTTCTAAGGAAGCACAAGTCTGTAACTTTAATGTTTGACATTATTTTGTGCTTACAACCCCCACTGATTGGTCATGGAAACACAATTTTTAGGAGGGACAGAGTAAAATTATGAGGCAAAATCAGGGACCTCCCTGAAAATCAGGGACAGTTGAGAGGTATGCTTTCCATACAGTATTAAGTAACTTCCAAACTTGAATAACATAAGGGCAGTGGAAATGTAAATCTTCCACGGTTTCCAACTCTTTTTTACAAGATTCTCTAGGACAATATCGTTCTACTATCCCTTTATGTTTTAAATTATTTTCCACATGAAGTTTACCATGTGTACTTAACCAGGACACATCCCACATGTGTTCTGTGGTTCTTTTATTTGTAAGCATTTTCCCAATAAACATTTGTTCTTTTGTTGGCCTGTTTCCAAAATGTGGAACTTCCACGCACAAAAAAAAGCTTCTAATAATGTTGAATAAAGGGTTTTTTTCTGGACAGAGAGAAAATCATTTGTTTTGTGATTAACCATAATTTCGGCTTTCCAAAACAATACTGAAAAATGTAAGGGAAAGTCTCCAATAGATTTTTGCTTAGCAACTGGAGAGTTTGAAGGCCAATATTCCAGTTGCTGTGCTAGCTGATCTCTTACCCACAGTATCCATACCCCTGAAGAGCCTAAAATAAGTGGTTTTATGCTATTCAAAATAAAAATACAAAAGAAAAATAGGACAGGACGCACCATACCCACTCCTCCCTTTTGTTTTCCTAAATAGGTTGTACCTCTTTTAATCGGGTTCAAGCGGCTTCCCCACAAGCAAGTGAAAAAAACAGCCTAATATTGGCATTTCCAGTTGCTTGGGGGGGAAGGCAAACAATACTTAGATGTAAAAACATTGTAATCAGGAAGGTTTTAATCATATATATCTGTCTTAATTTTGACATATGCGACCTGTTCCACTATCTGACTTTATTCCAGGCATTCTGTAACAAGAGTTTCCAATTATAATTGGCCAAATCCCCCTTTCCAAAATATACTCCCAATATTTTACAGTACCCTGTTGTAATCTGGATTCCCATTATGTGTTGGTCATCTGTATGTGTATTCCCAATCAGCATGCAAGAGCTATTTTGGATATATACTACCGACCCGGAGCCTGCCATAAACTCTTGCAGTATAACTTCAGTATGCTCTACTGGGGCCTGATATTCAAAACTTTGCCCCGGGGCTAAATTAGCACTGCCAAGTGTGCTAAATTAGCCTGGACTCAATAACCCACTATATTCAAAAGGGATAGCCCTGGTGCTAAACCTGCTGAATATAGCATGCTTAGGAAGCCGGGCAAACTGGGCTGGGAATGCAGTGCAAAAATAGCCCAGGAAATAGGACAGCTCTGAATATAGCAACCAGGAAGTGCAAACCACAACAGGAGCCCAGTGCATAGTGACATGAAGGAAGGTAAAGGTGAACCATGAGGCCAATGTGTGTGCTAGCAAAGAAGTGGATTCATTAAAGCTGTAAGCACCAGCGCATGTGAAGATCTGCAGAAATGAATGATGTTTCTGAAATGCTTGCGCTGTGCACACATTTGCGCAGGTTTATCGGAGGTTTTGTGTGGAGCAAAGCCATTTGCCCGGTGCTATCATGTTTACCCAGGGCAAAAATTTTCTTTATTCAAGTGACATGCAACTGAGCCTACTTAGGCAGTTTGTGGGCAAACATCCAGATTAGCATCTCATTATGTCCTGATTTGCATGCAGTTTGCACAGCACTATTGCAGCATCCCACAGCTCCACCTGTAGGTCAGTCTGGAAGTACAGGGGCTGGCTGGGTCTGCCCACAGTTCCACCTGTAGGTCACTCTCGAAGTGCATGGTGGTAGCTGCAGGCTACATTTGTACAGAACCGCATAGAATATTGTGCCCCAGGGGACTACACAGCACAGGCACAGGTGGTGGTGGCGCTGCATGCAATAGTCAAACTGTAGTTCCTGCTATAGTGCAGAGCAGACACTACAGTAACAAGGGGGCCAGTAGTGTGAGGAACACAGCAATGCCTATGGTGTGTCGGGCATCAATGACTGCTGTACCTTACACAGTGACAGGCCCATCTTGCAGGTGTGTACTGACAGTGAACATTACTGTTAGGCTGCTGTGTGACCCACAGATACTGTACCACTGGCGTGGGATACTCACAGTGACATATACATGGCTGGCTGTGTGTGCTGTGATGTCTGTACAGATGTGCGGCATTACGCTGTGTCCTGTTGTCCAGCTAATGTTTTACCCAGGCTTCCACCCTGGGACCCACTCCCAGGCTTGCTAATTTGTTTATTAATCTTTTGTGTGGGACTGTGTCATATGCCTTGCTAAAGTCTAGGTAGGCCATGTCCACAGCCCCTCCCTGGTCTACTACTTTGGTCACCCAGTAAAAGAAATCTATTAGATTCATCTGACATGACCTTCCCGCTGTGAATCCATGCTGCCTTGGGTCCTGTGCCCCACTGGCCTCTAGGTACTCAACAATTCTTTCCTTCAGAAGTGATTCCATCATTTTCCCTCCCACTGAGGTCAAACTGACAGGTCTGTAGTTTCCTGCCTCTGTCTTGTTCCCACTTTTGTGAAGGGGAATCACATCTGCCCTTCTCCAGTCCTTGGGTACCACACCATCTTCCCATGATTTGTTAAAAAGGGTAGTCAGTGGTGTCACTAGTTCTCCCCTTAGTTCTTTTAGAATTCTGGGATGAATCCATCAGGCCCTATTGCTTTGTCCACCTTCAGTTTTAAGAGTTCTTTCAGAACCCTTTCTTCTGTGAAAGTACTGGTATCAACCCTCTATCCAGAGTGCTTCTATTGATTGGATTAGGTACCTCCCCCTCCTCTTCTTTTGTGAATACTGAGCAGAAGTATTCGTTCAGTATCCCTGCTTTTTCACTGTCCCTCTCTGCCCACCCATCCTCCCCTTTATTAAGCCTCACTATCCCTCCCTTTGTCTTTCTTCACTCCCTAATGTACCTATAAAAGGTTTTATCCCCCTTCTTAACTGAGTTGGCTATCTTTTCCACTGTTTGGGCCTTTGCTATTCTGACTGCTTTCCCCGCTTCCTTCTGCTTTAACTGGTACAGTTCTCTGTCCTGCTCCTTCTGTGTTTCCTTATACTTCCTGAATGCTATCTTCTTCTCCCTAACCTTCCCTGCCACCTCTTTTGAGAACCATAATGTTTTTTTTCTTTTGTTTTGATTTATTTGCTTCACACAAAGGCTTGTTACCTCTCTGATGGCAGTTTTGATGTTTCCTCATTGTTGCTCCACCCCTCCTTCTTGCCTTTTTGCTAGTGCTTTTCTGAGGCACTCTCCCATTTTTAAAAAGTCAGCCCTCCTGAAGTCCAGTTCCCTTACTTTTGTATGGCTTGACTCTGCTGCTGAGTTTATCATGAACCACACTGTTTGGTGGTCACTTGTTCCCCAGATGTCTACCCACTTCTAGATCTGAGATCCTCTCTCCATCCCCGTTTGAGAGTATCAGGTCTAAGATTGCTCCCTCCCGAGTGGGTTCCAACACTAGCTGTTTGAGGCATGCCCCCTGTAGGGCATCGAGAATGGCCCTACTCTTGGATGTGGCTGCAGCAACGGTGCTCCAGTTAACATCTGGCATATTCAAGTCCCCCATCAACAATATCCCCCCTTTCTCTGCCATCCTAAGGATGCTTTCTATCATTTCCTTGTCCATTTTCTCCCCCTGAGACGGGTGTCTGTATACAACCCCTGTGTGTATTTGTGGTGCCATTTCCAGTCTCCAGGGTGACCCACAGTGCCTCCTCTCCTCCCTGTTTAACCTTTTGTTCCATTGCTTTGATCCCTTCCCTTACATAGCAAGCTACTCCTCTTCTACCCTCCCTGTCCCACCGGTAGATTGTGTACCCTGGTAAATTGACATCCCAGTCATGGTTCTCTGTGTACCATGTTTCTGTGACTGCCATGATATCCAGGCATCCCCTTTCACAGAAGAAAGAGTTCTGAAAGAACTCTTAAAACTGAAGGTGGACAAAGCAATGGGGCCTGATGGGATTCATCCCGGAATTCTAAAAGAACTAAGGGTAGAACTAGTGACACCACTGACTACTCTCTTTAACAAATCATGGGAGGATGGAGTGGTACCTGAGGACTGGAGGAGGGCAGATGTTATTCCACTTCACGAAAGTGGGAGCAGGGCAGAGGCAGGAAACTACAGACCTGTTAGTTTGACCTCAGTGATTGGGAAAATGATGGAATCACTTCTGAAGGAAAGAATTGTTGAGTACCTAGAGGCCAGCGGGGCACAGGACCCAAGGCAGCATGGATTCACAGCAGGAAGGTAATGTCAGATGAATCTAATCAATTTCTTTTACTGGGTGACCAAAGTAGTAGATCAGGGAGGGGCTGTGAACATGGCCAACCTAAACTTTAGCAAGGCATTTGACACAGTCCCACACAAAAGATTAATATGCAAGTTAGCCAGCCTTGGAGTTGGTCCCAAGATGGTAGCCTGGGTAGAAAACTGGCTGAGAACAGGACACAGAGGGTAATAGTAAACATAGCCCACTCTGAAGAAAGGGGGGTTACTAGTGGGGTGCCTCAGGGTTCAGTACTACGACCGGTCCTCTTCAATGTCTTTATAAGTGACATTGCAGAGGGACTGGAAGGAAAAGTATGTCTCTTTGCAGATGACACAAAGATCTGCAACAGGGTTGATACACAAGGTGGGGTGGAAAGGATAAGAAGGGACTTGGTAAGGTTGGAGGAATGGTCAAATGTAGGCAGCTTAGATTCAATGCTAAGAAGTGCAAGTAATGCACCTGGGAAACAAAAACCCAGGGGAAGAGTACACGATGGGGGGGGGGGGTGAGATACTAACAACAACAAAAATGGAAAGGGACCTGGAGGTAGTCATATCAGATGACCTAAAGGTGGGCAAGCAATGTGAGAGGGCAGTCAGGAGGGCTGGGGGGATACTGGGGTGCATAGGGAGAGGCATCACCAGTAGAAAACAAGAAGTTGTTATCCCTCTGTACATATAACTGGTGAGACCCCATCTGGAATACTGCATGCAGTTCTGGAGACCCAGTCTCCGCAAGGACATAGAAAGGATGGAGGCAGTCTAGAGGAGGGCAACTAAAATGGTACAGGGTCTGCACCAGAAGACATATGAAGAGATACTTAAGGTGCTTAATATGTATACCCTCAAGGAAAGGAGGGAGAAGGGGGACATCATAGAAACTTTCAAGTACCTCAAGAGAATCAACAAAGTCCAAGAGGGTAGCATCTTTCAGAAAAAGAGGTGTGCAGGAACAAGGGGGCACAATTCTCAGAGGTAATGTGAGGAGGTATTTTTTCACGGAGAGGGTTGTGGATGCATGGAACGTCCTTCCTGAGGAGGTTGTGGAGTCGAAAACAGAGGGGGAATTCAAAAATGCATGGGACAGACATAAGGCAATTCTATGGGGTGGGGTAGGAGAAAGTAGGCTGTTGGTTAACTAGGATCTGCAGGTAGGGAAATGGGCAGACTGGGTGAGCCAAGCGGTCCTTATCTGCTGTCAAAGTCTATGTTTCTATGTTTCTTCCATCAAGGCCACCAGTTCAGGGATCTTGTTACCTAGACTACGGGCATTGGTACTAATTACCCTCCATTTTTGAAGGCCTTATCCCTTTTTGCCCTATCCCTATCCTTACTGCCTTTGTTTTTTTCTCCATGTACCCCTGCCCTTCTCCCTATTGACTTCTCTATCTTGGTGTTTACCTCACTAACTACCCTGATTTTTTTGGGGGGGGCGCTAGGATTTTCCTGCTCCGTTTCAGTGCTTCCCCCCTTGGCTACTTTAAATGCTTGCCAATGATGCATTTAAACCTATCACTTAGGATCCCGGTTCCCTATATCTTTGATTTTTCTCTTGACCTTTTAACCTTCCCTTCGTTTTAAAGCGCTCTACAACAGATTATTTTGTATCCTCCCACCAATTCAGTATGGAATCATACAAAAAGAAGACAGACTGTCTGGCCTATAAAAGATAAGTTAAACCTTCCACAACAATGGGGTCATCTAGGAGGCCAAGTTCTAACTGCCAGTATCCCCTCCCCCTTTGAAGTTTCTGCAAAATTTGAAATTGTTACTTCCAATGACCCATGGTCAGAAGATAGAAACATAGAAACATAGAATTTGACGGCAGATAAGGACCGCTTGGCCCACCCAGTCTGCCCATTTCCCTACCTACTGGATAAGCTGCAGATGCCACAAGTGTCAGTTTTGCTGACTGAACCGGTAAAGTAGGGGATTAAAAACAATAATCTATTCTAGTAGAAAGGTGCCCTTTGAAAAAGTATGCTGACTTTCCTTCCCTGGGAGGAAAAACACATCCTGTACCCACGTCTGAGAAAGCAACTGATTAAGGAAAGTAGAATCACAAAAAACTTTTTTCTGTCTTAGAACCTCTATCTGTAGAAAAACGACTACAGTTAAAGTCACCACCCAGCAGCACCTGTTTAGAGGTAAACAAGACAGGCTGTACTTTCTTCCATAATTCTATCTGTTCTGCTTTGGTCTGGGGGGCTAAACATTTATAAGTCGAAAATCTACATCCTATACTGTAATATCCAATAACAGTGCCTCCCTGGCCAAAATGTCCAATGTATGTGTAATTTTAACATTCACTTTATTAATACAATTCCCTAACCCACTGCATGTTTCCTCTCCTATAGACCACACAGACTTGCCCCAAATCCATGCTTCGCTAGCAGCTTATATCTCCTGGTTGGTATGAAGTCTAGTGGAAGACTAGGTTTGCTGGCCAAGGCACCCAGCTTCACCTGAGCTCTTTTCTTCTAGGTTGCTTGAAAGGACAGACCAAAGAACCTTACCAGAACAACAATAAGGATTAAGGCTTCTTTTGGCTAGGCAGGTTTACTGTGTGTTGTTATTTTTATTTTGTTCTGACAAGGGATTGCTACTGTTTGTTGCTAACATTTTATTGCTTTATTTTTCTCGGATTCAAATTGTTGTTGCTGGGTATACATTCTGCTGCATTATTACAGGGTGTGCCTACAGGTGTGTGCTTACAGATTACTGCTGTAATCTTCTGATTCAAATTATTTATTTATTTATTTATTGTTTATTTATTGAAAATGTTTCACCAGGAAAGGCACATTGAGCAAAAAGATGCTCGTCTCATGGTGCGACCTGGGGGGAGGGGTTACAGAGGAGGCAGATATGCATACAACAGTTGAGTTTAGAAGTAGAAAATATACAGATAAAGTACATATTTTGGGTGGGAT
The DNA here is from genome assembly GCA_016271365.2 of Neoceratodus forsteri. NCBI lineage: Eukaryota > Metazoa > Chordata > Ceratodontiformes > Ceratodontidae > Neoceratodus > Neoceratodus forsteri. The sequence goes on along the minus strand of JADMNL010000022.1, from coordinate 30,813,786 downwards.
TACATTTGGACTTTGTTACATACATTTGGACTTTGTTACATACATTTGGACTTTGTTACATAGGGAGAACAGTACAGTACATGATCTTCAAGGACAAGGCATACATTTCATAGGTAGACAATGATCGTAATAAATGGTTACTTAAGTGCCAGTAACAGAGCTTGAGCTGAGCGAGATGCGCCAGGTTGACAGTCAGAGTTGGAGTGTGGAGATAGAGGGAGGGAAGGAGTGGGCTAGTGGACCATAGGTGTTGGGGGTGGTTAGGTGGGGTGGGGGAGAGGGGAGTTTGTAGCTGTGGGTAAGGCTCAAGAGAGTAGGTTATATAGGAAGGAGGAAGGGAAGCGAGATGTAGGAGTGAAAAGAATGAGTTACAGAGTGAGTGAAAGTGTGAAAGTATAAGTGTGTAGGGCATGGTACAAGCCAGGCAATTTGGCTAATGCCGAGCCACTGGTCAGGCGCTATGGGGGAACGGATGAGGAGAAGGTATCGGGGGGGAGGTCAGGGGCAGTTGCAATTTGGGGCAAGGAAGTTAATGAGGGCAGAGGATAGGGAGTTTTTTGATGAAGAAAGGCGGATCTGGGCAGGTAGGCTGTTCCAGAGTTTAGGGAAGAGGTAAGAGAAGGCCGATTGGCCGGCTGTGGTCCTTCGGTGAGGGATGGCTAGCAGCCTAGCGTCATTAGACCTGAGGGCGTGGGTGGGGTGGGTGGGGAAGATAGGGAAGATGCGATGTAGGGCGGAAGGGAGCCGAGCCAGAAGTTGGATGCGAATTTGATGCTATGAATCAGGCGCCGATTGCTCAGGGATGGCAGGGCCAGTGAACGGTAGAGCTCGCAGTGATGGGAGCGACAGGGGGGCATCAAGTGCAAAGCGACAGAAAGCATTAAAGAGGGGGTCGAGTCTGGCTAGGGTGGTCTTAGAGGCGGAGCTGTAAATGACATCACAGTAGTCGAAGGAAGGAAGAATCATTTTCTGGACTAGTTCACATCTGACAGGTAGCAGGAGACTAGTGCGGTTTCAATAGAGGGCGCCAAGTTTTGGGTGTAGTTTTGAAATGATGGCATCCGTGTGTGTGGAAAAGGAGAGGTGGCGATCAAGCCAAACTCCTAGATACCTGAAGGAGGGCACTTCGTCGAGGATGGTGTTGTTTAGGGTATGGAAGGTCAGAGGCTGGGTGAGTTGGATAGGCGCTGTCTAGTACCGAAAGACATAGAGACAGTTTTCTTGGCATTTAGGGAGAGTTGGTTGGTATTGAACCAATGTTGGATTTTATTGAAGTCGGTTTGAAGTTTGGAGGTGAGTTCTTCGTGAGTCCGGCCGGATGTGAAAAGGACCATGTCGACTGCATACATGTGGATTGCGGTAGTGGAACAGGAGTTAGGCAAGTCATTTAGAAGGATGGAGAAGAGGATGGGACCAAGAACTGAACCTTGGGGAACACCGGTAGTGATAGTGAGAGGGGGGGAGGTGTGGTCAGCTATTTTTGTGGATTGGGTTCTATTTAGTAGGTAGGCACTGAACTGAAATTGTCTTTTGCAAGGTATATCTTCCGTTACTGATTTAGTTTTCTCTGTAGCAAAGTGTTTCTTACAGGGTATATCTTCTGTGAAATTATTACAGGTGGTGCTTTACAGGTTTCACAGTTTTATCTGTCATTGGGATAAGCTTTCAGGGCTACTGCATTTGTTGCTGGCTGATTGTTTCTGCTCTTACCTCCTTGTTTCTTTCATCCGTGGTTCTTCTTTTTCAGCAGGGAAGGACCCACCCCCTCATCCTCAACCACCCCACACTACACTCCTTTATAGGGTAGCACAGTCATGACATTTCCCTGTAGCAAAGCAGGAAGGGGTGGTTCAGAGGGGTATCCACACAGTGACCTCATTTACAGGGACACTAGTAATTTAACTTGTTATAACAAGTTATACAAAAACAAACAAACAAAACCCCAAATCAAACTTTTGCTTTTATTTTCTTCCTTCTAATTAATCTGACCAGGTTATAAACCCAGCAATTTACCTGGAATGGATATCATTAACTGCAGGTACTGTGGAACACTTTTCAGAAGTGCAGTTTTACAGGATTTAGGACACTGTCGTACATGCTGAGCCATTGGAGATCTAACGGCTCAGCTCCAGGCAGCATGAGCAGAGATTGTGTGCCTCAAATTGCATATTCAAGAGGAGATATGTTATAAGAACCGCCCGCCATTTCCCCAACATCCAACAGAAGCACCTCAACTGCAGAGGGTAGTTGGTCCGGGAGGTTGGCAGGTGGTTAGGAAGGGCAAATCGGGTGCCCCATCACTCAGTGCTCTCCAACATATCACCTCCACAAACCATATAAAAACTACAAACAGGTATCTGCCTCTATCTCTGAAATTAAACAAAGGGGCACAGAACTTCAGAGCAGGACACTGCAGCACAGGAGCTAGCACAACAAAACGTGCCCAAAACAGGAACCAAACCAAAAAAAGCAAAAAGGAAATCCAAAAAACTTCTGATCATAGGAGACTCCATGATTCAGGGAGTTGATATGTATCTCCAGCCAGGGGTAATGGTCAGATGTCTCCCAGGTACATCAGCGTGAGAGACACTGACTACATTACTAAAATTGTTCAGGAAGCAGGAGAAAACATTGATGTCCTGGTACACATAGGGACTAACGATCTTGCCAACCGGGTCAGTTGTGGAGACCAAGGAATACCTGACCAGGCTGGGTGACAAACTATCATCCATTTCAGCATCTCCTTCTCTGAGATCCTGCCAGTCTGGGAGAGGGCAGATGGACAGAAGGTCAGAGAAGGGGAGATAGGGAGCTAAACATGTGGCTCAAGGGCTGGTGCCAGGAAAAAGACACAAATTTGTAGGAACTGGAAATAGTTTTGGGAGGAAAGTTCTTTAAATTTGATGGACTGCATCTGACTAAGGAGGGAGTCAGTGCATTGGGGCAGAAGTTTGATGTCTTGCAGAATATTTAAACTAGCAATGGGGAGAGGGGTGCAGCACCCCATACGTCGAATGGGAAGAACACCCCTCCCTCCCTCAGCTATTGGTCAAACAGGAGTTCAGCATGTTTGTAGTTCATTTGCATCACCAGGTAGGAAAAAGGTCCGGCTCCCCATACAATGTATAGGGGAAACGCCAGACCCCGCCTAACAACTAACACACCGAAATCTGACCAATGGAAAATCATGTACTCAAATGCTTGCAGTCTGGGAAACAAGATACCAGACCTGCAGGCAATAATAACAGAGGCTAAACTGGACATAGTAGCCATTAGCGAGACATGGTTTACCAGTAACCACACTTGGGAGACTTCAGTACCTGGCTATGTACTGTTCAGAAGAGACCGAGGTGCAAAAAGGGGGGGTGGAGTGGCCCTTTATGTCAATGAAAATATCAAAGCTAGAGAAATTCAGAATACACATAAGGAGCCAGAAGAACTGTGGGTCACCCTGGAAACAGGAAATGAGACAGCCATATGAGCTGGGGTTGTTTACAGGCCTCCAGACCAAGGGGAGGACATAGACATGTTACTGTTAGAAGATATACAAAACATGACAGCTAAAGGGGAGGTTCTGATAATGGGAGACTTCAACATGCCAGATACAGACTGGTCAATACCAGCAGGGACATCTGCCAGAACTAGACACATAGTGGATTCCCTGCAGGGGGAGGGCCTCAAACAACTGGTACAACAACCCACTAGAGACAGGGCTATCCTAGATCTAGTACTGACTAGCAGGGAAAGGATCACCGATCTCCAGGTAGAAGGTCACCTGGGGGCCAGTGCCCATCACATGGTATGGTTCAATTTGGCCACTAGAACAAAATCATCCCATTCCAAGGAAAAATATGGGACTTCAGAGGAGCTGACTTTGATAAGATGGCCAACAGAGTTAAGCTAGCCCTGGCAAAAAGAAATACAGGTGAGGGGTACAGGCAAAGTGGGCAAGCATTAAAGATGCAATACTTGAAGCAACATCCCATTGTGTTAGTGAGAAAAGGAAGTGCAAAAGAAGAAGGAAACCACTTTGGTTCTCAAACACAGCAGCAGAAAAGGTCAGAGCCAAAAGGCTGGCCTTCAGGAAATATAAGGGAATGCAGCAGGATGAAGATAGGGAGGCATACCAAACTTCCCTATGGGAAGCAGGGAAGGCAGTAAGGCAGGCAAAGGCCCAAACTGAGGAAGCACTAGCACAAACAGTAAAAGAAGGTTACAAGACTTTCTATGGATACCTTAGTGAAAGGAGAAAGTCCAGAGGGGGTATTGCTAAGATCAAAGGGGATAAGCGGGCATGTGAGGAGGAGGACCATGTAAAAGCATCTATCCTAAATAGATACTTCTGCTCAGTATTTACTGAAGAGAAGGTAGGGCAGGGCCCACAGCTCTGCACCATGGACACAGGGGGGAGGGAGGTGTGCACTAGTCCCTTCACAAAAGAAAGGGTCCTACAAGAGCTCGATAAGCTCAGGGTGGACAAGGCAATGGGACCTGATGGCATACATCCCAGGGTACTAAAGGAGCTAAGGGTGGAACTAGCAGAGCCATTATCAGAACTGTTTAGTGAGTGTCTGAGCACAGAAGAGGCCCCAGAAGACTGGAGAAGGGCTCATGTGATCCCGCTCCACAAGAGTGGTAGCAGGGAGGAGGCAGGGAACTACAGACCAGTCAGTCTTACCTCAGTAGTGGGCAAGATTATGAAGACACTCCTTAAAGAAAGGATAGTGCAACACCTGGAATCCATAGGAGCACAAGATCAAAGACAGCATGGGTTTACAAAAGGAAGGCCCTGTCAAACTAATCTCATAGATTTCTTTAACTGGGTAACCAGAGTGGTGGACCAAGGGTGAGCAGTTGATGTTGCCTACCTTGACTTCAGCAAAGCTTTCGATACTGTTCCACATAGAAGATTGATTGATAAGCTGGATAGGCTCGGGGTGGGTCAGACGTTGGTCAATTGGGTGGCAAACTGGTTGATGGGCAGAAAACAGAGAGTGGTGGTAAATGGTATACAGTCAGAAGAGATGCAAGTCACAAGTGGGGTACCTCAGGGATCAGTCTTGGGGCCAGTCCTCTTCAATATCTTCATCAGTGACATTGCAGATGGACTGGAGGGTAAGGTTTGTCTGTTTGCAGATGACACCAAGATCTGCAACAGAGTAGATGATCCAGATGGGGTGGGAAGAATGAGAAGAGATCTGGATAAACTAACAAAATGGTCGGAAGAGTGGCAACTGGGGTTTAACACAAAGAAGTGCAAGATCATGCACATAGGGAAGAGAAACCCTGAAGCCACCTATAGGCTGGGAGGGGAGTTGCCGGCAGTCACAAGGGAAGAAAGAGATTTAGGCGTCATCATCACCGATGACCTGAAATCATCCAAGCAGACCTCTAAAGCAGTAGGTAAGGCTAGAGGGATGTTGGGGTGTATTAGTAGGGGTATCACAAGTCGGAAGAGGGAGGTAATAATCCCTCTTTACAAGACACTGGTTAGGACCCATCTGGAGTACTGCATGCAGTACTGGAGGCCACACTTTCACAAGGACATTAACCAAATTGAGGCAGTCCAGAGAAGGGCAACCAAAATGGTGCAGGGACTGCATCAGAAAACATATGAGGACAGATTAACTGAACTCAATATGTATACCCTAGAGCAAAGGAGGGAGAGAGATAATATGATTGAAACATTCAAACACCTTAAGGGCATTAGTAAGGTGAAAGAGTCTAACATGTTTCAATATAAGGAAAATAGCAGGACAAGAGGACACAGCATGAGATTAGAGGGAGGCCGATTAAGGGGTAATGTGATAAAGTTCTTTTTCACAGAAAGGGTAGTGGATGCATGGAATGGCCTACTTCAGGAAGTGGTGGATATGAATACAGTGCAGGGCTTCAAACAGGCATGGGATAGGCATAAGGGAGCAATACAGATGAGTATGAATTGATAGGCCATTGACAGTGCAAAGGCCTATGGCACATTCATAAGGTAGAAAAAGAAATGGGCAGACTGGATGGGCCTTGCGGTCCTTATCTGCCATCAGCATCTATGTTTCTAGTGTCCTGTAAAAACAGTATATCATAATTTGAATCAGAAAAAAGATAAAAGCTGGAAAGTTTCTTTTTTTCTGATAGTATACTATTAATGTTTAAGGAAGCTAGGGATAAACAGTACAGTGGGGGACCCATTTAATCCAAGTTCAAGTAATTCTTTTTACATGCTCTGGATCCCATTCTACGCCTTTTTGGTTTCCCCTTTTCTTGTAAGGCAGGGGTAGGGGTAGGGTTTTTTAACGTCGGAAGAGACATCTTTTTGGGAGGAAGTTTTTGAGGTGGAATCAGACTCCCCTTCCACCTCTGTCTCATTCCACTGGAGCACTGTAAATTTATTTTACAGAGGAATATCCTCTGCCTGTAAATCCAGCTTCTTCCTCCTCATAGAAACCAGATGTGTTTGTCTGACTTGCTGGAAAACCTCAGTATCCATCACAGCAGAATAGAGGAGGCATATCTCCTGGGGCGGATTTCCCACCAGATGGTGCGGTCCCACTATTCTTGTCCTTGTTTTTTGGAGGTGTAACAGGTGCCATCACCTCACTGTCTTTTTCAGGAATCCGCTCTTTACATGGCTGTGGTACACCTTGTGTTGTAACCAATGGTGTCACTTCCCTGACCGTTGCAGGGGATGATTCCTGAGATGTTGGGGAAGGGCCTGAAGTTCAAGCTGGCCCCTGCCATGTAGGTGGTGGGCCTGCAGAATTTGAGGATGTTCTGGCAGTTCTATTAATATAAAAATCCTGTACCCCATAATCAGAATTTTCATTGTTATGTGCTGCCCATGGACAGTTAGCAAACGAGTGTTCTTCCTCCTCACAGAGAGTGCACTTATATGTTTTTTTACAAAAATGACTCGTGCGTCCAGTTTCTCCACATTGATTACACTTAATGACATCACACTGACTACTGAGGTGTTGGGGGGGGGGGACCCACATCGGTAGCAGTGACAAGGCTGTCCAGGATAAAAGATGAACCCCTTATCATGACCAGATTAAAAGCAATTAGATAAATGTACCAGCCCAGGCTCAGTTTGTTCCAATTTCACCATTGACCTCCATCCTCCATTTCAAAAACCTTCTGCATCAAATATAGGGTCAGGATTTCCATCAATTGTGCATTTTTTTTCCAGTCAGTAAAGGATGTCGGTAATATTGGTACCCTCATTCCTGAACAGAACCATTATCTCTTTAGTTGGGCTATTTGTTAGTGAGATCACCTGGAAAGGCACCCACAATGGGTTGGTCTTCAAAACTGTGTAACTCATCCAAAATCTATCCAGCAATTCAGGGGAGCGAAAACTAATATCAAAGGTGCTCTCCACTGTTGCATGGATAAAGGCATACACCTCAGCAGGTGTATATCCCAAGGACTTTTTAATCAATTCTTTCCCCCACATAAAATCTGTTAGGTGGGGTTTCTAATCCCCCCATATATCTTAAACACACTGCTTTCCTTTGTTTGGCCTGTTCCACAGGCTTTTGGAACAAGCTAGCATAGGTGGGAGCAGAAGATAGACCATTTGATTCTCCTATATTGGGGTTTTCTTCATTCAGATTTGCCTCAGGGGTTCCACCGTGTTCAGCCCTATCAGGTTCTGTGGCTGCCTTGTGTTGTCTTTCAGCTGTAGAAGTCCCGGATTGGGCATCGTGAACACTTCAGTCTGGCTGTCTAGGGGAGAATAGGAGGGCGTATTCATAGTGTCAAGTGCAGGAGTAGACTGAGGCTCCGCCTCCAGAAGACCCACATCACAATCCATATTTACAGAGTTAATACTCACGGCAGCCTGAGCAGCCAGTCCTCTGCCTGGAAGGGGGATCTTTGGATCAGGCAACCAAGTGCCATCTGTGCTGTGCACCCAGTCCACCCCTCGTAACGCTCTTGCTGGAGACCATCTACCTTGGTCTGATGTGTGTCTTTGTGTGGCTCCACTCTCCAGCGCCATCTTCATCTCCGGGTTTCAGAACTTCACCAAAAAATACAAACACTTTATTTGGGTTAGATTGCAGGTTTCCTGGAGAGTTTCTTTTAACTCGTTTACATGTTTTATCTTCCTCCAACTGCTCCTTAGCCTGTAGGTATTCCATTTCTGCCTCTGACAGTTGTTGCTGCAATCTAGTTTTTTTTTTATGCAAAGCTTTCTGCAGAAGGCATTCCATCTCTGCTTCTGCCATTTCTACATCAGTAGTACCATGAACAGTGTTCTTGCTAGCATCGCTAGCCTCCGTACTATTTTGGATAAGATCCATGGGTGCAACATTCGCTGTCATAGCAGCCTTTGCACCTCCATTCTCTGCCATGCCCAGAACCGAACTGGGCTCCTCCATGTTGCTCTCCACAGTGCCCCCTACTGCAAAGAATAGGGACATTTTTTATTGTAAGGAATATATATACAGCAACTATACAAAATCAAAATACATCCAGAAATTAAACAGAAAATAAATAAATACAAATCCTTATTTATAATATTTGTTCACAGAATCTTCTTTAGGAATATTCTCTGAATCAGAATCAATTTCATTTTCCAGATAAAGTCTAAAAACAGAGATATTTTTCATCCAATACTTTTTTTCAGAAATGGTACTGACACCCATCTTTGTTTCCATACCATAAAGGGCATTTGTTTTTTTCTCATATTGACATTGTTCCTGAATCAAAACTTCCACATTCTGAATTACTTGTTCGGCATTATATACTGTTGTTGAAAAATGTATTTACATCTTGTTTGTCATAATATAAATGTTATAATTAAAAATATAATTCTCAGTTTTGGGTCTGGTATGATCTCCCGACTCCCCATTTACCCGACAGTCATTAGCTTGTATTCAAGTTCCCAACCAGTACTGTCTCCCGACATTCATCTTACCGCTTGATCATTTTCCCGACCTGAACATACGGACAGCAATGAGAAACAGCACACAAGATGTTGCAGCAGCTAATAAGAAAAAGTGACATACGGTCAGCAATTTTAAGCAGCACACAAGCTATTGCAGCTACTCTGTACTTACAGGAACGCAGGGAGCTTACAGTTATCAGTTATCATGGAACTACAACTTACAGTGAGTATGCTTGCCACTGTCACCATGGAAATCACCCCAGTCACCATGGAAACACTTGCCCCAGTCACCATGGAAACGCTCAGCTCCAGCAGCAATTTTTGAGTAGCACACAAACTATTGCCTCCTAATAAACATAGAAACTCGGGGATAAACTCCCCTTACTCTATCTCTGTTTATCCAGTCCCCAAACCTCCACTAGTCACCTCCTGATGAACACAGAACCTAAGATGATAATCCTACTACCCAACCTCTGTGTATTTTTGCTTGCAGCTCCACTGTGCACCTCACAATAAGCATGGAAACTCAGGGGTAAATCCTCCTTTTCAATCTCTGATTATTCATGCCCTGCAACTCCACTCTTCACTTCCTAATAAACACAGAAACTCAGGGATAAATCCCCCTACCAAATCTCTGCATAAACAAGCACCACACCTCTACTTTGCACCTCCTGATCAACATTGAAACTGAGGGATAAATCACACAACCCGATCTCTGTATAGCCAGGCTCAGCACTTCCACAGTTCACCTCCCGAAAAACCTAGAAACTCAGGGATAAACCCGCTGTACTCACATTTATCTGGTCCCTAAACCACTAACAATTGCTGTTGGGAAAACGTGGATCAGCAAGATGGACCATGGGCAGGCGAGAGATACAGGCAGTTGGATTCGGGAAAGTAACAGTCGGTCAGTTGATAGTTGGGCATTTATACGGATCCCTCAGTGTCCCCTCTTCACTTACTTTATTGTTTATGAAACCAATGCCTACTATTTCTTCATAGTTTACATTTTTCCATATCTGCATATTCCATTTTAAGGCTAATTTTTCCCAAAAGGTTTTCACAAAAGGACAGCTAATGAAGACGTGCTCCATTAATTCTTCTTCTCTTTCACACATTTGTCTGGGACACATTCTCTCTTCTTGTTGTTTGTGTTTTGCACTTCCTTTGATTTGTAACCTCCCATGGCAACACAACCATGACATATCCCACATTCTGGGTGGTATTCTTACATCATTTAGCAATATGATCACTTTTTTTCTATATTGTTCCCCTATCCCTCTAAATTTAGGTGATACATCATACTTACTAGTTTGTATGTCATTATACAATAATTTTCTATCTACTGAGATTACCTGCGTTGGTACTAATTTCCATTTTTTTATCTTTTGTATAATAGGTTTATAGAATGTAGGTATTGCTTTATAACTTTGTGGTATAACTGTATGAGCTTTCTAATATTCAAGAAATGGAAATAACCAGCCTTTAGCGTACATAATCCATAATGCAGCAGAAGGTTTTGTATTATCTACTATATTATATTTGACAAAAAGACTAACATAGAGTGCTATGGAATTTATAAGGTTAAGTCCTCCTAGCTTTAATGGCAAATACAGTATTTCCCTTTTTATAGGGTTGAGTCTGCTTCCCCACATAACTTGAAATATTAGACTCAGAAGCGTTGTTTCATAATTTTGTGGTATAGCGTACACCATACTTACATATAGAAAAATAGGTATGAAAAAAGTTTTAATTATCATTACCTTTTTTTCTTTGTCTGTTGCCATTATTTCCATTTGGCTGTTTTTTGTTTCCCTTTTTGTAGTTTCTCTTCCCAATTTAGTGCCCCATTGTCTCCTTTCCCATATTTTATACCTAATATTGAGATAGGCTCTTCTGATACCGGTATGTTAGCTGTATTTGTTACTTTTTCTGTGGAGTTGCTTAATATATACCCTCAACATTTGTTTATATTTAATGATGCCCCTGATACTTCTGCATATTTGTCAAAGAGTGTCACTGTTCTATTCCCAGATTCAGTATTTGATATAAATAAGCAGACGTCATCTGCATATGCCATTATTTTTACCTGGCTGTTTCCTATACAATGGGTTGGCCCTCTAATTAGTACATCTTGTTGAATGTATCTGATTACTGGATCTAGGCAAAAAATATACAATACCGGACCCATGGGGCATCCCTGTCTTACCCCCCCCTCTTGTTTGATATGTATGACACCATATATCCATTAACTAGCGGAATCGAAATAGCTGTGTCATATATTTTCTCAATCCATTTGCAGAATCTCTGTGGAATGCCATACACTTGTAAAACTGTAATTAAAAAGGAGTGTGTTACTCTGCCGAAGGCCTTTTCGTGGTCCATCAACAGAATATACCCAAGTAATTTTTTTATTTTCCTTGTTCCACTAATTCCCTAACCAATAATAGAGTCTCTGCAATATTTCTTCCCAGGGCAGAGCATGTTTGAGATAATGAGATCAAAAAAGGGGCTGTTTTCGTGCTGTTAATATTTTCATTAGTAGTTTAAAATCAGTATTTAAGATGCTCAAGGGTCTCCAGTTATTAAGATCTGATCTATCATTTTTTTTAACATGAATATTTGGACTGCAACACAAAAATGAAAATCAAATGTATCAGAAAGTAGTATCCAGTTATAGACTACAAATAGTATGTCTATTAATTCTGTGTTAAATTTTTTGTGGAATTCTGATGTAAACCCATCTAGTCCAGGAATTGTATTAGTTTTAAGATTTCTTATGGCTTGTCTAATTTCTTCCTTTGTGATAGGTGACACCATTTCATTTTGTATATCTTGTGGTAATGTATTGAAACAGATATGATTTAAATATTGTAATATTTTATCTTGATCTATAGGAGGCACTGTATATAATTTATTAAGACGATTCTGTACTACCTGCAGTATCTCGGGGGTTGTATTAACCATGCTCCCATTTTCTCACCATAAATTTGTCATAGTTCTATCTTGTACTCTTTTTTGCAGCTCGAAAATATATCTCCTACAACTATCTTCCCCAGTGCACACATTCTGTGTTCAACTAGTGAAGATATGGCTCTATCGTACTGTAATTTTTCCATTTCTTTTTTTATTTTGGGAATTTGGGACAGAAAGGTTGTATAACCTGTGTTTACTAAAGAATATAATTTTGCTAGATGTCCCCTTAAAATTAGGTATTTTTTGTACTTTGTACTATTTTCTATTTGTGCATATTGTATAATATGAGTTTTTATCATTTTTTTTGTTTCGGCCCACCAAATACTAAGGTCCTTTGTTTACCCTGCTACTGTCATTCTTGCTCGTAGTATGTCTTGTATTTGTGTAACTACCTCTTCATTTTCTAAAATGGTTTTATTTAATTTCCAATAGCTTTTTCCTATAGGTACATTCTTAATTAAATCTAAAGTGACTGCCAATATAGTGTGATCTGATGTTTCTAGCAGTATAGTTTCTGCTGTTACCACCTCCAAATGTTTGGATATACATAAAAAATATATTCTTGTCACATGTTTCCCTCTAAAATATGTATAACCACCTTTTTTTTGTTTTATTCTATATGCATTCTTTAATTCTGCTATGTTTAATATATTATGCAAACAATTTGTATCACAAAAGTCTTTAGATGTTTTTGCTCCTCTATCCTTTTTTGACATTACACTATTAAAGTCTCCCCCCCACAGTATATGTTTTGTTGTGTGCAAATATGGTTTTACCTGATTGAATAGATCTACCATACTTTTTTTGTCTGCAGAGCATATATATATTAATGGTTCTCCATGCTACATTGTTATGAAAAAAATTTACCAATAAAGCTGTCCCAGGTTGTATATCTAAAATTCTAGAGATCTTGAAATCTTGCCTATTAAATAGTACCCCAACATCACCACAAGCTTCAGTTCCATATGTAAAATATGAAGGTCCTCTTATCCACAGCTTTTGTGCTATAGATACTAAAGAAGTAGTATTTATTCTTGTGTCCTGAAAAAAACATACATCACACTTTATATTTTGCAGAGAAGCGTGTGTACGGTGCCAACAGGATGGACACTTAAATGTAAAGCTCCAGCTCACCTGTGTCACTTTATTCTTTATTTATTTAAAAATAGCAAATTTCACAGTACCATTTCAACATGATTAGAAAGAGTAAAGTACCAGCAACATAACGATATTAAAAAAAGTGTAGTACACTGAGCTAAATCATAATAATCCACAAAATACCTCCTGTGGACATCTACCGGCTGAACTACCACAGCCGTGGCACATCAAAGAGAAGTGGCCGTCATGGAGAGCAACTACCCCAATGTAAATGGTAACTTGACATGGACATTGTGAAACAAATGTTTACAGAATTAAAAGTGGATATTGCTAATATAAATGCCAATATGGGGGCTCTGAAAAATGACATTAATAACAACACAAAGAACATATCTGAAGTGGGTAACAAAATTGGTAATATACAAGATACTGTGGCTTTCTTGGAGCATAAAATTGATCAACAAACTGAGCAAATACAGTTTTTATTACAAAAAGTGGATGATCTTGAAAATAGGGGTAGACAGAATAACATACATATTATTGGTGTACCTGAGGGAGCAGAGGGGAGGGACGGTATGATTCCGTTCTTACAGTCTATGATTCCAGATCTTTTAAATTATGAATGACCCTGGCCTACAGAAACTGAAAGAGCCCACAGATCACAGGCAACTAAAGTACAATTAGGGGGCAGACCCAGAGCAATAATAGCATATTTTCTTAGATACTCTGTAAAGGAAGAGGTGCTTAGAGTGGCTACAAATGCCAAACAACTACAATGGCAAGGGGAGAGAATTTATCTATTTCAGGATTTCTCCACGATTATTGTAAACAAAAGAAAAAAATTTTTTGAGACCAAAAAGCACCTTCAAAAGCTGAGCTGGTTATATCAGTTCAAATATCCTGCCAGCTTAGCTGTTACCACACCGGACAAAACTACACATCTGTGTGAATTGGCAGAAGCAGTTTGGCAGCTCAAAGAAAACTTTAAATAAAGGCCTTCTAAATAAACTGTGGGAAGCTTTCAAATATACCCAAATGCCAGCTTGAAATGAAACATCTCAGCTGCAGGTGAGAGCTGCTGACTGACTTTCAGCTGTTGAATAATTTCAAACTGCATAGGAGAGATTGCCTGACATTTGCCTGCTGTGATATTTGATGTAAGAAGACTGTTTGCTGTTTCATTAATGTTGCCACTGAGACTCCTGAAATATAGACTGCTTGCTGCTTTATTTTTACTATCGGGACTGGTGCAATTACATTGTTGAGGGGATCCGGCAGTGGAACAAAGAATAGTAATTGGCAGGGGCGGGGGCTGGCTCTACAAAGCCTTGCGCTGCACACCTAATTTCCCAAATGCCAGCTTGAAACAAAACATCTCGGCTGCAGGTGAGAGCTGCTGACTAACTTTCAGCTGTTGAATTATTTCGAACTGCATAAGAGAGTTTGCCTGACATTTGCCTGATGTGATATTTGATGTAAGAAGACTGTCTGCTGTTTCATTATTGTTGCCACTGAGACTCCTGAAATGTATACTGCCTGCTGCTTTATTTTTACTATCGGGACTGGTGTAATTACATTGTTGAGGGGATCCAGCGGCGGATCAAAGAATAGTAATTGGCAGGGGTGGGGACTGGCTCTACAAAACCTCACGCTGCACACGGGCGCGAGCGCCATGGCGTGAGTGGTGTGAGTGGCGCGAGCGCCACTCGGGAGAGAAAAAACTATTTGTTTTGAAGACTGCATAGAAGTTGACTTTAATTAAGAAAATGGGTATGTTATTCACTATGGGAGTGTGGATAATGTGGGGGGGGTCTTTTTAGTGAACAACAATCTGAAAGAGACAGGATGTAATAGTGGTAGTAAGGGAATAGGTTTAGTAGCCTTGGGGGATATGTTTCATTTAAAAAATACAAGATTTGTTCTCAGAAGAAATATGTTCACAAATGAAAGAAGAAGGATTGTAAAACAGCAGGGTGCATTAGAGATCTCACATCGGGTAAAACACTTGGGTTCTGGAAGTTTCCTTTGTTTATGCTTGTTAATGCAAAGTGGGGACATAGAAGTAAATTCAGGCCCAGGCCTAGATAGAGAGATCACTCTAGTTCATGAGAATGTTAGGATTATAACTCACAAAATTGATGACTATAGAGCCTGGTTGGCTAATAAAAATTTTGACCTCTTGGCTTTGTCCGAAACCTGGCTCCACCCTGAGATAAGTAACCAAGAAGTATACCTTGATGGTTATAGAGTAGAGAGAACTGATAGAATAAATAAAAGGGTTGGGGGAGTTTTAATTTATATAAAAGATAACCTAGGCCCTTATCGGAATTTATTAACTATTACCCATGAAGGAACTGATTGTATAATGATTGAACTACTTAAATTAAAACTAGTACTAGGAGTCTTTTATGCCCCCCAAAACAAAACTTACTAGTTTTGATACTCTTATGGATCTTCTTGCAAAGGTAATACAGGATAGAAATGTGGTTATTACAGGAGATTTTAATGCAAATTGGAATCAAGAAAGAGGATTTAGGCTTAGAAATAATTTTGAGGTAGTGGGATTAGAACAGAAGATTGATGTGCCAACTAGAATTACTGCTGGTTGGGGTAGAGGGACTATACTTTATCTTTTGTTTGTTTCCCAGGACCTGAAAATTACAAAATGGGAAGTGCTGCCAATAAATTTGGGGGACCATTGTCCCATAACTTGCACTTTTAATCTTCCCTAATCCCAGGTACAGCAAAAGAATGAATATTGGGTAAGAGACTATAGGAATTTTAATGAAGCTAGTTCTAGTCAAGTGCTTAGTAAATTTAGTTGGGACAGATTGTTTTTGATTCCAGACATTAACCTAGCTGTACAGGAATTTAATGATTCTTTAATATCTATGATTCAAAAACATGCACCAAAAGTTGAGAGTTCGGAGATTTGGAGAAAGTCCATGGATAACAGATAAAATTAAGAAAACATTCAGGATTAGAAACAGGACATTGAAAAAAGGTAGGAAAACAAAATCTTTGATTGACTGGGGAACTTTTAAACTATGGAGAAATAAATGTTGCAAAATAGTTAGGAATGCTAAGAAAAGGTATTATTCAGACAAATTAAATAAGATAAAAGACCAAAAAATGTTCTGGAATTATATTTCAGAAATCAGACGTACTAACAGAGCTTTAAGTCAGATAAGTCTATTGCAAGGGGATATGTTGACCGATGAACCAAAGGAAGTGGTTTCTGTGCTAAACTCCTATTTTATTGAGTTAGGAGATTTAAATATTCCCTCCTTGAAAGAAAGTGCTTCTAACTTGTCCATAAATACAATAATATAAGAATTAATAACAAAGCAAGTAACTCAACAAGAAAATAAATTTAATATTAGGCTGCTAACATTAAAAGAAGTGCAGCTGGAGTTACAAAACTTAAACATTAGTAAAACTAATGGGCTGGATCAAATAGAGGCAAGATTTTTGAATATAGGAGCAAAGGCTCTTGCACCTATTATAACTTATTTGTTAAATTGGAGCATAAAAAGCTCTATAGTCCCTGAAAGTTTGGAAAAAGGGAAAAGTAATACCTGTTTTTAAAGGAGGTGACAGCACTATACCCTCTAACTACAGACCCATCACAATTCTTCCTGTGCTTTTGAAAATAATGTAACATAGAATCCATTTTCAATTAAGTCAACACTTAGAACAAAATGCTATACTATTTGATAACCAGCATGGGTTTAGACCCAATCGATCCACGAACACCGCCCTAATAGAGTTCCATAACCTGGCTGTTACTTCTTTGGACCGGGGGGGGGGAACACTGGGGTGGTGTTTGTGGACCTTAGTAAAGCATTTGACCTAGTAGAGCACAGGAAGCTTTTAGAAAGGCTTTGGCAGGTAGGGGTACAATAAGACTCATTACAGTGGTTTGCATCTTATTTGGCTGAACGAAAACAATGTGTGGCTATTGGAGCAGAAATGTCGGATTTTGGGGATATAAATCGGGGGGTTCCTCAGGGATCGATTTTGGGCCCCCTTATGTTCAATGTTTATGTCAACAATTTGGTGCAAACCACTAAATATGGGGAAATTAGAATGTATGCGGATGATACAGTGTTATTAGTCTCAGCGAATAATATAGGAGAATTGGAACAGAAATTATTAAAGATTTGTATCAATTGGAAAAATGGATGAGTGATTCTGGATTGCTCTTAAGTCCTAAAAAAACCCAGTGTATGATTTTCCACTCGGGTCGAGAAGAGAGTGGCCTACAATTGCAGATCCAACTATTAAACGGTACTAAATTGAAACAGGTTAACGGATATAGATATTTGGGTGTGCAAATGGATTCCTACTTGACTTTTAAAGAACATATTAATATTCAAGTTAGAAAGCTAAATCAAAGGTTGGGGGCCCTAAGAAGTGTGGCGGGAGTATTCTCAAAGGAAGTTAGAGCGAAGCTCATTAAGCAGATGTTGTTACCAGTTTTAGAATATGGAGCACCCCTTTATATGAATTCTGCCCTAATATTATTAAATAAGGTAAACCAAGTATACTACTGACTGGGTAAATTTATAACTAGGGATAAAAATAGAACACATCATTGAATAGTTTATAATCAGTTATATTGGTTAAATCCAGAAGCACAAAGAATCTACATTTGTTTAACCATTTGTCATAAAATTATAAACACCAAAAATTATCATCCCCTAGCACAATTTGTTATGTTCCATCAATCAAAGGATTTGAAATACCCAATAAGGGAATTGAATGATAAAATTCCAATGTTAAAATATCACAATAAACTTGGAGAGACAAAGTTACAAAATAAAATAGCTATACATTGGAATAAACTACCAGTACATTTAAGGAACATAAATAATCTGTCTATTTTTAAAATTGCATTGAAGGATTATTTGCAGACTGATTGTATATGTTAAATAAGTTGATGATTTACAATGTGTAGATTTGTTGTATGTATAATGTATGTTATAGTTTGTACCAAAGATGTTTTTATGCTATTTGTCATTTTTAATTATATTTATTTGTATTTAAAGAACACAGGACTTTAGTTGAAAACAGTGCCTTTGGTCCTAATCTATATGTTCCTGTATAAAAATAAAAGTTTTATCATCATCATCATCATCATCATATCTGAGGGTTCCAAAAAAGAACGTATGAAAACCTTGAGCTCACTACCAAACTCCTCCCCCACTTCTCCGCAAAGGATCTCCAACAGCAGTGGTCAATCTATCAACAAAATACCACATGAAGAACTGATTAAAATCTGCACTTCCCTACCATATTCGGAGATCTTAAAGAATGCTCCTTCTCCAGAGAGCCTGTCCTTTGCTGGCATCTCGAGAAAGAGTAAACCCCTGGAAAAACCTACTTCTCTCACAAGCAGAGTCACAATGGATATTTCCCTACAGTTTCAGCAAAAAAAGTTTCTTGATTAAAGTGGGTACCCAAAATAAAAATACTGTTTCCAGTTATCATGCAGTGCAACGTTCTCCTTCTGTCGTGACAGACAATGAACTTTCCACTCCTGATCTACCAATCAAGATGCTCCTGGTGGGCTGAACTTCCTGCTAATTTGTAAGAAGAGTTCACAGGTTAAAGGGTGCATGTCTTCCCTTCCGATTACTCACGACTGTGCATGGCTCCAACTTGAGCTTAGGACTAATCCCAAGCATGCTATACTAAGATATCTTGCATTTTTACCCTAATATAACTTGCATGTTTATATATGTTTACAAATGGTTAACGAATGCCTTCACTCCCTTACAGTCGCTTGCAGCAGTAGTCCATGGGGAATCCATCTGCTTTCTGGATCACTGACCGGAACATATGGGGTGGTAAGTGCGATCCTTTTAACCACTTAAAGTTGGCAGGATGTTGATTTTAATAAGGATTTGCTAAATAAGGAGGGATGGAGCTCAGCACTGCGCTACTTTGTTGCAGGATTTTTCAAGATGGACCCTATTGTTATTTAAACATGCTGCAGATAGTAAAATGAACAAAGAACTTTTTTTTTTTTTTTTAGATGCAGGCAATGAAAATCATCAAGAGGAAGCATACTCTTTTCACTTTTTTGGGGGGGCAGGTGTCATATATTTAACTAGACATGGGGTGTGGATATGTCAAACAGAGCTGATTGCTACATTTAAGATTCAGAGTTACATATATTATTTAAAGATAGTGGACTCATATATATTATGGCAATCCTGGTTTTAATAACTCATAAATGCTGATACAGTAGTAGAGCCTATTATTTTTTATGAAAGCTAAATAGTCTTGCTTTAAGCCAGCTGCAATTAATTGTTATTTTCACTTATTTTGCATGATGGCTAATGTGGCATTAAAGCTCTAAATTGCTGGATACTACAATTTGTCGGACTGCCATTGGGGTAAGGATACCCTGCAGTATTCTAAATTTTGAAAAATGCTCTGCTATGTTATCCGATTTATAAGGTGGTCTGCTGTTCACTAGTGCTTATTGACTAACCTAATGGTGACACTGTAAATTAGGTCAATAGCCACTTTAATTCTGGTTTACAGACCTTATCATAATACACCAGATATAGGGGAGTTCACAATTTTTATATATATATATATAAAACCCGCATGTCATGGGATTATTAAGCAACTTCCCACACTTAATATCTGGGCTTTGATATTGAAATATTTACAACACCATTTCTAAAATATTATAGTATAAAGGCCATATTTAGGCATTCAGAAATTCAATGATTTATTTTTATTTATTTATTTTTTTTTTTTTTTGCTTTCCAAGGATTTCATTGTCTGGTTACTTTTACTCAGATCTAAACAAGTAATTAATTGGTACCTTGATACCTATAGTTAATTTATTATGTGGAAGCATTTGGGTGGAGCAAAGGGAATTTGATACTAATCTGAACATCTAATACAATACAATAATACAGAATAATAGCTGAGTTTTAAGTCACAGTTGTTAGGCACTCAATTGTTCAATATCAGTATAAACTTGGAATAATCAGTTGTTTACATTTTTAACAATAGTAGAGTTATTACTAACATTTAGCATATTGTCTTACTTATATAATAATCTTAGTCTTTATTCTTGTGTTTATAATCGCATTTTAAGTTGATAGCTCCTACATTATTAGGTATTTGTTTCATTGTGGTTCCTGATTTCTAGAACGCTATCTTATAGCCAAAGAGTTGTTTTTTTATCTTCATTTATTGGTAGAAATACTGCACATTTAAAAAGTCTTCAGTTTTGAACACTGTAAAGGTGGCATCCTGTAACATATAAGGATGCAACAATCCAGTTAAGAGTTATAAAATGTTATCCAACCTCAAATCTATGAAGGCCAATATAGCCTTCCTACAAGAGACCCATCTTACTAGTGAAGAAATGGAAAAACTTAAAAAATCCTGGGTAGGGATGGTTCATGGAAGTTCATTTAACTCTAAGTACAAAGGGGTCTGCATATTATTTAAAAAGAAATTGAATGTGTTAATAGAGTCCTCATTTCCCGATCCAGAAGGAAGATATATCATAGTAAATGTTAGGATTGAAGATAGGAAAATAACCTTGGTAAATATATATGCACCTAATAATAATCACAATGTTTTCTATGCTGACATGGCTGAAACAATTAACAAACATGCTCATGGTTGTCTGATTTTTGCAGGAGATATGAACACAGTGGCTGATATATAAACAGATAGCACTTATGCCCACCCAACTGACCACTCTGACCCTTCTAAAGCTTTAAACGCATTTTGTAAAGAATTCAGGTTGGTTGATATTTGGGGAGTTATGAATCCCAAAGGAAGAGACTATACCTTTAAATCAAACAGACAAGGCTCTTTCAGTAGGCTGGACTACATTTTTATTGGCAAATCTTTACTTGCAGACCTTACAACCAGCCATATTAGAAACATTGTGATCTCAGACCATGCTCCAGTATCCACGGGTATTACATTGGGTTACATATCCCCTCCAGAAAGGAACTGGAAATTCAATTGTAGTCTCTTGAATTATGAAGAATTCCCAAACTGGCTAACAGAAGAAGTTAAAACATTTTTTTAAAATAAATGACAATGGGGAGGTATCTATCCCAATTTTATGGGACTCCTTCAAAGCCTACATATGTGGTAAAATTATTTCATTCGCATCACATAAACAAAAGCAACAAGAATCAGAAATAACTAGTTTAGAAAATGAACTCAAAATAAAAGAAAATCATTATATTTCTCAGGGGATAGATAACCCTACTCTTTACAGAAACATTGTCAATATTAAATAGAAAATTAATACTATTTATAACGCTAAAGCAGAATATGCCCTCTTTCGGCTTAGACAAGCATATTGGGAAGCTGGGGAAGCTCAAGGCAAACTACTTGTGCAAACGCTTAGAAAAATGACAGAAGCTAGCAAGGTTGTATCTATAAGAAACAAACATGGGGATCCAGTACATAAAACAAATTTCATAGTGGAGGAATTAAAAGTATTTTTTGTCACTCTATACAAATCTGAGGGAATCTCTAATCATGCGGATTTAGAGTTGTTTCTTCAACACATTAAACTTCCATCTATTTCAGACCAAGATAAGATCAACTTAAATAAACCCATAACACAAGGGGAAATAAGCAAAGCTATACAATACCTACCTTCTGCAAAAGCCCCCGGGCCTGATGGTCTATCCAGCGAATTTTACAAAGCCACCAACTCACTGTTAAGCCCAATATTACATAAAGTACTATGTAATGTAGTAAGCATTAAATCCCTAATCCTAACCATGCGAGAGGCCTCAACTGTGGTCCTACCAAAGAAAGACAAGGACTTGTCAATGTGCAGTAATTACCATCCGATATCCCTTATTAATGTTGACTGTAACAGGGTTTTAAATAATTGATTAGCATTTTTTTTCTTGGGACTATTCTAACTGTACAGAAAGTATTTATATAAATTTTCTAGAAGTGCTGTGTTTTTTAAACACAGTGAGGCAAGAGCTATGCATTTTCACAAAGATTTAGCACTTTGATGAGCAAAACGCTAATCAATTTTTAGAGTTAAATAAATCCCTGCAGTAAGATACTAGCTAAAGTCATGGCCAACAGATTAAACCTAGTAATCCAAAAGATGATACACCTGGACCAGGTTGGGTTTGTGACAGGACAACGTAGTTCAGATCTGCTTAGGAAAATAATTCATATTATTAATGCTGTCAAAACAAATCATTTACAACCTACATTATTATCTCTTAACATAGACAATGCCTTCGATAGAATAGAGTGAGAGTATTTATTCAAAATTTTACAGAAATATAACCTAGGGGAATACTTCTGTCAAGGGGTCCAGACCTTGTATTCTAATGTACAGGGTAAAGTTAAAGTTAATGGGGTTTTATCTACAAATTTTCATATATACAGAGGCACTAGACAAGGGTGTCCACTTTCCCCAATGTTATTTTTGTTAGCTCTTGAACTATTACTTATTAGAATACACTCCTCCAATAATATATTTGGTATAAAAGTGGGTAAAAGCCAAACAATTTCGGCTTATGCAGATGATGTGATGCGATCTATTACCAAACTTCATATAACAATACCCAAAAATGTCAGTCATTCAAGAATTCTCTATTATCTCAGGGTTCAAAATAAATCTAGATAAATCTATGGTACTTCCGTTGTCAAAAGAAACAGATACTCATATATTTAATAAAACCAAAACTACTATCGCAACACAAGGGATTACATTTCTGGATATTTTATTAACCCCAAGTATTCCTCAACTCATCTCGGAGAATTTAAACTCAATCTTGGAAAAAATAGATCTAGATTTTGTAAGGTGGAGTAAAATGTTTCTTTCACTCTGGGGTAAAACACATGCCTTTAAGATGGTTATTGCACCTAAGATATATTATTTCCTACAACATTTACCGGTACACATTCCAAATATATTCTTCACTAAAATATATACACGGGTTTCTAAATTTATCTGGGACAACAAACCATCCAGGATTTCTATGTTAAAACTACAACAACAGAAATCAAAACGTGGATTTGATCTACCCAATTTTAAGCTTAGACTTGATGCATTTATTGTGGCACAGTGTGTCAAGGAACAGGACATTCCGGGATGGGTTCAAGTAGAAAAAGCAATACTTGGAGGCATTCACCCTAGAGTGATTCTGTTTTCAGAGTCAGCTAGTATTTGCAAATCAAATCCTATGCTGTGCCAGACTAATGCCTCATGGAAATAAGTTGCAGAAATATTAGACTGGGACTCCAAGTCCTTACCCCACTGTCCTCTATGGGAAAATCCAAGTTTAAAAATAGAGGGTAAATGTATAGATTGGCCTATTTGGAAAAATAAAGGTATGTTATTTCTTGATGACATTATTGATCCAGACACAGCCTCTTTGATGTCTTTCTCACAGATTGCCCTTAAGTTTAAAATACCTACATTGGAATTCTATAAATACTTACAATTGCACAGCGTCCTTAGAACTCAAATAAACAATGAGGTCACTTTTCCCCCAAGACATGTCTTGGACCAAATCTGCACAACAAATTATGGACATAAAAAGATATACAAGTTGCTGATAGAATCACAGTTAGATCTGTTAATAACATTAAAAGATAGATGACAACAAGAACCACAAATTCAGATTACTGCAGAAGAATGGAACGATATCTGGAAGATGACACTGAAAGCTTGTAGAGAAGCTAAATCAGGCTTATTCAGTACAAAATAGTACACAGATGGTACTTTACCCCTTGTAAACTGTTGAGGCTTGGCCTTTCATTAAATGACAAGTGTTGGAGATGCTCAAAAGATAAAGGGTCACTCTCTCATATTCTACGATCATGTCCAGTAATCATACCCTTCTGGAACAGCATACTGAAACTGTGTAGTGAGATTACCAAGAGTGAAATAGAGGGCTCAGACAAACTTGTGGTGTTAGGGATAAGCTCAGACTTAGTTGGCTTGTCATTACACTAAAAACTTTGGCTCTTAGCAACATTTATTACAGCGAAAAACATCCTGTTATGACACTGGAATAGCACAGTGACCCCATCAATTAAAGAATGGCTGCAGGATTTCCTTTTCTCCACCATCGTCAGTGTCAGTGGCTCAGCAGGTAGCACACTCGCCTCTGAGGCCGGGAGATCAGTAGGCTGTGGGTTCTATCCCCACACCAGGCATTTGGGTTAATATCCAAATACTGACACTGTAGTGCAGCTTGAGGGGGGTGCTGCACTTCTGAGGTGCCGTCTTTCGGATGAGACATTAAACCGAGGTCCCATCTGCCTGTTCTGGTGGTAGTTCAGATGGATGTTAAAGATCTCATGGCACTTCTCGAAAAGAGCAGGGGAATTTCCCCCGGTGCCCTGGCCAAATTTCCTCCATTCACGAAAAATACCACCAGCAGCTTAATCTGGTTCAAGGTCAGTTGGCATTCATCTGTATCCCCCTCCCCCGGGTCATGCCTGAAAATAGGCAGGATTTGTCTAGTGCACTTACCCGGTCAACAAAAAATAAATAAAATATACAAGAGCAGGTTACGAGCGAGTGTCATATGTAAATATACAATGACTTGATAAATATCTAGAAATATGGGGAGCATTTTTAAATTTTACACAAGTGTAAAGGTAGTAATGCAAAATTTATAATTACAATACTGTTCTGATATTGTGTGTTGCTAACACAGTCCATTATCTTTCTGTATCAGAGTTATATATCTTATCATAAGTATACAAACCAAAATCCTTATGTCTTGTTATATTTCAAAATATTGCTATAGTATTTTATATTGTTCATACATTATAGAACAAGTGATGTATATTACTGTCATAAACCAGTTACTTTATTGTTGTAAAAAAAGTTTAATTCAATAAAATTATGAATTACAAAAAACACTTTAGAGCCTGCAATATGGAAAAAGTTAGTAACCTTCCTTTTGCATTTTTAATGCTGTTCACATTTATTGTGGAAATGGATAAAGGGACATTATGCAACATTAAGGGATTAAATTATTTAGGAAGTAGGGCCTAAGCATGCGCTTCTCCTGGTCCTTATTCCCAGACACCCTTTCCTTTTCTCCACCATCGGGGGGGAGGGCGTCATTTTTCTTAGAGTCAGAGGTTTGCACATTTTGGGAGATTGTGGATGAAGAGTCTGTGTCTTCACTGGGGTCTCTAGTATTGTTTCTGTGGGCTAATGCTTCAAACTTGTTTGAGAGCAAAAAAGGCCTTGAGGGGACATAGTGGGTTTATACATTCTTGACTTAGATGTCTGTTGTTTCAGCATTCTTTTTTTTGACACCACAGTCATCTCTGGGGGAGGCATCACTATTCAGGGTCTTGAGAAGTATCTTGTGGCAAGGTTTCTTCCCTTGCATCCATGGGGGAATCTTCTTTTTGTTCAGAGACCTGGTTCCCTTGTGTCGGGGCCTGCACCCCATCTATGGTCTCGGTCTGTGGGTTATTCAACTCTGTTTGGTTCTAGTTCAGAGTTCCCATATCAGAGGCATCTTTTTCACAGGTTTGGGGAACCTCAGGGGGCATAGTGTCTGGGCGGGGGCAGCATTTTGTTCTGCTATCTTCTGTGCTGCTGCTGTGTCTGTTTTCTGTGCTTCAGTTAGTATAGTGGCTTGGTTAGGACTATCATCTCTATTATGGGTAGCCCACAGACAAGCTCAATAGGAGTGACCAGGTTCTTCACACAAATTACATTTTACACCTGCAGTACAATTTACATTCTGATGCCCATATTCAAAACATGCAGTACATTTAATAAGGTCACAGCCTGAGATAAGATGCATGTGTGACCCACATTTAAAACAGGTCTTCGGCTGCCCTGGATAAAAACAGTTACCTCTATCCCTTCCTAAAAACAGACTACTTGGTAAATTTTGTGGTCCTGAATTTGTACTGCGAAGTTGAACTTTGTAGCTCCATCCTCCAGTCCAGATATCTTCAGTATCAAATATTGGTTGAGGCATCCACAAAACCTCACAACATTGTTGAAGCCAGTGGGTGATGTCGTGCATTGCTGTCCCTTCATTTCTAAATAAAACCGTAACATTTTTTATGGCTCGTTTTGTTAGAGGTATGGCCCTAAATGGGAGCCATAATGCAGTGTAAGGTAATTTTTCATACTTTGTCCAAAATCTGTCCAGTCCTTGTGGTGTTTTGAAACTGATATCGAATAAAGTATCTCCTGAAGCATGGATCAAAGTGTAAATCTCGTTAGAAAAAAAACCCATGGCTTCCTTTATTAGTTTTTTCCCCACATAAATTCTGTCTGGGTTTAGGTCTAGGCCACCTAAATATTGAAGTCTCACAGCATTTCCTCTTTGAGCAGGTAATGGTTGTTGCTGAAAGTGATCTTTTTTCCGAAAGTTTGCCCATGTTATTTGTGCTTTTGTTAATCTGGGGGGGTGCATGTATCCACCCTATCTCCCCAATTCTGTATTGTGGGCTGTTCTCTCTCTGAGTCAGAAGAAGAGGGCAATGGAGACCTTCTTATAGGAGATCAAGTATTATAAGTAACATCTACTGCATGCAAGTCCATATCTGAATCAGTCATAAAATGATTTGTTACTGCACTCTTGTATCTGTTAAAATCCTTGTGCTTTCTGTACTTCTGAACATTCACGGTATTGGACTATGTGTAGCATCAGGGATCCACTTTCCAGCACTATTTTGTTTCCACCCAGCCTGTTTGAGTGATGTTTCTAGCGTTTTAGGCAATGGGGGTATTTGTGCATTTGTACTGGACTGGGTGTCAGTAGATCTCCCTTTTCTTAATCCCAAATTTTCTGATGCTCTACATTTATCAGTTTGTAGTATTATATTTGCTGTACTCATAGTTTCAGGAGAGATTCCTATTGCGTCTGGTGTCTGGTCAATCACAGAGGAGCTTGGATTTTGTGAAACAACAGTGATTTCTTCCTCTTTATTATCCTCTATCACATTGCGTTTTAGTTCTGTTTGGTTTTCTGTTGTATAAGGATCAGCATTTACTTCTTGTCTAGCAGTGGCAGCTTCGTTGGTATTTTTCCCTGGCCGTGGCTCTGGGCAGTAATCTATTTGAATTCCCCTGCCAGCCACTATAGTGTTAGGCTCAGGTTCTGCTACCAACTGCTGCTCAGCTGTTTGCTGACTTGCCACCTCAGTGTTTTGCATTCCTGGTGAGTCATTTTCTGTCAGTTCCTTACACTGCATCATTTGGGCTGTCTTCTGTAAATCTGACAGTTCTGCTTGTAGTGCTTCTTTATCTAAACGTGTTTTTTGTTCTTGTGCAGTTAATTCCATTAATTTACTTTTTTTTCTCTTCTATCTCATACATTGTTTCTTTTCTCCCTACCTTTTCAGTTTGTGCAGGCTCTGAGTCATTTAAAGTCCAATCCATAGGCACATTCCTATTTTCTTCATGTTGCGTTATCACCTCTTTTTCTGCAGATTTTTCTTGCGTAGCCTCTAAGAAAGGAGAGACAAGGGAGAAGGCCAACTCTCCTGTCTACATAGTTCCTTCCCTTCCTATTCCTGGATCCACTGCAGCAGCCATCTTGCCTGATGGCCAGAATCTCCCCCTGTGGTGAGTAGGGGAATTTCCCCGGTGTTCTGGCCAAATTTCCTCCATTCACTAAAAATGCCACTCACAGCTTAATCTGGTTCAATGTCAGTTGACATCCATCTGTATCCCCTTCCTCCAGGACAAGGCTGAAAATAAGCAGAATTGTCTAGTCCTCCTTTCCCGGTCAACAAAAACTAAATAAAAAATAAATATTGCTCACTCTGCTGTCACCTGGCTCTCTGCTGCATGTGGACCCTTCACACAAAGTGGCTAACAGAGGACTGGTGCAGCTGTCTGTGTGTCTTCCTGAGCAAGATCAGCAGCACAGACACAGGAGAAGAGTAAGGACAGGAGCAGGACAGCTGACTGGGTCTTATGGGTAGAGCAGGAGGGAGGGGGTTGAATTCAAGAAAGTAGTGAGGGCCCTGGTATAAAGGGTAAGGGTGAGTGGGATCTGTGTAAAATGCAGGTGAATAATGAAGCAGAGTACAGGCAAGGCTGAGGGGATCTTTTAACTTTTCAGTGCTGTTGGCTGTCCTCTTCCCCCTCCCATGGAAATTCAACAGAAATGCCAGAAATTAATTTACGTCAATACAGGGATTTATGTGTAAACCCAGAGCAGCATTGGAGCAATGCCTCTGCCCGGAGCAGCACGGCTTCCGCGCAGGACACAGTACTAGCACTGCTCTTATTGAATTCGCCTCCTTCCTTCACTCCTCATTGGATACCGGCTCCCTGGCGGGGGCTGTGTTCCTTGACCTATCAAAGGCCTTTGACACGGTCTCCCACCCCCTACTTCTGGGAGCCCTCTGTCACGCTGGGTTTGCCTCTGGACCACTAGCTTGGTGCTCCAGCTACCTGTCCGCCCGCCTCCCAACGAGTCAAAATTGGTGGGACTCTTTCTAACCCACGCCGATCCACCTAGGGTTCCACAGGGCTCATCCTGGGGCCCCTCCTCTTCTCGCTTTACCTTAACACCCTGCCCAGTGCGTGCCCTGGGAATATTCTGCTGTATGCAGACGATACCGTCCTCTTTGCCACTGACCGTAACCCCACTTCCCTCCAGGTTTCCCTACAAAGGGCCTATGACGGTGCTGAAGCTTGGCTTAAAGAGCATAGATTAGTCATAAATCTTAAAAAGTCTAAAACCATGCTCTTCGCCCAACCTCAAAATAAATCATCCAACACCCCTCTCCGTATCCTTTCCGGCTCTAAACTACAACTGGAACAAGTCCAATCCTAAAAGTACTTAGGGATCCTATTTGACTCAGCCCTCTCCTACCATACCCACATCGATGCACTCGCTTCTGTTACCAATATCCGACTTGGTATCCTGTACCGCCACAAAAACTGTCTCCTCTGACGCACTCCGGCTGGCGGTTACTTCCTCCATACTCTCCCTGGTGGACTATGGGCTACCTATCTATGGGGCTGCCAACATGACGGCCCTCAACAAAATCCGCCTCCTCCTAAATAAGGCTTGCAGGCTAATCACTGGGGCCCCTAAGCTCACTCATACCTGCCAACTCTATGACCTTGCAGGAATGCTTGACCTCGATGAATGCCTGTTATACCAAATGTGCCTCATCTCAAAAAAAACCTTATTAGGACTTTCTCCCCCCGGGCTGACTTCCGCCCTCCTCCCAGCACAGCCCCTTGTCAGCACCCGGACCTCCTGCAAAGCCACCTTCCTGGTTCCTCGTGCTAGGACCTCACTTGGACAGAGATCTTTCTGCCACAGAGCCCCGCTAGTACAACACTCTTCCTCGGCCATCACTGATACCCCCACCATCTCCACTTTCAAAATGCCCTCAAAGCGAGCTATTCATCAAGCGCTGCTGCTCCTGTGCTAACAGATGCTCAAACCACCCTGTACTGCGACTGCCTCAATCCATACATTCCCTGTAATCTGGCACAGTAGATCTGCTTGTCTGTAATCACATCTGTATGAAAATACCGTTATGCTGCTAACCCCTTTTATTCTACTGTTGTCAATTATACCATTTTTGCTCTGTATCACACTACCAATGTTGCTGTTACCATGTGCCTTTAATGCATGTCTGTTTATACTCATGCACTGCTCTGTATGTACCCCTCTTTTCTATATTACCTGTATTATCTGTTTTATTTGTATTATTCTGAATTCTCTACCATTGTTGACGAGGTACCTTTGGAAATGAGCCCTTGGCTCAAAGGTTGTAAACTGATTGCTTTATAAATAAAATAAATTTGAGTGGCACAGCCTGCAACACAACTCAGACTGGTAGGGTACTGTAGTGTAAACACACCTTAAGCTATATCTTAATATTTTTATTTTTAGTCTTTGGTAACCGGGTAAGGCCCACTAGGCACAACTGCCTGTTTTCAGGGATGACCTGGGAGCACTGGGTGGTTAAGTGACTTGCTCAGAGTCACACAGTATGCAAGTGGAGGTTGTGAGAATCAAACGCAGGTCTGGTCTGCTGGATGTATCAAGCTCGTTCACACCTCGTTCCTCTAACCTCTAGGCTACACTGCCAGCCCTATGTATACTTTGGGTTGTCTCTTATGAGATAGGAAGGTTAATCTCATGCTGGTTTGGGCGAGAGGACCGCGAAGCAAAACTGAGCGGTTCTGTCAGCCCAAACCAGTGCAAGATAACCTTCTTATCTCGTAACAGACAACCCAAAGTATGCATATTAAGATATTATGAAGTGGTGGAACTGCCTTCAGCAAGAACTTACATTTTGGTAGTAATTCTTTCCTTTTTTTAAGATATTTCTGATCAACTCTCTCTGTTTTGTGTGAAGAGTTGGTGCCTGCTGTGGCTTGCCTGTGCTTTGTTATGTTGACTGGGGGTGGGGGGAGGCATGGATTACAATGATTGGGAACCTGTGTGTTTGATCTGCAGTCAAAACCAGGAGAAAGGTAGACGGCACATATTTAAATTAGCAGCTGGTGACAAAAAAAAGGAATTAAAAAAAAGCAGTCCAGTCAGGCTACCAATAAATACAGAACTGCCATTTTTCATTTCGGAATACAGCACTGACAGGGTGATGAAAAACGTCAGTTCTGTATTTATTGGTAGCCTGACTGGACTGCTTTTCTTTAATTCCTTGTTTTTTGACACACAGCTGCTAATTTAAATAAGTGCCGTCTATCTTTCTCCCGACTTTGACTGCCGATTAGTTTTGACACTCCCTCACTCACTGAACGGGAGGTTTCAGCTGTTCTGAATAGTGTGAGGCAGCAACTGTACGCTCTATAACAGGTACAGTAAATGCTGCTCTCTGATTGGTGGAGGCAGTTCCACTGCTTTGTAACGCTCAATGAATGAAGTGCTAAGTGACGAACAGGAACTACAAATTACTGAAGGTACAAAGAGTAAATCTAGCAGAATAGAGCTACACATTTTAAGCACTGAGCCAAAAACTGCATACTATAAATAGCAACAAAAAGTCATGTTAATTATCTTACAAAGCAATTATGGTAAATTGGTACAATTGTTCTCTGATAGTTTGCTGATTGGCTTTAAATTATTTAATATCTGAATGCTTTTTTGTGGTTAATGAAATATAAACTGTTAAAACTGGCATGCTTTCTGCCTGTCCTAATATTCCCAAAAACATATGCAATCGAGCGGTACACTGATCAGTATGCCTTCCTGGTGAAACTCTTACATACATAAATAAATAAAAAGTTTACTTTTAAGGTTGTGCATTTATAACTGCTATTTAATACCTGGCTATCTAGCAGTGATTGGATGAAATGCTGAATGTTTTCTCCACTCTGCTGCCTCTCCATGAGTCACATTAAGTAAGGCACAGCCTCTGTTTCTGTGCCTCTGTGAAGCGATATGCTTCAGTTTATCTCCTGTAGAGGCTGATGGAAGCCATGGCTGGATGGGAATAATGGTGCTGCTTGATCGGGACAGAACCCAATGGGCAGTGAGATTCAGGAGCTTTGGTTTGCACTACTGATCTCGGTATCACTAGTGAAATGTACGTAACATCTTCTCTGCCTCCTTCTGAAGTGTCCCCGTCTGCACGAGCACTGCCTCCTACATTGCGGGGAGAACATGCTGAGAAAACATGAAGCAGGATGTTGTATTTGAGATTCTCTACATGCAAATCTTCAAAAGCCAGTGACTTCCACCATGGAGAATGACTGAAGGGGCACCACCCGCCCAGTAAATTGTGTGATTCTTACGGAATGTAGGTGAGTAAGTGGTAGTTTATTGCAAACATGTAATGTCTCTGGCAGTGTTGCTTGCTTTATAGCAATAGATTCAGGAGCAGTGCTGGTGCAGTGCATGCTGGGCCTGACCCAGGCGGTTGGCAGTTGGACTGTTTAGGAAGCAGCACTGGGAGGGTTACCACTTTTTAAGAAGCGCAAAGTGGAATATTTCTTACTTAAGCATGAGTTTTCACATTGTGGTATGTAACATCGATTGATACAACAGACCTGTTTTCCCTAAATAATCAGAATTAAGACTAAGTATTGTAGTTTTCAGTTGTTCATATTGTTCCTTATCATTTCAAGGTATTTTAGTTAAGGTATTAGAGTTTTCTACAACATTTAGAGGAGATTTTTCTACTATAAGAGCAGGACATGTAGCATTTTTCATGATTTTTGGCAGGACACAGCTGCCCAAATCAAGACTGTCCTACCAAAATCAGGACAGGTGGTAACCCTAACACTGATACCAGGGGATGCATCAGGTGACTGCTGCAGCTGCCATGGTGGCTGGATTACTTGACCGAGAAGTACAAACAGGGTCACTCGCAGGGAAAAAAACAGTCTGGTGTGCTGAAGTAGAAGCAAGAGTGTACTCATGAACCAGAAAGCTGAGCATGCAGGCAGCTCCAACAAACAAAGGGGCCTATGCACGAACGTGTGGGACATATGCACCGGTGGCGTGTATCCCACCTGCATTGCTCCACACCTGTGGACAGGTCCACACAGGCCGGCATTCACCACTTGCTGCCACCTGTCCATAGTTCTGCCCCTCCGATGCACGGGTCTGCACAGGGTGGCCAGAGCTGGAGTAGCGAACCCAGTCAGGCATCCAATCGGATGCCCAGCCTGGGTCCCACAGTGGATCCCTCATGCGGTGGTCGCGGGTCTGGGTGTATGAATAGCCACATGTGTACCTGGACTCGCACGGCCAGGCACCATCGCCCAGTGCATCCCCCAGTTGAGCCCATGATGTCAGCCCCCACTCCCATGAGCAACTTCGTCCCGGTCCCATATGCCTGCCCCCCCCACACAGCACAGCCCCATCCCCAAGATGGACTCCTTGACACATCTGTGCCCCTGCTCTGTTTACTCTGCTGCATTAACTCCCCCCACCCTGGCACCGCCCACACCACCCCCTGTCCTGTCACAGCATTGCCACTGTGAGGGACGGCCAGCAGCACAGCCCCCCACATGCCTCCTCGGCCACCTGCCATCCCATCCGGCAGCACTGGAGGACAGGTGTGGGGGTGGAGGGATTGTGTTGTTGGTGCTGCGGGGGAGGCACTGAACACCAATGAATGCCCAGAGGCTGGGGGTGGGGTGGGCTGGGGTGTTATAAGGTGGGGAGTGTCTGCAATTTCAGGGCCGGTGCCCCTATATGTGTGTGGGGGGTGGGTCTGCTATCATGGGGATGGGGTACAGCTGAGTGCTGGGATGGGTGGCACCAGGCAGCCAGTGGATATAGGAGAAGGAGTCCTGTTGGTGGAGAATGGGGGCTATCCGTCTGGACCAGGCGGCCGTCTGTATGTGCAGGGTGCATACTGGAGTGACGGCAGGGTCCCCCCGCTGTAACCTGTGCCCTCCTCCGCACCCTCATGTGTAGCACTATGTGCCTTAGTGCATGGTGCATAGTGCTGGCATGCCCTCCGCCCGCTCCCAGTGTGTTGCATTCCACACTGCCAGGGGATTGGGTGTGTTGGGGCTGCACACCCTGGTTAGTGCATCCCACATGGGGGAAGCAATGGGTGCGGAGTGGCTATGCACCATGGATCCACGGTGCATAGGCATGCCACACATTTGTGCATAGGGGCCAAAATGCTCAAGTGATATGTAGTTCACAAAATAGATATACTGGGCTGGATATTCAAAAGGGTTGCGCCATGCGCAATAGGGTTGCACCTGCGCAAGTCCGAAATTGGGCCATTCTGCCATATTCAGCAGGAGGCAGTTGCACCCCCAAGTCATGCTGAGCAACAGTGCACTGCTAATGAAGGCATGCTCAACCGAAGGGGGAGGAACCATGCATAAATTGCACAGCCTGATATTCAGACGGGCTGTGCAGAGTTTTTACAGGCGCAACCCCCAACCTGCGCCTGCACAACTTTGAGCAAAACAAAAAAGGAGTAAGTCAAGGGCCATCCACAGGTGAGCTGCTGCATTGCAGGGCACAACACAGCAGCTGCCACCTGTGGGTGGCCCTCCACTTCTTCCCTGTGCTTCCCCTGCAGCCCAATCGCGGGCATAATAGTAACCCCCCCGACTGGCCCGATCACGGGCACACCCGTAGTAATCCCCCCTCCCCCCGACTGGGCCGCGACGCTGGCAAAACCGTAGTAACCCCCCCACTAGCTCCGATCACGGGCAGAACAGAGTTCAACCCCCCACAGAACAATATCCCTGGTGGTCCAGTGGACCGCTGCTCCGATCGCTGGCATTAGAGTCCACCCCCAAGGTCCAAGTACCCTGGTGATCTAGTGGCCCCCCCACCCCACCCACCCGCCCACGGAGCCCCACAACCCGCCCCCGTCAGCTGGTGGGCGGCAGCACCCCACCCGCCTGCCGCCCCGCCACCTGCCGACTGACTGCTCGGTAGGGCTGCACACCCATTGGTTCAGAGCAAAAGCCAATGGGCATGCAGCCCATACTGTACAAGGCAGTCCAGATATGTGAATGAATTTGCGCCACCACATCTTGAATGCTCCACTCTGACCACTTGCGGTGGCGCAAGTTCCACTGCGCCATGTACAGTGGCTGTGGCCGGGGGGTGATATTCAAAGGAGTTGCTCAATAGCGCAACTCCATTGAATACCGCCCCGGCCACACCCCAGCGCAACTATTTTGAGCAGCACAAGGGTTTGCGCCACAGAATGGCGCAGTTTGAATATCCAGCCCAGTGTATTTAGCATCTGCAGTGCAAATGTGCAGGAGTTATTTTGTTAGTCCAACTTTTGCACTGTTGATGGTAAATGCAATAAAACTGTTTTGTGAATCAGCTGGGATGTCGTTTATTGTAGCTGCCTGTGTGCCTGGCTTTCTGGTTTGTGATTACGTGAATGATCCATCATAGGACACCAAAAACGTCTTTAATCTGAGCGATTTGCTGGAAAGAAGATTTTCATTGTCAGGCACTTTAATGTTAGAGATGGTATTTAGCCTCCAACATTCAGACACCAATTCTGTCTCTCAGATGAGACACTGAACAGAGTCCCACTCATACCCATTACTGAGGAAAGATCCCTTGATGCTGTTCAGGAGTAGGGGCTCTACCCCCCTGGTGACATGGAAAACATTCTGTCGCTTGGCACAACTTTTTCTGACTCCTTAATCCATAGCTGTTGGGACCCCTGTTAAGTGTATAATTGAGTTGAGTATATAATGGTTGCCATATTTTCCTGCACATTACTGATGCACTGCTTGAAAGAGAATTTTCCAATTTCCAGCAACATTTTCACAGCTGGAGTTGGCATCAGTGGAACTCGGCAACCGCCATATTTGAATTTCAGGATGTCCAGTTGTTGAATACATTTTCATTAAAAAGATGGGAGTTTCTTGGGTGTTATGGCCAACATTCCCCCTGTCAATAAAACAGGTCCCTGCAATCCTTGCACCTAGAAGCAATCTACCATGGCTTAGTGTACCTTTCCTGGTCAAAATAAAATTACAAATAAATAAACTTCTCATCCTTGAGTGTTCCAGCTTCTGCTGGAAGGGCTCACGTTGGAGGGGTTTGAGTGGGCAGCCAGCAATAACACATGGCGAGGTGTGGATTATGTCCTGATAAAACACAGCCAGGTGCCTTGCGCGTGCCAGTGCCTATGCACCTGGGCGTGCTTTTATTAGGACGTAACCCACACCTCGTCGTGTGTTATAGCTCTTATAAAGTGGTCCCCTAAGTAATTATTAAAAAGATAAAAAAAGCACAAAAGAAAGTAAGAAATATAAAAATGGAGGTTTTGGTAGGTCAAATAGTAAAAAAATAGTCCCATAGTAAAAGAATTGTTTTTTGCCAGCAGAGGTCTTCCTATGTATTCATGAGGTACAAAGTAGAACATTGCCATACAGTGTATGTAAGTTCCCCCCTTCCTGCATGAGCCCTATACATTTAACGGTTTTCTTTTTTTTAATATTTCACATTTATTACTTAGTCTATGCATCTGATGAGTGACTGACTGCCGACTCAGTTTTAGTTATACAGAGCATTTCCGACTTCGGGTGTTCTGTCATGTTTCTTCTGTTCCCTCCCTTCCCCTTTCCCCCGTCCCCCCCTCTCCCCAAGATCAACAAATCATTTTTTTATTTTATTTTTCTCTCTTTTTCTTTCACTTTGGATGTTTGTTTGGTTTCTGAGTGCGGCTTCACCCTACCGGGTCATAATGTTGTATGTACGACATTACAACGAATGGTGCAATACCGTGTATACTACTGTATGCGGTATTGCACCATTCACACACTCCCAGGTAGAGGATAAGACTTCTGCTGGGAGTGGGTTCTGCTGAGCAGCTGCCGTGACTCACTGGACTGAGCCACAGCAGCAGGAACTCAAGCGCTGCATCT
Organism: Neoceratodus forsteri; assembly: GCA_016271365.2. Classification (NCBI taxonomy): domain Eukaryota; kingdom Metazoa; phylum Chordata; order Ceratodontiformes; family Ceratodontidae; genus Neoceratodus; species Neoceratodus forsteri. The sequence goes on along the minus strand of JADMNL010000022.1, from coordinate 30,777,478 downwards.
GGGACTGGGTTTGATTCCCGGTCCCAGACATTTTATTTTTTTACACAAATTGTGCGCTTCCCGAATTGGACCCCCCAGAGTTGAGAATCTTCAGTGTGGGGCAATATTATGCTGTACTGGCAGGGTGATTTTGCCATGCAACATAATGTCTTGCGACATTATGACCCTGTGCCTGCTTCACTGACACCGTGCGTGTCCCTTTGCAGCCACCATATGGAGCCGTTTCCTTTTCTTTTTTGTGATTCTGAAACTGTAACTACTGGTGCAGTTGGAGATCTTTTTATGTTTATTTGTTTTGGGTCTGTTGTTTATGGGGGGGTTGCTACACAGAAAGAGGTAACAGGGGAGCAGCTCTGTGAAAATATTTGGAGATCGCGCTCATGTTTGTGTCTGAACTGCAGGTTGCTTTCTTTTTCAAAAGTTTTATGCCAGTGGTATCGTGTGGACTTGGCACAAAATATAGACTCTGTGTGTGTCTGTTGGGAATGGGGGTTTTCACATTGGCCAGTTGCAGTATTGAGCAGTTTTGTGTCCAATCCACTATTTTCCTGCTGCAGGTGCCATGTTGCCGTCAGTTGTTAGCTGAGGAGCTGCAGTGGGACAGCGCTGGCATGGAGTGATTTCCCCCTGTGCTGCATCTTGGTTGACACAAGTAGTGCCTGTTGAAACATTGCGTGCTGATAAGGACATGGCTGGAAAGGGCTTCCAGCCAATCAGCATTCAAGATTATTTTTGCCCATTTTATGCTGGGAGTGGGGTTTTTCACATAGTCCAGTTGCACTATTGAGCACTTTTATGTCCTTCCCACTGCTTTCCCACTGCAGGTGCCATGTTGCCATCGGTTGTTAGCTGAAAAGTTGCAGCGGGAGAGCAGTGGCACAGAGTGATTTCCCCTTGTGCTGTGTCTTGGTTGACACAAGTAGTGCCCGTTGAAACGTGGTGTGCTGATAAGGACATGGCCGGAAAGGGATTCCAGCCAATCAGCGTTCAAGATTATTTCTGACCATTTTATAAGGCATATGTAGGCACTTAAAATAAACTTGATACAACCCCTGCATAACCACATCATCCATATAAATCTGAGCATAACTCTCTTTTTCTCCCCAACTTCAAATGTAAGGCTATGCCTGGAGTTCAGTGACCAAGCAGCCAGCCACTCCCACTTCCTGAGCTATATAAGCAGCAGTTCCTCTAAGCCTCACTGTGAATCATTTTTTTCTTTGCAGCCGAAGGCTCTGCCGGTTTGTTCTCTGAGTTTGTTAGACCGCCCTGGCTGGGGTCTGCCCCCCCACCCCCCGGCTTATCTCTGCTGGGCTTCTGTGCTTATTTTTCTACTTCTGGTTTGTATTTTGCCTTCGGCTGTGTGTGCTTCCTTCCCTTTTTTTTGGGGGGGGGGGCTTTGTTTCTCAGCTCCTAGCATACTGCTAGTCCAGAGCTCATGCTGCTTGCTTTTGCTTACTCACAACTCATATTACTTGCACAGCAACTCCTAGCATTCTGCTATGCAGAGCTCATGCTACTTTTTTTTAGTTACCTACAACTACAGCCACTGCTGCTGACTGTTTACTTTAGTTACTATTGTACCCAGTGCTGTGTTTTAACACTGTGCTCACCACGCTCAAACTACTGCAATGCAACTGCATTCATTACCTGTGTGTTTCAGCTCAGCCTTAGCTGCTATGTTGCATACTCAATTCTTTTCATCTGACACTACCTGTGCTTCTCATTTTACTTGCAGCTTCCCTGCACTGCCTGGCTACACCTGCTTCCAAGCATTGTCTCCCTGTTTTATTGCACTTACAACTCTGAGGTCAGCCAACTAGCTCCTGCTAAGGCTGTTAATATAGCTTGATGTTAAAAAATCTGCTGTCGAAAATCCTGAGTCTGTCACCTTGATTTGGTCTTTGTACTGTCTGTTGGGCTTGCTCCCAATTCAATTGTTTAATTGCTATACAAGTTTGATATGCTGGTTCACCTATCATGACTACTGCTTACTGACCTATGAGCAGGTCTACACTTGCTTACTCAGCTGTTACTCCTTGCTTATGCAGTCCATTACTTCATGCATACTGCCATCCCTTCGGCTTCAGCCTGGGATTCTGCTGCACTCGATCTGCATTTGACCTTGCAAGGTCTCAGCATTCCATGCTCATTACTATCTCAGCATGCCGTGCTCATTCAGCTCACCAGCTTCAGCTCTCAATTAATTTCTGGAGCATGCCAGCCATTCTAATCTGGTGCAGGGTTCCTACAGCCAATGGTCTTGCTCTGCTTTTAGTCCGCATCATCGAGCGTGTTTAACTTGGGGCAGGATCCTTCTCACCTGGCCCATAGCTGGGAATGTCCTCACCCCGGGCTTGGCTTTAGCTGCCTGCTATGTGACAGCAGCTCCTGGTGTAGAATTTAAGACTAGTGGTGAGGGGTGGTTACGATGATCTCCTTTGGCTCTAGTGTTCCACTATAATGGTTGGCTTTTAACTTTAGTGGTTTCCCTAGCAAGGCACCTTCACCGCATTCTCCCTCCAACTGCCTCTGGTTCACCTGGTTTGACTTATGGTGGGTAGGCCAGGTGAGTGCCTCAGTAGTTGTTGCTCTCCTCCTGTGCCTTGGATGCACGTATTGTTGCAGAGTTTTCTCGCAACCTTCCACGACGTTCCCACTAGAGGGTTTGAGTGAGAGCCTCCCTCCAAATTGGAATATTTTCCACCTCCCTTTAATTGGGTTTTCCAAATTGCAGCTGCAGAGCCATCACTAAATAAATTTTGCCAAGCCTGGAGGGAAGATGACCTAGGCCTTGGATCCCCAGAGATTTCCTCTTCATAGGGTTTTTTCTCTCCTCCATTGCCTTGGGTCATAACACTTAGTTAGCATAGTTGTTTTCCCTAGTTTCTTTAGCTAGGTTCCGTTGTTGGATGGAGGTGGAGGATGTTCTGCTGTTCCCTCTCTCCTTAGGGGATCCCCTTCTCTCAAGCAAGCCATCAGTATCATGCTATGCGAACTTGGGCTGTTACTATGACAACTGAGCATATCATTGCATTATCAAACTGCCTATGCTTCTCTACTACTACGTTACAGTTACTGCTTCTATGTCACTGCTTGCGTTATGCTTCCTATTGCCTCTGTTTTGGGGGGGATTCCTAAGGTACCTTTAGCCACGGGAACCGTCCCGTGGCACCTCTAGGGGTGTAACCCTCTCCAAGAGTCCCTTGCCGTTGTACCCCTACAGGGTGGTAATTCCTCTGGAATAGAGTGTGAATGGCCAAAACCAAACTAACACAGTTGCACAAGCATAACACTATACTGGCTGTATAGGTCAGTGAAATGTAAGGCTATGCCTGGAGTTCAGTGGCCAAGCAGCCAGCCACTCCCACTTCCTGAGCTATATAAGAAGTTCCTCTAAGCCTCACTGTGAAACATTTTTTCTTTGCCCCACCATCCTCCCCTCCTCTTCCAGTGGCAGCACTCCCTCCTTAGGGGGATTTCTAAGGTAACTTTAGCCACGGGAACCATCCTGTGGCACCTCTAGGAGTGGAACCCTCTCCAAGAGTTCCTTGCCATCATACCCCTACAGGGTGGTAATTCCTCTTGAGTAGAGAGTGCGAACGGCCAAAACCAAACTAACACAGTTGCACAAGCATAACACTATACTGGCTGCGTAGGTCAGTGAACCCCTGGCTGCTGGCCTGGCTGACTTGAGTGGGGACTGGAAATGGACTTGGCTGTAAGGAAGCTGCGAAAGACCGGTCATGGCACACCATGCTCAAACATAAATACTTAAGTCCAAAGCTTGGTAAATAATCTTTTACCTTTTATTTATGGCACAGACTGAAAAGAACATATCAGCCCTTCCAGAAGAAGGTGAACTTCATAAAGTTTCACTGAAAGGCTTTCTGAAAGGAAGCCTATCGGTAAAAGGTTATTTACCAAGCTTTGGACTTGAGTATTTGTGTTTGACCGTGGTGTGCCTTGACTGGTCTTTCTCACATTCAAGTTTTGTCACTGGCACCCGTCCCACTGAGCGGCTCTTTTTTTTTTTTTTACAAAGCACTGTTAGGAAGTTGCCATATTCACATTTCATTTATTTTGTTTTTGGTTACTATGAAGGAAAGACTAGACAATGCTGCCTAGTTTCAGCCTCCTCCCAGGTGGGAGGGGGGGATATGGATGCAAACCAAGTGAAACTGAACCAGCTAAAGCTGTTTGTGGTATTTTAGTGAAATCAAAGATTGACCAGGACATTAGTTCCCAAAGTTTGAATAGGCTGACCCTGACTGATCTTTCCACTACACCCTACCTCTCAACCTCTCAGCACTGAAATGAGTAGTGCTGGCCTTCAAAATGCAGAGCAGAGGCAGATTTTCAAAAACCCCAGAGACTGGTGCAGTTGCGGGAAAAACTTGTGCAAGTGGGTCTTCACTTGTGGAGCTGCGGTTTTTCCTGCATGCACTGCATTTTCAAACATGGAGCTGATTTACAGCTGGCTCCACAATTTATGGCAGCTTGCGGACATTTTTTGGGTGCAGCTGTGCCAAAATGTTACGCTTGATTGGACCATGCATAACATCCTCCGCAGCTATCATTGATGTCTGTGTGGAGAATGGGCTGAAAATGGGAATGCCCGCAGTTGTGGAGATTTTTTTCTTTGGCATTGGTGACTGTGGAGTGGGACTTAGTCCCAGAATGGCTGAAAGTTTGGCCCCATTTGGTGCAGTACTATGGGGCTGATCATGCCGTGAGGGCTAGTAAGGTGCCTGCCCAGCACCATAGCTTGGAGGGACAGGAAACGAATCCTCAGGATCGTGGGAGCAGCTGCAAGGTGGGGTGAGCTGGATGTTATTATCCATCTAGGGACAAATGACCTGGCTGAGAATCGGGTCAGAGCAGTGCAACAGGAGTTTGTGGAGTTGAGGAAGGGCCTTAGACAAGTAGCACACATGGTAACTTTCTCGGAAGTGCTACCTGTCTATGGCATGGATGAGGCTAGGGTACTCTGCACCATGGGATTCAATGACTGGTTGAAAAACTGGTGCAGAGCTCAGGGATTTGGCTTCAATGGGGACTAGGGCTCCACTTGAAGGGATGCAGACCTATACAGGTGCGATGGCCTGCATCTATCCAGGAGGAGAACCAGGATCCTAGGTGATAGGTTTAAATGCTTCATTAACAACCATTTAAACTAGCGAAGGGGGAGGCACTGAAAAGGAGAAGGGAAATCCTAGCCCCCACCAAAAAAATCAGGGTAGTTAGTTAGGTAAACACCAAGACAGAGCAGTCACTAGGGAGAAGGGCAGGGGAAAATGGAGCAAAAGACAAAGGCAGTAAAGACAGGGATGGGGCAAAAAGAAATAAAGCCATAAAAAAATCAAGGGTAATGAGTACCAATGCCCATAGTCTAGGTAAAAAGCTCCCGGAAATGGTGGCCTTGATGGAAGAGGGATGCCTGGATATTGTGGCAGTCACAGAAACATGGTACATAGAGAACCATGACTGGGATGTCAACATACCAGGGTACACAATCTACAGGAGGGACAGAGAGGGAAGAAGAGGAGGAGGAGGAGGAGTAGCTCTCCATGTAAGGGAAGGGATCAAAGCAATAGAACTAAAGGGTAAATAGGGAGGAGAGGAGGCACTGTGGGTCACCCTGGAGACTGGAAATGGCACCACAATCCGCACAAGGGTTGTATACAGACCCCCATCTCAAGGGGAGGAAATGGACAAGGAAATGATAGAAGGCAGAGAAAGGGGAGATATTGCTGATGGGGGACCTGAATATGCCAGATGTTAACTGGAGCACCTTTGCTGCAGCCACATCCAAGAGCAGGGTCATTCTCGATGCACTTCAGGGGGCATGCCTCAAACAGCTAGTTTTGGAACCCACTCAGGAGGGAGCAATCTTAGACCTGGTACTCTCAAATGGGGATGGAGAGAGGATCTCAGATCTTGAAGTGGGTAGCCATCTGGGGACAAGCGACCACCAAACAGTGTGGTTCATGATAAACTTAGCTGTAGAGTCAAGCCATACAAAAGTGAAGGTACTGGACTTCAGGAGGGCTGATTTTGTCAAAATGGGAGAGAAAATCACTAGCAAACAGGCAAGAAGCTGGGATGCAGCAACAATGGGGAAACATCAAAACCACCATCACAGCGGCAACAAGCCTTTGTGAGAAGCAAATAAACAAATCAAAATGAAAGAAAAAAACATTGTGGTTCTCAAAAGAAGTGGTGGGGAAGGTTAGGGAGAAAAAGATAGCATTCAGGAAGTATAAAGAAACACAGAAGGAACAGGACAGAGAACTGTACCAGTTAAAGCAGAAGGAAGTGGGGAGCGCAGTCAGAATAGCATAGGCCCAAACCGAGGAAAAGATAGCCAACTCGGTTAAGAAGGGGGATAAAACCTTTTATAGGTACATTAGGGAGCAAAGAAAGACTAAGACAAGGATACTGAGGCTGAATAAAGAGGAAGGTTGTTGGGAAGAGACCGGCAGTGAAAAAGCAGGGATACTGAACGAATACTTCTGCTCAGTATTCACAATGGAACAGCAGGGGGAGATACCTAATCTAGTCAATAGAAGCACTCTGGATAGGGAGGTTGATATTAGTCCTTTCACAGAAGAAAGGGTTCTGAAAGAACTCTTAAAACTGAAGGTGGATAAAGCAATGGGGCCTGATGGGATTCACCTCAGAATTCTAAAAGAACTAAGGGAAGAACTAGTGACACCACTGACTACCCTTTTTAATAAATCATGGGAGGATGGTGTGGTACCTGAGGACTGGAGAAGAGCGGATGTGATTCCCCTTCACAAAAGTGGGAGCAAGACAGAGGCAGGAAACTACAAACCTGTCAGTTTGACCTCTGTGGTAGGGAAAATGATGGAATCACTTCTGAAGGAAAGAATTGTTGAGTACCTAGAGGCCAGTTGGGCACAAGACCCAAGGCAGCATGGATTCACAATAATAGTACAGCCAAACTCAGCACTCCTCAACTTGGCGTCAAACAGGTCATGTTTTATTAAATTAAATTAAACAAAAGCAGACGCCACAATCAGCCAAAGGGCTCAAACAACAGATAATCCTGACCCTTTTCGTGTAATCAGCATGTCTTCAGGGGGTGGTACATGGTTAAAAAACCTGGTATAAATAGGGTAGAATTTAAAGATACAGATACCTTAGATTTATGTATTTTATGTATGTGCTAGAAACACTGAGTTTCAATTATATACACACCATAAGAACATCTATATAAGTGTGTTAATGAATTCACAGCTACTAATATATTAACATACACATATCCAAGGTATACAGCCATTTTCTTATTTAAAGCTGTAATGTGCTATAAGCACCCTATATATACACAGTGTTAAAAACATTGAGTACAGCAGCTACGATGATATCATGGCATGAAAATGAAAATACTATACTAGACAGGAGAATAGCTCCCAGCCAACGGGACCCACAGTGTAATGCTTCATGTCAATTAGGATTATTTATGATCAATTAAACCTACGGAAAAAATGAAAAAACAAAAATATATATAAACATGGGGAAAATCCAAGTACGTAATAGTATTATAAAAAATGAAAATACATGCAATAATCAAATGCATATCCAAGTCACTAATAAACAATAAACTGAAAATAGACAAAAAGGAATAAATAAAAAGTCTACATGAGAGTATAGAAAGGGGGGAAGTGGGAAGGGGGAAAGGGGGAGGGGAAAGAAGAAAGGAGAAGGGAAATTAAGCAATCTAAAGGCTAGAGAGAGAAAAAAAACAAACAATTATAGTTGCAAACTCATATAGTTACAACATCAAGGCATAGGAGAGAGGTTAACTCCTCTGTAGACAGGGCAATAGATCAATCTTGTCATTCAAACTTGGAGCCATAAGGGCTCCCAAGGTATAGATCCAGTGGGATTCTATATTTCAATTTAGCATCCAAATCACCCCCTCTTGGGCCAAGTTTAGCAACTTCCAGACCACAGAATTTGAATACATGTTCCTGGATTTTAGTTCTATTCATATTACAATGAATCGAAAGTGCACTTCTGGTATCATTATTGGCTATAGATCGAAAATGTTCACCCATCCGTACTTTCAGTGCTCTAGTTGTTTTACCAACATAGAAAGCTCCACATTGACAAGTAGCCAAATAAACCACATTCTGTGTACTGCATGTAATTAAATCCCTAATCTCATAGGTATTGGCACCATTACAGCTACTGAAAGTGCTACACTTAAATACAGAGTTACAAAATTTACAATTGCCACAACTGTTCATACCTTTAGTAAGGGGGGGCCTATTAATGTAACTCTTTGTAGTTGAAGGTCCAGTATAACTGTGAACCAATCTGTCCTGCAAATTAGGACCTCTTTTGCACACCATTCTTGGTTTGTTGTGGGTGACTTCTGACAACAATGGTTCTCCTTGCAAAATGTTCCAATTAGTGTTAATAATGTCTTCAATAGATTTTGAATGTCTAGTGTAAGTTGTAATAAAATTCATTCAGTGATCTTTCTGTTGGATTACTTTTGAACTTAAAAGATCAGATCTTTCAGTAAATCTTACCTCTCTAAATGCTTTCTGTGTAACATAGTATGCGTAACCTCTCTCCAAAAACCTATCACACATGCCCATACCAAAGGTGAAGAAATCAACATCACTACTACAATTTCGTCTGACTCTTAACATTTGTGCCTTCGGTATGTTGGCTACCAAATGGTGTGGGTGGCAACTCAAGGCTAATAGTAAAGAGTTCCTATCTGTCTCCTTTCTATAGAGTTTTGTGCCAAGGCAGCCACCCTCTTCCTTAAAGACACTAACTTCCAGAAAGGAGACAGAAAGGAGACAGAAAGGAGACTGTGTTGCAATGAAAATCTTAAATTTTCATCGCTTATTTCCAGGTGCTTAACGAATGTATATCGTTCCTCAAGTGTGCCACGCCACACCATAATAATATCATCAATATAACAGCGCCAAATGTCTATCATATCATATAGAATGGATTTGTTTGATTTTCATAGATTGTACATGTTTCCCATTTACCCAAATAAAGATTGGCATAGTTGGGTGCAAAAGTTGCACCCATTGCCGTCCCTTTAATTTGTAAATAAAATTAGTCTTGGAAAAGAAAATAGTTTTTAGTAAGAACGTGTTCAGCACATTCCAAAAGAAAATTATTTTTGCCATGCTCTAATTCTGGTTCCAAGGACACCAATAATCCAATGCCTGTAGGCCACCCTCATGTGGTATATTGGTATACAGTGAGGTAATGTCCATGGATACAAGGTACCACTCAGGTTCAATCTGCATATAATCTAAAATCTCCAAAAACTGGCCTGTGTCTATGACATATAATGGCAAAGCAGTAACATAGTCCTTTATGTGGAAATCCACATATTTAGACCATGGTTCTACCAGAGAACCAATCCCAGCCACAATAGGACGCCGGGGGTTCCAAAAGTTTTTATGGATTCTTGGTAATGTATAAATACTGGTTCTGATGGGATTAGCTACACTTAAAAACAACATCTCCCCATGATCAATCAGACCTCCACGTTCAGATTCAAAAAGAAATATATCAATTTGTTGTTTGAAAGCTTCTGTAGGATCTGGGGTCAGCGGTTGGTAAAAGATCACATCACTTAGCTGTTTTTTTACGTCAGGAATGTATTTCAATGTGTTCATTACCACCACTGAACCACCTTTATCTGCTGGTTTAATAGTCAAGTCCATGTTCAATTCCAAGCTCTTAAGAGCTTCTGCTGTTGAAATATTAATAAAAGTAGATGGAATATCTCTATCAAGGAGGGTTCTAAATTGTCTCTCTCAGGTTGTCTCGAAAACTTTTACTGCATCACAATATGGAGGCATAAAGGTGGAGAGAGGTTTAAATTTCCTTACCGCTGCTGTAGCTGGTGATATATCGCAAATGTCCCCATTAACACCAGCCTGTCCCAGACACATAGTTGTTTTGTTAAAGAAAACTTTTAAATTTAGATTTCTAGTAAAATGATGAAGATCCAAATACAGTTCAAATTGTTTAGAATCTTGTGTTGGTACAAACGATAGTCCTTTTTGTAAAACCGAAAGTTGGTCCTCGTTTAGTATGATGTTAGAGATGTTAATGACAATATTCTTAGGTATTATTTGTCCCCCTGCCTCTTGTTTTGGCTCCTGTTTCCTTTCACCCCTCCTTGTAGGTTTGTTCCTGTTGGAATTGATGACTGGGCTACATGTTTGCCCCCAGAATTCTCTGTTCCAAAACCAGTTCCCGAAATTGTACAGTGCCCTGTATATCGAGAGGTTCTGAGTCCCCTTCGAAAAAATCCTCCTGTTCAGACTCATTAGCAGAGGTGTTTTAGTTTGGTGAATCACTTTTGTTCTGTAGTATGGACTTGGGCTGTATTTCAGAATTTGTTCCTCCTCTCCTCCTACCTATATTTCTTCCCTTGCGCTTAGAATATAGAGGTTTGTTTTTATTCCAGTCCCAGACTCTATTGTGTAAATAATCAAACCTGTCTCTTTCAAATTTGTTTAGTTTGATCTTCCCGATCTTATTTTCTTCCCTCTGTGTATTGTCCTTTAATTCTTTCTCAAGGTTACTGAAATCAGGATGTTCTTTAAATCGGGAAACATTTTCCTCTTTATTTTTAATATCAGTGGTTACCTCCTCTCTTTGCGCATCATAATCCTTTATGACAGCGTTTATCAGTGCATTACTCCCAAGTTGAAGTGAATCTTTCCAATCGGAAACAAAACTAACCCTGTCCCAGACGCAGCCAGGCTTATTTAAGACTCTTAAGCCTCCGGGTGATGTATGCTTCCAATGTAGTTTTACCCCAATAGTGCCTACGTCCCTCTAAAATAGCTCTTTCAAGATCTATAAATGCTTTTTGAATATCTAATGTGTCCGATGTTTCTTCACTCGCTACAAGATCAACATTTGCCTGACTCGATGCCGTCTCCGTATCATGAAATAAATCAGCTTCACCAGCTGTTGTAAACACACATGCTGCATAAGTAAGCCCATGGAATTACCCTGTACAGTGTCCCCGAGTGCACCAGAAATCATTCCCAAAGTAGTTTAAAGTCTGCAAACTAACCTATAACTTGGTACAAATGGTGGATAATGAATACAGTCTCACAGTCTTACAATAAAACAGAACTTCCACTGTTACCACATATCCAGGCTGTTGCAGTTGTGTAGAACTCGGCGTAGGTAATTCCAAAAGATGGCGTGGTCTGCAGTTAGAGTTGCCTGAATGCTAAGCTGCAGTGAGCCCATTCAAAAAAATCAACAGACAAGAAGCAAAAACAGCTCAACTGCCATGAGAGGGTGCACAAATACAAACAATAATAGTACAGCAAAACTCAGCACTCCTCAACTTGGCGTCAAACAGGGCATGTTTCATTAAATGGGTTCATAGCAGGAAGATCATGTCAGACAAATCTAATTGATTTCTTTGACTGGTTGACCAAAGTAGTAGACCAGGGAGGGGCTGTGGACATGGCCTACCTAGACTTTAGCAAGGCATTTGACACAGTCCTACACAAAAGATTAATAAACAAATTAGCCAGCCTGGGACTGGGTCCCAGGGTGGTAGCCTGGGTAAAACACTGGCTGGACAACAGGACACAGCGGGTAATAGTAAATGGAGTCCACAGTGAAGAAAGGGGGGTTACTAGTGGGGTACTGCAGGGTTCAGTACTGGGGTCAGTCCTTTTTATTGCCTTTATAAGTGACACTGCAGAGGGACTGGAAGGGAAAGTATGTCTCTTTGCAGATGACACAAAGATTCTGCAACAGGGTTGATACACAAGTTGGGGTGGAAAGGATGAAAAGGGACTTGGCAAGGTTGGAGGAATGGTCAAATGTATGGCAGCTTAGATTCAACGCAAAGAAGTGCAAAGTAATGCACCTGGGAAGCAAAAACCCAGAGGAAGAGTACACAATGGGTGGTGAGATACTGACAACAACAAAAATGGAAAGGGACCGAGGGGTAGTCATATCAGACGACCTAAAGGTGGTCCAGCAATGTGAGAAGGCAGTAAGGAGGGCTGGGGGAATATTGGGATGCACAGGGGGAGGCATCACCAGTAGAAAACAGGAAGTTGTTGGCCCTCTGTACAGGCAGTTGATAAGACCACATCTGGAGTACTGTGTACAGTTCTGGAGACCTCATTTCCGCAAAGACATAGACAGAGTGGAGGCTGTCCAGAGGAGGGCAACCAAATTGGTGAGAGGGTCTGCACCAGAAGACATATGAAGAAAGACTAAAGGAGCTTAAGATGTATAGCCTTGAGGAAAGGGGGGAGAGGGGGGACATGATAGAAACTTTCAAATACCTCAAGGGAATCAACAAAGTCCAAGAGAGTAGCATCTTTCAGAAAAAGAGATGTGCAAGAACAAGGGGGCACAATTTGAAGATGGGTAGGGACGGCTCAGAGGTAATGTGAGGAAGTATTTCTTCACAGAGAGGGTTGTAGATGCATGGAATGGCCTTCCTGAGGAGGTCGTAGAGTCAAAAACAGTGGGGGAACTCAAGAATGCATGGGACAGACATAAGACAATTCTAGTGGAGGGTAGGAGGAAGTAGGTTATTGGTTAACTAGGATCTTCAGCTTATCTGTTAGGTAGAGAAATGGGCAGACTAGGTGGGCCAAGCGGTCCTTATCTGCCATCAAATTCAATGTTTCTTAGAATATGTAGCACTTTCTATTTTTAACTCTTTGAGTGCTGAACAAATTTGAATTTATATAGATTCTGGCCGTATATATATCCTCCTGCAACATTTTAATTGGGGAATAATAAGTTGAAGAGTATTGGGCCCCATATGTTTAGTGTTCAGGAATGTTTCTATCAAGTTAGTTTAATTATGTAATAGTTAGTTTTTCCAGAAATAGCTCTAACTTTATAAGGAACATCAGTATATCTCTCTGGAGCAAGGGTAAATATAGATGTAAGACGCCTGGCGCTATGTGAAATACATAGCAGTGGAAAGGTTCCTAGTTGTTGGGATCTGTGCCACACTGGTTGCAATATGTTTTTAGTGGATTTGTGGTGTCATTTGTAAAATCTCTTTGTCTTTTTTTTTTTTTTTTAGCTATAGTGTACTGTGGTGGTGGGTCCTTCACGTGAAATTGTGTGTCAGTTGTGAGATGATTTTTTTCTGCCACTGTAGAATGACATGGCTGGGGATAGACAGGCAGTGCAGCAGAAGATGGTGCGGTACTATGGGGCTGATCATGCCGTGAGGGCTAGAAACTTGCTTTCTTGTATTTCTCCTTTTTTTTAATTCTGTTTATGCCTCCTAATCAAGCTGCCCATTCTAGCCAGGTAACTTCCCAGCCTCAGTAATTCCCATCCTTGACTCTTACCTGGTCTCCAGGGGCTCTGTGAAGGGGGTTTCCTCTTGGAGGGTATTTCATAGAAACATAGAAATTGTTGGCAGATAAGGACTGCTAGGCCCATCCAGTCTGCCCGTAGGCCCTATACATTGTATGTAGTCACTGACCCTATGTGATCAATAGCTTTTCATCACTCCCTCCCCTCTGAGGCTTCCCTAGTGCCTGTCCTGGGCATGCTTACACCCCTCCACTGTGCTTTCCCTCACTACCTCCTGTGGCAGACTATTCCAAGCGTTGACTACCCTTTCTGTGTAGAAAAACTTCCTCACATTACCTCTTAATCTACCCCCTCCCAATTTCATACTGTGCCCCTTTGTTCTAGTACTTTTTCTACATTGGAAAAGATCCCCCACCTGCACCTTGTTTATGCCCTTGAGGTACCTGAAAGTTTCAATCATGTCCCCCTGCTGTCTCCTCTCCTCCAGTGAGTGCATATTGGGGTCCCTTAGTCTCTCCTCATACATTCTGTGGTGCAAGCCCTGCATCATCTTTGTTGCCCTTCTCTGGATAGTTTCCACCTTATCTATGTCCTTGTGCAGGTGTGGCCTTCAGAACTGCACACAGTACTCCAGGTGAGGCCTTACCAATGTTTTATACAAATGGCATCGCCACCTCCTGCCTCCTGCTAGTGATACCCGTGGCTATGTACCCCAGACTGTTGCGGATTTCTTTGTGGGCAGAAAAAGGCAGCAATGCATGCAGGAGCCCAGTACAAAAGGGCAGCCTGCAGCGGCGGGAGAAACAGAATGAGCGAATGACAGAGGGGAGTGAGTGAGCGAGCTCAACGGAGCTCTATCGTGACTGCTGCAGATTTCTTTGTGGGCAGAAGAAGGCGGCAATACAGTCAGAAGCCCAGTGCAAAAGGGAAGCCTGCAGCGCCAGGAGAAACACAATGAGTGACTGACAGTGAGGGAGTGAGCGAGCTCAACTGAGCTCTATGGTGACTGCTGCAGATTTCTTTGTGGGCACAAAGAGGCAGCAATGCACGTAGGGGTCCAGTACAAAAGGGCAGCCTGCAGTGGTGGGAGAAACAGAACGAACAAGTGAGAGAGGGGGAGTGAGTGAGTGGACGAGCTCAGTGGAGCTCTATCATGACTGCTGCAGATTTCTTTGTGGGCAGAAGAAGGCGGCAACGCAGTCGGAAGCCCAGTGCAAAAGGACAGCCTGCAGTGCTGGGAGAAACACAATGAGTGACTGAGAGTGGGGGAGTGAGTGAGCTCAACTGAGCTCTATCGTGACTGCTGCAGATTTCTTTGTGGGCACAAAAAGGCAGCAATGCACGCAGGGGCCCAGTACAAATGGGCAGCCTGCAGCGGTGGGAGACACAGAACGAACAAGTGAGAGAGGGGGAGTGAGTGAACGAGCTCAGTGGAGCTCTATCATGACTGCTGCAGATTTCTTTGTGGGCAGAAGAAGGCGGCAACACAGGCAGGAGCCCAGTACAAAAGGGCAGCCTGCAGTGCCAGCAGAAATGGAATGAGCGAGTGAGAGAGGGGAGTGGACGAGCTCAACAGAGCTCTGTCAGGACTGCTGCAGATTTCTTTGTGGGCAGAAAAAGGTGCTAACAGAGGCAGGAGCCCAGTACAAAAGGCCAGCCTGCAGCACCTGGAGAAACAGAATAAGAAAGTGAGAGAGGGGGAGTGAGCGACCTCAACGGAGCTGTGTCGGGACTGCTGCAGATTTCTTTGTGGGCATAAAAAGACGCCAATGCAGGCAGGGGCCCAGTACAAAAGGGAAGCCTGCAGCGGCGGGAGAAACAGAACGAACGAGTGACAGAGGGGAGTGAGTGAGCGAGCTCAACGGAGCTCTATTGTGACTGCTGCAGATTTCTTTGTGGGCAGAAGAAGGCGGCAACGCAAGCAGGAGCCCAGTACAAAAGGGCTGCCTGCAGCGTCAGCAGAAACAGAATGAGCACGTGAGAGAGGGGGAGTGAGCGAGCTCAACGGAGCTCTGTCGGGACTTCTGTAAATTTCTTTGTGGGCAGAAAAAGGCACCATTGGAGGCAGGAGCCCACTACAAAATGGCAGCCTGCAGTGCCAGGAGAAACAGAATGAGCTAGTGAGACGGGGGAGTGAGCGACCTCAACAGAGCTCTGTTGGGACAGCTGTGGATTTCTTTGTGGGCAGAAAAAGGTGCCAACACAAGCAGAAGCCCAGTACAAAAGGGGCAGCCTGCAGCACCGGGAGAAACACAATGAGTGACTGAGAGTGGGGGAGTGAGCGAGCTCAACTGAGCTCTATCGTGACTGCTACGGATTTCTTTGAGGGCACAAAAAAGCGGCAATGCAGGCAGTAGCCCAGTACAAAAGGCCAGCCTGCAGCACCGGCAGAAGTGGAACGAGTGAGTGAGAGAGGGGGAGAGAACAAGCTCAATGGACCTGTGTCGGGACTGCTGCAGATTTCTTTGTGGGCACAAAAAGTCGCAAACAGAGGTGGAAGCCCAGTACAAAAGGGCAGCCTGCAGCACCAGGAGAAACAGAATGAGCAAGTGAGAGAGGGGGGAGTGAGCCACCTCAACGGAGCTCTGTCGGGACAGCTGCAGATTTCTTTGTGGGCAGAAAAACATGCCAACGTAGGCAGGAGCCCAGTATAAAAGAGCAGCCTGCAGCACTGGGAGAAACAGAATGAGTGAGTGACAGAGAGGCAGTGAGCGAGCTCAACGGACCAACACAATCAACATTCGGCATTGACAAATGCTTGTTGCTGTAGCTGCTATCAGTGCTATGTGCTTCTTTCTGGGGCTGAGTTCCCTGTCATGATAATTACCCACTAGACAGACTTCTGGGGTGAAAACATCCTCCAGCCCCAAAAGGGGGTCTAGGTTTTGTCTGATGTCATTCCATAGCAACATTGATTTCTCACAATCCCAGAAAGTGGGCTTTAAAGACCCCACCTCCTTCTGACATTTTTTTGCAGGTCGCATTCTCCAATTAACCCATACAACAAAGTTTCTGGAGGATAAAATACATATTTTGTAAGATTTTAAATGAAATCAATCTATATCTATCCTGTTTAATGTATTTGTATAGATCCCATCATATACAGTACGTTGCCAATCCTCTGGATCCCAGTTAACCCGAAGAGCACCTTGCCAATAATGGCACACCCCATTGAGAGTACTCAGATAGAGTCTTTGCAGCATGTTACACAGAAGATCTGAAGAAGAAGATCAGGCATCTGACACCATTTAGTCTAACACCTCTCTTTTAGCAGGTGGCCAAGATGACTGTCCCTTATATGATGCTACATAATGCAGCATTTATACTAACTTGAAACTTGTAGTGTCTGGTAACCTAAACTGGATTGTTCTACAATCCAGATGTCTATCCCCTATCATCATTTGAGGTACAGTGGGTGCCTGCATTTGTGATAGAAAACAGAAGGAGCAGGGCAGAGAACTGTACCAGTTAAAGCAGAAGGAAGCAGGGAAGGCAGTCAGAATAGCAAAGGCCCAAACAGTGGAAAAGATAGCCAACTCAGTTAAGAAGGGGGATAAAACATTTTATAGGTACATTAGGGAGTAAAAAAAGACCAAGGAAGGGATAATGAGGCTTAATAAAGGGAAGGAAGGGTGGGCAGAGGGTGACAGTGAAAAAGCAGGGATACTGAATGAATACTTCTGCTCAGTATTCACAATGGAACAGCAGGGAGAGGTACCAAAACCAAAGAATAAAAGCACTCTGGATAGGGGGGTCAATACCAGTCCATTCACAGAAGAAAGGGTCCTGAAAGAACTCTAAAACAGAAGGTGGACAAAGCAATGGGGCCTGATGAGATTCACCCCAGAATTCTAAAAGAACTAAGGGGAGAACTAGTGACACCACTGACTACCCTTTTTAACAAATCATGGGAGGATGGTGTGGTACTTGAGGACTGGAGGAGGGTGGATGTGATTCTCCTTCACAAAAATGGGAGCAAGACAGAGGCAGGAAACTACAGACCTGTTAGTTTGACCTCAGTGGTGGGGAAAATTATGGAATCACTTCTGAAGGCACAAGACCCAATGCAGCATGGATTCACAGCGGGGCGGTCATGTCAGATGAATATAATCGATTTCTTTGACTGGATGACCAAAGTAGTAGACCAGGGAGGGGCTGTGGACATGGCCTACCTAGACTTTAGCAAGGCATTTGACACAGTCCCACACAAAGGATTAACAAGCATTTGTCAATGCTGAAAGTTCGTTGTGCATAGAGATAAGGAAGTGTGAGAGAGTGTCGTAGTGCAGGAAGAGTTTTATTGATAATGAGCAATAGAAAGTTGTATGACAGCTGTACTGCTCATGAGGTGGTGTGATAAAAAAGGCTATATTGAAAATTTGGAGTGAAAATATTGAAAATGACCAAAGTTACGCAAGTACTTCGAAAATTGTGAATGACCGGGTCTAACTTGACCATTTTTTGGAGTTGTGTCACCACATTTTCAACATGGCCTTTTTGGTACCCCACCTCATGAAGAGTGCCACTGTCATTTTGTTCACTTGCGCCGAAAGGTGATTTCACAGAGTGACTGCACCATTCTGCGCCACAGGTGCAAAAACACATTTCAGGCAGGATGCAAAAACATTACAGTTGTACTGTTCATAAGGAAGTGTGAAATAATGGCAATGTTAAAAATCTGGAGTGAAATTAAAAATTGGCAAAAATACAAGCGTGCGTAGAAACTGCGCAATGCACACTCATAACACAGGCATTTTTTGAATTTTTTCACCAAATTTTAAACATGGTCTTTTTGGGACCTCCCCTCATGAACAGTAGCACTGTGATTTTATTAATTCATCCTGAAAGTTGATTTCGCACATTGACTGCGTCATTCTGGGCCACAGGTGCGAAAACACATTTTGGGCAGGATGTGAAAAATGGCAGCTGTACTGTTTATAAGGAGAAGTGAAAAAAATGGCAATGTTGAAAATCTGGAGTGAAAGTATAAAAAAATAGCGAAGTTACGGGCATGCGTAGAAACTGCGGAATGCACACTGGTAATGCAGGCATTTTTGGGAATTTCCCACCAAATTTGCAACATGGGCTTTTTGGGACCCCACCTCATGAACAGTGGCACTGTCATTTTGGCAATCAGTCTTGAAAGGTGATTCCTCGCAGTGACCGCGAAATCACCTTTCGGGACTGAGAAACGAAATGACACTGACATGTTCATGGGGTGAGGTCCCAAGAACCCCATGTTGAAAATTTGGGGCCAAAAGTCCCAAAAATGGCTGACATATCAACCTAAGTTGAAACACCCCATTGAGTCCCATTATATAGCGCTTATCCGATTCCTCAGTTTGCAGTTTGGCTTTGAAAAGTGCAGACGTATCCTGGTCCAGTGAAGACTCGGCTCCTGACTTCCAAAGGGAAGTATGGGTGGGGGTGCGGGGAGTGGGCGCAGATGGAGGGTTGGGGTGGGGAGGTGGAACTGGGGCGACGACGCTGGAAGGTTTGCCTTTTTACAGGTAAAATAAAATAAAAAAAAAGACTTCAGGTGGATGGTTTTTGTATTTTACAGGAAACAAACAGTAAGGAGCTGCAGGGACGGAGGAAAATGTTTAACCAGGAAAGACACACTAAGTGGCTGCAGGGATGGGGGAAAATGTTTAACCAGAAAAGACACACTAAGTGGC
Source organism: Neoceratodus forsteri (assembly GCA_016271365.2). Lineage (NCBI taxonomy): Eukaryota > Metazoa > Chordata > Ceratodontiformes > Ceratodontidae > Neoceratodus > Neoceratodus forsteri. The sequence goes on along the minus strand of JADMNL010000022.1, from coordinate 30,758,456 downwards.
TGCAGGGACGGAGGAAAATGTTTAACCAGGAAAGACACACTGAGTGGCTGCAGGGACGGGGGACCGTGTTTAACCAGAAAAGACACATTGAATGGCTGCAGGGACCGGGAAAGTGTTTAACCAGGAAAGACACACTGAGTGGCTGCTGGGATCGGGGAAAGTGTTAACCAGAAAAGACACACTGAGCAGCTGCAGGAACGGGGGGAAAGTGTTTAACCAGGAAAGACACACTGAGCGGCTGCAGGGACAAGGGGAAAGTGTTTAACCAGGAAAGACACACTGAGTGGCTGCAGGGACGGGGGGAAAGTGTTTAACCAGGAAAGACACTGAGCGGCTGCAGGAACTGGTGAAAGTGTTTAACTAAAAAAGACACACTGAGCGGCTGCAGGGACAGGGGAAGTGTTTAACCAGGAAAGAGACATTGAGTGGCTGCAGAGACGGGGGGAAAGTGTTAGCCAGGAAAGACACACTGAGCGGCTGCAGAGATGGGGGAAGTGTTTAACCAGGAAAGACACACTGAGCGGCTGCAGGGATGGAGGAAAGCGTTTAACCAGAAGACACGCTGAATGGCTACAGGGATGGGGGACAGTGTTTAACCAGAAAAGACACACTGAGTGGCTGCAGGGACGGGGGAAAGTGTTTAACCAGAAAAGACACACTGAGCGGCTGCTGGGACGAGGGACAGTGTTTAACCAGAAAAGACACACTGAGTGGCTGCAGGGACGGGGGAAATTGTTTAACCAGAAAAGACACACTGAGCGGCTGCTGGGATGAGGGACAGTGTTTAACCAGAAAAGACACACTGAGTGGCTGCAGGGACAGGGGAAAGTGTTTAATAAGGAAAGACACACTGAGCGGCTGCAGGGATGGGGGAAAATGTTTAACCAAGAAAGACACACTGAGCAGCTGCAGGGATGGAGGAAAAGTGTTTAGCCAGGAAAAACACACTGAGTGACTGCAGGGACAGGCTGCATGGGTTCACAGTGGGAAGGTCATGTCAGATGAATCTAATTGATTTCTTTGACTGGGTGACCAAAGTAGTAGACCAGGGAGGGGCTGTGGACATGGCCTAACTAGAATTTTGCAAGGCATTTGACATAGTCCCACACAAAAGACTAATAGTCAAATTAACCAGCCTGGGAGTGGGTCCCAGGGTGGTAGCCTGCGTAAAACATTGGCTGGACAACAGGACACAGAAAGTAATTGTAAATGGAGTCCACTCTGAAGAAAGAAGGGCTACTAGTGGGGTACTGCAGGGTTCAGTACTGGGTCCAGTCCTTTTTAATGTCTTTATAAGTGACATTGCAGAGGGACTGGAAGGAAAGGTATGCCTCTTTGCAGATGACACAAAGATCTGTAACAGGGTTGATACACAGGAGGGTGGAAAGGATGAAAGGGACTTGGCAAGGTTGGAGGAATGGTCAGAAGTATGGCAGCTTGGATTCAATGCAAAGAAGTGCAAAATAATGCACCTGGGAAACAAAAACCCAGGAGAAGATTACACAGTGGGGTGGGGGATGTAGTAAGAACAACAAAAATGGAAAGGGACCTGGGGTTAATCATATCAGATGACCTTAAGGTTGGCAAGCAATGTGAGAAGGCGGTAGAGAGGGCTGGGGGGATACTGGGATGTATAGGGAGAGGCATCACCAGCAGAAAACAGGAAGTTGTTATCCCCCTGTACAGACAGTTGTTGAGACCCCATCTGGAGTACTGTGTCCATTTCTGGAGACCCTATCTCCGCAAGGACATAGACAGGATGGAGGCAGTTCAGAGGAGGGCCACTAAAATGGCTCAGGGTCTGCAAGAGAAGCCATATGAGGAGAGACTAAAGGAGCTTAATATGTGTACCCTTGAGGAAAGATGGGAGAGGGGGGACATGATAGAAACGTTTAAGTACCTCAGTGGAATCAACAAAGTCCAAGAGGGTAGCATCTTTCAGAAAAAGAGATGTGCAAGAACAAGGGGATACAATTTGAAGATGGGGGACGCTCCAGGGCAATGTGAGAAGTATTTTTCACAGAGATGGTGGTGGATGCATGGAACAGCCTTCCTGAGGAGGTTGTGGGGTCTAAAACTGTGGGAGAATTCAAGAATGCATGGGACAGACATAAGGCAATTTTTGTGGGGGGTAGGAAGAAATAGGCTTTGGTTAAATAGGATCTGCAGCTTATCCTCTAGGAAGGGAAATGGTCAGACTAGGTGGGCCAAGCGGTCCTTATCTGCCATCAAAGTCTATGTTTCTATGTTTCAGGGGAAAGTGTTTAACCAGAAAAGATACACTGAGTGGCTGCAGGGACGGGGGAAAGTGTTTAACCAGGAAAGACACACTGAGCGGCTGCTGGGTCGAGGGACGGTGTTTAACCAGAAAAGACACACTGAGTGGCTGCAGGGACGGGGGAAAGTGTTTAATAAGGAAAGACACACTGAGCGGCTGCAGGGATGGGGGAAAATGTTTAACCAAGAAAGACACACTGAGCAGCTGCAGGGATGGGGGAAAAGTGTTTAATCAGAAAAAACACACTGAGTGACTGCAGGGACAGGCAGCATGGGCTCACAGTGGGAAGGACATGTCAGACGAATCTAATTGATTTCTTTGACTGGGTGACCAAAGTAGTAGACCAGGGAGGGGCTGTGGACATGGCCTACCTAGAATTTTGCAAGGCATTTGACATAGTCCCACACAAAAGACTAATAGTCAAATTAACCAGCCTGGGAGTGGGTCCCAGGGTGGTAGCCTGGGTAAAACATTGGCTGGACAACAGGACACAGAAAGTAATTATAGCGCAGTGGTCTAAGGCTCTGAGCTGCAAATTTGGTGACATCCAGCAGACCAGACCTGGGTTTGAATCCCACAGCTTCCCCTTGCATACTGTGTGACCCTGAGCAAGTCACTTAACCTCCTTGTGCTCCCAGGTCGCTCCTGTAAAAAAGCTTTCAGCTTAGTGTGCTATACCTGGTTAAACAACTAAATAAAAAATAAATGGAGTCCACTCTGAAGAAATAATAGCTACTAGTGGTACTGCAGGGTTCAGTACTGGTCCAGTCCTTTTTAATGTCTTTATAAGTGACATTGCAGAGGGACTGGAAGGAAAGTATGCCTCTTTGCAGATGACACAAAGATCTGCAACAGGGTTGATACACAAGGAGGCGTGGAAAGGATGAGAAGGGACTTGGCAAGGTTGGAGGAATGGTCAGCAGTATGGCAGCTTGGATTCAGTGCAAAGAAGTGCAAAATAATGCACCTGGGAAACAAAAACCCAGGGGAAGATTACACAGTGGGGTGGGGGATGTAGTAAGAACAACAAAAATGGAAAGGGACCTGGGAGTAATCATATCAGATGACCTTAAGGTTGGCAAGCAATGTGAGAAGGCGGTAGGGAGGGCTGGGGGGCTATTGGGATGTATAGGGAGAGGCATCACCAGCAGAAAACAGGAAGTTGTTATCCCCCTGTACAGACAGTTGTTGAGACTCCATCTGGAGTACTGTGTCCATTTCTGGAGACCCTATCTCCGCAAGGACATAGACAGAATGGAGGCAGTTCAGAGGAGGGCCACTAAAATGGTGCAGGGTCTGCAAGAGAAGCCATACAAGGAGAGACTAAAGGAGCTTAATATGTGTACCCTTGAGGAAAGAAGGGAGAGGGGGGACATGATAGAAATGTTTAAGTACCTCAGTGGAATCAACAAAGTCCAAGAGGGTAGCATCTTTCAGAAAAGAGATATTGCAAGAACAAGGGATACAATTTGAAGATGGGGATGGCTCAGGGCAATGTGAGAAGTATTTTTTCACAGAGATGGTGGTGGATGCATGGAACAGCCTTCCTGAGGAGGTTGTGGGGTCTAAACTGTGGGAGAATTCAAGAATGCATGGGACAGACATAAAGCAATTTTGTGGGGGTAGGAAGAAATAGGCTGTTGGTTAAATAGGATCTGCAGCTTATCCTCTAGGTAGGGAAATGGGCAGACTAGGTGGGCCAAGCGGTCCTTATCTGCCATCAAAGTCTATGTTTCTATGTTTCAGGGGAAAGTGTTTCATCAGGAAAGACACACTGAGTGGCTGCAGGGACGAGGGAAAGTGTTTAAGCAGAAAAGACACACTGAGCAGCTGCAGGGACAGGGGAAAGTGTTTAATCAGGAAAGACACACTAAGTGGCTGCAGGGACCTGAGAAAGTGTTTAAGCAGAAAAGACACACTGAGCAGCTGCAGGGACAGGGGAAAGTGTTTAATCAGAAAAGACACACTGAGTGGCTGCAGGGACAGGGGAAAGTGTTTAACCAGAAAAGACACACTGAGTTACTGCTGGGATGGGGGAAAATGTTTAACCAGGAAAGATGCAGTGAGCAGCTGCAAGGACGGGGGAAAGTGTTTAACCAGAAAAGACACACTGAGTGGCTGCAAGGATCAGGGAAAGTGTTTAACCAGAAAAGACACACTGAGCAGGTGCAGGGATCGGAGAAAGTGTTTAACCAGAAAAGACACACTGAGCGGGTGCAGGGATCGGGGAAAGTGTTTAACCAGGAAAGATGCACTGAGCAGCTGCAGGGATGGGGGAAAGTGTTTAACCAGAAAAGACACACTGAGCGGCTGCAGGGACTGGGGAAAGTGTTTAACCTGGAAAGACACACTGAGCGGCTGCAGGGACGGGGGAAAGTGTTTAACCTGGAAAGACACACTGAGTTAAAGCTACCAACTTTCCGAGGCCTAAAACTGAGACGGTCCATCATGACCATGACCCCCGTGTCACTCCCACGGGCACCACCATAGACAACGCTGCACACAATTGATTACATTTCGCTGCTTGCTCTGGCCATGCCGCCCCACAGTAACACCTGTAGCAAACATCCAGATTAAAACAGCACATCATTCTGCTGCAAGTTCCAACTCATGATGTACAGAAAGTTCATTAGAAGCAAACCTGAGTTAAATTGTGATCAGACGTTCGAACTGCATGTATTGCTCCTCCTGACAGTCCCATCCAACCCGCTTACACTCACCTCATTTGTTGAGCAAACTTCACTTCAGTGACTCCCACCACCACACCAGATTGTTTTCACACACTTCCCTACAGCTGATCAGGTTCGGGTACCTTAGTTCACTGTTGACAGTCTCTTCTCTGTCTGGAGTCCCTCTCAGCTGCTGGCAGGCAGACATCCACATGCACTTGTTTGCACTACTACCCAGTCTAATCTAACAGGAAGGAACATGCTTTACTGTGCTCCCACTGACATGCTTACGGTGCAACACAGGTGCAGAGGTTGAAGTTGAAAACTACTTTCCAGCCCGAGCAGTGCCACACTGGTGCTGAAATAACTGTCACTCATAGATTAGCAGTCAGCAAAAACAAAAAGGGACAAAACTGGGACAAGTATGCAAAAACCAGGACAAAAGTGACATTTTTCAAAACTTGTGGGGACATCAGGACATGCTGCCTAAAATAGGGACTGTCCTGAGAAAATAGGGAATGTTGGTATCTTTACACTGAGTGGCTGCAGGGACGGGGGACAGTGTTTAACCAGAAAAGACCCACTGAGCGGCTGCGGGGATGGGGGGGAAGTGTTTAACCAGAAAAGACACACGGAGTGGCTGCAGGTACGAATGAAAGCGTTTAACCAAGAAAGACACACTGAGCGGATGCAGAGATCGGGGAAAGTGTTTAACCGGAAAAGACATACTGAGTGGCTGCAGGGACCAGGGAAAGTGTTTAACCAGAAAAGACACTGAGCGGCTGCAGGGACGGGGGGAAAGTGTTTAATCAGAAAAGATACACTGAGCGGCTGCAGGGACAGGGGGAAAGTGTTTAATCAGAAAAGATACACTGAGCGGCTGCAGGGACGGGGAAAGTGTTTAACCAGGAAAGACACACTGAGCGGCTGCAGGGATAGGGGAAAGTGTTTAATCAGGAAAGACACAATGAGCTGCAGCTGAAGGGCTCGCATTTCAAAGGAAAGAGCCGTGCTCAGCGTCAGCCCTGTCCTTTGAGATGTTTGCTGAGACCAGCCCCCTTAGCAAAACAGTGTCATCAGGACACTGCCTGCTGATTTGCCAGCCACCGACCGGCCCCTGCAGCACCGCTGGTCATTGGGCTGGCACCCCTCACACCCTTGTTTAGCAACTCTCATATCAACAAATTTGTTCACGTTTGCATGCTCGATTTTATTTTATTTTATTTAGTTTTTGTTGACCGAGTAAGTGCTCAAGCCAACAAGTGACTATTTTCAGGCACGACCCGGGAGGTACAGTTACAGAACACAGTGATACATAAGAGATTACACAAAGCAGGATACATTTGCAGGATACATAAGAAATTACGCAGAGCAGGATACATTTGCAAAGGACAAAGTCACACAGTGTAGTCAAGCATAGCAATAAGGATAAAATTACATGTATTCAATTGTTGAGAACTAGGGGGAGAGGTGGTAGGGGTCAGGTGTAAGGGTAGGGCAGGAGAGACGGAGACAGGGGGTGGTAGGGCGAATAGCAAAAAAGGGGAGGACAGGAGGGAGGTTAAGGCGCCAAGTGCGGCATTAGCGGGAGAAGGTTACCACCTGTGGCCGGGACGGTGGAACCGGGAGTCGGCAAGAGAGACGGAGAGGTCGGGGAACAGGACAGTGAAGCTATGGGTGCAAAAAACAGAGAGGGAGAGAGGGTGATGTGCAGGGGAGGGCAGTGGGGGGACTAGGTGCAAGGGTGAGGAGGATTTGAACTAAAGGAATGGGGGAGGGAAGGGTAGGGTGGGAAGGGCAGGGGTATGAGAGGGAAGGATGAAGGGCACGGAACAGATAGGGAAATGAGTGGGGGTAGGGAGATAGAGTGCACCTAGTAAGAGCGCAGCGGAGCAGAAGAAGGGAGGAGGACAAGAGGCGAGGCGGTGAAAACGGCATTGGCGGGGTAGAGTAGTAACCTGCGGCCGAGCCAGTGGAACTACGAGACGGCAGGAGAGAGAGGGGAGTCACGCAAACTGAACTTAACTCGATGAACTTAATAAACAAGTTAGCCATCCTTGGAGTGGGTCCCAGGGTTGTAGCCTGGTTAAAACATTGGCTGGACAACAGGACACAGAGGGTAATAGTAAATGGAGTCCACTCCGAAGAAAGGGGGGGGTTTCTAGTGGAGTACTGCAGGGTTCAGAACTGGGATCTGTCGTCTTTAATGTCTTATAGGTGACAGTGCAGAGGGACTGGAAGGGAAAGTATGCCTCTTTGCAGATGACACACAAAGATCTGCAACAGGGTTGATACACAAGAGGGGGTGGAAAGGATGAGAAGGGACTTAGCAAGGTTGGAGGAATAGTCAAAAGTATGGCAGCTTAGATTCAATGCAAAGAAGTGCAAAGTAATGCACCTGGGAAACAAAAACCCAGGGGAAGAGTACACAATGTGGGGTGAGGTACTAACAACAACAAAAATGGAAAGGGATCTGGGGGTAGTCATATCTAATAACCTAAAGGTAGGCAAGCAATGTGAGAAGGCAATAAGAAGCACTTGGGGATACTGGGATGTATAGGGAGAGGCATCACCAGGAGAAAACTGGAAGTTGTTATCCCCTCTGTACAGTCAGTTGGTGAGACCCCATCTGGAATACTGCGTGCAGTTCTGGAGACCTCATCTCTGCAAGGACATAGGATGGAGGCAGTCCAGAGGAGGGCAACTTAAATGATGCAGGGTCTGCACCAGAAGCCATATGAAGAGAGACTAAATGAGCTTAATATGTATACCATTGAGGAAAGGAGGGAGAGGGGGACATGATGGAAACATTTAAGTACCTCAAGGGAATCAATAAAATCCAAGAGGGTAGCATCTTTCAGAAAAAGAGATGTGCACGAACAAGGGGGCACAATTTGAAGATAGAGGGGAGACAACTCAAGGGCAATATAAGAAAGTATTTTTTCACAGAGAGGGTAGTGGATGCATGGAACAGCCTTCCTGAGGAGGTTGTGGGGTCAAAAACAGTGGGGGAATGCAAGAATGCATGTGACAGACATAAAGCGATTCTTATATGGGGTAGGAGGAAGTATGCTGTTAGTTAACTAGGATATGAAACTTATCCAATAGGTAGGGAAATAGGCAGACTGGGTGGGCCAAGCGGTCCTTATCTGCCGTCAAAGTCTATGTTTCTATACTTCTATGTTAAAACTGTCTGGAATTGTATTGTTTGCTGTCTTAAAACTGGGATTGTATCTCACCGGTTGGGAGATGTCACAGGACAACTTTTGGTCAAAATGGGCACAGAATTGTACGTGTGCCCAGAGGGGCCAATAAAGTGGAGTAAGCTTGAGAGTACATAAGAGTCTACAGGGGTGTACAGATAAAAGGCTCTAAATGTGAATTTGTGCTTTTTGGCATTGGCACAGTGACTGTTCTATTTGGTACCACAGTGGCAAGTACCTAAAATTATCTCTGTCTCCTTTCCCCCCAGTGGAAAAATTTACTTCCACGCAGTGCCAGATAATAGAAGAATAAGTTCAGGAGTCTTACCCCACCCTGAAGTTTGGGGCTGGTCAATTTAAAGTATGATCTATGGACTTTCTTACCTTGCCATAAAAAGTCAGAAATTAGTCGCTGTAAGAGGGCAAACCAGAGGGCCTTCCATCATTGCAAGTCCAGGGAAATGGTATGCACCAGAGGGTCCAGACTGTTCTTCTTAAGATCTCCAAGATGTTTGGTGACCTTGTTGCCCAGATAGGTGAGACATTGTGGTTTCCACTGTAGAGCTAGGTCCACAATCTCCCACTTAGTCACCACGAATGAGCTTGGTACATCCATCAGACCTGTGTTCAATTCCAGCAACCTCCACTTGCATACTGTGTGACTCTGAGCAAGGCACTTAATCTCCCCAGTGCTCCTGGGTCACCCCTGAAAAAAGGACCTTGTGCCTAATGGGCCTTACCTGATTATCAAAGAATTAAAAAAAAAGTCTTTTACAAGCAATTAGCTTGCCTTAGCAATGTTTAATTTATAGACAGATATTTGGCTGAAGGTGTCGATTTCATATAGTGCCACTGGAATGGAAGTTTTCATGTCCTCCACATGCAGCAAGATATTGTTCGCATACAACAAAAATTTGTACCCACTGTGTCCTATGGTAATGCCCTTAATGAGTGGATTATTTTGTAGTTGGCAAGCAAGAGGTTCAAAATACAGATTAAAAAGCAGAGAGGACAGAAGGCATACCTGCCTTGTCCCTTGTTCTAAATTCAGTGTATTTGGTAACACCCCATTATATTATATCTGGGCAACGGGTTTCTTATATAATACTTGCACCCGCTTAATGTATTCATCTGGAATATGGTATCTCCAAAGGACCTCAGACAAATATGACCATGAAACCCAATCAAATGATTTTTCTGTGTCGAAGGAAACCAAAGCTCCAGGCACTCTGCCTCCCCTCGATGCGAAACAAGACGGTGAAGCTTGCGTAAATGGTCACAGCAGATCCTTCACCGCATGAACCTGACCTGTTCAGCCCCAAACATGGAGTCGGATACCCGGTTCAGGCGATTTGCAAGGAACTTGGCTAAAATTTTTTAAACTGTATTTATCAAAGTAGGCTGGTAACTTACAGCTTAATATTTATCCTTCCCAGGCTTTGAGATTAAAGTAATCCACGCCTCTGTTAGGGAGGAGTCTCTCAGTCCTTTGGAGTGAAGTTAGTAGAATAAATTAGCGAGGACAGGGGTGAGTTCTGCTCTGAAGCATTTAAAAATAGTTGGTCAGAAAGTCATCTGGGCCGGGGGCTTTATCCAAACCATGCTGTTTAATGGCACTCATCACTTCCCCTGTCGAGATGGCACCCATCAAGGATTCTACTTGTTGATCAGATGGCTGCGGCAGTTGAATATTTTTAAGGTAATCCCTAATACAATCGGGAAGCTGCATCTCATCTTCTTCATTTCTATATAGGGCTTCACAAAATCCTTTAAACAGCTGCTGTCTCCCTCAGCTTAGTGACAGGAATAGGGTTATTCCCTACTCAGAGGTCCTTAACCACCCTCAAGTCTTCTTGCTGTCTTAGGCGCACGGCCATCATCTTACCTGCCCCCTGCCCATGCTCAACATACCACACCCTGGCCCTAAAATTAGCCAGTTCGGCCTCTCATTCAATAGCTTATAGTATTTGGCTCAGTGGAGTTGAGTTTGAGCTAAGTTTGTTCTTTAGTGTCTTGTTCCAGGTGTTGCTCTAATTCCTTAATTTGTAGGAGAAGCTCCTCTACCCGTCTGAGCCTTTCTTTATTCTGTCTGGTGGCCAGCCTGATGCATTCACTTCGCGTTGTGCATTTAGCTGCCCCCCACAGTATGTCCATCTGTTCCTCCATCCCCTGACGTGCATCAAAAACTTTTTAAGGCATTCCCTTCATTTTTTGGCTCATTGTTTTATCTCTAAATAACTGTGACTTCAACTACCATGTTCTAGCTCCCCTCCCTAAATGTTATGTTTCATATAGATCGGGACGTGATCAGAAAGGACTGTCTCCTTAGTTTGACACACAAGTAGTCCTGTAATGCTTTCTCAGTTAATGACAAAATAATCTAGCCTGGAGAATGATTTGTGGGGTAAGGAGTGGGATGTATAGTTCCTCTCCATGGGATGCAGCAGACGCCAGGAGTCTGTGAGCCCCAAATTATCAAATAGCTCTCTCAACCCTCACTGAACAGGAGGAAAAATAACCCGATTGTTTCCTGACCTTTGTAGATCAGGTTGGAATACAGGATTCCAGTCTCTGCCAACAGTAAGGGGAAGTGTTAATTTTGGTCTCTCCTCCATCCTGCTTCTGGGTGGTCCATTGCTGCTCTTTGCTCAGTCTGCGTTATTTGTGCTAAGAAAAGTGTTATATTTTCATAATTATCTGATGCACTGTATCGTTGATGCACCTTCTGATTCAGCTGCTTTGTTGCAATGCTTTGTCACATTATACTGGTTTATTTATTTATTTATTTTTGAAAGTCGGATTTACAACCTTTGAGTCAAGGACTCATTCACAAAGGCACCTCGTCGTGGTAACATACAGGTGCAATACAGATAACAAAAGAACACAATACAATAGTGGTTTATGGAATAAAGTCACATGCAGTAAATAGCAATCATATAAAGTAGACCAATAGTAGAAGTCACAACCCTGGTCGTACCGGGGAAATACCTATGTGGAAGGATGGGGGGGGACAGGGGTGAGGAAAAAGAAAAAAGGGAGAAGCAGTCCAGTGGACATTGTCTAGGCTAAGGGCCAGAAACAGGGAGGGACCCCAACATTAGGTTGATTAAGGGCAACTACAGCTTCGGGCGCCAAAGAGGTGGTTATGGAGAGTGACTTTAAGGGACCAATTTTGGCAGACTTAGTGACAGAGGGCGGGAGGGAGTTGAACCATTTGGGGGCACGGTAGTGGAAGGACCTTTGGGCTAGGGGGGTCTTGGTACGGGGTTTCTCCCTGGTTTCCAGATTCATGCACTGTTTTGTATAGTTACTGCTCATGTATTGTACTAGATAACTATAACATTTATAAAGTTTTTATTTCTTTACTGGGTGTGTACGTGATTGTGTTTGTAACTGTAATCTCCCGGGCGATGCTTGAAAATAGGCATATTATTGTCTAGTGTACTTACCTGGTAATCAAAAACCAAATCAAAATCAACTAACTAACTAACTAACTAACTAAACAAAAGGGGACAGCAACAGTGCCAAACCAGTAAAAATGCGGGGAGAGTCCACGCTGGGGCCATAAATAGAGTCCAGCAGTACTTCATTTGTGCCCAGTCTGCCGTGCTGGAAGAGATATGTCCCCTCAGTTTCCCATATCTCTTCAACCAGCTGGAAAGCCATGGACTTTGCAATCAGGATCCCCACTTCACTCTTCTTAGTGCTATCCCCTGCCCCCTAGACATGACCCACCCATTTTCTCCTAAAGTATGCAGCCTGTTCCCTTTTAAGGTATCTCTCCTGGAAATATACAATCCCCACTTTTAATTTCTTTAAGTGCTTTAAGATAGTATAGCTTTTCTTCTTTTTTGAGCACTCTTAACATTCCACGTGACAAATTCATAAACACTCCCCATCTGCCCATTTAAAATGATCTGAGTTAGTCTGGTATACTATGTCAGCCCCCTTGCTGCATACCTGGTGAGCATCATACTCTATGTCAGATATCTCCACCCCCTTCCTCCCCCCAACCACACAGAAACACAGTTAATATGAATGAACATATGACACAGTACCTTAATTAACAAAGAACCATATGTAACATTTAACATAACCTCTGAGTTCAAATCCCCATCTCTGGGACTGCACTCTTAAACCATCTGGGTCCGTAACGGTCCTGGCCCAGTCCCTCAAGGCAGCTCCATCTCTCTCTCTCTCTCTCTCTCCCCATGTGGCCATGTTCAAGGTCTTATCCCTTGTCGTCCCGTATTACATGAGGCAGACTGCTATTTAAGAGGGTCTCCACTCTACCCAAAATGAGTTATTAGAGCCCAGTGAACCAGTAGCAGTCTAAGAGCCTACAGGCCAAGGTTTTCTCAGGGGGACTGGAAGTAATATGTATATATTCCATCAAACTTCCTTTGTCCATCCAACACCTTGCATTAATCACACAAACTCAGAGGATAACCTTACATTCCTCCAGCCTCTACCCCCCCTCAAATGAGATTATTCAAATAGAAAACCCACAAAGACCCCAGTGCCTCCCACTTTGAAAGCAAGGAACGGCTGGGGTACAGAGAGGGACCCCCCCCTCCTCGTCACATGAAAAAACTTCCACTTTTGGACCCAAAATTCAAACAACACAGGAGTCCATTATAATAACATAGATGAAACTGCAGGAAATAAAATAATATTGTCCCGGCCATTGAAAAGTCTCCTTCCATACCAAACCTGCATGCTGACTCTCCAAGTTGTTGTACATATTGTCAGCTGGAGAAGTGATGCCCGTCTGGAACAGTCTTCACTAAGCACCATATTCTAACATCTCTATGCATGCTTCACTCCCAATTCGATACCCACTATCAGCTTTACTCTGGTGCAGTGTCTCAAAAACTAAACGACTCTCTGTAGTCAATGTCTCTGATGTGGTTTGGCCCATGCTGTAACCAGGTTGTCTCCTACATGGAGAGGTGCTGTAGACAGGCTACCAATGAGCAAAAAGCCACCCTGGCCCCCAAAGACACACTTCAGGATCCTCATTAGATGATGAAATCAGCAGCTGGAGGGTGGGTTACACGTGCACCTGGCTCAGACTAGACAGCTGGTTTGCTTCAAAATACAGACACGACCCCACAATGGTGAAGCTGGAAAATGAGAGAAGCTAAGGATAAGAAAGTAGCGAGGAAAACTCACCTGCAGAGCATCCAAACCTCCAATCCTAGGCCCAGCATCGCAGCACTCTTGTACCTTTAACCATCCATAACATGGGGGGGAGGGGCGACGCAGAACCTAGGCAATACAAGCCATGAAAAACAACCACCAAAATCTCAAAATAGTCCCATGAAGCACACCAACCTGCATTTTACAGATAGCCCGCATACTTTTAAATCTGGGACCATGTGGGTTCCCTAATAATATGGTTGCTTTGGCATTTCAAGATTTAATGTGAGATTCTTCTCTGCACTTGTGTTCTGGAATGGGCCTTGTGCAGGAGGAAGGAGCCAGACTGGTTGTCTCTGCTGTTGCAGCCAGGAGATAAGTTGTGTCCAATGTGAATGCCACTTGGAGAGAGTGCTGTGCAGGAGCTGGCTACAAGCCAGGAGAGAAGATGCTCTCTGAATACCCAGAATTGTGGTTCTCCAACTTTCCTCAGTGGAGGCTGAGCCCCAGCAAGGACTGAAGTGGCGGGGACTGTGAACAGGGATATCCTCGGTAAGGATCTGAACTGGATCTTTGAATGAATTGAGACTGTATACTGTCCCCAAATTTGAAATGCTTGAACTGTGAGTACAAGCACCCTAGTGCCCAGCAATTATGTCCCTGTGGGATCCTCACCTTCGGGGGCGGGTGCTAGCAATGCTAAGGTCGGCAATGAAAGCCTCTGCACAACTGCTGTTCTCCAGCAGGCTGCTACTTGCCCCATACCTTGATATTTGATGCTGGCACTTTCAGTGCCCCTTGCCCTTCTGCAGGAGGCAAGATGAGTCTGGACATAAAAGTAGGAGCAACATCACTCTGTTACCTGAAATTTTCTATCAGATGCCTCAGCTCCAAGGCTAGACCCCAAGTAAGAATTTTTGACCCTTGGGCTCAAACCATGCTGGGGTCTACGCAGTCATTCTTATGATTCTGTGTGGAGCCTGCACCTCATGCTGGCCAGTGAGGAACAGGGTGGCATTCAAAGACCTTGTGCACCCATGGCCCCCTGGTTGGTCACTCGAGTAGCCACAGTACTGCCCACAGGTCCGATGACTCTTCTGATTGAAAGCTCTGAACAGTGATGTGAATTCTTGTGGTATGCTTGAATTCTTGCAGTAAGCTTGACTATTACTGAAGCGAATTTCCATTGGAAGTGATACCAGAATGATGCTTGCAAAGGGAGAGCCGTGATGGATTTAATAAACATGATTGCTGGACTCTATAGTTTGTCTGGACATTGGTTTATTGCATTATGGAAGTGGTGCCACAGAATTATTCTTCACTCAGTGTCTCCTGATCTGTATTGTTTCCTGCGAAGAATCTTGGTTGGTTCCTTTCATCTAATGGGAAGGCCCTGTAGTAACTGTTGAAACTGGGGGTGGGGGGGGGCTAGGCGGCCTGTAACACACACACACACCATGGGCAGTATTTTATAAATTCCAGTTTATGATAACTATCAGAGTCCTGCTGCTTGCGCACAATTTCTGTTCTGTACTGGGTGCCTTTTCACAATCCTCTTCCCAATTTAATGACAGCCTGCGGCCTTTTTTCTGCACACATACTACACTGGGTATGCCCACTGCATGTGCACAGAATGGACAAGTGGTGCCCCTGTGGAGAAACAGCTGAAAATAGCAGTTTCTGTGAAGGTCGCCAATGTGGACATTTGGTTCCTGCACTGGTGAGTTGCGTACAGGACGTAATCTCTGGAACAGTCCCAGACCTTTGAAAACTGGGCTGTGTTTGTTTTTGATTTACACGTGGGTGGCAAGTGCCAGTTTAATGCTGTATAATATAGTTTATATCTCTTTAAAAACACAGGGTTTCATAATAAAGCACAAATGCATTGTGACAGCTTGGGACTCAGATTGAGCTGAGAGGTGTAGCAGCAGGAGTGCTCTTGTCTAAAAATGTAAACGTTTAAGACATCATCCATTTCTAAAGAGGTCTTTCTTGACCGCATATGTGTAAATCAGAAAACACCCATTGAATTTGTAATAAATTACTACAAGGCCAGTAAATATAACAATTACAGAATGCGAACCAGTGTTTGAAACACAGGCTCTACAGAAAATACAGGTCTGCAGGTTCAAGGCAGTTCTTACTTACAGCACCTTATTGTTAATTTTTGTTCACGGAAGACAGAAAGCTTTAGTTTTGTCTGAAAGCCAGCACTGTGCTTCTAAACCAAGCAAAAAACACATCTTATACTTTTATAAGAGGAGAGACCTGAGCTGTGTTTTTCAGTAGAGGTGCTTTAATTTTTTTTTTTTTTAGAATAGATTAGAACCCGTCAATGCCTCTTTGTAGGGCTTTAGCAAATAAGCCTTCCCTTATTTACTGAGGGGGATCTTCTGGGGGGGGGAGTTGGTGGAATGAGAGAGCTCAGTCTTTTAATTTCTGTAAAACAAACAATGTGTCAGTAGTAGGGAGGCTTGCTGTGCAACAGTCCGTTTATACATATTCCCGGGGGGTGGTGGGGCGATGGTAGAGGTGGAGTAGCTGGAGTGCTTCTGTCTAACTGAGTCTCTGTTACTCCTGGAGAGAAGAACAAAGCGTGAAACGGGCTCCTTGTCCAATTGAGTGTGTCTCTTGTTGAAGCTGTTATTATAGTAATTGCGAAAGGAAGTAGGCAAAAAGGAAGTAGGCAAAACGCTGACATCAGTGCTGTGTTAAAAATCAGACCTGGCTGTCCCTCTGTTTCTCTCTGAACAATGATGCCTTGTGAAAAGCATTTGGCACCGCTTTGGGATGTGGGCAACCAGAAATTCAGCTTGTGCTGCTTATGTATCCTCACGTCAGGTTCTGTTTTTTTAAATGTTTTGAATACTTATTTCAGGCTTGTAGGCGTTGCCTAATAAAGCCAAATGAGAACACATCTCATAGAAGACGCTTCTCTCTTTTTCTCTCTCTCTCTTTCTGCACACTCATGAGTTGAAGAGCAATGTTATTCTGCTACAGATACCAATTAACCTCTTTCATTTTTGGAAAAGCTGCACTCAGTGGGGATGTATATATGCTTTGGAACAAGCTGCAGCACACTTTAAAGCTAAGCGCCTTAACTAGTAGAGGTAGAAGGCAGAGGTGCTCAATGAATATGTAACTGGGTCACCATACAGATGTTACAGATGTTACTTCTTGGTTACTACCCCTATCTTGCATCTGTGGGTGCCAAGCAAGGTTCTAGGGCCTGGGATCATTAAACTCCTAATGTGGAGGGTTTGGTTCAGGAGGGGAACAAAGAGAATAGCATGGTGCCTCCACCCAGGGAAGGAAATTGTGGAACTGATAACTAGTACAACACTGCCCCCTGGGATGCAGTACCAACCCACCTCCCCAGTAGCTATCGGACACCACCCGAAAAGCAACCATC
The DNA here is from genome assembly GCA_016271365.2 of Neoceratodus forsteri. NCBI lineage: Eukaryota > Metazoa > Chordata > Ceratodontiformes > Ceratodontidae > Neoceratodus > Neoceratodus forsteri. The sequence goes on along the minus strand of JADMNL010000022.1, from coordinate 30,741,752 downwards.
AGTACTAGGGTTGTCAGAACACACTTAGGTTCTGGGTTCTGATCTAGAACTTTTCAACTAGTTCTAGGGTTTTAATCTTTAGAACTTGAACTTGTTTGCATGTAGGACTAGGGGAGGAATGACAGAGAGGGAGTTACTGAGAGGAGAAAAAAACAAGTAGAGAGAGACCTGTCCTCTCAGCACAGCAATATTATTCTGTTTCACTGCATGTGCAGAAAAGCAAAAGAAACACAGGGTGCCATTCAAACATCAGAGACCAAGCGTCAAAATCAATGTGTTGCCATTTGGCACAGCTGCATGTACTGTACATGTATAAGAGCCGTACATTTTCATATGCGTTTCACTAAGACATTTAAAAATGTCATTCATGGTGGTTTGCTTTCCAGACTGACATCCCCTGTTTTTGAAATGCCTGAATGAAAAAGCATTTTATTCAGCACTTAGAACCATTAATACTTAGAACCCATTGGTGTTCTAGTTCTAAATTAGAACCCAGACCCCTGGTTTCTATAAGGTTCTAATCTTATTAGAACTAGTTCTGACAACCCTAATCAGTACCTACTCTTTAACTGCAATTTCAAACACCTTTGTACCAATTGGGGTAGATCTGTGATAATATGCTCATGCACCCATTGTCAGAAAGTAACTTGCGGATAAACTAAAAGATTCTAAAGTATTGCTAACTTTTCAGGAGCTCAGGGAAAAAGTTTAGAATACACAAGTTTCATTTCTGTTATTTACAATTAAGGGAGGCACCGAGACAAGTTCTTGAAGTTAATTACTCCCCTCCTGAATTTCCGGATTGGTCTCAGTTTGACAAATTAGCTGCACTGTGAAAAGGAGTTAGCTCGCTCTACAGAATACTTGCTCAGCCTGACGAGCACGTAACAGAATCCTCTAGGGAAAAATGGGAACAGAACCTCAACATTACCATATCCCTCGAGAACTGGAATTCAGCTTGGAGCAACGCTAAACTTTCTAGTAGGGAAGTGCAGGGCAGATTAATTCAATATAAAATTCTGCACTGTTATTATTACTGCCCCCCTCAGGCTTGAGAAGATGGGATTTCTGCCAGGAGGAGCCTGCTGGAGGTGTTACTTGCAACTTGCTGGTCTTTCACATATGTTTTGGAGCTGCCCGCTCCTTAAACATTTTTGGGAATCTATCTTAGAAGTATGTACTACAGTGCTAAAGCAAAGTATCCCACGACTCCCACAACTATTTTTTCTCGGTATTTTTTCCTGGAAGCATCAACTTGGGCAAACCCCAAAGAATGTGGCTGTTAGCAGCTTCACTTGATGCTAAAAGGTTAATCCTTTCAAACTGGAAATCTGGACTAGCTCCCTCCAGTATATGAGTAACACAGCTATTAATGAAAAGATCAGTTACAAGTTATTAAACAGGCTTGATTTGTTTGACACAGTATGGAAGCCCTTCTTAAATGTTTTGGAATATTGAAACAATTTATATATAAGTTGAATCTTCCTATAACCTTCAACTCGTATTTTTGCATTTGGATTGAAAAGGAATGTTAAATGCTTTAATATGATAGTATCAGTTGGCTTACAGAGGTGTTCTTCTTCCTTTAGGTTAAATTTTTACTGCACTTTGATACACTGAGTTATTACTTTTTTCTACCTCTTCGGCAGGGGTTTACCTATTGCTCCCCCATCTGGCCAGTATCCAGGGGCACTGCACCGGTTGCAGCACCATGCTCAACTCCTGCCATTCTCCAGGCCATGTCATGATGGGTGATCACCACATATCGTGGAAGGCCGAGGCCGGACCGAAGAAGCAACTCAGATCTGCCTGGTGCAGAGTCAATAGGACACCAGCCATCAAGAGCACTGGAGGATTGGTGGGGTTTTTTTTGTCTATTTTCTCCCTAGGCGTGGCCATGGCATGCCATGCCATCAATGGCGGTGCCACACACACTTCCATGCAGCCACACACCAGATAGCTGCACTTGCCATCCCCACGCAGTGTCAGCTAATGTGTTGACCTCCAACCGCCACTAGAGGCCAGTGCATCATTGACTGTTGGTCCCCTCCCTCCACGGAGGAGGAGAGCATTCCTTGGGATACTCGATCGTCCTCCCCCGTCCAACCCTCCGATTCCCGAGGTCACTCCTGACTTCAGGTTGTCAGTGCCGTAAATGGTAGTGCTACTGCTGTGCCGGTGGGCTGGCCCCATACTGAGCTAGAATTACATCACTTGTTGAGATTGTTATACTACAAATAGTTAATCCTATTAATGGACTATTTGTTGAGTGTTATTTGCATGTTATGTTTATTTTTCATTTTAAAACTGGATAAACTTTTTACTGAAAAAAAAATAAAGTAACAACAGGACTTTGTCTGCAACACAAGTCCTGCAGAGAAAATAGGGGTTATGCCGACTGGTTTAGCAGTGATTTCAGACAATGAAAACAAGAATACCACTCCCAAAAATGGTAGTGCATCACCTCAAACAGTGCGATCTCAGATGTCCAGGTCTCATCAGAGATGATGTAGTAGGCCTGCTCACACCCACACACAAGATTCCAGACTAGGCCAACAATATTGTAAGGCCTCCCACTACCCTCAATAGTAGATTTCCTCCAGTCTCACTATACTTTCAAAAATTACACTTTTAATTGTAGTTTTGTTCTAACTACTGGGCACCCTGGTAAACTATACAATAAACTGCAGTCTTGATGATGCAATGCCTGGGATCTTGCGTCGGTGCACTTATAGATATACAAGCTTGCTTTTACCTCTCCCTAATGACTTTTGGCTAGCACTTTGTGTAGCAGAAACAAATTTAGCCCAACAGGGAAAATCCAACCAAAACATTGTATTCCAAGAAGGGAAATTAAACAGCAACAGTTTCTGGCTGGCAAACCAGTACTCATGTGTCTTGTGTCATTTCAGTCTCAGACAGTTTGGATCAGGCTATGTCGCAGCAGCAGGCTGATGTTGGATGTAGGCCCTGGCTGGGCCTGGTCACTGCATTTGACTCTCTTTTTTTCTCAATCAGCACGTGGTAGCGTGGCAAGTTTAGAAGGCCAAGACTGATGAGCTACACCACCTCACCCAAGTGAGTGCTCACTCAAACCTGTGTACAGGTACCCAGAGCCAGGCTCCTGACCGGTTCCACCCATACAGAGTGCTGGCGTTAGTGCACTTGGTCATCAGGGTGCCAAGTTGGGATTTCACCAACCACTGTTTTTGCGGGGGGCTGGGCCCCCAAATGTGGGGGGCTGTGTCTCCTCTTTCTTATGATCCTAACTCTGATGGGGAGGTGGATCTTGGGAAGGGGGCATGAATCCCAAAATTGGTGCCCTGATGTGCCGGTGCACTAATGGCTGGAAAGGCTCCTGACTACCTCCTCCCTTGGTACAGCAGACAGGGTAGAACAGCTTATCTTTAGCTCTGATTTCAGCAGGTATGCAGATGGCCTTTGCAGATCTGATCTTTCACAGCTTTCCAGACTTCACAGAGCTTTCTCTCAGCTTGGCGTCATTCTTAGCAATGAGATTCAGCTGCCACCAGGATCTCTGACTCTGAGGCCTGGTTAGATTCTCAGCTCTTCTGCTCAACACCTCTCTACTCTCCAACTGCTCAGGAAGGGCTTCACACTGAACTCTCCTCTGCTGTGGGAAGGGCTCAGCTCAGCACACTCCCATCTCAGTCTCTTATGAGCTGTCCAGTTTTTTACACAATATTTGATTCCCTTAGTGTCTGGAAAAGGGCACCAAACACTCTGTTGTTATTCCACCAAAGAGCCTGAGTCTTTACCAGGAAGGCAGGAACCTTTACATTCCAGTGGGTTGATCTTGATGGTCAGAGGTCAATAAAACGGAGACGTCCATTTTTGTTTACATTCTGTACCATGCCAGGCTGCTGTTTACGCACAAGTCTTGGTTTGCAAGGGTGATGTCAACAATACCTCCAGTTTGTCTTCAGGTGCTTTGTCAGTGGCATGCAGCAAGAGAACAACAAGGCACACAATTCCTCCACACCTGGCCTCCAGCATCACTTCCAGCTGGAGGATGCAGGCATCACAGGAGGACCCACCTTAAGCCTCCGGTGGCTCACACGGTAAGCCCAACCTTTTGGGGGGGGGGTTACACTTCACCCTTGCTGGAAGATTGAGGTCCCTGCCAATCCAAGGTCAAGGTGAGAATCAGCAAAGTCCAAAAGTCCATAAATAAACATATATACAATCTACCTAGACACCTGATTCTTGACTGGCCAACACATATATACATTACATGTACTTATATATTGGGTCCCCTTCTAAACACTCAACTCTAAACCAAATAGTTCACATTTCAGCATTATAGTCTATCTAGACAACTGCATGCTACCTAGCATTGTTGAGACACCCACAATCTACATTCTCATGTACCATTTCACCCATTAGCATTACTGAACTTGATTCAGGGCAAAGCCCTGGGGTGATGTGTATGCCTTAATACACCACATGCATGAGCAAACCGGTGAATGTACCAGGGGCATCATATGAAAGTTTCAGTATCGTTTTAAGTTGTCTTTCTGAGCATCTCAGTTGCAAAGTCGTTCCTTCTTCGGCACTCAGGCATACGTTCCCGTCCAGCAAGATAGGCTCCTCAGTTGGGATCTCTTGCATTACTTCCTCAGGTGCATCGAGCTCTTCCACAGGCCCTTCCAGTATGCCCCCAGGATGGCAACCCTATTATAGCGAAAACATCGATGCTAACAACATTGATATTTTCGCTGTAATAGTCTGCCCGAGACCCCAGCACTCTCACTCCAGGTCCTGCACCCCCTCCCCAATTCAACTACAACTCTGAGTTAGAATTCTTTAGATTGAGGGGGTGTGGGGCAGAGCCACCCACTGGGGGTCAAGTGAAGCCTCTCGATGAAAAGACAGCTCAAGTCTCCAGTTGATTTATGTCGACCATAAGTTGCGGTCGACATAAATCCATCACTGTGATGGCAGTTGACAACTTAGTTGTTGAACCGGCATCGTAGAGCCGGCTCTTCCATTGGCTGCTCCAGTGTTGCAGGCTGAACATCATCTTCATTTTCTGATCTTGCATCCTCAGACACAACTACCTCAACATCAGAGTTCACTGGACCATTATGGTTACTGGGTTTTAACATAGCAGTGACTGCCTTCAAAGGGTCAGGCATATCATCTGTGGAATACTACCATGCAAGTTCCAGTTCATCCTCATACAAGTCCTCAGGTGTTACTTGTGGGAGAGCAGATTGCTGGGTACTTGTGGATTCTTGTGGTTCAGAATCATCACTAGGATGAGATGTATTTGATTTCCTGCAAATTGCAGATCTGATTTGGCATTTTGAGGCTGGTTCAGGCACCTCCTGATTAGCATATGTCCCTGTCTATCCACTTGGCAATAGATGGTTCCTCCTGACTCTCTTTCAGGCTATATTCTGTACACTGACATGTCGTTCAGTTGTTCTACAGTTGCATAAGGGACATCTCCCCAGTGGTCAGCAAGCCTGTGTTTTCCAGATGAACCAAGATTCTTCACCAAGACTCTATCTCCTGGCACAGACCTTGGGCTCTAACTCTTATCATAGCTCACTTTGTTAGCGTGGTTCCTCTTCCCAGAGGTTTCTGAGGCTAGTTCGGATGCACAGTCCAATTGATTCTTGAGCCTCTGCACATTGCAGATGTTTCAAGGTGTGCTCCATCAGCAGAAACCCTAAAACAAATGTCCACAGGCAATCTAGCTTCTCTTTCAAATATGAGATAGTGGTGCAAATAGCCAGTTTCATCACTTTGTGCTCAATTGTTGTCATGCACAAGGGTGTTTACTTCTTGACTTCTATTTGACTTTTGTTTAGGATCTAGGGTACCAAACTTATTTAACAAAGTCCTGTTAAACCATTTGGGTTGAGGGTCACCTTATGAGTGAAACAGAGTTGTTCTTGACTTACGAATTCCCCACAGTGACAAGAGTTCTTTCACTAGTTTACTTTCAAAGTCTCTGCCTTGATCTGAATGGAGTCTTTGAGGAACACCATAGTGAACAATGAACTTCTCCATCAGGACTTTAGTTACTGTTGATGCATTTTGGTCTGTGGTCAGGAGTGCCTGCACATACTGTGAGAAATGATCTGTCACAACTGACACATTGGCTACATTTTGACTGTCAGTTTCAAGACTGAGGAAATCAACACAAGCAAATCTCATTTGAGTACTAGTTGTGATGCTGACAAGTGGTGCTACATGCTTGGGTAATGTCTTTCTTTGAATGAAATGGATACATTGTTGATGATACTTTTCAACTTCTATTCCCATTCTGGGCCAGTAGAATTTGTTTAGAATCAAATATAGTGTGCGGTCTAGACCCAAATGCCCAATTTCATCCTGCAATGCTTGCAGTACATGTCTATGGAATTTCACTGGTATCAACAATTGATGTTCGTTGTGCCCATCAGTACCTTGGAATTCTCTGTATACCAGTCCATCACATACTTTCAGTTTTTGCCATTCTCTGAGCAACAAAGGAGTATCTCTGTGCATGACAATTACTTGTTCCACTGGTTCCCCTCTCTGGAGCACAGGAATAATGTCTCTAAAGCATGGGACTCGGCGCTGTTCCCTCTGTAGGTCTTTCTGGTTCAAGTGTCACAAGGAAGGTTTATCAAGAGCTGTGAAAATACAATAGTTTGCAAGCAAACATTTAGCAGTCAGCAGACTGTCAATCATGCAATATGGATTTGCAGGTGATGGTTGTTCATTAGTGTTATACTTTTTATATAAGGCTTGCACAGTCACTCCGGGTGTACTGACCCAATCCTCATTTATGAGTGTCTCCATGTGGGCATCATGATAGAGCACTGGCATCAATGTCTTTCAGTCCAAGATGATGTTCTACAAAGTAAGCATATGTGGGTAATGCAGAAAGCCAAAGGTGACCAACCCAAAAAAGATTCTGTTTTCAAAATTTTTTTTAAAAAAAAAAGGAAACAAGATTGCAGCCATATGAAAAAATATATAACGTATGTTAGAACGCTGTTAACCTTAGGAAATCATCATTTCCTAAGGTTGTTAACCTATCGATGTGACGTAGATATATTGTTAACCTATCGATGCTACATCACATCGATGGGTTAACAACAGCGATTAGTCTCTTGTCTTGGCGCTTTCTTTCTTTTTTTTTTTTAAATTTGCATTTTCCCACGCTTCTAGCTGCGGTACCCAATGTTCAGCGGTCCGCGGCAATGAGCTTCCACCCCCACAACGGGCCTCGGTCCTCGATACCCCGTGGCTTACCCCCCACGGTGGGGCTGCGGGATGGAGAGGGCGAGACATCCCGCAGAGACTGTAATTGGTTGGAGGACTGGCCTGGGGGGGCTAATCAAAGCCGCGGCGGGCTTCATGGAGGGTGGCCGGCAGCCATCCATTTTCCTCTTTTCCAGGGAGGCGGGGTTGTGCAATGACGTCCAGCGTCCATCCCGCCTCTACAATCTTTGAGGCGCGGCGAGCCAGGTGCTCCTGGCCTCATGCGAGTCCCATCGCCCGGATGCTACCACATCCCTCCCCGGAGAAGGAGAGCAGTCACGGACGCTCGATCCTTCTCCCGGCAACCCTCAATGACTTCGGGTCGTTCGAACCGGGTCACGGCGTCATAAAGCGGAAATCAACCCTTTCGCTGGCGAGCGGTGAGTGCGGCGCTTTTTGATGGGGAACCGACACATGAACAGCAGCGGTTAGGGGAAGGACTGAATGGCTGCAGCGGTGACTACTAAAGAAAAAGTAAGCAGCCTTTTGAGGTGGGACCATACACTATAAAAAATAATGTGTGGTCCCTCTATTTTCAACTGGTCAATTTTAACCTTCTCGAGGTTGCCATGGTGACATAAACCTCTTGGGCTTCGCTCTCGAGGTTTACACGGTCGCCCTGGCAACCTCTCGACTGTTAACTGACTGGTTAACAATAGAGGACCATACATTATCCTCTATATTTTTTTCTCAATGAACAAGATTACTCCCATATGAAATAGAATATTTTTTTGTATAGCCAAATTATCTTTTCATATGAAAGAAGCAATCCAAAAGAGCATAACGAGCATGATCAGAACCAAAACTTCAAATCTTTATAACTCTGGATTGGATTAATATTTTATCACCAAATCAATGAAAGGCACCACTCTGGGCCAATCCCTTTCTACCCTGAGAATTTCTGACCAAAATTCCAAACCATCTGGGTGCTTTGTGATGACAAAAAAAGCAACAACAAAAAAGTTCACTTTTTTCACTATCTGGATCTCAGAATCTCCACATTCGACCGGAAATAAACTTGGCACATCAAGAAACCTTGCATCTGAGACATGCATGAAAAATTGTGTGCAAATCTGTTGAATGGGGGCGAAGCTATTAAAGTGCAAAGTTAGGGGTTTAACATTAAAGAGCCTACTCAACCCTAAGAATAGTGGCGCCACCACACCACTCATAATACTAGAATATGCTGTGGGCTGACTACAAATATCATATTTATTTTTATCTGCAGGTTTTGACCTCCATGAACTTAGTAGTGGCTGAGCTGCGAGTGAGTTCTGTAGAGGACAAACTTTGCAGATAAAAATAAATGTAATATTTTAGTCAGCCCATGTCATAACTCATGTATACACTGACAGCGCCTTTCTGGCAAGCTTAGTTCTTGTAATGAAGATTTACCCATTTCTGTTTGATTTCACTGCTCTGTGAAACCACGAGTGAATTATGAAAGTCTTGCTCCCTCACAAGTGGTGATAAATTGTGTATTTTCAGTTGGATCATCATATAGTTGATGTAAACAACATCATTTTATAACTTACTAATTTTAAATCAGCTGTTCATTTGAACATTTAACTGTTTCTGTTTGACTTCCGCTGTTGGCTTTGGTGCAATATAGGCTATTGTGATGTCATCAACATTGTGAAAGTTGCACTCTAATTGCTTCTGCAAAAGTTCTAGCTGTAGAAAGAATGCTTGTTTTTGGCACCTGTGCATCAAATCCGTTCGATGCACAGGTCAAAACAAGTACTGAAAATCAGGAATGCAGTACAAAAAAAGAAATTAGTGTGCCATTAGAACGTTTAAGTTTTGAAATACTGCCATTTTTTTGTAAGCATTAGTAATGACATCGTACTAACGCTGACGTTTCTGCTGTGTAAACAAATAAAAAGTCACTAATCAAAAAAAATTCTCACAGATAGCATTACTTATTGTAAGTTGGAGCCCTACATGCATTTCACACTTGAATTAAAAAAAATCAACTAACTAATCCTGTTCTCATAACTGTTCCTGTTCTCTTACCTTACAGTCATGCCAATAATCCATCAACATTTCTGCTTACACTATCTTTGCAAGCTATTCCACTCCCACCTTGGCAGTTCTCAAAGTAATCTCCATTTCTATTTTTTTCTGTTAACTGTCCCAAACTCACGTCTAAGCAAGGCAGCAAATGGTACAAAGTACTTCCGTTCGCTAGGCAACACTGCGCGCTCCATCAGGGGAAGAGAAGGGGACCACTCAAAACAAAATGGACAGCAAAGTAAATATAAGCCTTAAAATGAACATGTGATGGGAAAGAGGACCAGAACCATGTATTATTTTGATTCATTTATTATTTTCTGAACATCCATCTGCTTCAGGTACAAGATGGCTACCAGATCACATGATCAAGTAGCATGTGACAGCTTATGTCAAGCTGGGTGGCGGGATTGATGTTCTCATGGAAAGTTGACAGGAAGGCTAGGGAGGAGGCAATAAAGCAATAACCCCAGAGGGGAGTTCTTTCTGGAGATGTTCCCATGTTGGACAAAGGACTCAGGTGCATGTCATAATGTTAGCAAGGAGGTGCTGAAAGGTGAGTGCACAACACACACACACACACACACACACACACACACACACACACACACACACACACACTCTTAAAGAGGGCTGGGACAACATGGAACTGTCACTCAAGGTGAGAGAGATCCCTCCTGAAAGGGAGGAGAAATATATTGTGGTGCTGGAAGTAAGCACGTCCTCTTGGGCTTGGAACATTTGAAAATGCCAGAGCCATGCAGCTAGAAGTCTGGTAAGAAAGACAGCTTAGGGAAGAGTGTTTTCTTCAGACAGCAGCAGGTAAAGACATAGGTTTTAAAGTGTAGGGCTTTAAAGGTAAACAAGCTTACCTTATAAGTGACCACGCAGCACAGGCGTAATGTGACTGGTCCTAGAAGCACCAGTCAACAGCCTGGCTGCAGCATTCTGGACCAGCTACAAGCGGCAGATATCAACCCCAGACAGCCCTAGGTAGAGGGCACTGCAGTAGTCAAGACAGGTGGTGATGAAGGCATGGAGCAATGTTGGAAGGTCACCCAGTGGAATCAAGTATTTCAACCAGGCAATATTCCTCAGATGGTAAAATGAGGATTTAACCACAGCTGACACCTGAGACTTCAGGGTCAAGCCACCATCAAAAATAATGCACAGGTTATGCACTCGATCTGAGGTAGCGAACTGAACACCGTCAAGCCACAGGCCCGTCATGTACCCAGCCCCAAAACCCACCCTTGGCTCCATTGAGCTCCCTCACTTCCCCTCCCTCACTTGCTCGTTCTGTGTCTCCCGCTGCTGCAGCCTGCCCTTTTGTACTGGGCTCCTGCATTCATTGGTGGCTTTTTCTGCCCACAAAGAAATTTGCAGCAGTCCCGACACAGCTCCGTTGAGCTCGCTCACTCCTCCTCTCTCACTCGCTCGTTCTGTTTCTGCCGGTGCTGCAGGCTGCCCTTTTGTACTGGGATCCTGCCTGTATTGCTGCCTTTTTCTGCCTACAAAGAAATCCACAGCAGTCATGATAGAGCTCTGTTGAGGTCACTCACTCCACCTGTCTCACTCACTCATTCTATTTCTCCTGGCGCTGCAGGCTGCCCTTTTGTACTGGGCCCCAACCTCTGTTGGCACCTTTTTCTGGCCACAAAGAAATCTGCAGCAGTCCCAACAGAGCTCTGTTGAGCTCGCTCACTCCCCCTCTTTCACTCACTCATTCCATTTCTGCCGGCACTACAGGCTGCCCTTTTGTATTGGGCTCCTGCCTGCATTGCTGCCTTCTTCTTCCCACAAAGAAATCTGTAGCAGTCATGATAGAGCTCCGTTGAGCTCGCTCACTCCCCCACTGTCACTCGCTCGTTCTGTTTCTCCCACTGCTACAGGCTGCCCTTTTGTACTGGGCCCCTGCATTCATTGCTGCCTTTTTCTGCCCACAAAGAAATCCACAGCAGTCGCAACTAAGCTCTGTTGAGCTCACTCACTCCCTCTCCCTCACTCGATCATTCTGTGTCTCCCGCTGCTGCAGGCTGCCCTTTTGTACTGGGATCCTGCCTGCATTGGTGGCTTTTTCTGCCCACAAAGAAATCTGTAGCAGTCCTGACACAGGTCCATTGAGCTTGCTCACTCCCCCTCTCTCACTTGCTCATTCCATTTCTGCCGGTGCTGCAGGCTGGTCTTTTGTACTGGGCTCCTGCCTGCTTTGCCACCTTTTTCTGCCCACAAAGAAATCCACAGCAGTCACGATAGGGCTTTCTTGAGCTCACTCACTCCCCCTCTCTCACTCGCTCGCTGTGTTTCTCCTGGAGTTGCAGGCTGCCCTTTTGTACTGGGCTCCTGCCTCTGTTGGCACCTTTTTCTGCCCACAAAAAAAATCTGCAGCAGTCCCAACAGAGCTCCGTTGAGCTCACCCAGTCCCACTCGCTCACTTGCTTGTTCTATGTATCCCACTGCTGCAGGCTACCCTTTTGTTCTGGGCTCCTGCCTGTGTTGGCAGCTTTTTCTGCCCATAAAGAAATCTACAGCATGTCCCGACACTGCTCCGTTGAGCTTGCTCCCTCCCCCTCTCTCACTCACTTGTTTCATTTCTGCCGACGCTGCAGGCTGGCCTTTTCTACTGGGCTCCTGCCTGCATTGCAGTCTTTTTCTGCACACACAGAAATGTGCAGCAGTCATGATAGAACTCCACTGAGGTCGCTCACTCCCACTGTCTCACTCGCTCATTCTGTTTCTCCTGGTGCTGCAGGCTGCCCTTTTGTATTGGGCTTCTGCCTGCATTGGTGGCTTTTTCTGCCCACAAAGAAATTCTGCAGCAGTCCCAACACAGCTCCGTTGAGCTCACTCACTCACCCTCTCTCTCACTCACTCATTCCGTTTCAGCTGTTGCTGTAGGCTGGCCTTTTGTACTGGGTTCCTGCCTGCATTGCCACCATTTCCTGCCCACAAAGAAATCCACAGCAGTCATGATAGAGCTCCGTTGAGCTCACTCACTCTCCCTCTCTCGTTATGTTTCTCCCAGCACTGAAGGCTGCCCTTTTGTATTGGGCTCCTGCCTGAGTTGGCACCTTTTTCTGCACACAAAGAAATCCACAGCTGTCCCACAGGGCTCCTTTGAGGTCGCTCATTCCCCCTGTCTCACGTGCTCATTCTGTTTCTTCTGGTACTGCAGGCTGCTCTTTTGTACTGGACTCCTGCCTCTGTTGGCACCTTTTTCTGCCCACAAAGAAATCTGCAGCAGTCCCGACAGAGCTCTGTTGACCTCACTCACTCCCTCCACGTCTCTCACACACTCATTCTGTTTCTTCCAGCGCTGCAGGCTGCTCTTTTGTACTGGGCTCCTGCCTGCATTGCAACCCTTTTCTGCCTGCAAAAAAATCCACAGCAGTCATGACAGAGCTCTGTTGAGCTTGCTCCCTACCCCTCTCTCAGTCACTCATTCTGTTTCTCCTGTCACTGCAGGCTGCCCTTTGTACTGGGCCCCTGCATGCATTGCTACCTTTTTCTGCCCACAAAGAAATCTGCAGCAGTACCAACAGAGCTACACTGAGCACACTCACTCCATTTCCATCACTCACTTGTTCTGCGTTTCCTGGCACTGTAGGCTACCCTTTTTGTACTGGGCTGCTGCCTGCGTTGGCGCCTTTTCCTGCCCACAAAGAAATCTGTAGCAGTCCCGACAGAGCTCAGTTGAGCTCAGTTACTTCCACCCCACTCACTTGCTCAATTCTAATCTGTCCCAAACACTGATTTCCGACAGCGACTGCGGTATTCTGCACCAGGAGCGTGAAAATACATTTCGGCCAGGATGTGAAAAATCACAGCTGTACTGTCCATAAGAAGGTGTGGAATAATGCCAGTATTGAAAATCTGGCATGAAAATATTACTAATTTGCAGAGTTACAAGGTTGCGTGGAAACTGCACAACACACGCTCATAACACAATCATTTTATGGAGTTTCGTCACAAAATTTTCAACGTAGGCATTTTAGGACCTCTGCTCATGAACAGAGTCAGTGTGATTTTCTTAATGTGTCCTGAACACTGATTTCCCACTGCGACCGTGCTATTGTGGCGTCGCAAGAGCGGAAACACATTTCTGCCAGGATGTGAAAAGTGACAGCTGCACTGTTCATAAGGAGGTGTGGAAAAATGGCAATGTTGAAAATCTAGAGGGAAAATATTGCAAAGTTGAGAAGGTACTGTCACAAACCCACTCAGCAGGTCAGGCCCTCTACTCCCAAAGTGCCAACATCCGAGCGCAGTCTTGTGAACAGTTTAACAGAACAAGGTAACCCTCTTGTCTGTTTTCTGAGTTCGTATCAACCTTTGGTCTCAAGTCTTGGAGGAGTTCAAACTGTTAACCTCTTGCTAGCATACCCAATGTACAGGCTCAGATATTTCTGACTTTGGGGGCGCCAGATATCTTTGCCTAAATGCTTCTCTTTCCAGTTTGGTACCACCATTTAAGCTTATGTCTGCTGTCTGCTATAACCATGTACACTATACTTTTCTTACAAATAAACGAAATTCAAAGACAGACCAAGCATTCTCTAAAAAGAGTTTTACTACAATAGATAAAATATGTAAAACACAACAATACAGAACTGTTATATCACAAGATATACAAATCTTTTTAAAAGAACAAGGTTTAAACAATGCAAATTCCTACTTACAGTACTTAGATTTGACTCTCTTTCTAAATACTTGTTTACCGTGCTCACCAATGTTTCTTGGTCAGAGTCTAGGTAAAAGTGTCCAAGTAAAACAGAATTATTCCTTAAAGTAAACTGTATTTGCCAACCCCTTTTGTGTGCGGTCATCTAGCTCCTGCTCTGTCAGATTATATATAAAAAATAGATATCTAATACAAAAACAGCATGTCTTTTTAAAGTATTACATTCTGCAACTTCAGCATAATTCATGTCCTTCAAATGACACTTCTTTTGATCTCATAATAAGCTTCCTCCTTCCAGGACATGAAAGCATCTTTATGATTTTGCACTTCTATGTAATAACCTGGGTTTTTCCTCCAATGTCATAAAATGGATATGATATAGCAACTACGGCTGTAATTAACTCAGACAAACAGGATCCTTGATTAAGGCCTTCCATGTAACACCTAGTATCTAAACCTGTGTGTGTGGATCTCACATGCTGTTTCAGCATTTTCTCATGGCTGTCATCTTTCAGCTGAAACCTGGGGGGAGGGGGGGATGAGTGAGGTCATTCTAAGAGCACCAAATTTTTCAGCAGCAGAGACATTCAGTAATACATTTATATTAAAAAAAAATGATACAGCAGTCAGAACTGGCTGTCCATGTCACAGGTATGAGCGTGCATGGAAACTGCGCAACGCACGCTCCTAGCACACTCATTTTACAGACTTTCATCATCAAATTTTGAACATAGGCATTTTAGGACCTCTGCTAATGAACAGTGTCACTGTGATTTTCATAATATGTCCCGAACATGGATTTCCCACAGTGACCATGCTATTCTGCGCCGTAGGTGCGAAAACACATTTCAGCCAAGATGTGAAAAATGACAGCTGTACTGTTCATAAGGAGGTGCAGAACAATGGAAATGTTGAAAATCTGGAGTGAAAATATTATAAATTCACAAACATGCAAACTGCGCAACGCATGCTTGTAAAACAGTCATTTTTTACATTTTTTCCACCAAATTTGCAACATAGGCTTTTTGAGAGCCCACCTCATGAACACTGGCACAGTCATTTCATTAATCAGTCCTGAAAGGTGATTCTGTGCAGTGACTGAAAAATCACCTTTCACAGCTGATTAACACCATGACAGCGCCAGAATTCATGAGGAGGGGTCCCAAAAACCCCATGTTGAAAATTTAGTGCCAAAATTCCAAAAAATGCCTGGGATATGCATCAAAGTTGAAAAAACCCTATTTATTCCATTACACAGTTTACTGGCATTTCCTCAGTTCGCGGTCGGCTGTGAAGAGTGCAGACATGTTCCCGGTCCACCGAAGATCATCGCACCAGACTCCGGAGGTAAGTATGGGGTGAGGAGGGGTGTGGGGAGTAAGGGTGCACAGTGGGTGGGCACAGGTTGTGGAAGGGGGGCAGAGAGACCGTGAGGGACCGTCTTCTTTTTTGACAGGATAAAAAAAACATTGCAGGACCGTTTTTTTAAACAGGGGCATGGGTGCCAATGGACTCTTTTTTTTTGGGGGGGCAGCTTTAGCCAATAGGGGATTGGGCACTCCTGTCAGCACACAACAAAAAGAGGGGGTTACGTTATGCCAACGGGCATTGGGCACCCCGTTGGCACACAACAAAAGCAGGGGGGTTACATAATGCCAATGGGGAGTGGGGTCCCCCATCTGCAACATCACTCGGGCACTGAAGCCAATGGAGATTGGTGCCTCCATCAGCAAACAAACATGATGGGGGGGCACACGCTGTCGAGGGGGACTGAGCACCCCCTCGGCATGGAGGGGCCTCACTCATATTGTCTGTGAACACGGCAGCAAGCCGCCGCCATGTTCACAAACAATATTACAGTACTAACGTTCCGCCCAGCAATGATGGGTCGCTCCCTCTTTGCAGCGAATGGCTGACACTGCAATGACGAGGCGGCCCCTGATTGCAGAGGCTGAAACATTTCAAGGTGGTGCAACGCTGGCTGAACTAGTGTGAGCAGCAGCGTGCCATGGTATTAGGGAAAGTGGGCCAAGCCTTTAAAGGCTGTGGGGGCATTGGCCACAACAGTGCCACGCCTCCACAAACTGCTTCTGAAAAGCTGCTGCAATATGTTTCTTGCACATGCATGCAATCAACATAAAAATGATGGAAAAGGCTTATATAGCCAGGATCATGGATTATTTAACTCAAATTTAAGTCCAGTTATATTCTGGGTGTTACACCCAATAAGCCAACCTGTGGCTTATTTGAAGTCCATGATAAACTTAATGCTTCATAAATATATCCAAATATATCAGGCATTCATCCAACTAAGGAGGGAGTCAGTGCATTGGGGCAGAAGTTTGATGTCTTTGCAGAATATTTAAACTAGCAAATGGGGAGAGGGGTGCAGCACCCCAAATGTTGAATGGGAAGAACACCCCTACCCCCTCAGCTAGTGGTCAAACAGGAGTTCAACATGTTTGTAGTTCATTTGCATCACCAAGTAAAGAAAAAGGTCCGGCTCCCCATACGATGCACAGGGGAAATGCCGGACCTCGCCCAACAACTAACACATCAAATCTGGCCAGTGGAAAATACTGTACACAAATGCTCACAGTCTGGGAAACAAGATTCCAGACCTGCAGGCAATAATGACAGAGGCTAATACCAGTGACCACACTTGGGAGACTTCAGTGCCTGGCTAAGTACTGTTCAGAAGAGACCGAGGTGCAAAAAGGGGGAGGGTGGAGTGGCCCTTTTTGTCAATGAAAATATCAAAGCTACAGAAATTCAGAATACACATAAGGAGCCAGAAGAACTGTGGGTAACCCTGGAAACAGGAAATGGGACAGCCATACGAACTGGGGTTGTGTACAGTCCTCCAGACCAGGGGCAGGACATAGACACATTACTGTTAGAAGATATACAAAACATGACAGCTAAAGGGGAGGTTCTGATAATGGGAGACTTCAACATGCCTGATACAGATTGGTCAATACCAGCAGGGACATCTGCCAGAACTAGACACATGGTGGATTCCCTGCAGGGGGAGGGCCTCAACAACTGGTACAACAACCCACAAGAGACAGGGCTATCCTAGATCTAGAACTGACTAACAGGGAAAGGATCACAGATCTCCAGGTAGAAGGTCACCTGGGTGCCAGTGACCATTACATGGTATGGTTCAATTTGGCCACTAGAACAAAATCACCCCATCATTCCAAGGCAGAAATATGGGACTTCAGAGGAGCTGACTTTGATAAGATGGCCAACAGAGTTAAGCTAGCCATGGCAAAAATAATACTTAAAGCAACATCCCATTGTGTTAGTGAGAAAAAGAAGTGCAAAAGAAGAAGGAAACCACTTTGGTTCTCAAACACAATAGCAGAAAAGGTCAGAGTCAAAAGACTTGCCTTCAGGAAATATAAGGGAACGCAGCAGGATGAAGATAGGGAGGCATACCAAACTTCCCTAAGGGGAGCAGGGAAGGCAGTAAGGCAGACAAAGTCCCAAACTGAGGAAACACTAGCATGAACAGTAAAAGAAGGTGACAAGACTTTCTACAGATACATTAGTGAAAGGAGAAAGTCCAGAGGGGGTATTGCTAAGCTCAAAGGAGAAAATGGGGCATGTGAGGAGGAGGATCCTGTAAAAGGATCTATCCTAAATAGATACTTCTGCTCAGTTTTTACTGAAGAAAAGGTAGGGCAGGGCCCACAGCTCAGTACCATGGACACAGGGGAGAGGGAGGTGTGCACTAGTCCCTTCACAAAAGAAAGGGTCCTACAAGAGCTCAATAAGCTCAGGGTGGACAAGGCAATGGGACCTGATGGCATACATCCCAGGGTACTAAAGGAGCTAAGGGTAGAACTAGCAGAGCCATTATCAGAACTGTGTAGTGAGTCTCTGAGTAAAGGAGAGGTCCCAGAAGACTGGAGAAGGGCTCATGTGATCCTGCTGCACAAGAGTGGTAGCAGGGAGGAGGCAGGGAACTACAGATTACTCAGTCTTACCTCAGTAGTGGGCAAGATTATGGAGATGCTCCTTAAGGAAAGGATAGTGCAACACCTGGAATCCATAGGAGCACAGGATCCAAGACAGCATGGGTTTACAAAAGGAAGGTCCTGTCAAACTGATCTCATAGATTTCTTTAACTGGGTAACCAGAGTGGTGGACCAAGGGGGAGCAGTTGATGTTGCCTACCTTGACTTCAGCAAAGCTTTTGATACTGTTCCACATAGAAGATTGATTAATAAGCTGGGTAAGTTTGGGGTGGGTCAGACATTGGTCAGCTGGGTGGCAAACTGGTAGATGGGCAGAAAACAGAGAGTGTTGGTAAACGGTATACAGTCAGAAGAGATGCAAGTCACAAGTGGGGTACCGCAGGGATCAGTCCTGGGGCCAGTCCTCTTCAATATCTTCATCAGTGACATTGCAGATGGACTAGAGGGTAAGGTTTGTCTGTTTGCAGATGACACCAAGATCTGCAACAGAGTAGATGATCCAGATGGGGTGGGCAGAGTGAGAAGAGATCTGGATAAACTAGCAAAGTGGTCGGAAGAGTGGCAACTGGTGTTTAATGCAAAGATGTGCAAGATCATGCACCTAGGGAAGAGAAACCCTGAAGCCACCTTTAGACTGGGAAAGGAGTTGCTGGCAGTCACAAGAGAAGACAGAGACTTGGGCATCATCATCACCGATGACCTGAAATCATCCAAACAGACCACTAAAGCAGTAGGTAAGGCTAGAGGGATGTTGG
The DNA here is from genome assembly GCA_016271365.2 of Neoceratodus forsteri. Lineage (NCBI taxonomy): Eukaryota > Metazoa > Chordata > Ceratodontiformes > Ceratodontidae > Neoceratodus > Neoceratodus forsteri. The sequence continues at coordinate 30,723,033 of JADMNL010000022.1, read as the reverse complement.
GGTGTATTAGTAGGGGTATCACAAGTTGGAAGAGGGAGGTAATAATCCCTCTTTACAAGACACTGGTTAGACCACATCTGGAGTATTGCATGCAGTACTGGGGGCCACACCTTCACAAGGACATTAACCAGATTGAGGCAGTCCAGAGAAGGGCAACCAAAATGCTGTGGGGACTGCATCAGAAAACAGGGCCCTACAAATGCATAGATTACAAATGACAGGAGAACCCAAGTATTTTAGGGATAAAATAGAGGAGAAAAATGTTAAGCATAAATATAAATTAAGAGATAATGAGGCGACTCCCTATAAATTTAGGGTAAAAATTTTTTTTACTAAAATGACATTTAAAGCTGAAAGTGCCTCAAATAGTCAACTGTTGAATGATATAAAAAGTAAATCAGGCTATAACCATCTCAGATTACCAAGTTTCTAACAGAGGAATTGAAAGTTAGATGTATGTGCAATGGATGAATAAGAAATCTTATGGATTTTTAGTTGGTATTTCATGTTGTGAAATTAGTTGTACAAGTCTTGTTGGAATACAAGTATATTTATTATACATTTGTAAGGTTTTAAAGATTGAAAGTGATGTCTGTATTGTGCTTGTATTTGAACAGTTTTAATGTCCTATTGTCAGGACCATCTTGAAAAAAGGCTTTGGCCTAAGATGTGAAGAAAGAACTTATCCCGAATAAAAATAAATCTTTTACTACTACATATGAGGACAGATTAACAGAGCTCAATATGTATACCCTAGAGCAAAGGAGGGAGAAAGGTGATATGATTGAAACATTCAAACACCTCAAGGGTATTAACAAGGTGAAAGAGTTTAACATGTTTCAATATAAGAAAAATAGCAGGACAAGAGGGCACAGCATGAGATTAGAGGGAGGCAGATTAAAGGTAATGTGAGGAAGTTCTTTTTCACAGAAAGGGTGGAGGATGCATGGAACAGCCTACCTCAGGAAGTGGTGGATATGAATACAGTGCAGGGCTTCAAACAGGCATGGGATAGGCATAAGGGAGCAATACAGATGAGTACGAATAGATAGGCCATTGACAGAGCAAAGGCCAATGGCACATTCATAAGGTAGAAAAAGAAATGGGCAGACTCTTGCGGTCCTTATCTGCCGTCAACTTCTATGTTTCTATGTTTCTATGCATAGACTGTCCCTCATCCCTACTGCAAAAACAAGTTGGTTAGTTCAAATTTAAATCCATATATATCCTGGGTGTTACACCCAATAAGCCAACCTGTGGTTTATTTAAAGTCCATGATAAACTTAGTGCTTCATAAATATAGCCAAAGATATCAGGCATGTACAGAATAAGTTGGTTAGCAGTATGTTGCAATATGTGAACTTAACAGCACACTATTAGTTGCTCTCAATATAGAAACTTAGAATCTGATGGCAGATAAGGACTGCTTGGTTCATCCAGTCTGCCCACTTCTTCCTACCTACACTGTTACATCAGACCATGCCCACCTATAGCTCTTTCTCCCTCCCTCCCCTCTTCCTTTCCACTATAATTCCTTTGTGCTTATCCCATGCATTCTTGAACCCCACCACTGTTTTGGCCCCCAGCACCTCCACTGCTAGGCTGTTCCAGGAATCCACCACTCTTTCTGTGAAAAAGTACTTTCTCATATCTCTCCTGAATCTACCCCCTCCAGCTTCACAGCATATCTCCTTGTTCTTGAATGCCTTTTCTTCTAAAAAGTACTCCCCTCCTGTACCTTATTTACCCCCATGAGGTATTTAAAGGTCTCTCTCATATCTCTCTTCTCCCTCCTCTGTTCCAGGGTGTACATACTGAGGTCCGATAGTCTCTCCTCAAAGGACTTTTGATGCAGACCCCGCACCATTTTAATTGCCCTCCTCTAGACCACCTCCACTCTATCTATATTCTATCAGAGATGTGGCCTCCAGAACTGGACACAATTCTCTAGGTGGGATCTTACCGGTGATCTATACAGAGGCAGATCCATTTTAAGATCTAAAAGACAAAGCAACAATACTTCAGTTCTACTCACCAGGTATGGTAATAATAATACATAAAATAAAGACGTTCAGAACTAGAAAGCTGGTATTTGCAAACATATTGTGCTGTACAAGTTATTACCCGGGTACACCAGCTCTGTGCTTGAGGTTCTGGAAAGAGGCACACTTAGTGCCAGGAGATCTCCCGACTGCATGGCAACAGCCATTTTATCCCTCCTGCTCTCCACTCGCAGTGACAATTGACCAAGGAGAAACCCATAAAAAACACTGTGTTTTGTGTACTATTTCAAGTAATAGCCTTCACCTCAACCATCTGTGCCCCAGTTAAATAAAGCCTCTTAGGCAATGCACTTTAAAAAACAAACAGAACACATCTGGTTAGAAATAATAAGTGCTGGCCCAGTGGCACAGAGGATTGAGGCGCAGGCACCTTATCTCTCACCACGCCGGCGACCTGAGTTCAGGAACGGACTCAGGGGTCGGCAGGAGAAGGGGAAGGATTGAGCATTTGTAGGACTGCTCTCCTCCCCTGGGGTGGGTTGCAGGTGCATGGTCACTCTGCAGCGGCCCCCAGTGGAGACCAGGAGCACTGCAGAGGGATTGCAATAAGGGGAACACCACAGAAAAATGGAAAAACTGCTCCGGGGACTGGCTGGATGATGGCTGCTGGCCCAGGACACCTCTGAATACTCCCAGGAAGCTACAGAAAACCTCAGCAGTGCCTTGAACCAAAGAAAAGAAAAAATGTGTGCCAGTCTTCACCCCGCTGGTGCCTTCCTCCTCGGAGGAGAGGGACCCACCCAGTGAAGGGTTATGTCAGGTTATCCCAAGGAAGGCTGCAGATCTGAGGTAAGGTGACTGGTGGGAGATAGTAGAAGGAATGTCTGTGGGCCATGGCAGCCCAAAGGAGAGGCAACTCCAGAGCATGAAGGGGGCATAAATAGATATTACAAAAAAAAAAAGAAACAGTAAGTGAAACTTGTAGCATAGCTGACCAGCCACACACTAGAAGGGTAACAGACTGTTAACACAAAAGTCTCTTAATCCTTCACTAGCTGAGTCTAATTTGGTTTGCTTTTCAGCAAACTCTGCTTTGATCTTAATCAGGTTCTTACCCACTTCAGTGGGATCAGTGAACAAGTAATGTTTACCTGCGTGAGAAATTTTAAATTTAGCAATGAACAATAAATGACCAATGTTATCAGCTCTGCGCAGACAGCATTGAAAGCTTACCAGCGCTGCTTCATTACAAAGCTGAGGTCCAGAAAGTAGACCAGTCTCATTCCATCTGGAAATAGCAATGGACCTTTATTCTTTGCTTCTTGCAATATTATTTTATGCACGTGCTCTTAAGTTGTTACCACTAAACTCATCAGAGATAACTTTGGGTCTGTAGATTGTCTTCTGGGATTTATTCTGTACAGCATGCTATAGCAATCAAACCAGACACTTCTATGTCCAGTAACATTTTTATTAATTCCATCACATAATGTACCAGGTCAGGCCCCTCCAGTACCCCCAGCAGATAAACATTTTAACTATAGCAACAGCACAAGGAAGGGGTACTCTGCGTTTGAGCCTCTTGTGGTTAATGATCAAGTTGTAAAAGGGGAAAAGGAGATGGTGGCAGCTTTCAACAGACACTTTGCCAGCATATACAAACCAAAGAGTGATTCAACAACAGATCAATGGGAACATCTGTTTATGGGACCACCATATAATAAACATACAATCACAGAGAGGGAACGTGGTTACTAGACTGGAAAAACTAGACGCACGCAAATCACCAGGCCCAGGCAACTTGCATCCTGCCCTGTTAACACAGCTGGCTGGTATCCTGGTGGAACCATTGGTCAACATCCTAAACAGCTCACTTGCTGAGGGTACTGCAATTCAAGCTTGGAAGGAGGCCACTATAATACCAATACATAACAAGCTCTGGCAGAGCCACTATGACTGTGAATGCATTAACTAGATAAGGGTGTTTCATGGGCTTAAACATAAATATTTATTTAAAAAAATATCAGATTTACAAACCTTTGAGTCAGAGACTCATTTACAAAGGCAGCTCATCGGAACTAATACAAAGACAGCACAGTTAACAAGTCCAAAAACAATGGCTTGGAGAGCAGACAGTTATACAATCATTCACTGGAGATACATGGGTAACAGTAGATAAACAGATTACATAGTTTAGGCACACAGGCACCACATCAAGAAGACCAAAGCAGTTCAAGCAATATACAATAGCTAAAGCAAATAGACATCAGGAGTCAAAGAGAAGCCCAGAGTGTTCACATGAAGGCTGTTGTATACACTAACTGAATCAAAGTATAGTACATTGAGAAAGAGCATATTTAAGCAATGAGGCATGACAGGGTGTGTATCATGTAATAACGTCACTCCTGGGGTGGGTTGAAACATGAGGCGAAGCTGAGTATTTATTTATTTGCATGTATTTATTAAATCCACTGGATCAGCAATATTTGCACAAGCTGTGCCTAGTGAAGATTTTATAGCACTGGTCCTGGTCTGGTGATCTGGGTTTTACCCATACCACACTGCATATGGCTTAGTGATATACTGTACAGATGGCTGCATAGTCTAACCCATTGAAGGCTGAATTTTCAGAAAACCATTATGCTACAAATATCAAGACTCACTCCCTCCCTCACCCCCCAGTCACAAATAATCCTCTACCAAAGTCATGCTTAAATTCTGGTGCCTCTACATCCATGCCACTAAGCTTTTAATGCCAACATGCTTCTTCTGCTGCTGTGAGTTAAACTCTTTATTTAATAACATTTTGTTGAGAAATTTTTGTTTTAGTATATCCAAGGTCAGGAAAAATGAATTTGTAAAATAAACAAAAATCCCCATTTATCAGTTCATTGAATCACAATACAACATATTATGAATTTTTCAGATTCTATGTGTAACCTACAGTAAGTCAAACAGAAATTAGACACAAATGCCTACCTATTTGCAAGTGAAGCAAGTGTGGTTATTATCATTCAGTTGTAAACACCTATAGTCACAGCCAGGATTCAATAAAACAGATGACTGCCATAACTAGGGAGGCAGGATAGCACAGTGGTTTAAAGTAAATGTGCGATTTTAAAAAATCCCAGTTTGGGCTTCCTAGCCTGCTACTCTGGGGTGGCAATAGCCCCTCCATGTGACATAAAAAATGTTTTCTCACTGTATGACGTTTGGGAAGGGATCATAATTTTGTTCTAACTGGGAGCCAGACAATCTCTTCCCACTTTTGTGTCTGTCTGATCCGCCCCACACTCCTCCGTTTTGTGACGTGTTACCAGGGAGAGTGCGGGGACGTGCCTAATACAGGTCTATGGAGCTAACTTTTAAAACTATTTTATTAGGCTTGGGCTAACTGGGGTTTCTGTAAGACAACAGCTACTAAATAGTTCTAATTCACTATTTTTGTTTTCTCTGTGAATGAATTAGAGCTATTTAGCAGCTGTTTTCTTACAGAACCCCCAGTTAGATGGCTTTCAGTTATCTGCTAAACTAACTGTTGACATTTGTGCTCCCTGGATAAGAACAGTTATAAGGCTCTGCTGTTGCTAAACTAATTTTAAAGCAGTACACATGCTAAATCTAAGGGCATGGCTACATCACTGTCATATGAGACGGGGGCATCGCAGGAGAAAGAAAGCCAATAAAACTATTTGTTATAGAGATCCCATGGGGTGATAAAACTACCATACAGCTAGCAGGCAATTTAGGAAAAACTCCAAATAGCAGACAAAGGGAAGGACACACTAGGACTTAACATACATATCAAAACACTTTACATAACATATGTTTTTTGCACATTCTGGGTGGACTACTCCTTTAAAACAATTTCAACCCCTCCCCCCATGACAGATTGCATTCTGGGAAGATTACCTTGGCAAGATGCTATAAAAAAACCTGAAAAACAGGTTTAATGGAGTGAATGCTGACATCCTATTTCTAGTGTCCATGATAAAATAAAAAATAGTTAAACTTTTTTTATGTCAGCTCTGATCAGAATAGCTTTTAAAATCACCAATTGTTTTCTCGTTCAGTGTTTTCTAACACATATCAAACTTAAAAGAAAAAACACACTTTATCATTAAAGTCTGTTTTCAGCTTCCTACCATACACTTCATTTGTAAAAAAGAAAAAAATATCTTGTCACAGACCACAGTCAGCACTAACTACTAACAGAATGCTGATATCTACATTTACAATTTATCAAATACTTGAAATCTAACTCAGTGGGGTTTCTATAAGAAAACAACTAGAGGCTGTTAATTATAGCAGTTTATAGCATTGATGATATGGGCAGTTAGATCTGGGTTTGAATCCCACAGCCCCCACAAAAAAAAAAAATGAAAATTTTCTTACAGAGCTAGATGTGTGTCTAGGTCTCCTTCTGAGGTCCCAGGTGGCTCTGATAATCATTTGTTCCAAAGGATTTGTAAGTCAGTTTGAAGGCATTAAATATCTTCTGTTCTATTCTGTTCTCCACTGCACAGGCATGTCTGTTGGTTGATAAGGTCCCAAACTAGTGTATCTGGTTACAGCATGATAGAGCTATCTCATGCCCCTCCCACATGAATCAGAAACAAGTTTGGGGTGGAGGCGGAAGTGGATCTTACTCCAAAAAAAACCTAATGCTGCCTCCCACTACTCAGGTTCCAGTTCTTGTACCACTGATTTAAGAAAGAAAATAGTACCCTGCAACCACTGAGTTACATGAAAGCATATTTATTTGAGGGCAGAAAACATTTCTTGGAGGAGGGTAAGGCGGAGGAGACTATTTATACTTTCAGTCAGTTCCATGGACAGAAAACATGACATCACTCCTTTTGTACATGAAATACTCCTGTAGGCTCCGTCCACAGTCATAAAAAGGGTTTAAAAAGTGATTGTGTAAATTTTAGACCAATCAGTTTGACTTGTGTTGTTAGTAAGGTACTTGAGGGTATACCAAAAGACCTGATATGTGAACATATAGTTAAAATGTATTTGGTGGACATCAATCGGCATGGATTTCAAACCGGTCAATCTTGCCTGACAAATTTGTTTATTTATTTATTTATATCAGATTTACAACCTTTGAGTCAATGGCTAATTTACAAAGGTACCTCATCAGGAGGAGGACAGTGGTAACAGACAGTTACAATGGACAGTGAAAACAGTCAGTTACAAAGGTTTAACCGTCATGCATAATATACAGACGTTGTTTACAGATAATATATACACATTTGGATGCAGATATTTACATAGGCACATAAACATTATTACCATGAGAGATCACATAAAATATTATTACCATGAGAGAGCATGTGGTACAGTGGTGGTCCTGTAAACAGATGTTCTCATTGATCTGTTGTTGAATTCATTACACTTCTTTAATCCAGTAAGCCATGCTTTGGATGTGGGATACCCAGCTGATGTCCTGTATTTGGACTTCTCTAAGGAATTTGAGACTCTGCTGCATAAGCAGCTGATTGAAAGATTGATAGAAATATGACTCGATATTACTATAGTCAAATGGGTCAAATCTTGGCTTGAAGGGAGGAAACAGAGAGTATGTCTGGCAGGCCATCAGTCTCCATGGGCAAAAGTCACAAACGCATCCCACAGGGGTCAGTTTTGGGCCCAACATTATTTGGTATCTATATGGCACCACTACAGATGTCCTCTTGTTGCTGGATTTCCAAGTTTGCAGATGACTTCAAAATAGGTAGTACAGTGCATCCCACTTAAACGCATACCTGAGAGATGCATAGCCCACATAAATACATAGAATTTCCAAGTCCTGATTTTTTTCCTATGCTTCTTATGTTAAGTACTGTTAAACACATATAAGGATCCCTTTCAAATGCATATTTTTTTCCCTCAGTTTTGCTGTTTAAGTGTGAACTGACTGGCCCAATCTTACTGACACTGCCCGTAGCTGCCTTGCTAATTAGCAATTAACTGTCTGTAAATGGTCCGCTCTATTAAAATGAGATGTTAATCACTTACTTCAACCTTTTAGCCATCAAACCCAAGTCACATAAGCACCTTCCCTCACATTGAAATCAAAGTAAAGAACCCAAAAGAATGTCACAGAAGCATGTTAGTGTCAGTGGCTCAGCAGGTAGCACACTCACTTATGAGGCTGGGAGATCAAAAGGCTGTGGGTTCTGTCCCCACACCAGGCACTTGGGTTAAATCCCAGTACTGACACTGTAAAGCAGCATGAGGGGGGTACTGCACTCCTGAGGTGCCATCTTTTAGATGAGATGTTAAACAGAGGTCCTATCTGCCTGTTCTGATGGTAGTTCAAGTGGATGTTAAGGATCCCGTGGAACTTCTCTAAAAGCGTAAGGGAATTTTTTATTCAAAACTTCAAAAAGATCACAATATATTACAAACAAAAAAACAAGGCAAAACTGTAAAGCAAACATGTATTAATGCACACATCCCCTTCTGGAAATATTTAAACTTATTCAAAATATTAACATAAAACAAAAGCTCTTAAACTAAAGAAAATACACATTACTTCATACAGTTCATGTAAATCCCCCCACCCCTAAGAGTAGGGGGACTTTTTTATTATAACTTTAAATAAAATAACAAGGTTAGTACATGTTAAAGTCACCTGAAAAATAAATATTTACATAATCAGAAGCTACAATTATGAAAGAAAAATCAAGTATTACAAGCATACAAAAAAAATGTGCTCTAGAAATTTCAAAATCATACAGTAAGCAAAACAGAAGTAATAATTTAAGAAGTATATATAAACCCTCCCGAAAAGAAAATTAATACTGATTCCATATCCCATTTTTGAAAACATGATTCCGGAAATACGACTCTTTCATTAACCACCTTACCCCCCTCCCTACCCCAGAAAGGAGCAGGGGAAATCTGTATTTGGATTAATGAATTCAAAGCCTAATAATATCATTATACCATGGACATAAGTGAACAGCCAATGAAATCGTCAGACTGACAGTTTACCACCATTGTAAATCCTCTGATAACCAATAGCTGTTGATGAGTATATAATCTATATTATACAATGGCAAGAAAATTTCTAGTGTCCTGATTGGTCAATGTGTGCCTGGGACAGTGATATTATTGAACGATAACATCACTGTGTGCACATCATGGCTGCCCTCATTCTTTTTTTCAGAAACAAAGATATATTACAACACTAAAAATCTACTAAAACCTTTCTTAAATATTTTTTTTTATTTTGTATAACATTGAGTCATTGTATAATTGCAATAAGACACTCCAAGGTGTGTGTTATTATGTAACAATGTCACTCCTAAATTAGTGGAAGCACCGACACTTATTAGCCAACCCACCCAGGTGACGATAATACGATAACACACACCCTGTTGTGCCTTATTGCTTAAATATCTGCAGCATAGGAATAAATACAATAAAAAGTAAACAAAAAATCAACCTCTTTAATATTTGTATTTTATTATAGTAAAAAAAATCTACCTTAGTGTATTCGCAATAAGCCACTCGGAGGATGTGGGTTATTCTGGGGATTTACCACAGCTGGTGATGATTTACCCACTTGGCTGCACCTCATGGGCAAACCGCTCCAGCCATGGTAATTCCCCTGATAACCCACACCACCTTGTGGCTTATTGCTTAAATATGAAGGACTAAGACAGAAAGGCATAAGGCAGGCAAGAATAATAAAACAAACTGTCCCCATAGTCCAAATGCTTGAGAAATTTATAGCATAGCTAATCTTAAAAACCAAAACTAAAAGAAATACACAGATGAACAATACTCCTCCCTCCCACCCACTTTTTAGAGTATCAAACCCCAATACACAGTCCATTTGTCCGGTATCTAACCAGGATGTTTTCCTCCACCGTGGTTTATGTAGGTCAGTGGAGGTGTGTGCCCTTTCTGACCTTTGTAATCTGCATAACTTCTATGAAACAGCATAAAAGACATGCTCTACTGACTTTCATTGTTGTCGGAGGGTGAGCCCACAACTAGCATACCATAACTGGTATGTTATGCTTAAAAAGATTAAATGCAGTGTGCTTTTTTCACATTTCCTCCATCCTACAGGAAAAAGACCCAGGAATAATATATCGGTTGTCATATTTTTGAAGAGACAGGAAGTCCACTTTACCCTTATGTATTCCCAAAATGAGACTGCAAACGGACAATCTAAAAAAAGATGTTCCAGTGTTTCCAGTTGCCCTGCACAGGTCTCACCCCCTGGACACATCCTATTAGCAAGTTCTTTATGTTGCATATTGTTTTTTATCCCAAGTGTTTCCTATGCACACAAAGCCACAAGAAATCTCACATGTACACTGGGGTCCTTCAACATGTTAATTTTTCAGAAATAATTTTGATGTCTTATTATGATTTAGTATGATACCATGGGGGTTCTTTCTATATAACAGTATGTTAATATTCTACTATAAATAAGCTTTCTATTGATAGTGCTCAGCTCATTTTTTGTCAGTTGCCATGCTTTAAGTTTACTAATAATGTCTGAAAAGTAAGGAAGGAGATCAGTCACATGTTTTTGTTTAGGAATCGGGGTATTATCTCCCCAATCAGTTAAGACAGTCCCCAAAGAGTCCCACACCCATGGGTGCCAAATATATTCCCTTTTGTGTAACAAAGGCAACATATTCTGATAAATGAAAGTACAGTGGAGGAATACCGGGGGTTTATCATCCCCAACCCACCTTGTGCTAGTCGGAGGTATGTAGTTCCTCTTTTCAGGGGATTAAGGTGACTCCCCCACAGACACTGAAAAAACACACTAAACAGGGTAGTTTCAAATGCTCTGGGGGGGGGATCATACTTAAGATAAATATGGGAAGTAAAAAGGTCTTAATCATAAAAATCTGTTTCTTTGTTCTTATTTTCCATTTGTTCCACTTTGCCACTATGGTGCTAGCTTCTTTCAATTTTAATTCCCAGTTATATAAATGTGGATTTGGTCCTCCAAAAAAACCCCCAAAGTATCATTTTATACCCTCTAGCCACTAGAAGTCCCAAAAAACATTCCCCATCAGGGATGTTAAGGCCAATAGGGAACAGACAGCTTTTAGTTCTATTCATTTGGGAGCCCGAAACAACTTCAAACTCTGAGATGATTCCTGTGGCAACCATCCCAGAAGCACTCTCTGCTACCAGTACCCCCACATTGTCTGCAAAAGCTATCAACCAGATTTCCCTATCTTCACTTCCAACTGATAAACCCTGAACCAATGTCTCTTGGCTACGTTTATGCAAAAGAGGGTCAAGCATCAAGATATACTGAAGGGGACTCAGGGGACACCCCTGATGGACCCCTCTGTTAACCCCAATTTTTTTCCCTATCCAACCATTCATGCTTGGTTTCATACATAATGCTTTATAGCAGGTTTGGACCCACATAATGAACAGTGGTGGAAAGCTATATGCATCCATAACTGCCCACAGATAATAATAATATTCAACTCTATCAAATGCCTTCATTTGGTCTAAACTAATAAGATACCCCATTAGTTCCTCATTTTGCCCTTTAGTTAGGACTTTTCTGATCAAAATAAGTGCATCCTGAATCTTCCTAGAGGGGACTCCACTAAATTGTGTAGGATGAATAATAGTGTCAAGGACCCCAGACCATCTATTACACAAAATTTTCATTAAAATCTTCCAATCCATATTTAAAGAGTTATGGGCCTCCAGTGTTTAAGATCCCCCAGTTCCCCTGTTTTATAGAGTAGGAGAAGTACCCCTGTATACATGGAGACTGGTAATATCCCTGAAATTAGAGCATTGTTATACACTGCCGTTATTTCCACAGACAGTTCTCAAATATAAATGTATTTATCTCATGGGGCATCCCATCTTCTCCTGGAGTTGTACCAGTACTCAAGGACCGGATCACATCTCATACCTCCTTTTGAGTGATGGGAGATATCAGAATATCTTGTAAATATGGGGGGAGGTTCAGAAGGTTACATCCTTTCAGCCATCTTTCCATATGCTTATGGGTAATTTTTGGCTAGTGTACATAGAAGTAAAAAAAAACATGTATTTCTTTTAGAATGTCAGTTTTATTTGTCACTATATTTCCTGTTTTGGTATTAAGATACAAAATTGTTATTCCTTAATAGTTTTGCAAGTATCTAAGGGGACAGTAACCCCCTTTTTGCTCTTCATACTATGCTGCTGTTGTCTTTCCAGACCCCTGCATTTTCTCATGTTGCAATTTCATAAGGTCTTCCTTGACAGTTTTTATTTGTGCAGAGAAATTCCCTTTTCCTTCATAATGTAATGCATAAAGCTCCTGTAATGTACCCCTCAAAATGGCCTGTGCATCATTCTGAATTTTTCCATTTAGTCTTCCCATACTTTTTAAATAATAGATTAACTCTAATTTTGTATCCTCCCACCAGTCTGCACTATCATCATACAGACAGTAGACAGACTGTCCAGCATCTAACACATAGCTTAAACTCATGCTGTTTTCTAGGAATGTTAAATTCAGTTTCCAGATGCTCCACCCCCACTGCTGTTCGGGATAACGTCACAGTGTAATAGTCAAAGGGGAATGTTCAGAAGTGGCTACAGGCCTCACAGTAGCCATTTGAAAACTAAGGCTATCTGAAACAAAAAAATAATCTATACAGGAAGATAACTATGGGGGCGGGTGTAAAAAAACAGCGAAAACATCTTTTAATCCCATGTCTGTTACCACATTGCACAGGCAGTGAGAATCACTAAATACTGTCTTTCCTTTTAAGCCATTATTAGGAGTTACAAGGCTACAATTGAAATCACCCCCCCCCCCCAATATAACCTTTTTTGAAGTCAAGAGGTATGGTCTAAGTTTTTTAGTCATAGCAACCCGATCAAACTTAAGTTGTGGGCATATATGTTATTGAGGTGAAAGACCATGTTTTTATAGTGAATATCTAACAAAAAAGCCCTTCCTGGGACAATTTCTATATGGTTGATAATATGCACTAAGGGAGAGAGAGAACAAATTAATAATAATAATAACACTTTATTTATACCGCACCTTTCACAGGTTCAAGGCGCCTTACAATACTTACAAATATAACAGATAAAACATTAATCTAACAATAATCAGAGCTCATAAAATCACATTAGTTAGTTAAAACTAATCTTAGACCATAAATAGGTCTTCAAGGCCTTTTTAAATTCCTCATGGATGCACACTGACGAAGCGGATGGGGTAGAGAATTCCAGAGGGTAGGAGCAGCATACATAAAAGCACGAGCACCTGAGGATTTCAATGAAACCCTCAGAATCTCTAGCAACCCCTCGTCCACCAAGCGGAGAGATCACTTGGGGCAGTAGGGAACCAGAAGCTCTTTCAAGTAGTCCAGGCCCTGTCCGTGTAGGGCTTTGTAAGTCAAAAGACCAACTTTAAAGGTGATCCACCACTGAATAGGCAGCCAGTGCAGATCACGCAGAACCAGTGAAATATGACAGGTACGAGATGTACCCGTCAATAACCTGGCCGCAACATTCTGCACCAGCTGCAAGTGGTGGATATCAACCCCAGGAAGCCCTAGATAAAGGGAGTTGCAATAATCAAGGCATGAGGTCACAAAAGCGTGGATCAACGTGGGCAGATCGGAGGGCGGAACAAGGTGCTTAATCTTGGCGATGTTCCTAAGATGATAAAAGGAAAGTTTGACAACTGCCGACACCTGCGAATGCAGTGTCAGCTCATTGTCAAAAATCACCCCCAAGTTCCGCACCTGTTCAGAGGTAGGGAGCTGGACACCCCCAGAAATAAACCTGAGGGTAAACCAGCTTCTGTCCCCTCTACCCTGCAACCCAGGTCCACAACCATTACCTCAGTCTTCTCCGAATTCAACTTCAGCCAGCTTGAATTCGTCCAGCACTGGATTTCAGTGAGGCAGCTATTAAAGACCGAGAGAGCTCTATCCTGGTCAGGTGCAAAAGATAGGTAGAGCTGGGTATCATCTGCATAGCAATGAAACCTCAGCCCATACCTTCTTACAATGTCTCCGAGGGGCAGCATATACACTGCGAACAACATGGGGGACAACACCGAGCCCTGGGGAACCCCACATGACAGAGAGACTGGGTGGGAAGAATTTATCCCTGACACCACTCTCTGAGTTCTGTCAGTGAGGAAGGATCTAAACCAACTGAGGACTGTACCTGACAGGCCACAGATGAACTCCAGGCGCTTGAGGAGTACCCCATAGTCCACAGTGTCAAAAGCTGATGAGAGATCAAGTAGAACCAAGATGGAACAGCTCTTCTGATCTCTAGCCATCAGGAGATCATTGAGCACCCGAAGCCAGCGATGTCACAGTACTATGCCTCTTTCAAAAACCAGACTGGAGTGGTTCATAGATATCATGGATGGTTGAATGGTTTTCCAACTGTGCAGCCACTACTTTCTCAATAATCTTCCCTACAAAGGGAAGATTAGAGATTGGCCTGTAGTTGGCATGGCAGTTGGGGTCCAAGGAAGCTTTCTTCAGGAGTGGCGTCACCACTGCCTCCTTCAGGGAGCTAGGAAACTCACCCATGTCCAAGGAGCACCAGACTATCCATGCCAGGACTGGGCTGATAATATCATGACAACTCTTTATCAGGGAAGTCGGGCCTGGGTCCAAACTACAGCATGTAGGGCGCATACTCTGGACAATCCTCATGACATCAATGAACTCAGACCTGTCAAAGGAACTCCAGGAGAGACTAGAGGCTGTGACCAACCACCAATCTATAGCTTCTCCCATAGAGGGAGCAGGCTGGAGTGTTACCCTGATGTCGGCCACCTTATCTGCAAAGAAGCGAGCAAGCTCATCACACTTCACCTGTGAAAAAGCTTTCCGAACCTGCAGACAGGCTGGGTTGCACAGTCTGTCAACAGTTCAAAAAAGCTGAGCTGGTCAGTTCTGAGCAGCCGCAATCTCCCTGGACAGAAACTCTGCCTTCTTACGAGAGATTTCGGAATGATAGAGTTGGTAATATTCCATCAGTCTGAGATGGTCGGTATCAAGGGCAGTTCTCCGCCAACAACCCTCTAATATTCATCCTTGTCGCGGCATCTACCTCAAAGTCCCATCGAACCATGGGACTGAGGTCAAAGGGGGAGAGGACAAACATGGACAGGAGCAATTTGATCCAGAGCCGAGGAGATGGCCCTATTATAGGCCAGCACCAAGGCATCGGGATCATTGCTTGCTCCAGAGAACTCTGATAGGTCAAGCACTGCTGCCAGGCCTGTAGAGCTAACATCTCGCAAAGAGTGGTACCTGACCATCTCCACAGGGGTAGGCCTATAAGGGGGGGTTACAAAAACTGAATCCCACAGTGTAGTGATTGGACCAACCGACAGGTTCTACCCCCAAGCTGAAGGCCTCAATCCCCAGGAGGAAAACTAAGTCCAAAGAGTGACCACTCTTATGAGTGGCAGAAGTAACCACTTGTGTAAGGCCTAAAGATGTCATTAATTGGAGGAAGTGTTGTCCAAACTGTGAGAGTTCGTCATCGACCCAGGCATTGAAGTCACCCCGGACCATCAGCCTGGGTGACTCAAATGCCATGTCGATGACGAAGTCTGCTACTTCCTGCAGAAAATGCTTCTCATCACCTGGTGGACGATAGATGAGAGCAATTCTGCTACCCACACCTGCCACTACAGTACACTCAAAGGACTCAGCTTCCTCAGCTGGTACACTTGTGAGGCCTAGTTCGGTCTTGAAACAGACCACACCCCCCCCCTGCGGTCCAACCTGGGGCGGTGTAGTCCCGAGTACCCAGCTGAAATTGCTGCCTCCAAAATTGGACGAGCATTTTCATCCAGCCAGGTCTCGGTAATGAAAGCCAGATCCACAGACTTGACAAGATCTGCAATAACTGCAGTCTTGTTTCTTATGGATCTGGCATTGCACAACACCACCCAGGTTGGACGGGCCTTTGGAGTGGCACAGACCACTTGCCCAACATCATTAGTGGTACCCTTGGGTATGGAAACCAGACAAGAATGACCTTGCTCCAGAATCCATTTCGTCCCAGGACGTCTTCTGGTTTCCACTACTCCAATACGGTGTCCCCGCTCATTCGGCTTCCACTGTTCGCACCCACCAAAACCCCTCCTCCCCCTCCACACAATACCCAGTGATCTACAGCACTGGTATGTTGACAACTGTAGTGGCAAGGGGAGAAAAGGTGGAGGATGCGAAGAGCGGAGGATGAATAGTGTACGACTATGGTGGCAGGCCTTCTACACATATTAAAATCCCCACACACTCACACCAAAACTCAACAAAATAGAATTATAAACCACCCCAAATTAAATCTAATAAAATATAAAAGAAAACAGAAAAACAAAATTTAAATCAAAAACAAACAAAAAATAAAATTATCCAAATATATAATGTCCAGATGACCAAATGTCCAAAAATCCGATGGATATTTTGAAACAAGAGAGGCTCTCACCCTCTCTCAGTTCTAGAAACAAAGTTAGGCATTGCAAGTCTCGTGGTAATCACAATAGATCAGCATCCAGGTATAAACGGTATCCTAAAAGATCAAAACAAAGGATTCCTAAAAGAAATGAGAGGGGCTCTCACCCCCTTTCAGTCCAGACACCAAAAGTTCCTCCAAATGACAAGTTCTTCTCGGATGCCTCCTCCATAAAAGCACTCACAAATTCAGACCCAGACACCAAAGTTCAGGATTAGGCTGAAAGGTTGCGATCAGAAAATATAGGCCCCTGAGAGGGAAGCCATAGCTCCCCACACAGAAAAGCCTTAGGAACCCCCAGAGGGACCACCACCATTCATTTAAAGCCCCTCTGAGTTCCCTCTAAATCACAAACCAAATACAGGCACAATCCCTATTCTGGGGCCAAGGCCCTAAAGGCAGGTAGCAACATTCCCCATTTCAGGAGTGGCAAACCTACAACAGTGAAAGGCTGCTCTAGGAGGGAAATCCGAGACCTCAGCCACCCACCAGCCGCAAAAGTCCCCTCACCAACAACCACAGGGGAAAAAAACATCCGGTCCAAACCCCAGAAGTTCATCCCCAAACAACCCAAAATCCTGCCAGTCGTCCACTCCAGGAGGGAAGGAGCACCTACCTAAAAATCCAAGGGAGAGAGATTCTTCTTTCCGTCCTCTGCACACTGGAATAAAATGTGCTCTCACCACATCCACGTTAACTCAAAGGAGAATAGTTGTTCCTCACTAAATCCACCATATGCTGCACCTGAAGCCACGGGCACTCTCACTGCCCCGATGTTGATTCACAGGCAAACAGCAAAGAAGAAACCCACAGTTAACGTCAGGACTTAATGCGCTCCCACCACATTACAGTAGCATTGATCAAACAATGCAAGCAAAAGGATTTCACTCACAATCCACAGTCCCATTGAACACGTTTCAGGAAGTGCAGAGGGCTCCGAGACCACAAAGCTCCCCTCGAATTTCAAATCCCAGAAATATTCCAAGACTGCACTACAGTGTCAGCAGTCTTATCGGAGGAAACGCTGATCACGATGTTCAGCTTACAAATCCAGACCACAACGCCACAACTTTAACGTTTACACAGCTCTTAAAAATCAATCATGATTTACAATTGCCAATAGTATAAATGAGACCAAAAACCACGCTGTACCGGAAAAATACGCAAGAGGTCTAAATAAATCACTCAAAAACCCTAACTACCTAAAAAACAATTATGAAGAAAAACAATAAAAAATAAAATGTATAACAGGTTTTAAAATGAAGTTGTGAGCTCAGAAAACAAACACAACTCAGGCAGCTCACACACCGCCACCAACTTGCCCCTGAACACACGTCCCCTCCTACTGACCATAAACTTTGACCCCATACCCAGCTTCAAGTTGCATTTTATATATCTACAGGAGAATGTAATTGAGTATCCTGAAAGAAAATGCAGTCCAGGTTGGAATTCTGAAAGCATGAAATGGTACTGAGTCTCTTCCATTCAGATAGAATACTGTTTGTATTCAAGAAGGCAAGTGTTATGGTGTAGGGTGAAGCCTTCATGATTGAAAAAACAAACCCATCACTTCACTTTGTGTGACACTCTTGTAACCCTAACAGAGCTTTGCATCCTAGGTCTAGACTGTTCCATAGGTTCAGAGTCTGTAACAATTTCTGGTTGTGTTGATCTAATGGAGCAATTATCTGAGTTCCCCTCCTCGACACAGTCCGCCCACTCTAAGGCCCATATTTATTCATCGGTTCCGCCTGTTCCCGTTGGTGCTGTGCAGTATGTTCCTTTGTAACTCCTTTCATTTTCTTCCCTTTTTTCTTTTTAACTACTGTGTACTCAGGTTCAGGGATTACTACAGTTGAGGATGGTGGAGGCATCTCAGTTTGTGGTGATTGTGCATGTGGCACGACTGACTCGGCAGCCGCATGTCCCCCTCTCAACAGGATTCCCAACTCTTGGTTGGTCTACTAAAGTTCCTCTACCAGTAGTAGTGGCTTCATGTGTCATATTTTGACCAGTAAATTCTATATTTGATTTGGAAGCTGTTGTCATATAAAAATCCTGGATCCTAAAGTCCGCATTCTGATTATTTCTGGACGCCCAAGGAAAATCCGTGAAATTATGTCCCACTTCATCACATAAATTGCACTTGAGTTCTTTGAAACAGTGAGCACTAGAGTGTCCCATTTCCCCACAGTTTGTACATTTAAGAATGTCACAGTTCACACTGATATGCCTGTTTGACCCGCATTTAAAGCAGGCTCTGGGCTGGCCTGGGTAGATCAAAAAGCCTTTATTATGCCCTATTGTAAAAACAATTGGGGAGGTGAATGATATCATTGCCTTTTTTGCTGTAGGTGAACTTTAATTTTCCATCCGCCCATCCAAAACCCTTCATCGTCCAGTGTTGGGACAGGATTTCCCTCTATAGCACAACATTTTTCCAACCAGATAAGTACATCTCTTATATTGACTCCTTCATTTCTGAATAAAATGGTGATAACATGAAAGGGCTGCTTGGTTAATGGCATGACAATGAAAGATTCCCAAAGTGTGTTTGTTTTTAAGTTCACATATTTACACCAAAAACGTTCAAGTATTGCAGGAGTTCTGAAATGTATATCAAAGGAGGTCTCCCCTGTAGCGTGTATCAAGGCATAAACTTCCGAGGGTGAAAACCCCAGAGACTACTTTAATAAGACTTTTCTAATGAATTGTGTATCTGGCATGTTATCCCTGTTCCCAATATATTGAAGTCATACTGAGTTTTGCCATTTTGCAAGTTCCACTGGTTTGTGGAACAAACTGGCGAACGTAGCATTTGTGGCTTCTTCCAACCCATTCAATTGCCCTGGGTTTCTTTAAGGGGGACCTTCAGGGTTATCGTTGGGATTTTCTAGGGCCAGTATTGGTAAGTCAGACGTATTAGACATATTTCAATATGTGGGTGCTGTACCTGTTTGTTCAGAAGTGCGTACTTGGTCAGAGACTGTCTCCATGTTTGGAGGTACAACAGGATTCCCCATTTCACTCTCTCCTGGCAGTGGTGCTGAAGGGTCAGGAGACCAAGGCCCTTCAGAGGTTTCAATCCAACCTGCTCCTTTCAGCACTGACTGGGGCGACCAGTTTCCTGTATCTCCGCCACAGCTCTCCGGTCCATGGGGTGCTGTCTGCTGTCCTGAATCTGGGCATTCCAAATGTGATTCAACCACCAAAGTTTTTGCTGGGCAAGTATTTTTTAACTGGTGACTGCACAGAGCATTTTCTCTTTTTATCATCGTTTTGCTGTTGCTTAGCCTGAGTTTGGGAAATTAGCAGCTGTACCTTCCTTAGTTCTGCCTCCAAGCATTTCTGTTTTTCTTGCAAGGTAAGCTCACCAATGGGTGTATCAAACATTTCTCCATCATCATCATTGTTTTTTTCTGTTTCCATCAGAGTAGGACTGATTTGCTCATGAACCCCAGGGTCAGGGGCGATATGCTGTCCACCCCTCCGGTGCACTCCAGCTGCCCCACTTCCAGAGGTTCGGAGAGGTGCTCCACCATCCTCCTCAGCATCTTGCAGAGTACTGGGCTCCTCCATCCTGGTACTCAAGAACAGCTCCCCCTACTGACAAGAGTCGGAGAATTTTTTATTCAGAGACTTGAAAACAAAATATGCAAAACAATATTTGACACATCCAAATCATAATAAAGGAATAAAGAAAACACCATAAATTAATTTGTCTCATTGTACAGTAATCCCAAACCCAATATTACCCGGTGTTAAAACACACACAATTCCCAGTCAAAAATATTATTAACAGATGTCTCAAAGTGAAAAGAAAAATTAAGAAACAAGTTATAAACATAGATAATACATCATTCTTCTCAGTACTTAATCAGTATAGAAAAAATATTTACTTTAGAGTTATCTCATAAGTATATGAATACATATAAATTAATATTCATAAGAAGCACAGAAAGGAAATCTTAAGATGGTAATATCTTTCTCAATTACTGAGTATTTAGAAAACATACTCCACCTTTCCTTATATAAATCAACCAGTGTTCATTGCAATATACATAATTCCATAAAACACATACAGATCAGTATGATTTATGTGACGATTGATTCTAAAAGGAAAATCATTATTTACCAACATAATTAATAATGAAAAGGAGATTAATATATTCATACAAAAGTTTATTCAATACATATATCCTAGACTTTATAAGAATCAACTAGAATTTTTAGTACTAAATCAATTTCATTTCAAATATCATAAATGCTGTTCCAAATGTAAATGAATTACAACATTCAGTGTAATTGGAAATTTCCAAGAATAATTATCTGAATATTAAATAACCTATCCTCTAATTCCCCAACCAATCCAAACCCACCCAATCCTTTAGAAAGGATCTATTCCTACCTTCTTGCTGTTTAATAACCCATATATTATCTGAAATTGTCTGGAAGAGTTGCTCAGGTGACCAGGTAATTTGTTGTAAAGTAAATTTACATCTGGCTTGCCAGATCCAATATTTAAAACAAGCTAACACAATCCTCAAAGTACTTTTACTACAGAAAACCCTTCCTCTGGGAAATATCAATAGAAACAATGTCTCTGGTATCTTAAATTAACTGGGTAACAAAGGCCATTTCTTGTATACTAAGTCCCAAAAATCTATAATAAATGGGTATTCAAAAAAGAGAGGATTCATAGTTTCTGGTTGTGTCATACATGTTAGTTTGGAACATAATCTTTCTGACATCCCTTTGTGCTTCCTGTTATCTTTAATTGGTAATTTCCCATGGGCACAAAGCCATACTGTGTCCCACATCAAAGGGAAGATACGTTTATCCAAAAATTGATCTGAGATCTCTTTTGTTTCCCTCCTAGGTCTCTCTAAATATGGAGGTAAAACTAGAAAAAATTGCTGTTGTATAGAGGAATAAAATTGTTTTCTGTCCTGTAATGCGAAGGCTGCTGGTGTGATTTTCCAATTTTTGATTTTATAAAAACAATCTTGTACATAAACTGGATAGGCTGCCAGCTTAGTTTGTGTAGGTAGAAATCCTGTTGCTTTCCATATTTGCACTAAGGGTCTGCAGTGATCTGCCACCCATGGGCACAAAAAGGCCAAATTCCCTGTTAGAATGGTCTTAATATTTGCATATAGAAAAATACTATGATAAAAGACTATAGGGTTAATCATTTTTAAACCTCCTAAAGAAATTTCTAAATATAATACACCTCTTTTTATTGGATTCAAACAACTTCCCCAGATGCTTTGAAAAAAACAGCTGAGGAGTCTAGTTTCCAGGTTTTTAGGAGGAGGATATACATAACTGAGATACAAAAACATCAGCAATAAGAAGGTATGAATCATGTATATCCTTTTCTTTTACATACTAACATACTAAAATGCCAGCAGAATAGGCCTAACGGTCTTTCGTGTCTGCTCGTTTGGTCAGCCCCCACCCTGGGTGCTGACCTTGCTGTCCCCTTCGCCTTCTCTGGCTTCTCCCTTCCCAGTTCCGGATATTCTTGCTGCATTGGATTTTGCTTCCTGAACCCTTCCCTGTACCTGTCCACCCCTCTTGAACCCCTCCACTGTCTCTGCCTCCACCAGCCCCTAGGTAGTGCATTCCATGGCTCTACCACCCTCTCAGTGAAGTAACACCTCCTTCTTTCTCCCTGAATCTTCCCCTCAGTTTCCACCCATGCCCTCTAGTGGCCCCTCCTCCTTCCTTCAAGCACCCTCACTGTTCCTCCCCTATTTACCCTCTTCATGTACCTGAAGACCTCTATCATGTCCCCGGTCCTTCTCTCTTCCAAAGTGTACATATTTAGTCTTGAGCCTCTCCTCATAGGTCCTGTCCCCAAGCCCCAAATCATTTTGGTTGCCTCCTCTGGACCCTCTCCAGGAGGTTAATGTCCCTCTTTAAAGTCGGCTCAAGCTGCCGCAGTACTCCAGGTGCGGCCTCACCAAGCAGTTATACAGAGGGAGTATCACTTCCCTCCTTCTGGAGGTGATCCCCCTAGCGATGCATCCCAGCATCCTGTTGGCCTTGGCTGCTGCCCTCCTACAAGTCTCAGAGTTGTTCATCTTGACATCCACCACCACCCCCAGGTCCCTCTCAGCCATTGAGACTTGTAGTATTTCCCCCCTTTTACTCATTCTCCACTGGTTCCATATCTAATGCAATATTTATGGTATAATCCCAATTAAATTGTGCTGAGTTTGGATAACCAAAAAAAATCCCCAGAACTTTTGTCCCTGTAGAAGTAATAGGGATATCAATAATCTGGTCTTTATCCACCGATATCTGTCCAATGGGAATACATCTACTTTTTTTTAAATTGATTTGAGATCCTGAGACCACAGAGAATTCCTAAAAAATACAGGCTACATAAGGGGCCGATATTTGATCAGCAATAAAAATACATAAATTGTCTGCATATGCAAAGGTCTTAATTTCAGTGTCTTGACTAGGAAAGGAAAGGAAAGACCTCGTATTCTTGGATGAGAATTAATTTGTCTAATAAGTAGATCCAAAGATAAAAGATATAGAATAGGGATTAAAGGGCATCTCTGATGTACCCCTATATTGATTCTACATGGGGGTCCTATTCTTCCATTTACATCAGTGGATAAGGTAGCTTTTTTATAACATAATTGTAGCCAATTAATAAATTTTCCTGGGAATCCATACTCAGCCAAACATGACCAAAGATACACATGTGAGACCCTATCGAAAACCTTTGATTGGTCTATATTTAAAAGGTATCCCATCAGTTCCCCATTATCTCCTTTTTCTAAAAGTTCCCTTATCATTATCAAAATATCTGATATTTTCTGACCTGGTATAGAGCATGTCTGTGTATGATGTATTATATGGGGTATCACTGCAAGTATCCTATTGTTTAATAATTTAGTTAAGATCTTAAAATCAGAATTTAATAAGGAAATTGGTCTCCAATTAGTTAAGGATTCTTTATCTCCTGATTTATGAATAAGGATCATAAGCCCAGAATACATATTATTTGGTAATACATCATGCGTTATCATAAAATTATAAAGGGAAGTAAATTCCTTACGTAAAAGAGGAAAAAGCTTTTTATAAAAGACATGCGGTAATCCAGCTGGTCCTGGTGATGTGCCTACCGTAAACTGTGATATTACAGTTTCAAGTTCTTCCTCAGAAATAGACTGCTGGAGTGATAAATTATTTTCTAGGGAGAGTTTTGGTAAAAGTCCCTTTTGCAGCCACGCAATGGGTTCTACTGAACTTTTATGAGTTTTCCCGAATAGGGAACTAGTATAATTCCCTACTGCAGCCATAATATTTGAATTGCCTTGAATAATCTGATTCCCAATTTTTAAAGAAGAAATAATTTTGTATGCAATGGAAATACAGGGCTCATAGGGAGTAACATGTATCTGAGACCCTTTGGTATTAAATCTTTGCTCAAACTCTAATGAGCAGCTTCTGTCATAGTGATAAGAGGCCAGTTTAGTTTTAATAATTTTAATCTGTGCGGAATAATCTTGATCAAAATTAACCTGTAGAGAGAAAAGATAATATAATTGTTTCCGTAAATCTTCATATTTTGTACCTCGAAAGTTCCCTGTGATTCTTCCTGCTTTTTTTAAAAAGTCTGTATAATCTTGTTTGCTGTTTTCCCACCATTCTATAGGGGAATCATAAAGAAAAAAGATAGACTTTAGTGCTGAAGTAATATCTAAAATACCCTGCCAAATCTCCTTTTTGTCTAATAGGGTAGTATTTAATCTCCAGTATCCTTTACCTGTTGTAACTTCTGGAGAATATGAAATCTTAATTTCTAACATAGAATGATCAGAGGTGGCTACCGGAATCACTTTAGAGTAAGTTACTGGTAAATAGAGAGAGATAAACCAATAATCTATCCTAGTTTTTAAAATCCCTTTGAAATATGTGAACTGGGTTTCTGAGGAATTATCTAAAAAAACATCTTTTAACTTGGTTAATGTCAACATTTTATTGAGGAATCCTGCATCGCAATAAGTTTTTTCAGATTTAGACCCTCTATCTTTTTTATACCTGCTGCAATTAAAATCTCCACCTAAAAGAACTGCTTTTGCTGTTAGAAGGTATGGGTGTATGATACTAAATAGTTGCACTCGCTTAGCTTTATCTTGTGGTGCATACACATTAATGATTCTAAAATCTTGTTTTTCTAGGGGTTATATCTAGAAGAAAAGGCCGGCCTGGCCATATATCTAACACCCTAGTCACTTTAACTAGAGGATTATTAATACAAATCCCTAAACCACTACAGGTACAAGAAGGGAGAGGGGGGACATGATAGAAACTTTCAAGTACCTCAAGGGAATCAACAAAGTCCAAGAGAGTAGCATCTTTCAGAAAAAGAGACTTGCAAGAACAAGGGGACACAATTTAAAGATAGAAGGAGGGCGGTTCAGGGCAATGTGAGAAGTATTATTTCACAGAGAGGGTAGTGGATGCATGCAACAGCCTTCCTGAGGAAGTTGTGGGGTCTAAAACTGTGGGAGAATTCAAGAATGCATGGGACAGATATAAGGCAATTCTTGTAGGGGCAGGAAGATAAAGGCTGTTGGTTAACTAGGATCTGCGGCCTATCCTGTAGGTAGGGAAATGGGCAGACTAGATGGGCCTATCGGTCCTTATCTGCCGTCAAAGTCTATGTTTCTATGTAGGTATCTTCCCTGACAGACCAGTAGGTGTCTCCCCAAATCCAATCTGCCTTACACTTTTGAATTTCAGCAGAGGTAGTGATGCGTGTATCTTGAAAGCGAACAAAGTCATATTTCTGATTATTAAAACAGGCAAACGTAGATTTCCTTTTCCTCTCTGATTTCAAACTGTTGGTGTTAAGAGAGGCCAAAAAAATGTCAGTTGCCATTCATATTAATCCGGGGCCTTTTTTTCCTCAAACTATATCTATTCCCCATTGCCCTCTTTTTCTTTTTTGCTGTTTCCTCAGGAGTGGGGAGATGTTCCTCCACATCTGACATCCCATCTTTTTGTGAAGATTGTTCTGATAGAACATCAGAATCCTTGTCCATTTCCGTATCTCCCCATGATAAAACAGTATATTTATTTTGCAAAGGAATACCTTCTGCAGTCCCAGAAGCAGGGGACTTTCTGTTGCTTTACCTTTTTTAGGCCCTACTGTTTGAAAGCCTTGTTCTTCTGATGTCAAGGGTGGGGGTGGGGAGGGATAACATTGCAGTACTACTTGAGCTTTCTTCAAAGGGGGGGGATAGTTTTCTCAGTTACAAACCTCTCTACTACAAGAGTATTATCTATCCCTTGCTTCTGCAACGGGGGCTCTGGTGTTCCTCTAGGACTCATCCCTTGTTTTGTGGATCTGTTAATATAAAAATCCTGTTCGGCAAAATTTGAATTATCTGTATTATGGGAGGCCCATGGACAAGAAGAAAAGGAATGACCAGTGTCTTCACAGAGGTGACATACAGGAGTCGAGATGCAGTGTGCTCCTGTGTGTCCTATTTCACCACATTGTAGGCCTTTAGTCACCTCGCAAGAATTACTAATATGCCTATGGGACCCACACTTGTAACAAGAATGAGGTTGCTCTTGATAAAAAAAGGATACCTTTGTCTTTCCCCAAGTAAAAGCAGTTAGGAAGATGGGAGATGCCTGCATCATCTTGCTTTAATTTTACTTTCACTCTCCAACCCCCTGTCCAGAACCCTTCTTCATCTACTATGGGGTCTGGTGTATCCTGTATTTCACATTTTTTTTTCTAACCAAAACATCACATCCGTTATGTTAATCCCTTCATTCCTAAATAAAATGGTTACCATTTTAAAGGTTGACTTAGTAAGGGGGATTGCTTGAAAAGGGGTCCACAAAGAGTTTTTTTTCTGGGCCGTATATAAAGTCCAGAATCTATCCAACAGCTTGGCAGTCCTAAAACCGATATCAAATGTGGACTCTCCAGGTGCGTGGATCAAAGCATATACTTCTGAAGGTGTAAAGCCCAGATCTTGTTTTAATAATTGCTTCCCCACAAAAAATCTATCAGGAGAGTACTCTAACCCACCCATATACCGCAGTCAAACTGCGTGGCATCTTTTTGTTTGCTCCAAGGGTTTTTTTAATAAGCAAGCATACGTAACTATTGGAGCTTCAGAGTCTTTTGGTGGCTGTTCAATTACCACAGGTGTTGCCTCAGTTACTTCAGTTAAGGCCTGGAAAAAAATTTCGGGCCCAGTGTCATTTAAAATTGGAACAATACCTGTCGAGGTATTTGCTGAAATCGGCTCCTGAACTCCTACAGCCGTTGGTGTCAGTAGGTCTGAAGTTTTGTCTGGCGTCTCGGGATTTCGTAGATTCACCGTCGCTACCTCTGGAGCTAGTTGTTGTCCTGGAAGTGGAATCTCGGGGTCCAGTGTCCAACCTCCCGTTCCTGTTGGAATCCAGCCGGCTTTAGAGAGTGCTGCACCCGGGGACTATTCCTGATTGTTTGTTCCTACTGCATCAGTTACAGTTTGTTGTGAAGTACCAGCCGAACATTTTGAATCAGGACCAAAAATAAACGCTTTCAGAGTATTTTCCATGTTGGATGAATGTCCCATAAGCCTTTTTCACCTTTTTTTCTTCAATCTGTTGTTTTTCTATATTATAGTTTGTTTCCAGCATTGTAATTTGTGCCAAAAGTACCTGTTTCTGTTTATAAATACAGTCCGCTAAATTCTGTTCAACTTTCTGTAATTTTGTATCCTCCTCCTGTACCTGGGATTTATCCTCTTCCTTAGTGCTGCGTTCTGTTGTTAAAACATCCTCCATTTCCATCGGAGGGAGGGGTGCTGAAACTTTCTGCTGGCCACCTTCGTCCAGGTGATTCTCAGCTAGGTTAATTGGTCTTCGAGCCTCCTCGGGCTCCGTACTCTGATGTCTCTGATCCATAAGAGCAACCAAAACCATCCCTGCCTCTCGAGGCATCCAAGACAGGGGAGGAGACCTTCTCCCCTATCTCCCACACGTCTCAATCATCCAACCTCCAAGCTCCAACAGTCCAGCAGTCAGACCGACATGGATCCCCCTACTGATGAGTAGGGGGATTTCCCCCGGTGCCCTGGCCAAATTTCCTCCCATTCACTAAAAATACCACCAACAGCTTAATCTGGTTCAAGTTCAGCTGGCATTCATCTGTATCCCCCTCCCCCGGGTCGTGCTTGAAAATAGGCAGAATTTGTCTAGTGCACTTACCCGGCCAACAAAAACTAAATAAATAAATATTTCCCAGAAGCACCTTCCCTCACACAGAAATCAGGCCAAAGAATGCCATAGCATGTCACAAATCACTTTATCCCAACCAAAGAAGCACTTAAAGGAAAACTACACCCAAAACCTGAAAAAATATATGTTGTGCAGAGTGTTTTAATTTGTATGTGAAGTTCTAGTGTTTCCTTCCCTCTGACTGGTATTAGGAGTTTTTCTCAAATTAGCCTGCTAGCTTTATGGTAGTTTTACGACCACTGGGGATCTCCATACCTGATAGTGTAATTGTATTTCTGGTTCCCACTGTGCATCTTGTCTCACGTGACTGTGATGTAAGAGAGACCCAACATTCAGCACACGCATGCCAAACAAACTAAATATCTTGGAAGCTTTACAAGCTGCACAAAAATTACCAGCAGCAAAGTTTTTCAGGACAGTAAAACCTTTAGGATGAGGGTGGTCACCAAGCTGAATTCTACAGATTTTAAAATATAGCCATCTCTGTTGTTGTGAACTGATTGTAATGCAATGCTTTCTGCTGGATTTATGGCTCTGCTACATCACCATTACATGAAACAAGGTGCACTGTAGGACAAAGAAATGCAATAAAACTATTTGATATGGTGATCTCCAGGGGTCGTAAAACTACCTTAAAGCTAGCAGGCTAATTTAGGAAAAACTCCTAATACCAGTCAGAGGGAAGGAAACACAAGAACTTCACATACAAATTAAAACACTCTACACAACATATATTTTTTCAAGTTTTGGGTGTGGTTTTCCTTTAAGTGCTACTGGCATTTCTTTTTGCCACTCAGCCCCCTGGCAATACTGCAAGTTGCACTCACCATTAAAAGAATACAAGATCTGATAAACACATAGCCCTCAAACGCATAATTTTTGCTGGTCTCAAGGGTATACATTTAAGAGGGCTGCACTACTTAGTAAATGATGACCAGTCTATAAACAAGCTACAAACAGAAATAAATAAAGTGGGAGAATGGGTAACACACAACAAACTAACTCTTAATTTAGATAAATGTAATATTATGCATATGGGTGGTAAGAACTTGAGGGCCACATGCTATCTTTATGGTAAAGCTATTCCTGTTTCAGAGATGGAAAAAGACCTGTGGTGTTGGTTTCAAATAATCTATCTTCCTCTGAACAATGCAGGGCAGCAGCCAATGAAGCAACTAGGATCCTGGGGTGCATCTTTAGGAACATTAAAAGTAACGACAGGAAGGTTGTGCTTCCATTGTATTCATCCCTTGTGCAGCCACATCTGGAGTACTGCATCCAGTTCTGGGCACCATAAAAGACTGGGGACATTAAAATGATTGAGAGAATACAGAAGCGGGCAACCAAAAATATTAGGCAACTGAGGGACGTTCAGTATGGTGACACAATGAGACATCTTGGTTTGTACAGTTTAGAATATAGGAGGCTTAGAGGTGATTTGTGCTTGTTATATAGAGCTTTAAAACGTGGTGATTTATGGGAATCCATCGGCCTTGATAGAAACATAACTGGGGTAGTACATTCCACCATGATTAGTTGAAAGGGGAATTTTATAAGATAGACATATGGGGATAGTGGTTTAGTCAAATAGTGATTACTGTGTGAAACAGGCTTCCTAGTAAGGTGGTGAGAAGCACTGTGTGAAACAGGCTTCCTAGTAAGGTGGTGAGAAGCATTTCAATTAATAACTTCAAAGCATCCCTGGATGTTTATATGGGCAACAGCAAATGTGCCTTCTTAGGGTCAGTTGTTTGAGTCCTAACGGCCTTTTGGCTCCTGACTCGTACCCTTCTATGACTCTATGAACATGACCTGGTCGTGCTCCATTTTCAAGTTGTTCTAGCCTCAATCAGAGCAGTTTATTCGCGGATATTAAACCTGATGTTGCAGCTGAAGACTTGTCAGCAGTTTCTTTCACAAGGTAAGCTTCATTCGAAACTAAGTCCAGTTTGGTTTTCAACAATCATGATATGGTTGTTAAAGGAATCTGTCTTTTTGTTTAGCTCTGACAGATTTGTCAAGTTCTTCTACTGCCTTCAGGACAGCACTCTTTGGTGGTTTCAGGACCTCCACTTGCTCCATATTCCAGGCCTCCCTGCTCTGATCCCTCCTAAGCCTTTCCTTTCTTGGCCTTTAATGGATCGTTGGAAGCCACTTGTTATGGTTGCCCCTTTCTGAAAATTGCTAAACTCTAGAAATGTTGTTTCCCATTGTCCGTACTGTATTATTTCCAATGTGATTTTTGGCCAAAAATAGTTCACCTAATCACCATTCTTAAAATAAATTAGCAATGAAAACTGAGGAGATCTACTGCATATGCCTTGTGCAATCAGCTGCTGTGCCACCCCCTCTGGAGTAGCACTATAATTTAACTTTTTGCACATCAAGTTAACAAAACTGGCCATTTAAAGATTTAGCCATTGGATTCAACACAAGAAATGCAACATGCTTTACAGTTCGTATGCTTTCAGCGTGGATAGCTCTCTCAGCTAGCCCATTGGCGAATAGGTGACAGAGAGACATTCTAATATGGGTTACTCCATTCAAGGACACAAAATCTGTAAACTCCAGGGTCACCCCACTGGCGCAGTATCAGTGCATTGCACTGCCTTACTGATGGCTAAGATTTGGGAGCGGACTCTGGTTGCTGTGTCACGGGCCAGGCCAGGTGCTGTCCAAGGGCAGCTTTTCTCAGCTGGGAAGTTTGGCGGCAGGTCCAGTCCGTACTGCATAGTGACCCCTGTGGGTGGGTGGGTGAGCGAGCTTTCTCCTTTGCAGCGGCATGCTACACTGCTGAAGTTTAATAGCACACCTCACATGAAAAGGGGAGGAAGGAGCATACAAGGCTAAAAAACATCCCTGCTGTCTGCATGACAGCTCGTCGGAACAGGATATATCCCTGGGAACAGAGTATATCACTGCGTGATGGTAGGAAATGGGGAGAAAAATCTATATAGAACAAAATCTGCTAACTCCCTACTGGCGTGGGATGTCCCATTATCTCTCTCCACCACTTCAGGCAGTCCATATGAGGCAAATATTTGGCTTAACCGATCTCTAATAACTTGGGAGGAGGCTGTGCTAGGTGTTTTGACTTTCAGTCACTTAGAATGAGCATCGTTGACAACCAGAAACATCTTTCCCATAAAGGAGCCAGCTTGCTCTGGCACTAGTACAACCTCTCATATTTGCCTTTAATTCATTGGCCATTCATGGACACCAAACAGCTACCAGTCTAGCCTTTTCATCTGTAAAATTAAGTGTAGAAAGAATGCAGTTTTGCTAGGATTTATACTTTTCTTGGGGAGGCAAAACTACTCTAGCACTCCACAAAATACAGTTATCTTGGATACTAAGTTAATTTCTCCTTACCAGGTATGGGTGCAGTTTCATATCATCCACAAACTTACCCACCCATTCTCTAAACTATGGAATGATCTGCCAAATGATATTTTAATTTGTAATTCTTTGTCTGATTTTAAAAAATGGTCCGAAGAAACATTGTCTTGTTCATTCAACTTGCTCCTGTTATGATTAATTTATTGTCTTTTGTATAGTAAAGTGTTCTTTTTGTATTGTCATTGTGTTTGTATCTGGGCCACCCATGAAAATGGGTATTTGATGTCTTTGGGTTATTTAGCCTGTAATCAAATACAAAATAAAAAAAACACAAAGTCATACACCGTTATCACAAGGTCCAGGATATCTTTCCTTAGCTTGGCCACTGCCTGGTTATTAGTCATTCATCTCTGTGATTTCCCAGTTTCTCCAGCTCCCAGATGGAGAGGTGTGGGACAGGGAATGCCCACATTTCTTTTTACTGTATCTTCTCTGCCAGCTTTCAGTTTGCTTGGCATAGTTTTACTGTACTGCTGCTGGTCCTCCTGGGTGGGAGCTACATGGCGTTCTTATCTTCCCACTTCATACTCTGGCTCCTCTACCATTCCCAACCCCCATCAAGCCACATAATTGGATTCTCTATCAGCTTCATGTTCTTTTGGGGCCTTTGCTCCTTTAGCATGGGTAACCCCAAAGTTGATGGTTGCTGGGATTAGGCCCCGTGTTGGGAGTTATCATAACTTTTAGGCCCACTGGCCCTGTGGACACTTCCTGGGTTGCTTTATACACCCTCTCCCTCCCTTGAGGCACATCCATCTTTGCATTTTGCCTTCCAGATCCTCACCCCAGGCTCTGGGGTTGAAGACTGTGTAGTGGTTAGTACACCCACACCACAAGGGTTTCTTGTATCACCTTGGGGAAGATAGGGGTTGCTGGTCTCATTGGGAGTGCTTCTCCCCTGGAGCACTCACAGGTAAACCGGCCAAATACCAGGTCTAGAATAGGCATACCCATCACACTGAGGGGTACATGCCATGGCTCACCTGCTAACTCCTCCATTGTTTTGTTTGATTGCAATATAGGTGTTCCTTTGTGTAGTGCACCTACCTGGCAAGTAGCAACTAAATAAATATTAAACAAGGCTTCACAATCTTTTCCTGGCAGTCTCACATTTTTTTCCTGAGAGTTTTCATGGCTTCTGAGTGCAGTTTCTTGCTGGACATGAAGTGTTGGGGCTGGCAGCCTCTTACTGCACCACCCATGTCCCAGGATGCATTGCTCCTTTTTGTATTTCTATGTTTTAGAGCTCTGATGCCTGTTGCTCTCCCCAGTGGAATCTGCAACCCCGAAAACTGACCTACCTTTCCACTTGTGCCATATGCTCCATCCTGGATGTAAAAACAAATCCTCAGCTCCACACACGCGCACTTCAAAGTAGTCCATAGTGCAGTCAAAGAAACAATAGCAAAGTGACTGTGTGAGAGGTGATGACTGCCCAGCTGGCCATCCAGGATGGAGCAGTCAAAGAAACAATAGCACCGCAGGTATACAATCCAACACTTTATTGTAGTTGCCACAGCAAAAATAGCACAGCCGCCCATGCAGTTCAGGCTCCCAACCTCGACTAGTTTCGCACTACAAGTGCGTCATATGCATCATCAGGAGGATCCTTCTGATGACGCACTTGTAGTGTGAAACTAGTCGAGGTTGGGAGCCTAAACTGCATGGGCGGCTGTGCTATTTTTACCGTGGCAACTACAATAAAGTGTTGGATTGTATACCTGCGGTGCTATTGTTTCTTTGACTGCTCCATCCTGGATGGCCAGCTGGGCAGTCATCACCTCTCACGCAGTCACTTGCTCTGAGCTGCATTAACTTGCGAAGGAAACAGTCTTAGTTATATTTTTCATAGTTTTTCCATATTCTCTATCTGAGCCCTGCTCTTTACTGCTACTCTCCACGCAGAGTCTGTTGTTTTTCTGTTGGCTCCTTGTGGCTCTGAGTTGCTCTGTCTCAACTCCTGTCCCAAAGGCTGGCTAGCTAACATACCATTCCCCCACTTTATTCATTGGATAGTGGCAGGGGACATATCAATTTCAGCTCCTCCGCTCCACATGAGAGGAGAGAGGAACCACTTGTTTTTCTTTACCTGCTCTTCATGCCAGTGTGGGTGCGTGCTCCAGCGGTGCAAGTAGTAGACAAGAAGTACAGAAACTCAGACACTGGCAAATATGAAATTCAGAATGAAGGTCCTCAATCTGAAGGATAGGCGTGGCAAGACACATCTATCTGTTTAGACATGAGAAGATTCAGTTAGAGATATTGAAGTATTTCTAGGAAAATGGAATTGTTGTACAAGTCAATTGTTGTTATTGAAACCATGATTTCAGATCACAGGCCCAGAAACTGTCATTATGTTGCTGGTTTAAGAATTCCAGTTCTAGTGTCAGTGGGAAGAAGTACAGGAACTCTGTTTCTGCTGCAAAAAAGGTACAGGAACTGAGTTCCTGTGCGTTCCTGTTCACTTTCATCACTGGCGTGCTCCCTCAAATGTGCACCAGTACCATGCTTGCTAATGTGCGGGTACAGAATTTAAATAGGAAAACGGCCCCTTTTTTCTTTTCCATTTTTTCAGCATAAAAACCATCTTTGAGCTCAGATTTTTAGTGCTGGCCATGGCAGTCTTAGCCTCCTAGATTCCAGCAGGCCTCCAATGTAATGGCTGTCTGGCTGTCTGAAGAACCTCGGGGACATGTCCCTTTGCACTGAGAGGAGGGTGGCTTAACTTCTTGTGCATGAGTGCACATAGGGAAAATATCTGTTTGGCGTGCTGCCTTCACCTGGGGTGATCTATTACTGTGCAAACTGTTGCATGCAAGAACTTCCCTCATGAAACTGTGTGCGAAGGGATATAGTGGGTCACAGATGTTATATCACACCAGGCCAGCTGCTTTCGTGACCCACTCTTCTCTTCACTTCACTCAAAGAAAACACAGTAGTTACAGTAGATGCAACTGATTTTACTGCAGTCCATGCTTAGGGTGCAGTTCAATGTTTAACTACATGCTAGGCTAGAAGCAGAGTATCATACATTATGACTGCTTACTATGTTAATATTGACTATCAGATGTTCTTACACCAAGCTATATTACAACAGAGTAGCAGATAGTCTCTCTGCCATCTGACTAGCCATCTACCAGTGCCCCCCAACTCAACTCTCAAACCAGCTGAGAGATAACAGCACGCCCTCTGTCCTCTCACAACAGCTGCTGGCACAGGTGTCCAGCCCTAAGGCCTACAGGACTGTGATGCCCTTATTCCCAACCATCCAGACTCACTGGGGTATATACTGTACTCCTACCTTCTCTGCTGAGCATTGTCTTGAAGGACACTATTCAGATTCCTCCACATCAGGTCTTAGAGGTCCTTGTGCTTCTGCAGAGAGCCTACCCCAAGATGGAAAGCCAGTGGGGAGCCCCCCCCCCCCGAGTGGAGACCCCCAAGATCCTTCTTCTGGTCTCCTCTAAGGCAAGACGTAAGGCTTCTGTCTAATTGGGCTAAAGCTGCCCCTTATATACTCCACAACTCCTCCCATTTTTGGAAACTGAGTATTCTGGCATGAACCCTTTCATAGCCAAGCATCCCATCACCAAAGAGCTTCCCCTAGCTTCCTGGAGACTAGCAACAGCCACCCACCCTCCCGCTAATAGATGGGAGTGGGTGTTACATCTTTCTATTGGTGACTTGTTCATTGCAGGCAGTGGCTTAAGGCCTTGCCTCCTGAAACTGACGTGCACTTCTTGCTGCTGCCGAAACTGCTTGTGCAGTCTTCATTGTTCTTCTAAAATCCTATGTGGTTTCTTACATTAGCCTCTTTTGAATGTGGTTATAATTGATGCCACGGACTACGTGATCTCTAAGCCTCTCTTGAATGTGGCAATAATTGATGCCACAGACAACGTGATCTCTAAGCATTTCTTCCAACATGGTATGAATTTTCACAGTGTTCAGTAAGCCCGCTGATCTCTGCT
Source organism: Neoceratodus forsteri (assembly GCA_016271365.2). Lineage (NCBI taxonomy): Eukaryota > Metazoa > Chordata > Ceratodontiformes > Ceratodontidae > Neoceratodus > Neoceratodus forsteri. The sequence goes on along the minus strand of JADMNL010000022.1, from coordinate 30,687,869 downwards.
ACAAAGCTTGACACAGATTCTGTCTACAGTACAGTATGCTGAAACCTGCTGTTAAATCTAACTTAGTCATCACTTGACAATTACAGAGGACCACAGTCTATAATGTTCTGTAAGTGTGGCTGAAATGTGAGCAAATAATTTACTGCCCGTTTTTTCTGGAGTCACCGGATCATGAATGAATCTAGTTTAAAAGTTGTACTGCACACCACAGTTGACAGGATTCAGTGCTTCCTTATATCATCAGTAGTCTCATTAACTTAGCAAGGAAAAGTCTTTCCTTATACTGACTGTGCTGTTGGAGTTCAATGTTAAGAACTTTGCTGAGCCTATAAGTAATTTTTCCATTTTTTTATGTGCTCTCTTTCTGTTACTGTTCCATCTTTACTGACCTTTTAGCAAACACAGTGGGTGTTTCTGATTAACACACTGCTGGCAAGTGCCATTTTAGAACTGTATGATGCAGTTTATGTCCCCTTTGGGCCACAGAGTTCCAGAGCAGAACATGAATACATTGTGAAAACAATGTAAGTTCTTTAACAAGGACATAAAGTATATCACACAGTTCTAAAATGGTATTGCCCACCAGAGTGTAAAGCAGAAACACTCAGTAAATTTACTAAAAGGCTAGTATAGATGGAACAAGAACAGAATATGAAACAGTGTCACAAATGCAGCTTCAACAGAAAACACAGGCTTGAAGATTCAAGGCAGGTCTCCTTTAAGCACCTCCATTTTGCCAAGCACAGCCATCTCATTGCATGTTTTTCATCTTAAAAGTCCTCAGACAGTTTTTATCCTCATTCCCACATACCCCTATAATGCAAAGCGTCGTGGGCTGCATATGCAAATCATCACAAAATATTATGCCGATTCGACTTTAAGCAGAAATGCATGGTGCTGAAAGGCCTCTCACACAGTCTGCAAAGGGTGCCAACAGAAGACACAGACACATGTTTCGTCCTACCAGGACTCATCAGTGTGCCTCATCTGTATGACACCCCAGTGGAATGAACCAGCTACCCTAAGTTGATCTATCTGGGTTGGGTTGTGGTGAGCCCAATAAAACCAAAAAATAAGCTAAAACACAAAGAACCTTAGTGTGCAAGCACTGAGGCAAGGGTTACCCCCAAATGGCATTGGCCAGGAAGCCAAGTTGGTCCAGATACTTAGGGTAGCTGGTTCATTTGCTCATCCTTCCAGAACTTCAGCAGTGCCAACACCACAAACCTCCTCGAGGAGGCTTGGTCCCTGGACTGGTCTGCTCTATACTCACTTTCTGATGTGACCCCGGCAGTAACCCTATTTACACAGACCTTTATGACCCTACAGGACAGGCACTTTCCTGTCACTACAAGAAGGGTCAGAGGTGGTTGCTCTCATTGGGTCACAAAAGACCTCCTCACCCTTATGAAGGATAGGGATTGTGCTTGGTCCACCTACAAGGCATCCCCTCACCTGCCCTCTGGGATGCCTATAGGCACCAGAGGAATCTATTCAAACATCTGGCCAAATCCCTGAGAGAGACTCATTTCAATAATCTCCAACAGGCTAACCTTGGAGACCCTAAGAAATTCTGGGCATCCATTGGCTCCCTCCTGAACCCCACTCCAGTAAGGCAGCCCTGCAACTAAACTCCCCGGACAGCCTCATTATGGACCCACTGGAAGTGGCCAGGGTTTTCAATGACACATTCTCTGCTCTATCTATGTATCTAAGTAAACTCCCAAATGGCCAGTCAGATTGCTCGGCCCCCCATTCAAACCCCCTGTCGATCTCTGCCAGACCAACAACCCATCCCCATATCCCCCCATTTTATTTTAAAGCTCTCTCAACTGTCAACACCGCTAAGCTCCTCAAAAGCCTCCTAAATCATGGCTCCCCTGGGGCTGATGGACTATCGCCAGTCTTCCTCAGGCTCATCTCCCCATCCATCACTGAACCAATCACTTGTATCTTTAACCTCGACCTTCCCACCTCCTCCATGCCTGACCCCTGGAAGACTGCCAAGGTAATTCCCATCTTCAAAGCCAGTGACCCTCTATCTGCGGACAACTACCGTCCAATCTCCATCCTCCCCCACCTTAGCAAATATCTCGAGAAGGCTATCCACCATCAGCTTGCTGAGCACATGGGCAAATATAACGTCTTGTGTAGCCAGCAGCATGGCTTCTGCTAGAACCATTCCACCACCACCGCCCTCGCACTACTGACCGACCACATCCTCATAAACATGGACCATGGTAATGCCACCAGTGCGGTCTTCGTAGACCTATCCAAAGCCTTCTACATGGTCAACCATACCCTCCTCTTCTCCAAACTACATTGCCTAGGCTGTTCCCAGGAGGTTACTTCCTGGTTCAGGAACTACCTCACTGATCATTCCCAATTCATGAGTATTGGCCCTGCCTGCTCCCCTATCCTGCCCATCTCAACAGGTGTCCCCCAGGGCTCCATTCTTGGCCCCCTTCTAGTGTCTTTATTTATTAACTCCCTTCCCTCGGATGGTCTCAGATGCCACTCTCTCCTCTATGCTAATGACCTTGTACTTTTCTACAGCGATAAATCCCCGCCCGCATTTCCTCTGTTCTAACTCAAAACCATGCTGCAGCCCACAATTGGTTTGCTGATAATCTCCTCCTGGTTAATGCTAAAAAAACAAAATCTGTGCTGTTTGGATCCAAGCTCTTCCTGTCCAAATCCAAAACTCACCTCTCTCTCAACATCATCTCCCCTGATGGCCAAGCCCTTGAAGATGTCAATACTGTACTTTCAAATACCTAGGTGTTCTACTCAACCCATCCCTCTCTTTCTCCAAGCACATCAATTCCGACATTACCTGACCCCAGAGGCCCGACATGACATCGTCAAGGGGAATCTACTTCTAATCTTGGACTACTGCTCCCCATTTATGCTAGGCCATCCACAACCCTTATGGCCAAGCTCTCTTATGCCTACAACAGTGCCTGTCATTTCACCTTGCTGGCCCCTTTCACTACATACCACTGTGTCTTTTACAATTCGCTACTATGACTTCTGCTGCAAGGCTGCTTCAACCTTGCCCTTTGCTGCATGGTGGATTCTACCATTCGTTCTGGCCAGGAATCTCCCCTTGCAGCCCTCCTCAAGGTCCGAACTTTACGCTGTGGCCTCCACTCAAATAGCATTCCTCTGCGGAATATTCCCAGGATATCCACCAATATGGGCAGTAGAGCCTTGTCAGTGGCAGCCTCTATGCTGTGGAATAAACTGCCTGCCGAGCTCCGCTCCATTCACACCCACTGCCAGTTCAAATCTTGCCTCAAAGATTGGCTCCTGGAGACTTCCCGCTGCCACTGCTTTCCTGGGTAGTTCTTCATTTACCACCTGCCCTTACCACAAGAGTTTCTTGCCTATGCAGCTCCCCTAGCTCTCACACCCCTTCCCATCTCCTTCCCTCTACTAGCCCCACTTTATCCTTTTCATGCTACTACTGAGGAACATTGATTATCTCCTATGCAACTCACTGTATATCGATTTCATGTGTGTGTGTGTGTGTGTGTGTGTATATATATATTTATATTTATTTCATTTTATGTATATGCATATTGGATTTATGTACTCCATCACCTCGCATCATGTGGATTTATGTATTTTGCTACCTTGTAATCTGTGTACTATTGTAACCTTTTATTATCTGTGAGACTGTCTAAAAGTTCTATGCATTGTTGTTTACGTTTAACTGTGTGCCACCGTATGTGGCCCGGGTCATGCCTGAAAATGGTCCCTGGGATCAGTGCACCTACCTGGTTACCAAAATCATAAATAAATAAAAAAAAAATTTCACTGGGGTGTCATGCAGATGAGGCACACTGATAAGTCCTGGTTGGACAAAACACGTGTCTGTGTCTTCTGTTGGCACCCTTTGCAGACTGTGTGAGAGGCCTTTCGGCACCATGAATTTCTGCCTAAATTTGAACCAGCATAATATTTTGTGGTGATTTGCATATACAGCCCATAATGATTTGCATTATGGGGGTATGTGTGATTTTGTATTTCTTTGAAACTTGGCTTCCTGGCCAATGCTCTTTGGGGGTAACCCTTTCCTCAGTGCTTTCGCACTAAGGTTCTTTGTGTTTTAGCAGGTTTTTTGTTTTTATTGCGCTCACCACAACCCAACCCAAATAGACCAGCTTTGAGTAGCTGGTTCATGTCACTGCGGTGTCATACAGATGAGGCACACTGACGAGTCCTGATAGGAAGAAACACATGTCTGTGTCTTCTGTTGGCACCCTTTGCAGACTGTGTGAGAGGCCTTTCGGCACCATGCATTTCTGCTTAAAGTTGAACCAGTATAATATTTTGTGGTGATTTGTATGTACAGCACATGATGCTTTGCATTATGGGGGTATGTGTGATTTTGTATTTCTTTGAAACTTGGCTTCCTGGCCAATGCTCTTTGGGGTAACCCTTTCCTCAGTGCTTGCGCACTAAGGTTCTTTGTGTTTTATCATTGCCAATTATGTTATGACTTAGAAACACAGCAACATAGACAATGATGACAGAAAGGACCATAGGTCCATCCTTTCTGCCCAAGTTCCCTGTTTAACACTGGTGCCTATTGTTCCTCTAGGGTCTTAGCCCTCCCCACCCCTTCTCTGTTCTCCTCCCCGATTCTGATGCCCTGAGCAACCTTTATACCCTTCATTCTGCCCCACCCATGCCTAAACCCACTAACGGTTTTTGCATCCACTACCTTGGCTGGCAGCCTGTTCCACAGCTCCACCACACTTTCTGTAAAATATATTTCCTCATATCTCTCCTGAACCTCCCTCCTGTTAGATTCCACTTACAACCACGTGACCACGAGCTGGTATTTAAGTTAAATGATACTGCAACAAAAAGGTGGCTACTAAGAATGCAAACTCGGAGCCACCACAATATATACAATCAAAAAAGCACCGCTGTGCTGTCTCAGGCGTGCTGCTGCTACTAGTTTTTACTCTGTCAGTTTGAATAAATTGATTTTGTTTGAATGAAACAAGTTTAATGTTTTTTTCACCACGCTTGTGCTTTTTATTTAAGTTAAATACTCCCCCACAGTTTACCCTATTAATTCCTTTAGGAATTTGAAAGTCTCTATCATATCTCCCCTCTCTTTTCTGGTCTCCAGCAAGTACATGTTCAGTGCCTTGAGGTGCTCCTCATAGGACATGGCATGTTGGCCCTGAATCATTTTCGTTACCCTGTGCTGTACCGTTTTAAGTCTATCCCTATCCTTCCTGGAGTGAGGACCCCAGAACTAGGTGCAGTACTCCAGGCATGGCCTCACCAAGGATCTATACAAGGGAAGTAACACCCCCCTTTTTCTGACATCCGTATTCTGCCCCATACATATAAGCATCCTATTTGCCTTGCTGTAAGCCTTGTTACAGTGAATTGATTGCTTTAGGGAGTCACTGATGATAACGCCAAGGTCTGGTTCTTCAGCTGTGGTACTGAGTCTCACCCCTTCCATCTAGTACTCCTTTCTGAGGTTCATGTTCCCTAGGTGCATCAACTTGCACTTTCTGGCACTGAATTTCAATTGCCAAACCCTTGACCACCCCTCCAGTTTTTGCAAGTCTCTTATAAAGAAGACTCCCATTGCAGTAACTGCAAACAATTCATCTTTAAACAACAACCACTTTGAGCCTGACCACAGAGCACACATCAACAGAAACTGACTCCCCATGCTCCAGGAAGTTCTACTCTGCTTTCCAACACATTTTAAAAGACATTAGCACTCACTATTACAGTGGGCAATGGAGAGGTGGGGGGCTGAACAGGGAGCTCTTTAACCACTTTGACCGCCTTTGCGGTATCTGGACTAAAACTCTGGAACTCTTTCCCAAATGAATGAAACACACTCAATCCCACCAAACCCTTAAAAACAGCCTCAAAGTCATCTACAAATCAAAGACAAGTGCTCTTGTCCCTAAATGGCACTTAGTTCTGAATCTGGACCTTGTCTCTCCCCTTTGTCCCTTTAGCACTTCTAGGGCTCTCCTGCCCCAGCTCACTGCCCTAAGATCCAAAATGCTGGGGTGTTTACCTCCTACCCCCCATTAGTCCTCTGGGGGATGTTCTCCCCTCTTTTTGCCCATTACATGGGATAGGTTCTGTCTTCTGTAACGAATGCCTGTTTTGCATCTTTGTAATCTATGTAATTCTTGTTCACTGGTCTGCCACCTGTATGCAATGTGATAATCCTGTAATCCCACTGATTTTTGTTGTGTTGTTTGCTGACTGTAACTTCTCATGTTGTGATATGTGCTGATCTTGTCTGTAACTCTCCTGGGTTGCACCTGAAAATGGATGATGCTTGCTGTCTAATGCACTTACCTGGTAAACAAAAACTAAATAAATAAAATAAAGAAATAAAAGGGAACTCAGAGGAGTCAGAGGGAGAACTCTGTCACCTCACACACTATTTCTTTTCTAGATCTCAAGGGCTAGGACACATATTGGTGACATATTCTGTCATGGCTGAAGTGTTTGGAATGAGAAAGACTTGCAGCTTTTCCTTTTTGAATACCCGAGGTTGGCATTGATGGAGGGGTGTGTGTGTGTGTGTGTATGTGTGTGTGTGTGTCTCATTAATGTATATGTAACAACCCCCTCCCGATAGAAGAGGGGGCTGTTGCTAGCAATGCCCATCAGAGCATTGTGTGCCTTGGCACCACAACTATGATCTTAGTGAAGAGAGAGGAGTTTAGGTTTTGGTATGTGTATATACAGTATATATATATATATATATATATATATACACACACATATATATCTATCTTAGGGCCCTATGTGGTCCCAAGAGGAAAAATATAGGAATCAGTGGGGATTCAGTTTCAAGGGGAGTTGCTGCAGGAGGGTGGTTAACATGGGGTCCTGGGTCTCACAGTGAGGCTCTGTAGTGGTCCACCTCAGGAAGCACTGAGCTTATGTCCTGAGCATGGATGAAGGGGCGACTTGGTGTCCTGCATTTAGGTATGGAGCAGGGATCTCCATACAGGTGTTGCCAGCTTAATTGCTGGGGCCAAGGGAGTGGGAAAGTGCCACAGGGGTAAGCACTCAAAGGGGCTCTACCATGTGGCTGGCTGCAAGACTCAAACCAGGTTGGCAGAGTTCCCTACTGCAGCAATCTCAACTGAGGCATCAGATGTCATGCCATCCTTAATTCTGGAGGGTGGCAAAGGGCCCTGCAATGGCACAGTTGTGGGGCTAAGGATATATGGATCATTATTGTTTTCCCCAAAAGGTACAGTGCAGTGGGAGAGTAATAATAATAATAATCTTTATTTAATAGAGCGCCTTTCGAATATCAAAGCGCTTCACAACAGTCTCAAAATAAGTCATACAACCATTAAAATCACAGAATGTCAGGAAATGCTTTAGACCATAAAAACATTTTCAGTGCCTGCTTAAAACTCTCCACAGTCCTTCACTCCTGAAGTTGACGGGGTAGAGAATTCCAGAGGGTTGGGGGGACAAACATAAAAGCGCAAGCCCCAGAAGAATTCAAGGTAACCCTTGGAATCTCCAGCAACCCCTCGGCAGACGAGCGGAGCTGATGCATAGGGGCATAAGGAATCAGAAGCTCTTTCAAGTAGTTGGGACCAAATCTGTGTAGGGTTTTGTAGGTTAGCAAACCTACCTTAAAGGTGATCCGCCACTGAATTGGCAACCATTGCAGACTGCGCAGCACTGGGGTAATATGAGATGATCTAGATACCCCAGTCAATAAGAGAGCAGCAGTGTTCTACACTAGCTGCAAGCAGTGGATATCAACCCCAGGAAGCCTTAAGTAAAGGGAGTTGCAATAGTCAAGGCGCGAGGTCACAAAGGCGTGAACTAGAATGGGCAGATCACTGGACGGAACAAGGTGCTTAATCCTGGCAATGTTCCTAAGATGGTATAAGGCTGACTTCATGACTGCTGACACCTGATGATGGAGGGTCAGCCCATTGTCAAGTACCACTCCCAGGTCACGCACCCATTCGGAGGTAAGGATCTGAGCTCCCCCCAAGAATATACCAGGGGGCAAATCAGTCCTCAGCCCCTCTATTCTGCATCCCGGGTTCACCACCAAAACCTCTGTTTTACCTGCGTTCAACTTTAACCCGCTTGAATTCATCCAGTCTTGGATTTCAGCGAGGCAGCTGTTAAATACTGAAAGAGCACTAACCTAGTCGGGTGCAAAAGACAGGTAGAGCTGGGTATCATCAGCATAGCAGTGAAACCTCAGCCCATACTGTCTTACAATGTCTCCGAGGGGCAGCATATACACTGCAAAGAACATGGGGGACAACACTGAACCCTGGGGAACCCCACAAGGCAGAGAGAAAGACTTGGAAGAATAAATTCCTGAGAAACTCTCTGAGTTCTACCGGTGAGGAAAAATGAAAACCATCTGAGCACTGTACCAGTCAGTCCACAGGTGGACCCCAGGTGCTCGAGGAGTACCCCATGGTCCACAGTGTCAAAAGCTGAAGAGAGATCAAGGAGGACCAAGATGGAATGGTTTCTCTGATCTCTCGCCATCAGGAGATCATTGAGCACCCGAACCAGAGAAGTCTCGGTACTATGCCTCTTACGAAAACCAGACTGGAGAGGTTCATATATACTATGGATCATCAAATGGTTCTCCAGTTGAGTTGCCACAACTTCCTCGATAACCTTTCCCACAAAAGGAAGGTTTGAGATAGGTCTGTAGTTTGCTAAGACATCTGGGTCTAAGGAAGCTTTCTTCAGAAGGAGTGTAACCACCGCCTCCTTCAGGGTGCTTGGAAAGTTGCCCGATTCCAAAGAGCACCGGATAATCTGAGCCAAGACCGAGCCAATGACATCCGTACAGCCTAAAATTAAGGAAGTAGTACCCGGGTCTAAACTACAGCATGTAGGGCACATCCCCTGGACAATCCTCATAATATCGACAAACTCCGGCAGGTCAAAGGTACTCCAGGAAACAAGAGGCACAATGACAGAGCATCGACCACCAGCATCCTCCATAGAATGGGTCAGATGGATCTCTGACCTGATGTTGGCCACCTTATTCACAAAGAATCGAGTAATCTCATCACACTGAATTTGTGAAAAAGCTCAACGGAGCTGCAGACAGGTTGGGTTGCACAACCTGTCCACAGTTCGGAAGAGTTGGGCTGGTCGGTTCCGAGTGACAGTGATCTCCCTGGACAGGAATTCTGCCTTCTTACGGGAGATCGCTGATTGGTAGAGCTGATAATGCTCCAGCAAAATAAGATGGTCAGCATCCAAGGCAGATTTCTGCCAGCGACGTTCTAACCTACGTCCTATCCTCTGCAGCTCCCTCACAGAGCCATCACACCAAGGGGCCTGAGAACGAAGCAGAAGGGGACGAACACGGACTGGAGAAATCAGGTCAAGAGCTGAGGAAATGGCCCTATTATAGGCCTGAACCAATAGCTCTAGGCCTGAGTAGACATCTATGAACTCCGAGAGGTCAATTACCGCCGCCAGGTCTTCAGGGACAACATCCCGTAAAGAGTGGAAACTGACCATCTCCACAGGGGCACACCTACATAGGGGGCACAAAAATTGAACCTCACAGTGTAATGATCAGACCAACTGACAGGTTCCACCCCCAAGTCGGAGGCCTTAATCCCCAGGAGGAAAACCAAATCCAACAAATGTCCACCATTATGGGTAGCTGAGGAAATGACCTGTGTGAAGCCCAGTGATGTCATCAGCTAGAGGGAGTGTGCTCCAAAAAACAAAGATTCATCATTGACCCAGGCACTGAAGTCACCCAGAACCATCAGTCTGGGTGACTCCAATGCCATGTCAGCTGTGAAGTCGGCTACTTCCTGCAGAAATAGCTTTTCATCCCCGGGTGGATGGTAGATGAGAGCTATCCTGCACCCCACACCAGCTACCTTGGTACATTCAAAGGATTTGGCCTCCTCAACTGGTACATCTGTGAGGCCCAATTTGGCCTTGAAACAGACCGCTACCACCCCCCACCCGCGCGATCCAATCTGGGGTGGTGTATCACCGAGTACCTGGGTGGAATAGCTGCCTCCAAAATTGGAGCAGCATTTCCATCCAACCAGGTCTCAGTGATGCAAGCCAGATCCGCTGTTCCAACAAAATCTGCAACAAGTGCAGTTTTGTTTTTTATGGATCTGGCATTGCATAACAACGCCCGAGTTGGACAATGTTCGTGAGTCGTCCCGGCTACTTGGCCACCCAAAGGGGTGGTGCCCTTGCGTATAGGGACTAGACATTAACCACCACGTTCCAGACACCATTTTGCCCCAGGGTGTCTTCTGGACCTAACTATCCCTATGTGAGAGGTCCGCTCATTCGAACTCATCATACATCCTGCCTGCCCCTACCCCCATAAGCTATCCCCAGTGCACAACAGTGCTGATAAATAAAAAGCAGGCTGGGAGGGAGAGAACGGGTGGAGGGCATGGAGAGAGGAGGACGAATAGCACAGGGCTGGGGGAGCAAACAGGCACATTCTACAAATACCACCAGTCTGTGGCTGAGAATCAACTCTAGATAGTCTTAAATTCCAACAGCAAAATCCTAAATTAGTTACAAACCAGAATTAAGAAATAAAATAAAATAAAATCCCCAAAGTAACCACTAACAAAACTAAAAAATCAAAACAGATTACAATACCCCAAATTCCCACAAACCCAACCAAACCAACTAAAAATTATCAAACGATACACAAATAATAAAAGTCCCCGGGCACCAGGTACTCTCACTAGCCAGTGCCCAAAGAACTATTTAACCAAAGATAATATAATGGTAAATCAAAACTATAAAACAAAATAACTCAAAATAAATGAACAATATACAATAAATATATCAAATAAACACAATTAGTACAGACAAGCGGGTAAGCTAATAATAGAGTAAAACCATTAAGGAAAGAATTTTAGATGTAAGGTGTCCTCCAGCAATGTCTGGCTGACTTGGGATGCTGGCAGAGACCCAGGTTTGTGGTGGCACAGCACAGGCTCCTGTTAGCAAGATGGCTGGGGGCACAGACTCTGGGAAGGGTCAGAGTATGGAGGCAGCAAGGGCCTGTTGGTAGTCCAACCTTCAGGGTGTGGGACTACTTGATGGCGATTGCAGCAAGAACCTAGGGAATACAGAAGTTTTTGGGAGGTCAACTGGAGATAGAGATGACCCATCCAATTACAACAAGGCAAGGATGGAGATGATGCGTCATCTGAGATACCTCAGGTACTAGGTAAAGAGTGTGGTTCCTGGTATATGGGACTCGGCTGGCCATGCCATCTGGCTGGGTGCAAAAATTCAAGGTGGGTCTTTAGAGTCTGGTACCCTTTTCTAGTGGATCTGGCTGCAGCTGTCCCACAGAGAAGGGTGGGGGCTCGGTATTCCTAAAGCACCAAGGAATGGTTAGGGCGGGCCAGACTGGTGGTTCATAAATAATGTAGACCCCCCGGACAATCAAAATGCCTTGCTCACATACCAGTACTCCCTATTTATATTCCAAGGTTTCCAAGCTTGTGTCCAAGCAGTATCAGACAAATGTACTTAGGGGGTGATGGAATACCTGAAATGGCTAATGAGAACCAAAGGTCCGACAGGAATGAGGAAGTCCGTGACAGTAAACAGGGGGCAGGACTGATAGGTGGAGGGACCCTGAGGAAACCACTAAATGTGAGCTTCACAGAATACCATACCGAATGAAGTATATGACGACGAAATACTGAGTCTCTGGACTCAGGGTGCTGATGATGAATGTACCCAAAAGAACAGTATTTGTACACTTCAGTAAAGACAGTAGATGAATTACAGCTTTGGGTGTTGTGTTATTGTTTTGACCGTAAAGATACACTGAGTTCTAGCTCAGAGAACTATTATTGATTATGGCAGCAAATGCAAGAACTGTTTGCAAAGGGGGCTCCTGGTGAGCGGTATTATCTTTGTACCCCTAGACGCAGGAGTTACCCGGGGTCATGCCTACCCACATCAAGGCGTGTACAGAGTTGGCTGGTGGGCCAAAGGGGAAGTTGCATATACAGCTGTATAAAGTTCACTTTATAGTCTGGGACTGTGCTGCGGGGGTGGATGCACTACAGTGTGGAGTGGCAAGAGGGAGAAACCAAAGGGAGGGAGGGTTCAGATCAATCTCCCTTCCCCACATGCACACCTGGAGCTGAGGTAAGACCTGGCTGGAGCTTCAGTGTAGCAGCCCACAGCAGTGTTCAAGCTTATTATCTGGTGGTAGTAAATGATAGAACTCCTTTCTCTGAAGGCTTGATTAGGCCAGAGAAGGGAGCTGTCCATGTCTCTTTAAAAGAAAAAAAAAGCTCTGCCTAGTTCTCTCAGCACAGTCAGGCTTCCTTATTTGGTAAGGTCTGTCCCTACCACCCTAATTCTCGGGATCTGATGCAGAGACATGGCGCAAAGCCAAAATCTACAAAGTTGCCAGCCTTTAGTTATTTTTAATACTTATGTTTTCTCTGCACCATGGCATGTGTTATGAATGTATAAAAAAAACTTTAAACTTCACTGAGCTACAGGGGTTTAGTGGACCAGGGTCATACCACCAGAGCAAAATAGCTATACTCACCCTGTCTAGCTTGACTCTGCACTATCCTAATGCTATGCAGCACTGCATAAATCAAGACTAGCTAACCACAAAAAGGGATCCAACTGATTCTTGTGTGTGTTTTAGCCAAAAAGTACTGAGACCAGCTTTACTCTTGCCCTTTCTGTAAGACAAAGTTGATTCTTTCCAACATAGAAAGATAAAAATAGGGCTGTACAAAACAAATGCTGTTTGTGACAACTACACATAAATACTGCACCTTTTACAAATACATATATCACTCTTAAATATGTGTATTTGTGGTAGACCATATAATGCAGTCTTAGACCTTGGCTGAGACTGATTTGACACACATGTACATTATCTGCAGTATAACCTAGAGGTTAGCGTAATGAGCTGTGAATGAGCTTGGTACATCCAGCAGACCAGACCTGGGATTGATTCTCACAACCTCCACTTGCATACTGTGTGACTCTGAGCAAGTCACTTAACAGCCCAGTGCTCCCAGGTCGCCCCTGAAAACAGGCACTTGTTCCTAGTGGGCCTTACCCAGTTACCAAAGACTAAAATAAATAAATAACTTTAAAAAAAAAACAAAAAAAAAACATGTGATGACCACCACGCATAACAAATGCATTTTTTATTGATTGCTGAATTCTCTTCAATGCTTGGTGTTGTGCCATAAACAACAGACATTAGTCTGAAATGTAAATATATATCTATATGTATATATATATATATATATATATATATATATATATTTAGTGTATGGTGAAACCCTGTTATGCAAAAAATTCCATGCATGGAATATGCATGCTGTGCTACAGCAGTGACATCATTATGTTGTTGTGCTGCAGTAGTGATGTCATTACTGCAGCACAACAACTTAGAATGCTGCCACATATCTGCTTTCCTCTATCCATTTGAGCTGGAACCTGTTTTTTTTTTTTTTCTTGAATTGACATAAAGAGCTGCAACACACTGAATCAGTAATTTGAGCCTGCCACCAACCCTCAAATGCCCCCTCAACCCCCTGTTCACTAAAAGGGAGCGGAGTGTCTGCGATGGGCATGGATGCCCATATGCTATAAAAGATATTGCAGTGGGCATCCATACACAACAAGCCTGTGTCTTCATCTCAGGCTTTTTACGTCAATCAGTGAACCTCTCGAGCTTTGCTCTTGAGGTTCCTGGTTGCCACTAAAACTTCTCGATGCAGACACAGACTTGTTGTGTATGGCTGCCCATACGTTATCCTCTAGATTTTGCAAACATTAATATGAACAAATACAGATACAAATACAAGTACCAGAGACACAGATATAAATATCAAAAATCAGCTCCGTGCACAGCTCTAATAAAAATAACACAGTGGCTGAAGATGGACCATTCTGATTAGTTACAGTATATAGGATAATGTGGGGGCATCCATACACAGCAAGCCTGTGTCTGCATTGAGAGGGTTTTGTGGCAAGCAGGAAAGCTCGAGAGGTTCACTGGTTGCCATAAAAAACTTGAGATGAAGGCAACAGGCTTGTTGTGTATGGATGCCCATACATTATCTTTTATAATGTATGGGTATCCATGCCCATTTCAGACACTCTGCTTCCTTTCAGTGAACTGGCAGTTGGGGAGACTCAAGGGTTTTTGACAGGCTCAAATTATTGATTCAGTGTGCTGCAGCTTTTTCTGAAAGTTTACGTTTAAACAATAAAAACAGCTTTCAGCTCGACTGGATAGAGGAAAGCAGCTGTGGGGCAGCATTCTAAGTTGTTGTGCTGCAGCAGTGACATCACTACTGCAGCACGACAACATAATGATGTCACTACTGCAGCACAAGCATATGCCAGGTATGGAATTCCATACATAACAGGGTTCCAGCATACACTATATATATGGATAATGTATGGTAGCCCATACACAACAACACTATTCTGACACCAAGTGGTTACTATTATGTCAAGGATCTCGAGAGCAAAGCTTGAGCGGTCCTTTTGACGTCATAGTAACCATGAGGTGTCAGAAGAGCGTTGTTGTGTATCAGGCCTACCATACATAGAAACATAGAAACATAGAATTTGACGGCAGATAAGGACCGCTTGGCCCACCCAGTCTGCCCATTTCCCTACCTACTGGATAAGCTGCAGATCCTAGTTAACCAGCAGCCTACTTCTTCCTACCCCACCCCCAGAATTGCCTTTATGACTATCCCATGCATGCTTGAATTCCACCACTGATTTTGACTCCACAACCTCTCCGGAAGGCCATTCCATGCATCCACAACCTCTCTGTGAAAAAATACTTCCTTAAATTACCTCTGGAGCCCCTCCTCTATCTTCAAATTGTGCCCTCTTGTTCTTCCACACCTCTTTTTTGAAAGATGCTACCCTCTTGGACTTTGTTGATTCCTTGAGGTACTTGAAAGTTTCTATCATGTCCCCCTCTCCCTCCTTTCCTCGAGGCTATACATATTAAGCTCCATAAGTCTCTCTTCTATATCCTCCGTGCAGACCCTGCACCATTTTAGTTGCCCTCCTCTGGACAGCTTCCATCCTGTCTATGTCTTTTGGAGATTGGGTCTCCAGAACTGCACACAGTACTCAGATGGGGTCTCACCAGCTGTCTGTACAGAGGGATAATAACTTCCTGTTTTCTACTGGTGATGCCTCTCCCTATGCATCCCAGTATCCCCCAGCCCTCCTTGCTGCCTTCTCACATTGCTTGCCCACCTTTAGGTCATCTGATATGACTACCCCAGGTCCCTTTCCATTTTTGTTGTTGTTAGTATCTCACCCCATTATGTACTCTTCCCTGGGTTTTGTTTCCCAGGTGCATTACCTTGCACTTCTTAGCATTGAATCTAAGCTGCCATACATTTGACCATTCCTCTAACCTTGCCAAGTCCTTCTCATCCTTTCCACCCCACCCTGTGCATCAACTCTGTTGCAGATCTTGTGTCATCTGCAAAGAGACATACTTTCCTTCCAGTCCTTCTGCAATGTCGCTTATAAAGACATTGAAGAGGACTGTCCTAACTTGAACCCTCTTGCCCGCTAGTAACCCTCCTTTCTTCTGGTGGACTCCATTTACTATTACTCTCTGTGTCCTATTCTCCAGCCCATTCTTTACCCAGGCTGTCATCTTGGGACCCTCCCAGGCTGGCTAACTTATATATTAATCTTTTGTGTGGGACTGTGTCAAATGCCTTGCTAAAGTCTAGGTAGGCCATGTCCACAGCCCCTCCCTGATCTACTACTTTGGTCACCCAGTCAAAGAAATCTATCAGATTCGTCTGGCATGACCTTCCCACTGTGAATCCATGCTGCCTAGGGTCCTGTGCCCTTCTGGCCTCTAGATATGAGACAATTCTTTCCTTTAGAAGTGATTCCATCATTTTCCCCATCACTGAGGTTAAACTAACAGGTCTATAGTTTCCTGCTTCTGCCTTGCTCCCACTTTTGTGAAGGGGAATCACATCTGCCCTCCTCCAGTCCTCGGGTACCACCCCATCCTCCCATGATTTGTTAAACAGGGTAGTCAGTGGTGTCACTAGTTCTACCCTTAGTTCTTTCAGAATTCTGGGATGAATCCCATCAGGCCCCATTGCTTTGTCCACCTTCAGTTTTAAGAGTTCTTTCAGAACCCTTTCTTCTGTAAATGGGCTGGTATCAACTTCTGTATCCAGAGTGTTACTACTGTTTGTTTTATGTACCTCCCCCTCTTCCTATATAGTGTGTGGTGTTCAAAATCCCAGAATCGCTTACCTTTTTTGTTTTCAGCACCCAGTCTCTCCGCTCCACTGCCCATACTTCATCAATAATGCCCACTGGCCAGCTCACGAGCATGACTCTTCACCCACCACTGACCAATGGCAAGCACTGATGGGGTTGCTTGCATTGTGATGTAGATACCAATGTAGAATGAAATGTCGTTCTGCATTAGTGTCTATGTCACTACTGCAGCAGAATGACTTTTTTACGGTGTATGGATCTACGTACACAATCGCGTTCCACCATACACTACAACTGAATTCTAAATGGCTATGTTACTGGCTGGAAACTGTCTTGTACAATGAAGGAATTAACATTAAATTAAATAAAAAAAAAGTTTTAGTTTAATAATAAAATTAAGGCACTCCAGGATTTGGGTTAACTTTCATTAATCTAAACCTAGAGGTGTAAGGCACTTGGCTTTGCCTCATGTTTCATGACCCGGATAGGGTTAGATTTATCCACAGTAACTCAACCCTTGGTTCTGTCTTAATGCTTACAAAAAATTAGTACAGTCTTTTAAGATGGTAATTTTTGCCATAGTCTTGAAAATTGGGATAAACTCTTTAAAGAATATAAGGCCACCAGTATCAACGGGACTTCACATTTGAATCCCACAAGCATTGGGAAGGTTGTGATCTGAAATAAGTGAGACAAAGCAGTGATCCCCCCCCCCCGCCACCAAGTAGAGGTGTGTAAAGTTAGAAAATTTTGCTTTGCAAATTCACCTCAATTAGCAAATTTAATCCGCAATGTGAAGTTCTAATTTGCATCAGAGTTAAAACTCAGTGAAAGGAGGATTTCATAATTTTGTCTGTGAATTGGGGCCCACAAGTGAAGTTTGCAATGTTCCATGGGATTGGAGGTCATAAGGTACTGCAATGAGCTGTATTGCTATGAGTAAGCTGAATTCAATGCAGTCTTATGAAGAGAGACTGGACTCGATTTTCAAAGGGTGACGTAGGGCTTGTGTTAAGCCCTTCATCACACCCATATTTTGGCAAAGCTGGACCAAACTTCTTTGATGCAACTGCACCTGATTTTAGTACATCGGGCACTGTTGCGATAGTTTCCACACTTTTTGGCAGCTTGCACCAAGGATTGGGTGCAAACCCTGTAAAAAGGGTCCCCCAAATTGCACGTTAGACCAGATGAAAGCTGGTCTAACCTGTGGCATTTAGGCTCAGGATTAAAAATCCTGATTGCTTGCCTGGAGAATGCCACAAGCCCCATGCACGGTGCAATCGGCACGCCAAGGGCTTGCGTCCTTCACGGGGCTTTGAAGATCAAACCCATTAAGTCTGCTCTGAATCTCTGTGCCCCAAAACCTTTCAAAAGTACTTGAAACATGCAGTCTTTTGAACAAAATCACTCCCCAAAGTGTCTAGTGTGCCTTGTGTCT
Source organism: Neoceratodus forsteri (assembly GCA_016271365.2). Lineage (NCBI taxonomy): Eukaryota > Metazoa > Chordata > Ceratodontiformes > Ceratodontidae > Neoceratodus > Neoceratodus forsteri. Next base: position 30,670,111 of record JADMNL010000022.1, on the reverse strand, counting down.
CTAGATTATCAATTATTTTTGCCATTTTTTCCCCCTGATTTATTTACTTTAACGTAGTTGTTTCATTTTGTTTGGTAAAGCACTGCTGTGGGGAGGGGAACTATTTTAGCTAGCTAGTGTCAAACGGCACTAGGTGAGAACAGCACTAGTCTGTATAGCGTGGTCAAGAACTGTGCGGTAAAAAACGCCATCATTTTCTGTTTTGCAGGGGGCTTTGCTCCCCCGCATTTTCCCGTACTTAAAGATCCTAACTCTGGCGGGGAGCGGATCACGGGGAAAGACAAAAATTGTGGGGCCATAGAATACTGTTTCCATGGCCACTTGTAACAACAGTAAAGTCTTAAGTCTGCAAAAATCCAGGGAGACCATTATTAGAACCCTGGTCTCCACTGCCACCTGGCCAAGCTGGTCCATGCCTCAATCTTCCACACCACAGGAACAGCTTGGCCAGCCTCCAGAATTCTGCTGTCCATGTCCTCTGTCAGTACCATGGACAGTGACCAGGGGAGCGCTTACTGCCTAGTGCTCATAATCCCCGCTCACTGTCCATGATAGCGCTGTATAGACTAGCGCTGTGTTATGCGATGCTATTCTTGTAGTGCTATTCTAACTGGTTACGCAGCAAACAAGGCAGCCCTGTCTGTGTGAGCAGCTCTAGTTCTGTTTTCCTCAGCATTTTGTCTTATTTTTTCTGTTGTCTGTGATTTGTAATCTTAGTTCTGGAGAACAGTCTGGTAAGTTTTATTGAATTGTTTGTGTCAGTGTGGTATGAATATATTGATTTCAGTTATTTTGTTTAGTTATTGAAGTCACAGTTTTACTGTAATAGTGACAGTAACATCTTTATAATTACATCAGTTTTTGTGTGTCTCCTTATTCCCTGAATTCCTGTCTTGCATTGTATGTAAACAAAAAAAAAAGTAAAAAGAAATATTTTTGGTGTTGTTTTTACTGGCTGTAGCTACTGTTAGCTTAGTAAAGTGTTGTGTTATTTAAATCACAGTGCTCATGTCTCTGCTGCTGCCTATATTTACTTTAATTGCAGTGTTCCAAAATCTACATATAAAAATGCCCAGAAAGACACAGTTTAGCAAAGTTGGAGTTGCTCACAGTGGCGATGTTGCCAAGAAAAGCATTGGTTCTGTGGTTCAGAAAGGTACTGTATGTAAAACAACTACTTGTTCAGAGGCTGGTAGTGCTAGTACTGGTGAAGGAGTAGTAGACGTATGCGCTGGGGGTATTAGTGTAGCCAAATTTTTCTCAGTAACATCTGTGGCATCAGTGCTGGTGGGTGCTGACACTGCTGGCAGTGGAGACAATGACAACAGGAGTAGTCCAAGATTATAAAAAATGTCTTGCTCTAGAAATGTGGTTGAAGATGAAGAGGTGGTCAATGTTCTTCCCAAAACTGGTGTTGATGTGCTTCAGCATGACTCTCAGTCTGATGCGGAGCATCTGGCTGTTGCACGTAGGGAGTCAGATGCTGAGAAGGAAATAGAAAGTACAAAAAGTGAGGAGGAGGAGGACAGATCTCAGGAAGAGGTTACCAGCCTAGGTGGGGATGATGATCTGGAACCCCCAATGGGAACTGGTACAAACAAGCATTTGTCAATACTGAATGGTGTCTTGCTGGCATTGGCATTGGTAGTGCAGGAGTTAGAGAGATGAATAATAGGAATGGCAGTGAAGTACTGAACTGAAGCCAACACCAACCCCACCCTGCAGAGACTGACAGGCATTGGGGTGTGCCTTTGGGCCATCGGCGATAACGCTCATGCCATTTCACCTCATCCTACCCTGCAGACACTGACAGTGTTGCGGTGTGCCTTGAGTCTTTGGGCCTTACGCCACCCCATTCCATAAGGAAATACACTGAGATGGATGCAGTATGAGAATGGGGTGAACCTTGGGGCCGGAGTCCAAGGCACACCTCGGTGCCTGTCACTGGCTGCAGGGCGGGGGTAGGGGTGGAATGGCGTGAGCATTGCAGCTGAAAATCCCAAGTCACACCCCTGACGCCTGTTAGTCTCTACAGGGTGGGGCGTTATGGTTGGAAACCCTAATGCCCCAAGCGTTTGTTGGTATTTTCACTCCAAATTTTCAACGTAGGCTTTTTGTGACCCCACCTCATGAACAGCGTGAATATCAATTCGTTAGCCAAAAGGTGATTTTGCACAGCGACTGTGCCATTTGGCGTCACAGGTTCGAAAACACATTTCAGGCAGGATGTGAAAAATGACAGCCATACTTTTCATAAGGAGGTGTAAAAAATGGCAATGTTGAAAATCTGGAGTGAAAATATGAAAAATTGGTGAAATCACGAGCGTGCGTAGAAATTGTGCAATGCACGCCCGTAACGCAATCATTTTTTTTTTTTTTAACCAAGTTTTCAACATAGGCATTTTGGTACCTCTGCTCATGAACAGTGTCACTGTGATTTTGTTAATCTGTCCCAAATATTGATTTCCCACAGTGACCGTGCCATTGTGCACCACATGTGAGAAAACACATTTCAGGCAGGATGTGAAAAATGATCGCTGTGCTGTTCATAAGGAGGTGTGAAAAAATGACAATGTTGAAAATCTGGAGTGAAAATATTAAAAATTGTCGAAGTTATGAGCATGCATGGAAACTGCACAATGCACGTTTGTAACACAGTCATTTTTTGGAATTTTTTCACCAGATTTGCAACTTAGGGTTTTGGGACTCCACCTCATGAACAGTGGCACTGTCATTTCATTATTCAGTCCCAACAGGTGATTCTGCGCAGTGACCATGAAATCACCTTTGGGGACTGAATAACGAGATGACAGTGAATATGTTCATGAGGTGGGGACCCTTAAGAACCCCATGTTGAAAATCTGGAGCCAAAATTCAAAAAAAAATGGCTGAGATATCCACCTAAGTCAAACCCCCTCATTTATGCCATTATACAGCTTACTAGCATTTCTTCATTTTGCAGTTCGCGTTTGAAGAGTGAAGATGTGTTTCCGCTCCACCAAAGATCACAGCACTGGGCTTCTGGAGGTAAGTATGGGGGGAGGTGGGGAGGTGGGGTGCTCAGAGGGTCGGTGTGGGGGGGAGGGGAGGCACCACGGACAATGGACCATTTTCTTTTTTCAGGTACACAAAAAAACAACCAGACCTCACGGGACTGTTTTTTTTTTCTTTACAGGTGAATTAAAACAAATGTTGGGCACACTGGGAGGGCTTCCAGTGTGCCCCATGACTTCGGGGGGGCCTGATGTTGTCAACATTGGGGTGGGCTCCCAGTGTGCCACACAGTGGGGGTGGGTGTGGGGAGGAACATGCTGATGCGGTTGGCTTTGTCTGAGTGGCAGCACACTGGGGTAGGCTCCCAGTGTGCCACACAATGTGGGGGGGGGTGGCGGACATGCTGACACGGGGATTGCACCCCAGATGTCGGCCTTCCTTTGGGATTGTATGGCGGGCAGCAGGAGCTGCCGCCAAGTTTATTGAAATGCTTCACCATGAAAGACACATACAGGAGGCTTGTCATCTGTGCTGCTGCATGATGAGCTTGTCTCTGATTGCAGCGGCATGTTTGTTTCAAGTTGGTGGCACTTTGCATAAACTTGTGTCAGCGCTAGCATGCTGGTTCATTGGTGAATGAGGGACGCTCCTACTAAAGCGTGGCCTGCATTCGCCAACACTAACACACCTCTGCATTTGTCCTACTACCGCAAGATGTTGCTTGTGCATGCGCATGCGCAAGAGAACATTAAAAAGTAAGGGTCATGCTGCTGAGTCTGTGATGCTGCGTACACCCCAATTTCAGAGAATTACCAAAGCTCCCCCTAGTCCTCCAGCTGTTGTTGCAGTTGGCACTGTTGCACCAATAATAACACAGCATGAGTTACCTACTGTAGCGGCAGTGCAGAAATCATTTCCCCCATTCCATCCCTCCAATGTCCCAGTTCCCAGTCCACCGCCATGTAATAACAAGACCTACAAAATCCCTAGTTTGGGATTTTTGCATTCTGGACCTGGCTTATGAAACAGTGTCTATGTGCCAGCTGTGCTGAGTGCATGCTAGCTACGGGAAAAAGGGGAGCCAACTAGGCACTGGTGGGCAAAACATACACCTCAAGTCCAGGTGCTCGTTATGCTGGACTCGGCACCAAAGTGAAGCTGGTGCAGGGGGGCCTTCTCCCTTATTATCCTCATTGTGCATGGCATCCCGAAGTGGCATGGATACAGTCCCAGTGGAGTAAAAGTGACTGTGGAGGACTACTACAGAGATGATCAGGAGGAGGAGTCAGTGGGGTTGCCTAGTAGTGGCCAGAGCAGCAGTGGTACTTTGATTAGTAGCAGCCAGAGTCAATGAAGCACGTCAACCCCAGTCCATAAAGCACAAAAAAAAAATTGCATTATTTATTTGTTCAGCATCTGTGATCCCCTTGAGTCCAAAGCTATCCCGCCAGCTATGCCACCAGTGTGCAGAGTCCAGCTGTTTGGTATTCCAAGCCCAGTACACCAAAAAGTGCAGCCTACACTGCATAGCGTGTTTGAGCATCATGCCGAATAGCCACCCAATCATGCTGTTTCACAGGAACTTAATGCAGGGGGGTGCTGAAATGCTGGCAATTGATCTATCACCATTCTCTTTTGTGGAGAATTTTGGATTCTGAAGGCTGCTGGCACATGCTTGTGCAAAATGAGAGAGTCCGTTGTGAGCCAATTTCTCCACCTGTGCCATTCCAGAACTTTATAGGATGTTCACACGCACAGTAATACATGCCCTGCAACATTCAGCACCACCATACATACATCTTAGTATGGATATGTGGAACAGTGGCCAAACAGCTGGTTGCTCTTATCTATGTGTTACAGCCCATTGTGCACAGGTATCTGGGGTAGTATTTGATGCTGGTATGGAGAAAAATTGTACAAAGCTCAGCTGCGGTGGTAGCAATGTTCTGGGTATTCATCAGCTTGCCACACTGGCAACAAAGAATGTAAAAGGCTCATACATGGGTCAGAAAATGTAAGAACTGCTCCTGACTGAAACTGATGAGTGGCTACACCCACATTCCCTGAAACCAGGTTTCATTGCAAGTGACACTGGCTCTAATGGGGTTAAATGCATTAATGATAGTGGGTTTCTCTGGGTTTCATGTGTGGCATACTGTCTTAATCTAGTAGTGCAAGAGTTTCCATCCTATGCTGAAATCAAGTCAATGTTGACTATGTCCCGTCGCGTCTGTGGCCACTTTGCTAATTCTGGAAAGGCCCGTGACCATCTAAAGCAGCTGCATATCCAGAACAAGCTGTCTCTGCACCATCTGAAGCTAGACATTGTCACCAGATGGAACTCAACACTCTACATGATCGAGCGCTTGTACGAGCAGTACAAAACCATCTCTTAATACCTGCTGCTGCGTCTCTCATAGCAGATCAGTGGTGAATAATGGATGGCCCGATCATGATTCTGAGGCAATTTGAACATTCCACACAGGCATTGAGTGGGGACACTGCCTGTATCAGTCAGGCCATCCCACTTCTAAGGGTGCTGAGGCAGACATTGTTAAATGTGGTATACCGTTACATGGGTGACTTTATTAGGGCACTGCCATTAGGGCACAACAACCAGTTCACCTGTCATGCTGGTGAGCTGGATTTTGTGGTGCTCGGCAGGGACGGCACTGTAGGGGTGTTGCACCCCTTGCCCCACACACCTCTGATGTGAAGGTGATTATAATAAAGTACAGGGGGTGAGGGGTGCAGCCCTCCACAAACAGCCTGGATGTGCCCTGGGGCATTCGGTGTGATGGGGGTTGGGCAGCACAATAGCCAGGCATGACGTTCACCTTTGGCATTGTGCTGGTGCCCTAATGATGGTCACCTTTTTCCTTGTTGCTACGACATGGGTGAACTGTTAAATGTACAGCAGGTGCTAGAGGCAGGTGGAGATAGGGGCAGCTGTGCCCTAATGGAACACATGCTGCAAGTATTTGACTGCAGTACCCATATTTCTAGCATTCTGCAGTCTACAGATTTTGGTGTTGCCACCATTCTGGGCCCACAATATAAAAGGGGCCTGCCATCAGTATTTGAAGGTGGGCATGATCAGGTACAAAACCTAACCAATCAGCTAATAAGATGTGTTCTTGGGGCACAGATGTTACGGTGACGGTTATGTAAGGCACAGCATGGCAGTGATCACACACTGGGTATTGCTACCACCTCAGTTAAACAGTTTGAAAAAACAGGCTTGGTAACAGGAAAATGACAATAAATTCACTTTGGGATGCTTTGTCCCAAGTGGGAATTGCAGACATGGAGGAACAGGAGGAGGCTGATGAGTCGGCAGGATTGCGTGCAGGGCAACTCGTGTTGGATGAGTATTTGGCAAACTCTAGGCACCTTAACATATTGGAAGAACCTTTGCTGTACTGGAGTAGCAAGGTCATTGACTGGCCAGCACTGATCTCCATAGCAGTGAAATATCTCAGCTGTCCACTTTTGAGTGCCAGCGTGGGAAGGGTATTCAGTTCGGTGGGGGCAGAACAGGCATACAAATCTGTCCCCTAGGGATGTTGGCATGCTAACATTTATTATGTCTAATTAATTATTCATGAACCTAATGAGGCTCCTGATTGGCTACTGGATTGGTCATTACTGTCTTAGAAACGACTGATCCAGCTGCCAGCTGATGCTGTGAGACACGAGCGGCTCACACTACTCTGCTTTAAAATTGAATTACGGTAAAAAAATAAATGCGGAAAAAAAGTTGATATTGCAGTTAGACTTATATTCACAATAACACTCGAAGCTGGTCATTTCTTTGGATTATCGACCAGCTGGAGGGAGGTGGCCCTCGACGCCATCCCCCCAACCGGTCACTAATCCTTCGGAAATAACCGGCTTCTCTGTCATTATTGCTCAGTTAAAATGATTGCAGGGAACATTCCACGCAACACAATTACATCTGCGTTCATACCGCATGATGGCAGGGGTGATGAAGAAGAACCAGAACAGCATGGTGGTATCGGCATTGGCAAACTGCCTTCCACTGAGGTAGATGATGCAGTAGTGGAGAAAGAATTCCCATGTGGGGATGGCTCTGGTCTGGAAGACTGTGAGAGCTGTTCCTTGATGATGACTGTAGTAGCACAGAAACAAAAGTGTTAGATCCCTGCTTTCCTCGTTATCAAATTAGTCCTTTCCTTTATGATTCAGTTTTGTTTCCCTGTGAATATTTTTCCCCAAGTTGTGCTGTGGTTGTATAAATGCATCTGATTAACACCATCTGCCCTCTCCTATATAATGGCCACAGACACAGTATACAGTAAAATGTTTGATGACTATATCAGCCAGCCAGCCCACTAGCCAACCCACCAGCCACCCATCATCTAGCCTGCCACCATTCTGCCAGTCACCCTGCCAGCTATCCCACTAGCCAGCCTGCCAGCCAACCTGCCCGTCACCCTGCCAACTATCCCACCAACTAGCGTGCCGGCCAACCTGCCCATCACCCTGCCAACTATCCCACCAGCTAGCGTGCCAGTCAGCCTGCCAGCCAGTCATCCCACTAGCCAGCCAGCCTGCCAGCCAGCCAGCCCATCAGTCATCTAGCCAGACCTCAAGCTGAGTCTCCTGCCAGTCAGCCCATTAAGGCAGCAATACCAGACGCTCAGCAAAAGCCAACATTGTCTGCTGTGATAGTAAGTTACTTTCATTGTTTTTCACAGTACTCATCCTCACTGCTGGCGGTGATTCCATCACCACACAGGAGGCACTTCCAGCTTCCTTCCAAGATGTTAAAATGTGTTTCATTCTTTCCTTTTGTCTCCTCTCACTTCAGACAGCACACCAGAAGCCAGAGACTAAAGTTGTGTCTTCCTCCACCACAACTTTCTGTGGCTCCATTGTGCCAGTACACGGCATGACCATCACTAATTTGATGGTAAGAATGTGACAGTTCTGTGTGATAATAGCGACTGCCGAAAGGTGAACTGCATTACCACTGAAAGCATTTTCAGCGATATGCAGAAAAAGGTGACTGGGAAACTATGCATGGGGGGGGCTGCAACCTCCGCACCTCTCCCCACGCACTCCCCTAACTAAAGATTCTCAACTCCAGGGGGTGCATGTCCGGGAGGGGGGCACAGTCCAGTTTAAAAAATAATTAAGTCCTGTAGCAGCGGGTCTCAGCAAAATTGTACCCACCCCCAGTCCCGAACCCAGGACCTGCTCTGTCAGAACCAACCACCCTACCCACCACACCACACGGTTGGCTCAGTAGAAACAGACACACTACAGGGTCCCAACCCTGTTCCCAATCCCTGAATGTCCTGTCACCCACCCTCCCTTCCTGTCGCCCACTCTACCCTCACCGTCGCAACCATCGCCATCCCCCTAACATTGCCCATCATGATAGAGTCCTCATATGGGTCACCATTTTGACAGTCACCCACAAGCGGTCGCTATCATCACGGTATACCGAATGTGACATTTGTTTCTGTTTTTAAGTTTTAATGTTAATTCTTTCCTTTCGCAGGTGAATAGTAACACAGTGGCCATGCCAAGTTATTCTAAATAATTTCTTTTCTGTTCTTCAGAGGTGACAGGTATAGAATGAATGAGATTGGCCAATGGATCGGTCATGCAGCCACAATGGTCAAAAAGTCAAGCTAAATGATTTTTTCCCCTTGTAGGTAACAGGTATAGAATGAGTGAGATTGGACAATGAATGTATCACGCAGCCACAATGGTGGCAAAGTCAGCCTTTTTGATTTTTTTTCTTCACGAGTGACAAGTATAGAATGAGTGTGATAAGACAATGCATCTATCATGCAACCAGAATGGTGGCAATGTCAGGCTAAATGAATTGTTTTTCTTCACAGGTGACACCACATAGAGTAAGACTTGGAGTGGACAAAGTACGTACTGTCTGTGTGGTCAGTCACTCACAGTAGCCATTTTAGTAAGGTCTATACAATTTTCCTTTGTCTTCACAGGTCTCCTCCTCCTCCTCCTCCTCCTTCTCCTAGCCTGCTCTGTTCTCATCCAGGAAGCAAAACTTCTCCTCCCTCACCTCCACTGTCTGGGGGAACCTTCATTCCATTTCAAGGCTGGGCCATCACCAACGTGATGGTAGGTATCCTTTCAAAAAGTTCTTCTCTTTTTTGATTTATTTTCCCTTTCACAGGTGTACTGTAACCCAGGGTGCCTTCCTCAAGCAACTGGTCATGGAACCAACTCGGCAGAAGGCAATACTGGACCTTGTGCTCACAAACAGGGACAGTGTGATGGGGGTAACAGTGGGGGAGCACCTGGGAAACAGTGACCACCAGTCATTGTGTGTGCCTGGATTGGTGGTAGTTCAGGTGGATGTTAAAGATCCCATGGCACTTAGCAAAAAGAGTAGGGGAATTTCCCTAGTGTCCTGGCCAAATTTCCCTCATTCATTAAAAAACAAATACCACCAACAGCTTAATCTGGTTCGAGATCAGTTGGCATTCATCTGTATCCCCCTCCCCCGGGTCGTGCCTGAAAATAGGCAGGATTTGTCTAGTGCACTTACCCAGTCAACAAAAACTAAATAAATAAATTGTGGTTTGAAATCACAGAAAGAGCAGAACCAAACCACACAAAAACACATATCCTGGATTTTAGGGGGGCAGACTTTGGGAAAATGGGGAGATACTTGAAAGAGGCATTAAGGGGAATGGGACAGGAATCAGGGGTTGAGGAACAGTGGGCAGTATTTAAAATGGGATTACAACAACAGAATTATGCATTAAGCAGGTTAGCAAGAGGAAAAGAAAGAGGAGACCATTATGGTTTTCCAAAGAGGTAGCAAAGAAAGTGAAAGCCAAAGAGATTGCATTCAGGCAATACAAAAAGACACAGGCAGAAGGGATAGGGAGAAGCAGGAGAAGCAAAGGAGGCAGGGAGGTCAGTAAGTGAAGCCAAAGCTCAGACAGAAGAACACATTGCAAAATCAGTGGGTAGAGGGACAAACCTTTACAGGTACATAAGTGAAAAAGAAAGACAAAGAGAGGGATAGTGAGACTGAAGGGGAGGATGGGTGCCACGGTGGAGGATGACAACAGTAAAGCTGAATATTGAACAGGTATTTCTGCTCAGTCTTTACTGAGGAAGAGGAGGGTAAATGGGTCTGAAGGGAGTACAAGGGTGAGAATGGTGCAGAAATGGACACAAGTCCCTTTACGAGAAAGGGTCCAGAAGGAACTGGAAGTCATGAAGTTGATAAAGCAATGGGGCCAGATGGGGTGCACCCCTGGGTCCTTAAAGAACTAAGAGAGGTGGTGGCAGAACTTCTGGCTATCCTGTTTAGCCGATCACTGGAAACAGGGAGGTACCCAAAGACTGGAGGACAGCAGATGTAGTCCCTTATACAAAAGTGGGAACAAAGAGGAAGCAGGGAACTACAGACCAGTCAGCCTCACCTTGTAGTGGGAAGATCATGGAAGCACTACTGAAGGAGAGATTGGTGGAACATCTGGTTGTCAATGGACTACAGGACCCAAGGCAGCATGGTTTCACCAGGGGGAGGTCATGTCAGACCAACCTCATTGAATTTTTTGACTGGGTGACTAGGAAGGTGGATCAGGGGAGGGCAGTGGACATGGCCTATCTGGACTTCAGCAAGGCCTTTGACACTGTGCCACATAGAAGACTATTACACAAACTGGGGAATATGGGTGTGGGCAGGACAGTAGTGTGGTGGGTAGGTAACTGGCTGGGCGGCAGGACACAGAGGGTGGTGGTAAATGACTGTCACTCCACAGAGGGAAGAGTGACCAGTGGGGTACCACAGGATCAGTGCTGGGGCCAGTCCTATTCAACATCTTCATCAGTGACATTGCCAGGACCTAGAAGGCAGAATTTCACTGTTCGCTGATGACACAAAGCTCTGTAACAGAGTAGACACACCAGAGGGTGTAGACAGAATGAGAAGCGCCTGCAGAAACTTGAAGAATGGTCAGGGTTTGGCAGTTGAAATTCAATGCAAAGAAGTGCAAGATAATGCATATGGGGCACAAAATCCTGGCACAACATATCAGTTGGGGGGTGAGGATATAGCATTCACGCAAGCAGGAAGGGATCTTGGGGTTATCATCTCTGATGACCCTCAAGGTAGGGAAACAGTGTGTCAAGGCAGCAGGTAAAGCAAATAGGATGCTGGGATGTTATAGGCAGGAGTATCACCAGCAGGAAAAGGAGGTCATAATTCCATATACAAGACACTAGTGAGGCCCCACCTGGAGTACAGTGTACAGTTCTGGAGACCATACCTATGTAAGGACATAGATAGGGTAGAGAAGGTTCAGAGGAGGGAAACAAAGATGGTGCATGGATTGCATCACAAGTCCTATGAAGACAGGTTGAAGGAACTGAACATGTACTCCCTGGATGAGAGGAGGGAGAGATGGGATATGATAGAGACATACAAGTATCTTACAGGGAGGAACAGGGTGCAGGAAAACACTATTTTTAAGAGAAAAAGATGTTACAGGACTAGAGGGCATGGGATGAAGTTGGAGGGAGGATGATTCAGAGGAAACATGAGAAAGAATTTCTTCACAGAACGGGTGGTGGACAAGTGGAACACCCTGCCAGAGGAAGTGGTGAGGGCTGAAACAATCACGGGATTTAAGAATGCATGGGATAGACATAAAGGAATTCTGGAGGTCAGGGGTAAGGGGCAACAGACTTCTAGGAAAACAAACTGAACTTACAAGCTCAAATGGGCAGACTGGGTGGGCCATAGGCCCTTATCTGCCGACACTGTCTATGTATCTATGTATCTATGTAAATAATTCTTATCTTGTCTTCACATCAGGTCTGTGATACATTCTGCCATCAAGATGAATTCCTCATCCTTCCTCAGCAAGCAAACTGTTGCCATCTTCTAATTTCCACCAGCTCGTTGATATGGTTAACCTTGCTGACTAATGCTCTGACCTTCTCCTCCAGCACTGTATGTGGTGTTATTACAGTCAACATGTCCTCTGTGTCAAGCATATATAATAGTCTTTCAACTGATGCTGCTGCCTCGTTGTGCAACTTGAAATTGTCATGCATCAGGAATATACCTGAAACATAGAAATAGAAGACAGCAGTTATATAGTAACATATGGATACAATCTAAGAAAAAAGAAATGAAAAAAAGTACTTACCTTCCATGGTACAAAACAGACTGAAATTAAATAACCATATGTGGGTAAGACCCATGCAGCAACAGGATTCAATCACCCTAGTGATAAATACCTGCAAAGAAAGAAACAGTGACAAAAGATGGTTAGAATGCAATGGTTTTAAATACCCCCCCCCCAACAACCCAAAGCTGGTAGGTCACTACAAAACAAAGTGATACCTGAGTTGAAGATAATCAGCTGGATCCAGTTGTAGTAGACTACCTTCACAAAGTACAGCTGCAGCATATAACACTTCAGGGAGCACAGCTGATTTCTGGGCGTCATGGAAATTTTTCCAGCCATAAAAATTCACTTTTGTTTTCTGGGCACTAAGTGCATTTTGACAGTTGCTGCGGAGTCTTGCACAGCACCTGCAGCAGGTAGCAGCAGCATAAAACACTTCTGGGAGCCTCTTCTCATTTCTAGGCATCATGCGCATTTTTCCAGCCATAGAAATTCATTTTTGTTTTCTGGGCACTAAAGTGCGTCCTGCCAGTTGCTATGGAGTCTCGCAGAGCACACCACCAACTAGCAGCAGCAACATAATCAGGAGGTCTAGCAACAACATAAAACATTGTAAATAAATAAAAATAACAACAACGCTTCTGGGAGCACATCTCATTTCTGGGTGTCAGAAAAACTCAGAGCAGCAATGCATTTAGCATTGTGGCCTATTTGTTCTCTCACCCATGCCTGAAAATATTAGAATACAGAAATTATGTATGTTTTATTTTTTTCAGAAATCTTAAAAAATTGTAATTAATGCACAATTAATAGAAAATGCATAACAACAAGAGCGTTTGGGGCATTTACACCCTATGAAGTACTGTGTGGCAGCATGTAGCAGCCTGCCCAATTTTTAAGTGCACTTGAGAAAAATTCAGGGAGGAGAAAATTGATGTAAATCATGATTTATGCACAGTTAACACTAAGTGAGTCACAGCAACAGAGTTGGGGTACTACAAACACCCAGCGCAGTACCATGTAGCGGTACCCATAGCAGATTGTGACATGTTTATTCTAGTAGTTGAGAAATATTCAGGAAAGAGACAGATACAGAAAGGTATCAAGAAAATATAGGTAGGAAATATATTTTTTTTGTTTTGGGGTTTCTTTTTTTGCGGTTTAACTTTTTATTGAATTTTTGGGATACATCCAATATGTCAACCGTAATGGAAATACAAGTAACAATTCACATAGTACATACAAAGCACAATGAATCACAGACATCCAATAATCTCATGTTTTCCATAGAATCCTAAACCTTTGATATAGGTGTATATAACAAGTCCGGTACAATAACGGGGTCTCTTTTTTTAAAGACGGTTCCATGTCATAAGAGCGAGTACATTACATCAAATGTCAAATGAGTGACTTTATAATAGCGATGGTCATATTAGCGATGGCACAATGCAGTGATAACCGTAATAGCAACTTCAGATGTATCAGCTACAAGATTGTGGATTTTCACAGTTAAAACCCCATGTCATGTGGGGGACTCCAGCCCAGTACTTCTCTAAGCAGTTCTACCAATCTCTATTTCTAGGATTACAACCCACGTCACAATTTGATAGTGGGGGAGATTAGCTTAACCGTTGTCACTGTTATTGCCCAATTGCTGTTTTGTACCTGTTGTGATTGTTGCCATCACTGTTGTTGACTCATCCAAATGTGTTCCCCGTAATAACTTCACTGTTATTACTTGATAGCTTTAAATACAGTAGCAGGAGTGCAGAAAAAGACATAAACAAAACAATATAATTAGAAAAGATAGATTTAAATTTTTTGTATTTTTAAACTTTTTTTGTTATTTTTCATTTTTGGGGGACAAATAAATAGGACAGTTGGAAGTAAAGAATAGAAAAAGGATAAGAAATAGATAAACAGTAAGAGAGATTTAACATGCTTTAATGTGACAAACTCACTGAATGCCACTACCACCAGGAAACACATGGCGGAATTCAGCCATTCCCTCCAGCAGCATCTCTGGATTGGAGAGGATCATTTGTATATGCTGCTCTATCTCTGTGAGCTGGCAATGGAGTTCCCCTGCTTCCACGCTTAGGCCAGCGAGCTCCAGTGCTGATGTTGTTGTTGCTGGGTGTGTGGCTGCTGCTGGTTCAGCAGCTTGAAGCAGAATCAAGGGACAGCTGCTTCAGCAGAGTTTGCCTGCCACCCCGCCATGTGACGCAAACTTTCCTTATGCCCTGTTTGTTGCATCACTGCTAGCACAGACAGACCACCATCTCCACTGCCACCACTCATTGCTTCCCGCTGTTGTTCCTCCCACTTAGTCTGGTGATTTATTCTTAAATGAGTTCTTTGGCTCCCAGTATATTAGTGAGTACACTGCGTGCCCTGGCTGACCCGTGCCTTGCATAAATTATAAGTGACCACACTGTGGTCACTAGACTCAGTGGTGAAAACATTCCACACTAGGGAAGATTTGGGATACTGGCAGTGCGGGCGAGGTGCTACTGCTGATGGAACAGAGGAGCCTGAGGATGATAAGTGGGGCTCCTCTGTGGGGGGGGAGATGGTGCTGGTGGTGGAACCATGATTGGGTTAGCACAGGGGATTCTTGCCCTTCTATCTTAGGATTAGGAACAGCGGGCTGCTTGTCCTCAGTACTCCTTTCTGGCTTCTGCTGCTGCTGGTCTGGGGCAACACTTGTCTTCTCCTGCTGTGGACATAATCCTGTTGGAAGACCAGGTGGGGCTGCTACTGCTGCATGGTTGGGAGGAGGTAAGATGCAATTGGAGGTGCGCTCCCCAAAAAAGACATGACGGCAGAGATATGGCACCACCACGGGTGTGAACACCTCCATCATGCCGACCCTCCATCACCAATTCAAAACAAAAAACAGAGATTGAGAGAGAAAGAAGAGTCAAGACAACAAGGAAAATAAAAGTAACAAATAGGTAAAAAAAACAGATTTAAAATAAATATTAACTATTTTAAAATAGTATTCACTAACTAAAGTACAATAAAGGAAAGACAAAAAGATAAAGAAATTGGTGCAAGAAGCGTCTCAAATATATATTTTCTCTCTGGTACAGAGCAGACTCCTTCCACTATCTCTGTCTGACTATAAATGAGAAACAGGAAGCAAATCAGGCAGTCATCGTACAGAGACGTACCATGTAACCTGCAGAAGTTCTTTCATTTGACCTTTAGACAAATTGTTTAACAAAAGCCTCATGTTCACAAAAATTTGCCTTGGCAACACCAAAGGGGAAGTTATAAGTGAAGTTACAAGGTGAAGTTGGAAATTCGTAAATTTTTAGCATAGAGGCAAAACTTAACAAGTTTATCTGCAAAGGCAGAGTTTGGCCATTTGCCTGAACTTTGTGAGCAAATTAAAATTTCACAACATCTCTACTCCTGAGTCAGGGGGCTCTGAGTTTGAATCCCAGAACCACCACTGTGGTAGAGATGAAGTACTGGCATATTACACTCTCTGTATCCTGAAAGCTTTGAGCATCTATCACAGCACTGATAAACTGTGTTGAGATCTAAACTCAGTGGACTGGTACATTTGACCAGCTGTATCCCAAAGGTAAGGTTTGAATCCCAGCACTGCAAAATGAGTTGAGATCTGCACGCCACGTGCTGGCACATTGTCATTCTGTATCCCAAAGACTCTGAGTTTAAATCCCAGTACAAATAATCAAGTCGGTATCTGAGTTCTGTGCACTAGTATATTTCACTCCTGAAGTTTCTGAATTTGAATTCCAGCACCCTTGATCAAGGAGAGCAGTACGAAATATCGACTACATGAAGGTCGACTATCAATTGACCGATGCTGAAATACCGACGTGCTCCAAGACCGACAACGTAAATATCGAAAATGAATGACCGACAGGAGAGGAAGCGATAGGATATGTACTATGACTGTCCCTTACACATTCCCAGGGTGTGTGGCTGTATGGCTGGCATATTATCGCACTTGCTTATTAAAGGTAGTACTAGCTTGACTTGGGTATAACAACTTAAAATAGCCTAGTCCCTGCACATTCCCAGGGTGTGTGGCTGTACGGCTGGCATACGTTCCATTCAAACATACAGTGTCCAGGCTGCTGCTATTGATCAACTGCTAAGTCTGTGTTCTGTCACTGGATATTATTGCACTTGCTTATTAAAGGTGGTACCAGCTTGACTTGGGTATAACAACTTAAAATAGCCTACACTAAATACATTTCTCTATGGTTTATGTTTGATTTTGTTCCTCCCTAATGAACTCTGAAAAAAACAAATGGGATCCTTGAGTGCGTTTTCCGATCTGAAACTACCAGACATTTTGCATATGCAGTGACCTGGAAGTAAGAGGAGAGTACTGGATGATATGGTGGCATATTTTAAATTATTCTGATCTCTGTTCACTGTGATAGAGGAAGCTGTTTTTTACTGTGTGTGCACTCGTAAGTACACCTGAAAAGTACAGCTTGTCGGTCATTCATTTTTCGTTATTTATTTCGGCGATCTTGTGAGCGTGTCAGTATTTAGAAGCCGATCTTTTCTGTGCTGAGATAATGAGAGTCGATATTTTGTACCAGACCCAAGACTCTCTAGGCTTCATCCCTTACCTTCCTTCCACACCTAGGATGGGACAATACTCGAGGACAGTTCCTCATTCAGATACCTTGGGGTTTGGTTGGACCAGTATCTCAACTTCACTGGACACACCGATACCACCCTGAAAAAACTGTGCCCCAAGCTTGGTGTCCTTTACAGGAACTGTAGTTGCATCCCTCCTATGGCATGGCGTGAACTGGTCCAGAAAATAATACTCCCCATTTTCAACTACTGTGATGTAGTCTATGGTGGTGCTCCCAAATCCTCCCTGACCAGATTGGACTCTCTCTTTAACTCCTTCTGTCGTTTCACCCTGGATGCCCCATCTTCTTCTCATCATTGTGACCTCTACCATACCGTCCTTCCCCCCACTTGTAAATAGGCGCACTGCTCATTGTGCTTAACTCTCTTCAAAATGTTTGCTTGGGGCCGGCCAGGTGGCGCTGAGGGCTGAGGCACTGGATGCCTTACCTCGCGCTACATTGGCAACCCAGATTCGGGAATGACCTCAGGTCATTGGGGACCTGGTGCGGGGGTGAGAGAGCAGGATTAAGCAGCTGCAAGGCAGCTCACTCCTCCCAGGGTGGATGCCTGCACCCTCCGTAGTTCCCCTCCCACTGGGTGGAGGTCCAGTGGGAAAGCGTAGGCATGAAGGGTGCAGCGGCCATAGCCAGGGGTGGGGTGGAAGGGGCCAAGCCAGCATTCAGCATGCACTTGCTCCTCCACGCATGCACACATACACTTCTACTGGGGTCCCAGGTCAGGGAGAAAAGGGGAAAATCTACAAATGACATATATTATCTCTCTCTCTCTGTATATATATATATATATATATATATATATATACAGTGTGTATATATATATATATATATATATATATATATATATATATACACTGTATATATATATATATATATATATATATATATATATACAGTATATATACAATGTTGGCTTGGGGAACTCCCAACTTACCTCTCATGCTCCCTCTCTACCCCTCCACCTCCCTCCCTCCCACTCCCTCAGATCCACTGATAATCGGACCTTACTGGTTCCCTGCCATTCCACTATCATCGGACAGACTGGTTTCTCCTATCGCTTCCCAAAACTCTAGAACTCCCTACCCCACAAAATACGGCACTCCTCCTTCTCCCTTGCCTCTGCCTTACATAACCATCTCTCCTCTAACTGCTCCTGCTTTAATCCTACTTAAAGTTCCCTCCCATGAGACTGTTCCCCAGCTCCATACCCACCCCACCCATAAAGCCCCCCTTGCCTTTTCCCTGTCTCACTCCCCCCCCCCATCTTCTCTGTCTTATTATCCTTGCCAAAGTTCTTCTCCCTTGCAGGGTTCTCAGTGCCCTGAAGGGGCTAGTTCTAGCATGCTTTTCTCCCTCTCATCTACCCGTCTTCCCTACCTACTATCCCTTTGTTATTTCCCTGCCACCCACCCTCTTCCTTCTCACCCATATCATCTTCACCCGGTTCTGCCCCTGGCGGGGTTCTCAGCATCCTGGAGGGGTTAGACATAGGCATGTCTTGTCCCCTCCCTAACCTCCTCCCTATTCCTTCTCAACTTAAATGTCTTCACCTGGTTCTGCCCCTGGCAGGGTTCTTCAGCATCCTGGAGGTGTTAGACCTGGGCATAAATTCCCTCCTCTCCCCAACCTTCACCTCTCCCCACGCTCCACTCGTCTCTCCTTTGTTCCCCACTTATTTAACCTGCCCCTGTCCCTATATGCCTGAGCTAAACTATTGCCTCCCTGAACTGCTACTTCAGCCCACCCTTGATTGGTTCTAAATTACCTCACTCTACAGTGCTTAGTACCAGTTACTGGTAATAGTTCTGGACCCTCCTGTATTTCTGTTTCACCTTCCTCTAGTTAGACCCTCCGTTCCCTCTTACTCCTCCCCTCTCTAGCAATTTAATTGTTTAATATGTTTAAATATACTGTTTTACCTGTTCTAAATTGTAATGCCAATCCACTAATGTGTTGACGATATTGTTGTTTTATTCTCTGTACCATATCCCCTATGAATATTAACTGTGACTGTATGAATAATCACTGTTTTTATCCACTTGTACCCAGCCCCCGTCACACTGGGAGATGAGCAACTTGTTGTTTAGTGTACCTTCCTGGTGAAACATTTCAATAAATAAATAATATATATATATATATATATATATATATATGTAAACATGGGTCTCCCTAGCTTGCCTCAGTTCCCCACTGAAGACAAGCTCGGAAGATCATCAGACTGGCAGGGACCAAAATAACCAGGTCCAAACCAGGCACACAGGAGAGGATATGGAAACCCGAGTATGGATGACATAGGGGGCATCAGAGGAGAAACAACATGTGAGAATCGGCAGTATAATCACCCTTTCACCCGACAAGGGGAGAAGGAGGAGAGCTGTGGCTCAATGGAGGAGATTCTCTTGAAAATCTACTGTTACAGTAAGTAACTGTTCTAGCTTCTTTGAGGATATCTCTCTCCATTGAGCCACATCGTGGAATGACTCCCAAGTAGTACCAGGCACTGAGAGATGATGGAAGGACCTAAAGATCCTGAGTAAAGAGGCCTTGCAGAACACTGAGGCCAAAACTGGCATGCATATGAGAGACAATGTCCAGCCTGTAGTGTTTAGTGAATGCATGAACAGTACTTCAAGTAGCAGAAGCACAGATATCAGTGGACGCATTCTGAAAACAAGCCACTGAGGTAGCCATCCCACAGGTGGAATAAGTACAAAGAGGACCAGGAAGCTTCTTACTGCGCTTCTGGTAACATAGCATAATACAGTTGGTCAGCCATTTGGACAGACCTTGCTTAAATATCAGGGAGCCCACAACTTGGGGGTTGGGGGAGAAAAAGCAGTTGAGGGGATTTTAGTCCTTTGTATGATACAGGTAACAGTGAAGTTTAATAATATGCAAATGATGTTGCCCACTATCTCTGGGAGAGGGCAAGTAAACTGGAAGGTCTAAGGTCTGATTTAGTGTTCTTTCAGACACAACCTTCAGTAGAAAATAAAGATTGGTACATAAGTAAGGTAACTCTGTCCTCGTGAAAAATAATAAACAGAGGATCTGCAACCAGAATATGCAGTTCCGAGATGTGGCTAGTAGAATTCATCGCCGCTAGAAACAGTGAATTCCAAGAGAGGAAGGGCAGCTCACAAGTAGCTACAGGCTCAAAGTGAAGCACAATGAGGGTCTCTAGGATTAAAGTCCCACACCAGCACTGGATCTCAGTCTGGGGACGGGGTAGAAGGAGGATACCCCTTGGGCATATACAGGACACCTCCAGCTGGGCCACAGTCTTGCCCTCTGTAAGGGCATGAAAAGCCAACACAGCAGCCATGTGGACCTTTACTGAGGCATACTCAAGTCCTGAGTCCTTAAGGGACAACAAGGTAGCCCAGCACTTTTGGAACTAGACACATAAAGGGATCCAGGTCATGTCCAGCACACCACACAGTAAAACGTTTCCATTTTTGTGAATGTGTACCAGGTTGATGGCTTTCTAGACACCAAGAGAACATCAGCCACTGCCAGGGCAACCTAAAACTGGGAGAGCTCTATGTCCTCAGAAACCAGTGTGAAGGTGCAGGGATCGAAGATCCGGGTGCACCAGAGCACCCTGCTCCTGTGTCAGACGTCTGGCTCACGGGAGGTGTGGGACAGGAGGTTCCACTGCCAATTGTTGGAAGAGTGGAAATCAAATTTGTCTGGGCTGGTGAGAAGCAACCAGAATCAGGGTAGCATGCTCAGAAAACAGCTTGAAAAACACCCTCTGTAGTACAGAGAATGGGGGAAAAGCATACAGAAACCTCCTTTTCCAAAAGAGGGACAAAGCATCTCACCAAAAACTCCAGGAGCTGGTGTGAGCAGAAACACGGAGGTTTTACATTGTATGGAGATGCAAACAGGTCTATGTTCAGATGACCCAATTTTTCAAAGAGATCATCCACGGTGGAGTCGTAGAATTCCCATTCATGGAAGAGTGCATGGGATTGACTGAGGTGATCTGCCAGTGTGTTCAGGGTCCTGGGGAGGAACACTGCTGACAGAAATACATTATGTTCCACTGCACAATGCCAAACTCTCATTGCCTCTCTGCAGAGAGCATACAAATGAACTTCACTTTGTCAATTGATGTAGTACATCACCGACATATTATCTGTGGGAATCAACAGATGATCTCCCGGAAGGAGGGTGGTGAACACCTGTAGGCCATACCGAACAGCTCTCATCTCCAGAGTGTTGCTGTGAGGCACCATGTCCAGAGGGATCCATTGGCCCTAGGTTCTGAAGGGGCCAAAATGAGCAACCAAGTCTAAACCTGGAGTGTCCGTGGTCATCGCCAGCAGAGGGAATGGCCTCAGGAATGATGACCCTTTCTCTGGGTTAGGTTGGTTAAACCACCAGAGCAGCGATCAATGGAGGGGAGGAGTGACTCATATGAGATGCTCCAACTCCTCTGAGCGCTGAGCCCACTGAACTCTGAGGAACCGCTGCAGGATCCTCATATTGTGGTGGGCCAGTGGAACAGTCAGGATGGCGGCTGCCATCAGGCCAAGTAGTCTTAACAGACAGCGTGCCAACACATTATGGCTGGAGATAACCAGCTGTGCCTGTGCCACCAGTGCCATGGCACAGTCCAAGGGCAGGAATGCCCAAGTGAGACCCGTGTCCAGAAAGGCCTCTATGTACTGGACCCTCTGGCAGGGGGTGCGGAGTAACTTCAGCTCATTGACCAGTATGCTCAGTTGGTTGAACTGTTGCTGGGTCTGAAACACTGTGTATACAATGGCCTCCCAAGATGGGGCATTTAGCACCCAAGCATCTATGTAAGGGAAGATATACAGACCCTCCTTGTGGAGGGACACTGCTATTGTGGTAAATACTTTGGTAAAGACACATGGTGCAGAACACAAACCAAAGGGCAAAACATGTAACTGGTAGTGTGATCCCAGGAGCATGAATGGCAGATATTTTCTGTGTGATTTGCAGATCTACACATGAAGGTAAGCATCCTTCATGTGCAGAGCAATCATCCAATCCCCCTTGTAATAGTAGGGGCAGGAGGGATTGAAGAGAGACCATTCAGAACTTCTTGTATTCTATGAAGTGGTTCAGACCCCAAAGGTCTAGTACTGGCCTTAAATCCCCAGTCCTTTTTGGCACCAGAAAGTACCAGGAGTAGTAGCCTTGATTTGTTTCTGAAATTGGAACCAATTCTACAGCCCCTTTGAAGAGGAGGGAATGAACCTCCTCTAGCAAAATGCCACGATGTCCCTGAGGGTAATGGCTTGGTAATGGGAGGGGTTACTGGAGGAACAGTAAGGAGGTTTAAGGCACGTCCATGCTGAACCACCATCAGTACCCAAGCATCTGTAGTGATCTCCCTCATTTTGGTAGAAAGAGGGAGATATGACCCCTTACCAGAACATCCTGAGGCAGTGAGGCTGGAGGAAGAGGAAGGGAGTCAAAAGATGCTGGGGGTGGCAGAGGTGCTGATAATGGTTTGAACTTTTGTAGGTCTTGCATGGGCATCAGGGGGCAAGTTTATAAACTGGGAAATGGAAGGCTGAGGCCTCTGTGAGCCATGACCATGGCCTCTGGAATAACCATGGCCTGGGGGGCATAGGGCCTGTGAAAAGAACCATGACTTTGATTCCAGGGCTTTGGGGTCAGAATATTGAGGGATCTAAGAGTCATTCTAGTAGACTGCAAATCCTGTAAAGCATTTTCAGCATCATTGCCAAACAATTGTTTACCCCCGACAGGGGCAATCATAATATGTTGCTGCACATCAGAGGAAAACCCAGCCACCCTTAGGCAAGAATGGTAATGGAGGCAAACCCAGAGGCAGCAGCCCTGGCTGAAGCATCAGAGGCATCATATGCCTATCTGAGCAGGTGCTTACTAGCATCCTGGGGTATACCGTGATGGGAGCGTATATTATCGAGTGACTCAATTTGAGCGACTCAGTAATGCTGCCCATAACAAGAGCGAGTGCTAAAGAATACAGAGGAGTAGGTAGAGTGAGTATAGCAGTGAGCTGCACTCACTAGACAAAGATATGAGGTGTAGTGTGGCCACATTTTGCTAAGCTGGCTGTTTGGTGTAGTGGCTACAGCCACTGCCTATGGAGCTAAAGGACCTTGGTTTGGTTTTGGGGAAGGATAGGATTTTTGCACATCCTGGAATTTTTTTTTTCTACATCCCCCCCCCCAGAGTTGAGAATCTTTAAGTTGGGGGGTGCAGGAGGTGCACCCCCCCATAAAATATGTTTCCTTTTTTGTTTGCAGGTACCGACTGTCGCCGTTTGCAGTGGTTGATCTGTTGTTGATCACCATAGTGACTTGGGGCGGTACTTTAGTTGCTCTTATTGGTCCACAACTAGAACAACTTGCCCTTATCACATAAAACCGTATCCTGGCCAATAGCTATGGTTTGCTGAGCCAGTATTTTGTCTTGGTCATCTGGCAATTTTTCAGCCAGGGTGGCCATTGTCTTCCAAAAGCAATTCTGATATTTATTCATATATTTTAATTGGTCTGGTGGCCATTTTGGGTCAGGTTCAGCTATGAATGGTTCCGACACCATATGGTGGCTACTGGACCCAATGGGACATGCCTGATAGTTAGCAATTCTTAGGCTCAGGGAAGCAGAAGCAGAAGTTATCTTTCCAATCACATCCAGCCTCCTTGACTCCTTGTCCGGAGCAAGAAAGTTCATTTGTTTGGGTGTCTTGGATCTGTCATGAGCAGTCATAATTGCTACTGAGTCTGTTTCAGGCTGTGAAGAATAACACAGCTTTGAAGAAGGGCCTGGATATTGTTTATAAGCAATCATGGGGACTGCAGGCAATTAAGCAGGCCTGTGCCGGGCTGCCAAAGTAGCATCCTAAGTGCAGAATGCACAGGAGGTATGATCACATTTGGAGAGGCTGAAACCACCAAGAACTCATAAAGAGTCTTCTTGGAAGAATCTTTCTCTTCAGCTTGAACCCAAGTTTTTACTGAACCTGTTTAAGGAAAGCTTTAAAAGAGGTGTCTTCAGGTGGAGAGCGAGGTGTGTTTTTCACACTCCTCCAAGCAAGAGTATAGAGTGAAGCTTGAGCCAATTACTTCTATGACTTCTTCCTCCTCATTCATGGCCTCCTCTATGAAATCTAGATGGTATTCCAGTTCATCATCGACCATCAGTGGCTGAGGGTCGATGGGACAGGGAGACAACGGAGGAGGCCAATGACAGGAATCCCATCTATGGTGGCCAGTCTGAACATGGTACAGAGGCAGGAACAGAAAACTGAAACATTGACGTAAGTGTCCACAGTGGGCCAACCACAGGCACTGATGAAGCAAGCATCTATGGTGGCAGCAGGCATTAAAACAGCTCTGACAGTTTGATACAATATGTTTAAACTGTCACAGCCCAAAGGAGCTGTCGATGGTGGAGTTGATGACAGAACAGTGTCTGATGGCTGAATGGGCTGTGAGTCCATGGGTCATGGGGGATGCCGGACACTGGCCTTGGTGTCTGAGAGACAGCTGAGGGGGCAGGCAGGTTCTATGGCCAAAGCCTGGGACCCATCTTTATCAGTAGACTTACCCTGTCTTATGGGTGAACGTGAATGGTCAGGAGTAGCATCCATTTCTTTTCTGTGCTTATTCTTCTCAGAATGGTGGGTTTCTTTTGGCAATTTCAAAGACTTATCCTTTTTCTTCAATGAGTCAGTGAAAGCCAACGTTGACTGCAGAGATCAGTGGAGATCCAGGAACAGAAGCAGTTGACGACGGTGAACTGCAACTCATTTCTCCATTTTTTAAATCAAAAGAAAGCTTTCAAAAGCTTTCTTGCAATGTCTCCTGGTTGCCTGGTTAAGGCCCTGACAAATAGTGCAGGCTTTAATGTCATGGTTTGTACTGAGGCAATGGATACAACAGAGTGGTCTGCGCCTTTATAAAGCTTAACATCGCTGCAACAGCAATAATAGAACAGTGGTTCCTTGTCTTTTGTCAGTGGCATAAACATAAAGTATTAAAATAAACATAGAAGCAGCAGTGATAGCAAATACTTGCAAAAGTTCAACAGTGTTCTTCAACAGCAGAGGACTAACGAGCGGTAGACTGCGGGAGAAAGACCTGAGGCATGCTGGGGATGCCCTCATTATTTAGGCGCCGATGAGGTACATCAATGTGGGCAGCCCTAGCCTGCAAAAATTTACAGACGGTCTGACACTGATGGCTTACAGTTCCATAATGTGGCTCAATGGAGGGAGATATCCTTGAAGAAGATCAGGTACACACAAACAGGTTCAAAAGTTTTCACAGCACACTCAAATGCTTCCTCAGAACTCCGGGTGGGGAGGGAAGCTATCTTCACCACCCAGGAAGTCATAATGTCCACCTCCTCTCCAGGCTCATCCATCTTCCAAACAGGAAGTAAACTGGCCCCCCTACAGGAAGAGTAGGGGAACTAACTGGTGTCCTGGACAAATTTCCACCTTTCACTAAAAATATTATTTATTTATTTAGTTAGTTTTTGTTGACCGAGTAAGTGCACTAGACAAATCCTGCCTATTTTCAGGCATGACCCGGGGCAGGGGGATACAGATGAATGCCAACTGACCTTGAACCAGATTAAGCTGTTGGTGGTATTTTTAGTGAATGAGGGAAATTTGGCCAGGACACCAGGGAAATTCCCCTACTCTCCTGTAGGTGGATGGGCTATCTGTGAGCAAGATGGCCACTTTGGGAGAGTCGTCAGAGGAGGAGGATGTTGGTTTGGTGGAGGGAAAGGCCTCACCTTCCACTGAAGTACAAACGGAGGCTTTGCAGGCCAGTGAATTGGATCTGGAATCGGAGGATGTTTTTCACGAAGCAATTGGTACTACGGATGATTTCGTTCAAATATGTGAGCAACAAATCCTTAATGAAAATGTGCAGCAATGCAGTGAAGATGCCTTAAAAGCAAAATGTACAGATAACATGCCTGAGAAAGGACCATTCCTACAATCACCTGAGAAGATAGCTGTGGTTTCAAAAAAAACAGAAGAAGAAACGGATGGCAGCATCAGGAAAGCAGCACAGGTATTGTGTTCACGATCTAAAGGTGAGTCTGCTGAAGGGGACTGTCTTGACATTAACAAATTTCAAGGTATGGAGCCTTGTAGCTCAGCTGGCAGGACTATCACAGTTGAAAGCGAATGCCAAAAGCCCATACTAGACATTACTGCAGCTGACTTAAAAGTCAAAAATTCTGCTTCTAATAATGACGGCGTTATGACTGAGAAGGTTATAAACACTAATGGTATCAGTACTACGTTTGGCCTGCAAAAGAATCTGTTAAAAAACAAGGGGTTTGTGTTTAAACTACCGGGGAATCAAGAACTGCCTAAAACATACACTACTCCGCTTATTTTTCAGAAAGATTATAACATTCAACCTGGAGCAGTGGAGTTCTGCTTCACTCAGCGCTCGCATAAAACTTTACCTAAAGCTTTACAGGAAACGAGTGAAATGACTCAGTCGCCTCTTGAAAAGACTGATGGAGCAGGATTTTTACTAGACAAAGGCCTCTCAACACCAAAACTGTCGAATCATGACGAAAATTGGTTACTGCATAGAGAGCTCCTAGAGGCTGGCTGGGAGAAGACAGTCACAGGCTCTTGGACTCCTGATCCTTTGTGGGATGCTTCTTTTGACTTAAAAAACTCTACTCCAATGTGGAAACCTAACATTATTGTGGGAACTATTCTTAGCAGTATAAGATATGACAAGATAATTATGACTGATAAAGGGGGGGAAAGCTAAGACTGCTAATCCTGCATAGCATTTGCAGTCTTCTAAAAATCAGAATACAGAACTGGACAGTGGTTCTCTTGATAATTTAAAAGAACCTAATGATAAAGAAAGTGAGCCTACCTCTTTGGGTCACAGAAAACCACTGTCAGAGCTTTTTTCACAATCCAAAAGAGAGGCTGCTCCAAGACGTAACGCAGTGCGTATACGTTATTAAGGAGGTTTAGCAGAACGCCCAGATAGATATTATGTGGGGAAATGTTTGATAAAGGAATCTCTGCATTTTTCTCCAAGGGATGTATATGCTTTTATCAACATATCTGGACAAGACAATTACGATATCAGTTTTAGAACACCATATACATTAGATCTGTTTTGGGAGCAATATAACCAAGTAAAGTTTTCTCCCACATGGCTTCCCCTTCTAGTAATTCCTCTCACTAAACCCTTAATCAAATTTGTTATGGTTATGTTCAGGAATGAGGGAGTACATGTGGAGGATATAACCGATTGGTTAGCTCATAAATGTGAAGTACTTGGTGACCCTGACCCTGTTTTAGATACTGAGCAATTCTGTATGGGTGGATGGAAGTATAAGGTTAAACTAAGACAATCAGAAACAGGGGTGGAACACATCCTAAATTCCTTTCTTTTAGGGAGGGACAGAGGTGTTTGTTTTTACGGGGGTCAACCCAGGGCCTGTTACAAATGTGGATCCAGAACTCATTTATCCAGTGTCTGTGATCAGCCAAGATGTGACAATTGTGGAGAAATAGGGCATGTTACAATGCAGTGCGCTAACCATTCACGATGTGATCTGTGTGAGGGGTATGGCCATGTTTTTAGGGAATGCCCCTGGGCTGCAAAGAATAAAGCCTCATGTTTCAGTCCAGAGTTATTGATACTGCAGGCCCAGGATGCCTCTTCAAAGAAAAAAGAGAATTCCCCTACTGCAAAAAATGTTTCACCACAAAAGGAGGCTGATACATAACAGCTGCCTTCTAACCCTCCCCCTGTGCCCCTCACAG